>BRZY01000006.1:22569166-23850000 GCA_030159175.1 Glycyrrhiza uralensis | reverse complement strand
ATTCTTTGGACCAAGTTCGTCTCGTTCGTCCTCTCATTTGATCCTTTGGCATTCTTTGGACCAAGTTCGTCTCCTTCGTCCCTGTTTATCCTCCCATTTGATCCTTTGGGCATTCTTTGGACAAAGTTCGTCTCGTTCGTCCCTTTTCGTCCTCCCATTTCATCCTTGGGCAATCTTTGGACCAAGTTCATCTCGTTCGTCCCTCTTCGTTCTCCCATTTGATCCTTTGACATTCTTTGTACCAAGTTCGTCTCGTTCGTCCTCCCATTTGATCCTTTGGCATTCTTTGGACCAAGTTCGTCTCGTTCGACCTTGTTCGTCCTCCCATTTGATCCATGGGCATTCTTTGTACCAAGTTCATGACGTTCGTCCTCCCATTTGATCCTTCCTCATTCTTTGGACCAAGTTCGTCTCCTTCGTCCCTCTTCGACCTCCAATTTGATCCTTTGACATTCTTTGGACCAAGTTCGTCTCGTTCGTCCTCCCATTTGATCCTTTGGCATTCTTTGGACCAAGTTCGTCTCCTTCGTCCCTGTTCATCCTCCCATTTGATCCTTTGGGCATTCTTTGGACAAAGTTCGTCTCGTTAGTCCCTTTTCGTCCTCCCATTTCATCATTGGGCAATCTTTGGACCAAGTTCATCTCGTTCGTCCCTCTTCGTCCTCCCATTTGATCCTTTGGCATTCTTTGTAGCAAGTTGGTCTCGTTCGTCCTCCCAATTGATCCTTTGGCATTCTTTAGACCAAGTTCGTCTCGTTCGTCCCTCTACGTCCTCCCATTTGATCCTTGGGCATTCTTTGGTCCAAGTTCGTCTCGTTCGTCTCTTTTCGTCCTCCCATTTCATCCTTGGGCAATCTTTGGACCAAGTTCATCTCGTTCGTCCCTCTTCGTTCTCCCATTTGATCCTTTGACATTCTTTGTACCAAGTTCGTCTCGTTCGTCCTCCCATTTGATCCTTTGGCATTCTTTGGACCAAGTTCGTCTCGTTCGACCTTGTTCGTCCTCCCATTTGATCCATGGGCAATCTTTGTACCAAGTTCATGACGTTCGTCCTCCCATTTGATCCTTCCTCATTCTTTGGACGAAGTTCGTCTCCTTCGTCCCTCTTCGACCTCCCATTTGATCCTTTGACATTCTTTGGACCAAGTTCGTCTCGTTCGTCCTCCCATTTGATCCTTTGGCATTCTTTGGACCAAGTTCGTCTCGTTCGACCTTGTTCGTCCTCCCATTTGATCCATGGGCATTCTTTGTACCAAGTTCATGACGTTCGTCCTCCCATTTGATCCTTCCTCATTCTTTGGACCAAGTTCGTCTCCTTCGTCCCTCTTCGACCTCCAATTTGATCCTTTGACATTCTTTGGACCAAGTTCGTCTCGTTCGTCCTCCCATTTGATCCTTTGGCATTCTTTGGACCAAGTTCGTCTCCTTCGCCCCTGTTCATCCTCCCATTTGATCCTTTGGGCATTCTTTGGACAAAGTTCGTCTCGTTAGTCCCTTTTCGTCCTCCCATTTCATCATTGGGCAATCTTTGGACCAAGTTCATCTCGTTCGTCCCTCTTCGTCCTCCCATTTGATCCTTTGGCATTCTTTGTAACAAGTTGGTCTCGTTCGTCCTCCCATTTGATCCTTTGGCATTCTTTAGACCAAGTTCGTCTCGTTCGTCCCTCTACGCCCTCCCATTTGATCCTTGGGCATTCTTTGGTCCAAGTTCGTCTCGTTCGTCCCTTTTCGTCCTCCCATTTCATCCTTGGGCAATCCTTGGACCAAGTTCATCTCGTTGGTCCCTCTTCGTTCTCCCATTTGATCCTTTGACATTCTTTGTACCAAGTTCGTCTCGTTCGTCCTCCCATTTGATCCTTTGGCATTCTTTAGACCAAGTTCGTCTCGTTCGTCCCTCTACGCCCTCCTATTTGATCCTTGGGCATTCTTTGGTCCAAGTTCGTCTCGTTCGTCCCCTTTCGTCCTCCCATTTCATCCTTGGGCAATCTTTGGACCAAGTTCATCTCGTTCGTCCCTCTTCGTTCTCCCATTTGATCCTTTGACATTCTTTGTACCAAGTTCGTCTCGTTCGTCCTCCCATTTGATCCTTTGGCATTCTTTGGACCAAGTTCGTCTCGTTCGACCTTGTTCGTCCTCCCATTTGACCCATGGGCATTCTTTGTACCAAGTTCATGACGTTCGTCCTCCCATTTGATCCTTCGGCATTCTTTGGACCAAGTTCGTCTCATTCGTCCCTCTTCTTCCTCCCATTTGATCCTTTGACATTCTTTGGACCAAGTTCGTCTCGTTCGTCCTCCCATTTGATCCTTTGGCATTCTTTGGTCCAAGTTCGTCTCCTTCGTTCCTGTTCGTCCTCCCATTTGATCCTTTGGCATTCTTTGGTCCAAGTTCGTCTCCTTCGTTCCTGTTCGTCCTCCCATTTGATCCTTTGGGCATTCTTTGGACCAAGTTCGTCTCGTTCGTCCCTCTTCGTCCTCCCATTTGATCGTTTGGCATTCTTTGTACCGGGTTGGTCTCGTTCGTCCTCCCATTTGATCCTTTGGCATTCTTTGGACCTAGTTCGTCTCCTTCGTCCCTGCTCGTCCTCCCATTTGATCCTTTGGGCATTCTTTGGACCAACTTCGTCTCGTTCGTCCCTCTACGTCCTCCCATTTGATCCTTGGGCATTCTTTGTACCAAGTTCGCCACGTTCGTCCTCCCATTTGATCCTTTGACATTCTTTGGACTAAGTTCGTCTCCTTCGTCCCTCTACGTCCTCCCATTTGATCCTTAGGCATTCTTTGTACCATGTTCGTCACGTTCGTCCTCCCATTTGATCCTTCGGCATTCTTCGGACCAAGTTCGTCTCCTTCGTCCCTCTTCGTCCTCCCATTTGATCCTTTGGCATTCTTTGGACCAAGTTCGTCTCGTTAGTCCCTTTTCGTCCTCCCACTTCATCATTGGGCAATCTTTGGACCAAGTTCATCTCGTTCGTCCCTCTTCGTCCTCCCATTTGATCCTTTGGCATTCTTTGTAGCAAGTTGGTCTCGTTCGTCCTCCCATTTGATCCTTTGGGCATTCTTTGGACCAAGTTCGTCTCGTTCGTTCCTCTTCGTCCTCCCATTTGATCCTTTGGCATTCTTTGTACCAAGTTGGTCTCGTTCGTCCTCCCATTTGATCCTTTGGCATTCTTTGGACCAAGTTCGTCTCTTTCGTCCCTTTTCGTCCTCCCATTTCATCCTTGGGCATTCTTTGGACCAAGGTCGTCTCGTTCGTCCCTCTACATCATCCCATTTGATTCTTGGGCATTCTTTGTACCAAGTTCGCCACGTTTGTCCTCCCATTTGATCCTTTGACATTCTTATGACCAAGTTCGTCTCCTTCGTCCCTCTACGTCCTCCCATTTGATCCTTAGGCATTCTTTGTACCAAGTTGTCACGTTTGTCCTCCCTTTTGATCCTTCGGCATTCTTTGGACCAAGTTCGTCTCCTTCGTCCCTCTTCGTCCTCCCATTTGATCCTTTGACATTCTTTGGACCAAGTTTGTCTCGTTCGTCCTCTCATTTGATCCTTTGGCATTCTTTGGACCAAGTTCGTCTCCTTCGTCCCTGTTCATCCTCCCATTTGATCCTTTGGGCATTCTTTGGAACAAGTTTGTCTCGTTCGTCCCTTTTCGTCCTCCCATTTCATCATTGGGCAATCTTTGGACCAAGTTCATCTCGTTCATCCCTCTTCGTCCTCCCATTTGATCCTTTGGCATTCTTTGTAACAAGTTGGTCTCGTTCGTCCTCCCATTTGATCCTTTGGCATTCTTTAGACCAAGTTCGTCTCGTTCGTCCCTCTACGCCCTCCCATTTGATCCTTGGGCATTCTTTGGTCCAAGTTCGTCTCGTTCGTCCCTTTTCGTCCTCCCATTTCATCCTTGGGCAATCCTTGGACCAAGTTCATCTCGTTTGTCCCTCTTCGTTCTCCCATTTGATCCTTTGACATTCTTTGTACCAAGTTCGTCTCGTTCGTCCTCCCATTTGATCCTTTGGCATTCTTTAGACCACGTTCGTCTCGTTTGTCCCTCTACGCCCTCCTATTTGATCCTTGGGCATTCTTTGGTCCAAGTTCCTCTCGTTCGTCCCCTTTCGTCCTCCCATTTCATCCTTGGGCAATCTTTGGACCAAGTTCATCTCGTTAGTCCCTCTTCGTTCTCCCATTTGATCCTTTGACATTCTTTGTACCAAGTTCGTCTCGTTCGTCCTCCCATTTGATCCTTTGGCATTCTTTGGACCAAGTTCGTCTCGTTCGACCTTGTTCGTCCTCCCATTTGATCCATGGGCATTGTTTGTACCAAGTTCATGACGTTCGTCCTCCCATTTGATCCTTCGGCATTCTTTGGACCAAGTTCGTCTCATTCGTCCCTCTTCGTCCTCCCATTTGATCCTTTGACATTCTTTGGACCAAGTTCGTCTCGTTCGTCCTCCCATTTGATCCTTTGGCATTCTTTGGTCCAAGTTCGTCTCCTTCGTTCCTGTTCGTCCTCCCATTTGATCCTTTGGGCATTCTTTGGACCAAGTTCGTCTCGTTCGTCCCTCTTCGTCCTCCCATTTGATCGTTTGGCATTCTTTGTACCGGGTTGGTCTCGTTCGTCCTCCCATTTGATCCTTTGGCATTCTTTGGACCTAGTTCGTCTCCTTCGTCCCTGTTCGTCCTCCCATTTGATCCTTTGGGCATTCTTTGGACCAACTTCGTCTCGTTCGTCCCTCTACGTCCTCCCATTTGATCCTTGGGCATTCTTTGTACCAAGTTCGCCACGTTCGTCCTCCCATTTGATCCTTTGACATTCTTTGGACTAAGTTCGTCTCCTTCGTCCCTCTACGTCCTCCCATTTGATCCTTAGGCATTCTTTGTACCATGTTCGTCACGTTCGTCCTCCCATTTGATCCTTCGGCATTCTTTGGACCAAGTTCGTCTCCTTCGTCCCTCTTCGTCCTCCCATTTGATCCTTTGGCATTCTTTGGACCAAGTTCGTCTCGTTAGTCCCTTTTCGTCCTCCCATTTCATCATTGGGCAATCTTTGGACCAAGTTCATCTCGTTCGTCCCTCTTCGTCCTCCCATTTGATCCTTTGGCATTCTTTGTAGCAAGTTGGTCTCGTTCGTCCTCCCATTTGATCCTTTGGCATTCTTTAGACCAAGTTCGTCTCGTTCGTCCCTCTACGCCCTCCCATTTGATCCTTGGGCATTCTTTGGTCCAAGTTCGTCTCGTTGGTCTCTTTTCGTCCTCCCATTTCATCCTTGGGCAATCTTTGGACCAAGTTCATCTCGTTCGTCCCTCTTCGTTCTCCCATTTGATCCTTTGACATTCTTTGTACCAAGTTCGTCTCGTTCGTCCTCCCATTTGATCCTTTGGCATTCTTTGGACCAAGTTCGTCTCGTTCGACCTTGTTCGTCCTCCCATTTGATCCATGGGCATTCTTTGTACCAAGTTCATGACGTTCGTCCTCCCATTTGATCCTTCCTCTTTCTTTGGACGAAGTTCGTCTCCTTCGTCCCTCTTCGACCTCCCATTTGATCCTTTGACATTCTTTGGACCAAGTTCGTCTCGTTCGTCCTCCCATTTGATCCTTTGGCATTCTTTGGTCCAAGTTCGTCTCCTTCGTCCCTGTTCGTCCTCCCATTTGATCCTTTGGGCATTCTTTGGACCAAGTTCGTCTCGTTCGTTCCTCTTCGTCCTCCCATTTGATCCTTTGGCATTCTTTGTACCAAGTTGGTCTCGTTCGTCCTTCCATTTGATCCTTTGACATTCTTTGGACCAAGTTCGTCTCTTTCGTCCCTTTTCGTCCTCCCATTTCATCCTTGGGCATTCTTTGGACCAAGGTCGTCTCGTTCGTCCCTCTACATCCTCCCATTTGATTCTTAGGCATTCTTTGTACGAAGTTCGCCACGTTCGTCCTCCCATTTGATCCTTTGACATTCTTATGACCAAGTTCGTCTCCTTCGTCCCTCTACGTCCTCCCATTTGATCCTTAGGCATTCTTTGTAGCAAGTTGTCACGTTTGTCCTCCCTTTTGATCCTTCGGCATTCTTTGGACCAAGTTCGTCTCCTTCGTCCCTCTTCGTCCTCCCATTTGATCCTTTGACATTCTTTGGACCAAGTTCGTCTCGTTCGTCCTCTCATTTGATCCTTTGGCATTCTTTGGACCAAGTTCGTCTCCTTCGTCCCTGTTCATCCTCTCATTTGATCCTTTGGGCATTCTTTGGACCATGTTTGTCTCGTTCGTCCCTTTTCGTCCTCCCATTTCATCATTGGGCAATCTTTGGACCAAGTTCATCTCGTTCGTCCCTCTTCGTCCTCCCATTTGATCCTTTGGCATTCTTTGTAGCAAGTTGGTCTCGTTCATCCTCCCATTTGATCCTTTGGCATTCTTTAGACCAAGTTCGTCTCGTTCGTCCCTCTACGCCCTCCCATTTGATCCTTGGGCATTCTTTGGTCCAAGTTCGTCTCGTTCGTCCCTTTTCGTCCTCCCATTTCATCCTTGGGCAATCTTTGGACCAAGTTCATCTCGTTCGTCCCTCTTCGTTCTCCCATTTGATCCTTTGACATTCTTTGTACCAAGTTCGTCTCGTTCGTCCTCCCATTTGATCCTGTGGCATTCTTTGGACCAAGTTCGTCTCGTTCGACCTTGTTCGTCCTCCCATTTGATCCATGGGCATTCTTTGTACCAAGTTCATGACGTTCGTCCTCCCATTTGATCCTTCGGCATTCTTTGGACCAAGTTCGTCTCATTCATCCCTCTTCGTCCTCCCATTTGATCCTTTGACATTCTTTGGACCAAGTTCGTCTCGTTCGTCCTCCCATTTGATCCTTTGGCATTCTTTGGTCCAAGTTCGTCTCCTTCGTCCCTGTTCGTCCTCCCATTTGATCCTTTGGGCATTCTTTGGACCAACTTCGTCTCGTTCGTCCCTCTACGTCCTCCCATTTGATCCTTGGGCATTCTTTGTACCAAGTTCGCCACGTTCTTCCTCCCATTTGATCCTTTGTCATTCTTTGGACTAAGTTCGTCTCCTTCGTCCCTCTACGTCCTCCCATTTGATCCTTAGGCATTCTTTGTACCAAGTTGTCACGTTTGTCCTCCCTTTTGATCCTTCGGCATTCTTTGGACCAAGTTCGTCTCCTTCGTCCCTCTTCGTCCTCCCATTTGATCCTTTGACATTCTTTGGACCAAGTTCGTCTCTTTCGTCCCTTTTCGTCCTCCCATTTCATCCTTGGGCATTCTTTGGACCAAGGTCGTCTCGTTCGTCCCTCTACGTCCTCCCATTTGATCCTTGGGCATTCTTTGTACCAAGTTCGCCACGTTCTTCCTCCCATTTGATCCTTTGTCATTCTTTGGACTAAGTTCGTCTCCTTCGTCCCTCTACGTCCTCCCATTTGATCCTTAGGCATTCTTTGTACCATGTTCGTCACGTTCGTCCTCCCATTTGATCCTTCGGCATTCTTTGGGCCAAGTTCGTCTCCTTCGTCCCTCTTCGTCCTCCCATTTGATCCTTTGGCATTCTTTGGACCAAGTTCGTCTCGTTAGTCCCTTTTCGTCCTCCCATTTCATCATTGGGCAATCTTTGGACCAAGTTCCTCTCGTTCGTCCCTCTTCGTCCTCCCATTTGATCCTTTGGCATTCTTTGTAGCAAGTTGGTCTCGTTCGTCCTCCCATTTGATCCTTTGGCATTCTTTAGACCAAGTTCGTCTCGTTCGTCCCTCTACGCCCTCCCAATTGATCCTTGGGCATTCTTTGGTCCAAGTTCGTCTCGTTCGTCTCTTTTCGTCCTCCCATTTCATCCTTGGGCAATCTTTGGACCAAGTTCATCTCGTTCGTCCCTCTTCGTTCTCCCATTTGATCCTTTGACATTCTTTGTACCAAGTTCGTCTCGTTCGTCCTCCCATTTGATCCTTTGGCATTCTTTGGACCAAGTTCGTCTCGTTCGACCTTGTTCGTCCTCCCATTTGATCCATGGGCATTCTTTGTACCAAGTTCATGACGTTCGTCCTCCCATTTGATCCTTCCTCATTCTTTGGACGAAGTTCGTCTCCTTCGTCCCTCTTCGACCTCCCATTTGATCCTTTGACATTCTTTGGACCAAGTTCGTCTCGTTCGTCCTCCCATTTGATCCTTTGGCATTCTTTGGTCCAAGTTCGTCTCCTTCGTCCCTGTTCGTCCTCCCATTTGATCCTTTGGGCATTCTTTGGACCAAGTTCGTCTCGTTCGTTCTTCTTCGTCCTCCCATTTGATCCTTTGGCATTCTTTGTACCAAGTTGGTCTCGTTCGTCCTTCCATTTGATCCTTTGACATTCTTTGGACCAAGTTCGTCTCTTTCGTCCCTTTTCGTCCTCCCATTTCATCCTTGGGCATTCTTTGGACCAAGGTCGTCTCGTTCGTCCCTCTACATCCTCCCATTTGATTCTTAGGCATTCTTTGTACCAAGTTCGCCACGTTCGTCCTCCCATTTGATCCTTTGACATTCTTATGACCAAGTTCGTCTCCTTCGTCCCTCTACGTCCTCCCATTTGATCCTTAGGCATTCTTTGTAGCAAGTTGTCACGTTTGTCCTCCCTTTTGATCCTTCGGCATTCTTTGGACCAAGTTCGTCTCCTTCGTCCCTCTTCGTCCTCCCATTTGATCCTTTGACATTCTTTGGACCAAGTTCGTCTCGTTCGTCCTCTCATTTGATCCTTTGGCATTCTTTGGACCAAGTTCGTCTCCTTCGTCCCTGTTCATCCTCCCATTTGATCCTTTGGGCATTCTTTGGACCACGTTTGTCTCGTTCGTCCCTTTTCGTCCTCCCATTTCATCATTGGGCAATCTTTGGACCAAGTTCATCTCGTTCGTCCCTCTTCGTCCTCCCATTTGATCCTTTGGCATTCTTTGTAGCAAGTTGGTCTCGTTCATCCTCCCATTTGATCCTTTGGCATTCTTTAGACCAAGTTCGTCTCGTTCGTCCCTCTACGCCCTCCCATTTGATCCTTGGCATTCTTTGGTCCAAGTTCGTCTCGTTCGTCCCTTTTCGTCCTCCCATTTCATCCTTGGGCAATCTTTGGACCAAGTTCATCTCGTTCGTCCCTCTTCGTTCTCCCATTTGATCCTTTGACATTCTTTGTACCAAGTTCGTCTCGTTCGTCCTCCCATTTGATCCTGTGGCATTCTTTGGACCAAGTTCGTCTCGTTCGACCTTGTTCGTCCTCCCATTTGATCCATGGGCATTCTTTGTACCAAGTTCATGACGTTCGTCCTCCCATTTGATCCTTCGGCATTCTTTGGACCAAGTTCGTCTCATTCATCCCTCTTCGTCCTCCCATTTGATCCTTTGACATTCTTTGGACCAAGTTCGTCTCGTTCGTCCTCCCATTTGATCCTTTGGCATTCTTTGGTCCAAGTTCGTCTCCTTCGTCCCTGTTCGTCCTCCCATTTGATCCTTTGGGCATTCTTTGGACCAAGTTCGTCTCGTTCGTTCCTCTTCGTCCTCCCATTTGATCCTTTGGCATTCTTTGTACCAAGTTGGTCTCGTTCGTCCTCCCATTTGATCCGTTGGCATTCTTTGGACCAAGTTCGTCTCTTTCGTCCCTTTTCGTCCTCCCATTTCATCCTTGGGCAATCTTTGGACCAAGTTCGTCTCGTTCGTCCTTCTTCGTCCTCCCATTTGATCGTTTGGCATTCTTTGTACCGGGTTGGTCTCGTTCGTCCTCCCATTTGATCCTTTGGGCATTCTTTGGACCAAGTTCGTCTCGTTCGTTCCTCTTCGTCCTCCCATTTGATCCTTTGGCATTCTTTGTACCAAGTTGGTCTCGTTCGTCCTCCCATTTGATCCTTTGGCATTCTTTGGACCAAGTTTGTCTCTTTCGTCCCTTTTCGTCCTCCCATTTCAGCCTTGGGCATTCTTTGGACCAAGGTCGTCTCGTTCGTCCCTCTACATCCTCCCATTTGATTCTTGGGCATTCTTTGTACCATGTTCGCCACGTTCGTCCTCCCATTTGATCCTTTGACATTCTTTTGACCAAGTTCGTCTCCTTCGTCCCTCTACGTCCTCCCATTTGATCCTTAGGCATTCTTTGTACCAAGTTGTCACGTTTGTCCTCCCTTTTGATCCTTCGGCATTCTTTGGACCAAGTTCGTCTCCTTCGTCCCTCTTCGTCCTCCCATTTGATCCTTTGACATTCGTTGGACCAAGTTTGTCTCGTTCGTCCTCTCATTTGATCCTTTGGCATTCTTTGGACCAAGTTCGTCTCCTTCGTCCCTGTTCATCCTCCCATTTGATCCTTTGGGCATTCTTTGGAACAAGTTTGTCTCGTTCGTCCCTTTTCGTCCTCCCATTTCATCATTGGGCAATCTTTGGACCAAGTTCATCTCGTTCGTCCCTCTTCGTCCTCCCATTTGATCCTTTGGCATTCTTTGTAACAAGTTGGTCTCGTTCGTCCTCCCATTTGATCCTTTGGCATTCTTTAGACCAAGTTCGTCTCGTTCGTTCCTCTACGCCCTCCCATTTGATCCTTGGGCATTCTTTGGTCCAAGTTCGTCTCGTTCGTCCCTTTTCGTCCTCCCATTTCATCCTTGGGCAATCCTTGGACCAAGTTCATCTCGTTTGTCCCTCTTCGTTCTCCCATTTGATCCTTTGACATTCTTTGTACCAAGTTCGTCTCGTTCGTCCTCCCATTTGATCCTTTGGCATTTTTTAGACCAAGTTCGTCTCGTTCGTCCCTCTACGCCCTCCTATTTGATCCTTGGGCATTCTTTGGTCCAAGTTCGTCTCGTTCGTCCCCTTTCGTCCTCCCATTTCATCCTTGGGCAATCTTTGGACCAAGTTCATCTCGTTCGTCCCTCTTCGTTCTCCCATTTGATCCTTTGACATTCTTTGTACCAAGTTCGTCTCGTTCGTCCTCCCATTTGATCCTTTGGCATTCTTTGGACCAAGTTCGTCTCGTTCGACCTTGTTCGTCCTCCCATTTGACCCATGGGCATTCTTTGTACCAAGTTCATGACGTTCGTCCTCCCATTTGATCCTTCGGCATTCTTTGGACCAAGTTCGTCTCATTCGTCCCTCTTCGTCCTCCCATTTGATCCTTTGACATTCTTTGGACCAAGTTCGTCTCGTTCGTCCTCCCATTTGATCCTTTGGCATTCTTTGGTCCATGTTCGTCTCCTTCGTTCCTGTTCGTCCTCCCATTTGATCCTTTGGGCATTCTTTGGACCAAGTTCGTCTCGTTCGTCCCTCTTCGTCCTCCCATTTGATCGTTTGGCATTCTTTGTCCCGGGTTGGTCTCATTCGTCCTCCCATTTGATCCTTTGACATTCTTATGACCAAGTTCGTCTCCTTCGTCCCTCTACGTCCTCCCATTTGATCCTTAGGCATTCTTTGTACCAAGTTGTCACGTTTGTCCTCCCTTTTGATCCTTCGGCATTCTTTGGACCAAGTTCGTCTCCTTCGTCCCTCTTCGTCCTCCCATTTGATCCTTTGGGCATTCTTTGGTCCAAGTTCGTCTCGTTCGTCTCTTTTCGTCCTCCCATTTCATCCTTGGGCAATCTTTGGACCAAGTTCATCTCGTTCGTCCCTCTTCGTTCTCCCATTTGATCCTTTGACATTCTTTGTACCAAGTTCGTCTCGTTCGTCCTCCCATTTGATCCTTTGGCATTCTTTGGACCAAGTTCGTCTCGTTCGACCTTGTTCGTCCTCCCATTTGATCCATGGGCATTCTTTGTACCAAGTTCATGACGTTCGTCCTCCCATTTGATCCTTCCTCATTCTTTGGACGAAGTTCGTCTCCTTCGTCCCTCTTCGACCTCCCATTTGATCCTTTGACATTCTTTGGACCAAGTTCGTCTCGTTCGTCCTCCCATTTGATCCTTTGGCATTCTTTGGTCCATGTTCGTCTCCTTCGTTCCTGTTCGTCCTCCCATTTGATCCTTTGGGCATTCTTTGGACCAAGTTCGTCTCGTTCGTCCCTCTTCGTCCTCCCATTTGATCGTTTGGCATTCTTTGTCCCGGGTTGGTCTCATTCGTCCTCCCATTTGATCCTTTGACATTCTTATGACCAAGTTCGTCTCCTTCGTCCCTCTACGTCCTCCCATTTGATCCTTAGGCATTCTTTGTACCAAGTTCGTCTCGTTCGTCCTCCCATTTGATCCTTTGGCATTTTTTAGACCAAGTTCGTCTCGTTCGTCCCTCTACGCCCTCCCAATTGATCCTTGGGCATTCTTTGGTCCAAGTTCGTCTCGTTCGTCTCTTTTCGTCCTCCCATTTCATCCTTGGGCAATCTTTGGACCAAGTTCATCTCGTTCGTCCCTCTTCGTTCTCCCATTTGATCCTTTGACATTCTTTGTACCAAGTTCGTCTCGTTCGTCCTCCCATTTGATCCTTTGGCATTCTTTGGACCAAGTTCGTCTCGTTCGACCTTGTTCGTCCTCCCATTTGATCCATGGGCATTCTTTGTACCAAGTTCATGACGTTCGTCCTCCCATTTGATCCTTCCTCATTCTTTGGACGAAGTTCGTCTCCTTCGTCCCTCTTCGACCTCCCATTTGATCCTTTGACATTCTTTGGACCAAGTTCGTCTCGTTCGTCCTCCCATTTGATCCTTTGGCATTCTTTGGTCCAAGTTCGTCTCCTTCGTCCCTGTTCGTCCTCCCATTTGATCCTTTGGGCATTCTTTGGACCAAGTTCGTCTCGTTCGTTCTTCTTCGTCCTCCCATTTGATCCTTTGGCATTCTTTGTACCAAGTTGGTCTCGTTCGTCCTTCCATTTGATCCTTTGACATTCTTTGGACCAAGTTCGTCTCTTTCGTCCCTTTTCGTCCTCCCATTTCATCCTTGGGCATTCTTTGGACCAAGGTCGTCTCGTTCGTCCCTCTACATCCTCCCATTTGATTCTTAGGCATTCTTTGTACCAAGTTCGCCACGTTCGTCCTCCCATTTGATCCTTTGACATTCTTATGACCAAGTTCGTCTCCTTCGTCCCTCTACGTCCTCCCATTTGATCCTTAGGCATTCTTTGTAGCAAGTTGTCACGTTTGTCCTCCCTTTTGATCCTTCGGCATTCTTTGGACCAAGTTCGTCTCCTTCGTCCCTCTTCGTCCTCCCATTTGATCCTTTGACATTCTTTGGACCAAGTTCGTCTCGTTCGTCCTCTCATTTGATCCTTTGGCATTCTTTGGACCAAGTTCGTCTCCTTCGTCCCTGTTCATCCTCCCATTTGATCCTTTGGGCATTCTTTGGACCACGTTTGTCTCGTTCGTCCCTTTTCGTCCTCCCATTTCATCATTGGGCAATCTTTGGACCAAGTTCATCTCGTTCGTCCCTCTTCGTCCTCCCATTTGATCCTTTGGCATTCTTTGTAGCAAGTTGGTCTCGTTCATCCTCCCATTTGATCCTTTGGCATTCTTTAGACCAAGTTCGTCTCGTTCGTCCCTCTACGCCCTCCCATTTGATCCTTGGCATTCTTTGGTCCAAGTTCGTCTCGTTCGTCCCTTTTCGTCCTCCCATTTCATCCTTGGGCAATCTTTGGACCAAGTTCATCTCGTTCGTCCCTCTTCGTTCTCCCATTTGATCCTTTGACATTCTTTGTACCAAGTTCGTCTCGTTCGTCCTCCCATTTGATCCTGTGGCATTCTTTGGACCAAGTTCGTCTCGTTCGACCTTGTTCGTCCTCCCATTTGATCCATGGGCATTCTTTGTACCAAGTTCATGACGTTCGTCCTCCCATTTGATCCTTCGGCATTCTTTGGACCAAGTTCGTCTCATTCATCCCTCTTCGTCCTCCCCTTTGATCCTTTGACATTCTTTGGACCAAGTTCGTCTCGTTCGTCCTCCCATTTGATCCTTTGGCATTCTTTGGTCCAAGTTCGTCTCCTTCGTCCCTGTTCGTCCTCCCATTTGATCCTTTGGGCATTCTTTGGACCAAGTTCGTCTCGTTCGTTCCTCTTCGTCCTCCCATTTGATCCTTTGGCATTCTTTGTACCAAGTTGGTCTCGTTCGTCCTCCCATTTGATCCGTTGGCATTCTTTGGACCAAGTTCGTCTCTTTCGTCCCTTTTCGTCCTCCCATTTCATCCTTGGGCAATCTTTGGACCAAGTTCGTCTCGTTCGTCCTTCTTCGTCCTCCCATTTGATCGTTTGGCATTCTTTGTACCGGGTTGGTCTCGTTCGTCCTCCCATTTGATCCTTTGGGCATTCTTTGGACCAAGTTCGTCTCGTTCGTTCCTCTTCGTCCTCCCATTTGATCCTTTGGCATTCTTTGTACCAAGTTGGTCTCGTTCGTCCTCCCATTTGATCCTTTGGCATTCTTTGGACCAAGTTTGTCTCTTTCGTCCCTTTTCGTCCTCCCATTTCAGCCTTGGGCATTCTTTGGACCAAGGTCGTCTCGTTCGTCCCTCTACATCCTCCCATTTGATTCTTGGGCATTCTTTGTACCATGTTCGCCACGTTCGTCCTCCCATTTGATCCTTTGACATTCTTTTGACCAAGTTCGTCTCCTTCGTCCCTCTACGTCCTCCCATTTGATCCTTAGGCATTCTTTGTACCAAGTTGTCACGTTTGTCCTCCCTTTTGATCCTTCGGCATTCTTTGGACCAAGTTCGTCTCCTTCGTCCCTCTTCGTCCTCCCATTTGATCCTTTGACATTCGTTGGACCAAGTTTGTCTCGTTCGTCCTCTCATTTGATCCTTTGGCATTCTTTGGACCAAGTTCGTCTCCTTCGTCCCTGTTCATCCTCCCATTTGATCCTTTGGGCATTCTTTGGAACAAGTTTGTCTCGTTCGTCCCTTTTCGTCCTCCCATTTCATCATTGGGCAATCTTTGGACCAAGTTCATCTCGTTCGTCCCTCTTCGTCCTCCCATTTGATCCTTTGGCATTCTTTGTAACAAGTTGGTCTCGTTCGTCCTCCCATTTGATCCTTTGGCATTCTTTAGACCAAGTTCGTCTCGTTCGTTCCTCTACGCCCTCCCATTTGATCCTTGGGCATTCTTTGGTCCAAGTTCGTCTCGTTCGTCCCTTTTCGTCCTCCCATTTCATCCTTGGGCAATCCTTGGACCAAGTTCATCTCGTTTGTCCCTCTTCGTTCTCCCATTTGATCCTTTGACATTCTTTGTACCAAGTTCGTCTCGTTCGTCCTCCCATTTGATCCTTTGGCATTTTTTAGACCAAGTTCGTCTCGTTCGTCCCTCTACGCCCTCCTATTTGATCCTTGGGCATTCTTTGGTCCAAGTTCGTCTCGTTCGTCCCCTTTCGTCCTCCCATTTCATCCTTGGGCAATCTTTGGACCAAGTTCATCTCGTTCGTCCCTCTTCGTTCTCCCATTTGATCCTTTGACATTCTTTGTACCAAGTTCGTCTCGTTCGTCCTCCCATTTGATCCTTTGGCATTCTTTGGACCAAGTTCGTCTCGTTCGACCTTGTTCGTCCTCCCATTTGACCCATGGGCATTCTTTGTACCAAGTTCATGACGTTCGTCCTCCCATTTGATCCTTCGGCATTCTTTGGACCAAGTTCGTCTCATTCGTCCCTCTTCGTCCTCCCATTTGATCCTTTGACATTCTTTGGACCAAGTTCGTCTCGTTCGTCCTCCCATTTGATCCTTTGGCATTCTTTGGTCCATGTTCGTCTCCTTCGTTCCTGTTCGTCCTCCCATTTGATCCTTTGGGCATTCTTTGGACCAAGTTCGTCTCGTTCGTCCCTCTTCGTCCTCCCATTTGATCGTTTGGCATTCTTTGTCCCGGGTTGGTCTCATTCGTCCTCCCATTTGATCCTTTGACATTCTTATGACCAAGTTCGTCTCCTTCGTCCCTCTACGTCCTCCCATTTGATCCTTAGGCATTCTTTGTACCAAGTTGTCACGTTTGTCCTCCCTTTTGATCCTTCGGCATTCTTTGGACCAAGTTCGTCTCCTTCGTCCCTCTTCGTCCTCCCATTTGATCGTTTGGCATTCTATGTACCGGGTTGGTCTCATTCGTCCTCCCATTTGATCCTTTGGCATTCTTTGGACCTAGTTCGTCTCCTTCGTCCCTGTTCGTCCTCCCATTTGATCCTTTGGGCATTCTTTGGACCAACTTCGTCTCGTTCGTCCCTCTACGTCCTCCCATTTGATCCTTGGGCATTCTTTGTACCAAGTTCGCCACGTTCGTCCTCCCATTTGATCCTTTGACATTCTTTGGACTAAGTTCGTCTCCTTCGTCCCTCTACGTCCTCCCATTTGATCCTTAGGCATTCTTTGTACCATGTTCGTCACGTTCGTCCTCCCATTTGATCCTTCGGCATTCTTTGGACCAAGTTCGTCTCCTTCGTCCCTCTTCGTCCTCCCATTTGATCCTTTGGCATTCTTTGGACCAAGTTCGTCTCGTTAGTCCCTTTTCGTCCTCCCATTTCATCATTGGGCAATCTTTGGACCAAGTTCATCTCGTTCGTCCCTCTTCGTCCTCCCATTTGATCCTTTGGCATTCTTTGTAGCAAGTTGGTCTCGTTCGTCCTCCCATTTGATCCTTTGGGCATTCTTTGGACCAAGTTCGTCTCGTTCGTTCCTCTTCGTCCTCCCATTTGATCCTTTGGCATTCTTTGTACCAAGTTGGTCTCGTTCGTCCTCCCATTTGATCCTTTGGCATTCTTTGGACCAAGTTCGTCTCTTTCGTCCCTTTTCGTCCTCCCATTTCATCCTTGGGCATTCTTTGGACCAAGGTCGTCTCGTTCGTCCCTCTACATCCTCCCATTTGATTCTTGGGCATTCTTTGTACCAAGTTCGCCACGTTCGTCCTCCCATTTGATCCTTTGACATTCTTATGACCAAGTTCGTCTCCTTCGTCCCTCTACGTCCTCCCATTTGATCCTTAGGCATTCTTTGTACCAAGTTGTCACGTTTGTCCTCCCTTTTGATCCTTCGGCATTCTTTGGACCAAGTTCGTCTCCTTCGTCCCTCTTCGTCCTCCCATTTGATCCTTTGACATTCTTTGGACCAAGTTTGTCTCGTTCGTCCTCTCATTTGATCCTTTGGCATTCTTTGGACCAAGTTCGTCTCCTTCGTCCCTGTTCATCCTCCCATTTGATCCTTTGGGCATTCTTTGGAACAAGTTTGTCTCGTTCGTCCTTTTTCGTCCTCCCATTTCATCATTGGGCAATCTTTGGACCAAGTTCATCTCGTTCGTCCCTCTTCGTCCTCCCATTTGATCCTTTGGCATTCTTTGTAACAAGTTGGTCTCGTTCGTCCTCCCATTTGATCCTTTGGCATTCTTTAGACCAAGTTCGTCTCATTCGTCCCTCTACGCCCTCCCATTTGATCCTTGGGCATTCTTTGGTCCAAGTTCGTCTCGTTCGTCCCTTTTCGTCCTCCCATTTCATCCTTGGGCAATCCTTGGACCAAGTTCATCTCGTTTGTCGCTCTTCGTTCTCCCATTTGATCCTTTGACATTCTTTGTACCAAGTTCGTCTCGTTCGTCCTCCCATTTGATCCTTTGGCATTCTTTAGACCAAGTTCGTCTCGTTCGTCCCTCTACGCCCTCCTATTTGATCCTTGGGCATTCTTTGGTCCAAGTTCGTCTCGTTCGTCCCCTTTCGTCCTCCCATTTCATCCTTGGGCAATCTTTGGACCAAGTTCATCTCGTTCGTCCCTCTTCGTTCTCCCATTTGATCCTTTGACATTCTTTGTACCAAGTTCGTCTCGTTCGTCCTCCCATTTGATCCTTTGGCATTCTTTGGACCAAGTTCGTCTCGTTCGACCTTGTTCGTCCTCCCATTGGATCCATGGGCATTCTTTGTACCAAGTTCATGACGTTCGTCCTCCCATTTGATCCTTCGGCATTCTTTGGACCAAATTCGTCTCATTCGTCCCTCTTCGTCCTCCCATTTGATCCTTTGACATTCTTTGGACCAAGTTCGTCTCGTTCGTCCTCCCATTTGATCCTTTGGCATTCTTTGGTCCAAGTTCGTCTCCTTCGTTCCTGTTCGTCCTCCCATTTGATCCTTTGGGCATTCTTTGGACCAAGTTCGTCTCGTTCTTCCCTCTTCGTCCTCCCATTTGATCGTTTGGCATTCTTTGTACCGGGTTGGTCTCGTTCGTCCTCCCATTTGATCCTTTGGCATTCTTTGGACCTAGTTCGTCTCCTTCGTCCCTGTTCGTCCTCCCATTTGATCCTTTGGGCATTCTTTGGACCAACTTCGTCTCGTTCGTCCCTCTACCTCCTCCCATTTGATCCTTGGGCATTCTTTGTACCAAGTTCGCCACGTTCGTCCTCCCATTTGATCCTTTGACATTCTTTGGACTAAGTTCGTCTCCTTCGTCCCTCTACGTCCTCCCATTTGATCCTTAGGCATTCTTTGTACCATGTTCGTCACGTTCGTCCTCCCATTTGATCCTTCGGCATTCTTTGGACCAAGTTCGTCTCCTTCGTCCCTCTTCGTCCTCCCATTTGATCCTTTGGCATTCTTTGGACCAAGTTCGTCTCGTTAGTCCCTTTTCGTCCTCCCATTTCATCATTGGGCAATCTTTGGACCAAGTTCATCTCGTTCGTCCCTCTTCGTCCTCCCATTTGATCCTTTGGCATTCTTTGTAGCAAGTTGGTCTCGTTCGTCCTCCCATTTGATCCTTTGGCATTCTTTAGACCAAGTTCGTCTCGTTCGTCCCTCTACGCCCTCCCATTTGATCCTTGGGCATTCTTTGGTCCAAGTTCGTCTCGTTCGTCTCTTTTCGTCCTCCCATTTCATCCTTGGGCAATCTTTGGACCAAGTTCATCTCGTTCGTCCCTCTTCGTTCTCCCATTTGATCCTTTGACATTCTTTGTACCAAGTTCGTCTCGTTCGTCCTCCCATTTGATCCTTTGGCATTCTTTGGACCAAGTTCGTCTCGTTCGTCCTCCCATTTGATCCATGGGCATTCTTTGTACCAAGTTCATGACGTTCGTCCTCCCATTTGATCCTTCCTCATTCTTTGGACGAAGTTCGTATCCTTCGTCCCTCTTCGACCTCCCATTTGATCCTTTGACATTCTTTGGACCAAGTTCGTCTCGTTCGTCCTCCCATTTGATCCTTTGGCATTCTTTGGTCCTAGTTCGTCTCCTTCGTCCCTGTTCGTCCTCCCATTTGATCCTTTGGGCATTCTTTGGACCAAGTTCGTCTCGTACGTTCCTCTTCGTCCTCCCATTTGATCCTTTGGCATTCTTTGTACCAAGTTGGTCTCGTTCGTCCTTCCATTTGATCCTTTGACATTCTTTGGACCAAGTTCGTCTCTTTCGTCCCTTTTCGTCCTCCCATTTCATCCTTGGGCATTCTTTGGACCAAGGTCGTCTCGTTCGTCCCTCTACATCCTCCCATTTGATTCTTAGGCATTCTTTGTACCAAGTTCGCCACGTTCTTCCTCCCATTTGATCCTTTGACATTCTTATGACCAAGTTCGTCTCCTTCGTCCCTCTACGTCCTCCCATTTGATCCTTAGGCATTCTTTGTAGCAAGTTGTCACGTTTGTCCTCCCTTTTGATCCTTCGGCATTCTTTGGACCAAGTTCGTCTCCTTCGTCCCTCTTCGTCCTTCCATTAGATCCTTTGACATTCTTTGGACCAAGTTCGTCTCGTTCGTCCTCTCATTTGATCCTTTGGCATTCTTTGGACCAAGTTCGTCTCCTTCGTCCCTGTTCATCCTCCCATTTGATCCTTTGGGCATTCTTTGGACCAAGTTTGTCTCGTTCGTCCCTTTTCGTCCTCCCATTTCATCATTGGGCAATCTTTGGACCAAGTTCATCTCGTTCGTCCCTCTTCGTCCTCCCATTTGATCCTTTGGCATTCTTTGTAGCAAGTTGGTCTCGTTCGTCCTCCCATTTGATCCTTTGGGCATTCTTTGGACCAAGTTCGTCTCGTTCGTTCCTCTTCGTCCTCCCATTTGATCCTTTGGCATTCTTTGTACCAAGTTGGTCTCGTTCGTCCTCCCATTTGATCCTTTGGCATTCTTTGGACCAAGTTCGTCTCTTTCGTCCCTTTTCGTCCTCCCATTTCATCCTTGGGCATTCTTTGGACCAAGGTCGTCTCGTTCGTCCCTCTACATCCTCCCATTTGATTCTTGGGCATTCTTTGTACCAAGTTCGCCACGTTCGTCCTCCCATTTGATCCTTTGACATTCTTATGACCAAGTTCGTCTCCTTCGTCCCTCTACGTCCTCCCATTTGATCCTTAGGCATTCTTTGTACCAAGTTGTCACGTTTGTCCTCCCTTTTGATCCTTCGGCATTCTTTGGACCAAGTTCGTCTCCTTCGTCCCTCTTCGTCCTCCCATTTGATCCTTTGACATTCTTTGGACCAAGTTTGTCTCGTTCGTCCTCTCATTTGATCCTTTGGCATTCTTTGGACCAAGTTCGTCTCCTTCGTCCCTGTTCATCCTCCCATTTGATCCTTTGGGCATTCTTTGGAACAAGTTTGTCTCGTTCGTCCCTTTTCGTCCTCCCATTTCATCATTGGGAAATCTTTGGACCAAGTTCATCTCGTTCGTCCCTCTTCGTCCTCCCATTTGATCCTTTGGCATTCTTTGTAACAAGTTGGTCTCGTTCGTCCTCCCATTTGATCCTTTGGCATTCTTTAGACCAAGTTCGTCTCATTCGTCCCTCTACGCCCTCCCATTTGATCCTTGGGCATTCTTTGGTCCAAGTTCGTCTCGTTCGTCCCTTTTCGTCCTCCCATTTCATCCTTGGGCAATCCTTGGACCAAGTTCATCTCGTTTGTCGCTCTTCGTTCTCCCATTTGATCCTTTGACATTCTTTGTACCAAGTTCGTCTCGTTCGTCCTCCCATTTGATCCTTTGGCATTCTTTAGACCAAGTTCGTCTCGTTCGTCCCTCTACGCCCTCCTATTTGATCCTTGGGCATTCTTTGGTCCAAGTTCGTCTCGTTCGTCCCCTTTCGTCCTCCCATTTCATCCTTGGGCAATCTTTGGACCAAGTTCATCTCGTTCGTCCCTCTTCGTTCTCCCATTTGATCCTTTGACATTCTTTGTACCAAGTTCGTCTCGTTCGTCCTCCCATTTGATCCTTTGGCATTCTTTGGACCAAGTTCGTCTCGTTCGACCTTGTTCGTCCTCCCATTGGATCCATGGGCATTCTTTGTACCAAGTTCATGACGTTCGTCCTCCCATTTGAACCTTCGGCATTCTTTGGACCAAATTCGTCTCATTCGTCCCTCTTCGTCCTCCCATTTGATCCTTTGACATTCTTTGGACCAAGTTCGTCTCGTTCGTCCTCCCATTTGATCCTTTGGCATTCTTTGGTCCAAGTTCGTCTCCTTCGTTCCTGTTCGTCCTCCCATTTGATCCTTTGGGCATTCTTTGGACCAAGTTCGTCTCGTTCTTCCCTCTTCGTCCTCCCATTTGATCGTTTGGCATTCTTTGTACCGGGTTGGTCTCGTTCGTCCTCCCATTTGATCCTTTGGCATTCTTTGGACCTAGTTCGTCTCCTTCGTCCCTGTTCGTCCTCCCATTTGATCCTTTGGGCATTCTTTGGACCAACTTCGTCTCGTTCGTCCCTCTACGTCCTCCCATTTGATCCTTGGGCATTCTTTGTACCAAGTTCGCCACGTTCGTCCTCCCATTTGATCCTTTGACATTCTTTGGACTAAGTTCGTCTCCTTCGTCCCTCTACGTCCTCCCATTTGACCCTTAGGCATTCTTTGTACCATGTTCGTCACGTTCGTCCTCCCATTTGATCCTTCGGCATTCTTTGGACCAAGTTCGTCTCCTTCGTCCCTCTTCGTCCTCCCATTTGATCCTTTGGCATTCTTTGGACCAAGTTCGTCTCGTTAGTCCCTTTTCGTCCTCCCATTTCATCATTGGGCAATCTTTGGACCAAGTTCATCTCGTTCGTCCCTCTTCGTCCTCCCATTTGATCCTTTGGCATTCTTTGTACCAAGTTGGTCTCGTTCGTCCTCCCATTTGATCCTTTGGCATTCTTTAGACCAAGTTCGTCTCGTTCGTCCCTCTACGCCCTCCCATTTGATCCTTGGGCATTCTTTGGTCCAAGTTCGTCTCGTTCGTCTCTTTTCGTCCTCCCATTTCATCCTTGGGCAATCTTTGGACCAAGTTCATCTCGTTCGTCCCTCTTCGTTCTCCGATTTGATCCTTTGACATTCTTTGTACCAAGTTCGTCTCGTTCGTCCTCCCATTTGATCCTTTGGCATTCTTTGGACCAAGTTCGTCTCGTTCGTCCTCCCATTTGATCCTTTGGCATTCTTTGGACCAAGTTCGTCTCGTTCGTCCTCCCATTTGATCCATGGGCATTCTTTGTACCAAGTTCATGACGTTCGTCCTCCCATTTGATCCTTCCTCATTCTTTGGACGAAGTTCGTATCCTTCGTCCCTCTTCGACCTCCCATTTGATCCTTTGACATTCTTTGGACCAAGTTCGTCTCGTTCGTCCTCCCATTTGATCCTTTGGCATTCTTTGGTCCAAGTTCGTCTCCTTCGTCCCTGTTCGTCCTCCCATTTGATCCTTTGGGCATTCTTTGGACCAAGTTCGTCTCGTACGTTCCTCTTCGTCCTCCCATTTGATCCTTTGGCATTCTTTGTACCAAGTTGGTCTCGTTCGTCCTTCCATTTGATCCTTTGACATTCTTTGGACCAAGTTCGTCTCTTTCGTCCCTTTTCGTCCTCCCATTTCATCCTTGGGCATTCTTTGGACCAAGGTCGTCTCGTTCGTCCCTCTACATCCTCCCATTTGATTCTTAGGCATTCTTTGTACCAAGTTCGCTACGTTCGTCCTCCCATTTGATCCTTTGACATTCTTATGACCAAGTTCGTCTCCTTCGTCCCTCTACGTCCTCCCATTTGATCCTTAGGCATTCTTTGTAGCAAGTTGTCACGTTTGTCCTCCCTTTTGATCCTTCGGCATTCTTTGGACCAAGTTCGTCTCCTTCGTCCCTCTTCGTCCTTCCATTAGATCCTTTGACATTCTTTGGACCAAGTTCGTCTCGTTCGTCCTCTCATTTGATCCTTTGGCATTCTTTGGACCAAGTTCGTCTCCTTCGTCCCTGTTCATCCTCCCATTTGATCCTTTGGGCATTCTTTGGACCAAGTTTGTCTCGTTCGTCCCTTTTCGTCCTCCCATTTCATCATTGGGCAATCTTTGGACCAAGTTCATCTCGTTCGTCCCTCTTCGTCCTCCCATTTGATCCTTTGGCATTCTTTGTAGCAAGTTGGTCTCGTTCGTCCTCCCATTTGATCCTTTGGGCATTCTTTGGACCAAGTTCGTCTCGTTCGTTCCTCTTCGTCCTCCCATTTGATCCTTTGGCATTCTTTGTACCAAGTTGGTCTCGTTCGTCCTCCCATTTGATCCTTTGGCATTCTTTGGACCAAGTTCGTCTCTTTCGTCCCTTTTCGTCCTCCCATTTCATCCTTGGGCATTCTTTGGACCAAGGTCGTCTCGTTCGTCCCTCTACATCCTCCCATTTGATTCTTGGGCATTCTTTGTACCAAGTTCGCCAAGTTCGTCCTCCCATTTGATCCTTTGACATTCTTATGACCAAGTTCGTCTCCTTCGTCCCTCTACGTCCTCCCATTTGATCCTTAAGCATTCTTTGTACCAAGTTGTCACGTTTGTCCTCCCTTTTGATCCTTCGGCATTCTTTGGACCAAGTTCGTCTCCTTCGTCCCTCTTCGTCCTCCCATTTGATCCTTTGACATTCTTTGGACCAAGTTTGTCTCGTTCGTCCTCTCATTTGATCCTTTGGCATTCTTTGGACCAAGTTCGTGTCCTTCGTCCCTGTTCATCCTCCCATTTGATCCTTTGGGCATTCTTTGGAACAAGTTTGTCTCGTTCGTCCCTTTTCGTCCTCCCATTTCATCATTGGGCAATCTTTGGACCAAGTTCATCTCGTTCGTCCCTCTTCGTCCTCCCATTTGATCCTTTGGCATTCTTTGTAACAAGTTGGTCTCGTTCGTCCTCCCATTTGATCCTTTGGCATTCTTTAGACCAAGTTCGTCTCGTTCGTCCCTCTACGCCCTCCCATTTGATCCTTGGGCATTCTTTGGTCCAAGTTCGTCTCGTTCGTCCCTTTTCGTCCTCCCATTTCATCCTTGGGCAATCCTTGGACCAAGTTCATCTCGTTTGTCCCTCTTCGTTCTCCCATTTGATCCTTTGACATTCTTTGTACCAAGTTCGTCTCGTTCGTCCTCCCATTTGATCCTTTGGCATTCTTTAGACCAAGTTCGTCTCGTTCGTCCCTCTACGCCCTCCTATTTGATCCTTGGGCATTCTTTGGTCCAAGTTCGTCTCGTTCGTCCCCTTTCGTCCTCCCATTTCATCCTTGGGCAATCTTTGGACCAAGTTCATCTCGTTCGTCCCTCTTCGTTCTCCCATTTGATCCTTTGACATTCTTTGTACCAAGTTCGTCTCGTTCGTCCTCCCATTTGATCCTTTGGCATTCTTTGGACCAAGTTCGTCTCGTTCGACCTTGTTCGTCCTCCCATTTGATCCATGGGCATTCTTTGTACCAAGTTCATGACGTTCGTCCTCCCATTTGATCCTTCGGCATTCTTTGGACCAAGTTCGTCTCATTCGTCCCTCTTCGTCCTCCCATTTGATCCTTTGACATTCTTTGGACCAAGTTCGTCTCGTTCGTCCTCCCATTTGATCCTTTGGCATTCTTTGGTCCAAGTTCGTCTCCTTCGTTCCTGTTCGTCCTCCCATTTGATCCTTTGGGCATTCTTTGGACCAAGTTCGTCTCGTTCGTCCCTCTTCGTCCTCCCATTTGATCGTTTGGCATTCTTTGTACCGGGTTGGTCTCGTTCGTCCTCCCATTTGATCCTTTGGCATTCTTTGGACCTAGTTCGTCTCCTTCGTCCCTGTTCGTCCTCCCATTTGATCCTTTGGGCATTCTTTGGACCAACTTCGTCTCGTTCGTCCCTCTACGTCCTCCCATTTGATCCTTGGGCATTCTTTGTACCAAGTTCGCCACGTTCGTCCTCCCATTTGATCCTTTGACATTCTTTGGACTAAGTTCGTCTCCTTCGTCCCTCTACGTCCTCCCATTTGATCCTTAGGCATTCTTTGTACCATGTTCGTCACGTTCGTCCTCCCATTTGATCCTTCGGCATTCTTTGGACCAAGTTCGTCTCCTTCGTCCCTCTTCGTCCTCCCATTTGATCCTTTGGCATTCTTTGGACCAAGTTCGTCTCGTTAGTCCCTTTTCGTCCTCCCATTTCATCATTGGGCAATCTTTGGACCAAGTTCATCTCGTTCGTCCCTCTTCGTCCTCCCATTTGATCCTTTGGCATTCTTTGTAGCAAGTTGGTCTCGTTCGTCCTCCCATTTGATCCTTTGGCATTCTTTAGACCAAGTTCGTCTCGTTCGTCCCTCTACGCCCTCCCATTTGATCCTTGGGCATTCTTTGGTCCAAGTTCGTCTCGTTCGTCTCTTTTCGTCCTCCCATTTCATCCTTGGGCAATCTTTGGACCAAGTTCATCTCGTTCGTCCCTCTTCGTTCTCCGATTTGATCCTTTGACATTCTTTGTACCAAGTTCGTCTCATTCGTCCTCCCATTTGATCCTTTGGCATTCTTTGGACCAAGTTCGTCTCGTTCGTCCTCCCATTTGATCCATGGGCATTCTTTGTACCAAGTTCATGACGTTCGTCCTCCCATTTGATCCTTCCTCATTCTTTGGACGAAGTTCGTATCCTTCGTCCCTCTTCGACCTCCCATTTGATCCTTTGACATTCTTTGGACCAAGTTCGTCTCGTTCGTCCTCCCATTTGATCCTTTGGCATTCTTTGGTCCAAGTTCGTCTCCTTCGTCCCTGTTCGTCCTCCCATTTGATCCTTTGGGCATTCTTTGGACCAAGTTCGTCTCGTACGTTCCTCTTCGTCCTCCCATTTGATCCTTTGGCATTCTTTGTACCAAGTTGGTCTCGTTCGTCCTTCCATTTGATCCTTTGACATTCTTTGGACCAAGTTCGTCTCTTTCGTCCCTTTTCGTCCTCCCATTTCATCCTTGGGCATTCTTTGGACCAAGGTCGTCTCGTTCGTCCCTCTACATCCTCCCATTTGATTCTTAGGCATTCTTTGTACCAAGTTCGCCACGTTCGTCCTCCCATTTGATCCTTTGACATTCTTATGACCAAGTTCGTCTCCTTCGTCCCTCTACGTCCTCCCATTTGATCCTTAGGCATTCTTTGTAGCAAGTTGTCACGTTTGTCCTCCCTTTTGATCCTTCGGCATTCTTTGGACCAAGTTCGTCTCCTTCGTCCCTCTTCGTCCTTCCATTAGATCCTTTGACATTCTTTGGACCAAGTTCGTCTCGTTCGTCCTCTCATTTGATCCTTTGGCATTCTTTGGACCAAGTTCGTCTCCTTCGTCCCTGTTCATCCTCCCATTTGATCCTTTGGGCATTCTTTGGACCAAGTTTGTCTCGTTCGTCCCTTTTCGTCCTCCCATTTCATCATTGGGCAATCTTTGGACCAAGTTCATCTCGTTCGTCCCTCTTCGTCCTCCCATTTGATCCTTTGGCATTTTTGTAGCAAGTTGGTCTCGTTCATCCTCCCATTTGATCCTTTGGCATTCTTTAGACCAAGTTCGTCTCGTTCGTCCCTCTACGCCCTCCCATTTGATCCTTGGGCATTCTTTGGTCCAAGTTCGTCTCGTTCGTCCCCTTTTCGTCCTCCCATTTCATCCTTGGGCAATCTTTGGACCAAGTTCATCTCGTTCGTCCCTCTTCGTTCTCCCATTTGATCCTTTGACATTCTTTGTACCAAGTTCGTCTCGTTCGTCCTCCCATTTGATCCTGTGGCATTCTTTGGACCAAGTTCGTCTCGTTCGACCTTGTTCGTCCTCCCATTTGATCCTTTGGGCATTGTTTGGACCAAGTTCGTCTCGTTCGTCCCTCTTCGTCCTCCCATTTGATCGTTTGGCATTCTTTGTACCGGGTTGGTCTCGTTCGTCCTCCCATTTGATCCTTTGGCATTCTTTGGACCTAGTTCGTCTCTTTCGTCCCTTTTCGTCCTCCCATTTCATCCTTGGGCAATCTTTGGACCAAGTACGTCTCGTTCGTCCCTGTTCGTCCTCCCATTTGATCGTTTGGCATTCTTTGTACCGGGTTGGTCTCGTTCGTCCTCCCATTTGATCCTTTGATGGACCTAGTTCGTCTCCTTCGTCCCTGTTCGTCCTCCCATTTGATCCATTGGGCATTCTTTGGACCAAGTTCGTCTCGTTCGTCCCTCTACGTCCTCCCATTTGATCCTTGGGCATTCTTTGTACCAAGTTCGCCACGTTCGTCCTCCCATTTGATCCTTTGACATTCTTTGGACTAAGTTCGTCTCCTTCGTCCCTCTACGTCCTCCCCATTTGATCCTTTGGCATTCTTTGGACCAAGTTCGTCTCGTTCGTCCTCTCATTTGATCCTTTGGCATTCTTTGGACCAAGTTCGTCTCGTTCGTCCTCTCATTTGATCCTTTGGCATTCTTTGGACCAACTTCGTCTCGTTCGTCCTCTCATTTGATCCTTTGGCATTCTTTGGACCAAGTTCGTCTCCTTCGTCCCTGTTCATCCTCCCATTTGATCCTTTGGGCATTCTTTGGACCAAGTTCCTCTCGTTCGTCCCTCTACGTCCTCCCATTTGATCCTTGGGCATTCTTTGTACCAAGTTCGCCACGTTCGTCCTCCCTTTTGATCCTTCGGCATTCTTTGGACCAAGTTCGTCTCCTTCGTCCCTCTTCGTCCTCCCATTTGATCCTTTGACATTCTTTGGACCAAGTTCGTCTCGTTCGTCCTCTCATTTGATCCTTTGGCATTCTTTGGACCAAGTTCGTCTCCTTCGTCCCTGTTCATCCTCCCATTTGATCCTTTGGGCATTCTTTGGACAAAGTTCGTCTCGTTAGTCCCTTTTCGTCCTCCCATTTCATCATTGGGCAATCTTTGGACCAAGTTCATCTCGTTCGTCCCTCTTCGTCCTCCCATTTGATCCTTTGGCATTCTTTGTAGAAAGTTGGTCTCGTTCGTCCTCCCATTTGATCCTTTGGCATTCTTTAGACCAAGTTCGTCTCGTTCGTCCCTCTACGCCCTCCCATTTGATCCTTTGACATTCTTTGGACCAAGTTCGTCTCGTTCGTCCTCCCATTTGATCCTTTGGCATTCTTTGGTCCAAATTCGTCTCCTTCGTCCCTGTTCGTCCTCCCATTTGATCCTTTGGGCATTGTTTGGACCAAGTTCGTCTCGTTCGTTCCTCTTCGTCCTCCCATTTGATCCTTTGGCATTCTTTGTACCAAGTTGGTCTCATTCGTCCTCCCATTTGATCCTTTGGCATTCTTTGGACCAAGTTCGTCTCTTTCGTCCCTTTTCGTCCTCCCATTTCATCCTTGGCAATCTTTGGACAAAGTACGTCTCGTTCGTCCCTCTTCGTCCTCCCCATTTGATCGTTTGGCATTCTTTGTACCTGGTTGGTCTCGTTCGTCCTCCCATTTGATCCTTTGGCATTCTTTGGACCTAGTTCGTCTCCTTCGTCCCTGTTCGTCCTCCCCATTTGATCCATTGGGCATTCTTTGGGCCAAGTTCATCTCGTTCGTCCCCTCTACGTCCTCCCATTTGATCCTTGGGCATTCTTTGTACCAAGTTCGCCACGTTCGTCCTCCCTTTTGATCCTTCGGCATTCTTTGGACCAAGTTCGTCTCCTTCGTCCCTCTTCATCCTCCCATTTGATCCTTTGACATTCTTTGGACCAAGTTCGTCTCGTTCGTCCTCTCATTTGATCCTTTGGCATTCTTTGGACCAAGTTCGTCTCCTTCGTCCCTGTTCATCCTCCCATTTGATCCTTTGGTCATTCTTTGGACAAAGTTCGTCTCGTTAGTCCCTTTTCGTCCTCCCATTTCATCATTGGGCAATCTTTGGACCAAGTTCATCTCGTTCGTCCCTCTTCGTCCTCCCATTTGATCCTTTGACATTCTTTGTACCAAGTTCGTCTCGTTCGTCCTCCCATTTGATCCTTTGGCATTCTTTAGACCAAGTTCGTCTCGTTCGTCCCTCTACGCCCTGCCATTTGATCCTTGGGCATTCTTTGGTCCAAGTTCGTCTCGTTCGTCCCTTTTCGTCCTCCCATTTCATCCTTGGGCAATCTTTGGACCAAGTTCATCCCGTTCGTCCCTCTTCGTTCTCCCATTTGATCCTTTGACATTCTTTGTACCAAGTTCGTCTCGTTCGTCCTCCCATTTGATCCTTCGGCATTCTTTGGACCAAGTTCGTCTCGTTCGACCTTGTTCGTCCTCCCATTTGATCCATGGGCATTCTTTGTACCAAGTTCATGACGTTCGTCCTCCCATTTGATCCTTCGGCATTCTTTGGACCAAGTTCGTCTCATTCGTCCCTCTTCGTCCTCCCATTTGATCCTTTGACATTCTTTGGACCAAGTTCGTCTCGTTCGTCCTCTCATTTGATCCTTTGGCATTCTTTGGACCAAGTTCGTCTCCTTCGTCCCTGTTCATCCTCCCATTTGATCCTTTGGGCATTCTTTGGACCAAGTTTGTCTCGTTCGTCCCTCTACGCCCTCCCATTTGATCCTTGGGCATTCTTTGGTCCAAGTTCGTCTCGTTCGTCCCTTTTCGTCCTCCCATTTCATCCTTGGGCAATCCTTGGACCAAGTTCATCTCGTTCGTCCCTCTTCGTTCTCCCATTTGATTCTTTGACATTCTTTGTACCAAGTTCGTCTCGTTCGTCCCTCCCATTTGATCCTTTGGCATTCTTTAGACCAAGTTCGTCTCGTTCGTCCCTCTACGCCCTCCCATTTGATCCTTGGGCATTCTTTGGTCCAAGTTCGTCTCGTTCGTCCCTTTTCGTCCTCCCATTTCATCCTTGGGCAATCTTTGGACCAAGTTCACCTCGTTCGTCCCTCTTCGTTCTCCCATTTGATCCTTTGACATTCTTTGTACCAAGTTCGTCTCGTTCGTCCTCCCATTTGATCCTTTGGCATTCTTTGGACCAAGTTCGTCTCGTTCGACCTTGTTCGTCCTCCCATTTGATCCATGGGCATTCTTTGTACCAAGTTCATGACGTTCGTCCTCCCATTTGATCCTTTGGCATTCTTTGGACCAAGTTCGTCTCCTTTGTCCCTGTTCATCCTCCCATTTGATCCTTTGGGCATTCTTTGGACCAAGTTTGTCTCGTTCGTCCCTCTACGCCCTCCCATTTGATCCTTGGGCATTCTTTGGTCCAAGTTCGTCTCGTTCGTCCCTTTTCGTCCTCCCATTTCATCCTTGGGCAATCCTTGGACCAAGTTCATCTCGTTCGTCCCTCTTCGTTCTCCCATTTGATCCTTTGACATTCTTTGTACCAAGTTCGTCTCGTTCGTCCTCCCATTTGATCCTTTGGCATTCTTTAGACCAAGTTCGTCTCGTTCGTCCCTCTACGCCCTCCCATTTGATCCTTGGGCATTCTTTGGTCCAAGTTCGTCTCGTTCGTCCCTTTTCGTCCTCCCATTTCATCCTTGGGCAATCTTTGGACCAAGTTCATCCCGTTCGTCCCTCTTCGTTCTCCCATTTGATCCTTTGACATTCTTTGTACCAAGTTCGTCTCGTTCGTCCTCCCATTTGATCCTTTGGCATTCTTTGGACCAAGTTCATCTCGTTCGACCTTGTTCATCCTCCCATTTGATCCATGGGCATTCTTTGTACCTAGTTCATGACGTTCGTCCTCCCCATTTGATCCTTCGGCATTCTTTGGACCAAGTTCGTCTCATTCGTCCCTCTTCGTCCTCCCATTTGATCCTTTGACATTCTTTGGACCAAGTTCGTCTCGTTCGTCCTCCCATTTGATCCTTTGGCATTCTTTGGTCCAAGTTCGTCTCCTTCGTCCCTGTTCGTCCTCCCATTTGATCCATGGGCATTCTTTGTACGAAGTTCATGACGTTCGTCCTCCCATTTGATCCTTTGGCATTCTTTGTACCAAGTTGGTCTCGTTCGTCCTCCCATTTGATCCTTTGGCATTCTTTGGACCAAGTTCGTCTCTTTCGTCCCTTTTCGTCCTCCCATTTCATCCTTGGGCAATCTTTGGAACAAGTACGTCTCGTTCGTCCCTCTTCGTCCTCCCATTTGATCGTTTGGCATTCTTTGTACCGGGTTGGTCTCGTTCGTCCTCCCATTTGATCCATTGGGCATTCTTTGGACCAAGTTCGTCTCGTTCGTCCCTCTACGTCCTCCCATTTGATCCTTGGGCATTCTTTGTACCAAGTTCGCCACGTTCGTCCTCCCATTTGATCCTTTGACATTCTTTGGACGAAGTTCGTCTCCTTCGTCCCTCTACGTCCTCCCATTTGATCCTTAGGCATTCTTTGTACCATGTTCGTCACGTTCGTCCTCCCATTTGATCCTTCAGCATTCTTTGGACCAAGTTCGTCTCCTTCGTCCCTCTTCGTCCTCCCATTTGATCCTTTGGCATTCTTTGGACCAAGTTCGTCTCGTTCGTCCTCTCATTTGATCCTTTGGCATTCTTTGGACCAAGTTCGTCTCCTTCGTCCCTGTTCATCCTCCCATTTGATCCTTTGGGCATTCTTTTGACCAAGTTCGTCTCGTTCGTCCCTCTACGCCCTCCCATTTGATCCTTGGGCATTCTTTGTACCAAGTTCGCCACGTTCGTCCTCCCTTTTGATCCTTCGGCATTCTTTGGACCAAGTTCGTCTCCTTCGTCCCTCTTCGTCCTCCCATTTGATCCTTTGACATTCTTTGGACCAAGTTCGTCTCGTTCGTCCTCTCATTTGATCCTTTGGCATTCTTTGGACCAAGTTCGCCTCCTTCGTCCCTGTTCATCCTCCCATTTGATCCTTTGGGCATTCTTTGGACAAAGTTCGTCTCGTTAGTCCCTTTTCGTCCTCCCATTTCATCATTGGGCAATCTTTGGACCAAGTTCATCTCGTTCGTCCCTCTTCGTCCTCCCATTTGATCCTTGGCATTCTTTGTAGAAAGTTGGTCTCGTTCGTCCTCCCATTTGATCCTTTGGCATTCTTTAGACCAAGTTCGTCTCGTTCGTCCCTCTACGCCCTCCCATTTGATCCTTTGACATTCTTTGGACCAAGTTCGTCTCGTTCGTCCTCCCATTTGATCCTTTGGCATTCTTTGGTCCAAGTTCGTCTCCTTCGTCCCTGTTCGTCCTCCCATTTGATCCTTTGGGCATTGTTTGGACCAAGTTCGTCTCGTTCGTTCCTCTTCGTCCTCCCATTTGATCCTTTGGCATTCTTTGTACCAAGTTGGTCTCATTCGTCCTCCCATTTGATCCTTTGGCATTCTTTGGACCAAGTTCGTCTCTTTCGTCCCTTTTCGTCCTCCCATTTCATCCTTGGGCAATCTTTGGACCAAGTACGTCTCGTTCGTCCCTCTTCGTCCTCCCATTTGATCGTTTGGCATTCTTTGTACCTGGTTGGTCTCGTTCGTCCTCCCATTTGATCCTTTGGCATTCTTTGGACCTAGTTCGTCTCCTTCGTCCCTGTTCGTCCTCCCATTTGATCCATTGGGCATTCTTTGGACCAAGTTCGTCTCGTTCGTCCCTCTACGTCCTCCCATTTGATCCTTGGGCATTCTTTGTACCAAGTTCGCCACGTTCGTCCTCCCATTTGATCCTTTGACATTCTTTGGACTATGTTCGTCTCCTTCGTCCCTCTACGTCCTCCCATTTGATCCTTAGGCATTCTTTGTACCATGTTCGTCACGTTCGTCCTCCCATTTGATCCTTCAGCATTCTTTGGACCAAGTTCGTCTCCTTCGTCCCTCTTCGTCCTCCCATTTGATCCTTTGGCATTCTTTGGACCAAGTTCGTCTCGTTCGTCCTCTCATTTGATCCTTCGGCATTCTTTGGACCAAGTTCGTCTCGTTCGTCCTCTCATTTGATCCTTTGGCATTCTTTGGACCAAATTCGTCTCCTTCGTCCCTGTTCATCCTCCCATTTGATCCTTTGGGCATTCTTTGGACCAAGTTCGTCTCGTTCGTCCCTCTACGTCCTCCCATTTGATCCTTGGGCATTCTTTGTACCAAGTTCGCCACGTTCGTCCTCCCTTTTGATCCTTCGGCATTCTTTGGACCAAGTTCGTCTCCTTCGTCCCTCTTCGTCCTCCCATTTGATCCTTTGACATTCTTTGGACCAAGTTCGTCTCGTTCGTCCTCTCATTTGATCCTTTGGCATTCTTTGGACCAAGTTCGTCTCCTTCGTCCCTGTTCATCCTCCCATTTGATCCTTTGGGCATTCTTTGGACAAAGTTCGTCTCGTTAGTCCCTTTTCGTCCTCCCATTTCATCATTGGGCAATCTTTGGACCAAGTTCATCTCGTTCGTCCCTCTTCGTCCTCCCATTTGATCCTTTGACATTCTTTGTACCAAGTTCGTCTCGTTCGTCCTCCCATTTGAACCTTTGGCATTCTTTAGACCAAGTTCGTCTCGTTCGTCCCCTCTACGCCCTCCCATTTGATCCTTGGGCATTCTTTGGTCCAAGTTCGTCTCGTTCGTCCCTTTTCGTCCTCCCATTTCATCCTTGGGCAATCTTTGGACCAAGTTCATCCCGTTCGTCCCTCTTCGTTCTCCCATTTGATCCTTTGACATTCTTTGTACCAAGTTCGTCTCGTTCGTCCTCCCATTTGATCCTTTGGCATTCTTTGGACCAAGTTCGTCTCGTTCGACCTTGTTCGTCCTCCCATTTGATCCATGGGCATTCTTTGTACCAAGTTCATGACGTTCGTCCTCCCATTTGATCCTTCGGCATTCTTTGGACCAAGTTCGTCTCATTCGTCCCTCTTCGTCCTCCCATTTGATCCTTTGACATTCTTTGGACCAAGTTCGTCTCGTTCGTCCTCCCATTTGATCCTTTGGAATTCTTTGGTCCAAGTTCGTCTCCTTCGTCCCTGTTCGTCCTCCCATTTGATCCATTGGGCATTCTTTGGACCAAGTTCGTCTCGTTCGTCCCTCTACGTCCTCCCATTTGATCCTTGGGCATTCTTTGTACCAAGTTCGCCACGTTCGTCCTCCCATTTGATCCTTTGACATTCTTTGGACTAAGTTCGTCTCCTTCGTCCCTCTACGTCCTCCCATTTGATCCTTAGGCATTCTTTGTACCATGTTCGTCACGTTCGTCCTCCCATTTGATCCTTCAGCATTCTTTGGACCAAGTTCGTCTCCTTCGTCCCTCTTCGTCCTCCCATTTGATCCTTTGGCATTCTTTAGACCAAGTTCGTCTCGTTCGTCCTCTCATTTGATCCTTCGGCATTCTTTGGACCAAGTTCGTCTCGTTCGTCCTCTCATTTGATCCTTTGGCATTCTTTGGACCAAATTCGTCTCCTTCGTCCCTGTTCATCCTCCCATTTGATCCTTTGGGCATTCTTTGGACCAAGTTCGTCTCGTTCGTCCCTCTACGTCCTCCCATTTGATCCTTGGGCATTCTTTGTACCAAGTTCGCCACGTTCGTCCTCCCTTTTGATCCTTCGGCATTCTTTGGACCAAGTTCGTCTCCTTCGTCCCTCTTCGTCCTCCCATTTGATCCTTTGACATTCTTTGGACCAAGTTCGTCTCGTTCGTCCTCTCATTTGATCCTTTGGCATTCTTTGGACCTAGTTCGTCTCCTCCGTCCCTGTTCATCCTCCCATTTGATCCTTTGGGCATTCTTTGGACAAAGTTCGTCTCGTTAGTCCCTTTTCGTCCTCCCATTTCATCATTGGGCAATCTTTGGACCAAGTTCATCTCGTTCGTCCCTCTTCGTCCTCCCATTTGATCCTTTGACATTCTTTGTACCAAGTTCGTCTCGTTCGTTCTCCCATTTGATCCTTTGGCATTCTTTAGAACAAGTTCGTGTCGTTCGTCCCTCTACGCCCTCCCATTTGATCCTTGGGCATTCTTTGGTCCAAGTTCGTCTCGTTCGTCCCTTTTCGTCCTCCCATTTCATCCTTGGGCAATCTTTGGACCAAGTTCATCCCGTTCGTCCCTCTTCGTTCTCCCATTTGATCCTTTGACATTCTTTGTACCAAGTTCGTCTCGTTCGTCCTCCCATTTGATCCTTTGGCATTCTTTGGACCAAGTTCGTCTCGTTCGACCTTGTTCGTCCTCCCATTTGATCCATGGGCATTCTTTGTAACAAGTTCATGACGTTCGTCCTCCCATTTGATCCTTCGGCATTCTTTGGACCAAGTTCGTCTCATTCGTCCCTCTTCGTCCTCCCATTTGATCCTTTGACATTCTTTGGACCAAGTTCGTCTCGTTCGTCCTCCCATTTGATCCTTTGGAATTCTTTGGTCCAAGTTCGTCTCCTTCGTCCCTGTTCGTCCTCCCATTTGATCCTTTGGGCATTCTTTGGACCAAGTTCGTCTCGTTCGTTCCTCTTCGTCCTCCCATTTGATCCTTTGGCACTCTTTGGACCAAGTTCGTCTCTTTCGTCCCTTTTCGTCCTCCCATTTCATACTTGGGCAATCTTTGGACCAAGTACGTCTCGTTCGTCCCTCTTCGTCCTCCCATTTGTTCGTTTGGCATTCTTTGTACCGGGTTGTTCTCGTTCGTCCTCCCATTTGATCCTTTGGCATTCTTTGGACCTAGTTCGTCTCCTTCGTCCCTGTTCGTCCTCCCATTTGATCCATTGGGCATTCTTTGGACCAAGTTCGTCTCGTTCGTCCCTCTACGTCCTCCCATTTGATCCTTGGGCATTCTTTGTACCAAGTTCGCCACGTTCGTCCTCCCATTTGATCCTTTGACATTCTTTGGACTAAGTTCGTCTCCTTCGTCCCTCTACGTCCTCCCATTTGATCCTTAGGCATTCTTTGTACCATGTTCGTCATGTTCGTCCTCCCATTTGATCCTTCAGCATTCTTTGGACCAAGTTCGTCTCCTTCGTCCCTCTTCGTCCTCCCATTTGATCCTTTGGCATTCTTTGGACCAAGTTTGGCTCGTTCGTCCTCTCATTTGATCCTTTGGCATTCTTTGGACCAAGTTCGTCTCGTTCGTCCTCTCATTTGATCCTTTGCATTCTTTGGACCAAGTTCGTCTCCTTCGTCCCTGTTCATCCTCCCATTTGATCCTTTGGGCATTCTTTGGACAAAGTTCGTCTCGTTAGTCCCTTTTCGTCCTCCCATTTCATCATTGGGCAATCTTTGGACCAAGTTCATCTCGTTCGTCCCTCTTCGTCCTCCCATTTGATCCTTTGGCATTCTTTGTAGAAAGTTGGTCTCGTTCGTCCTCCCATTTGATCCTTTGGCTTCTTTGGTCCAAGTTCGTCTCCTTCGTCCCTGTTCGTCCTCCCATTTGATCCTTTGGGCATTGTTTGGACCAAGTTCGTCTCGTTCGTTCCTCTTCGTCCTCCCATTTGATCCTTTGGCATTCTTTGTACCAAGTTGGTCTCATTCGTCCTCCCATTTGATCCTTTGGCATTCTTTGGACCAAGTTCGTCTCTTTCGTCCCTTTTCGTCCTCCCATTTCATCCTTGGGCAATCTTTGGACCAAGTACGTCTCGTTCGTCCCTCTTCGTCCTCCCATTTGATCGTTTGGCATTCTTTGTACCTGGTTGGTCTCGTTCGTCCTCCCATTTGATCCTTTGGCATTCTTTGGACCTAGTTCGTCTCCTTCGTCCCTGTTCGTCCTCCCATTTGATCCATTGGGCATTCTTTGGACCAAGTTCGTCTCGTTCGTCCCTCTACGTCCTCCCATTTGATCCTTGGGCATTCTTTGTACCAAGTTCGCCACGTTCGTCCTCCCATTTGATCCTTTGACATTCTTTGGACTAAGTTCGTCTCCTTCGTCCCTCTACGTCCTCCCATTTGATCCTTAGGCATTCTTTGTACCATGTTCGTCACGTTCGTCCTCCCATTTGATCCTTCAGCATTCTTTGGACCAAGTTCGTCTCCTTCGTCCCTCTTCGTCCTCCCATTTGATCCTTTGGCATTCTTTGGACCAAGTTCGTCTCGTTCGTCCTCTCATTTGATCCTTCGGCATTCTTTGGACCAAGTTCGTCTCGTTCGTCCTCTCATTTGATCCTTTGGCATTCTTTGGACCAAATTCGTCTCCTTCGTCCCTGTTCATCCTCCCATTTGATCCTTTGGGCATTCTTTGGACCAAGTTCGTCTCGTTCGTCCCTCTACGTCCTCCCATTTGATCCTTGGGCATTCTTTGTACCAAGTTCGCCACGTTCGTCCTCCCTTTTGATCCTTCGGCATTCTTTGGACCAAGTTCGTCTCCTTCGTCCCTCTTCGTCCTCCCATTTGATCCTTTGACATTCTTTGGACCAAGTTCGTCTCGTTCGTCCTCTCATTTGATCCTTTGGCATTCTTTGGACCAAGTTCGTCTCCTTCGTCCCTGTTCATCCTCCCATTTGATCCTTTGGGCATTCTTTGGACAAAGTTCGTCTCGTTAGTCCCTTTTCGTCCTCCCATTTCATCATTGGGCAATCTTTGGACCAAGTTCATCTCGTTCGTCCCTCTTCGTCCTCCCATTTGATCCTTTGACATTCTTTGTACCAAGTTCGTCTCGTTCGTCCTCCCATTTGAACCTTTGGCATTCTTTAGACCAAGTTCGTCTCGTTCGTCCCTCTACGCCCTCCCATTTGATCCTTGGGCATTCTTTGGTCCAAGTTCGTCTCGTTCGTCCCTTTTCGTCCTCCCATTTCATCCTTGGGCAATCTTTGGACCAAGTTCATCCCGTTCGTCCCTCTTCGTTCTCCCATTTGATCCTTTGACATTCTTTGTACCAAGTTCGTCTCGTTCGTCCTCCCATTTGATCCTTTGGCATTCTTTGGACCAAGTTCGTCTCGTTCGACCTTGTTCGTCCTCCCATTTGATCCATGGGCATTCTTTGTACCAAGTTCATGACGTTCGTCCTCCCATTTGATCCTTCGGCATTCTTTGGACCAAGTTCGTCTCATTCGTCCCTCTTCGTCCTCCCATTTGATCCTTTGACATTCTTTGGACCAAGTTCGTCTCGTTCGTCCTCCCATTTGATCCTTTGGAATTCTTTGGTCCAAGTTCGTCTCCTTCGTCCCTGTTCGTCCTCCCATTTGATCCATTGGGCATTCTTTGGACCAAGTTCGTCTCGTTCGTCCCTCTACGTCCTCCCATTTGATCCTTGGGCATTCTTTGTACCAAGTTCGCCACGTTCGTCCTCCCATTTGATCCTTTGACATTCTTTGGACTAAGTTCGTCTCCTTCGTCCCTCTACGTCCTCCCATTTGATCCTTAGGCATTCTTTGTACCATGTTCGTCACGTTCGTCCTCCCATTTGATCCTTCAGCATTCTTTGGACCAAGTTCGTCTCCTTCGTCCCTCTTCGTCCTCCCATTTGATCCTTTGGCATTCTTTAGACCAAGTTCGTCTCGTTCGTCCTCTCATTTGATCCTTCGGCATTCTTTGGACCAAGTTCGTCTCGTTCGTCCTCTCATTTGATCCTTTGGCATTCTTTGGACCAAATTCGTCTCCTTCGTCCCTGTTCATCCTCCCATTTGATCCTTTGGGCATTCTTTGGACCAAGTTCGTCTCGTTCGTCCCTCTACGTCCTCCCATTTGATCCTTGGGCATTCTTTGTACCAAGTTCGCCACGTTCGTCCTCCCTTTTGATCCTTCGGCATTCTTTGGACCAAGTTCGTCTCCTTCGTCCCTCTTCGTCCTCCCATTTGATCCTTTGACATTCTTTGGACCAAGTTCGTCTCGTTCGTCCTCTCATTTGATCCTTTGGCATTCTTTGGACCTAGTTCGTCTCCTCCGTCCCTGTTCATCCTCCCATTTGATCCTTTGGGCATTCTTTGGACAAAGTTCGTCTCGTTAGTCCCTTTTCGTCCTCCCATTTCATCATTGGGCAATCTTTGGACCAAGTTCATCTCGTTCGTCCCTCTTCGTCCTCCCATTTGATCCTTTGACATTCTTTGTACCAAGTTCGTCTCGTTCGTTCTCCCATTTGATCCTTTGGCATTCTTTAGAACAAGTTCGTGTCGTTCGTCCCTCTACGCCCTCCCATTTGATCCTTGGGCATTCTTTGGTCCAAGTTCGTCTCGTTCGTCCCTTTTCGTCCTCCCATTTCATCCTTGGGCAATCTTTGGACCAAGTTCATCCCGTTCGTCCCTCTTCGTTCTCCCATTTGATCCTTTGACATTCTTTGTACCAAGTTCGTCTCGTTCGTCCTCCCATTTGATCCTTTGGCATTCTTTGGACCAAGTTCGTCTCGTTCGACCTTGTTCGTCCTCCCATTTGATCCATGGGCATTCTTTGTAACAAGTTCATGACGTTCGTCCTCCCATTTGATCCTTCGGCATTCTTTGGACCAAGTTCGTCTCATTCGTCCCTCTTCGTCCTCCCATTTGATCCTTTGACATTCTTTGGACCAAGTTCGTCTCGTTCGTCCTCCCATTTGATCCTTTGGAATTCTTTGGTCCAAGTTCGTCTCCTTCGTCCCTGTTCGTCCTCCCATTTGATCCTTTGGGCATTCTTTGGACCAAGTTCGTCTCGTTCGTTCCTCTTCGTCCTCCCATTTGATCCTTTGGCACTCTTTGGACCAAGTTCGTCTCTTTCGTCCCTTTTCGTCCTCCCATTTCATACTTGGGCAATCTTTGGACCAAGTACGTCTCGTTCGTCCCTCTTCGTCCTCCCATTTGTTCGTTTGGCATTCTTTGTACCGGGTTGTTCTCGTTCGTCCTCCCATTTGATCCTTTGGCATTCTTTGGACCTAGTTCGTCTCCTTCGTCCCTGTTCGTCCTCCCATTTGATCCATTGGGCATTCTTTGGACCAAGTTCGTCTCGTTCGTCCCTCTACGTCCTCCCATTTGATCCTTGGGCATTCTTTGTACCAAGTTCGCCACGTTCGTCCTCCCATTTGATCCTTTGACATTCTTTGGACTAAGTTCGTCTCCTTCGTCCCTCTACGTCCTCCCATTTGATCCTTAGGCATTCTTTGTACCATGTTCGTCATGTTCGTCCTCCCATTTGATCCTTCAGCATTCTTTGGACCAAGTTCGTCTCCTTCGTCCCTCTTCGTCCTCCCATTTGATCCTTTGGCATTCTTTGGACCAAGTTTGGCTCGTTCGTCCTCTCATTTGATCCTTTGGCATTCTTTGGACCAAGTTCGTCTCGTTCGTCCTCTCATTTGATCCTTTGCATTCTTTGGACCAAGTTCGTCTCCTTCGTCCCTGTTCATCCTCCCATTTGATCCTTTGGGCATTCTTTGGACAAAGTTCGTCTCGTTAGTCCCTTTTCGTCCTCCCATTTCATCATTGGGCAATCTTTGGACCAAGTTCATCTCGTTCGTCCCTCTTCGTCCTCCCATTTGATCCTTTGGCTTCTTTGGTCCAAGTTCGTCTCCTTCGTCCCTGTTCGTCCTCCCATTTGATCCTTTGGGCATTGTTTGGACCAAGTTCGTCTCGTTCGTTCCTCTTCGTCCTCCCATTTGATCCTTTGGCATTCTTTGTACCAAGTTGGTCTCATTCGTCCTCCCATTTGATCCTTTGGCATTCTTTGGACCAAGTTCGTCTCTTTCGTCCCTTTTCGTCCTCCCATTTCATCCTTGGGCAATCTTTGGACCAAGTACGTCTCGTTCGTCCCTCTTCGTCCTCCCATTTGATCGTTTGGCATTCTTTGTACCTGGTTGGTCTCGTTCGTCCTCCCATTTGATCCTTTGGCATTCTTTGGACCTAGTTCGTCTCCTTCGTCCCTGTTCGTCCTCCCATTTGATCCATTGGGCATTCTTTGGACCAAGTTCGTCTCGTTCGTCCCTTTACGTCCTCCCATTTGATCCTTGGGCATTCTTTGTACCAAGTTCGCCACGTTCGTCCTCCCATTTGATCCTTTGACATTCTTTGGACTAAGTTCGTCTCCTTCGTCCCTCTACGTCCTCCCATTTGATCCTTAGGCATTCTTTGTACCATGTTCGTCACGTTCGTCCTCCCATTTGATCCTTCAGCATTCTTTGGACCAAGTTCGTCTCCTTCGTCCCTCTTCGTCCTCCCATTTGATCCTTTGGCATTCTTTGGACCAAATTCGTCTCCTTCGTCCCTGTTCATCCTCCCATTTGATCCTTTGGGCATTCTTTGGACCAAGTTCGTCTCGTTCGTCCCTCTACGTCCTCCCATTTGATCCTTGGGCATTCTTTGTACCAAGTTCGCCACGTTCGTCCTCCCTTTTGATCCTTCGGCATTCTTTGGACCAAGTTCGTCTCCTTCGTCCCTCTTCGTCCTCCCATTTGATCCTTTGACATTCTTTGGACCAAGTTCGTCTCGTTCGTCCTCTCATTTGATCCTTTGGCATTCTTTGGACCTAGTTCGTCTCCTCCGTCCCTGTTCATCCTCCCATTTGATCCTTTGGGCATTCTTTGGACAAAGTTCGTCTCGTTAGTCCCTTTTCGTCCTCCCATTTCATCATTGGGCAATCTTTGGACCAAGTTCATCTCGTTCGTCCCTCTTCGTCCTCCCATTTGATCCTTTGACATTCTTTGTACCAAGTTCGTCTCGTTCGTTCTCCCATTTGATCCTTTGGCATTCTTTAGAACAAGTTCGTGTCGTTCGTCCCTCTACGCCCTCCCATTTGATCCTTGGGCATTCTTTGGTCCAAGTTCGTCTCGTTCGTCCCTTTTCGTCCTCCCATTTCATCCTTGGGCAATCTTTGGACCAAGTTCATCCCGTTCGTCCCTCTTCGTTCTCCCATTTGATCCTTTGACATTCTTTGTACCAAGTTCGTCTCGTTCGTCCTCCCATTTGATCCTTTGGCATTCTTTGGACCAAGTTCGTCTCGTTCGACCTTGTTCGTCCTCCCATTTGATCCATGGGCATTCTTTGTAACAAGTTCATGACGTTCGTCCTCCCATTTGATCCTTCGGCATTCTTTGGACCAAGTTCGTCTCATTCGTCCCTCTTCGTCCTCCCATTTGATCCTTTGACATTCTTTGGACCAAGTTCGTCTCGTTCGTCCTCCCATTTGATCCTTTGGAATTCTTTGGTCCAAGTTCGTCTCCTTCGTCCCTGTTCGTCCTCCCATTTGATCCTTTGGGCATTCTTTGGACCAAGTTCGTCTCGTTCGTTCCTCTTCGTCCTCCCATTTGATCCTTTGGCACTCTTTGGACCAAGTTCGTCTCTTTCGTCCCTTTTCGTCCTCCCATTTCATACTTGGGCAATCTTTGGACCAAGTACGTCTCGTTCGTCCCTCTTCGTCCTCCCATTTGTTCGTTTGGCATTCTTTGTACCGGGTTGTTCTCGTTCGTCCTCCCATTTGATCCTTTGGCATTCTTTGGACCTAGTTCGTCTCCTTCGTCCCTGTTCGTCCTCCCATTTGATCCATTGGGCATTCTTTGGACCAAGTTCGTCTCGTTCGTCCCTCTACGTCCTCCCATTTGATCCTTGGGCATTCTTTGTACCAAGTTCGCCACGTTCGTCCTCCCATTTGATCCTTTGACATTCTTTGGACTAAGTTCGTCTCCTTCGTCCCTCTACGTCCTCCCATTTGATCCTTAGGCATTCTTTGTACCATGTTCGTCATGTTCGTCCTCCCATTTGATCCTTCAGCATTCTTTGGACCAAGTTCGTCTCCTTCGTCCCTCTTCGTCCTCCCATTTGATCCTTTGGCATTCTTTGGACCAAGTTTGGCTCGTTCGTCCTCTCATTTGATCCTTTGGCATTCTTTGGACCAAGTTCGTCTCGTTCGTCCTCTCATTTGATCCTTTGCATTCTTTGGACCAAGTTCGTCTCCTTCGTCCCTGTTCATCCTCCCATTTGATCCTTTGGGCATTCTTTGGACAAAGTTCGTCTCGTTAGTCCCTTTTCGTCCTCCCATTTCATCATTGGGCAATCTTTGGACCAAGTTCATCTCGTTCGTCCCTCTTCGTCCTCCCATTTGATCCTTTGGCTTCTTTGGTCCAAGTTCGTCTCCTTCGTCCCTGTTCGTCCTCCCATTTGATCCTTTGGGCATTGTTTGGACCAAGTTCGTCTCGTTCGTTCCTCTTCGTCCTCCCATTTGATCCTTTGGCATTCTTTGTACCAAGTTGGTCTCATTCGTCCTCCCATTTGATCCTTTGGCATTCTTTGGACCAAGTTCGTCTCTTTCGTCCCTTTTCGTCCTCCCATTTCATCCTTGGGCAATCTTTGGACCAAGTACGTCTCGTTCGTCCCTCTTCGTCCTCCCATTTGATCGTTTGGCATTCTTTGTACCTGGTTGGTCTCGTTCGTCCTCCCATTTGATCCTTTGGCATTCTTTGGACCTAGTTCGTCTCCTTCGTCCCTGTTCGTCCTCCCATTTGATCCATTGGGCATTCTTTGGACCAAGTTCGTCTCGTTCGTCCCTTTACGTCCTCCCATTTGATCCTTGGGCATTCTTTGTACCAAGTTCGCCACGTTCGTCCTCCCATTTGATCCTTTGACATTCTTTGGACTAAGTTCGTCTCCTTCGTCCCTCTACGTCCTCCCATTTGATCCTTAGGCATTCTTTGTACCATGTTCGTCACGTTCGTCCTCCCATTTGATCCTTCAGCATTCTTTGGACCAAGTTCGTCTCCTTCGTCCATCTTCGTCCTCCCATTTGATCCTTTGGCATTCTTTGGACCAAGTTCGTCTCGTTCGTCCTCTCATTTGATCCTTTGGCATTCTTTGGACCAAGTTCGTCTCGTTCGTCCTCTCATTTGATCCTTTGGCATTCTTAGGACCAAATTCGTCTCCTTCGTCCCTGTTCATCCTCCCATTTGATCCTTTGGGCATTCTTTGGACCAAGTTCGTCTCGTTCGTCCCTCTACGTCCTCCCATTTGATCCTTGGGCATTCTTTGTACCAAGTTCGCCACGTTCGTCCTCCCTTTTGTTCCTTCGGCATTCTTTGGACCAAGTTCGTCTCCTTCGTCCCTCTTCGTCCTCCCATTTGATCCTTTGACATTCTTTGGACCAAGTTCGTCTCGTTCGTCCTCTCATTTGATCCTTTGGCATTCTTTGGACCAAGTTCGTCTCCTTCGTCCTTGTTCATCCTCCCATTTGATCCTTTGGGCATTCTTTGGACAAAGTTCGTCTCGTTAGTCCCTTTTCGTCCTCCCATTTCATCATTGGGCAATCTTTGGACCAAGTTCATCTCGTTCGTCCCTCTTCGTCCTCCCATTTGATCCTTTGACATTCTTTGTACCAAGTTCGTCTCGTTCGTCCTCCCATTTGATCCTTTGGCATTCTTTAGACCAAGTTCGTCTCGTTCGTCCCTCTACGCCCTCCCATTTGATCCTTGGGCATTCTTTGGTCCAAGTTCGTCTCGTTCGTCCCTTTTCGTCCTCCCATTTCATCCTTGGGCAATCTTTGGACCAAGTTCATCCCGTTCGTCCCTCTTCGTTCTCCCATTTGATCCTTTGACATTCTTTGTACCAAGTTCGTCTCGTTCGTCCTCCCATTTGATCCTTTGGCATTCTTTGGACCAAGTTCGTCTCGTTCGACCTTGTTCGTCCTCCCATTTGATCCATGGGCATTCTTTGTACCAAGTTCATGACGTTCGTCCTCCAATTTGATCCTTCAGCATTCTTTGGACCAAGTTCGTCTCCTTCGTCCCTCTTCGTCCTCCCATTTGATCCTTTGGCATTCTTTGGACCAAGTTTGGCTCGTTCGTCCTCTCATTTGATCCTTTGGCATTCTTTGGACCAAGTTCGTGTCGTTCGTCCTCTCATTTGATCCTTTGCATTCTTTGGACCAAGTTCGTCTCCTTCGTCCCTGTTCATCCTCCCATTTGATCCTTTGGGCATTCTTTGGACAAAGTTCGTCTCGTTAGTCCCTTTTCGTCCTCCCATTTCATCATTGGGCAATCTTTGGACCAAGTTCATCTCGTTCGTCCCTCTTCGTCCTCCCATTTGATCCTTTGGCATTCTTTGTAGAAAGTTGGTCTCGTTCGTCCTCCCATTTGATCCTTTGGCATTCTTTAGACCAAGTTCGTCTCGTTCGTACCTCTACGCCCTCCCATTTGATCCTTTGACATTCTTTGGACCAAGTTCGTCTCGTTCGTCCTCCCATTTGATCCTTTGGCTTCTTTGGTCCAAGTTCGTCTCCTTCGTCCCTGTTCGTCCTCCCATTTGATCCTTTGGGCATTGTTTGGACCAAGTTCGTCTCGTTCGTTCCTCTTCGTCCTCCCATTTGATCCTTTGGCATTCTTTGTACCAAGTTGGTCTCATTCGTCCTCCCATTTGATCCTTTGGCATTCTTTGGACCAAGTTCGTCTCTTTCGTCCCTTTTCGTCCTCCCATTTCATCCTTGGGCAATCTTTGGACCAAGTACGTCTCGTTCGTCCCTCTTCGTCCTCCCATTTGATCGTTTGGCATTCTTTGTACCTGGTTGGTCTCGTTCGTCCTCCCATTTGATCCATTGGGCATTCTTTGGACCAAGTTCGTCTCGTTCGTCCCTCTACGTCCTCCCATTTGATCCTTGGGCATTCTTTGTACCAAGTTCGCCACGTTCGTCCTCCCATTTGATCCTTTGACATTCTTTGGACTAAGTTCGTCTCCTTCGTCCCTCTACGTCCTCCCATTTGATCCTTAGGCATTCTTTGTAGCATGTTCGTCACGTTCGTCCTCCCATTTGATCCTTCAGCATTCTTTGGACCAAGTTCGTCTCCTTCGTCCCTCTTCGTCCTCCCATTTGATCCTTTGGCATTCTTTAGACCAAGTTCGTCTCGTTCGTCCTCTCATTTGATCCTTCGGCATTCTTTGGACCAAGTTCGTCTCGTTCGTCCTCTCATTTGATCCTTTGGCATTCTTAGGACCAAATTCGTCTCCTTCGTCCCTGTTCATCCTCCCATTTGATCCTTTGGGCATTCTTTGGACCAAGTTCGTCTTGTTCGTCCCTCTACGTCCTCCCATTTGATCCTTGGGCATTCTTTGTACCAAGTTCGCCACGTTCGTCCTCCCTTTTGTTCCTTCGGCATTCTTTGGACCAAGTTCGTCTCCTTCGTCCCTCTTCGTCCTCCCATTTGATCCTTTGACATTCTTTGGACCAAGTTCGTCTCGTTCGTCCTCTCATTTGATCCTTTGGCATTCTTTGGACCAAGTTCGTCTCCTTCGTCCCTGTTCATCCTCCCATTTGATCCTTTGGGCATTCTTTGGACAAAGTTCGTCTCGTTCGTCCTCTCATTTGATCCTTCGGCATTCTTTGGACCAAGTTCGTCTCGTTCGTCCTCTCATTTGATCCTTTGGCATTCTTTGGACCAAATTCGTCTCCTTCGTCCCTGTTCATCCTCCCATTTGATCCTTTGGGCATTCTTTGGACCAAGTTCGTCTCCTTCGTCCCTCTTCGTCCTCCCATTTGATCCTTTGGCATTCTTTAGACCAAGTTCGTCTCGTTCGTCCTCTCATTTGATCCTTCGGCATTCTTTGGACCAAGTTCGTCTCCTTCGTCCCTCTTCGTCCTCCCATTTGATCCTTTGGCATTCTTTAGACCAAGTTCGTCTCGTTCGTCCTCTCATTTGATCCTTCGGCATTCTTTGGACCAAGTTCGTCTCGTTCGTCCTCTCATTTGATCCTTTGGCATTCTTAGGACCAAATTCGTCTCCTTCGTCCCTGTTCGTCCTCCCATTTGATCCATTGGGCATTCTTTGGACCAAGTTCGTCTCGTTCGTCCCTCTACGTCCTCCCATTTGATCCTTGGGCATTCTTTGTACCAAGTTCGCCACGTTCGTCCTCCCATTTGATCCTTTGACATTCTTTGGACTAAGTTCGTCTCCTTCGTCCCTCTACGTCCTCCCATTTGATCCTTTGGCATTCTTTAGACCAAGTTCGTCTCGTTCGTCCTCTCATTTGATCCTTCGGCATTCTTTGGACCAAGTTCGTCTCCTTCGTCCCTCTTCGTCCTCCCATTTGATCCTTTGGCATTCTTTAGACAAAGTTCGTCTCGTTCGTCCTCTCATTTGATCCTTCGGCATTCTTTGGACCAAGTTCGTCTCGTTCGTCCTCTCATTTGATCCTTTGGCATTCTTTGGACCAAATTCGTCTCGTTCGTCCCTGTTCATCCTCCCATTTGATCCTTTGGGCATTCTTTGGACCAAGTTCGTCTCCTTCGTCCCTCTACGTCCTCCCATTTGATCCTTAGGCATTCTTTGTACCATGTTCGTCACGTTCGTCCTCCCATTTGATCCTTCAGCATTCTTTGGACCAAGTTCGTCTCCTTCGTCCCTCTTCGTCCTCCCATTTGATCCTTTGGCATTCTTTAGACCAAGTTCGTCTCGTTCGTCCTCTCATTTGATCCTTCGGCATTCTTTGGACCAAGTTCGTCTCGTTCGTCCTCTCATTTGATCCTTTGGCATTCTTAGGACCAAATTCGTCTCCTTCGTCCCTGTTCGTCCTCCCATTTGATCCATTGGGCATTCTTTGGACCAAGTTCGTCTCGTTCGTCCCTCTACGTCCTCCCATTTGATCCTTGGGCATTCTTTGTACCAAGTTCGCCACGTTCGTCCTCCCATTTGATCCTTTGACATTCTTTGGACTAAGTTCGTCTCCTTCGTCCCTCTACGTCCTCCCATTTGATCCTTAGGCATTCTTTGTACCATGTTCGTCACGTTCGTCCTCCCATTTGATCCTTCAGCATTCTTTGGACCAAGTTCGTCTCCTTCGTCCCTCTTCGTCCTCCCATTTGATCCTTTGGCATTCTTTAGACCAAGTTCGTCTCGTTCGTCCTCTCATTTGATCCTTCGGCATTCTTTGGACCAAGTGATGGCCTCCTTGTTGTAACAACTTGGCCAATGACTTGAATTCACCACTTAGATTCTGGTTGTGACTAAGAACTTGTGATTTTCAATCTTTAAGAAAGAAAAACAAGAAAGGATGGTTCTTATTTTAACAAGAAACTAGTGAACAGAATAAGAACAAGTGAACAAAAAGGAAGTGAGAATTAAGAGTTCTTGTTATAACAAACAAACAAGAGAGCAATTTAGGAAGCAAGGAACAAGAAGAATGGATGGGAGGCAAGGGGCGCCACCTTGGTCTAATCCAAGACAAGGATAAGCCTATGGAAATGAGGATCACCACAAGAAAGGATTCTTGGTAAGATCAAAGTCTGGTTCAATCCAGAACCAAAGAGTAAGGACTCAATTACACAAGGTAATATTTTTGCTCAAAATCAAAGTTGCATTTCCATGTGCCATGCGCCCCTTTATATAGGGAGGGGGCTGGTCTGATCACAAGGTAAGGACTTAGCCTATGCCATTCAAGGCTTACAAGGAATCCTAGGTGCTCATTAAGGAGCAATTACAAGCAATAAGATGGCTGCCAACCAGCCCCTCCTATGCGCCTACCAACCAAGGAATCCTAGGCTAGAATTAATCAAGCAATTACAAGGCAATTACATGTAATTATATGGCTGCTCCCTAGCTTTTTAATGTGCAAGGAATCTGATGAAAAACCATGAATATGGCTGCTGTCCAGCCATCAGAAATGCGCCCCCCTCCTTTCTCTTGGATGCCCTCTTTGATTGTTCTTCAAGTCCCTCACTAATGGTGCAAGGAATCCTAAGAACTCCCATTGAGTTGGCTGGTTCCATGGCCTTCAATATGCGCTTAACTCCTCCTCAATGCAGCCACCATGGCTGTTACACTTTTAATGTGGTGTTTGGAGCATTCATGCCTTTGTCTTGATTGCTATGAATTCTTTGTCTTGTGTAACTCCTTCTTGCCTTGATGAGCTTTGATTCACTTTGTCTTCCTTGACTTCATTTAAGCGCCCACCATGCAGCCTTCATTAAGTCCCTCTTGCTTTTATTCAAGCATCCACTTAAAGTGGATTAAACACACCAAAAATTAACAAGGAATTAAATAACTTAGTGCCTTGGTCCCAAATAAATCAATTGGTCACATGCACTTTATTTAAAACAAAATAACATGGCTGGTTTCATGAGTGTTGCGCCTCCTCCATAGCTTGGATGACAAGCATGGTCTTTGGTGCAATTACTTCTTTGTCCATGTTGGAAATTGTCTTAGTCATGAATTGGACTAAGCCTTCTTGGACCTTTCTTGACATTGCCCTAGTCATTGGGCCTCCTAGGCTTTGAATGGCTTCTTGGACCTCCATGTCCTCATCATTCGCCCCCTCTTGAAAAGAATTCGACCTCGAATTGAAGTCTTCATCACCTACATCAAAAGGAGACAAGTCAGCAACATTGAAAGTGGCACTAACACCATACTCACCAGGAAGGTCAATCTTGTAAGCATTATCATTAACTTTGGCAATCACTTGGAAAGGGCCATCGCCCCTAGGCATTAACTTAGATTTCCTTTGTGAAGGAAACCTTTCCTTTCTCATATGGATCCAAACCCAATCTCCGGGTTCAAAGGTAACCCGTTTGCGCCCTTTATTAGCACTCTTGGCATAGCTTTCATTTTTCTTTTCAATTTGCAGCTTAATTTTCTCATGCAAACTTTTCACAAATTCAGCTTTTGCTTTGCCATCTTTATGCTTCAACAGAGATGTGTTAGGTAAAGGTAACAAATCAAGAGGAGTCAAAGGATTATAACCATACACAATCTCAAATGGGGAATGATTTGTAGTACTATGGACAGCCCTATTATAAGCAAATTCAACATGGGGCAGCCATGTTTCCCACATTTTCAAATTCTTTGAAAGCACAGCCCTTAAAAGAGTAGAGAGAGTTCTGTTTACTACCTCAGTTTGCCCATCAGTTTGGGGATGACAAGTTGTAGAGAATAGTAACTTAGTTCCCACCTTACCCCACAAAGTTCTCCAGAAGTGGCTTAGAAACTTAGCGTCACGATCGGACACTATACTCTTTGGTAGGCCATGTAGGCGCACCACCTCTTTGAAAAACAAATCAGCAATGTGGCAAGCATCATCCACCTTTTTGCATGGGATGAAGTGTGCCATTTTTGAGAACCTGTCCACAACAACAAAAATAGAATCTTTTCCAGTCTTTGTTTTTGGCAGCCCCAAAACAAAGTCCATGGAAAGGTCAATCCAAGGATATTCAGGAACAGGTAAAGGAGTATACAAACCATGGGGTAAAACTTTGGATTTGGCCTTTTTGCAAACAATACACCTTTCACAATACTTTTGCACATCAACTTTCATGTGAGGCCAATAAAAATGTTCTTGTAAAAATTCCAAAGTTTTAGGAACACCAAAATGTCCCATTAACCCCCCCTCATGCGCCTCTTTGACCAAGAGGTCTCTAATGGATCCTTTTGGCACACACAACCTTTTCTCTTTAAACAAATAATCATTGTGCCTAAAAAATCCATTATGGGCAGCATGCACACAATCAACATATTTTTCAGAAAAATCAAGATCATGCTCATACAATTCCTTAATGTGCTCAAGACCAAAAACTTTAGTTTCAAGAGTAGAGAGTAATGCAAACCTTCTTGATAATGCATCAGCCACAACATTTGCCTTACCCTTCTTGTGCTTAATCACATAAGGAAATTGCTCCAAAAATTCAATCCATTTAGCATGCCTCTTGTTCAACTTACCTTGTCCTTTTAAGTACTTCAAGGACTCATGATCACTATGAATGACAAATTCTTTTGGCAGCAAGTAATGTTGCCATGTTTGCAATGCCCTTATTAAGGCATACAATTCCTTATCATAAGTTGAGTAATTTAGGGCATCCCCTTTTAATTTCTCACTATAATAAGCAATTGGATGTCCTTCTTGCATTAAAACAGCCCCAATTCCAACATTGGAAGCATCACACTCAATTTCAAAAGATTTTGAAAAATTAGGCAATGCTAGAATTGGTGCTTGGGTGAGCTTTTCTTTAAGAATTGAAAAAGCTTGTTCTTGCTTCTCACCCCATTTAAAACCAACTTCCTTTTTAACAATTTCATTAAGAGGTGCAGCAATAGTACTAAAGTCCTTAACAAACCTCCTATAGAAACTTGCTAAACCATGAAAGCTTCTTACCTCAGTCACATTTTTGGGTGTGGGCCATTCTTGGATTGCCTTCACCTTTGCTTCATCCACATGCACTCCTTGAGAGCTTATAACAAAGCCTAGAAAAATAACTTGTTTCGTGCAAAAAACACATTTTTCCAAATTTGCAAACAAGTTTTCTTTTCTTAGCACATTCAAAACAGCCCTTAGATGAATGCAATGGTCTTCTAAATTTTTGCTATATATCAAGATATCATCAAAATATACAACAACAAATTTACCCAAAAATTCTCTCAAAACATGGTTCATTAATCTCATGAAAGTGCTGGGTGCATTTGTTAAACCAAAAGGCATAACTAACCACTCATATAAACCATACTTTGTTTTGAAAGCAGTTTTCCATTCATCCCCTTCCCTTATCCTAATTTGATGGTACCCACTTTTCAAATCAATTTTAGAGAACAAGCATGCACCAAACAATTCATCAAGCAAGTCATCTAATCTTGGAATAGGATGCCTATACTTAACAGTAATATTGTTAACAGCTCTACAATCAGTGCACATTCTCCAGCTACCATCTTTCTTAGGGACTAAAATAACAGGGACAGCACAAGGACTTAAGCTTTCTCTTACCCAACCTTTACTTACCAATTCAGCCACTTGCTTTTGTATCTCTTGCGTTTGTTGGGGGTTGCTCCGGTAGGCTGGCCTATTAGGCAAAGTGGCGCCTGGGATGAGATCAATGTGGTGCTCAATCCCTCTCAAAGGTGGCAGCCCACTTGGTACCTCCTTAGGAAACAAGTCCTCAAATTCCTGCAAAAGAAAATCTATGCATTTTGGCAATTCTTTGGTGTTAGGTAAATTTTCCAACAAGGCCACCTCTTTGCTATAAAGCAAATATAGGGGCTGGTTTGTGACAAAAGCTTCTTTAACCTCTCCTTTTGTCGCCATCAAGCTTTCTTTCTTTTCTTCATTTTTCTTTTTGTCACTCTTTTTTCTCTCTTTTTCTTTGGCGATCTTTTCTTTTTCTTCTTTTTCTTTTTCTATTTCTTTTTCTTTTTCACATTTTTCTCTCAATTTCTTTTGATCATCTCTCACCTCACTTGGGCTCAAAGGAGCCAATACAATTCTTTTTCCATGATGAACAAAAGAATACTTGTTGGTGTGCCCTTCATGACTTGCTTTCTTGTCAAATTGCCAAGGCCTTCCCAACAACACATGGCTGGCCTCCATTGGTACAACATCACAAACAGCCACATCCTCATATTTACCAATTGAAAAAGAAATTTTTACTTGCTTGTCCACAACCATCTCAACATCATTAACAAGCCATTGAAGCTTATATGGCTTGGGGTGGGGTTTAGTTTCTATTTGCAGTTTGGAAACTAACCTTGTACTAGCAACATTTGTACAACTCCCACCATCAATAATAAGGGAACATACCTTGCCTTTTATGAGGCATCTTGAGTGAAAAATGTTTTCCCTTTGAGTTGCCTCTTCTTCCTTGACCATGGCTTCTAGCACCCTCTTCATCATAAGCAACTCTCCACTTGGTATTTGGGCCTCCTCCTCTTCACCACCCTCTTCATACTCTTCGCCCTCTTCCTCTTCCTCCTCAACCTCCTCTACCATCATAATTCTCTTGGTAGGACATTGAGATGCAATGTGTCCTAAGCCTTGGCACTTGAAACACTTAACAGCCCGATTAGTTGAATTTTGAGAAGGACTAGTTATAGTGTTTTTACCTTTTGGATCAGCCGTGGCTTCTTTGGATGATGAGGCACCTTCATTCTTTGGGTGATTCTTCCAATTGGAAGTGGTAGTGCTTCTTCTTATTTGGCCCTTCCTTTTGAGTTGTTGTTCTACCTTTGTGGCTTGATGTAACAAATCGTCCAATTGGACATAGTGTTGTAGCTCCACTATGTCACTAATGTCACGATTTAGACCATGCAAGAATCTGGCCATGGTTGCTTCTTCATCCTCCTCCACATTTGCTCTAATTTTCGCCACCTCCATCTCCTTAAAGTACTCATCTACACTCTTATTACCTTGGGTGAGTCGCTGTAACTTGTTGTGCAACTCTCTGTTGTAATAAGATGGGACGAATCTCCTTCTCATGAGCCTTTTCATCTCCTCCCATGTGGCAATGGGTTGCTCATTGTTCCTTCTCCTTTCCTTCACCAATTGATCCCACCACACCAAGGCATAATCTGTAAATTCAATAGAAGCAACCTGCACCTTTTGAAGATCAGTGTAATTATAACAGGAAAAAATTTGTTCAATTTTAGTTTCCCATTCTAAATACGCCTCGGGATCATTCCTTCCAACAAACTGTGGTACTTTTATTTTTATACCACTCAACCTCTCTTCTCTATGATCATCACGCCTTCTCCTCCGATCCTCCCCATCACTATTGTTTTGTGAGTTTTCCAATTGATCAAGTCTCTCATTGATACCTTCCAATTCTTGTTTTAATAGTTCACTCATTTTTGCCGTGAGGGCTTCTAAAAGTAAACGATTTTGAGGATCCATAACTCTTTTAGTTCTTTAGAGAAACCAGAAAGTGAAACAACACAAGAAACCAATCAAAATAATAATCCACACACCAAAATAGCTTAGAGTAACAAAGGTAAAAACAAGAAACAAAAGAAACTGAACAAAAATTGTGAGAACTAGAACAAATTAGAACTCACTCAAAGAACAAAATTGAGAAAAATAGGAATCAAAGTGCAGCAAGAACAAAACACAACCAGAATTCAAAACACAAATATTTTTTTTTTCTTTTGAATTTTCGCAGCCCTTTTTTTTTTTTTTTTTTTTTTTTTTTAATAACAAACAAAGAATCAAAACACAAAGATAAGATTAGATAAACCTGGGCTTCTTTTTTTTGTAACAATTCGAACCAAAGCTTTGATGCCAAATGATGGCCTCCTTGTTGTAACAACTTGGCCAATGACTTGAATTCACCACTTAGATTCTGGTTGTGACTAAGAACTTGTGATTTTCAATCTTTAAGAAAGAAAAACAAGAAAGGATGGTTCTTATTTTAACAAGAAACTAGTGAACAGAATAAGAACAAGTGAACAAAAAGGAAGTGAGAATTAAGAGTTCTTGTTATAACAAACAAACAAGAGAGCAATTTAGGAAGCAAGGAACAAGAAGAATGGATGGGAGGCAAGGGGCGCCACCTTGGTCTAATCCAAGACAAGGATAAGCCTATGGAAATGAGGATCACCACAAGAAAGGATTCTTGGTAAGATCAAAGTCTGGTTCAATCCAGAACCAAAGAGTAAGGACTCAATTACACAAGGTAATATTTTTGCTCAAAATCAAAGTTGCATTTCCATGTGCCATGCGCCCCTTTATATAGGGAGGGGGCTGGTCTGATCACAAGGTAAGGACTTAGCCTATGCCATTCAAGGCTTACAAGGAATCCTAGGTGCTCATTAAGGAGCAATTACAAGCAATAAGATGGCTGCCAACCAGCCCCTCCTATGCGCCTACCAACCAAGGAATCCTAGGCTAGAATTAATCAAGCAATTACAAGGCAATTACATGTAATTATATGGCTGCTCCCTAGCTTTTTAATGTGCAAGGAATCTGATGAAAAACCATGAATATGGCTGCTGTCCAGCCATCAGAAATGCGCCCCCCTCCTTTCTCTTGGATGCCCTCTTTGATTGTTCTTCAAGTCCCTCACTAATGGTGCAAGGAATCCTAAGAACTCCCATTGAGTTGGCTGGTTCCATGGCCTTCAATATGCGCTTAACTCCTCCTCAATGCAGCCACCATGGCTGTTACACTTTTAATGTGGTGTTTGGAGCATTCATGCCTTTGTCTTGATTGCTATGAATTCTTTGTCTTGTGTAACTCCTTCTTGCCTTGATGAGCTTTGATTCACTTTGTCTTCCTTGACTTCATTTAAGCGCCCACCATGCAGCCTTCATTAAGTCCCTCTTGCTTTTATTCAAGCATCCACTTAAAGTGGATTAAACACACCAAAAATTAACAAGGAATTAAATAACTTAGTGCCTTGGTCCCAAATAAATCAATTGGTCACATGCACTTTATTTAAAACAAAATAACATGGCTGGTTTCATGAGTGTTGCGCCTCCTCCATAGCTTGGATGACAAGCATGGTCTTTGGTGCAATTACTTCTTTGTCCATGTTGGAAATTGTCTTAGTCATGAATTGGACTAAGCCTTCTTGGACCTTTCTTGACATTGCCCTAGTCATTGGGCCTCCTAGGCTTTGAATGGCTTCTTGGACCTCCATGTCCTCATCACCAAGTTCGTCTCGTTCGTCCTCTCATTTGATCCTTTGGCATTCTTTGGACCAAATTCGTCTCCTTCGTCCCTGTTCATCCTCCCATTTGATCCTTTGGGCATTCTTTGGACCAAGTTCGTCTCGTTCGTCCCTCTACGTCCTCCCATTTGATCCTTGGGCATTCTTTGTACCAAGTTCGCCACGTTCGTCCTCCCTTTTGATCCTTCGGCATTCTTTGGACCAAGTTCGTCTCCTTCGTCCCTCTACGTCCTCCCATTTGATCCTTCAGCATTCTTTGGACCAAGTTCGTCTCCTTCGTCCCTCTTCGTCCTCCCATTTGATCCTTTGGCATTCTTTGGACCAAGTTTGGCTCGTTCGTCCTCTCATTTGATCCTTTGGCATTCTTTGGACCAAGTTCGTCTCGTTCGTCCTCTCATTTGATCCTTTGCATTCTTTGGACCAAGTTCGTCTCCTTCGTCCCTGTTCATCCTCCCATTTGATCCTTTGGGCATTCTTTGGACAAAGTTCGTCTCGTTAGTCCCTTTTCGTCCTCCCATTTCATCATTGGGCAATCTTTGGACCAAGTTCATCTCGTTCGTCCCTCTTCGTCCTCCCAATTGTTCCTTTGGCATTCTTTGTAGAAAGTTGGTCTCGTTCGTCCTCCCATTTGATCCTTTGGCATTCTTTAGACCAAGTTCGTCTCGTTCGTCCCTCTACGCCCTCCCATTTGATCCTTTGACATTCTTTGGACCAAGTTCGTCTCGTTCGTCCTCCCATTTGATCCTTTGGCTTCTTTGGTCCAAGTTCGTCTCCTTCGTCCCTGTTCGTCCTCCCATTTGATCCTTTGGGCATTGTTTGGACCAAGTTCGTCTCGTTCGTTCCTCTTCGTCCTCCCATTTGATCCTTTGGCATTCTTTGTACCAAGTTGGTCTCATTCGTCCTCCCATTTGATCCTTTGGCATTCTTTGGACCAAGTTCGTCTCTTTCGTCCCTTTTCGTCCTCCCATTTCATCCTTGGGCAATCTTTGGACCAAGTACGTCTCGTTCGTCCCTCTTCGTCCTCCCATTTGATCGTTTGGCATTCTTTGTACCTGGTTGGTCTCGTTCGTCCTCCCATTTGATCCTTTGGCATTCTTTGGACCTAGTTCGTCTCCTTCGTCCCTGTTCGTCCTCCCATTTGATCCATTGGGCATTCTTTGGACCAAGTTCGTCTCGTTCGTCCCTCTACGTCCTCCCATTTGATCCTTGGGCATTCTTTGTACCAAGTTCGCCACGTTCGTCCTCCCATTTGATCCTTTGACATTCTTTGGACTAAGTTCGTCTCCTTCGTCCCTCTACGTCCTCCCATTTGATCCTTAGGCATTCTTTGTACCATGTTCGTCACGTTCGTCCTCCCATTTGATCCTTCAGCATTCTTTGGACCAAGTTCGTCTCCTTCGTCCCTCTTCGTCCTCCCATTTGATCCTTTGGCATTCTTTGGACCAAGTTCGTCTCGTTCGTCCTCTCATTTGATCCTTTGGCATTCTTTGGACCAAGTTCGTCTCGTTCGTCCCTGTTCATCCTCCCATTTGATCCTTTGGGCATTCTTTGGACCAAGTTCGTCTCGTTCGTCCCTCTACGTCCTCCCATTTGATCCTTGGGCATTCTTTGTACCAAGTTCGCCACGTTCGTCCTCCCTTTTGTTCCTTCGGCATTCTTTGGACCAAGTTCGTCTCCTTCGTCCCTCTTCGTCCTCCCATTTGATCCTTTGACATTCTTTGGACCAAGTTCGTCTCGTTCGTCCTCTCATTTGATCCTTTGGCATTCTTTGGACCAAGTTCGTCTCCTTCGTCCCTGTTCATCCTCCCATTTGATCCTTTGGGCATTCTTTGGACAAAGTTCGTCTCGTTAGTCCCTTTTCGTCCTCCCATTTCATCATTGGGCAATCTTTGGACCAAGTTCATCTCGTTCGTCCCTCTTCGTCCTCCCATTTGATCCTTTGACATTCTTTGTACCAAGTTCGTCTCGTTCGTCCTCCCATTTGATCCTTTGGCATTCTTTAGACCAAGTTCGTCTCGTTCGTCCCTCTACGCCCTCCCATTTGATCCTTGGGCATTCTTTGGTCCAAGTTCGTCTCGTTCGTCCCTTTTCGTCCTCCCATTTCATCCTTGGGCAATCTTTGGACCAAGTTCATCCCGTTCGTCCCTCTTCGTTCTCCCATTTGATCCTTTGACATTCTTTGTACCAAGTTCGTCTCGTTCGTCCTCCCATTTGATCCTTTGGCATTCTTTGGACCAAGTTCGTCTCGTTCGACCTTGTTCGTCCTCCCATTTGATCCATGGGCATTCTTTGTACCAAGTTCATGACGTTCGTCCTCCAATTTGATCCTTCAGCATTCTTTGGACCAAGTTCGTCTCCTTCGTCCCTCTTCGTCCTCCCATTTGATCCTTTGGCATTCTTTGGACCAAGTTTGGCTCGTTCGTCCTCTCATTTGATCCTTTGGCATTCTTTGGACCAAGTTCGTCTCGTTCGTCCTCTCATTTGATCCTTTGCATTCTTTGGACCAAGTTCGTCTCCTTCGTCCCTGTTCATCCTCCCATTTGATCCTTTGGGCATTCTTTGGACAAAGTTCGTCTCGTTAGTCCCTTTTCGTCCTCCCATTTCATCATTGGGCAATCTTTGGACCAAGTTCATCTCGTTCGTCCCTCTTCGTCCTCCCATTTGATCCTTTGGCATTCTTTGTAGAAAGTTGGTCTCGTTCGTCCTCCCATTTGATCCTTTGGCATTCTTTAGACCAAGTTCGTCTCGTTCGTCCCTCTACGCCCTCCCATTTGATCCTTTGACATTCTTTGGACCAAGTTCGTCTCGTTCGTCCTCCCATTTGATCCTTTGGCTTCTTTGGTCCAAGTTCGTCTCCTTCGTCCCTGTTCGTCCTCCCATTTGATCCTTTGGGCATTGTTTGGACCAAGTTCGTCTCGTTCGTTCCTCTTCGTCCTCCCATTTGATCCTTTGGCATTCTTTGTACCAAGTTGGTCTCATTCGTCCTCCCATTTGATCCTTTGGCATTCTTTGGACCAAGTTCGTCTCTTTCGTCCCTTTTCGTCCTCCCATTTCATCCTTGGGCAATCTTTGGACCAAGTACGTCTCGTTCGTCCCTCTTCGTCCTCCCATTTGATCGTTTGGCATTCTTTGTACCTGGTTGGTCTCGTTCGTCCTCCCATTTGATCCTTTGGCATTCTTTGGACCTAGTTCGTCTCCTTCGTCCCTGTTCGTCCTCCCATTTGATCCATTGGGCATTCTTTGGACCAAGTTCGTCTCGTTCGTCCCTCTACGTCCTCCCATTTGATCCTTGGGCATTCTTTGTACCAAGTTCGCCACGTTCGTCCTCCCATTTGATCCTTTGACATTCTTTGGACTAAGTTCGTCTCCTTCGTCCCTCTACGTCCTCCCATTTGATCCTTAGGCATTCTTTGTACCATGTTCGTCACGTTCGTCCTCCCATTTGATCCTTCAGCATTCTTTGGACCAAGTTCGTCTCCTTCGTCCCTCTTCGTCCTCCCATTTGATCCTTTGGCATTCTTTGGACCAAGTTCGTCTCGTTCGTCCTCTCATTTGATCCTTTGGCATTCTTTGGACCAAGTTCGTCTCGTTCGTCCTCTCATTTGATCCTTTGGCATTCTTAGGACCAAATTCGTCTCCTTCGTCCCTGTTCATCCTCCCATTTGATCCTTTGGACCAAGTTCGTCTCGTTCGTCCCTCTACGTCCTCCCATTTGATCCTTGGGCATTCTTTGTACCAAGTTCGCCACGTTCGTCCTCCCTTTTGATCCTTCGGCATTCTTTGGACCAAGTTCGTCTCCTTCGTCCCTCTTCGTCCTCCCATTTGATCCTTTGACATTCTTTGGACCAAGTTCGTCTCGTTCGTCCTCTCATTTGATCCTTTGGCATTCTTTGGACCAAGTTCGTCTCCTTCGTCCCTGTTCATCCTCCCATTTGATCCTTTGGGCATTCTTTGGACAAAGTTCGTCTCGTTAGTCCCTTTTCGTCCTCCCATTTCATCATTGGGCAATCTTTGGACCAAGTTCATCTCGTTCGTCCCTCTTCGTCCTCCCATTTGATCCTTTGACATTCTTTGTACCAAGTTCGTCTCGTTCGTCCTCCCATTTGATCCTTTGGCATTCTTTAGACCAAGTTCGTCTCGTTCGTCCCTCTACGCCCTCCCATTTGATCCTTGGGCATTCTTTGGTCCAAGTTCGTCTCGTTCGTCCCTTTTCGTCCTCCCATTTCATCCTTGGGCAATCTTTGGACCAAGTTCATCCCGTTCGTCCCTCTTCGTTCTCCCATTTGATCCTTTGACATTCTTTGTACTAAGTTCGTCTCGTTCGTCCTCCCATTTGATCCTTTGGCATTCTTTGGACCAAGTTCGTCTCGTTCGACCTTGTTCGTCCTCCCATTTGATCCATGGGCATTCTTTGTACCAAGTTCATGACGTTCGTCCTCCCATTTGATCCTTCGGCATTCTTTGGACCAAGTTCGTCTCATTCGTCCCTCTTCGTCCTCCCATTTGATCCTTTGACATTCTTTGGACCAAGTTCGTCTCGTTCGTCCTCCCATTTGATCCTTTGGAATTCTTTGGTCCAAGTTCGTCTCCTTCGTACCTGTTCGTCCTCCCATTTGATCCTTTGGGCATTCTTTGGACCAAGTTCGTCTCGTTCGTTCCTCTTCGTCCTCCCATTTGATCCTTTGGCACTCTTTGGACCAAGTTCGTCTCTTTCGTCCCTTTTCGTCCTCCCATTTCATACTTGGGCAATCTTTGGACCAAGTACGTCTCGTTCGTCCCTCTTCGTCCTCCCATTTGATCGTTTGGCATTCTTTGTACCGGGTTGGTCTCGTTCGTCCTCCCATTTGATCCTTTGGCATTCTTTGGACCTAGTTCGTCTCCTTCGTCCCTGTTCGTCCTCCCATTTGATCCATTGGGCATTCTTTGGACCAATTTCGTCTCGTTCGTCCCTCTACGTCCTCCCATTTGATCCTTGGGCATTCTTTGTACCAAGTTCGCCACGTTCGTCCTCCCATTTGATCCTTTGACATTCTTTGGACTAAGTTCGTCTCCTTCGTCCCTCTACGTCCTCCCATTTGATCCTTAGGCATTCTTTGTACCATGTTCGTCATGTTCGTCCTCCCATTTGATCCTTCAGCATTCTTTGGACCAAGTTCGTCTCCTTCGTCCCTCTTCGTCCTCCCATTTGATCCTTTGGCATTCTTTGGACCAAGTTTGGCTCGTTCGTCCTCTCATTTGATCCTTTGGCATTCTTTGGACCAAGTTCGTCTCGTTCGTCCTCTCATTTGATCCTTTGGCTTTCTTTGGACCAAGTTCGTCTCCTTCGTCCCTGTTCATCCTCCCATTTGATCCTTTGGGCATTCTTTGGACCAAGTTCGTCTCGTTCGTCCCTCTACGTCCTCCCATTTGATCCTTGGGCATTCTTTGTACCAAGTTCGCCACGTTCGTCCTCCCTTTTGATCCTTCGGCATTCTTTGTGATGAGGATCAACCAAGGAGCATGGACAATGAAGCAATACAAGGCCTTGGTGGACCAATGACAAGGGCACGTACCAAGAAAGCTAATGAGGCCTTAGACCAAATGGTGACAACTCTGATTGAAGCAAAATCAAGCCTAGAAGGATTCAAGCCCAGATTGGTTAACTACTTGATCCAAATTGAAGAATGAAGGAGATGGGCTGAATTACATGATCCAACTTGAGGAATAAAGGAGATGGGCTGATTCAGTTTTATTTCTTTTTATTAAGGTTGTAATAATTTGGGCTGCACTTTGTTTTGCACATGAACCCAATTTCTTTTTCATTTTCGTACACTATTTTGAGCTCAATTTTCAGAAGTCCTTTTAGCTTCCCTAGGGTCAGTTTTAAGAGAATTTAAGAGTCCCTAGCCATTATGATAGTTAATGGGAGTTTATTTCTAGTTTTAATGTAGTGGGAATTGATTGTTCAGCAGCCCACCTAGCCTATAAATAAGGACTCAATGTAAAGCCAAAGACAAATTGAATCTGAATGAAAATTGAGTTTTCTCTAATTGTGAGAGCTTCCCTTGTGTTCTTGGGCAAAGAACCAAATCTGATCTTATCAAGGCAACTTGTGGCGATCAAAATTTCATGACTTATCACTCACCTTCTCACCCTTTTCTTGAGTGTGGCGTCAATATCGTTCCTCTAACCTGAACTTCAAGGCGATCCTTCCTAGTTCCATACCATTTGGTATCAAAGCTTTGGCTCCTTGAATCTCAGGTGTGGCTTTTCTTTTGTTAAAACCATAAAAAAAATACTATTCTCTGTTTCGTTTTCTTTATTCTGGTTTTTCGTTCTTTTCAATTCCATCTAGCTCTTTCCTATTTGAATACTCTTGTCCATTTCATTGTCAAGATTACTTGTCTTTTGTCTTAATCCTTTGTGTCAAATTTTCTGTTTGATCTTTTTGAGTTGTTTCTTTGTTTCTCCAATTCTGTCTTTGTTGTCTTTCCATCCTTGTTATTAGAATTGCATCAGATTTCTTTTCATTTTGAGTCCTAGTCTTGTTTAAAAAAAAAATTCGTACAAAACAAAAATTGAAAAAAAAAAGGTGCTGCCAGAATTAGTATTATCTTTGAGTTACTGATTAAACAAAAAAAAAAGTGAAAAAAGAAATTCGAAAAAAAAAATTCTGGACAGATTTAAGAGTGTGGAAAAGATAGAGGAAAAGAAGATTTAAATTGTGATTGAAAGGACTCTATATTTCCTCTTTGTGAAATCTGATTTCAGAGTTTGTTTTGTTCCATTTGGGTTTCCTTTTGATCCTTGTTCCTTTTGCTTTATGTCATTCTTGCTCTTGATTACTATACTGGTCACTTCTTGTTGTCTTGAGAAAAATCATTGATAAGGTTCTTTCTTAAGAACTTATAAGAGGAAGTTGAGTGGAAAAAGGCAAGAGTGCATATCACATAAAAGCCAAATTGAGTGTAAACACGAGTGATCCATATCCTTGAGTGAAACACGTAAGGGAGTGGTGAGGTCCTTTTCTTGCTAACTACAAAGTTTCTATTTTTGTTCAATTTCAATTATAAGAAATGGCAGAAACAGGTGATGGAGGTACCCCACCTACTCCACCTTCTCCAAGGACAGCGGCTATGAGATTGCAAATGGAAGCCTTAACACAACATATGGAGAGGTTGATGCGTAGACAAGCCGATGAGTTTCATGAAAGGCTTGATCAAATGGAGAGGAATAGAAGAACACCTACAAACTCCTCTCATGGTGAAAATGAATATTCAGGAGAAAGGAGGCATAGGAGGAGGGAGAGACACGAGAGAAGAGAGAGGAGAAATGAAGGAGAAAATAGAGGAAATAATTTGGGTGGTGTAAAAATCAAAGTACCATCCTTTCGAGGAAAAAATGATCCAGAAGTGTATTTGGAGTGGGAGACAAAAATTGAGCAAGTTTTTGCATGCCATGACTATACAGAGGAGAAAAAAGTGAAGGTGGCTGCACTTGAATTTTCTGATTATGCCTTGATATGGTGGGATCAAACACTCAAAGACAGAAGGAGATTTGGAGAACCACCCATTGAGACTTGGGAAGAGATGAAGAGAATGATGAGGAGGCGATTTGTTCCTTCTTATTATCATAGAGAACTACACAACAAGCTTCAAAGGCTTACTCAAGGGTCTAGAAGCGTTGATGAGTACTTCAAAGAAATGGAAGTGGCTATGATAAGAGCCAATGTGGTGGAAGAAAGAGAAGCAACCATGGCACGGTTTCTACATGGCCTAAACCGTGACATAAGTGACGTGGTGGAGCTGCAACACTATGTTGAGTTAGAAGAGTTGGTGCATCAAGCTATGAAGGTGGAGCAGCAACTCAAGAGAAAAGAGTACAAAATGAAGAGTTCCTCCAATTTCAATTCATCAAGTTGGAAGGACAAATCAAAGAAGGAGGGTACTTCATCTTCTAAGGAGCCTACATCTAGCTCTAAAGGAAAGACCCATGAAGCTTCTCCTAGCACCAAGAACAGTGACATAAAGTGTTTCAAATGCTTGGGCAGGGGTCACATTGCTTCTCAATGCCCAACTAAGAAGGTGATGGTGATGAAAGACAATGGAGAAATCACTAGTGAATCTTCATCTAATTCTGCCACAACTAGTGAAAATGAAATTGAAAGTGAAGTAGAAAAGCCAGCGGAAGGAGATCTACTCATGGTTAGAAGGCTTCTAGGGAGACAAGTTAAAAAAGAAGATGCTAGTCAAAGGGAGAATATCTTCCACACAAGGTGTCTTATCCAAGGGAAGGTATGTTCTTTAATCATTGATGGTGGGAGTTGCACTAATGTTGCTAGCACTACATTGGTAGAGAAGCTCAATCTAATTACTACTCCACACCCTAGACCATATAAGCTACAATGGCTTAGTGAAGAAGGTGATTTGTTGGTAGATAAACAAGTGCTGGTTTCTTTTGAGATTGGAAAGTATAAGGATGAGATGTTGTGTGATGTGGTACCTATGGAGGCAGGTCACATGTTACTTGGGAGACCATGGCAATATGATAGGAAAGTCACTCATGATGGTGTTTCCAACAAGTTCAGTTTTGTACACAATGCTTTGAAGATTACTCTTGTACCTTTGTCTCCAAGAGAAGTGTGTGAAGATCAAGTTAAGTTGAGGAAAAAAAGAGAGCAAGAGAGAAAAGAATTTAAAGAAAAAGAGAATTTGAGAGAAAAGACTACTGAACTTGAAAGCCAAAGTCAAAAGAAAGAGTGTGAGAGAAAAGTAAAGAGAAAAATTGAGAGCCTTATTTTAAGAGAGAGTGAGGTGAAGAGAGCATTATTGGCAAGGCAATCCATGCATATTTGTTTAAATGCTAACACTAACTCTTTGCCAAGTGTTGATGGTTCTGTTTTGAAGGGATTTGCGGATGTATTCCCTAAAGAAGTATTCCATGGCAGCTTGCAACCAATGAGGGGAATAGAGCCTCAAACAGACCTCTTGCCCATTGCAAGTAAATATGGGTTGAGTGAAAGCTTGGTAAGACCTTTTGGGTTGATTGCTAGTTCTAGTCCATCAATAAAAAGGTATACTCTATTCACTTCTCTTGAAAGTAAATTGCTGCGCTGTGTGCATAGTAAAGAAATAAATGAGCATGATGCAGATTTCCCAAATATGTTTGTTATATGTGGAAAAACAATCCATGATGCATTTCTTAGGCATGATAACTATTTGTTCAAAGATCAGAAATTTTGTGTGCCTAGAGGTTCTATGAGTGAAGTGCTTGTTAAAGAGGCTCATGAACAGGGTTTAGGGGAACATTCTGGGTTTCAAAAGATTTTAAAAATGTTGCATGAACAACTTTGTTGGGCTTGTAATAAACAAGAAGTGAAGGAAATTGGGAATAGGTGCAAGAAAGAAGGATCCAAGGAGATATCTTATGGATTTTATGCTTCTACACCTATTTGCATTTTACTTTGGACTGATTTATCTTCTTTTGATGTAGGTGATGAAGATTTCAATTCGAGGTCGAATTCACTTAAAGAAGGAGGGGATGATGAGGATCAACCAAGGAGCATGGACAATGAAGCAATACAAGGCCTTGGTGGACCAATGACAAGGGCACGTACCAAGAAAGCTAATGAGGCCTTAGACCAAATGGTGACAACTCTGATTGAAGCAAAATCAAGCCTAGAAGGATTCAAGCCCAGATTGGTTAACTACTTGATCCAAATTGAAGAATGAAGGAGATGGGCTGAATTACATGATCCAACTTGAGGAATAAAGGAGATGGGCTGATTCAGTTTTATTTCTTTTTATTAAGGTTGTAATAATTTGGGCTGCACTTTGTTTTGCACATGAGCCCAATTTCTTTTTCACATTTCTTTTTCTATTTCTTTTTCTTTGGCGATCTTTTCTTTTTCTTCTTTTTGTCACTCTTTTTTCTCTCTTTTTTTTTTTCAAAAACAAGAAATCAGAACACAAAGATAAGATTAGATAAACCTGGGTTTCTTTTTGTAACAATTCGAACCAAAGCTTTGATGCCAAATGATGAGGACAAAGTTCGTTTACTTTTAGAAGAGGGTGCCAAATGACCAAGTTCGTCTCCTTCGTCCCTCTTCGTCCTCCCATTTGATCCTTTGACATTCTTTGGACCAAGTTCGTCTCGTTCGTCCTCTCATTTGACCCTTTGGCATTCTTTGGACCAAGTTCGTCTCCTTCGTCCCTGTTCATCCTCCCATTTGATCCTTTGGGCATTCTTTGGACAAAGTTCGTCTCGTTAGTCCCTTTTCGTCCTCCCATTTCATCATTGGGCAATCTTTGGACCAAGTTCATCTCGTTCGTCCCTCTTCGTCCTCCCATTTGATCCTTTGGCATTCTTTGTAGCAAGTTGGTCTCGTTCGTCCTCCCATTTGATCCTTTGGCATTCTTTAGACCAAGTTCGTCTCGTTCGTCCCTCTACGCCCTCCCATTTGATCCTTGGGCATTCTTTGGTCCAAGTTCGTCTCGTTCGTCTCGTTCGTCCCTTTTCGTCCTCCCATTTCATCCTTGGGCAATCTTTGGACCAAGTTCATCTCGTTCGTCCCTCTTCGTTCTCCCATTTGATCCTTTGACATTCTTTGTACCAAGTTCGTCTCGTTCGTCCTCCCATTTGATCCTTTGGCATTCTTTGGACCAAGTTCGTCTCGTTCGACCTTGTTCGTCCTCCCATTTGATCCATGGGCATTCTTTGTACCAAGTTCATGACGTTCGTCCTCCCATTTGATCCTTCCTCATTCTTTGGACCAAGTTCGTCTCCTTCGTCCCTCTTCGTCCTCCCATTTGATCCTTTGACATTCTTTGGACCAAGTTCGTCTCGTTCGTCCTCCCATTTGATCCTTTGGCATTCTTTGGTCCAAGTTCGTCTCCTTCGTCCCTGTTCGTCCTCCCATTTGATCCTTTGGGCATTCTTTGGACCATGTTCGTCTCGTTCGTTCCTCTTCGTCCTCCCATTTGATCCTTTGGCATTCTTTGTACCAAGTTGGTCTTGTTCGTCCTCCCATTTGATCCTTTGGCATTCTTTGGACCAAGTTCGTCTCTTTCGTCCCTTTTCGTCCTCACATTTCATCCTTGGGCATTCTTTGGACCAAGGTCGTCTCGTTCGTCCTCTCATTTGATCCTTTGGCATTCTTTGGACCAAGTTCGTCTCCTTCGTCCCTGTTCATCCTCCCATTTGATCCTTTGGGCATTCTTTGGACCAAGTTCGTCTCGTTCGTCCCTCTACGTCCTCCCATTTGATCCTTGGGCATTCTTTGTACCAAGTTCGCCACGTTCGTCCTCCCTTTTGATCCTTCGGCATTCTTTGGACCAAGTTCGTCTCCTTCGTCCCTCTTCGTCCTCCCATTTGATCCTTTGACATTCTTTGGACCAAGTTCGTCTCGTTCGTCTTCTCATTTGATCCTTTGGCATTCTTTGGACCAAGTTCGTCTCCTTCGTCCCTGTTCATCCTCCCATTTGATCCTTTGGGCATTCTTTGGACCAAGTTTGTCTCGTTCGTCCCTCTACGCCCTCCCATTTGATCCTTGGGCATTCTTCGGTCCAAGTTCGTCTCGTTCGTCCCTTTTCGTCCTCCCATTTCATCCTTGGGCAATCCTTGGACCAAGTTCATCTCGTTCGTCCCTCTTCGTTCTCCCATTTGATCCTTTGACATTCTTTGTACCAAGTTCGTCTCGTTCGTCCTCCCATTTGATCCTTTGGCATTCTTTAGACCAAGTTCGTCTTGTTCGTCCCTCTACGCCCTCCCATTTGATCCTTGGGCATTCTTTGGTCCAAGTTCGTCTCGTTCGTCCCTTTTCGTCCTCCCATTTCATCCTTGGGCAATCTTTGGACCAAGTTCATCTCGTTCGTCCCTCTTCGTTCTCCCATTTGATCCTTTGACATTCTTTGTACCAAGTTCGTCTCGTTCGTCCTCCCATTTGATCCTTTGGCATTCTTTAGACCAAGTTCGTCTCGTTCGACCTTGTTCGTCCTCCCATTTGATCCATGGGCATTCTTTGTACCAAGTTCATGACGTTCGTCCTCCCATTTGATCCTTCGGCATTCTTTGGACCAAGTTCGTCTCATTCGTCCCTCTTCGTCCTCCCATTTGATCCTTTGACAATCTTTGGACCAAGTTCGTCTCGTTCGTCCTCCCATTTGATCCTTTGGCATTCTTTGGTCCAAGTTCGTCTCCTTCGTCCCTGTTCGTCCTCCCATTTGATCCTTTGGGCTATCTTTGGACCAAGTTCGTCTCGTTCGTTCCTCTTCGTCCTCCCATTTGATCCTTTGGCATTCTTTGTACCAAGTTGGTCTCGTTCGTCCTCCCATTTGACCCTTTGGCGTTCTTTGGACCAAGTTCGTCTCTTTCGTCCCTTTTCGTCCTCCCATTTCATCCTTGGGCAATCTTTGGACCAAGTACGTCTCGTTCGTCCCTCTTCGTCCTCCCATTTGATCGTTTGGCATTCTTTGTACCGGGTTGGTCTCGTTCGTCCTCCCATTTGATCCTTTGGCATTCTTTGGACCTAGTTCGTCTCCTTCGTCCCTGTTCGTCCTCCCATTTGATCCTTTGGGCATTCTTTGGACCAAGTTCGTCTCGTTCGTCCCTCTACGTCCTCCCATTTCATCCTTCGGCATTCTTTGTACCAAGTTCGCCACGTTCCTCCTCCCATTTGATCCTTTGACATTCTTTGGACCAAGTTCGTCTCCTTCGTTCCTCTACGTCCTCCCATTTGATCCTTAGGCATTCTTTGTACCATGTTCGTCACGTTCGTCCTCCCATTTGATCCTTCGGCATTCTTTGGACCAAGTTCGTCTCCTTCGTCCCTGTTCATCCTCCCATTTCATCCTTTGGGCATTCTTTGGACCAAGTTCGTCTCGTTCGTCCCTCTACGTCCTCCCATTTGATCCTTGGGCATTCTTTGTACCAAGTTCGCCACGTTCGTCCTCCCTTTTGATCCTTCGGCATTCTTTGGACCAAGTTCGTCTCCTTCGTCCCTCTTCGTCCTCCCATTTGATCCTTTGACATTCTTTGGACCAAGTTCGTCTCGTTCGTCTTCTCATTTGATCCTTTGGCATTCTTTGGACCAAGTTCGTCTCCTTCGTCCCTGTTCATCCTCCCATTTGATCCTTTGGGCATTCTTTGGACCAAGTTTGTCTCGTTCGTCCCTCTACGCCCTCCCATTTGATCCTTGGGCATTCTTCGGTCCAAGTTCGTCTCGTTCGTCCCTTTTCGTCCTCCCATTTCATCCTTGGGCAATCCTTGGACCAAGTTCATCTCGTTCGTCCCTCTTCGTTCTCCCATTTGATCCTTTGACATTCTTTGTACCAAGTTCGTCTCGTTCGTCCTCCCATTTGATCCTTTGGCATTCTTTAGACCAAGTTCGTCTTGTTCGTCCCTCTACGCCCTCCCATTTGATCCTTGGGCATTCTTTGGTCCAAGTTCGTCTCGTTCGTCCCTTTTCGTCCCTTTTCGTCCTCCCATTTCATCCTTGGGCAATCTTTGGACCAAGTTCATCTCGTTCGTCCCTCTTCGTTCTCCCATTTGATCCTTTGACATTCTTTGTACCAAGTTCGTCTCGTTCGTCCTCCCATTTGATCCTTTGGCATTCTTTAGACCAAGTTCGTCTCGTTCGACCTTGTTCGTCCTCCCATTTGATCCATGGGCATTCTTTGTACCAAGTTCATGACGTTCGTCCTCCCATTTGATCCTTCGGAATTCTTTGGACCAAGTTCGTCTCATTCGTCCCTCTTCGTCCTCCCATTTGATCCTTTGACAATCTTTGGACCAAGTTCGTCTCGTTCGTCCTCCCATTTGATCCTTTGGCATTCTTTGGTCCAAGTTCGTCTCCTTCGTCCCTGTTCGTCCTCCCATTTGATCCTTTGGGCTATCTTTGGACCAAGTTCGTCTCGTTCGTTCCTCTTCGTCCTCCCATTTGATCCTTTGGCATTCTTTGTACCAAGTTGGTCTCGTTCGTCCTCCCATTTGATCCTTTGGCGTTCTTTGGACCAAGTTCGTCTCTTTCGTCCCTTTTCGTCCTCCCATTTCATCCTTGGGCAATCTTTGGACCAAGTACGTCTCGTTCGTCCCTCTTCGTCCTCCCATTTGATCGTTTGGCATTCTTTGTACCGGGTTGGTCTCGTTCGTCCTCCCATTTGATCCTTTGGCATTCTTTGGACCTAGTTCGTCTCCTTCGTCCCTGTTCGTCCTCCCATTTGATCCATTGGGCATTCTTTGGACCAAGTTCGTCTCGTTCGTCCCTCTACGTCCTCCCATTTGATCCTTGGGCATTCTTTGTACCAAGTTCGCCACGTTCGTCCTCCCATTTGATCCTCTGACATTGTTTGGACTAAGTTCGTCTCCTTCGTCCCTCTACGTCCTCCCATTTGATCCTTAGGAATTCTTTGTACCATGTTCGTCACGTTCGTCCTCCCATTTGATCCTTCAGCATTCTTTGGACCAAGTTCGTCTCCTTCGTCCCTCTTCGTCCTCCCATTTGATCCTTTGGCATTCTTTGGACCAAGTTCGTCTCGTTCGTCCTCTCATTTGATCCTTTGGCATTCTTTGGACCAAGTTCGTCTCGTTCGACCTTGTTCGTCCTCCCATTTGATCCATGGGCATTCTTTGTACCAAGTTCATGACGTTCGTCCTCCCATTTGATCCTTCCTCATTCTTTGGACCAAGTTCGTCTCCTTCGTCCCTCTTCGTCCTCCCATTTGATCCTTTGACATTCTTTGGACCAAGTTCGTCTCGTTCGTCCTCCCATTTGATCCTTTGGCATTCTTTGGTCCAAGTTCGTCTCCTTCGTCCCTGTTCGTCCTCCCATTTGATCCTTTGGGCATTCTTTGGACCAAGTTCGTCTCGTTCGTTCCTCTTCGCCCTCCCATTTGATCCTTTGGCATTCTTTGTACTAAGTTGGTCTCGTTCGTCCTCCCATTTGATCCGTTGGCATTCTTTGGACCAAGTTCGTCTCTTTCGTCCCTTTTCGTCCTCCCATTTCATCCTTGGGCATTCTTTGGACCAAGGTCGTCTCGTTCGTCCCTCTACATCCTCCCATTTGATTCTTGGGCATTCTTTGTACCAAGTTCGCCACGTTCGTCCTCCCATTTGATCCTTTGACATTCTTATGACCAAGTTCGTCTCCTTCGCCCCTCTACGTCCTCCCATTTGATCCTTAGGCATTCTTTGTACCAAGTTGTCACGTTTGTCCTCCCTTTTGATCCTTCGGCATTCTTTGGACCAAGTTCGTCTCCTTCGTCCCTCTTCGTCCTCCCATTTGATCCTTTGACATTCTTTGGACCAAGTTCTTCTCGTTCGTCCTCTCATTTGATCCTTTGGCATTCTTTGGACCAAGTTCGTCTCCTTCGTCCCTGTTCATCCTCCCATTTGATCCTTTGTGCATTCTTTGGACAAAGTTCGTCTCGTTCGTCCCTTTTCGTCCTCCCATTTCATCCTTGGGCAATCTTAGGACCAAGATCATCTCGTTCGTCCCTCTTCGTCCTCCCATTTGATCCTTTGGCATTCTTTGTAGCAAGTTGGGCTCGTTCGTCCTCCCATTTGATCCTTTGGCATTCTTTGGACCATGTTCGTCTCGTTCGTCCCTCTACGCCCTCCCATTTGATCCTTGGGCATTCTTCGGTCCAAGTTCATCTCGTTCGTCCCTTTTCGTCCTCCCATTTCATCCTTGGGCAATCTTTGGACCCAGTTCATCTCGTTCGTCCCTCTTCGTCCTCCCATTTGATCCTTTGACATTCTTTGTACCAAGATGGTCTCGTTCGTCCTCCCATTTGATCCTTTGGCATTCTTTGGACCAAGTTCGTCTCGTTCGTCCCTGTTCGTCCTCCCATTTGATCCTTTGGGCATTCTTTGGACCAAGTTCATCTCATTCGTCCCTCTACGTCCTCCCATTTGATCTTTGGGCATTCTTTGGACCAAGTTGGTCTCGTTCGTCCCTGTTCGTCCTCCCATTTGATCCTTTGGGCATTCTTTGGACCAAGTTCGTCTCATGCGTCCCCCATTTGATCCTTTGGCATTCTTTGGACCAAGTTCGTCTCGTTCATCCCTCTTCGTCCTCCCATTTGATCCTTTGGCATTCTTTGTACCAAGTTGGTCTCGTTCGTCCTCCCATTTGATCCTTTGGCATTCTTTGTACCAAGTTGGTCTCGTTCGTCCTCCCATTTGATCCTTTGGCATTCTTTGGACCAAGTTCGTCTCGTTCGTCCCTTTTCGTCCTCCCATTTCATCCTTGGGCAATCTTTGGACCAAGTTCGTCTCGTTCGTCCCTCTTCGTCCTCCCATTTGATCCTTGGGCATTCTTTGTACCGGGTTGGTCTCGTTCGTCCTCCCATTTGATCCTTTGGCATTCTTTGGACCTAGTTCGTCTCCTTCGTCCCTGTTCATCCTCCCATTTGATCCTTTGTGCATTCTTTGGACAAAGTTCGTCTCGTTCGTCCCTTTTCGTCCTCCCATTTCATCCTTAGGCAATCTTAGGACCAAGATCATCTCGTTCGTCCCTCTTCGTCCTCCCATTTGATCCTTTGGCATTCTTTGTAGCAAGTTGGGCTCGTTCGTCCTCCCATTTGATCCTTTGGCATTCTTTGGACCATGTTCGTCTCGTTCGTCCCTCTACGCCCTCCCATTTGATCCTTGGGCATTCTTCGGTCCAAGTTCGCCTCGTTCGTCCCTTTTCGTCCTCCCATTTCATCCTTGGGCAATCTTTGGACCCAGTTCATCTCGTTCGTCCCTCTTCGTCCTCCCATTTGATCCTTTGACATTCTTTGTACCAAGATGGTCTCGTTCGTCCTCCCATTTGATCCTTTGGCATTCTTTGGACCAAGTTCGTCTCGTTCGTCCCTGTTCGTCCTCCCATTTGATCCTTTGGGCATTCTTTGGACCAAGTTCATCTCATTCGTCCCTCTACGTCCTCCCATTTGATCTTTGGGCATTCTTTGGACCAAGTTGGTCTCGTTCGTCCCTGTTCGTCCTCCCATTTGATCCTTTGGGCATTCTTTGGACCAAGTTCGTCTCATGCGTCCCCCATTTGATCCTTTGGCATTCTTTGGACCAAGTTCGTCTCGTTCATCCCTCTTCGTCCTCCCATTTGATCCTTTGGCATTCTTTGTACCAAGTTGGTCTCGTTCGTCCTCCCATTTGATCCTTTGGCATTCTTTGTACCAAGTTGGTCTCGTTCGTCCTCCCATTTGATCCTTTGGCATTCTTTGGACCAAGTTCGTCTCGTTCGTCCCTTTTCGTCCTCCCATTTCATCCTTGGGCAATCTTTGGACCAAGTTCGTCTCGTTCGTCCCTCTTCGTCCTCCCATTTGATCCTTGGGCATTCTTTGTACCGGGTTGGTCTCGTTCGTCCTCCCATTTGATCCTTTGGCATTCTTTGGACCTAGTTCGTCTCCTTCGTCCCTGTTCATCCTCCCATTTGATCCTTTGTGCATTCTTTGGACAAAGTTCGTCTCGTTCGTCCCTTTTCGTCCTCCCATTTCATCCTTAGGCAATCTTAGGACCAAGATCATCTCGTTCGTCCCTCTTCGTCCTCCCATTTGATCCTTTGGCATTCTTTGTAGCAAGTTGGGCTCGTTCGTCCTCCCATTTGATCCTTTGGCATTCTTTGGACCATGTTCGTCTCGTTCGTCCCTCTACGCCCTCCCATTTGATCCTTGGGCATTCTTCGGTCCAAGTTCGCCTCGTTCGTCCCTTTTCGTCCTCCCATTTCATCCTTGGGCAATCTTTGGACCCAGTTCATCTCGTTCGTCCCTCTTCGTCCTCCCATTTGATCCTTTGACATTCTTTGTACCAAGATGGTCTCGTTCGTCCTCCCATTTGATCCTTTGGCATTCTTTGGACCAAGTTCGTCTCGTTCGTCCCTGTTCGTCCTCCCATTTGATCCTTTGGGCATTCTTTGGACCAAGTTCATCTCATTCGTCCCTCTACGTCCTCCCATTTGATCTTTGGGCATTCTTTGGACCAAGTTGGTCTCGTTCGTCCCTGTTCGTCCTCCCATTTGATCCTTTGGGCATTCTTTGGACCAAGTTCGTCTCATGCGTCCCCCATTTGATCCTTTGGCATTCTTTGGACCAAGTTCGTCTCGTTCATCCCTCTTCGTCCTCCCATTTGATCCTTTGGCATTCTTTGTACCAAGTTGGTCTCGTTCGTCCTCCCATTTGATCCTTTGGCATTCTTTGTACCAAGTTGGTCTCGTTCGTCCTCCCATTTGATCCTTTGGCATTCTTTGGACCAAGTTCGTCTCGTTTGTCCCTTTTCGTCCTCCCATTTCATCCTTGGGCAATCTTTGGACCAAGTTCGTCTCGTTCGTCCCTCTTCGTCCTCCCATTTGATCCTTGGGCATTCTTTGTACCGGGTTGGTCTCGTTCGTCCTCCCATTTGATCCTTTGGCATTCTTTGGACCTAGTTCGTCTCCTTCGTCCCTGTTCGTCCTCCCATTTGATCCTTTGGGCATTCTTTGGACCAAGTTCGTCTCGTTCGTCCCTCTACGTCCTCCCATTTCATCCTTCGGCATTCTTTGTACCAAGTTCGCCACGTTCCTCCTCCCATTTGATCCTTTGACATTCTTTGGACCAAGGTCGTCTCCTTCGTTCCTCTACGTCCTCCCATTTGATCCTTAGGCATTCTTTGTACCATGTTCGTCACGTTCGTCCTCCCATTTGATCCTTCGGCATTCTTTGGACCAAGTTCGTCTCCTTCGTCCCTCTTTGTCCTCCCATTTGATCCTTTGACATTCTTTGGACCAAGTTCGTCTCGTTCGTCCTCTCATTTGATCCTTTGGCATTCTTTGGACCAAGTTCGTCTCCTTCGTCCCTGTTCATCCTCCCATTTGATCCTTTGGGAATTCTTTGGACCAAGTTCGTCTCGTTCGTCCCTCTACGTCCTCCCATTTGATCCTTGGGCATTCTTTGTACCAAGTTTGCCACGTTCGTCCTCCCTTTTGATCCTTCGGCATTCTTTGGACCAAGTTCGTCTCCTTCGTCCCTCTTCGTCCTCCCATTTGATCCTTTGACATTCTTTGGACCAAGTTCGTCTCGTTCGTCCTCTCATTTGATCTTTTGGCATTCTTTGGACCAAGTTCGTCTCCTTCGTCCCTGTTCATCCTCCCATTTGATCCTTTGGGCATTCGTTGGACCAAGTTCGTCTCGTTCGTCCCGTTTCGTCCTCCCATTTCATCATTGGGCAATCTTTGGACCAAGTTCATCTCGTTCGTCCCTCTTCGTCCTCCCATTTGATCCTTTGGCATTCTTTGTAGCAAGTTGGTCTCGTTCGTCCTCCCATTTGATCCTTTGGCATTCTTTAGACCAAGTTCGTCTCGTTCGTCCCTCTACGCCCTCCCATTTGATCCTTGGGCATTCTTTGGTCCAAGTTCGTCTCGTTCGTCCCTTTTCGTCCTCCCATTTCATCCTTGGGCAATCTTTGGACCAAGTTCATCTCGTTCGTCCCTCTTCGTTCTCCCATTTGATCCTTTGACATTCTTTGTACCAAGTTCGTCTCGTTCGTCCTCCCATTTGATCCTTTGGCATTCTTTGGACCAAGTTCATCTTGTTCGACCTTGTTCGTCCTCCCATTTGATCCATGGGCATTCTTTGTACCAACTTCATGACGTTCGTCCTCCCATTTGATCCTTCGGCATTCTTTGGACCAAGTTCGTCTCCTTCGTCCCTCTTCGTCCTCCCATTTGATCCTTTGACATTCTTTGTACCAAGTTCGTCTCGTTCGTCCTCCCATTTGATCCTTTGGCATTCTTTGGACCAAGTTCGTCTCGTTCGACCTTGTTCGTCCTCCTATTTGATCCATGGGCATTCTTTGTACCAACTATATGACGTTCGTCCTCCCATTTGATCCTTCGGCATTCTTTGGACCTAGTTCGTCTCCTTCGTCCCTCTTCGTCCTCCCATTTGATCCTTTGACATTCTTTGGACCAAGTTCGTCTCGTTCGTCCTCCCATTTGATCCTTTGGCATTCTTTGGTCAAAGTTCGTCTCCTTCGTCCCTGTTCGTCCTCCCATTTGATCCTTTGGGCATTCTTTCTACCAAGTTCGTCTCTTTCGTTCCTCTTCGTCCTACCATTTGATCCTTTGGCATTCTTTGTACCAAGTTGGTCTCGTTCGTCCTCCCATTTGATCCTTTGGCATTCTTTGGACCAAGTTCGTCTCTTTCGTCCCTTTTCATCCTCCCATTTCATCCTTGGGCAATCTTTGGACCATGTTCGTCTCGTTCGTCCCTCTTCGTTCTCCCATTTGATCGTTTGGCATTCTTTGTACCGGGTTGGTCTCGTTCGTCCTCCCATTTGATCCTTTGGCATTCATTGGACCTAGTTCGTCTCCTTCGTCCCTGTTCATCCTCCCATTTGATCCTTTGGGCATTCTTTGGACCAAGTTCGTCTCGTTCGTCCCTCTACGTCCTCCCATTTGATCCTTGGGCATTCTTTGTACCAAGTTCGCCACGTTCGTCCTCCCATTTGATCCTTTGACATTCTTTGGACTAAGTTCGTCTCCTTCGTCCCACTACGTCCTCCCATTTGATCCTTAGGCATTCTTTGTACCATGTTCGTCACGTTCGTCCTCCCAATTGATCCTTCGGCATTCTTTGGACCAAGTTCGTCTCCTTCGTCCCTCTTCGTCCTCCCATTTGATCCTTTGGCATTCTTTGGACCGAGTTCGTCTCGTTCGTCCTCTCATTTGATCCTTTGGCATTCTTTGGACCAAGTTCGTCTCCTTCGTCCCTGTTCATCCTCCCATTTGATCCTTTGGGCATTCTTTGGACCAAGTTCGTCTCGTTCGTCCCTCTACGTCCTCCCATTTGATCCTTGGGCATTCTTTGTACCAAGTTCGCCACGTTCGTCCTCCCATTTGATCCTTTGACATTCTTTGGACTAAGTTCGTCTCCTTCGTCCCACTACGTCCTCCCATTTGATCCTTAGGCATTCTTTGTACCATGTTCGTCACGTTCGTCCTCCCAATTGATCCTTCGGCATTGTTTGGACCAAGTTCGTCTCCTTCGTCCCTGTTCGTCCTCCCATTTGATCCTTTGGGCATTCTTTCTACCAAGTTCGTCTCTTTCGTTCCTCTTCGTCCTACCATTTGATCCTTTGGCATTCTTTGTACCAAGTTGGTCTCGTTCGTCCTCCCATTTGATCCTTTGGCATTCTTTGGACCAAGTTCGTCTCTTTCGTCCCTTTTCTTCCTCCCATTTCATCCTTGGGCAATCTTTGGACCATGTTCGTCTCGTTCGTCCCTCTTCGTTCTCCCATTTGATCGTTTGGCATTCTTTGTACCCGGTTGGTCTCGTTCGTCCTCCCATTTGATCCTTTGGCATTCTTTGGACCTAGTTCGTCTCCTTCGTCCCTGTTCATCCTCCCATTTGATCCTTTGGGCATTCTTTGGACCAAGTTCGTCTCGTTCGTCCCTCTACGTCCTCCCATTTGATCCTTGGGCATTCTTTGTACCAAGTTCGCCACGTTCGCCCTCCCATTTGATCCTTTGACATTCTTTGGACTAAGTTCGTCTCCTTCGTCCCACTACGTCCTCCCATTTGATCCTTAGGCATTCTTTGTACCATGTTCGTCACGTTCGTCCTCCCAATTGATCCTTCGGCATTCTTTGGACCAAGTTCGTCTCCTTCGTCCCTCTTCGTCCTCCCATTTGATCCTTTGGCATTCTTTGGACCAAGTTCGTCTCGTTCGTCCTCTCATTTGATCCTTTGGCATTCTTTGGACCAAGTTCGTCTCCTTCGTCCCTGTTCATCCTCCCATTTGATCCTTTGGGCATTCTTTGGACCAAGTTCGTCTCGTTCGTCCCTCTACGTCCTCCCATTTGATCCTTGGGCATTCATTGTACCAAGTTCGCCACGTTCGTCCTCCCATTTGATCCTTTGACATTCTTTGGACTAAGTTCGTCTCCTTCGTCCCACTACGTCCTCCCATTTGATCCTTAGGCATTCTTTGTACCAAGTTCGCCACGTTCGTCCTCCCATTTGATCCTTTGACATTCTTTGGACTAAGTTCGTCTCCTTCGTCCCACTACGTCCTCCCATTTGATCCTTAGGCATTCTTTGTACCATGTTCGTCACGTTCGTCCTCCCAATTGATCCTTCGGCATTCTTTGGACCAAGTTCGTCTCCTTCGTCCCTCTTCGTACTCCCATTTGATCCTTTGGCATTCTTTGGACCAAGTTCGTCTCGTTCGTCCTCTCATTTGATCCTTTGGCATTCTTTGGACCAAGTTCGTCTCCTTCGTCCCTGTTCATCCTCCCATTTGATCCTTTGGGCATTCTTTGGACCAAGTTCGTCTCGTTCGTCCCTCTACGTCCTCCCATTTGATCCTTGGGCATTCTTTGTACCAAGTTCGCCACGTTCGTCCTCCCTTTTGATCCTTCGGCATTCTTTGGACCAAGTTCGTCTCCTTCGTCCCTCTTCGTCCTCCCATTTGATCCTTTGACATTCTTTGGACCAAGTTCGTCTCGTTCGTCCTCTCATTTGATCCTTTGGCATTCTTTGGACCAAGTTCGTCTCCTTCGTCCCTGTTCATCCTCCCATTTGATCCTTTGGGCATTCTTTGGACCAAGTTTGTCTCGTTCGTCCCTTTTCGTCCTCCCATTTCATCATTGGGCAACCTTTGGACCAAGTTCATCTCGTTCGTCCCTCTTCGTCCTCCCATTTGATCCTTCGGCATTCTTTGGACCAAGTTCGTCTCCTTCGTCCCTCTTCGTCCTCCCATTTGATCCTTTGGCATTCTTTGGACCAAGTTCGTCTCGTTCGTCCTCTCATTTGATCCTTTGGGCATTCTTTGGACCAAGTTTGTCTCGTTCGTCCCTCTACGTCCTCCCATTTGATCCTTAGGCATTCTTTGTACCAAGTTCGCCACGTTCGTCCTCCCTTTTGATCCTTCGGCATTCTTTGGACCAAGTTCGTCTCCCTCGTCCCTCTTCGTCCTCCCGTTTGATCCTTTGACATTCTTTGGACCAAGTTCGTCTCGTTCGTCCTCTCATTTGATCCTTTGGCATTCTTTGGACCAAGTTCGTCTCCTTCGCCCCTGTTCATCCTCCCATTTGATCCTTTGGACATTCTTTGGACCAAGTTTGTCTCGTTCGTCCCTTTTCGTCCTCCCATTTCATCATTGGGCAATCTTTGGACCAAGTTCATCTCGTTCGTCCCTCTTCGTCCTCCCATTTGATCCTTTGGCATTCTTTGTAGCAAGTTGGTCTCGTTCGTCCTCCCATTTGATCCTTTGGCATTCTTTAGACCAAGTTCGTCTCGTTCGTCCCTCGACGCCCTCCCATTTGATCCTTGGGCATTCTTTTGTCCAAGTTCGTCTCGTTCGTCCCTTTTCGTCCTCCCATTTCATCCTTGGGCAATCCTTGGACCAAGTTCATCTCGTTCGTCCCTCTTCGTTCTCCCATTTGATCCTTTGACATTCTTTGTACCAAGTTCGTCTCGTTCGTCCTCCCATTTGATCCTTTGGCATTCTTTGGACCTAGTTCGTCTCCTTCGTCCCTGTTCATCCTCCCATTTGATCCTTTGGGCATTCTTTGGACCAAGTTCGTCTCGTTCGTCCCTCTACGTCCTCCCATTTGATCCTTGGGCATTCTTTGTACCAAGTTCGCCACGTTCGTCCTCCCATTTGATCCTTTGACATTCTTTGGACTAAGTTCGTCTCCTTCGTCCCACTACGTCCTCCCATTTGATCCTTAGGCATTCTTTGTACCATGTTCGTCACGTTCGTCCTCCCAATTGATCCTTCGGCATTCTTTGGACCAAGTTCGTCTCCTTCGTCCCTCTTCGTCCTCCCATTTGATCCTTTGGCATTCTTTGGACCAAGTTCGTCTTGTTCGTCCTCTCATTTGATCCTTTGGCATTCTTTGGACCAAGTTCGTCTCCTTCGTCCCTGTTCATCCTCCCATTTGATCCTTTGGGCATTCTTTGGACCAAGTTCGTCTCGTTCGTCCCTCTACGTCCTCCCATTTGATCCTTGGGCATTCTTTGTACCAAGTTCGCCACGTTCGTCCTCCCATTTGATCCTTTGACATTCTTTGGACTAAGTTCGTCTCCTTCGTCCCACTACGTCCTCCCATTTGATCCTTAGGCATTCTTTGTACCATGTTCGTCACGTTCGTCCTCCCAATTGATCCTTCGGCATTGTTTGGACCAAGTTCGTCTCCTTCGTCCCTGTTCGTCCTCCCATTTGATCCTTTGGGCATTCTTTCTACCAAGTTCGTCTCTTTCGTTCCTCTTCGTCCTACCATTTGATCCTTTGGCATTCTTTGTACCAAGTTGGTCTCGTTCGTCCTCCCATTTGATCCTTTGGCATTCTTTGGACCAAGTTCGTCTCTTTCGTCCCTTTTCTTCCTCCCATTTCATCCTTGGGCAATCTTTGGACCATGTTCGTCTCGTTCGTCCCTCTTCGTTCTCCCATTTGATCGTTTGGCATTCTTTGTACCGGGTTGGTCTCGTTCGTCCTCCCATTTGATCCTTTGGCATTCTTTGGACCTAGTTCGTCTCCTTCGTCCCTGTTCATCCTCCCATTTGATCCTTTGGGCATTCTTTGGACCAAGTTCGTCTCGTTCGTCCCTCTACGTCCTCCCATTTGATCCTTGGGCATTCTTTGTACCAAGTTCGCCACGTTCGTCCTCCCATTTGATCCTTTGACATACTTTGGACTAAGTTCGTCTCCTTCGTCCCACTACGTCCTCCCATTTGATCCTTAGGCATTCTTTGTACCATGTTCGTCACGTTCGTCCTCCCAATTGATCCTTCGGCATTCTTTGGACCAAGTTCGTCTCCTTCGTCCCTCTTCGTCCTCCCATTTGATCCTTTGGCATTCTTTGGACCAAGTTCGTCTCGTTCGTCCTCTCATTTGATCCTTTGGCATTCTTTGGACCAAGTTCGTCTCCTTCGTCCCTGTTCATCCTCCCATTTGATCCTTTGGGCATTCTTTGGACCAAGTTCGTCTCGTTCGTCCCTCTACGTCCTCCCATTTGATCCTTGGGCATTCATTGTACCAAGTTCGCCACGTTCGTCCTCCCATTTGATCCTTTGACATTCTTTGGACTAAGTTCGTCTCCTTCGTCCCACTACGTCCTCCCATTTGATCCTTAGGCATTCTTTGTACCAAGTTCGCCACGTTCGTCCTCCCATTTGATCCTTTGACATTCTTTGGACTAAGTTCGTCTCCTTCGTCCCACTACGTCCTCCCATTTGATCCTTAGGCATTCTTTGTACCATGTTCGTCACGTTCGTCCTCCCAATTGATCCTTCGGCATTCTTTGGACCAAGTTCGTCTCCTTCGTCCCTCTTCGTCCTCCCATTTGATCCTTTGGCATTCTTTGGACCAAGTTCGTCTCGTTCGTCCTCTCATTTGATCCTTTGGCATTCTTTGGACCAAGTTCGTCTCCTTCGTCCCTGTTCATCCTCCCATTTGATCCTTTGGGCATTCTTTGGACCAAGTTCGTCTCGTTCGTCCCTCTACGTCCTCCCATTTGATCCTTGGGCATTCTTTGTACCAAGTTCGCCACGTTCGTCCTCCCTTTTGATCCTTCGGCATTCTTTGGACCAAGTTCGTCTCCTTCGTCCCTCTTCGTCCTCCCATTTGATCCTTTGACATTCTTTGGACCAAGTTCGTCTCGTTCGTCCTCTCATTTGATCCTTTGGCATTCTTTGGACCAAGTTCGTCTCCTTCGTCCCTGTTCATCCTCCCGTTTGATCCTTTGGGCATTCTTTGGACCAAGTTTGTCTCGTTCGTCCCTTTTCGTCCTCCCATTTCATCATTGGGCAACCTTTGGACCAAGTTCATCTCGTTCGTCCCTCTTCGTCCTCCCATTTGATCCTTCGGCATTCTTTGGACCAAGTTCGTCTCCTTCGTCCCTCTTCGTCCTCCCATTTGATCCTTTGGCATTCTTTGGACCAAGTTCGTCTCGTTCGTCCTCTCATTTGATCCTTTGGGCATTCTTTGGACCAAGTTTGTCTCGTTCGTCCCTCTACGTCCTCCCATTTGATCCTTAGGCATTCTTTGTACCAAGTTCGCCACGTTCGTCCTCCCTTTTGATCCTTCGGCATTCTTTGGACCAAGTTCGTCTCCCTCGTCCCTCTTCGTCCTCCCGTTTGATCCTTTGACATTCTTTGGACCAAGTTCGTCTCGTTCGTCCTCTCATTTGATCCTTTGGCATTCTTTGGACCAAGTTCGTCTCCTTCGCCCCTGTTCATCCTCCCATTTGATCCTTTGGACATTCTTTGGACCAAGTTTGTCTCGTTCGTCCCTTTTCGTCCTCCCATTTCATCATTGGGCAATCTTTGGACCAAGTTCATCTCGTTCGTCCCTCTTCGTCCTCCCATTTGATCCTTTGGCATTCTTTGTAGCAAGTTGGTCTCGTTCGTCCTCCCATTTGATCCTTTGGCATTCTTTAGACCAAGTTCGTCTCGTTCGTCCCTCTACGCCCTCCCATTTGATCCTTGGGCATTCTTTTGTCCAAGTTCGTCTCGTTCGTCCCTTTTCGTCCTCCCATTTCATCCTTGGGAAATCCTTGGACCAAGTTCATCTCGTTCGTCCCTCTTCGTTCTCCCATTTGATCCTTTGACATTTTTTGTACCAAGTTCGTCTCGTTCGTCCTCCCATTTGATCCTTTGGCATTCTTTAGACCAAGTTCGTCTCGTTCGTCCCTCTACGCCCTCCCATTTGATCCTGGGGCATTCTTTGGTCCAAGTTCGTCTCGTTCGTCCCTTTTCGTCCTCCCATTTCATCCTTGGGCAATCTTTGGACCAAGTTCATCTCGTTCGTCCCTCTTCTTTCTCCCATTTGATCCTTTGACATTCTTTGTACCAAGTTCGTCTCGTTCGTCCTCCCATTTGATCCTTTGACATTCTTTGGACCAAGTTCGTCTCGTTCGACCTTGTTCGTCCTCCCATTTGATCCATGGGCATTCTTTGTACCAAGTTCATGACGTTCGTCCTCCCATTTGATCCTTCGGCATTCTTTGGACCAAGTTCGTCTCATTCGTCCCTCTTCGTCCTCCCATTTGATCCTTTGACATTCTTTGGACCAAGTTCGTCTCGTTCGTCCTCCCATTTGATCCTTTGGCATTCTTTGGTCCAAGTTCGTCTCCTTCGTCCCTATTCGTCCTACCATTTGATCCTTTGGGCATTCTTTGGATCAAGTTCGTCTCGTTCGTCCCTCTACGTCATCCCATTTGATCCTTGGGCATTCTTTGTACCAAGTTCGCCACGTTCGTCCTCCCTTTTGATCCTTCGGCATTCTTTGGACCAAGTTCGTCTCCTTCGTCCCTCTTCGTCCTCCCATTTGATTCTTTGACATTCTTTGGACCAAGTTCGTCTCGTTCGTCCTCTCATTTGATCCTTTGGCATTCTTTGGACCAAGTTCGTCTCCTTCGCCCCTGTTCATCCTCCCATTTGATCCTTTGGACATTCTTTGGACCAAGTTTGTCTCGTTCGTCCCTTTTCGTCCTCCCATTTCATCATTGGGCAATCTTTGGACCAAGTTCATCTCGTTCGTCCCTCTTCGTCCTCCCATTTGATCCTTTGGCATTCTTTGTAGCAAGTTGGTCTCGTTCGTCCTCCCATTTGATCCTTTGGCATTCTTTAGACCAAGTTCGTCTCGTTCGTCCCTCTACGCCCTCCCATTTGATCCTTGGGCATTCTTTGGTCCAAGTTCGTCTCGTTCGTCCCTTTTCGTCCTCCCATTTCATCCTTGGGCAATCTTTGGACCAAGTTCATCTCGTTCGTCCCTCTTCTTTCTCCCATTTGATCCTTTGACATTCTTTGTACCAAGTTTGTCTCGTTCGTCCTCCCATTTGATCCTTTGACATTCTTTGGACCAAGTTCGTCTCGTTCGACCTTGTTCGTCCTCCCATTTGATCCATGGGCATTCTTTGTACCAAGTTCATGACGTTCGTCCTCCCATTTGATCCTTCGGCATTCTTTGGACCAAGTTCGTCTCATTCGTCCCTCATCGTCCTCCCATTTGATCCTTTGACATTCTTTGGACCAAGTTCGTCTCGTTCGTCCTCCCATTTGATCCTTTGGCATTCTTTGGTCCAAGTTCGTCTCCTTCGTCCCTGTTCGTCCTACCATTTGATCCTTTGGGCATTCTTTGGACCAAGTTCGTCTCGTTCATTCCTCTTCGTCCTCCCATTTGATCCTTTGGCATTCTTTGTACCAAGTTGGTCTCGTTCGTCCTCCCATTTGATCCTTTGGCATTCTTTGGACCAAGTTCGTCTCTTTCGTCCCTTTTCGTCCTCCCATTTCATCCTTGGGCAATCTTTGGACCAAGTTCGTCTCGTTCGTCCCTCTTCGTCCTCCTATTTGATCGTTTGGCATTCTTTGTACTGGGTTGGTCTCGTTCGTCCTCCCATTTGATCCTTTGGCATTCTTTGGACCTAGTGCGTCTCCTTCGTCCCTGTTCGTCCTCCCATTTGATCCTTGGGCATTCTTTGTACCAAGTTCGCCACGTTCGTCCTCCCATTTGATCCTTTGACATTCTTTGGACTAAGTTCGTCTCCTTCGTCCCTCTACGTCCTCCCATTTGATCCATGGGCATTCTTTGTACGAAGTTCATGACGTTCGTCCTCCCATTTGATCCTTCGGCATTCTTTGGACCAAGTTCGTCTCATTCGTCCCTCTTCGTCCTCCCATTTGATCCTTTGACATTCTTTGGACCAAGTTCGTCTCGTTCGTCCTCCCATTTGATCCTTTGGCATTCTTGGGATCAAGTTCGTCTCTTTCGTCCTCCCATTTCATCCTTGGGCAATCTTTGGACCATGTTCGTCTCGTTCGTCCCTCTTCGTTCTCCCATTTGATCGTTTGGCATTCTTTGTACCGGGTTGGTCTCGTTCGTCCTCCCATTTGATCCTTTGGCATTCTTTGGACCTAGTTCGTCTCCTTCGTCCCTGTTCATCCTCCCATTTGATCCTTTGGGCATTCTTTGGACCAAGTTCGTCTCGTTCGTCCCTCTACGTCCTCCCATTTGATCCTTGGGCATTCTTTGTACCAAGTTCGCCACGTTCGTCCTCCCATTTGATCCTTTGACATTCTTTGGACTAAGTTCGTCTCCTTCGTCCCACTACGTCCTCCCATTTGATCCTTAGGCATTCTTTGTACCATGTTCGTCACGTTCGTCCTCCCAATTGATCCTTCGGCATTCTTTGGACCAAGTTCGTCTCCTTCGTCCCTGTTCGTCCTCCCATTTGATCCTTTGGGCATTCTTTCTACCAAGTTCGTCTCTTTCGTTCCTCTTCGTCCTACCATTTGATCCTTTGGCATTCTTTGTACCAAGTTGGTCTCGTTCGTCCTCCCATTTGATCCATTGGCATTCTATGGACCAAGTTCGTCTCTTTCGTCCCTTTTCGTCCTCCCATTTCATCCTTGGGCAATCTTTGGACCATGTTCGTCTCGTTCGTCCCTCTTCGTTCTCCCATTTGATCGTTTGGCATTCTTTGTACCGGGCTGGTCTCGTTCGTCCTCCCATTTGATCCTTTGGCATTCTTTGGACCTAGTTCGTCTCCTTCGTCCCTGTTCATCCTCCCATTTGATCCTTTGGGCATTCTTTGGACCAAGTTCGTCTCGTTCGTCCCTCTACGTCCTCCCATTTGATCCTTGGGCATTCTTTGTACCAAGTTCGCCACGTTCGTCCTCCCATTTGATCCTTTGACATTCTTTGGACTAAGTTCGTCTCCTTCGTTCCACTACGTCCTCCCATTTGATCCTTAGGCATTCTTTGTACCATGTTCGTCACGTTCGTCGTCCCAATTGATCCTTCGGCATTCTTTGGACCAAGTTCGTCTCCTTCGTCCCTCTTCGTCCTCCCATTTGATCCTTTGGCATTCTTTCGACCAAGTTCGTCTCGTTCGTCCTCTCATTTGATCCTTTGGCATTCTTTGGACCAAGTTCGTCTCCTTCGTCCCTGTTCATCCTCCCATTTGATCCTTTGGGCATTCTTTGGACCAAGTTCGTCTCGTTCGTCCCTCTACGTCCTCCCATTTGATCCTTGGGCATTCTTTGTACCATGTTCGCCACGTTCGTCCTCCCATTTGATCCTTTGACATTCTTTGGACTAAGTTCGTCTCCTTCGTCCCACTACGTCCTCCCATTTGATCCTTAGGCATTCTTTGTACCATGTTCGTCACGTTCGTCGTCCCAATTGATCCTTCGGCATTCTTTGGACCAAGTTCGTCTCCTTCGTCCCTCTTCGTACTCCCATTTGATCCTTTGGCATTCTTTGGACCAAGTTCGTCTCGTTCGTCCTCTCATTTGATCCTTTGGCATTCTTTGGACCAAGTTCGTCTCCTTCGTCCCTGTTCATCCTCCCATTTGATCCTTTGGGCATTCTTTGGACCAAGTTCGTCTCGTTCGTCCCTCTACGTCCTCCCATTTGATCCTTGGGCATTCTTTGTACCAAGTTCGCCACGTTCGTCCTCCCTTTTGATCCTTCGGCATTCTTTGGACCAAGTTCGTCTCCTTCGTCCCTCTTCGTCCTCCCATTTGATCCTTTGACATTCTTTGGACCAAGTTCGTCTCGTTCGTCCTCTCATTTGATCCTTTGGCATTCTTTGGACCAAGTTCGTCTCCTTCGTCCCTGTTCATCCTCCCATTTGATCCTTTGGGCATTCTTTGGACCAAGTTTGTCTCGTTCGTCCCTTTTCGTCCTCCCATTTCATCATTGGGCAACCTTTGGACCAAGTTCATCTCGTTCGTCCCTCTTCGTCCTCCCATTTGATCCTTCGGCATTCTTTGGACCAAGTTCGTCTCCTTCGTCCCTCTTCGTCCTCCCATTTGATCCTTTGGCATTCTTTGGACCAAGTTCGTCTCGTTCGTCCTCTCATTTGATCCTTTGGGCATTCTTTGGACCAAGTTTGTCTCGTTCGTCCCTCTACGTCCTCCCATTTGATCCTTAGGCATTCTTTGTACCAAGTTCGCCACGTTCGTCCTCCCTTTTGATCCTTCGGCATTCTTTGGACCAAGTTCGTCTCCCTCGTCCCTCTTCGTCCTCCCGTTTGATCCTTTGACATTCTTTGGACCAAGTTCGTCTCGTTCGTCCTCTCATTTGATCCTTTGGCATTCTTTGGACCAAGTTCGTCTCCTTCGCCCCTGTTCATCCTCCCATTTGATCCTTTGGACATTCTTTGGACCAAGTTTGTCTCGTTCGTCCCTTTTCGTCCTCCCATTTCATCATTGGGCAATCTTTGGACCAAGTTCATCTCGTTCGTCCCTCTTCGTCCTCCCATTTGATCCTTTGGCATTCTTTGTAGCAAGTTGGTCTCGTTCGTCCTCCCATTTGATCCTTTGGCATTCTTTAGACCAAGTTCGTCTCGTTCGTCCCTCGACGCCCTCCCATTTGATCCTTGGGCATTCTTTTGTCCAAGTTCGTCTCGTTCGTCCCTTTTCGTCCTCCCATTTCATCCTTGGGCAATCCTTGGACCAAGTTCATCTCGTTCGTCCCTCTTCGTTCTCCCATTTGATCCTTTGACATTCTTTGTACCAAGTTCGTCTCGTTCGTCCTCCCATTTGATCCTTTGGCATTCTTTGGACCTAGTTCGTCTCCTTCGTCCCTGTTCATCCTCCCATTTGATCCTTTGGGCATTCTTTGGACCAAGTTCGTCTCGTTCGTCCCTCTACGTCCTCCCATTTGATCCTTGGGCATTCTTTGTACCAAGTTCGCCACGTTCGTCCTCCCATTTGATCCTTTGACATTCTTTGGACTAAGTTCGTCTCCTTCGTCCCACTACGTCCTCCCATTTGATCCTTAGGCATTCTTTGTACCATGTTCGTCACGTTCGTCCTCCCAATTGATCCTTCGGCATTCTTTGGACCAAGTTCGTCTCCTTCGTCCCTCTTCGTCCTCCCATTTGATCCTTTGGCATTCTTTGGACCAAGTTCGTCTTGTTCGTCCTCTCATTTGATCCTTTGGCATTCTTTGGACCAAGTTCGTCTCCTTCGTCCCTGTTCATCCTCCCATTTGATCCTTTGGGCATTCTTTGGACCAAGTTCGTCTCGTTCGTCCCTCTACGTCCTCCCATTTGATCCTTGGGCATTCTTTGTACCAAGTTCGCCACGTTCGTCCTCCCATTTGATCCTTTGACATTCTTTGGACTAAGTTCGTCTCCTTCGTCCCACTACGTCCTCCCATTTGATCCTTAGGCATTCTTTGTACCATGTTCGTCACGTTCGTCCTCCCAATTGATCCTTCGGCATTGTTTGGACCAAGTTCGTCTCCTTCGTCCCTGTTCGTCCTCCCATTTGATCCTTTGGGCATTCTTTCTACCAAGTTCGTCTCTTTCGTTCCTCTTCGTCCTACCATTTGATCCTTTGGCATTCTTTGTACCAAGTTGGTCTCGTTCGTCCTCCCATTTGATCCTTTGGCATTCTTTGGACCAAGTTCGTCTCTTTCGTCCCTTTTCTTCCTCCCATTTCATCCTTGGGCAATCTTTGGACCATGTTCGTCTCGTTCGTCCCTCTTCGTTCTCCCATTTGATCGTTTGGCATTCTTTGTACCGGGTTGGTCTCGTTCGTCCTCCCATTTGATCCTTTGGCATTCTTTGGACCTAGTTCGTCTCCTTCGTCCCTGTTCATCCTCCCATTTGATCCTTTGGGCATTCTTTGGACCAAGTTCGTCTCGTTCGTCCCTCTACGTCCTCCCATTTGATCCTTGGGCATTCTTTGTACCAAGTTCGCCACGTTCGTCCTCCCATTTGATCCTTTGACATACTTTGGACTAAGTTCGTCTCCTTCGTCCCACTACGTCCTCCCATTTGATCCTTAGGCATTCTTTGTACCATGTTCGTCACGTTCGTCCTCCCAATTGATCCTTCGGCATTCTTTGGACCAAGTTCGTCTCCTTCGTCCCTCTTCGTCCTCCCATTTGATCCTTTGGCATTCTTTGGACCAAGTTCGTCTCGTTCGTCCTCTCATTTGATCCTTTGGCATTCTTTGGACCAAGTTCGTCTCCTTCGTCCCTGTTCATCCTCCCATTTGATCCTTTGGGCATTCTTTGGACCAAGTTCGTCTCGTTCGTCCCTCTACGTCCTCCCATTTGATCCTTGGGCATTCATTGTACCAAGTTCGCCACGTTCGTCCTCCCATTTGATCCTTTGACATTCTTTGGACTAAGTTCGTCTCCTTCGTCCCACTACGTCCTCCCATTTGATCCTTAGGCATTCTTTGTACCAAGTTCGCCACGTTCGTCCTCCCATTTGATCCTTTGACATTCTTTGGACTAAGTTCGTCTCCTTCGTCCCACTACGTCCTCCCATTTGATCCTTAGGCATTCTTTGTACCATGTTCGTCACGTTCGTCCTCCCAATTGATCCTTCGGCATTCTTTGGACCAAGTTCGTCTCCTTCGTCCCTCTTCGTCCTCCCATTTGATCCTTTGGCATTCTTTGGACCAAGTTCGTCTCGTTCGTCCTCTCATTTGATCCTTTGGCATTCTTTGGACCAAGTTCGTCTCCTTCGTCCCTGTTCATCCTCCCATTTGATCCTTTGGGCATTCTTTGGACCAAGTTCGTCTCGTTCGTCCCTCTACGTCCTCCCATTTGATCCTTGGGCATTCTTTGTACCAAGTTCGCCACGTTCGTCCTCCCTTTTGATCCTTCGGCATTCTTTGGACCAAGTTCGTCTCCTTCGTCCCTCTTCGTCCTCCCATTTGATCCTTTGACATTCTTTGGACCAAGTTCGTCTCGTTCGTCCTCTCATTTGATCCTTTGGCATTCTTTGGACCAAGTTCGTCTCCTTCGTCCCTGTTCATCCTCCCGTTTGATCCTTTGGGCATTCTTTGGACCAAGTTTGTCTCGTTCGTCCCTTTTCGTCCTCCCATTTCATCATTGGGCAACCTTTGGACCAAGTTCATCTCGTTCGTCCCTCTTCGTCCTCCCATTTGATCCTTCGGCATTCTTTGGACCAAGTTCGTCTCCTTCGTCCCTCTTCGTCCTCCCATTTGATCCTTTGGCATTCTTTGGACCAAGTTCGTCTCGTTCGTCCTCTCATTTGATCCTTTGGGCATTCTTTGGACCAAGTTTGTCTCGTTCGTCCCTCTACGTCCTCCCATTTGATCCTTAGGCATTCTTTGTACCAAGTTCGCCACGTTCGTCCTCCCTTTTGATCCTTCGGCATTCTTTGGACCAAGTTCGTCTCCCTCGTCCCTCTTCGTCCTCCCGTTTGATCCTTTGACATTCTTTGGACCAAGTTCGTCTCGTTCGTCCTCTCATTTGATCCTTTGGCATTCTTTGGACCAAGTTCGTCTCCTTCGCCCCTGTTCATCCTCCCATTTGATCCTTTGGACATTCTTTGGACCAAGTTTGTCTCGTTCGTCCCTTTTCGTCCTCCCATTTCATCATTGGGCAATCTTTGGACCAAGTTCATCTCGTTCGTCCCTCTTCGTCCTCCCATTTGATCCTTTGGCATTCTTTGTAGCAAGTTGGTCTCGTTCGTCCTCCCATTTGATCCTTTGGCATTCTTTAGACCAAGTTCGTCTCGTTCGTCCCTCTACGCCCTCCCATTTGATCCTTGGGCATTCTTTTGTCCAAGTTCGTCTCGTTCGTCCCTTTTCGTCCTCCCATTTCATCCTTGGGAAATCCTTGGACCAAGTTCATCTCGTTCGTCCCTCTTCGTTCTCCCATTTGATCCTTTGACATTTTTTGTACCAAGTTCGTCTCGTTCGTCCTCCCATTTGATCCTTTGGCATTCTTTAGACCAAGTTCGTCTCGTTCGTCCCTCTACGCCCTCCCATTTGATCCTGGGGCATTCTTTGGTCCAAGTTCGTCTCGTTCGTCCCTTTTCGTCCTCCCATTTCATCCTTGGGCAATCTTTGGACCAAGTTCATCTCGTTCGTCCCTCTTCTTTCTCCCATTTGATCCTTTGACATTCTTTGTACCAAGTTCGTCTCGTTCGTCCTCCCATTTGATCCTTTGACATTCTTTGGACCAAGTTCGTCTCGTTCGACCTTGTTCGTCCTCCCATTTGATCCATGGGCATTCTTTGTACCAAGTTCATGACGTTCGTCCTCCCATTTGATCCTTCGGCATTCTTTGGACCAAGTTCGTCTCATTCGTCCCTCTTCGTCCTCCCATTTGATCCTTTGACATTCTTTGGACCAAGTTCGTCTCGTTCGTCCTCCCATTTGATCCTTTGGCATTCTTTGGTCCAAGTTCGTCTCCTTCGTCCCTATTCGTCCTACCATTTGATCCTTTGGGCATTCTTTGGATCAAGTTCGTCTCGTTCGTCCCTCTACGTCCTCCCATTTGATCCTTGGGCATTCTTTGTACCAAGTTCGCCACGTTCGTCCTCCCTTTTGATCCTTCGGCATTCTTTGGACCAAGTTCGTCTCCTTCGTCCCTCTTCGTCCTCCCATTTGATTCTTTGACATTCTTTGGACCAAGTTCGTCTCGTTCGTCCTCTCATTTGATCCTTTGGCATTCTTTGGACCAAGTTCGTCTCCTTCGCCCCTGTTCATCCTCCCATTTGATCCTTTGGACATTCTTTGGACCAAGTTTGTCTCGTTCGTCCCTTTTCGTCCTCCCATTTCATCATTGGGCAATCTTTGGACCAAGTTCATCTCGTTCGTCCCTCTTCGTCCTCCCATTTGATCCTTTGGCATTCTTTGTAGCAAGTTGGTCTCGTTCGTCCTCCCATTTGATCCTTTGGCATTCTTTAGACCAAGTTCGTCTCGTTCGTCCCTCTACGCCCTCCCATTTGATCCTTGGGCATTCTTTGGTCCAAGTTCGTCTCGTTCGTCCCTTTTCGTCCTCCCATTTCATCCTTGGGCAATCTTTGGACCAAGTTCATCTCGTTCGTCCCTCTTCTTTCTCCCATTTGATCCTTTGACATTCTTTGTACCAAGTTTGTCTCGTTCGTCCTCCCATTTGATCCTTTGACATTCTTTGGACCAAGTTCGTCTCGTTCGACCTTGTTCGTCCTCCCATTTGATCCATGGGCATTCTTTGTACCAAGTTCATGACGTTCGTCCTCCCATTTGATCCTTCGGCATTCTTTGGACCAAGTTCGTCTCATTCGTCCCTCATCGTCCTCCCATTTGATCCTTTGACATTCTTTGGACCAAGTTCGTCTCGTTCGTCCTCCCATTTGATCCTTTGGCATTCTTTGGTCCAAGTTCGTCTCCTTCGTCCCTGTTCGTCCTACCATTTGATCCTTTGGGCATTCTTTGGACCAAGTTCGTCTCGTTCATTCCTCTTCGTCCTCCCATTTGATCCTTTGGCATTCTTTGTACCAAGTTGGTCTCGTTCGTCCTCCCATTTGATCCTTTGGCATTCTTTGGACCAAGTTCGTCTCTTTCGTCCCTTTTCGTCCTCCCATTTCATCCTTGGGCAATCTTTGGACCAAGTTCGTCTCGTTCGTCCCTCTTCGTCCTCCTATTTGATCGTTTGGCATTCTTTGTACTGGGTTGGTCTCGTTCGTCCTCCCATTTGATCCTTTGGCATTCTTTGGACCTAGTGCGTCTCCTTCGTCCCTGTTCGTCCTCCCATTTGATCCTTGGGCATTCTTTGTACCAAGTTCGCCACGTTCGTCCTCCCATTTGATCCTTTGACATTCTTTGGACTAAGTTCGTCTCCTTCGTCCCTCTACGTCCTCCCATTTGATCCATGGGCATTCTTTGTACGAAGTTCATGACGTTCGTCCTCCCATTTGATCCTTCGGCATTCTTTGGACCAAGTTCGTCTCATTCGTCCCTCTTCGTCCTCCCATTTGATCCTTTGACATTCTTTGGACCAAGTTCGTCTCGTTCGTCCTCCCATTTGATCCTTTGGCATTCTTGGGATCAAGTTCGTCTCTTTCGTCCTCCCATTTCATCCTTGGGCAATCTTTGGACCATGTTCGTCTCGTTCGTCCCTCTTCGTTCTCCCATTTGATCGTTTGGCATTCTTTGTACCGGGTTGGTCTCGTTCGTCCTCCCATTTGATCCTTTGGCATTCTTTGGACCTAGTTCGTCTCCTTCGTCCCTGTTCATCCTCCCATTTGATCCTTTGGGCATTCTTTGGACCAAGTTCGTCTCGTTCGTCCCTCTACGTCCTCCCATTTGATCCTTGGGCATTCTTTGTACCAAGTTCGCCACGTTCGTCCTCCCATTTGATCCTTTGACATTCTTTGGACTAAGTTCGTCTCCTTCGTCCCACTACGTCCTCCCATTTGATCCTTAGGCATTCTTTGTACCATGTTCGTCACGTTCGTCCTCCCAATTGATCCTTCGGCATTCTTTGGACCAAGTTCGTCTCCTTCGTCCCTGTTCGTCCTCCCATTTGATCCTTTGGGCATTCTTTCTACCAAGTTCGTCTCTTTCGTTCCTCTTCGTCCTACCATTTGATCCTTTGGCATTCTTTGTACCAAGTTGGTCTCGTTCGTCCTCCCATTTGATCCTTTGGCATTCTATGGACCAAGTTCGTCTCTTTCGTCCCTTTTCGTCCTCCCATTTCATCCTTGGGCAATCTTTGGACCATGTTCGTCTCGTTCGTCCCTCTTCGTTCTCCCATTTGATCGTTTGGCATTCTTTGTACCGGGCTGGTCTCGTTCGTCCTCCCATTTGATCCTTTGGCATTCTTTAGACCTAGTTCGTCTCCTTCGTCCCTGTTCATCCTCCCATTTGATCCTTTGGGCATTCTTTGGACCAAGTTCGTCTCGTTCGTCCCTCTACGTCCTCCCATTTGATCCTTGGGCATTCTTTGTACCAAGTTCGCCACGTTCGTCCTCCCATTTGATCCTTTGACATTCTTTGGACTAAGTTCGTCTCCTTCGTTCCACTACGTCCTCCCATTTGATCCTTAGGCATTCTTTGTACCATGTTCGTCACGTTCGTCGTCCCAATTGATCCTTCGGCATTCTTTGGACCAAGTTCGTCTCCTTCGTCCCTCTTCGTCCTCCCATTTGATCCTTTGGCATTCTTTCGACCAAGTTCGTCTCGTTCGTCCTCTCATTTGATCCTTTGGCATTCTTTGGACCAAGTTCGTCTCCTTCGTCCCTGTTCATCCTCCCATTTGATCCTTTGGGCATTCTTTGGACCAAGTTCGTCTCGTTCGTCCCTCTACGTCCTCCCATTTGATCCTTGGGCATTCTTTGTACCATGTTCGCCACGTTCGTCCTCCCATTTGATCCTTTGACATTCTTTGGACTAAGTTCGTCTCCTTCGTCCCACTACGTCCTCCCATTTGATCCTTAGGCATTCTTTGTACCAAGTTCGCCACGTTCGTCCTCCCATTTGATCCTTTGACATTCTTTGGACTAAGTTCGTCTCCTTCGTCCCACTACGTCCTCCCATTTGATCCTTAGGCATTCTTTGTACCATGTTCGTCACGTTCGTCCTCCCAATTGATCCTTCGGCATTCTTTGGACCAAGTTCGTCTCCTTCGTCCCTCTTCGTCCTCCCATTTGATCCTTTGGCATTCTTTGGACCAAGTTCGTCTCGTTCGTCCTCTCATTTGATCCTTTGGCATTCTTTGGACCAAGTTCGTCTCCTTCGTCCCTGTTCATCCTCCCATTTGATCCTTTGGGCATTCTTTGGACCAAGTTCGTCTCGTTCGTCCCTCTACGTCCTCCCATTTGATCCTTGGGCATTCTTTGTACCAAGTTCGCCACGTTCGTCCTCCCTTTTGATCCTTCGGCATTCTTTGGACCAAGTTCGTCTCCTTCGTCCCTCTTCGTCCTCCCATTTGATCCTTTGACATTCTTTGGACCAAGTTCGTCCCGTTCGTCCTCTCATTTGATCCTTTGGCATTCTTTGGACCAAGTTCGTCTCCTTCGTCCCTGTTCATCCTCCCATTTGATCCTTTGGGCATTCTTTGGACCAAGTTTGTCTCGTTCGTCCCTTTTCGTCCTCCCATTTCATCATTGGGCAACCTTTGGACCAAGTTCATCTCGTTCGTCCCTCTTCGTCCTCCCATTTGATCCTTCGGCATTCTTTGGACCAAGTTCGTCTCCTTCGTCCCTCTTCGTCCTCCCATTTGATCCTTTGGCATTCTTTGGACCAAGTTCGTCTCGTTCGTCCTCTCATTTGATCCTTTGGGCATTCTTTGGACCAAGTTTGTCTCGTTCGTCCCTCTACGTCCTCCCATTTGATCCTTAGGCATTCTTTGTACCAAGTTCGCCACGTTCGTCCTCCCTTTTGATCCTTCGGCATTCTTTGGACCAAGTTCGTCTCCCTCGTCCCTCTTCGTCCTCCCGTTTGATCCTTTGACATTCTTTGGACCAAGTTCGTCTCGTTCGTCCTCTCATTTGATCCTTTGGCATTCTTTGGACCAGGTTCGTCTCCTTCGCCCCTGTTCATCCTCCCATTTGATCCTTTGGACATTCTTTGGACCAAGTTTGTCTCGTTCGTCCCTTTTCGTCCTCCCATTTCATCATTGGGCAATCTTTGGACCAAGTTCATCTCGTTCGTCGCTCTTCGTCCTCCCATTTGATCCTTTGGCATTCTTTGTAGCAAGTTGGTCTCGTTCGTCCTCCCATTTGATCCTTTGGCATTCTTTAGACCAAGTTCGTCTCGTTCGTCCCTCTACGCCCTCCCATTTGATCCTTGGGCATTCTTTTGTCCAAGTTCGTCTCGTTCGTCCCTTTTCGTCCTCCCATTTCATCCTTGGGCAATCCTTGGACCAAGTTCATCTCGTTCGTCCCTCTTCGTTCTCCCATTTGATCCTTTGACATTCTTTGTACCAAGTTCGTCTCGTTCGTCCTCCCATTTGATCCTTTGGCATTCTTTAGACCAAGTTCGTCTCGTTCGTCCCTCTACGCCCTCCCATTTGATCCTGGGGCATTCTTTGGTCCAAGTTCGTCTCGTTCGTCCCTTTTCGTCCTCCCATTTCATCCTTGGGCAATCTTTGGACCAAGTTCATCTCGTTCGTCCCTCTTCTTTCTCCCATTTGATCCTTTGACATTCTTTGTACCAAGTTCGTCTCGTTCGTCCTCCCATTTGATCCTTTGACATTCTTTGGACCAAGTTCGTCTCGTTCGACCTTGTTCGTCCTCCCATTTGATCCATGGGCATTCTTTGTACCAAGTTCATGACGTTCGTCCTCCCATTTGATCCTTCGGCATTCTTTGGACCAAGTTCGTCTCATTCGTCCCTCTTCGTCCTCCCATTTGATCCTTTGACATTCTTTGGACCAAGTTTGTCTCATTCGTCTCGTTCGTCCTCCCATTTGATCCTTTGGCATTCTTTGGTCCAAGTTCGTCTCCTTCGTCCCTGTTCGTCCTACCATTTGATCCTTTGGGCATTCTTTGGACCAAGTTCGTCTCGTTCATTCCTCTTCGTCCTCCCATTTGATCCTTTGGCATTCTTTGTACCAAGTTGGTCTCGTTCGTCCTCCCATTTGATCCTTTGGCATTCTTTGGACCAAGTTCGTCTCTTTCGTCCCTTTTCGTCCTCCCATTTCATCCTTGGGCAATCTTTGGACCAAGTTCGTCTCGTTCGTCCCTCTTCGTCCTCCTATTTGATCGTTTGGCATTCTTTGTACTGGGTTGGTCTCGTTCGTCCTCCCATTTGATCCTTTGGCATTCTTTGGACCTAGTGCGTCTCCTTCGTCCCTGTTCGTCCTCCCATTTGATCCTTGGGCATTCTTTGTACCAAGTTCGCCACGTTCGTCCTCCCATTTGATCCTTTGACATTCTTTGGACTAAGTTCGTCTCCTTCGTCCCTCTACGTCCTCCCATTTGATCCTTAGGCATTCTTTGTACCATGTTCGTCACGTTCGTCCTCCCATTTGATCCTTCGGCATCCTTTGGACCAAGTTCGTCTCCTTCGTCCCTCTTCGTCCTCCCATTTGATCCTTTGGCATTCTTTGGACCAAGTTCGTCTCGTTAGTCCCTTTTCGTCCTCCCATTTCATCATTGGGCAATCTTTGGACCAAGTTCATCTCGTTCGTCCCTCTTCGTCCTCCCATTTGATCCTTTGGCATTCTTTGTAGCAAGTTGGTCTCGTTCGTCCTCTCATTTGATCCTTTGGCATTCTTTGGACCAAGTTCGTCTCCTTCGTCCCTGTTCATCCTCCCATTTGATCCTTTGGGCATTCCTTGGACCAAGTTCGTCTCGTTCGTCCCTCTACGTCCTTCCATTTGATCCTTGGGCATTCTCTGTACCAAGTTCGCCACGTTCGTCCTCCCTTTTGATCCTTCGGCATTCTTTGGACCAAGTTCGTCTCCTTCGTCCCTCTTCGTCCTCCCATTTGATCCTTTGACATTCTTTGGACCAAGTTCGTCTCGTTCGTCCTCTCATTTGATCCTTTGGCATTCTTTGGACCAAGTTCGTCTCCTTCGTCCCTGTTCATCCTCCCATTTGATCCTTTGGGCATTCTTTGGACCAAGTTTGTCTCGTTCGTCCCTTTTCGTCCTCCCATTTCATCATTGGGCAATCTTTGGACCAAGTTCATCTCGTTCGTCCCTCTTCGTCCTCCCATTTGATCCTTTGGCATTCTTTGTAGCTAGTTGGTCTCGTTCGTCCTCCCATTTGATCCTTTGGCATTCTTTAGACCAAGTTCGTCTCGTTCGTCCCTCTACGCCCTCCCATTTGATCCTTGGGCATTCTTTTGTCCAAGTTCGTCTCGTTCGTCCCTTTTCGTCCTCCCATTTCATCCTTGGGCAATCCTTGGACCAAGTTCATCTTGTTCGTCCCTCTTCGTTCTCCCATTTGATCCTTTGACATTCTTTGTACCAAGATCGTCTCGTTCGTCCTCCCATTTGATCCTTTGGCATTCTTTAGACCAAGTTCGTCTCGTTCGTCCCTCTACGCCCTCCCATTTGATCCTTGGGCATTCTTTGGTCCAAGTTCGTCTCGTTCGTCCCTTTTCGTCCTCCCATTTCATCCTTGCGCAATCTTTGGACCAAGTTCATCTCGTTCGTCCCTCTTCGTTCTCCCATTTGATCCTTTGACATTCTTTGTACCAAGTTCGTCTCGTTCGTCCTCCCATTTAATCCTTTGGCATTCTTTGGATCAAGTTCGTCTCGTTCGACCTTGTTCGTCCTCCCATTTGATCCATGGGCATTCTTTGTACCAAGTTCATGACGTTCGTCCTCCCATTTGATCCTTCCTCATTCTTTGGACCATGTTCGTCTCCTTCGTCCCTCTTCGTCCTCCCATTTGATCCTTTGACATTCTTTGGACCAAGTTCGTCTCGTTCGTCCTCTCATTTGATCCTTTGGCATTCTTTGGACCAAGTTCGTCTCCTTCGTCCCTGTTCATCCTCCCATTTGATCCTTTGGGCATTCTTTGGACCAAGTTTGTCTCGTTCGTCCCTTTTCGTCTTCCCATTTCATCATTGGGCAATCTTTGGACCAAGTTCATCTCGTTCGTCCCTCTTCGTCCTCCCATTTGATCCTTCGGCATTCTTTAGACCAAGTTCGTCTCCTTCGTCCCTCTTCGTCCTCCCATTTGATCCTTTGGCATTCTTTGGACCAAGTTCGTCTCGTTCGTCCTCTCATTTGATCCTTTGGGCATTCTTTGGACCAAGTTTGTCTCGTTCGTCCCTCTACGTCCTCCCATTTGATCCTTAGGCATTCTTTGTACCAAGTTCGCCACGTTCGTCCTCCCTTTTGATCCTTTGGCATTCTTTGGACCAAGTTCGTCTCCCTCGTCCCTCTTCGTCCTCCCGTTTGATCCTTTGACATTCTTTGGACCAAGTTCGCCACGTTCGTCCTCCCTTTTGATCCTTTGGCATTCTTTGGACCAAGTTCGTCTCCTTCGCCCCTGTTCGTCCTCCCATTTGATCCTTTGGCATTCTTTAGACCAAGTTCGTCTCGTTCGTCCCTCTACGCCCTCCCATTTGATCCTTGGGCATTCTTTTGTCCAAGTTCGTCTCGTTCGTCCCTTTTCGTCCTCCCATTTCATCCTTGGGCAATCCTTGGACCAAGTTCATCTTGTTCGTCCCTCTTCGTTCTCCCATTTGATCCTTTGACATTCTTTGTACCAAGATCGTCTCGTTCGTCCTCCCATTTGATCCTTTGGCATTCTTTAGACCAAGTTCGTCTCGTTCGTCCCTCTACGCCCTCCCATTTGATCCTTGGGCATTCTTTGGTCCAAGTTCGTCTCGTTCGTCCCTTTTCGTCCTCCCATTCATCCTTGCGCAATCTTTGGACCAAGTTCATCTCGTTCGTCCCTCTTCGTTCTCCCATTTGATCCTTTGACATTCTTTGTACCAAGTTCGTCTCGTTCGTCCTCCCATTTAATCCTTTGGCATTCTTTGGATCAAGTTCGTCTCGTTCGACCTTGTTCGTCCTCCCATTTGATCCATGGGCATTCTTTGTACCAAGTTCATGACGTTCGTCCTCCCATTTGATCCTTCCTCATTCTTTGGACCATGTTCGTCTCCTTCGTCCCTCTTCGTCCTCCCATTTGATCCTTTGACATTCTTTGGACCAAGTTCGTCTCGTTCGTCCTCTCATTTGATCCTTTGGCATTCTTTGGACCAAGTTCGTCTCCTTCGTCCCTGTTCATCCTCCCATTTGATCCTTTGGGCATTCTTTGGACCAAGTTTGTCTCGTTCGTCCCTTTTCGTCTTCCCATTTCATCATTGGGCAATCTTTGGACCAAGTTCATCTCGTTCGTCCCTCTTCGTCCTCCCATTTGATCCTTCGGCATTCTTTAGACCAAGTTCGTCTCCTTCGTCCCTCTTCGTCCTCCCATTTGATCCTTTGGCATTCTTTGGACCAAGTTCGTCTCGTTCGTCCTCTCATTTGATCCTTTGGGCATTCTTTGGACCAAGTTTGTCTCGTTCGTCCCTCTACGTCCTCCCATTTGATCCTTAGGCATTCTTTGTACCAAGTTCGCCACGTTCGTCCTCCCTTTTGATCCTTTGGCATTCTTTGGACCAAGTTCGTCTCCCTCGTCCCTCTTCGTCCTCCCGTTTGATCCTTTGACATTCTTTGGACCAAGTTCGTCTCGTTCGTCCTCTCATTTGATCCTTTGGCATTCTTTGGACCAAGTTCGTCTCCTTCGCCCCTGTTCATCCTCCCATTTGATCATTTGGACATTCTTTGGACCAAGTTTGTCTCGTTCGTCCCTTTTCGTCCTCCCATTTCATCATTGGGCAATCTTTGGACCAAGTTCATCTCGTTCGTCCCTCTTCGTCCTCCCATTTGATCCTTTGGCATTCTTTGTAGCAAGTTGGTCTCGTTCGTCCTCCCATTTGATCCTTTGGCATTCTTTAGACCAAGTTCGTCTCGTTCGTCCCTCTACGCCCTCCTATTTGATCCTTGGGGATTCTTTTGTCCAAGTTCGTCTCGTTCGTCCCTTTTCGTCCTCCCATTTCATCCTTGGGCAATCCTTGGACCAAGTTCATCTCGTTCGTCCCTCTTCGTTCTCCCATTTGATCCTTTGACATTCTTTGTACCAAGTTCGTCTCGTTCGTCCTCCCATTTGATCCTTTGGCATTCTTTAGACCAAGTTCGTCTCGTTCGTCCCTCTACGCCCTCCCATTTGATCCTGGGGCATTCTTTGGTCCAAGTTCGTCTCGTTCGTCCCTTTTCGTCCTCCCATTTCATCCTTGGGCAATCTTTGGACCAAGTTCATCTCGTTCGTCCCTCTTCTTTCTCCCATTTGATCCTTTGACATTCTTTGTACCAAGTTCGTCTCGTTCGTCCTCCCATTTGATCCTTTGGCATTCTTTGGACCAAGTTCGTCTCGTTCGACCTTGTTCGTCCTCCCATTTGATCCATGGGCATTCTTTGTACCAAGTTCATGACGTTCGTCCTCCCATTTGATCCTTCGGCATTCTTTGGACCAAGTTCGTCTCATTCGTCCCTCTTCGTCCTCCCATTTGATCCTTTGACATTCTTTGGACCAAGTTCGTCTCGTTCGTCCTCCCATTTGATCCTTTGGCATTCTTTGGTCCAAGTTCGTCTCCTTCGTCCCTGTTCGTCCTACCATTTGATCCTTTGGGCATTCTTTGGACCAAGTTCGTCTCGTTCATTCCTCTTCGTCCTCCCATTTGATCCTTTGGCATTCTTTGTACCAAGTTGGTCTCGTTCGTCCTCCCATTTGATCCTTTGGCATTCTTTGGACCAAGTTCGTCTCTTTCGTCCCTTTTCGTCCTCCCATTTCATCCTTGGGGAATCTTTGGACCAAGTTCGTCTCGTTCGTCCCTCTTCGTCCTCCTATTTGATCGTTTGGCATTCTTTGTACTGGGTTGGTCCTGTTCGTCCTCCCATTTGATCCTTGGGCATTCTTTGTACCAAGTTCGCCACGTTCGTCCTCCCATTTGATCCTTTGACATTCTTTGGACTAAGTTCGTCTCCTTCGTCCCTCTACGTCCTCCCATTTGATCCTTAGGCATTCTTTGTACCATGTTCGTCCCGTTCGTCCTCCCATTTGATCCTTCGGCATTCTTTGGACCAAGTTCGTCTCCTTCGTCCCTCTTCGTCCTCCCATTTGATCCTTTGGCATTCTTTGGACCAAGTTCGTCTCGTTCGTCCTCTCATTTGATCCTTTGGCATTCTTTGGACCAAGTTCGTCTCCTTCGTCCCTGTTCATCCTCCCATTTGATCCTTTGGGCATTCCTTGGACCAAGTTCGTCTCGTTCGTCCCTCTACGTCCTTCCATTTGATCCTTGGGCATTCTCTGTACCAAGTTCGCCACTTTCGTCCTCCCTTTTGATCCTTCGGCATTCTTTGGACCAAGTTCGTCTCCTTCGTCCCTCTTCGTCCTCCCATTTGATCCTTTGACATTCTTTGGACCAAGTTCGTCTCGTTCGTCCTCTCATTTGATCCTTTGGCATTCTTTGGACCAAGTTCGTCTCCTTCGTCCCTGTTCATCCTCCCATTTGATCCTTTGGGCATTCTTTGGACCAAGTTTGTCTCGTTCGTCCCTTTTCGTCCTCCCATTTCATCATTGGGCAATCTTTGGACCAAGTTCATCTCGTTCGTCCCTCTTCGTCCTCCCATTTGATCCTTTGGCATTCTTTGTAGCTAGTTGGTCTCGTTCGTCCTCCCATTTGATCCTTTGGCATTCTTTAGACCAAGTTCGTCTCGTTCGTCCCTCTACGCCCTCCCATTTTATCCTTGGGCATTCTTTGGTCCAAGTTCGTCTCGTTCGTCCCTTTTCGTCCTCCCATTTCATCCTTGCGCAATCTTTGGACCAAGTTCATCTCGTTCGTCCCTCTTCGTTCTCCCATTTGATCCTTTGACATTCTTTGTATCAAGTTCGTCTCGTTCGTCCTCCCATTTAATCCTTTGGCATTCTTTGGATCAAGTTCGTCTCGTTCGACCTTGTTCGTCCTCCCATTTGATCCATGGGCATTCTTTGTACCAAGTTCATGACGTTCGTCCTCCCATTTGATCCTTCCTCATTCTTTGGACCATGTTCGTCTCGTTCGTCCCTCTTCGTCCTCCCATTTGATCCTTTGACATTCTTTGGACCAAGTTCGTCTCGTTCGTCCTCCCATTTGATCCTTTGGCATTCTTTGGTCCAAGTTCGTCTCCTTCGTCCCTGTTCGTCGTCCCATTTGATCCTTTGGGCATTCTTTGGACCAAGTTCGTCTCGTTCGTTCCTCTTCGTCCTCCCATTTGATCCTTTGGCATTCTTTGTACCAAGTTGGTCTCGTTCGTCCTCCCATTTGATCCTTTGGCATTCTTTGGACCAAGTTCGTCTCTTTCGTCCCTTTTCGTCCTCCCATTTCATCCTTGGGCATTCTTTGGACCAAGGTCGTCTCGTTCGTCCCTCTACATCCTCCCATTTGATTCTTGGGCATTCTTTGTACCGAGTTCGCCACGTTCGTCCTCCCATTTGATCCTTTGACATTCTTATGACCAAGTTCGTCTCCTTCGTCCCTCTACGTCCTCCCATTTGATCCTTAGGCATTCTTTGTACCAAGTTGTCACGTTTGTCCTCCCTTTTGATCCTTCGGCATTCTTTGGACCAAGTTCGTCTCCTTCGTCCCTCTTCGTCCTCCCATTTGATCCTTTGACATTCTTTGGACCAAGTTCGTCTCGTTCGTCCTCTCATTTGATCCTTTGGCATTCTTTGGACCAAGTTCGTCTCCTTCGTCCCTGTTCATCCTCCCATTTGATCCTTTGGGCATTCTTTGGACCAAGTTTGTCTCGTTCGTCCCTTTTCGTCCTCCCATTTCATCATTGGGCAATCTTTGGACCAAGTTCATCTCGTTCGTCCCTCTTCGTCCTCCCATTTGATCCTTTGGCATTCTTTGTAGCAAGTTGGTCTCGTTCGTCCTCCCATTTGATCCTTTGGCATTCTTTAGACCAAGTTCGTCTCGTTCGTCCCTCTACGCCCTCCCATTTGATCCATGGGCATTCTTTTGTCCAAGTTCGTCTCGTTCGTCCCTTTTCGTCCTCCCATTTCATCCTTGGGCAATCCTTGGACCAAGTTCATCTTGTTCGTCCCTCTTCGTTCTCCCATTTGATCCTTTGACATTCTTTGTACCAAGATCGTCTCGTTCGTCCTCCCATTTGATCCTTTGGCATTCTTTAGACCAAGTTCGTCTCGTTCGTCCCTCTACGCCCTCCCATTTGATCCTTGGGCATTCTTTGGTCCAAGTTCGTCTCGTTCGTCCCTTTTCGTCCTCCCATTTCATCCTTGCGCAATCTTTGGACCAAGTTCATCTCGTTCGTCCCTCTTCGTTCTCCCATTTGATCCTTTGACATTCTTTGTACCAAGTTCGTCTCGTTCGTCCTCCCATTTAATCCTTTGGCATTCTTTGGATCAAGTTCGTCTCGTTCGACCTTGTTCGTCCTCCCATTTGATCCATGGGCATTCTTTGTACCAAGTTCATGACGTTCGTCCTCCCATTTGATCCTTCCTCATTCTTTGGACCATGTTCGTCTCCTTCGTCCCTCTTCGTCCTCCCATTTGATCCTTTGACATTCTTTGGACCAAGTTCATCTCGTTCGTCCTCCCATTTGATCCTTTGGCATTCTTTGGTCCAAGTTCGTCTCCTTCGTCCCTGTTCGTCGTCCCATTTGATCCTTTGGGCATTCTTTGGACCAAGTTCGTCTCGTTCGTTCCTCTTCGTCCTCCCATTTGATCCTTTGGCATTCTTTGTACCAAGTTGGTCTCGTTCGTCCTCCCATTTGATCCTTTGGCATTCTTTGGACCAAGTTCGTCTCTTTCGTCCCTTTTCGTCCTCCCATTTCATCCTTGGGCATTCTTTGGACCAAGGTCGTCTCGTTCGTCCCTCTACATCCTCCCATTTGATTCTTGGGCATTCTTTGTACCAAGTTCGCCACGTTCGTCCTCCCATTTGATCCTTTGACATTCTTATGACCAAGTTCGTCTCCTTCGTCCCTCTACGTCCTCCCATTTGATCCTTAGGCATTCTTTGTACCAAGTTGTCACGTTTGTCCTCCCTTTTGATCCTTCGGCATTCTTTGGACCAAGTTCGTCTCCTTCGTCCCTCTTCGTCCTCCCATTTGATCCTTTGACATTCTTTGGACCAAGTTCGTCTCGTTCGTCCTCTCATTTGATCCTTTGGTATTCTTTGGACCAAGTTCGTCTCCTTCGTCCCTGTTCATCCTCCCATTTGATCCTTTGGGCATTCTTTGGACAAAGTTCGTCTCGTTCGTCCCTTTTCGTCCTCCCATTTCATCCTTGGGCAATCTTAGGACCAAGATCATCTCGTTCGTCCCTCTTCGTCCTCCCATTTGATCCTTTGGCATTCTTTGTAGCAAGTTGGTCTCGTTCGTCCTCCCATTTGATCCTTTGGCATTCTTTGGACCATGTTCGTCTCGTTCGTCCCTCTACGCCCTCCCATTTGATCCTTGGGCATTCTTCGGTCCAAGTTCGTCTCGTTCGTCCCTTTTCGTGCTCCCATTTCATCCTTGGGCAATCTTTGGACCCAGGTCATCTCGTTCGTCCCTCTTCGTCCTCCCATTTGATCCTTTGACATTCTTTGTACCAAGATGGTCTCGTTCGTCCCTCTACATCCTCCCATTTGATTCTTGGGCATTCTTTGTACCAAGTTCGCCACGTTCGTCCTCCCATTTGATCCTTTGACATTCTTATGACCAAGTTCGTCTCCTTCGTCCCTCTACGTCCTCCCATTTGATCCTTAGGCATTCTTTGTACCAAGTTGTCACGTTTGTCCTCCCTTTTGATCCTTCGGCATTCTTTGGACCAAGTTCGTCTCCTTCGTCCCTCTTCGTCCTCCCATTTGATCCTTTGACATTCTTTGGACCAAGTTCGTCTCGTTCGTCCTCTCATTTGATCCTTTGGTATTCTTTGGACCAAGTTCGTCTCCTTCGTCCCTGTTCATCCTCCCATTTGATCCTTTGGGCATTCTTTGGACAAAGTTCGTCTCGTTCGTCCCTTTTCGTCCTCCCATTTCATCCTTGGGCAATCTTAGGACCAAGATCATCTCGTTCGTCCCTCTTCGTCCTCCCATTTGATCCTTTGGCATTCTTTGTACCAAGTTGTCACGTTTGTCCTCCCTTTTGATCCTTCGGCATTCTTTGGACCAAGTTCGTCTCCTTCGTCCCTCTTCGTCCTCCCATTTGATCCTTTGACATTCTTTGGACCAAGTTCGTCTCGTTCGTCCTCTCATTTGATCCTTTGGTATTCTTTGGACCAAGTTCGTCTCCTTCGTCCCTGTTCATCCTCCCATTTGATCCTTTGGGCATTCTTTGGACAAAGTTCGTCTCGTTCGTCCCTTTTCGTCCTCCCATTTCATCCTTGGGCAATCTTAGGACCAAGATCATCTCGTTCGTCCCTCTTCGTCCTCCCATTTGATCCTTTGGCATTCTTTGTAGCAAGTTGGTCTCGTTCGTCCTCCCATTTGATCCTTTGGCATTCTTTGGACCATGTTCGTCTCGTTCGTCCCTCTACGCCCTCCCATTTGATCCTTGGGCATTCTTCGGTCCAAGTTCGTCTCGTTCGTCCCTTTTCGTGCTCCCATTTCATCCTTGGGCAATCTTTGGACCCAGGTCATCTCGTTCGTCCCTCTTCGTCCTCCCATTTGATCCTTTGACATTCTTTGTACCAAGATGGTCTCGTTCGTCCTCCCATTTGATCCTTTGGCATTCTTTGGACCAAGTTCGTCTCGTTCGTCCCTGTTCGTCCTCCCATTTGATCCTTTGGGCATTCTTTGGACCAAGTTCGTCTCATTCGTCCCTCTACGTCTTCCCATTTGATCTTTGGGCATTCTTTGGACCAAGTTGGTCTCGTTCGTCCCTGTTCGTCCTCCCATTTGATCCTTTGGGCATTCTTTGGACCAAGTTCCTCTCATGCGTCCCCCATTTGATCCTTTGGCATTCTTTGGACCAAGTTCGTCTCGTTCGTCCCTCGTCGTCCTCCCATTTGATCCTTTGGCATTCTTTGTACCAAGTTGGTCTCGTTCGTCCTCCCATTTGATCCTTTGGCATTCTTTGGACCAAGTTCGTCTCGTTCGTCCCTTTTCGTCCTCCCATTTCATCCTTGGGCAATCTTTGGACCAAGTTCGTCTCGTTCGTCCCTCTTCGTCCTCCCATTTGATCCTTGGGCATTCTTTGTACCGGGTTGGTCTCGTTCGTCCTCCCATTTGATCCTTTGGCATTCTTTGGACCAAGTTCGTCTCGTTCGACCTTGTTCGTCCTCCCATTTGATCCATGGGCATTCTTTGTACCAAGTTCATGACGTTCGTCCTCCCATTTGATCCTTCGGCATTCTTTGGACCAAGTTCGTCTCATTCGTCCCTCTTCGTCCTCCCATTTGATCCTTTGGCATTCTTTGGACCAAGTTCGTCTCCTTCGTCCTCCCATTTGATCCTTTGGCATTCTTTGGTCCAAGTTCGTCTCCTTCGTCCCTGTTCGTCCTACCATTTGATCCTTTGGGCATTCTTTGGACCAAGTTCGTCTCGTTCATTCCTCTTCGTCCTCCCATTTGATCCTTTGGCATTCTTTGTACCAAGTTGGTCTCGTTCGTCCTCCCATTTGATCCTTTGGCATTCTTTGGACCAAGTTCGTCTCTTTCGTCCCTTTTCGTCCTCCCATTTCATCCTTGGGCATTCTTTGGACCAAGGTCGTCTCGTTCGTCCCTCTACATCCTCCCATTTGATTCTTGGGCATTCTTTGTACCAAGTTCGCCACGTTCGTCCTCCCATTTGATCCTTTGGCATTCTTTGGACCTAGTGCGTCTCCTTCGTCCCTGTTCGTCCTCCCATTTGATCCTTGGGCATTCTTTGTACCAAGTTCGCCATGTTCGTCCTCACATTTGATCCTTTGACATTCTTTGGACTAAGTTCGTCTCCTTCGTCCCTCTACGTCCTCCCATTTGATCCTTAGGCATTCTTTGTACCATGTTCGTCACGTTCGTCCTCCCATTTGATCCTTCGGCATTCTTTGGACCAAGTTCGTCTCCTTCGTCCCTCTTCGTCCTCCCATTTGATCCTTTGGCATTCTTTGGACCAATTTCGTCTCGTTCGTCCTCTCATTTGATCCTTTGGCATTCTTTGGACCAAGTTCGTCTCCTTCGTCCCTGTTCATCCTCCCATTTGATCCTTTGGGCATTCCTTGGACCAAGTTTGTCTCGTTCGTCCCTCTACGTCCTTCCATTTGATCCTTGGGCATTCTCTGTACCAAGTTCGCCAGGTTCGCCCTCCCTTTTGATCCTTCGGCATTCTTTGGACCAAGTTCGTCTCCTTCGTCCCTCTTCGTCCTCCCATTTGATCCTTTGACATTCTTTGGACCAAGTTCGTCTCGTTCGTCCTCTCATTTGATCCTTTGGCATTCTTTGGACCAAGTTCGTCTCCTTCGTCCCTGTTCATCCTCCCATTTGATCCTTTGGGCATTCTTTGGACCAAGTTTGTCTCGTTCGTCCCTTTTCGTCCTCCCATTTCATCATTGGGCAATCTTTGGACCAAGTTCATCTCGTTCGTCCCTCTTCGTCCTCCCATTTGATCCTTTGGCATTCTTTGTAGCAAGTTGGTCTCGTTCGTCCTCCCATTTGATCCTTTGGCATTCTTTAGACCAAGTTCGTCTCGTTCGTCCCTCTACGCCCTCCCATTTGATCCTTGGGCATTCTTTGGTCCAAGTTCGTCTCGTTCGTCCCTTTTCGTCCTCCCATTTCATCCTTGCGCAATCTTTGGACCAAGTTCATCTCGTTCGTCCCTCTTCGTTCTCCCATTTGATCCTTTGACATTCTTTGTACCAAGTTCGTCTCGTTCGTCCTCCCATTTAATCCTTTGGCATTCTTTGGATCAAGTTCGTCTCGTTCGACCTTGTTCGTCCTCCCATTTGATCCATGGGCATTCTTTGTACCAAGTTCATGACGTTCGTCCTCCCATTTGATCCTTCCTCATTCTTTGGACCATGTTCGTCTCCTTCGTCCCTCTTCGTCCTCCCATTTGATCCTTTGACATTCTTTGGACCAAGTTCATCTCGTTCGTCCTCCCATTTGATCCTTTGGCATTCTTTGGTCCAAGTTCGTCTCCTTCGTCCCTGTTCGTCGTCCCATTTGATCCTTTGGGCATTCTTTGGACCAAGTTCGTCTCGTTCGTTCCTCTTCGTCCTCCCATTTGATCCTTTGGCATTCTTTGTACCAAGTTGGTCTCGTTCGTCCTCCCATTTGATCCTTTGGCATTCTTTGGACCAAGTTCGTCTCGTTCGTCCCTGTTCGTCCTCCCATTTGATCCTTTGGGCATTCTTTGGACCAAGTTCGTCTCATTCGTCCCTCTACGTCTTCCCATTTGATCTTTGGGCATTCTTTGGACCAAGTTGGTCTCGTTCGTCCCTGTTCGTCCTCCCATTTGATCCTTTGGGCATTCTTTGGACCAAGTTCCTCTCATGCGTCCCCCATTTGATCCTTTGGCATTCTTTGGACCAAGTTCGTCTCGTTCGTCCCTCTTCGTCCTCCCATTTGATCCTTGGGCATTCTTTGGACCAAGTTGGTCTCGTTCGTCCCTGTTCGTCCTCCCATTTGATCCTTTGGGCATTCTTTGGACCAAGTTCCTCTCATGCGTCCCCCATTTGATCCTTTGGCATTCTTTGGACCAAGTTCGTCTCGTTCGTCCCTCTTCGTCCTCCCATTTGATCCTTGGGCATTCTTTGTACCGGGTTTGATGAGGACATGGAGGTCCAAGAAGCCATTCAAAGCCTAGGAGGCCCAATTACTAGGGCAATGTCAAGAAGGGCGCAAGAAGGCTTAGTCCAATTTATGACTAAGACAATTGCGAACATGGGCAAAGATGTAATTGCACCAAAAACCATGCTTGTCATACAAGACATGGAGGAGGCGCAACATGCATAACCAGCCAGCCATGTTATTTTGTTTTGAATAAAGTGCATGTGACCAATTGATTTATTTGGGACCAAGGCACTAAGTTATTTAATTCCTTTTTATTTTTGTGTGTTTAATCCACTTCAAGTGGTGGTGTGTGGCGCAAAGAGGAGGGTCCCATAAACTCTCAACAGCTCTTTGTGTAATTCAAGTGATCTGATGACAAGGAAAGACAAAGGAATTCAAGGCAATCAAGGCAAGAAGGAGTTATACAAGACAAAGGAGTAAATACTCCAACAGCACACTAAAAGTGTAACAGCCACCTACTTAAGTGCAATCAAAATGGTGGCTGTGAAACCTTCCTAGTCATGAAAAGCAATCAAAGAGGGAGCTACCATCTGACCAAGCAAGGCGCCTCACCTCCCCTGGCCAGGTGCATTGCGCCACCTTGGAGCTGGTCAGCAGCCAACCAATTAATTGTAAATGCTTCTTTATGATAGCTTAGGATTCCTTGTAAACATTGAGCTGGTCAGCAGCCATTGTAATTGTTCTTTATGATAGCCTAGGATTCCTTGTAGACATTGAGCTGGTCAGCAGCCAATGTAATTGCTCTTTATGCTAGCCTAGGATTCCTTGTAGCCTTAAATGGCAAAGAATTGGTCACTTCTTTGTAATCAGAACCAGCCTCCCTCACTATATATAGGGGGCGCATGGAGCATGGAAGAACAACTTTGATTTTGAGCAAAAATATTACCTTGTGTAATTGAGTCCTTACTCTTTGGTTCTGGATTGAACCAGACTTTGATCTTACCAAGAATCCTTTCTTGTGGTGATCCTCATTTCCATAGGCTTATCCTTGTCTTGGATTAGACCAAGGTGGCGCCCCTTGCCTCCCATCCATTCTTCTTGTTCCTTGCTTCCTAAATTGCTCTCTTGTTTGCTTGTTATAACAAGAACTCTTAATTCTCACTTCCTTTTTGTTCACTTGTTCTTATTCTGTTCACTAGTTTCTTGTTAAAATAAGAACCATCCTTTCTTGCTATTCTTTCTTAAAGATTGAAAATCACAAGTTCTTAGTCACAACCAGAATCTAAGTGGTGAATTCAAGTCATTGGCCAAGTTGTTACAACAAGGAGGCCATCATTTGGCATCAAAGCTTTGGTTCGAATTGTTACAAAAAAAAAGAAGCCCAGGTTTATCTAATCTTATCTTTGTGTTTTGATTCTTAGTTTGTTATTAAAAAAAAAAAAAAAAAAAAAAAAGGGCTGCGAAAATTCAAAAGAAAAAAAAAAATATTTGTGTTTTGAATTCTGGTTGTGTTTTGTTCTTGCTGCACTTTGATTCCTATTTTTCTCAATTTCGTTCTTTGAGTGAGTTCTAATTTGTTCTAGTTCTCACAATTTTTGTTCAGTTTCTTTTGTTTCTTGTTTTTACCTTTGCTACTCTAAGCTATTTTGGTGTGTGGATTATTATTTTGATTGGTTTCTTGTGTTGTTTCACTTTCTGGTTTCTTTAAAGAACTAAAAGAGTTATGGATCCTCAAAATCGTTTACTTTTAGAAGCCCTCACGGCAAAAATGAGTGAACTATTAAAACAAGAGTTGGTAGGTATCAATGAGAGAATTGATCAATTGGAAAACTCACAAAACAATAGTGATGGGGAGGATCGGAGGAGAAGGCGTGATGATAATAGAGAAGAGAGGTTGAGTGGTATAAAAATTAAAGTACCACAGTTTGTTGGAAGGAATGATCCCGAGGCGTATTTAGAATGGGAAACTAAAATTGAACAAATTTTTTCCTGTTATAATTACACTGATCTTCAAAAGGTGCAGGTTGCTTCTATTGAATTTACAGATTATGCCTTGGTGTGGTGGGATCAATTGGTGAAGGAAAGGAGAAGGTACAATGAGCAACCCATTGCCACATGGGAGGAGATGAAAAGGCTCATGAGAAGGAGATTCGTCCCATCTTATTACAACAGAGAGTTGCACAACAAGTTACAGCGACTCACCCAAGGTAATAAGAGTGTAGATGAGTACTTTAAGGAGATGGAGGTGGCGAAAATTAGAGCAAATGTGGAGGAGGATGAAGAAGCAACCATGGCCAGATTCTTGCATGGTCTAAATCGTGACATTAGTGATATAGTGGAGCTACAACACTATGTCCAATTGGACGATTTGTTACATCAAGCCACAAAGGTAGAACAACGACTCAAAAGGAAGGGCCAAATAAGAAGAAGCACTACCACTTCCAATTGGAAGAATCACCCAAAGAATGAAGGTGCCTCATCATCCAAAGAAGCCACGGCTGATCCAAAAGGTAAAAACACTATAACTAGTCCTTCTCAAAATTCAACTAATCGGGCTGTTAAGTGTTTCAAGTGCCAAGGCTTAGGACACATTGCATCTCAATGTCCTACCAAGAGAATTATGATGGTAGAGGAGGTTGAGGAGGAAGAGGAAGAGGGCGAAGAGTATGAAGAGGGTGGTGAAGAGGAGGAGGCCCAAATACCAAGTGGAGAGTTGCTCATGATGAAGAGGGTGCTAGAAGCCATGGTCAAGGAAGAAGAGGCAACTCAAAGGGAAAACATTTTTCACTCAAGATGCCTCATAAAAGGCAAGGTATGTTCCCTTATTATTGATGGTGGGAGTTGTACAAATGTTGCTAGTACAAGGTTAGTTTCCAAACTGCAAATAGAAACTAAACCCCACCCCAAGCCATATAAGCTTCAATGGCTTGTTAATGATGTTGAGATGGTTGTGGACAAGCAAGTAGAAATTTCTTTTTCAATTGGTAAATATGAGGATGTGGCTGTTTGTGATGTTGTACCCATGGAGGCCAGCCATGTGTTGTTGGGAAGGCCTTGGCAATTTGACAAGAAAGCAAGTCATGAAGGGCACACCAACAAGTATTCTTTTGTTCATCATGGAAAAAGAATTGTATTGGCTCCTTTGAGCCCAAGTGAGGTGAGAGATGATCAAAAGAAATTGAGAGAAAAATGTGAAAAAGAAAAAGGAATAGAAAAAGAAGAAAAAGAAAAAGAAAAGATCGCCAAAGAAAAAGAGAGAAAAAAGAGTGACAAAAAGAAAAATGAAGAAAAGAAAGAAAGTTTGATGGCGACAAAAGGAGAGGTTAAAAAAGCTATTTTTTCAAATCAGCCCCTATATTTGCTTTTTAGCAAAGAGGTGGCCTTGTTGGAAAATTTACCTAACACCAAAGAATTGCCAAAATGCATAGATTTTCTTTTGCAGGAATTTGAGGACTTGTTTCCTAAGGAGGTACCAAGTGGGCTGCCACCTTTGAGAGGGATTGAGCACCACATTGATCTCATCCCAGGCGCCACTTTGCCTAATAGGCCAGCCTACCGGAGCAACCCCCAACAAACGCAAGAGATACAAAAGCAAGTGGCTGAATTGGTAAGTAAAGGTTGGGTAAGAGAAAGCTTAAGTCCTTGTGCTGTCCCTGTTATTTTAGTCCCTAAGAAAGATGGTAGCTGGAGAATGTGCACTGATTGTAGAGCTGTTAACAATATTACTGTTAAGTATAGGCATCCTATTCCAAGATTAGATGACTTGCTTGATGAATTGTTTGGTGCATGCTTGTTCTCTAAAATTGATTTGAAAAGTGGGTACCATCAAATTAGGATAAGGGAAGGGGATGAATGGAAAACTGCTTTCAAAACAAAGTATGGTTTATATGAGTGGTTAGTTATGCCTTTTGGTTTAACAAATGCACCTAGCACTTTCATGAGATTAATGAACCATGTTTTGAGAGAATTTTTGGGCAAATTTGTTGTTGTATATTTTGATGATATCTTGATATATAGCAAAAATTTAGAAGACCATTGCATTCATCTAAGGGCTGTTTTAAATGTGTTAAGAAAAGAAAGCTTGTATGCAAACTTGGAAAAATGTGTTTTTTGCACGAAACAAGTTATTTTTCTAGGCTTTGTTATAAGCTCTCAAGGAGTGCATGTGGATGAAGCAAAGGTGAAGGCAATCCAAGAGTGGCCAACACCTAAAAATGTGACTGAGGTAAGAAGCTTTCATGGTTTAGCAAGTTTCTATAGGAGGTTTGTTAAGGACTTTAGTACTATTGCTGCACCTCTTAATGAAATTGTTAAAAAGGAAGTTGGTTTTAAATGGGGTGAGAAACAAGAACAAGCTTTTTCAATTCTTAAAGAAAAGCTCACCCAAGCACCAATTCTAGCATTGCCTAATTTTTCAAAATCTTTTGAAATTGAGTGTGATGCTTCCAATGTTGGAATTGGGGCTGTTTTAATGCAAGAAGGACATCCAATTGCTTATTATAGTGAGAAATTAAAAGGGGCTGCCCTAAATTACTCAACTTATGATAAGGAATTGTATGCCTTAGTAAGGGCATTGCAAACATGGCAACATTACTTGCTGCCAAAAGAATTTGTCATTCATAGTGATCATGAGTCCTTGAAGTACTTAAAAGGACAAGGTAAGTTGAACAAGAAGCATGCTAAATGGGTTGAATTTTTGGAGCAATTTCCTTATGTGATTAAGCACAAGAAGGGTAAGGCAAATGTTGTGGCTGATGCATTATCAAGAAGGTATGCATTACTCTCTACTCTTGAAACTAAAGTTTTTGGACTTGAACACATTAAGGAATTGTATGAGCATGATCTTGATTTTTCTGAAAAATATGTTGATTGTGTGCATGCTGCCCATAATGGATTTTTTAGGCACAATGATTATTTGTTCAAAGAGAAAAGGTTGTGTGTGCCAAAAGGATCCATTAGAGACCTCTTGGTCAAAGAGGCGCATGAGGGGGGGTTAATGGGACACTTTGGTGTTCCTAAAACTTTGGAATTTTTACAAGAACATTTTTATTGGCCTCACATGAAAGTTGATGTGCAAAAGTATTGTGAAAGGTGTATTGTTTGCAAAAAGGCCAAATCCAAAGTTTTACCCCATGGTTTGTATACTCCTTTACCTGTTCCTGAATATCCTTGGATTGACCTTTCCATGGACTTTGTTTTGGGGCTGCCAAGAACAAAGACTGGAAAAGATTCTATTTTTGTTGTTGTGGACAGGTTCTCAAAAATGGCACACTTCATCCCTTGCAAAAAGGTGGATGATGCTTGCCACATTGCTGATTTGTTCTTCAAAGAGGTGGTGCGCCTACATGGCCTACCAAAGAGTATAGTGTCCGATCGTGACGCTAAGTTTCTAAGCCACTTCTGGAGAACTTTGTGGGGTAAGGTGGGAACTAAGTTACTATTCTCTACAACTTGTCATCCCCAAACTGATGGGCAAACTGAGGTGATGAAGACTTCAATTCGAGGTCGAATTCTTTTCAAGAGGGGGCGAATGATGAGGACATGGAGGTCCAAGAAGCCATTCAAAGCCTAGGAGGCCCAATTACTAGGGCAATGTCAAGAAGGGCGCAAGAAGGCTTAGTCCAATTTATGACTAAGACAATTGCGAACATGGGCAAAGATGTAATTGCACCAAAAACCATGCTTGTCATACAAGACATGGAGGAGGCGCAACATGCATAACCAGCCAGCCATGTTATTTTGTTTTGAATAAAGTGCATGTGACCAATTGATTTATTTGGGACCAAGGCACTAAGTTATTTAATTCCTTTTTATTTTTGTGTGTTTAATCCACTTCAAGTGGTGGTGTGTGGCGCAAAGAGGAGGGTCCCATAAACTCTCAACAGCTCTTTGTGTAATTCAAGTGATCTGATGACAAGGAAAGACAAAGGAATTCAAGGCAATCAAGGCAAGAAGGAGTTATACAAGACAAAGGAGTAAATACTCCAACAGCACACTAAAAGTGTAACAGCCACCTACTTAAGTGCAATCAAAATGGTGGCTGTGAAACCTTCCTAGTCATGAAAAGCAATCAAAGAGGGAGCTACCATCTGACCAAGCAAGGCGCCTCACCTCCCCTGGCCAGGTGCATTGCGCCACCTTGGAGCTGGTCAGCAGCCAACCAATTAATTGTAAATGCTTCTTTATGATAGCTTAGGATTCCTTGTAAACATTGAGCTGGTCAGCAGCCATTGTAATTGTTCTTTATGATAGCCTAGGATTCCTTGTAGACATTGAGCTGGTCAGCAGCCAATGTAATTGCTCTTTATGCTAGCCTAGGATTCCTTGTAGCCTTAAATGGCAAAGAATTGGTCACTTCTTTGTAATCAGAACCAGCCTCCCTCACTATATATAGGGGGCGCATGGAGCATGGAAGAACAACTTTGATTTTGAGCAAAAATATTACCTTGTGTAATTGAGTCCTTACTCTTTGGTTCTGGATTGAACCAGACTTTGATCTTACCAAGAATCCTTTCTTGTGGTGATCCTCATTTCCATAGGCTTATCCTTGTCTTGGATTAGACCAAGGTGGCGCCCCTTGTGATGGCCTCCTTGTTGTAACAACTTGGCCAATGACTTGAATTCACCACTTAGATTCTGGTTGTGACTTAGAACTAGTGATTTCAATCTTTAAGAAAGAAAAGCAAGAAAGGATTGTTCTTATTTTAACAAGAACAAGTGAGCAGAATAAGAACAAGTGAACAAAATGGAAGTGAAGAATAAGAGTTCTTGTTATAACAAGCAAACAAGAGAGCAGATTGTAAAACAAAGAACAAGAAGAATGGATGGGAGGCAAGGGGCGCCACCTTGGTCTAATCCAAGACAAGGATAAGCCTATGGAAATGAGGATCACCACAAGAAAGGATTCTTGGTAAGATCAAAGTCTGGTTCAATCCAGAACCAAAGAGTAAGGACTCAATTACACAAGGTAATGTTTTTGCTCAAAATCAAAGTTACCTTTCAAGGCACCATGCGCCCCCTATTTATAGTGAGGGAGGCTGGTCAGATTACAAGGTAAGGACTCAGCCTATGCCATTCAAGGCTTACAAGGAATCCTAGGTGCTCATTAAGGAGCATTTACAAGCAATAAGATGGCTGCCAACCAGCCCCTCCTATGCGCCTACCACCCAAGGTATCCAAGGCTAGAATTAATCAAGCAATTACAAGGCAATTACATGTAATTATATGGCTGCTCCCTAGCTTTTTAATGTGCAAGGAATCTGATGAAAAACCCATGATTATGGCTGCTGTCCAGCCATCAATATGCGCCCCTCTTCCTTCTCTTGGATGCTCTCTTTGATTGTTCTTCAAGTCCCTCACTAATGGTGCAAGGAATCCTAAGAACTCTCATTGAGTTGGTTGCTGTCCATGGCCTTCAATGTAGCGCATAACTCCTCCTCAATGCAGCCACCATGTGGCTGTTACACTTTTAATGTGATGTTGGAGCATTCATGCCTTTGTCTTGATTGCTATGAATTCTGTCTTGTGTAACTCCCTCTTGCCTTGATGTGCTTTAATTCACTTTGTCTTCCTTGACTTCATTTAAGTGCTCACCATGCAGCCTTCATTAAGTCCCTCTTGCTTTTATTCAAGCAACCACTTAAAGTGGATTAAACACACCAAAAATTAACAAGGAATTAAATAACTTAGTGCCTTGGTCCCAAATAACTCAATTGGTCACATGCACTTTATTTAAAACAAGGTAACATGGCTGGCTTCATGAGTCTTGCGCCTCCTCCATAGCTTGGATGACAAGCATGGTCTTTGGTGCAATTACTTCTTTGTCCATGTTGGAAATTGTCTTAGTCATGAATTGGACTAAGCCTTCTTGGACCCTTCTTGACATTGCCCTAGTCATTGGGCCTCCTAGGCTTTGAATAGCTTCTTGGACCTCCATGTCCTCATCATTCGCCCCCTCTTGAAAAGAATTCGACCTCGAATTGAAGTCTTCATCACCTACATCAAAAGGAGACAAGTCAGCAACATTGAAAGTGGCACTAACTCCATACTCACCAGGAAGGTCAATCTTGTAAGCATTATCATTAACTTTGGCAATCACTTGGAAAGGGCCATCGCCCCTAGGCATTAACTTAGATTTCCTTTGTAAAGGAAACCTTTCCTTTCTCATATGGATCCAAACCCAATCTCCGGGTTCAAAGGTAACCCGTTTGCGCCCTTTATTAGCGCTCTTGGCATAGCTTTCATTTTTCTTTTCAATTTGCAGCTTAATTTTCTCATGCAAACTTTTCACAAATTCAGCTTTTGCTTTGCCATCTTTATGCTTCAACAGAGATGTGTTAGGTAAAGGTAATAGATCAAGAGGAGTCAAAGGATTATAACCATACACAATCTCAAATGGGGAATGATTTGTAGTACTATGGACAGCCCTATTATAAGCAAATTCAACATGGGGCAGCCATGTTTCCCACATTTTCAAGTTCTTTGAAAGCACAGCCCTTAAGAGAGTAGAGAGAGTTCGGTTTACTACCTCAGTTTGCCCATCAGTTTGGGGATGACAAGTTGTAGAGAATAGTAACTTAGTTCCCACCTTACCCCACAAAGTTCTCCAGAAGTGGCTTAGAAACTTAGCGTCACGATCGGACACTATACTCTTTGGTAGGCCATGTAGGCGCACCACCTCTTTGAAGAACAAATCAGCAATGTGGCAAGCATCATCCACCTTTTTGCAAGGGATGAAGTGTGCCATTTTTGAGAACCTGTCCACAACAACAAAAATAGAATCTTTTCCAGTCTTTGTTCTTGGCAGCCCCAAAACAAAGTCCATGGAAAGGTCAATCCAAGGATATTCAGGAACAGGTAAAGGAGTATACAAACCATGGGGTAAAACTTTGGATTTGGCCTTTTTGCAAACAATACACCTTTCACAATACTTTTGCACATCAACTTTCATGTGAGGCCAATAAAAATGTTCTTGCAAAAATGCCAAAGTTTTAGGAACACCAAAATGTCCCATTAACCCCCCCTCATGCGCCTCTTTGACCAAGAGGTCTCTAATGGATCCTTTTGGCACACACAACCTTTTCTCTTTAAACAAATAATCATTGTGCCTAAAAAATCCATTATGGGCAGCATGCACACAATCAACATATTTTTCAGAAAAATCAAGATCATGCTCATACAATTCCTTAATGTGTTCAAGTCCAAAAACTTTAGTTTCAAGAGTAGAGAGTAATGCATACCTTCTTGATAATGCATCAGCCACAACATTTGCCTTACCCTTCTTGTGCTTAATCACATAAGGAAATTGCTCCAAAAATTCAACCCATTTAGCATGCCTCTTGTTCAACTTACCTTGTCCTTTTAAGTACTTCAAGGACTCATGATCACTATGGATGACAAATTCTTTTGGCAGCAAGTAATGTTGCCATGTTTGCAATGCCCTTACTAAGGCATACAATTCCTTATCATAAGTTGAGTAATTTAGGGCAGCCCCTTTTAATTTCTCACTATAATAAGCAATTGGATGTCCTTCTTGCATTAAAACAGCCCCAATTCCAACATTGGAAGCATCACACTCAATTTCAAAAGATTTTGAAAAATTAGGCAATGCTAGAATTGGTGCTTGGGTGAGCTTTTCTTTAAGAATTGAAAAAGCTTGTTCTTTGTTTTAATAGTTCACTCATTTTTGCCGTGAGGGCTTCTAAAAGTAAACGATTTTGAGGATCCATAACTCTTTTAGTTCTTTAGAGAAACCAGAAAGTGAAACAACACAAGAAACCAATCAAAATAATAATCCACACACCAAAATAGCTTAGAGTAGCAAAGGTAAAAAAAACAAGAAACAAAAGAAACTGAACAAAAATTGTGAGAACTAGAACAAATTAGAACTCACTCAAAGAACAAAATAGAAAAAAAAAAAAAAATAGGAATCAAAGTGCAGCAAAAACAAAAACACAACCAGAATTCAAAACACAAATATATTTTTTTTTTCTTTTGAATTTTCGCAGCCCTTTTTTTTTTCTTTTTTTTTTTATAACAAACTAAGAATCAAAACACAAAGATAAGATTAGATAAACCTGGGCTTCTTTTTTTTGTAACAATTCGAACCAGGCTTTGATACCAAATGATGGCCTCCTTGTTGTAACAACTTGGCCAATGACTTGAATTCACCACTTAGATTCTGGTTGTGACTTAGAACTAGTGATTTCAATCTTTAAGAAAGAAAAGCAAGAAAGGATTGTTCTTATTTTAACAAGAACAAGTGAGCAGAATAAGAACAAGTGAACAAAATGGAAGTGAAGAATAAGAGTTCTTGTTATAACAAGCAAACAAGAGAGCAGATTGTAAAACAAAGAACAAGAAGAATGGATGGGAGGCAAGGGGCGCCACCTTGGTCTAATCCAAGACAAGGATAAGCCTATGGAAATGAGGATCACCACAAGAAAGGATTCTTGGTAAGATCAAAGTCTGGTTCAATCCAGAACCAAAGAGTAAGGACTCAATTACACAAGGTAATGTTTTTGCTCAAAATCAAAGTTACCTTTCAAGGCACCATGCGCCCCCTATTTATAGTGAGGGAGGCTGGTCAGATTACAAGGTAAGGACTCAGCCTATGCCATTCAAGGCTTACAAGGAATCCTAGGTGCTCATTAAGGAGCATTTACAAGCAATAAGATGGCTGCCAACCAGCCCCTCCTATGCGCCTACCACCCAAGGTATCCAAGGCTAGAATTAATCAAGCAATTACAAGGCAATTACATGTAATTATATGGCTGCTCCCTAGCTTTTTAATGTGCAAGGAATCTGATGAAAAACCCATGATTATGGCTGCTGTCCAGCCATCAATATGCGCCCCTCTTCCTTCTCTTGGATGCTCTCTTTGATTGTTCTTCAAGTCCCTCACTAATGGTGCAAGGAATCCTAAGAACTCTCATTGAGTTGGTTGCTGTCCATGGCCTTCAATGTAGCGCATAACTCCTCCTCAATGCAGCCACCATGTGGCTGTTACACTTTTAATGTGATGTTGGAGCATTCATGCCTTTGTCTTGATTGCTATGAATTCTGTCTTGTGTAACTCCCTCTTGCCTTGATGTGCTTTAATTCACTTTGTCTTCCTTGACTTCATTTAAGTGCTCACCATGCAGCCTTCATTAAGTCCCTCTTGCTTTTATTCAAGCAACCACTTAAAGTGGATTAAACACACCAAAAATTAACAAGGAATTAAATAACTTAGTGCCTTGGTCCCAAATAACTCAATTGGTCACATGCACTTTATTTAAAACAAGGTAACATGGCTGGCTTCATGAGTCTTGCGCCTCCTCCATAGCTTGGATGACAAGCATGGTCTTTGGTGCAATTACTTCTTTGTCCATGTTGGAAATTGTCTTAGTCATGAATTGGACTAAGCCTTCTTGGACCCTTCTTGACATTGCCCTAGTCATTGGGCCTCCTAGGCTTTGAATAGCTTCTTGGACCTCCATGTCCTCATCACCTTGCCTCCCATCCATTCTTCTTGTTCCTTGCTTCCTAAATTGCTCTCTTGTTTGCTTGTTATAACAAGAACTCTTAATTCTCACTTCCTTTTTGTTCACTTGTTCTTATTCTGTTCACTAGTTTCTTGTTAAAATAAGAACCATCCTTTCTTGCTATTCTTTCTTAAAGATTGAAAATCACAAGTTCTTAGTCACAACCAGAATCTAAGTGGTGAATTCAAGTCATTGGCCAAGTTGTTACAACAAGGAGGCCATCATTTGGCATCAAAGCTTTGGTTCGAATTGTTACAAAAAAAAAGAAGCCCAGGTTTATCTAATCTTATCTTTGTGTTTTGATTCTTAGTTTGTTATTAAAAAAAAAAAAAAAAAAAAAAAGGGCTGCGAAAATTCAAAAGAAAAAAAAAAATATTTGTGTTTTGAATTCTGGTTGTGTTTTGTTCTTGCTGCACTTTGATTCCTATTTTTCTCAATTTCGTTCTTTGAGTGAGTTCTAATTTGTTCTAGTTCTCACAATTTTTGTTCAGTTTCTTTTGTTTCTTGTTTTTACCTTTGCTACTCTAAGCTATTTTGGTGTGTGGATTATTATTTTGATTGGTTTCTTGTGTTGTTTCACTTTCTGGTTTCTTTAAAGAACTAAAAGAGTTATGGATCCTCAAAATCGTTTACTTTTAGAAGCCCTCACGGCAAAAATGAGTGAACTATTAAAACAAGAGTTGGTAGGTATCAATGAGAGAATTGATCAATTGGAAAACTCACAAAACAATAGTGATGGGGAGGATCGGAGGAGAAGGCGTGATGATAATAGAGAAGAGAGGTTGAGTGGTATAAAAATTAAAGTACCACAGTTTGTTGGAAGGAATGATCCCGAGGCGTATTTAGAATGGGAAACTAAAATTGAACAAATTTTTTCCTGTTATAATTACACTGATCTTCAAAAGGTGCAGGTTGCTTCTATTGAATTTACAGATTATGCCTTGGTGTGGTGGGATCAATTGGTGAAGGAAAGGAGAAGGTACAATGAGCAACCCATTGCCACATGGGAGGAGATGAAAAGGCTCATGAGAAGGAGATTCGTCCCATCTTATTACAACAGAGAGTTGCACAACAAGTTACAGCGACTCACCCAAGGTAATAAGAGTGTAGATGAGTACTTTAAGGAGATGGAGGTGGCGAAAATTAGAGCAAATGTGGAGGAGGATGAAGAAGCAACCATGGCCAGATTCTTGCATGGTCTAAATCGTGACATTAGTGATATAGTGGAGCTACAACACTATGTCCAATTGGACGATTTGTTACATCAAGCCACAAAGGTAGAACAACGACTCAAAAGGAAGGGCCAAATAAGAAGAAGCACTACCACTTCCAATTGGAAGAATCACCCAAAGAATGAAGGTGCCTCATCATCCAAAGAAGCCACGGCTGATCCAAAAGGTAAAACCACTATAACTAGTCCTTCTCAAAATTCAACTAATCGGGCTGTTAAGTGTTTCAAGTGCCAAGGCTTAGGACACATTGCATCTCAATGTCCTACCAAGAGAATTATGATGGTAGAGGAGGTTGAGGAGGAAGAGGAAGAGGGCGAAGAGTATGAAGAGGGTGGTGAAGAGGAGGAGGCCCAAATACCAAGTGGAGAGTTGCTCATGATGAAGAGGGTGCTAGAAGCCATGGTCAAGGAAGAAGAGGCAACTCAAAGGGAAAACATTTTTCACTCAAGATGCCTCATAAAAGGCAAGGTATGTTCCCTTATTATTGATGGTGGGAGTTGTACAAATGTTGCTAGTACAAGGTTAGTTTCCAAACTGCAAATAGAAACTAAACCCCACCCCAAGCCATATAAGCTTCAATGGCTTGTTAATGATGTTGAGATGGTTGTGGACAAGCAAGTAGAAATTTCTTTTTCAATTGGTAAATATGAGGATGTGGCTGTTTGTGATGTTGTACCCATGGAGGCCAGCCATGTGTTGTTGGGAAGGCCTTGGCAATTTGACAAGAAAGCAAGTCATGAAGGGCACACCAACAAGTATTCTTTTGTTCATCATGGAAAAAGAATTGTATTGGCTCCTTTGAGCCCAAGTGAGGTGAGAGATGATCAAAAGAAATTGAGAGAAAAATGTGAAAAAGAAAAAGGAATAGAAAAAGAAGAAAAAGAAAAAGAAAAGATCGCCAAAGAAAAAGAGAGAAAAAAGAGTGACAAAAAGAAAAATGAAGAAAAGAAAGAAAGTTTGATGGCGACAAAAGGAGAGGTTAAAAAAGCTATTTTTTCAAATCAGCCCCTATATTTGCTTTTTAGCAAAGAGGTGGCCTTGTTGGAAAATTTACCTAACACCAAAGAATTGCCAAAATGCATAGATTTTCTTTTGCAGGAATTTGAGGACTTGTTTCCTAAGGAGGTACCAAGTGGGCTGCCACCTTTGAGAGGGATTGAGCACCACATTGATCTCATCCCAGGCGCCACTTTGCCTAATAGGCCAGCCTACCGGAGCAACCCCCAACAAACGCAAGAGATACAAAAGCAAGTGGCTGAATTGGTAAGTAAAGGTTGGGTAAGAGAAAGCTTAAGTCCTTGTGCTGTCCCTGTTATTTTAGTCCCTAAGAAAGATGGTAGCTGGAGAATGTGCACTGATTGTAGAGCTGTTAACAATATTACTGTTAAGTATAGGCATCCTATTCCAAGATTAGATGACTTGCTTGATGAATTGTTTGGTGCATGCTTGTTCTCTAAAATTGATTTGAAAAGTGGGTACCATCAAATTAGGATAAGGGAAGGGGATGAATGGAAAACTGCTTTCAAAACAAAGTATGGTTTATATGAGTGGTTAGTTATGCCTTTTGGTTTAACAAATGCACCTAGCACTTTCATGAGATTAATGAACCATGTTTTGAGAGAATTTTTGGGCAAATTTGTTGTTGTATATTTTGATGATATCTTGATATATAGCAAAAATTTAAAAGACCATTGCATTCATCTAAGGGCTGTTTTAAATGTGTTAAGAAAAGAAAGCTTGTATGCAAACTTGGAAAAATGTGTTTTTTGCACGAAACAAGTTATTTTTCTAGGCTTTGTTATAAGCTCTCAAGGAGTGCATGTGGATGAAGCAAAGGTGAAGGCAATCCAAGAGTGGCCAACACCTAAAAATGTGACTGAGGTAAGAAGCTTTCATGGTTTAGCAAGTTTCTATAGGAGGTTTGTTAAGGACTTTAGTACTATTGCTGCACCTCTTAATGAAATTGTTAAAAAGGAAGTTGGTTTTAAATGGGGTGAGAAACAAGAACAAGCTTTTTCAATTCTTAAAGAAAAGCTCACCCAAGCACCAATTCTAGCATTGCCTAATTTTTCAAAATCTTTTGAAATTGAGTGTGATGCTTCCAATGTTGGAATTGGGGCTGTTTTAATGCAAGAAGGACATCCAATTGCTTATTATAGTGAGAAATTAAAAGGGGCTGCCCTAAATTACTCAACTTATGATAAGGAATTGTATGCCTTAGTAAGGGCATTGCAAACATGGCAACATTACTTGCTGCCAAAAGAATTTGTCATTCATAGTGATCATGAGTCCTTGAAGTACTTAAAAGGACAAGGTAAGTTGAACAAGAAGCATGCTAAATGGGTTGAATTTTTGGAGCAATTTCCTTATGTGATTAAGCACAAGAAGGGTAAGGCAAATGTTGTGGCTGATGCATTATCAAGAAGGTATGCATTACTCTCTACTCTTGAAACTAAAGTTTTTGGACTTGAACACATTAAGGAATTGTATGAGCATGATCTTGATTTTTCTGAAAAATATGTTGATTGTGTGCATGCTGCCCATAATGGATTTTTTAGGCACAATGATTATTTGTTCAAAGAGAAAAGGTTGTGTGTGCCAAAAGGATCCATTAGAGACCTCTTGGTCAAAGAGGCGCATGAGGGGGGGTTAATGGGACACTTTGGTGTTCCTAAAACTTTGGAATTTTTACAAGAACATTTTTATTGGCCTCACATGAAAGTTGATGTGCAAAAGTATTGTGAAAGGTGTATTGTTTGCAAAAAGGCCAAATCCAAAGTTTTACCCCATGGTTTGTATACTCCTTTACCTGTTCCTGAATATCCTTGGATTGACCTTTCCATGGACTTTGTTTTGGGGCTGCCAAGAACAAAGACTGGAAAAGATTCTATTTTTGTTGTTGTGGACAGGTTCTCAAAAATGGCACACTTCATCCCTTGCAAAAAGGTGGATGATGCTTGCCACATTGCTGATTTGTTCTTCAAAGAGGTGGTGCGCCTACATGGCCTACCAAAGAGTATAGTGTCCGATCGTGACGCTAAGTTTCTAAGCCACTTCTGGAGAACTTTGTGGGGTAAGGTGGGAACTAAGTTACTATTCTCTACAACTTGTCATCCCCAAACTGATGGGCAAACTGAGGTGATGAAGACTTCAATTCGAGGTCGAATTCTTTTCAAGAGGGGGCGAATGATGAGGACATGGAGGTCCAAGAAGCCATTCAAAGCCTAGGAGGCCCAATTACTAGGGCAATGTCAAGAAGGGCGCAAGAAGGCTTAGTCCAATTTATGACTAAGACAATTGCGAACATGGGCAAAGATGTAATTGCACCAAAAACCATGCTTGTCATACAAGACATGGAGGAGGCGCAACATGCATAACCAGCCAGCCATGTTATTTTGTTTTGAATAAAGTGCATGTGACCAATTGATTTATTTGGGACCAAGGCACTAAGTTATTTAATTCCTTTTTATTTTTGTGTGTTTAATCCACTTCAAGTGGTGGTGTGTGGCGCAAAGAGGAGGGTCCCATAAACTCTCAACAGCTCTTTGTGTAATTCAAGTGATCTGATGACAAGGAAAGACAAAGGAATTCAAGGCAATCAAGGCAAGAAGGAGTTATACAAGACAAAGGAGTAAATACTCCAACAGCACACTAAAAGTGTAACAGCCACCTACTTAAGTGCAATCAAAATGGTGGCTGTGAAACCTTCCTAGTCATGAAAAGCAATCAAAGAGGGAGCTACCATCTGACCAAGCAAGGCGCCTCACCTCCCCTGGCCAGGTGCATTGCGCCACCTTGGAGCTGGTCAGCAGCCAACCAATTAATTGTAAATGCTTCTTTATGATAGCTTAGGATTCCTTGTAAACATTGAGCTGGTCAGCAGCCATTGTAATTGTTCTTTATGATAGCCTAGGATTCCTTGTAGACATTGAGCTGGTCAGCAGCCAATGTAATTGCTCTTTATGCTAGCCTAGGATTCCTTGTAGCCTTAAATGGCAAAGAATTGGTCACTTCTTTGTAATCAGAACCAGCCTCCCTCACTATATATAGGGGGCGCATGGAGCATGGAAGAACAACTTTGATTTTGAGCAAAAATATTACCTTGTGTAATTGAGTCCTTACTCTTTGGTTCTGGATTGAACCAGACTTTGATCTTACCAAGAATCCTTTCTTGTGGTGATCCTCATTTCCATAGGCTTATCCTTGTCTTGGATTAGACCAAGGTGGCGCCACACCCCCTCCCATCCATTCTTCTTGTTCCTTGCTTCCTAAATTGCTCTCTTGTTTGCTTGTTATAACAAGAACTCTTAATTCTCACTTCCTTTTTGTTCACTTGTTCTTATTCTGTTCACTAGTTTCTTGTTAAAATAAGAACCATCCTTTCTTGCTATTCTTTCTTAAAGATTGAAAATCACAAGTTCTTAGTCACAACCAGAATCTAAGTGGTGAATTCAAGTCATTGGCCAAGTTGTTACAACAAGGAGGCCATCAGGGTTGGTCTCGTTCGTCCTGCCATTTGATCCTTTGGCATTCTTTGGACCTAGTTCGTCTCCTTCGTCCCTGTTCGTCCTCCCATTTGATCCTTTGGGCATTCTTTGGACCAAGTTCGTCTCGTTCGTCCCTCTACGTCCTCCCATTTCATCCTTCGGCATTCTTTGTACCAAGTTCGCCACGTTTGTCCTCCCTTTTGATCCATCGGCATTCTTTGGACCAAGTTCGTCTCCTTCGTCCCTCTTCGTCCTCCCATTTGATCCTTTGACATTCTTTGGACCAAGTTCGTCTCGTTCGTCCTCTCATTTGATCCTTTGGCATTCTTTGGACCAAGTTCGTCTCTTTCGTCCCTTTTCGTCCTCCCATTTCATCCTTGGGCATTCTTTGGACCAAGTTCGTCTCGCTCGTCCCTCTACGTCCTCCCATTTGATCCTTGGGCATTCTTTGTACCAAGTTCGCCACATTCGTCCTCCCATTTGATACTTTGACATTCTTTGGACCAAGTTCGTCTCGTTCGTCCTCTCATTTGATCCTTTGGCATTCTTTGGACCAAGTTTGTCTCCTTCGTCCCTCTTCGTCCTCCCATTTGATCCTTTGACATTCTTTGGACCAAGTTCGTCTCGTTCGTCCTCCCATTTGATCCTTTGGCATTCTTTGGACCAAGTTCGTCTCGTTCGACCCTGTTCGTCCTCCCATTTGATCCTTTGGGCATTCTTTGGACCAAGTTCGTCTCCTTCGTTCCTGTTCGTGCTCCCATTTGATCCTTTGCATTCTTTGTACCAAGTTGGTCTCGTTCGTCCTCCGATTTGATCCTTTGGCATTCTTTGGACTAAGTTCGTCTCATTCGTCCCTGTTCGTCCTCCCATTTGATCCATGGGCATTCTTTGTACCAAGTTCGTCACGTTCGTCCTCCCATTTGATCCTTTGGCATTCTTTGGACCAAGTTCGTCTCCTTCGTCCTCCCATTTGATCCTTTGGCATTCTTTGGACCAAGTTCATCTCGTTCGTCCCTCTTCGTTCTCCCATTTGATCCTTTGACATTCTTTGTACCAAGTTGGTCTCGTTCGTCCTCCCATTTGATCCTTTGGCATTCTTGGGACCAAGTTCGTCTCGTTCGACCTTGTTCGTCCTCCCATTTGATCCATGGGCATTCTTTGTACCAAGTTCATGACGTTCGTCCTCCCATTTGATCCTTCGGCATTCTTTGGACCAAGTTCGTCTCCTTCGTCCCTCTTCGTCCTCCCATTTGATCCTTTGACATTCTTTGGACCAAGTTCGTCTCGTTCGTCCTCCCATTTGATCCTTTGGCATTCTTTGGTCCAAGTTCGTCTCCTTCGTCCCTGTTCGTCCTCCCATTTGATCCTTTGACATTCTTTGGACCAAGTTCGTCTCGTTCGTCCTCCCATTTGATCCTTTGGGCATTCCTTGGACCAAGTTCATCTCGTTCGTCCCTCTACGTCCTCCTATTTGATCCTTGGGAATTCTTTGTACCAAGTTCGTCACGTTCGTCTTCCCATTTGATCCTTTGGGCATTCTTTGGACCAAGTTCGTCTCATTCGTCCCTATTCGTCCTCCCATTTGATCCTTTGGGCATTCTTTGGACCAAGTTCGTCTCATTCGTCCCTCTACGTCCTCCCATTTGATCTTTGGGCATTCTTTGGACCAAATTCGTCTTGTTCGTCCCTCTTCGTCCTCCCATTTGTTCCTTTGGCATTCTTTGTACCAACTTGGTCTCGTTCGACCTCCCATTTGATCCTTTGCATTCTTTGTACCAAGTTGGTCTCATTCGTCCTCCGATTTGATCCTTTGGCATTCTTTGGACCAAGTTCGTCTCATTCGTCCCTATTCGTCCTCCCATTTGATCCATGGGCATTCTTTTTACCAAGTTCGTCACGTTCGTCCTCCCATTTGATCCTTTGGCATTCTTTGGACCAAGTTCGTCTCCTTCGTCCTCCCATTTGATCTTTGGGCATTCTTTGGACCAAGTTCGTCTCGTTCGTCCCCCATTTGATCCTTTGGCATTCTTTGGACCAAGTTCGTCTCGTTCGTCCCTCTTCGTCCTCCTATTTGATCCTTTGGCATTCTTAGTACCAACTTGGTCTCGTTCGACCTCCCATTTGATCCTTTGCATTCTTTGTACCAAGTTGGTCTCGTTCGTCCTCCGATTTTATCCTTTGGCATTCTTTGGACCAAGTTCGTCTCATTCGTCCCTGTTCGTCCTCCCATTTGATCCATGGACATTCTTTGTACCAAGTTCGTCACGTTCGTCCTCCCATTTGATCCTTTGGCATTCTTTGGACCAAGTTCGTCTCGTTCGACCCTGTTCGTCCTCCCATTTGATCCTTTGGGCATTCTTTGGACCAAGTTCGTCTCCTTCGTCCCTGTTCGTGCTCCCATTTGATCCTTTGGCATTCTTTGGACCAAGTTCGTCTCGTTCGTCCTCCCATTTGATCCTTTGGCATTCTTTGGACCAAGTTCGTCTCGTTCGACCCTGTTCGTCCTCCCATTTGATCCTTTGACATTCTTTGGACCAAGTTCGTCTCGTTCGTCCTCTCATTTGATCCTTTGGCATTCTTTGGACCAAGTTCGTCTCTTTCGTCCCTTTTCGTCCTCCCATTTCATCCTTGGGCATTCTTTGGACCAAGTTCGTCTCGCTCGTCCCTCTACGTCCTCCCATTTGATCCTTGGGCATTCTTTGTACCAAGTTCGCCACATTCGTCCTCCCATTTGATACTTTGACATTCTTTGGACCAAGTTCGTCTCGTTCGTCCTCTCATTTGATCCTTTGGCATTCTTTGGACCAAGTTTGTCTCCTTCGTCCCTCTTCGTCCTCCCATTTGATCCTTTGACATTCTTTGGACCAAGTTCGTCTCGTTCGTCCTCCCATTTGATCCTTTGGCATTCTTTGGACCAAGTTCGTCTCGTTCGACCCTGTTCGTCCTCCCATTTGATCCTTTGGGCATTCTTTGGACCAAGTTCGTCTCCTTCGTTCCTGTTCGTGCTCCCATTTGATCCTTTGCATTCTTTGTACCAAGTTGGTCTCGTTCGTCCTCCGATTTGATCCTTTGGCATTCTTTGGACTAAGTTCGTCTCATTCGTCCCTGTTCGTCCTCCCATTTGATCCATGGGCATTCTTTGTACCAAGTTCGTCACGTTCGTCCTCCCATTTGATCCTTTGGCATTCTTTGGACCAAGTTCGTCTCCTTCGTCCTCCCATTTGATCCTTTGGCATTCTTTGGACCAAGTTCATCTCGTTCGTCCCTCTTCGTTCTCCCATTTGATCCTTTGACATTCTTTGTACCAAGTTGGTCTCGTTCGTCCTCCCATTTGATCCTTTGGCATTCTTGGGACCAAGTTCGTCTCGTTCGACCTTGTTCGTCCTCCCATTTGATCCATGGGCATTCTTTGTACCAAGTTCATGACGTTCGTCCTCCCATTTGATCCTTCGGCATTCTTTGGACCAAGTTCGTCTCCTTCGTCCCTCTTCGTCCTCCCATTTGATCCTTTGACATTCTTTGGACCAAGTTCGTCTCGTTCGTCCTCCCATTTGATCCTTTGGCATTCTTTGGTCCAAGTTCGTCTCCTTCGTCCCTGTTCGTCCTCCCATTTGATCCTTTGACATTCTTTGGACCAAGTTCGTCTCGTTCGTCCTCCCATTTGATCCTTTGGGCATTCCTTGGACCAAGTTCATCTCGTTCGTCCCTCTACGTCCTCCTATTTGATCCTTGGGAATTCTTTGTACCAAGTTCGTCACGTTCGTCTTCCCATTTGATCCTTTGGGCATTCTTTGGACCAAGTTCGTCTCATTCGTCCCTATTCGTCCTCCCATTTGATCCTTTGGGCATTCTTTGGACCAAGTTCGTCTCATTCGTCCCTCTACGTCCTCCCATTTGATCTTTGGGCATTCTTTGGACCAAATTCGTCTTGTTCGTCCCTCTTCGTCCTCCCATTTGTTCCTTTGGCATTCTTTGTACCAACTTGGTCTCGTTCGACCTCCCATTTGATCCTTTGCATTCTTTGTACCAAGTTGGTCTCATTAGTCCTCCGATTTGATCCTTTGGCATTCTTTGGACCAAGTTCGTCTCATTCGTCCCTATTCGTCCTCCCATTTGATCCATGGGCATTCTTTTTACCAAGTTCGTCACGTTCGTCCTCCCATTTGATCCTTTGGCATTCTTTGGACCAAGTTCGTCTCCTTCGTCCTCCCATTTGATCTTTGGGCATTCTTTGGACCAAGTTCGTCTCGTTCGTCCCCCATTTGATCCTTTGGCATTCTTTGGACCAAGTTCGTCTCGTTCGTCCCTCTTCGTCCTCCTATTTGATCCTTTGGCATTCTTAGTACCAACTTGGTCTCGTTCGACCTCCCATTTGATCCTTTGCATTCTTTGTACCAAGTTGGTCTCGTTCGTCCTCCGATTTTATCCTTTGGCATTCTTTGGACCAAGTTCGTCTCATTCGTCCCTGTTCGTCCTCCCATTTGATCCATGGACATTCTTTGTACCAAGTTCGTCACGTTCGTCCTCCCATTTGATCCTTTGGCATTCTTTGGACCAAGTTCGTCTCGTTCGACCCTGTTCGTCCTCCCATTTGATCCTTTGGGCATTCTTTGGACCAAGTTCGTCTCCTTCGTCCCTGTTCGTGCTCCCATTTGATCCTTTGGCATTCTTTGGACCAAGTTCGTCTCGTTCGTCCTCCCATTTGATCCTTTGGCATTCTTTGGACCAAGTTCGTCTCGTTCGACCCTGTTCGTCCTCCCATTTGATCCTTTGGGCATTCTTTGGACCAAGTTCGTCTCCTTCGTCCCTGTTCGTGCTCCCATTTGATCCTTTGGCATTCTTTGGACCAAGTTCGTCTCTTTCGTCCCTTTTCGTCCTCCCATTTCATCCTTGGGCATTCTTTGGACCAAGTTCGTCTCGCTCGTCCCTCTACGTCCTCCCATTTGATCCTTGGGCATTCTTTGTACCAAGTTCGCCACGTTCGTCCTCCCATTTGATACTTTGACATTCTTTGGACCAAGTTCGTCTCGTTCGTCCTCTCATTTGATCCTTTGGCATTCTTTGGACCAAGTTTGTCTCCTTCGTCCCTCTTCGTCCTCCCATTTGATCCTTTGACATTCTTTGGACCAAGTTCGTCTCGTTCGTCCTCCCATTTGATCCTTTGGCATTCTTTGGACCAAGTTCGTCTCGTTTGACCCTGTTCGTCCTCCCATTTGATCCTTTGGGCATTCTTTGGACCAAGTTCGTCTCCTTCGCTCCTGTTCGTGCTCCCATTTGATCCTTTGCATTCTTTGTACCAAGTTGGTCTCGTTCGTCCTCCGATTTGATCCTTTGGCATTCTTTGGACTAAGTTCGTCTCATTCGTCCCTGTTCGTCCTCCCATTTGATCCATGGGCATTCTTTGTACCAAGTTCGTCACGTTCGTCCTCCCATTTGATCCTTTGGCATTCTTTGGACCAAGTTCGTCTCCTTCGTCCTCCCATTTGATCCTTTGGCATTCTTTGGACCAAGTTCGTCTCCTTCGTCCCTCTTCGTCCTCCCATTTGATCCTTTGACATTCTTTGGACCATGTTCGTCTCGTTCGTCCTCCCATTTGATCCTTTGGCATTCTTTGGTCCAAGTTCGTCTCCTTCGTCCCTGTTCGTCCTCCCATTTGATCCTTTGACATTCTTTGGACCAAGTTCGTCTCGTTCGTCCTCCCATTTGATCCTTTGGGCATTCCTTGGACCAAGTTCATCTCGTTCGTCCCTCTACGTCCTCCTATTTGATCCTTGGGAATTCTTTGTACCAAGTTCGTCTCGTTCGTCCTCCCATTTGATCCTTTGGCATTCTTTGGTCCAAGTTCGTCTCCTTCGTCCCTGTTCGTGCTCCCATTTGATCCTTTGGCATTCTTTGGACCAAGTTCGTCTCTTTCGTCCCTTTTCGTCCTCCCATTTCATCCTTGGGCATTCTTTGGACCAAGTTCGTCTCGCTCGTCCCTCTACGTCCTCCCATTTGATCCTTGGGCATTCTTTGTACCAAGTTCGCCACGTTCGTCCTCCCATTTGATACTTTGACATTCTTTGGACCAAGTTCGTCTCGTTCGTCCTCTCATTTGATCCTTTGGCATTCTTTGGACCAAGTTTGTCTCCTTCGTCCCTCTTCGTCCTCCCATTTGATCCTTTGACATTCTTTGGACCAAGTTCGTCTCGTTCGTCCTCCCATTTGATCCTTTGGCATTCTTTGGACCAAGTTCGTCTCGTTTGACCCTGTTCGTCCTCCCATTTGATCCTTTGGGCATTCTTTGGACCAAGTTCGTCTCCTTCGTTCCTGTTCGTGCTCCCATTTGATCCTTTGCATTCTTTGTACCAAGTTGGTCTCGTTCGTCCTCCGATTTGATCCTTTGGCATTCTTTGGACTAAGTTCGTCTCATTCGTCCCTGTTCGTCCTCCCATTTGATCCATGGGCATTCTTTGTACCAAGTTCGTCACGTTCGTCCTCCCATTTGATCCTTTGGCATTCTTTGGACCAAGTTCGTCTCCTTCGTCCTCCCATTTGTTCCTTTGGCATTCTTTGGACCAAGTTCATCTCGTTCGTCCCTCTTCGTTCTCCCATTTGATCCTTTGACATTCTTTGTACCGAGTTGGTCTCGTTCGTCCCCCCATTTGATCCTTTGCATTCTTGGGACCAAGTTCGTCTCGTTCGACCTTGTTCGTCCTCCCATTTGATCCATGGGCTTTCTTTGTACCAAGTTCATGACGTTCGTCCTCCCATTTGATCCTTCGGCATTCTTTGGACCAAGTTCGTCTCCTTCGTCCCTCTTCGTCCTCCCATTTGATCCTTTGACATTCTTTGGACCATGTTCGTCTCGTTCGTCCTCCCATTTGATCCTTTGGCATTCTTTGGTCCAAGTTCGTCTCCTTCGTCCCTGTTCGTCCTCCCATTTGATCCTTTGACATTCTTTGGACCAAGTTCGTCTCGTTCGTCCTCCCATTTGATCCTTTGGGCATTCCTTGGACCAAGTTCATCTCGTTCGTCCCTCTTCGTCCTCCTATTTGATCCTTGGGAATTCTTTGTACCAAGTTCGTCACGTTCGTCCTCCCATTTGATCCTTTGGCATTCTTTGGACCAAGTTCGTCTCCTTCGTCCTCCCATTTGTTCCTTTGGCATTCTTTGGACCAAGTTTGTCTCCTTCGTCCCTCTTCGTCCTCCCATTTGATCCTTTGACATTCTTTGGACCAAGTTCGTCTCGTTCGTCCTCCCATTTGATCCTTTGGCATTCTTTGGACCAAGTTCGTCTCGTTTGACCCTGTTCGTCCTCCCATTTGATCCTTTGGGCATTCTTTGGACCAAGTTCGTCTCCTTCGCTCCTGTTCGTGCTCCCATTTGATCCTTTGCATTCTTTGTACCAAGTTGGTCTCGTTCGTCCTCCGATTTGATCCTTTGGCATTCTTTGGACTAAGTTCGTCTCATTCGTCCCTGTTCGTCCTCCCATTTGATCCATGGGCATTCTTTGTACCAAGTTCGTCACGTTCGTCCTCCCATTTGATCCTTTGGCATTCTTTGGACCAAGTTCGTCTCCTTCGTCCTCCCATTTGATCCTTTGGCATTCTTTGGACCAAGTTCGTCTCCTTCGTCCCTCTTCGTCCTCCCATTTGATCCTTTGACATTCTTTGGACCATGTTCGTCTCGTTCGTCCTCCCATTTGATCCTTTGGCATTCTTTGGTCCAAGTTCGTCTCCTTCGTCCCTGTTCGTCCTCCCATTTGATCCTTTGACATTCTTTGGACCAAGTTCGTCTCGTTCGTCCTCCCATTTGATCCTTTGGGCATTCCTTGGACCAAGTTCATCTCGTTCGTCCCTCTACGTCCTCCTATTTGATCCTTGGGAATTCTTTGTACCAAGTTCGTCTCGTTCGTCCTCCCATTTGATCCTTTGGCATTCTTTGGTCCAAGTTCGTCTCCTTCGTCCCTGTTCGTGCTCCCATTTGATCCTTTGGCATTCTTTGGACCAAGTTCGTCTCTTTCGTCCCTTTTCGTCCTCCCATTTCATCCTTGGGCATTCTTTGGACCAAGTTCGTCTCGCTCGTCCCTCTACGTCCTCCCATTTGATCCTTGGGCATTCTTTGTACCAAGTTCGCCACGTTCGTCCTCCCATTTGATACTTTGACATTCTTTGGACCAAGTTCGTCTCGTTCGTCCTCTCATTTGATCCTTTGGCATTCTTTGGACCAAGTTTGTCTCCTTCGTCCCTCTTCGTCCTCCCATTTGATCCTTTGACATTCTTTGGACCAAGTTCGTCTCGTTCGTCCTCCCATTTGATCCTTTGGCATTCTTTGGACCAAGTTCGTCTCGTTTGACCCTGTTCGTCCTCCCATTTGATCCTTTGGGCATTCTTTGGACCAAGTTCGTCTCCTTCGTTCCTGTTCGTGCTCCCATTTGATCCTTTGCATTCTTTGTACCAAGTTGGTCTCGTTCGTCCTCCGATTTGATCCTTTGGCATTCTTTGGACTAAGTTCGTCTCATTCGTCCCTGTTCGTCCTCCCATTTGATCCATGGGCATTCTTTGTACCAAGTTCGTCACGTTCGTCCTCCCATTTGATCCTTTGGCATTCTTTGGACCAAGTTCGTCTCCTTCGTCCTCCCATTTGTTCCTTTGGCATTCTTTGGACCAAGTTCATCTCGTTCGTCCCTCTTCGTTCTCCCATTTGATCCTTTGACATTCTTTGTACCGAGTTGGTCTCGTTCGTCCCCCCATTTGATCCTTTGCATTCTTGGGACCAAGTTCGTCTCGTTCGACCTTGTTCGTCCTCCCATTTGATCCATGGGCTTTCTTTGTACCAAGTTCATGACGTTCGTCCTCCCATTTGATCCTTCGGCATTCTTTGGACCAAGTTCGTCTCCTTCGTCCCTCTTCGTCCTCCCATTTGATCCTTTGACATTCTTTGGACCATGTTCGTCTCGTTCGTCCTCCCATTTGATCCTTTGGCATTCTTTGGTCCAAGTTCGTCTCCTTCGTCCCTGTTCGTCCTCCCATTTGATCCTTTGACATTCTTTGGACCAAGTTCGTCTCGTTCGTCCTCCCATTTGATCCTTTGGGCATTCCTTGGACCAAGTTCATCTCGTTCGTCCCTCTTCGTCCTCCTATTTGATCCTTGGGAATTCTTTGTACCAAGTTCGTCACGTTCGTCTTCCCATTTGATCCTTTGGGCATTCTTTGGACCAAGTTCGTCTCATTCGTCCCTATTCGTCCTCCCATTTGATCCTTTGGGCATTCTTTGGACCAAGTTCGTCTCATTCGTCCCTCTACGTCCTCCCATTTGATCTTTGGGCATTCTTTGGACCAAATTCATCTTGTTCGTCCTTCTTCGTCCTCCCATTTGTTCCTTTGGCATTCTTTGTACCAACTTGGTCTCGTTCGACCTCCCATTTGATCCTTTGCATTCTTTGTACCAAGTTGGTCTCGTTCGTCCTCCGATTTGATCCTTTGGCATTCTTTGGACCAAGTTCGTCTCATTCGTCCCTATTCGTCCTCCCATTTGATCCATGGGCATTCTTTTTACCAAGTTCGTCACGTTCGTCCTCCCATTTGATCCTTTGGCATTCTTTGGACCAAGTTCGTCTCCTTCGTCCTCCCATTTGATCCTTTGGCATTCTTTGGACCAAGTTCGTCTCGTTCGACCCTGTTCGTCCTCCCATTTGATCCTTTGGGCATTCTTTGGACCAAGTTCGTCTCCTTCGTCCCTGTTCGTGCTCCCATTTGATCCTTTGGCATTCTTTGGACCAAGTTTGTCTCGTTCGTCCTCCCATTTGATCATTTGGCATTCTTTGGACCAAGTTCGTCTCATTCATCCCTGTTTGTCCTCCCATTTGATCCACGGGCATTCTTTGTACCAAGTTCGTCACGTTCGTCCTCCCATTTGATCCTTTGGCATTCTTTGGACCAAGTTCGTCTCCTTCGTCCTCCCATTTGATCCTTTGGCATTCTTTGGACCAAGTTCGTCTCGTTCGACCCTGTTCGTCCTCCCATTTGATCCTTTGGGCATTCTTTGTACCAAGTTCGTCTCCTTCGTCCCTGTTCGTGCTCCCATTTGATCCTTTGGCATTCTTTGGACCAAGTTCGTCTCGTTCGTCCTCCCATTTGATCCTTTGGCATTCTTTGGACCAAGTTCGTCTCGTTCGACCCTGTTTGTCCTCCTTCGTCCCTGTTCGTGCTCCCATTTGATCCTTTGGCATTCTTTGGACCAAGTTCGTCTCGTTCGTCCTCCCATTTGATCCTTTGGCATTCTTTGGACCAAGTTCGTCTCGTTCGACCCTGTTCGTCCTCCCATTTGATCCTTTGGGCATTCTTTGGACCAAGTTCGTCTCCTTCGTCCCTGTTCGTGCTCCCATTTGATCCTTTGGCATTCTTTGGACCAAGTTCGTCTCTTTCGTCCCTTTTCGTCCTCCCATTTCATCCTTGGGCATTCTTTGGACCAAGTTCGTCTCATTCGTCCCTCTACGTCCTCCCATTTGATCTTTGGGCATTCTTTGGACCAAATTCGTCTTGTTCGTCCCTCTTCGTCCTCCCATTTGTTCCTTTGGCATTCTTTGTACCAACTTGGTCTCGTTCGACCTCCCATTTGATCCTTTGCATTCTTTGTACCAAGTTGGTCTCGTTCGTCCTCCGATTTGATCCTTTGGCATTCTTTGGACCAAGTTCGTCTCATTTGTCCCTATTCGTCCTCCCATTTGATCCATGGGCATTCTTTTTACCAAGTTCGTCACGTTCGTCCTCCCATTTGATCCTTTGGCATTCTTTGGACCAAGTTCGTCTCCTTCGTCCTCCCATTTGATCCTTTGGCATTCTTTGGACCAAGTTCGTCTCGTTCGACCCTGTTCGTCCTCCCATTTGATCCTTTGGGCATTCTTTGGACCAAGTTCGTCTCCTTCGTCCCTGTTCGTGCTCCCATTTGATCCTTTGGCATTCTTTGGACCAAGTTTGTCTCGTTCGTCCTCCCATTTGATCATTTGGCATTCTTTGGACCAAGTTCGTCTCATTCGTCCCTGTTCGTCCTCCCATTTGATCCACGGGCATTCTTTGTACCAAGTTCGTCACGTTCGTCCTCCCATTTGATCCTTTGGCATTCTTTGGACCAAGTTCGTCTCCTTCGTCCTCCCATTTGATCCTTTGGCATTCTTTGGACCAAGTTCGTCTCGTTCGACCCTGTTCGTCCTCCCATTTGATCCTATGGGCATTCTTTGGACCAAGTTCGTCTCCTTCGTCCCTGTTCGTGCTCCCATTTGATCCTTTGGCATTCTTTGGACCAAGTTCGTCTCGTTCGTCCTCCCATTTGATCCTTTGGCATTCTTTGGACCAAGTTCGTCTCGTTCAACCCTGTTCGTCCTCCCATTTGATCCTTTGGGCATTCTTTGGACCAAGTTCATCTCCTTCGTCCCTGTTCGTACTTCCATTTGATCCTTTGGCATTCTTTGGACCAAGTTCGTCTCGTTCGTCCTCCCATTTGATCCTTTGGCATTCTTTGGACCAAGTTTGTCTCGTTCGACCCTGTTGGTCCTCCCATTTGATCCTTTGGGCATTCCTTGGACCAAGTTCGTCTCCTTCGTCCCTCTTCGTCCTCCCATTTGATCCTTTGGCATTCTTTGTAGCAAGTTGGTCTCGTTCGACCTCCCATTTGATCCTTTGGCATTCTTTGGACCAAGTTCGTCTCGTTCGTCCCTGTTCGTCCTCCCATTTGATCCATGGGCATTCTTTGTACGAAGTTCGTCACGTTCGTCCTCCCATTTGATCCTTTGACATTCTTTGGACCAAGTTCGTCTCGTTCGTCCTCTCATCTGATCCCTTGGCAATCATTGGACGAAGTTCGTCTCCTTCGTCCCTGTTCATCCTCCCATTTGATCCTTTGGCCATTCTTTGGACCAAGTTCGTCTCGTTCGTCCCTTTTCGTACTCCAATTTCATCCTTGGGCAATCTTTGGACCAAGTTCATCTCGTTCGTCCCTCTTCGTCCTCCCATTTGATCCTTTGGAATTCTTTGTAGGAAGTTGGTCTCGTTCGACCTCCCATTTGATCCTTTGGCATTCTTTGGACCAAGTTCGTCTCGTTCGTCCCTGTTCGTCCTCCCATTTGATCCATGGGCATTCTTTGTACGAAGTTCGTCACGTTCGTCCTCCCATTTGATCCTTTGGCATTCTTTGGACCAACTTCGTCTCCTTCGTCCCTCTTCATCCTCCCATTTGATCCTTTGACATTCTTTGGACCAAGTTCGTCTCGTTCGTCCTCCCATTTGATCCTTTGGCATTCTTTGGACCAAGTTCGTCTCGTTCGTCCCTGTTCGTCCTCCCATTTGATCCTTTGGGCATTCTTTGGACCAAGTTCGTCTCGTTCGTCCCTCTACGTCCTCCTATTTGATCCTTGGGAATTCTTTGTACCAAGTTCATCACGTTCGTCGTCCCATTTGATCCTTTGGGCATTCTTTTGGCCAAGTTCGTCTCATTCGTCCCTATTCGTCCTCCCATTTGATCCTTTGGGCATTCTTTGGACCAAGTTCGTCTCATTCGTCCATCTACGTCCTACCATTTGATCTTTGGGCATTCTTTGGACCAAGTTCGTCTCGTTCGTCCCACTTCGTCCTCCCATTTGATCATTTGGCATTCTTTGTACCAAGTTGGTCTCGTTCGACCTCCCATTTGATCCTTTGACATTCTTTGTACCAAGTTGGTCTCGTTCGTCCTCCGATTTGATCCTTTGTCATTCTTTGGACCAAGTTCGTCTCCTTCGTCCCAGTTCGTCATCCCATTTGATCCATGGGCATTCTTTGTAACAAGTTCGTCACGTTCGTCGTCCCATTTGATCCTTTGGGCATTCTTTGGACCAAGTTCGTCTCATTCGTCCCTGTTCGTCCTCCCATTTGATCCTTTGGGCATTCTTTCGATCAAGTTCGTCTCATTCGTCCCTCTACGTCCTCCCATTTGATCTTTGGGCATTCTTTGGACCAAGTTCGTCTCGTTCGTCCCCCATTTGATCCTTTGGCATTCTTTGGACAAAGTTCGTCTCGTTCGTCCCTCTTCGTCCTCCCATTTGATCCTTTGGCATTCTTTGTACCAACTTGGTCTCGTTCGACCTCCCATTTGATCCTTTGCATTCTTTGTACCAAGTTGGTCTCGTTCGTCCTCTGATTTGATCCTTTGGCATTCTTTGGACCAAGTTCGTCTCATTCGTCCCTGTTCGTCCTCCCATTTGATCCATGGGCATTCTTTGTACCAAGTTCGTCACGTTCGTCCTCCCATTTGATCCTTTGGCATTTTTTGGACCAAGTTCGTCTCCTTCGTCCTCCCATTTGATCCTTTGGCATTCTTTGGACCAAGTTCGTCTCGTTCGACCCTGTTTGTCCTCCCATTTGATCCTTTGGGCATTCTTTGGACCAAGTTCGTCTCCTTCGTCCCTGTTCGTGCTCCCATTTGATCCTTTGGCATTCTTTGGACCAAGTTCGTCTCGTTCGTCCTCCCATTTGATCCTTTGGCATTCTTTGGACCAAGTTCGTCTCGTTCGACCCTGTTCGTCCTCCCATTTGATCCTTTGGGCATTCTTTGGACCAAGTTTGTCTCCTTCGTCCCTGTTCGCGCTCCCATTTGATCCTTTGGCATTCTTTGGACCAAGTTCGTCTCTTTCGTCCCTTTTCGTCCTCCCATTTCATCCTTGGGCATTCTTTGGACCAAGTTCGTCTCGTTCGTCCCTCTACGTCCTCCCATTTGATCCTTGGGCATTCTTTGTACCAAGTTCGCCACGTTCGTCCTCCCATTTGATACTTTGGCATTCTTTGGACCAAGTTCGTCTCGTTCGTCCTCTCATTTGATCCATTGGCATTCTTTGGACCAAGTTCGTCTCCTTCGTCCCTCTTCGTCCTCCCATTTGATCCTTTGACATTCTTTGGACCAAGTTCGTCTCGTTCGTCCTCCCATTTGATCCTTTGGCATTCTTTGGACCAAGTTCGTCTCGTTCGACCCTGTTCGTCCTCCCATTTGATCCTTTGGGCATTCTTTGGACCAAGTTCGTCTCCTTCGTTCCTGTTCGTGCTCCCATTTGATCCTTTGCATTCTTTGTACCAAGTTGGTCTCGTTCGTCCTCCGATTTGATCCTTTGGCATTCTTTGGACCAAGTTCGTCTCATTCGTCCCTGTTCGTCCTCCCATTTGATCCATGGGCATTCTTTGTACCAAGTTCGTCACGTTCGTCCTCCCATTTGATCCTTTGGCATTCTTTGGACCAAGTTCGTCTCCTTCGTCCTCCCATTTGATCCTTTGGCATTCTTCGGACCAAGTTCGTCTCGTTCGACCCTGTTCGTCCTCCCATTTGATCCTTTGGGCATTCTTTGGACCAAGTTCGTCTCCTTCGTCCCTGTTCGTGCTCCCATTTCATCCTTTGGCATTCTTTGGACCATGTTCGTCTCGTTCGTCCTCCCATTTGATCCTTTGGCATTCTTTGGACCAAGTTCATCTCGTTCGACCCTGTTCGTCCTCCCATTTGATCCTTTGGGCATTCTTTGGACCAAGTTCGTCTCCTTCGTCCCTGTTCGTGCTCCCATTTGATCCTTTGGCATTCTTTGGACCAAGTTCGTCTCTTTCGTCCCTTTTCGTCCTCCCATTTCATCCTTGGGCATTCTTTGGACCAAGTTCGTCTCGTTCGTCCCTCTACGTCCTCCCATTTGATCCTTGGGCATTCTTTGTACGAAGTTCGCCACGTTCGTCCTCCCATTTGATACTTTGACATTCTTTGGACCAAGTTCTTCTCGTTCGTCCTCTCATTTGATCCTTTGGCATTCTTTGGACCATGTTCGTCTCCTTCGTCCCTCTTCGTCCTCCCATTTGATCCTTTGACATTCTTTGGACCAAGTTCGTCTCGTTCGTCCTCCCATTTGATCCTTTGGCATTCTTTGGACCAAGTTCGTCTCGTTCGACCCTGTTCGTCCTCCCATTTGATCCTTTGGGCATTCTTTGGACCAAGTTCGTCTCCTTCGTTCCTGTTCTTGCTCCCATTTGATCCTTTGCATTCTTTGTACCAAGTTGGTCTCGTTCGTCCTCCGATTTGATCCTTTGTCATTCTTTGGACCAAGTTCGTCTCATTCGTCCCTGTTCGTCCTCCCATTTGATCCATGGGCATTCTTTGTACCAAGTTCGTCACGTTCGTCCTCCCATTTGATCCTTTGGCATTCTTTGGACCAAGTTCGTCTCCTTCGTCCTCCCATTTGATCCTTTGGCATTCTTTGGACCAAGTTCGTCACGTTCGACCCTGTTCGTCCTCCCATTTGATCCTTTGGGCATTCTTTGGACCAAGTTCGTCTCCTTCGTCCCTGTTCGTTCTCCCATTTGATCCTTTGGCATTCTTTGGACCAAGTTCGTCTCGTTCGTCCTCCCATTTGATCCTTTGGCATTCTTTGGAGCAAGTTCGTCTCGTTCGACCCTGTTCGTCCTCCCATTTGATCCTTTGGGCATTCTTTGGACCAAGTTCGTCTCCTTCGTCCCTGTTCGTGCTTCCATTTGATCCTTTGGCATTCTTTGGACCAAGTTCGTCTCGTTCGTCCTCCCATTTGATCCTTTGGCATTCTTTGGACCAAGTTCGTCTCGTTCGACCCTGTTCGTCCTCCCATTTGATCCTTTGGGCATTCTTTGGACCAAGTTCGTCTCGTTCGTCCCTCTACGTCCTCCTATTTGATCCTTGGGAATTCTTTGTATCAAGTTCATCACGTTCGTCGTCCCATTTGATCCTTTGGGCATTCTTTTGGCCAAGTTCGTCTCATTCGTCCCTATTCGTCCTCCCATTTGATCCTTTGGGCATTCTTTGGACCAAGTTCGTCTCATTCGTCCCTCTACGTCCTACCATTTGATCTTTGGGCATTCTTTGGACCAAGTTCGTCTCGTTCGTCCCACTTCGTCCTCCCATTTGATCATTTGGCATTCTTTGTACCAAGTTGGTCTCGTTCGACCTCCCATTTGATCCTTTGACATTCTTTGTACCAAGTTGGTCTCGTTCGTCCTCCGATTTGATCCTTTGTCATTCTTTGGACCAAGTTCGTCTCCTTCGTCCCTGTTCGTCATCCCATTTGATCCATGGGCATTCTTTGTACCAAGTTCGTCACGTTCGTCGTCCCATTTGATCCTTCGGGCATTCTTTGGACCAAGTTCGTCTCATTCGTCCCTGTTCGTCCTCCCATTTGATCCTTTGGGCATTCTTTGGACCAAGTTCGTCTCATTCGTCCCTCTACGTCCTCCCATTTGATCTTTGGGCATTCTTTGGACCAAGTTCGTCTCGTTCGTCCTCCCATTTGATCCTTTGGCATTCTTTGGACCAAGTTCGTCTCGTTCGACCCTGTTCGTCCTCCCATTTGATCCTTTGGGCATTCTTTGTACCAAGTTCGTCTCCTTCGTCCCTGTTCGTGCTCCCATTTGATCCTTTGGCATTCTTTGGACCAAGTTCGTCTCGTTCGTCCTCCCATTTGATCCTTTGGCATTGTTTGGACCAAGTTCGTCTCGTTCGACCCTGTTCGTCCTCCCATTTGATCCTTTGGGCATTCTTTGGACCAAGTTCATCTCCTTCGTCCCTGTTCGTGCTTCCATTTGATCCTTTGGCATTCTTTGGACCAAGTTCGTCTCGTTCGTCCTCCCATTTGATCCTTTGGCATTCTTTGGACCAAGTTCGTCTCGTTCGACCCTGTTCGTCCTCCCATTTGATCCTTTGGGCATTCCTTGGACCAAGTTCGTCTCCTTCGTCCCTCTTCGTCCTCCCATTTGATCCTTTGGCATTCTTTGTAGCAAGTTGGTCTCGTTCGACCTCCCATTTGATCCTTTGGCATTCTTTGGACCAAGTTCGTCTCGTTCGTCCCTGTTCGTCCTCCCATTTGATCCATGGGCATTCTTTGTACCAAGTTCGTCACGTTCGTCCTCCCATTTGATCCTTTGGCATTCTTTGGACCAAGTTCGTCTCCTTCGTCCTCCCATTTGATCCTTTGGCATTCTTTGGACCAAGTTCGTCTCGTTCGACCCTGTTCGTCCTCCCATTTGATCCTTTGGGCATTCTTTGGACCAAGTTCGTCTCCTTCGTCCCTGTTCGTGCTCCCATTTGATCCTTTGGCATTCTTTGGACCAAGTTCGTCTCTTTCGTCCCTTTTCGTCCTCCCATTTCATCCTTGGGCATTCTTTGGACCAAGTTCGTCTCATTCGTCCCTCTACGTCCTCCCATGTGATCTTTGGGCATTCTTTGGACCAAATTCGTCTTGTTCGTCCCTCTTCGTCCTCCCATTTGTTCCTTTGGCATTCTTTGTACCAACTTGGTCTCGTTCGACCTCCCATTTGATCCTTTGCATTCTTTGTACCAAGTTGGTCTCGTTCGTCCTCCGATTTGATCCTTTGGCATTCTTTGGACCAAGTTCGTCTCATTCGTCCCTATTCGTCCTCCCATTTGATCCATGGGCATTCTTTTTACCAAGTTCGTCACGTTCGTCCTCCCATTTGATCCTTTGGCATTCTTTGGACCAAGTTCGTCTCCTTCGTCCTCCCATTTGATCCTTTGGCATTCTTTGGACCAAGTTCGTCTCGTTCGACCCTGTTCGTCCTCCCATTTGATCCTTTGGGCATTCTTTGGACCAAGTTCGTCTCCTTCGTCCCTGTTCGTGCTCCCATTTGATCCTTTGGCATTCTTTGGACCAAGTTTGTCTCGTTCGTCCTCCCATTTGATCATTTGGCATTCTTTGGACCAAGTTCGTCTCATTCGTCCCTGTTCGTCCTCCCATTTGATCCACGGGCATTCTTTGTACCAAGTTCGTCACGTTCGTCCTCCCATTTGATCCTTTGGCATTCTTTGGACCAAGTTCGTCTCCTTCGTCCTCGCATTTGATCCTTTGGCATTCTTTGGACCAAGTTCGTCTCGTTCGACCCTGTTCGTCCTCCCATTTGATCCTTGGGCATTCTTTGGACCAAATTCGTCTTGTTCGTCCCTCTTCGTCCTCCCATTTGTTCCTTTGGCATTCTTTGTACCAACTTGGTCTCGTTCGACCTCCCATTTGATCCTTTGGGCATTCTTTGGACCAAGTTCGTCTCATTCGTCCCTGTTCGTCCTCCCATTTGATCCACGGGCATTCTTTGTACCAAGTTCGTCACGTTCGTCCTCCCATTTGATCCTTTGGCATTCTTTGGACCAAGTTCGTCTCCTTCGTCCTCCCATTTGATCCTTTGGCATTCTTTGGACCAAGTTCGTCTCGTTCGACCCTGTTCGTCCTCCCATTTGATCCTTTGGGCATTCTTTGTACCAAGTTCGTCTCCTTCGTCCCTGTTCGTGCTCCCATTTGATCCTTTGGCATTCTTTGGACCAAGTTCGTCTCGTTCGTCCTCCCATTTGATCCTTTGGCATTCTTTGGACCAAGTTCTTCTCGTTCGACCCTGTTCGTCCTCGCATTTGATCCTTTGGCATTCTTTGGACCAAGTTCGTCTCTTTCGTCCCTTTTCGTCCTCCCATTTCATCCTTGGGCATTCTTTGGACCAAGTTCGTCTCATTCGTCCCTCTACGTCCTCCCATTTGATCTTTGGGCATTCTTTGGACCAAATTCGTCTTGTTCGTCCCTCTTCGTCCTCCCATTTGTTCCTTTGGCATTCTTTGTACCAACTTGGTCTCGTTCGACCTCCCATTTGATCCTTTGCATTCTTTGTACCAAGTTGGTCTCGTTCGTCCTCCGATTTGATCCTTTGGCATTCTTTGGACCAAGTTCGTCTCATTCGTCCCTATTCGTCCTCCCATTTGATCCATGGGCATTCTTTTTACCAAGTTCGTCACGTTCGTCCTTCCATTTGATCCTTTGGCATTCTTTGGACCAAGTTCGTCTCGTTCGTCCTCCCATTTGATCCTTTGGCATTCTTTGGACCAAGTTCTTCTCGTTCGACCCTGTTCGTCCTCCCATTTGATCCTTTGGGCATTCTTTGGACCAAGTTCATCTCCTTCGTCCCTGTTCGTGCTTCCATTTGATCCTTTGGCATTCTTTGGACCAAGTTCGTCTCGTTCGTCCTCCCATTTGATCCTTTGGCATTCTTTGGACCAAGTTCGTCTCGTTCGACCCTGTTCGTCCTCCCATTTGATCCTTTGGGCATTCCTTGGACCAAGTTCGTCTCCTTCGTCCCTCTTCGTCCTCCCATTTGATCCTTTGGCATTCTTTGTAGCAAGTTGGTCTCGTTCGTCCTCCCATTTGATCCTTTGGCATTCTTTGGACCAAGTTCGTCTCATTCGTCCCTATTCGTCCTCCCATTTGATCCATGGGCATTCTTTTTACCAAGTTCGTCACGTTCGTCCTCCCATTTGATCCTTTGGCATTCTTTGGACCAAGTTCGTCTCCTTCGTCCTCCCATTTGATCCTTTGGCATTCTTTGGACCAAGTTCGTCTCGTTCGACCCTGTTCGTCCTCCCATTTGATCCTTTGGGCATTCTTTGGACCAAGTTCGTCTCCTTCGTCCCTGTTCGTGCTCCCATTTGATCCTTTGGCATTCTTTGGACCAAGTTTGTCTCGTTCGTCCTCCCATTTGATCATTTGGCATTCTTTGGACCAAGTTCGTCTCATTCGTCCCTGTTCGTCCTCCCATTTGATCCACGGGCATTCTTTGTACCAAGTTCGTCACGTTCGTCCTCCCATTTGATCCTTTGGCATTCTTTGGACCAAGTTCGTCTCCTTCGTCCTCGCATTTGATCCTTTGGCATTCTTTGGACCAAGTTCGTCTCGTTCGACCCTGTTCGTCCTCCCATTTGATCCTTTGGGCATTCTTTGGACCAAGTTCGTCTCCTTCGTCCCTGTTCGTGCTCCCATTTGATCCTTTGGCATTCTTTGGACCAAGTTCGTCTCGTTCGTCCTCCCATTTGATCATTTGGCATTCTTTGGACCAAGTTCGTCTCATTCGTCCCTGTTCGTCCTCCCATTTGATCCACGGGCATTCTTTGTACCAAGTTCGTCACGTTCGTCCTCCCATTTGATCCTTTGGCATTCTTTGGACCAAGTTCGTCTCCTTCGTCCTCCCATTTGATCCTTTGGCATTCTTTGGACCAAGTTCGTCTCGTTCGACCCTGTTCGTCCTCCCATTTGATCCTTTGGGCATTCTTTGTACCAAGTTCGTCTCCGTCGTCCCTGTTCGTGCTCCCATTTGATCCTTTGGCATTCTTTGGACCAAGTTCGTCTCGTTCGTCCTCCCATTTGATCCTTTGGCATTCTTTGGACCAAGTTCTTCTCGTTCGACCCTGTTCGTCCTCCCATTTGATCCTTTGGGCATTCTTTGGACCAAGTTCATCTCCTTCGTCCCTGTTCGTGCTTCCATTTGATCCTTTGGCATTCTTTGGACCAAGTTCGTCTCGTTCGTCCTCCCATTTGATCCTTTGGCATTCTTTGGACCAAGTTCGTCTCGTTCGACCCTGTTCGTCCTCCCATTTGATCCTTTGGGCATTCCTTGGACCAAGTTCGTCTCCTTCGTCCCTCTTCGTCCTCCCATTTGATCCTTTGGCATTCTTTGTAGCAAGTTGGTCTCGTTCGACCTCCCATTTGATCCTTTGGCATTCTTTGGACCAAGTTCTTCTCGTTCGACCCTGTTCGTCCTCCCATTTGATCCTTTGGGCATTCTTTGGACCAAGTTCATCTCCTTCGTCCCTGTTCGTGCTTCCATTTGATCCTTTGGCATTCTTTGGACCAAGTTCGTCTCGTTCGTCCTCCCATTTGATCCTTTGGCATTCTTTGTAGCAAGTTGGTCTCGTTCGACCTCCCATTTGATCCTTTGGCATTCTTTGGACCAAGTTCGTCTCGTTCGTCCCTGTTCGTCCTCCCATTTGATCCATGGGCATTCTTTGTACGAAGTTCGTCACGTTCGTCCTCCCATTTGATCCTTTGACATTCCTTGGACCAAGTTCGTCTCGTTCGTCCTCTCATCTGATCCCTTGGCAATCATTGGACGAAGTTCGTCTCCTTCGTCCCTGTTCATCCTCCCATTTGATCCTTTGGCCATTCTTTGGACCAAGTTCGTCTCGTTCGTCCCTTTTCGTACTCCAATTTCATCCTTGGGCAATCTTTGGACCAAGTTCATCTCGTTCGTCCCTCTTCGTCCTCCCATTTGATCCTTTGGCATTCTTTGTAGGAAGTTGGTCTCGTTCGACCTCCCATTTGATCCTTTGGCATTCTTTGGACCAAGTTCGTCTCGTTCGTCCCTGTTCGTCCTCCCATTTGATCCATGGGCATTCTTTGTACGAAGTTCGTCACGTTCGTCCTCGCATTTGATCCTTTGGCATTCTTTGGACCAACTTCGTCTCCTTCGTCCCTCTTCATCCTCCCATTTGATCCTTTGACATTCTTTGTACCAAGTTCGTCTCGTTCGTCCTCCCATTTGATCCTTTGGCATTCTTTGGACCAAGTTCGTCTCGTTCGTCCCTGTTCGTCCTCCCATTTGATCCTTTGGGCATTCTTTGGACCAAGTTCGTCTCGTTCGTCCCTCTACGTCCTCCTATTTGATCCTTGGGAATTCTTTGTACCAAGTTCATCACGTTCGTCGTCCCATTTGATCCTTTGGGCATTCTTTTGGCCAAGTTCGTCTCATTCGTCCCTATTCGCCCTCCCATTTGATCCTTTGGGCATTCTTTGGACCAAGTTCGTCTCATTCGTCCCTCTACGTCCTACCATTTGATCTTTGGGCATTCTTTGGACCAAGTTCGTCTCGTTCGTCCCACTTCGTCCTCCCATTTGATCATTTGGCATTCTTTGTACCAAGTTGGTCTCGTTCGACCTCCCATTTGATCCTTTGACATTCTTTGTACCAAGTTGGTCTCGTTCGTCCTCCGATTTAATCCTTTGTCATTCTTTGGACCAAGTTCGTCTCCTTCGTCCCTGTTCGTCATCCCATTTGATCCATGGGCATTCTTTGTACCAAGTTCGTCACGTTCGTCGTCCCATTTGATCCTTTGGGCATTTTTTGGACAAAGTTCGTCTCATTCGTCCCTGTTCGTCCTCCCATTTGATCCTTTGGGCATTCTTTGGACCAAGTTCGTCTCATTCGTCCCTCTACGTCCTCCCATTTGATCTTTGGGCATTCTTTGGACCAAGTTCGTCTCGTTCGTCCCCCATTTGATCCTTTGGCATTCTTTGGACAAAGTTCGTCTCGTTCGTCCCTCTTCGTCCTCCCATTTGATCCTTTGGCATTCTTTGTACCAACTTGGTCTCGTTCGACCTCCCATTTGATCCTTTGCATTCTTTGTACCAAGTTGGTCTCGTTCGTCCTCCGATTTGATCCTTTGGCATTCTTTGGACCAAGTTCGTCTCATTCGTCCCTGTTCGTCCTCCCATTTGATCCATGCGCATTCTTTGTACCAAGTTCGTCACGTTCGTCCTCCCATTTGATCCTTTGGCATTCTTTGGACCAAGTTCGTCTCCTTCGTCCTCCCATTTGATCCTTTGGCATTCTTTGGACCAAGTTCGTCTCGTTCGACCCTGTTTGTCCTCCCATTTGATCCTTTGGGCATTCTTTGGACCAAGTTCGTCTCCTTCGTCCCTGTTCGTGCTCCCATTTGATCCTTTGGCATTCTTTGGACCAAGTTCGTCTCGTTCGTCCTCCCATTTGATCCTTTGGCATTCTTTGGACCAAGTTCGTCTCGTTCGACCCTGTTCGTCCTCCCATTTGATCCTTTGGGCATTCTTTGGACCAAGTTCGTCTCCTTCGTCCCTGTTCGTGCTCCCATTTGATCCTTTGGCATTCTTTGGACCAAGTTCGTCTCTTTCGTCCCTTTTCGTCCTCCCATTTCATCCTTGGGCATTCTTTGGACCAAGTTCGCCACGTTCGTCCTCCCATTTGATACTTTGACATTCTTTGGACCAAGTTCGTCTCGTTCGTCCTCTCATTTGATCCATTGGCATTCTTTGGACCAAGTTCGTCTCCTTCGTCCCTCTTCGTCCTCCCATTTGATCCTTTGACATTCTTTGGACCAAGTTCGTCTCGTTCGTCCTCCCATTTGATCCTTTGGCATTCTTTGGACCAAGTTCGTCTCGTTCGACCCTGTTCGTCCTCCCATTTGATCCTTTGGGCATTCTTTGGACCAAGTTCGTCTCCTTCGTTCCTGTTCGTGCTCCCATTTGATCCTTTGCATTCTTTGTACCAAGTTGGTCTCGTTCGTCCTCCGATTTGATCCTTTGGCATTCTTTGGACCAAGTTCGTCTCATTCGTCCCTGTTCGTCCTCCCATTTGATCCATGGGCATTCTTTGTACCAAGTTCGTCACGTTCGTCCTCCCATTTGATCCTTTGGCATTCTTTGGACCAAGTTCGTCTCCTTCGTCCTCCCATTTGATCCTTTGGCATTCTTCGGACCAAGTTCGTCTCGTTCGACCCTGTTCGTCCTCCCATTTGATCCTTTGGGCATTCTTTGGACCAAGTTCGTCTCCTTCGTCCCTGTTCGTGCTCCCATTTCATCCTTTGGCATTCTTTGGACCATGTTCGTCTCGTTCGTCCTCCCATTTGATCCTTTGGCATTCTTTGGACCAAGTTCATCTCGTTCGACCCTGTTCGTCCTCCCATTTGATCCTTTGGGCATTCTTTGGACCAAGTTCGTCTCCTTCGTCCCTGTTCGTGCTCCCATTTGATCCTTTGGCATTCTTTGGACCAAGTTCGTCTCCTTCGTCCCTGTTCGTGCTCCCATTTGATCCTTTGGCATTCTTTGGACCAAGTTCGTCTCGTTCGTCCTCCCATTTGATCATTTGGCATTCTTTGGACCAAGTTCGTCTCATTCGTCCCTGTTCGTCCTCCCATTTGATCCACGAGCATTCTTTTTACCAAGTTCGTCACGTTCGTCCTCCCATTTGATCCTTTGGCATTCTTTGGACCAAGTTCGTCTCCTTCGTCCTCCCATTTGATCCTTTGGCATTCTTTGGACCAAGTTCGTCTCGTTCGACCCTGTTCGTCCTCCCATTTGATCCTTTGGGCATTCTTTGTACCAAGTTCGTCTCCTTCGTCCCTGTTCGTGCTCCCATTTGATCCTTTGGCATTCTTTGGACCAAGTTCGTCTCGTTCGTCCTCCCATTTGATCCTTTGGCATTCTTTGGACCAAGTTCTTCTCGTTCGACCCTGTTCGTCCTCCCATTTGATCCTTTGGGCATTCTTTGGACCAAGTTCATCTCCTTCGTCCCTGTTCGTGCTTCCATTTGATCCTTTGGCATTCTTTGGACCAAGTTCGTCTCGTTCGTCCTCCCATTTGATCCTTTGGCATTCTTTGGACCAAGTTCGTCTCGTTCGACCCTGTTCGTCCTCCCATTTGATCCTTTGGGCATTCCTTGGACCAAGTTCGTCTCCTTCGTCCCTCTTCGTCCTCCCATTTGATCCTTTGGCATTCTTTGTAGCAAGTTGGTCTCGTTCGACCTCCCATTTGATCCTTTGGCATTCTTTGGACCAAGTTCTTCTCGTTCGACCCTGTTCGTCCTCCCATTTGATCCTTTGGGCATTCTTTGGACCAAGTTCATCTCCTTCGTCCCTGTTCGTGCTTCCATTTGATCCTTTGGCATTCTTTGGACCAAGTTCGTCTCGTTCGTCCTCCCATTTGATCCTTTGGCATTCTTTGTAGCAAGTTGGTCTCGTTCGACCTCCCATTTGATCCTTTGGCATTCTTTGGACCAAGTTCGTCTCGTTCGTCCCTGTTCGTCCTCCCATTTGATCCATGGGCATTCTTTGTACGAAGTTCGTCACGTTCGTCCTCCCATTTGATCCTTTGACATTCCTTGGACCAAGTTCGTCTCGTTCGTCCTCTCATCTGATCCCTTGGCAATCATTGGACGAAGTTCGTCTCCTTCGTCCCTGTTCATCCTCCCATTTGATCCTTTGGCCATTCTTTGGACCAAGTTCGTCTCGTTCGTCCCTTTTCGTACTCCAATTTCATCCTTGGGCAATCTTTGGACCAAGTTCATCTCGTTCGTCCCTCTTCGTCCTCCCATTTGATCCTTTGGCATTCTTTGTAGGAAGTTGGTCTCGTTCGACCTCCCATTTGATCCTTTGGCATTCTTTGGACCAAGTTCGTCTCGTTCGTCCCTGTTCGTCCTCCCATTTGATCCATGGGCATTCTTTGTACGAAGTTCGTCACGTTCGTCCTCGCATTTGATCATTTGGCATTCTTTGGACCAACTTCGTCTCCTTCGTCCCTCTTCATCCTCCCATTTGATCCTTTGACATTCTTTGTACCAAGTTCGTCTCGTTCGTCCTCCCATTTGATCCTTTGGCATTCTTTGGACCAAGTTCGTCTCGTTCGTCCCTGTTCGTCCTCCCATTTGATCCTTTGGGCATTCTTTGGACCAAGTTCGTCTCGTTCGTCCCTCTACGTCCTCCTATTTGATCCTTGGGAATTCTTTGTACCAAGTTCATCACGTTCGTCGTCCCATTTGATCCTTTGGGCATTCTTTTGGCCAAGTTCGTCTCATTCGTCCCTATTCGCCCTCCCATTTGATCCTTTGGGCATTCTTTGGACCAAGTTCGTATCATTCGTCCCTCTACGTCCTACCATTTGATCTTTGGGCATTCTTTGGACCAAGTTCGTCTCGTTCGTCCCACTTCGTCCTCCCATTTGATCATTTGGCATTCTTTGTACCAAGTTGGTCTCGTTCGACCTCCCATTTGATCCTTTGACATTCTTTGTACCAAGTTGGTCTCGTTCGTCCTCCGATTTAATCCTTTGTCATTCTTTGGACCAAGTTCGTCTCCTTCGTCCCTGTTCGTCATCCCATTTGATCCATGGGCATTCTTTGTACCAAGTTCGTCACGTTCGTCGTCCCATTTGATCCTTTGGGCATTTTTTGGACAAAGTTCGTCTCATTCGTCCCTGTTCGTCCTCCCATTTGATCCTTTGGGCATTCTTTGGACCAAGTTCGTCTCATTCGTCCCTCTACGTCCTCCCATTTGATCTTTGGGCATTCTTTGGACCAAGTTCGTCTCGTTCGTCCCCCATTTGATCCTTTGGCATTCTTTGGACAAAGTTCGTCTCGTTCGTCCCTCTTCGTCCTCCCATTTGATCCTTTGGCATTCTTTGTACCAACTTGGTCTCGTTCGACCTCCCATTTGATCCTTTGCATTCTTTGTACCAAGTTGGTCTCGTTCGTCCTCCGATTTGATCCTTTGGCATTCTTTGGACCAAGTTCGTCTCATTCGTCCCTGTTCGTCCTCCCATTTGATCCATGCGCATTCTTTGTACCAAGTTCGTCACGTTCGTCCTCCCATTTGATCCTTTGGCATTCTTTGGACCAAGTTCGTCTCCTTCGTCCTCCCATTTGATCCTTTGGCATTCTTTGGACCAAGTTCGTCTCGTTCGACCCTGTTTGTCCTCCCATTTGATCCTTTGGGCATTCTTTGGACCAAGTTCGTCTCCTTCGTCCCTGTTCGTGCTCCCATTTGATCCTTTGGCATTCTTTGGACCAAGTTCGTCTCGTTCGTCCTCCCATTTGATCCTTTGGCATTCTTTGGACCAAGTTCGTCTCGTTCGACCCTGTTCGTCCTCCCATTTGATCCTTTGGGCATTCTTTGGACCAAGTTCGTCTCCTTCGTCCCTGTTCGTGCTCCCATTTGATCCTTTGGCATTCTTTGGACCAAGTTCGTCTCTTTCGTCCCTTTTCGTCCTCCCATTTCATCCTTGGGCATTCTTTGGACCAAGTTCGCCACGTTCGTCCTCCCATTTGATACTTTGACATTCTTTGGACCAAGTTCGTCTCGTTCGTCCTCTCATTTGATCCATTGGCATTCTTTGGACCAAGTTCGTCTCCTTCGTCCCTCTTCGTCCTCCCATTTGATCCTTTGACATTCTTTGGACCAAGTTCGTCTCGTTCGTCCTCCCATTTGATCCTTTGGCATTCTTTGGACCAAGTTCGTCTCGTTCGACCCTGTTCGTCCTCCCATTTGATCCTTTGGGCATTCTTTGGACCAAGTTCGTCTCCTTCGTTCCTGTTCGTGCTCCCATTTGATCCTTTGCATTCTTTGTACCAAGTTGGTCTCTTTCGTCCCTTTTCGTCCTCCCATTTCATCCTTGGGCATTCTTTGTACCAAGTTCGTCACGTTCGTCGTCCCATTTGATCCTTTGGGCATTCTTTGGACCAAGTTCGTCTCATTCGTCCCTGTTCGTCCTCCCATTTGATCCTTTGGGCATTCTTTGGACCAAGTTCGTCTCATTCGTCCCTCTACGTCCTCCCATTTGATCTTTGGGCATTCTTTGGACCAAGTTCGTCTCGTTCGTCCTCCCATTTGATCCTTTGGCATTCTTTGGACCATGTTCGTCTCGTTCGACCCTGTTCGTCCTCCCATTTGATCCTTTGGGCATTCTTTGGACCAAGTTCGTCTCGTTCGACCCTGTTCGTCCTCCCATTTGATCCTTTGGGCATTCTTTGGACCAAGTTCGTCTCGTTCGTCCTCCCATTTGATCCTTTGGCATTCTTTGGACCAAGTTGGTCTCGTTCGACCCTGTTCGTCCTCCCATTTGATCCTTTGGGCATTCTTTGGACCAAGTTCGTCTCCTTCGTCCCTGTTCGTGCTCCCATTTGATCCTTTGGCATTCTTTGGACCAAGTTCGTCTCTTTCGTCCCTTTTCGTCCTCCCATTTCATCCTTGGGCATTCTTTGTACCAAGTTCGTCACGTTCGTCGTCCCATTTGATCCTTTGGGCATTCTTTGGACCAAGTTCGTCTCATTCGTCCCTGTTCGTCCTCCCATTTGATCCTTTGGGCATTCTTTGGACCAAGTTCGTCTCATTCGTCCCTCTACGTCCTCCCATTTGATCTTTGGGCATTCTTTGGACCAAGTTCGTCTCGTTCGTCCTCCCATTTGATCCTTTGGCATTCTTTGGACCATGTTCGTCTCGTTCGACCCTGTTCGTCCTCCCATTTGATCCTTTGGGCATTCTTTGTACCAAGTTCGTCTCCTTCGTCCCTGTTCGTGCTCCCATTTGATCCTTTGGCATTCTTTGGAACAAGTTCGTCTCGTTCGTCCTCCCATTTGATCCTTTGGCATTCTTTGGACCAAGTTCGTCTCGTTCGACCCTGTTCGTCCTCCCATTTGATCCTTTGGGCATTCTTTGGACCAAGTTCGTCTCGTTCGTCCTCTCATTTGATCCATTGGCATTCTTTGGACCAAGTTCGTCTCCTTCGTCCCTCTTCGTCCTCCCATTTGATCCTTTGACATTCTTTGGACCAAGTTCGTCTCGTTCGTCCTCCCATTTGATCCTTTGGCATTCTTTGGACCAAGTTCGTCTCGTTCGACCCTGTTCGTCCTCCCATTTGATCCTTTGGGCATTCTTTGGACCAAGTTCGTCTCCTTCGTTCCTGTTCGTGCTCCCATTTGATCCTTTGCATTCTTTGTACCAAGTTGGTCTCGTTCGTCCTCCGATTTGATCCTTTGGCATTCTTTGGACCAAGTTCGTCTCATTCGTCCCTGTTCGTCCTCCCATTTGATCCATGGGCATTCTTTGTACCAAGTTCGTCACGTTCGTCCTCCCATTTGATCCTTTGGCATTCTTTGGACCAAGTTCGTCTCCTTCGTCCTCCCATTTGATCCTTTGGCATTCTTCGGACCAAGTTCAACTCGTTCGACCCTGTTCGTCCTCCCATTTGATCCTTTGGGCATTCTTTGGACCAAGTTCGTCTCCTTCGTCCCTGTTCGTGCTCCCATTTGATCCTTTGGCATTCTTTGGACCAAGTTCGTCTCTTTCGTCCCTTTTCGTCCTCCCATTTCATCCTTGGGCATTCTTTGTACCAAGTTCGTCACGTTCGTCGTCCCATTTGATCCTTTGGGCATTCTTTGGACCAAGTTCGTCTCATTCGTCCCTGTTCGTCCTCCCATTTGATCCATGGGCATTCTTTGTACCAAGTTCGTCACGTTCGTCCTCCCATTTGATCCTTTGGCATTCTTTGGACCAAGTTCGTCTCGTTCGTCCTCCCATTTGATCCTTTGGCATTCTTTGGACCAAGTTCGTCTCGTTCGACCCTGTTCGTCCTCCCATTTGATCCTTTGGGCATTCTTTGGACCAAGTTCGTCTCCTTCGTCCCTGTTCGTGCTTCCATTTGATCCTTTGGCATTCTTTGGACCAAGTTCGTCTCGTTCGTCCTCCCATTTGATCCTTTGGCATTCTTTGGACCAAGTTCGTCTCGTTCGACCCTGTTCGTCCTCCCATTTGATCCTTTGGGCATTCTTTGGACCAAGTTCGTCTCGTTCGTCCCTCTACGTCCTCCTATTTGATCCTTGGGAATTCTTTGTTCCAAGTTCATCACGTTCGTCGTCCCATTTGATCCTTTGGGCATTCTTTTGGCCAAGTTCGTCTCATTCGTCCCTATTCGTCCTCCCATTTGATCCTTTGGGCATTCTTTGGACCAAGTTCGTCTCATTCGTCCCTCTACGTCCTACCATTTGATCTTTGGGCATTCTTTGGACCAAGTTCGTCTCGTTCGTCCCACTTCGTCCTCCCATTTGATCATTTGGCATTCTTTGTACCAAGTTGGTCTCGTTCGACCTCCCATTTGATCCTTTGACATTCTTTGTACCAAGTTGGTCTCGTTCGTCCTCCGATTTGATCCTTTGTCATTCTTTGGACCAAGTTCGTCTCCTTCGTCCCTGTTCGTCATCCCATTTGATCCATGGGCATTCTTTGTACCAAGTTCGTCACGTTCGTCGTCCCATTTGATCCTTTGGGCATTCTTTGGACCAAGTTCGTCTCATTCGTCCCTGTTCGTCCTCCCATTTGATCCTTTGGGCATTCTTTGGACCAAGTTCGTCTCATTCGTCCCTCTACGTCCTCCCATTTGATCTTTGGGCATTCTTTGGACCAAGTTCGTCTCGTTCGTCCTCCCATTTGATCCTTTGGCATTCTTTGGACCATGTTCGTCTCGTTCGACCCTGTTCGTCCTCCCATTTGATCCTTTGGGCATTCTTTGTACCAAGTTCGTCTCCTTCGTCCCTGTTCGTGCTCCCATTTGATCCTTTGGCATTCTTTGGAACAAGTTCGTCTCGTTCGTCCTCCCATTTGATCCTTTGGCATTCTTTGGACCAAGTTCGTCTCGTTCGACCCTGTTCGTCCTCCCATTTGATCCTTTGGGCATTCTTTGGACCAAGTTCGTCTCGTTCGTCCTCCCATTTGATCCTTTGGCATTCTTTGGACCAAGTTCGTCTCCTTCGTCCCTGTTCGTCATCCCATTTGATCCATGGGCATTCTTTGTACCAAGTTCGTCACGTTCGTCGTCCCATTTGATCCTTTGGGCATTCTTTGGACCAAGTTCGTCTCATTCGTCCCTGTTCGTCCTCCCATTTGATCCTTTGGGCATTCTTTGGACCAAGTTCGTCTCATTCGTCCCTCTACGTCCTCCCATTTGATCTTTGGGCATTCTTTGGACCAAGTTCGTCTCGTTCGTCCTCCCATTTGATCCTTTGGCATTCTTTGGACCATGTTCGTCTCGTTCGACCCTGTTCGTCCTCCCATTTGATCCTTTGGGCATTCTTTGTACCAAGTTCGTCTCCTTCGTCCCTGTTCGTGCTCCCATTTGATCCTTTGGCATTCTTTAGAACAAGTTCGTCTCGTTCGTCCTCCCATTTGATCCTTTGGCATTCTTTGGACCAAGTTCGTCTCGTTCGACCCTGTTCGTCCTTCCATTTGATCCTTTGGGCATTCTTTGGACCAAGTTCGTCTCGTTCGTCCTCCCATTTGATCCTTTGGCATTCTTTGGACCAAGTTCGTCTCGTTCGACCCTGTTCGTCCTCCCATTTGATCCTTTGGGCATTCTTTGGACCAAGTTCGTCTCGTTCGTCCTCCCATTTGATCCTTTGGCATTCTTTGGACCAAGTTGGTCTCGTTCGACCCTGTTCGTCCTCCCATTTGATCCTTTGGGCATTCTTTGGACCAAGTTCGTCTCCTTCGTCCCTGTTCGTGCTCCCATTTGATCCTTTGGCATTCTTTGGACCAAGTTCGTCTCTTTCGTCCCTTTTCGTCCTCCCATTTCATCCTTGGGCATTCTTTGGACCAAGTTCGTCTCGTTCGTCCCTCTACGTCCTCCCATTTGATCCTTGGGCATTCTTTGTACCAAGTTCGCCACGTTCGTCCTCCCATTTGATACTTTGACATTCTTTGGACCAAGTTCGTCTCGTTCGTCCTCTCATTTGATCCATTGGCATTCTTTGGACCAAGTTCGTCTCCTTCGTCCCTCTTCGTCCTCCCATTTGATCCTTTGACATTCTTTGGACCAAGTTCGTCTCGTTCGTCCTCCCATTTGATCCTTTGGCATTCTTTGGACCAAGTTCGTCTCGTTCGACCCTGTTCGTCCTCCCATTTGATCCTTTGGGCATTCTTTGGACCAAGTTCGTCTCCTTCGTTCCTGTTCGTGCTCCCATTTGATCCTTTGCATTCTTTGTACCAAGTTGGTCTCGTTCGTCCTCCGATTTGATCCTTTGGCATTCTTTGGACCAAGTTCGTCTCATTCGTCCCTGTTCGTCCTCCCATTTGATCCATGGGCATTCTTTGTACCAAGTTCGTCACGTTCGTCCTCCCATTTGATCCTTTGGCATTCTTTGGACCAAGTTCGTCTCCTTCGTCCTCCCATTTGATCCTTTGGCATTCTTCGGACCAAGTTCGTCTCGTTCGACCCTGTTCGTCCTCCCATTTGATCCTTTGGGCATTCTTTGGACCAAGTTCGTCTCCTTCGTCCCTGTTCGTGCTCCCATTTCATCCTTTGGCATTCTTTGGACCATGTTCGTCTCGTTCGTCCTCCCATTTGATCCTTTGGCATTCTTTGGACCAAGTTCATCTCGTTCGACCCTGTTCGTCCTCCCATTTGATCCTTTGGGCATTCTTTGGACCAAGTTCGTCTCCTTCGTCCCTGTTCGTGCTCCCATTTGATCCTTTGGCATTCTTTGGACCAAGTTCGTCTCTTTCGTCCCTTTTCGTCCTCCCATTTCATCCTTGGGCATTCTTTGGACCAAGTTCGTCTCGTTTGTCCCTCTACGTCCTCCCATTTGATCCTTGGGCATTCTTTGTACCAAGTTCGCCACGTTCGTCCTCCCATTTGATACTTTGACATTCTTTGGACCAAGTTCTTCTCGTTCGTCCTCTCATTTGATCCTTTGGCATTCTTTGGACCATGTTCGTCTCCTTCGTCCCTCTTCGTCCTCCCATTTGATCCTTTGACATTCTTTGGACCAAGTTCGTCTCGTTCGTCCTCCCATTTGATCCTTTGGCATTCTTTGGACCAAGTTCGTCTCGTTCGACCCTGTTCGTCCTCCCATTTGATCCTTTGGGCATTCTTTGGACCAAGTTCGTCTTCTTCGTTCCTGTTCGTGCTCCCATTTGATCCTTTGGCATTCTTTGGACCAAGTTCGTCTCTTTCGTCCCTTTTCGTCCTCCCATTTCATCCTTGGGCATTCTTTGGACCAAGTTCGTCTCGTTTGTCCCTCTACGTCCTCCCATTTGATCCATGGGCATTCTTTGTACCAAGTTCGTCACGTTCGTCCTCCCATTTGATCCTTTGGCATTCTTTGGACCAAGTTCGTCTCGTTCGTCCTCCCATTTGATCCTTTGGCATTCTTTGGACCAAGTTCGTCTCGTTCGACCCTGTTCGTCCTCCCATTTGATCCTTTGGGCATTCTTTGGACCAAGTTCGTCTCCTTCGTCCCTGTTCGTGCTTCCATTTGATCCTTTGGCATTCTTTGGACCAAGTTCGTCTCGTTCGTCCTCCCATTTGATCCTTTGGCATTCTTTGGACCAAGTTCGTCTCGTTCGACCCTGTTCGTCCTCCCATTTGATCCTTTGGGCATTCTTTGGACCAAGTTCGTCTCGTTCGTCCCTCTACGTCCTCCTATTTGATCCTTGGGAATTCTTTGTTCCAAGTTCATCACGTTCGACGTCCCATTTGATCCTTTGGGCATTCTTTTGGCCAAGTTCGTCTCATTCGTCCCTATTCGTCCTCCCATTTGATCCTTTGGGCATTCTTTGGACCAAGTTCGTCTCATTCGTCCCTCTACGTCCTACCATTTGATCTTTGGGCATTCTTTGGACCAAGTTCGTCTCGTTCGTCCCACTTCGTCCTCCCATTTGATCATTTGGCATTCTTTGTACCAAGTTGGTCTCGTTCGACCTCCCATTTGATCCTTTGACATTCTTTGTACCAAGTTGGTCTCGTTCGTCCTCCGATTTGATCCTTTGTCATTCTTTGGACCAAGTTCGTCTCCTTCGTCCCTGTTCGTCATCCCATTTGATCCATGGGCATTCTTTGTACCAAGTTCGTCACGTTCGTCGTCCCATTTGATCCTTTGGGCATTCTTTGGACCAAGTTCGTCTCATTCGTCCCTGTTCGTCCTCCCATTTGATCCTTTGGGCATTCTTTGGACCAAGTTCGTCTCATTCGTCCCTCTACGTCCTCCCATTTGATCTTTGGGCATTCTTTGGACCAAGTTCGTCTCGTTCGTCCTCCCATTTGATCCTTTGGCATTCTTTGGACCATGTTCGTCTCGTTCGACCCTGTTCGTCCTCCCATTTGATCCTTTGGGCATTCTTTGTACCACGTTCGTCTCCTTCGTCCCTGTTCGTGCTCCCATTTGATCCTTTGGCATTCTTTGGAACAAGTTCGTGTCGTTCGTCCTCCCATTTGATCCTTTGGCATTCTTTGGACCAAGTTCGTCTCGTTCGACCCTGTTCGTCCTCCCATTTGATCCTATGGGCATTCTTTGGACCAAGTTCGTCTCGTTCGTCCTCCCATTTGATCCTTTGGCATTCTTTGGACCAAGTTCGTCTCGTTCGACCCTGTTCGTCCTCCCATTTGATCCTTTGGGCATTCCTTGGACCAAGTTCGTCTCCTTCGTCCCTCTTCGTCCTCCCATTTGATCCTTTGGCATTCTTTGTAGCAAGTTGGTCTCGTTCGACCTCCCATTTGATCCTTTGGCATTCTTTGGACCAAGTTCGTCTCGTTCGTCCCTGTTCGTCCTCCCATTTGATCCATGGGCATTCTTTGTACGAAGTTCGTCACGTTCGTCCTCCCATTTGATCCTTTGACATTCTTTGGACCAAGTTCGTCTCGTTCGTCCTCTCATCTGATCCCTTGGCAATCATTGGACGAAGTTCGTCTCCTTCGTCCCTGTTCATCCTCCCATTTGATCCTTTGGCCATTCTTTGGACCAAGTTCGTCTCGTTCGTCCCTTTTCGTACTCCAATTTCATCCTTGGGCAATCTTTGGACCAAGTTCATCTCGTTCGTCCCTCTTCGTCCTCCCATTTGATCCTTTGGCATTCTTTGTAGGAAGTTGGTCTCGTTCGACCTCCAATTTGATCCTTTGGCATTCTTTGGACCAAGTTCGTCTCGTTCGTCCCTGTTCGTCCTCCCATTTGATCCATGGGCATTCTTTGTACGAAGTTCGTCACGTTTGTCCTCCCATTTGATCCTTTGGCATTCTTTGGACCAACTTCGTCTCCTTCGTCCCTCTCCATCCTCCCATTTGATCCTTTGACATTCTTTGGACCAAGTTCGTCTCGTTCGTCCTCCCATTTGATCCTTTGGCATTCTTTGGACCAAGTTCGTCTCGTTCGTCCCTGTTCGTCCTCCCATTTGATCCTTTGGGCATTCTTTGGACCAAGTTCGTCTCGTTCGTCCCTCTACGTCCTCCTATTTGATCCTTGGGAATTCTTTGTACCAAGTTCATCACGTTCGTCGTCCCATTTGATCCTTTGGGCATTCTTTTGGCCAAGTTCGTCTCATTCGTCCCTATTCGTCCTCCCATTTGATCCTTTGGGCATTCTTTGGACCAAGTTCGTCTCATTCGTCCCTCTACGTCCTACCATTTGATCTTTGGGCATTCTTTGGACCAAGTTCGTCTCGTTCGTCCCACTTCGTCCTCCCATTTGATCATTTGGCATTCTTTGTACCAAGTTGGTCTCGTTCGACCTCCCATTTGATCCTTTGACATTCTTTGTACCAAGTTGGTCTCGTTCGTCCTCCGATTTGATCCTTTGTCATTCTTTGGACCAAGTTCGTCTCCTTCGTCCCTGTTCGTCATCCCATTTGATCCATGGGCATTCTTTGTACCAAGTTCGTCACGTTCGTCGTCCCATTTGATCCTTTGGGCATTCTTTGGACCAAGTTCGTCTCATTCGTCCCTGTTCGTCCTCCCATTTGATCCTTTGGGCATTCTTTGGACCAAGTTCGTCTCATTCGTCCCTCTACGTCCTCCCATTTGATCTTTGGGCATTCTTTGGACCAAGTTCGTCTCGTTCGTCCCCCATTTGATCCTTTGGCATTCTTTGGACAAAGTTCGTCTCGTTCGTCCCTCTTCGTCCTCCCATTTGATCCTTTGGCATTCTTTGTACCAACTTGGTCTCGTTCGACCTCCCATTTGATCCTTTGCATTCTTTGTACCAAGTTGGTCTCGTTCGTCCTCCGATTTGATCCTTTGGCATTCTTTGGACCAAGTTCGTCTCATTCGTCCCTGTTCGTCCTCCCATTTGATCCATGGGCAATCTTTGTACCAAGTTCGTCACGTTCGTCCTCCCATTTGATCCTTTGGCATTCTTTGGACCAAGTTCGTCTCCTTCGTCCTCCCATTTGATCCTTTGGCATTCTTTGGACCAAGTTCGTCTCGTTCGACCCTGTTTGTCCTCCCATTCGATCCTTTAGGCATTCTTTGGACCAAGTTCGCCTCCTTCGTCCCTGTTCGTGCTCCCATTTGATCCTTTGGCATTCTTTGGACCAAGTTCGTCTCGTTCGTCCTCCCATTTGATCCTTTGGCATTCTTTGGACCAAGTTCGTCTCGTTCGACCCTGTTCGTCCTCCCATTTGATCCTTTGGGCATTCTTTGGACCAAGTTCGTCTCCTTCGTCCCTGTTCGTGCTCCCATTTGATCCTTTGGCATTCTTTGGACCAAGTTCGTCTCTTTCGTCCCTTTTCGTCCTCCCATTTCATCCTTGGGCATTCTTTGGACCAAGTTCGTCTCGTTCGTCCCTCTACGTCCTCCCATTTGATCCTTTGGCATTCTTTGTACCAACTTGGTCTCGTTCGACCTCCCATTTGATCCTTTGCATTCTTTGTACCAAGTTGGTCTCGTTCGTCCTCCGATTTGATCCTTTGGCATTCTTTGGACCAAGTTCGTCTCATTCGTCCCTGTTCGTGCTCCCATTTGATCCTTTGGCATTCTTTGGACCAAGTTCGTCTCGTTCGTCCTCCCATTTGATCCTTTGGCATTCTTTGGACCAAGTTCGTCTCGTTCGACCCTGTTCGTCCTCCCATTTGATCCTTTGGGCATTCTTTGGACCAAGTTCGTCTCCTTCGTCCCTGTTCGTGCTCCCATTTGATCCTTTGGCATTCTTTGGACCAAGTTCGTCTCGTTCGTCCCTCTTCGTCCTCCCATTTGATCCTTTGGCATTCTTTGTACCAACTTGGTCTCGTTCGACCTCCCATTTGATCCTTTGCATTCTTTGTACCAAGTTGGTCTCGTTCGTCCTCCGATTTGATCCTTTGGCATTCTTTGGACCAAGTTCGTCTCATTCGTCCCTGTTCGTCCTCCCATTTGATCCATGGGCATTCTTTGTACCAAGTTCGTCACGTTCGTCCTCCCATTTGATCCTTTGGCATTCTTTGGACCAAGTTCGTCTCCTTCGTCCTCCCATTTGATCCTTTGGCATTCTTTGGACCAAGTTCGTCTCGTTCGACCCTGTTTGTCCTCCCATTTGATCCTTTAGGCATTCTTTGGACCAAGTTCGTCTCCTTCGTCCCTGTTCGTGCTCCCATTTGATCCTTTGGCATTCTTTGGACCAAGTTCGTCTCGTTCGTCCTCCCATTTGATCCTTTGGCATTCTTTGGACCAAGTTCGTCTCGTTCGACCCTGTTCGTCCTCCCATTTGATCCTTTGGGCATTCTTTGGACCAAGTTCGTCTCCTTCGTCCCTGTTCGTGCTCCCATTTGATCCTTTGGCATTCTTTGGACCAAGTTCGTCTCTTTCGTCCCTTTTCGTCCTCCCATTTCATCCTTGGGCATTCTTTGGACCAAGTTCGTCTCGTTCGTCCCTCTACGTCCTCCCATTTGATCCTTGGGCATTCTTTGTACCAAGTTCGCCACGTTCGTCCTCCCATTTGATACTTTGACATTCTTTGGACCAAGTTCGTCTCGTTCGTCCTCTCATTTGATCCATTGGCATTCTTTGGACCAAGTTCGTCTCCTTCGTCCCTCTTCGTCCTCCCATTTGATCCTTTGACATTCTTTGGACCAAGTTCGTCTCGTTCGTCCTCCCATTTGATCCTTTGGCATTCTTTGGACCAAGTTCGTCTCGTTCGACCCTGTTCGTCCTCCCATTTGATCCTTTGGGCATTCTTTGGACCAAGTTTGTCTCCTTCGTTCCTGTTCGTGCTCCCATTTGATCCTTTGCATTCTTTGTACCAAGTTGGTCTCGTTCGTCCTCCGATTTGATCCTTTGGCATTCTTTGGACCAAGTTCGTCTCATTCGTCCCTGTTCGTCCTCCCATTTGATCCATGGGCATTCTTTGTACCAAGTTCGTCACGTTCGTCCTCCCATTTGATCCTTTGGCATTCTTTGGACCAAGTTCGTCTCCTTCGTCCTCCCATTTGATCCTTTGGCATTCTTCGGACCAAGTTCGTCTCGTTCGACCCTGTTCGTCCTTCCATTTGATCCTTTGGGCATTCTTTGGACCAAGTTCGTCTCCTTCGTCCCTGTTCGTGCTCCCATTTCATCCTTGGGCATTCTTTGGACCATGTTCGTCTCGTTCGTCCTCCCATTTGATCCTTTGGCATTCTTTGGACCAAGTTCATCTCGTTCAACCCTGTTCGTCCTCCCATTTGATCCTTTGGGCATTCTTTGGACCAAGTTCGTCTCCTTCGTCCCTGTTCGTGCTCCCATTTGATCCTTTGGCATTCTTTGGACCAAGTTCGTCTCTTTCGTCCCTTTTCGTCCTCCCATTTCATCCTTGGGCATTCTTTGGACCAAGTTCGTCTCGTTCGTCCCTCTACGTCCTCCCATTTGATCCTTGGGCATTCTTTGTACCAAGTTCGCCACGTTCGTCCTCCCATTTGATACTTTGACATTCTTTGGACCAAGTTCTTCTCGTTCGTCCTCTCATTTGATCCTTTGGCATTCTTTGGACCAAGTTCGTCTCCTTCGTCCCTCTTCGTCCTCCCATTTGATCCTTTGACATTCTTTGGACCAAGTTCGTCTCGTTCGTCCTCCCATTTGATCCTTTGGCATTCTTTGGACCAAGTTCGTCTCGTTCGACCCTGTTCGTCCTCCCATTTGATCCATTGGCATTCTTTGGACCAAGTTCGTCTCCTTCGTCCCTCTTCGTCCTCCCATTTGATCCTTTGACATTCTTTGGACCAAGTTCGTCTCGTTCGTCCTCCCATTTGATCCTTTGGCATTCTTTGGACCAAGTTCGTCTCGTTCGACCCTGTTCGTCCTCCCATTTGATCCATGGGCATTCTTTGTACCAAGTTCGTCTCCTTCGTCCCTGTTCGTGCTTCCATTTGATCCTTTGGCATTCTTTGGACCAAGTTCGTCTCGTTCGTCCTCCCATTTGATCCTTTGGCATTCTTTGGACCAAGTTCGTCTCGTTCGACCCTGTTCGTCCTCCCATTTGATCCTTTGGGCATTCTTTGGACCAAGTTCGTCTCGTTCGTCCCTCTACGTCCTCCTATTTGATCCTTGGGAATTCTTTGTACCAAGTTCATCACGTTCGTCGTCCCATTTGATCCTTTGGGCATTCTTTTGGCCAAGTTCGTCTCATTCGTCCCTATTCGTCCTCCCATTTGATCCTTTGGGCATTCTTTGGACCAAGTTCGTCTCATTCGTCCCTCTACGTCCTACCATTTGATCTTTGGGCATTCTTTGGACCAAGTTCGTCTCGTTCGTCCCACTTCGTCCTCCCATTTGATCATTTGGCATTCTTTGTACCAAGTTGGTCTCGTTCGACCTCCCATTTGATCCTTTGACATTCTTTGTACCAAGTTGGTCTCGTTCGTCCTCCGATTTGATCCTTTGTCATTCTTTGGACCAAGTTCGTCTCCTTCGTCCCTGTTCGTCATCCCATTTGATCCATGGGCATTCTTTGTACCAAGTTCGTCACGTTCGTCGTCCCATTTGATCCTTTGGGCATTCTTTGGACCAAGTTCGTCTCATTCGTCCCTGTTCGTCCTCCCATTTGATCCTTTGGGCATTCTTTGGACCAAGTTCGTCTCATTCGTCCCTCTACGTCCTCCCATTTGATCTTTGGGAATTCTTTGGACCAAGTTCGTCTCGTTCGACCCTGTTCGTCCTCCCATTTGATCCTTTGGGCATTCTTTGGACCAAGTTCGTCTCCTTCGTCCCTCTTCGTCCTCCCATTTGATCCTTTGGCATTCTTTGTAGCAAGTTGGTCTCGTTCGACCTCCCATTTGATCCTTTGGCATTCTTTGGACCAAGTTCGTCTCGTTCGTCCCTGTTCGTCCTCCCATTTGATCCATGGGCATTCTTTGTACGAAGTTCGTCACGTTCATCCTCCCATTTGATCCTTTGGCATTCTTTGGACCAAGTTCGTCTCCTTCGTCCCTCTTCATCCTCCCATTTGATCCTTTGACATTCTTTGGACCAAGTTCGTCTCGTTCGTCCTCCCATTTGATCCTTTGGCATTCTTTGGACCAAGTTCGTCTCGTTCGTCCCTGTTCGTCCTCCCATTTGATCCTTTCGGCATTCTTTGGACCAAGTTCGTCTCGTTCGTCCCTCTACGTCCTCCTATTTGATCCTTGGGAATTCTTTGTACCAAGTTCATCACGTTCGTCGTCCCATTTGATCCTTTGGGCATTCTTTGGTCCAAGTTCGTCTCATTCGTCCCTATTCGTCCTCCCATTTGATCCTTTGGGCATTCTTTGGACCAAGTTCGTCTCATTCGTCCCTCTACGTCCTACCATTTGATCATTGGGCATTCTTTGGACCAAGTTCGTCTCGTTCGTCCCACTTCGTCCTCCCATTTGATCCTTTGGGCATTCTTTGGACCAAGCTTGTCTCCTTCGTTCCTGTTCGTGCTCCCATTTGATCCTTTGCATTCTTTGTACCAAGTTGGTCTCGTTCGTCCTCCGATTTGACCCTTTGGCATTCTTTGGACCAAGTTCGTCTCATTCGTCCCTGTTCGTCCTCCCATTTGATCCATGGGCATTCTTTGTACCAAGTTCGTCACGTTCGTCCTCCCATTTGATCCTTTGGCATTCTTTGGACCAAGTTCGTCTCCTTCGTCCTCCCATTTGATCCTTTGGCATTCTTCGGACCAAGTTCGTCTCGTTCGACCCTGTTCGTCCTTCCATTTGATCCTTTGGGCATTCTTTGGACCAAGTTCGTCTCCTTCGTCCCTGTTCGTGCTCCCATTTCATCCTTTGGCATTCTTTGGACCATGTTCGTCTCGTTCGTCCTCCCATTTGATCCTTTGGCATTCTTTGGACCAAGTTCATCTCGTTCAACCCTGTTCGTCCTCCCATTTGATCCTTTGGGCATTCTTTGGACCAAGTTCGTCTCCTTCGTCCCTGTTCGTGCTCCCATTTGATCCTTTGGCATTCTTTGGACCAAGTTCGTCTCTTTCGTCCCTTTTCGTCCTCCCATTTCATCCTTGGGCATTCTTTGGAACAAGTTCGTCTCGTTCGTCCCTCTACGTCCTCCCATTTGATCCTTGGGCATTCTTTGTACCAAGTTCGCCACGTTCGTCCTCCCATTTGATACTTTGACATTCTTTGGACCAAGTTCTTCTCGTTCGTCCTCTCATTTGATCCTTTGGCATTCTTTGGACCAAGTTCGTCTCCTTCGTCCCTCTTCGTCCTCCCATTTGATCCTTTGACATTCTTTGGACCAAGTTCGTCTCGTTCGTCCTCCCATTTGATCCTTTGGCATTCTTTGGACCAAGTTCGTCTCGTTCGACCCTGTTCGTCCTCCCATTTGATCCTTTGGGCATTCTTTGGACCAAGTTCGTCTCCTTCGTTCCTGTTCTTGCTCCCATTTGATCCTTTGCATTCTTTGTACCAAGTTGGTCTCGTTCGTCCTCCGATTTGATCCTTTGTCATTCTTTGGACCAAGTTCGTCTCATTCGTCCCTGTTCGTCCTCCCATTTGATCCATGGGCATTCTTTGTACCAAGTTCGTGACGTTCGTCCTCCCATTTGATCCTTTGGCATTCTTTGGACCAAGTTCGTCTCCTTCGTCCTCCCATTTGATCCTTTGGCATTCTTTGGACCAAGTTCGTCACGTTCGACCCTGTTCGTCCTCCCATTTGATCCTTTGGGCATTCTTTGGACCAAGTTCGTCTCCTTCGTCCCTGTTCGTCATCCCATTTGATCCATGGGCATTCTTTGTACCAAGTTCGTCACGTTCGTCGTCCCATTTGATCCTTTGGGCATTCTTTGGACCAAGTTCGTCTCATTCGTCCCTGTTCGTCCTCCCATTTGATCCTTTGGGCATTCTTTGGACCAAGTTCGTCTCATTCGTCCCTCTACGTCCTCCCATTTGATCTTTGGGCATTCTTTGGACCAAGTTCGTCTCGTTCGACCCTGTTCGTCCTCCCATTTGATCCTTTGGGCATTCTTTGGACCAAGTTCGTCTCCTTCGTCCCTCTTCGTCCTCCCATTTGATCCTTTGACATTCTTTGGACCAAGTTCGTCTCGTTCGTCCTCTCATCTGATCCCTTGGCAATCATTGGACGAAGTTCGTCTCCTTCGTCCCTGTTCATCCTCCCATTTGATCCTTTGGCCATTCTTTGGACCTAGTTCGTCTCGTTCGTCCCTTTTCGTACTCCAATTTCATCCTTGGGCAATCTTTGGACCAAGTTCATCTCGTTCGTCCCTCTTCGTCCTCCCATTTGATCCTTTGGCATTCTTTGTAGGAAGTTGGTCTCGTTCGACCTCCCATTTGATCCTTTGGCATTCTTTGGACCAAGTTCGTCTCGTTCGTCCCTGTTCGTCCTCCCATTTGATCCATGGGCATTCTTTGTACGAAGTTCGTCACGTTCGTCCTCCCATTTGATCCTTTGGCATTCTTTGGACCAAGTTCGTCTCCTTCGTCCCTCTTCATCCTCCCATTTGATCCTTTGACATTCTTTGGACCAAGTTCGTCTCGTTCGTCCTCCCATTTGATCCTTTGGCATTCTTTGGACCAAGTTCGTCTCGTTCGTCCCTGTTCGTCCTCCCATTTGATCCTTTCGGCATTCTTTGGACCAAGTTCGTCTCGTTCGTCCCTCTACGTCCTCCTATTTGATCCTTGGGAATTCTTTGTACCAAGTTCATCACGTTCGTCGTCCCATTTGATCCTTTGGGCATTCTTTGGTCCAAGTTCGTCTCATTCGTCCCTATTCGTCCTCCCATTTGATCCTTTGGGCATTCTTTGGACCAAGTTCGTCTCATTCGTCCCTCTACGTCCTACCATTTGATCATTGGGCATTCTTTGGACCAAGTTCGTCTCGTTCGTCCCACTTCGTCCTCCCATTTGATCCTTTGGGCATTCTTTGGACCAAGTTTGTCTCCTTCGTTCCTGTTCGTGCTCCCATTTGATCCTTTGCATTCTTTGTACCAAGTTGGTCTCGTTCGTCCTCCGATTTGATCCTTTGGCATTCTTTGGACCAAGTTCGTCTCATTCGTCCCTGTTCGTCCTCCCATTTGATCCATGGGCATTCTTTGTACCAAGTTCGTCACGTTCGTCCTCCCATTTGATCCTTTGGCATTCTTTGGACCAAGTTCGTCTCCTTCGTCCTCCCATTTGATCCTTTGGCATTCTTCGGACCAAGTTCGTCTCGTTCGACCCTGTTCGTCCTTCCATTTGATCCTTTGGGCATTCTTTGGACCAAGTTCGTCTCCTTCGTCCCTGTTCGTGCTCCCATTTCATCCTTTGGCATTCTTTGGACCATGTTCGTCTCGTTCGTCCTCCCATTTGATCCTTTGGCATTCTTTGGACCAAGTTCATCTCGTTCAACCCTGTTCGTCCTCCCATTTGATCCTTTGGGCATTCTTTGGACCAAGTTCGTCTCCTTCGTCCCTGTTCGTGCTCCCATTTGATCCTTTGGCATTCTTTGGACCAAGTTCGTCTCTTTCGTCCCTTTTCGTCCTCCCATTTCATCCTTGGGCATTCTTTGGACCAAGTTCGTCTCGTTCGTCCCTCTACGTCCTCCCATTTGATCCTTGGGCATTCTTTGTACCAAGTTCGCCACGTTCGTCCTCCCATTTGATACTTTGACATTCTTTGGACCAAGTTCTTCTCGTTCGTCCTCTCATTTGATCCTTTGGCATTCTTTGGACCAAGTTCGTCTCCTTCGTCCCTCTTCGTCCTCCCATTTGATCCTTTGACATTCTTTGGACCAAGTTCGTCTCGTTCGTCCTCCCATTTGATCCTTTGGCATTCTTTGGACCAAGTTCGTCTCGTTCGACCCTGTTCGTCCTCCCATTTGATCCATTGGCATTCTTTGGACCAAGTTCGTCTCCTTCGTCCCTCTTCGTCCTCCCATTTGATCCTTTGACATTCTTTGGACCAAGTTCGTCTCGTTCGTCCTCCCATTTGATCCTTTGGCATTCTTTGGACCAAGTTCGTCTCGTTCGACCCTGTTCGTCCTCCCATTTGATCCATGGGCATTCTTTGTACCAAGTTCGTCTCCTTCGTCCCTGTTCGTGCTTCCATTTGATCCTTTGGCATTCTTTGGACCAAGTTCGTCTCGTTCGTCCTCCCATTTGATCCTTTGGCATTCTTTGGACCAAGTTCGTCTCGTTCGACCCTGTTCGTCCTCCCATTTGATCCTTTGGGCATTCTTTGGACCAAGTTCGTCTCGTTCGTCCCTCTACGTCCTCCTATTTGATCCTTGGGAATTCTTTGTACCAAGTTCATCACGTTCGTCGTCCCATTTGATCCTTTGGGCATTCTTTTGGCCAAGTTCGTCTCATTCGTCCCTATTCGTCCTCCCATTTGATCCTTTGGGCATTCTTTGGACCAAGTTCGTCTCATTCGTCCCTCTACGTCCTACCATTTGATCTTTGGGCATTCTTTGGACCAAGTTCGTCTCGTTCGTCCCACTTCGTCCTCCCATTTGATCATTTGGCATTCTTTGTACCAAGTTGGTCTCGTTCGACCTCCCATTTGATCCTTTGACATTCTTTGTACCAAGTTGGTCTCGTTCGTCCTCCGATTTGATCCTTTGTCATTCTTTGGACCAAGTTCGTCTCCTTCGTCCCTGTTCGTCATCCCATTTGATCCATGGGCATTCTTTATACCAAGTTCGTCACGTTCGTCGTCCCATTTGATCCTTTGGGCATTCTTTGGACCAAGTTCGTCTCATTCGTCCCTGTTCGTCCTCCCATTTGATCCTTTGGGCATTCTTTGGACCAAGTTCGTCTCATTCGTCCCTCTACGTCCTCCCATTTGATCTTTGGGCATTCTTTGGACCAAGTTCGTCTCGTTCGACCCTGTTCGTCCTCCCATTTGATCCTTTGGGCATTCTTTGGACCAAGTTCGTCTCCTTCGTCCCTCTTCGTCCTCCCATTTGATCCTTTGGCATTCTTTGTAGCAAGTTGGTCTCGTTCGACCTCCCATTTGATCCTTTGGCATTCTTTGGACCAAGTTCGTCTCGTTCGTCCCTGTTCGTCCTCCCATTTGATCCATGGGTATTCTTTGTACGAAGTTCGTCACGTTCGTCCTCCCATTTGATCCTTTGACATTCTTTGGACCAAGTTCGTCTCGTTCGTCCTCTCATCTGATCCCTTGGCAATCATTGGACGAAGTTCGTCTCCTTCGTCCCTGTTCATCCTCCCATTTGATCCTTTGGCCATTCTTTGGACCTAGTTCGTCTCGTTCGTCCCTTTTCGTACTCCAATTTCATCCTTGGGCAATCTTTGGACCAAGTTCATCTCGTTCGTCCCTCTTCGTCCTCCCATTTGATCCTTTGGCATTCTTTGTAGGAAGTTGGTCTCGTTCGACCTCCCATTTGATCCTTTGGCATTCTTTGGACCAAGTTCGTCTCGTTCGTCCCTGTTCGTCCTCCCATTTGATCCATGGGCATTCTTTGTACGAAGTTCGTCACGTTCGTCCTCCCATTTGATCCTTTGGCATTCTTTGGACCAAGTTCGTCTCCTTCGTCCCTCTTCATCCTCCCATTTGATCCTTTGACATTCTTTGGACCAAGTTCGTCTCGTTCGTCCTCCCATTTGATCCTTTGGCATTCTTTGGACCAAGTTCGTCTCGTTCGTCCCTGTTCGTCCTCCCATTTGATCCTTTCGGCATTCTTTGGACCAAGTTCGTCTCGTTCGTCCCTCTACGTCCTCCTATTTGATCCTTGGGAATTCTTTGTACCAAGTTCATCACGTTCGTCGTCCCATTTGATCCTTTGGGCATTCTTTGGTCCAAGTTCGTCTCATTCGTCCCTATTCGTCCTCCCATTTGATCCTTTGGGCATTCTTTGGACCAAGTTCGTCTCATTCGTCCCTGTTCGTCCTCCTATTTGATCCTTGGGAATTCTTTGTACCAAGTTCATCACGTTCGTCGTCCCATTTGATCCTTTGGGCATTCTTTGGGCCAAGTTCGTCTCATTCGTCCCTATTCGTCCTCCCATTTGATCCTTTGGGCATTCTTTGGACCAAGTTCGTCTCATTCGTCCCTCTACGTCCTACCATTTGATCATTGGGCATTCTTTGGACCAAGTTCGTCTCGTTCGTCCCACTTCGTCCTCCCATTTGATCCTTTGGGCATTCTTTGGACCAAGTTTGTCTCCTTCGTTCCTGTTCGTGCTCCCATTTGATCCTTTGCATTCTTTGTACCAAGTTGGTCTCGTTCGTCCTCCGATTTGATCCTTTGGCATTCTTTGGACCAAGTTCGTCTCATTCGTCCCTGTTCGTCCTCCCATTTGATCCATGGGCATTCTTTGTACCAAGTTCGTCACGTTCGTCCTCCCATTTGATCCTTTGGCATTCTTTGGACCAAGTTCGTCTCCTTCGTCCTCCCATTTGATCCTTTGGCATTCTTCGGACCAAGTTCGTCTCGTTCGACCCTGTTCGTCCTTCCATTTGATCCTTTGGGCATTCTTTGGACCAAGTTCGTCTCCTTCGTCCCTGTTCGTGCTCCCATTTCATCCTTTGGCATTCTTTGGACCATGTTCGTCTCGTTCGTCCTCCCATTTGATCCTTTGGCATTCTTTGGACCAAGTTCATCTCGTTCAACCCTGTTCGTCCTCCCATTTGATCCTTTGGGCATTCTTTGGACCAAGTTCGTCTCCTTCGTCCCTGTTCGTGCTCCCATTTGATCCTTTGGCATTCTTTGGACCAAGTTCGTCTCTTTCGTCCCTTTTCGTCCTCCCATTTCATCCTTGGGCATTCTTTGGACCAAGTTCGTCTCGTTCGTCCCTCTACGTCCTCCCATTTGATCCTTGGGCATTCTTTGTACCAAGTTCGCCACGTTCGTCCTCCCATTTGATACTTTGACATTCTTTGGACCAAGTTCTTCTCGTTCGTCCTCTCATTTGATCCTTTGGCATTCTTTGGACCAAGTTCGTCTCCTTCGTCCCTCTTCGTCCTCCCATTTGATCCTTTGACATTCTTTGGACCAAGTTCGTCTCGTTCGTCCTCCCATTTGATCCTTTGGCATTCTTTGGACCAAGTTCGTCTCGTTCGACCCTGTTCGTCCTCCCATTTGATCCATTGGCATTCTTTGGACCAAGTTCGTCTCCTTCGTCCCTCTTCGTCCTCCCATTTGATCCTTTGACATTCTTTGGACCAAGTTCGTCTCGTTCGTCCTCCCATTTGATCCTTTGGCATTCTTTGGACCAAGTTCGTCTCGTTCGACCCTGTTCGTCCTCCCATTTGATCCATGGGCATTCTTTGTACCAAGTTCGTCTCCTTCGTCCCTGTTCGTGCTTCCATTTGATCCTTTGGCATTCTTTGGACCAAGTTCGTCTCGTTCGTCCTCCCATTTGATCCTTTGGCATTCTTTGGACCAAGTTCGTCTCGTTCGACCCTGTTCGTCCTCCCATTTGATCCTTTGGGCATTCTTTGGACCAAGTTCGTCTCGTTCGTCCCTCTACGTCCTCCTATTTGATCCTTGGGAATTCTTTGTACCAAGTTCATCACGTTCGTCGTCCCATTTGATCCTTTGGGCATTCTTTTGGCCAAGTTCGTCTCATTCGTCCCTATTCGTCCTCCCATTTGATCCTTTGGGCATTCTTTGGACCAAGTTCGTCTCATTCGTCCCTCTACGTCCTACCATTTGATCTTTGGGCATTCTTTGGACCAAGTTCGTCTCGTTCGTCCCACTTCGTCCTCCCATTTGATCATTTGGCATTCTTTGTACCAAGTTGGTCTCGTTCGACCTCCCATTTGATCCTTTGACATTCTTTGTACCAAGTTGGTCTCGTTCGTCCTCCGATTTGATCCTTTGTCATTCTTTGGACCAAGTTCGTCTCCTTCGTCCCTGTTCGTCATCCCATTTGATCCATGGGCATTCTTTATACCAAGTTCGTCACGTTCGTCGTCCCATTTGATCCTTTGGGCATTCTTTGGACCAAGTTCGTCTCATTCGTCCCTGTTCGTCCTCCCATTTGATCCTTTGGGCATTCTTTGGACCAAGTTCGTCTCATTCGTCCCTCTACGTCCTCCCATTTGATCTTTGGGCATTCTTTGGACCAAGTTCGTCTCGTTCGACCCTGTTCGTCCTCCCATTTGATCCTTTGGGCATTCTTTGGACCAAGTTCGTCTCCTTCGTCCCTCTTCGTCCTCCCATTTGATCCTTTGGCATTCTTTGTAGCAAGTTGGTCTCGTTCGACCTCCCATTTGATCCTTTGGCATTCTTTGGACCAAGTTCGTCTCGTTCGTCCCTGTTCGTCCTCCCATTTGATCCTTTGGCATTCTTTGGACCAAGTTCGTCTCGTTCGACCCTGTTCGTCCTCCCATTTGATCCTTTGGGCATTCTTTGGACCAAGTTCGTCTCCTTCGTCCCTCTTCGTCCTCCCATTTGATCCTTTGGCATTCTTTGTAGCAAGTTGGTCTCGTTCGACCTCCCATTTGATCCTTTGGCATTCTTTGGACCAAGTTCGTCTCGTTCGTCCCTGTTCGTCCTCCCATTTGATCCATGGGTATTCTTTGTACGAAGTTCGTCACGTTCGTCCTCCCATTTGATCCTTTGACATTCTTTGGACCAAGTTCGTCTCGTTCGTCCTCTCATCTGATCCCTTGGCAATCATTGGACGAAGTTCGTCTCCTTCGTCCCTGTTCATCCTCCCATTTGATCCTTTGGCCATTCTTTGGACCTAGTTCGTCTCGTTCGTCCCTTTTCGTACTCCAATTTCATCCTTGGGCAATCTTTGGACCAAGTTCATCTCGTTCGTCCCTCTTCGTCCTCCCATTTGATCCTTTGGCATTCTTTGTAGGAAGTTGGTCTCGTTCGACCTCCCATTTGATCCTTTGGCATTCTTTGGACCAAGTTCGTCTCGTTCGTCCCTGTTCGTCCTCCCATTTGATCCATGGGCATTCTTTGTACGAAGTTCGTCACGTTCGTCCTCCCATTTGATCCTTTGGCATTCTTTGGACCAAGTTCGTCTCCTTCGTCCCTCTTCATCCTCCCATTTGATCCTTTGACATTCTTTGGACCAAGTTCGTCTCGTTCGTCCTCCCATTTGATCCTTTGGCATTCTTTGGACCAAGTTCGTCTCGTTCGTCCCTGTTCGTCCTCCCATTTGATCCTTTCGGCATTCTTTGGACCAAGTTCGTCTCGTTCGTCCCTCTACGTCCTCCTATTTGATCCTTGGGAATTCTTTGTACCAAGTTCATCACGTTCGTCGTCCCATTTGATCCTTTGGGCATTCTTTGGTCCAAGTTCGTCTCATTCGTCCCTATTCGTCCTCCCATTTGATCCTTTGGGCATTCTTTGGACCAAGTTCGTCTCATTCGTCCCTCTACGTCCTACCATTTGATCTTTGGGCATTCTTTGGACCAAGTTCGTCTCGTTCGTCCCACTTCGTCCTCCCATTTGATCATTTGGCATTCTTTGTACCAAGTTGGTCTCGTTCGACCTCCCATTTGATCCTTTGACATTCTTTGTACCAAGTTGGTCTCGTTCGTCCTCCGATTTGATCCTTTGTCATTCTTTGGACCAAGTTCGTCTCCTTCGTCCCTGTTCGTCCTCCCATTTGATCCATGGGCATTCTTTGTACCAAGTTCGTCACGTTCGTCGTCCCATTTGATCCTTTGGGAATTCTTTGGACCAAGTTCGTCTCATTCGTCCCTGTTCGTCCTCCCATTTGATCCTTTGGGCATTCTTTGGACCAAGTTCGTCTCATTCGTCCCTCTACGTCCTCCCATTTGATCTTTGGGCATTCTTTGGACCAAGTTCGTCTCGTTCGTCCCCCATTTGATCCTTTGGCATTCTTTGGACCAAGTTCGTCTCGTTTGTCCCTCTTCGTCCTCCCATTTGATCCTTTGGCATTCTTTGTACCAACTTGGTCTCGTTCGACCTCCCATTTGATCCTTTGCATTCTTTGTAACAAGTTGGTCTCGTTCGTCCTCCGATTTGATCCTTTGGCATTCTTTGGACCAAGTTCGTCTCATTCGTCCCTGTTCGTCCTCCCATTTGATCCATGGGCATTCTTTGTACCATGTTCGTCACGTTCGTCCACCCATTTGATCCTTTGGCATTCTTTGGACCAAGTTCGTCTCCTTCGTCCTCCCATTTGATCCTTTGGCATTCTTTGGACCAAGTTCGTCTCGTTCGACCCTGTTCGTCCTCCCATTTGATCCTTTGGGCATTCTTTGGACCAAGTTCGTCTCCTTCGTCCCTGTTCGTGCTCCCATTTGATCCTTTGGCATTCTTTGGACCAAGTTCGTCTCGTTCGTCCTCCCATTTGATCCTTTGGCATTCTTTGGACCAAGTTCGTCTCGTTCGACCCTGTTCGTCCTCCCATTTGATCCTTTGGACATTCTTTGGACCAAGTTCGTCTCCTTCGTCCCTGTTCGAGCTCCCATTTGATCCTTTGGCATTCTTTGGACCAAGTTCGTCTCTTTCGTCCCTGTTCGTCCTCCCATTTCATCCTTGGGCATTCTTTGGACCAAGTTCGTCTCGTTCGTCCCTCTACGTCCTCCCATTTGATCCTTGGGCATTCTTTGTTCCAAGTTCGCCACGTTCGTCCTCCCATTTGATTCTTTGACATTCTTTGGACCAAGTTCGTCTCGTTCGTCCTCTCATTTGATCCATTGGCATTCTTTGGACCAAGTTCGTCTCCTTCGTCCCTCTTCGTCCTCCCATTTGATCCTTTGACATTCTTTGGACCAAGTTCGTCTCGTTCGTCCTCCCATTTGATCCTTTGGCATTCTTTGGACCAAGTTCGTCTCGTTCGACCCTGTTCGTCCTCCCATTTGATCCTTTGGGCATTCTTTGGACCAAGTTCGTCTCCTTCGTTCCTGTTCGTGCACCCATTTGATCCTTTGCATTCTTTGTACCAAGTTGGTCTCGTTCGTCCTCCGATTTGATCCTTTGGCATTCTTTGGACCAAGTTCGTCTCGTTCGTCCCTGTTCGTCCTCCCATTTGATCCATGGGCCTTCTTTGTACCAAGTTCGTCACGTTCGTCCTCCCATTTGATCCTTTGGCATTCTTTGGACCAAGTTCGTCTCCTTCGTCCTCCCATTTGATCCTTTGGCATTCTTTGGACCAAGTTCGTCTCGTTCGACCCTGTTCGTCCTCCCATTTGATCCTTTGGGCATTCTTTGGACCAAGTTCGTCTCCTTCGTCCCTGTTCGTGCTCCCATTTGATCCTTTGGCATTCTTTGGACCATGTTAGTCTCGTTCGTCCTCCCATTTGATCCTTTGGCATTCTTTGGACCAAGTTCGTCTTGCTCGACCCTGTTCGTCCTCCCATTTGATCCTTTGGGCATTCTTTGGACCAAGTTCGTCTCCTTCGTTCCTGTTCGTGCTCCCATTTGATCCTTTGGCATTCTTTGGACCAAGTTCGTCTCTTTCGTCCCTTTTCGTCCTCCCATTTCATCCTTGGGCATTCTTTGAACCAAGGTCGTCTCGTTCGTCCCTCTACATCCTCCCATTTGTTCCTTTGGGCATTCTTTGGACCAAGTTCGTCTCGTTCGTCCCTCTACGTCCTCCCATTTGATCCTTGGGCATTCTTTGTACCAAGTTCGCCACGTTCGTCCTCCCATTTGATACTTTGACATTCTTTGGACCAAGTTCGTCTCGTTCGTCCTCTCATATGATCCTTTGGCATTCTTTCGACCAAGTTCGTCTCCTTTGTCCCTGTTCATCCTCCCATTTGATCCTTTGGGCATTCTTTGGACCAAGTTCGTCTCGTTCGTCCCACTTCGTCCTCCCATTTGATCCTTTGACATTCTTTGTACCAAGTTGGTCTCGTTCGTCCTCCCATTTGATCTTTTGGCATTCTTTGGACCAAGTTCGCCTCGTTCGTCCCTTTTCGTCCTCCCATTTGATCCATGGGCATTCTTTGTACCAAGTTCATGACGTTCGTCCTCCCATTTGATCCTTCGGCATTCTTTGCACCAAGTTCGTTTCCTTCGTCCCTCTTCGTCCTCGCATTTGATCCTTTGACATTCTTTGGACCAAGTTTGTCTCGTTCGTCCTCCCATTTGATCCTTTGGCATTCTTTGGTCCAAGTTCGTCTCCTTCGTCCCCGTTCGTCCTCCCATTTGATCATTTAGGCATTGTTTCGACCAAGTTCGTCTCGTTCGTTTCTCTTCGTCCTCCCATTTGATCCTTTGGCATTCTTTGTACCAGGTTGGTCTCGTTCGTCCTCCCATTTGATCCTTTGGCATCTTTGTTCCAAGTTCGTCTCTTTCGTCCCTTTTCGTCCTCCCATTTCATCCTTGGGCATTCTTTGGACAAAGGTCGTCTCGTTCGTCCCTCTACATCCTCCCATTTGATCCTTTGGGCATTCTTTGGACCAAGTTCGTCTCGTTCGTCCCTCTACGTCCTCCCATTTGATCCTTTGCCATTCTTTGGACCAAGTTCGTCTCCTTCGTCCCTCTACGTCCTCCCATTTGATCCCTTGGCAATCTTTGGACGTAGTTCGTCTCCTTCGTCCCTCTTCGTCCTCCCATTTGATCCTTTGGCATTCTTTGTAGCAAGTTGGTCTCGTTCGACCTCCCATTTGATCCTTTGGCATTCTTTGGACCATGTTCGTCTCGTTTGTCCCTATTCGTCCTCCTATTTGATCCATGGGCATTCTTTGTACCAAGTTCGTCACGTTCGTCCTCCCATTTGATCGTTTGGCATTCTTTGGACCAAGTTTGTCTCCTTCGTCCTCCCATTTGATCCTTTGGCATTCTTTGGACCAAGTTCGTCTCGTTCGACCCTGTTCGCCCTCCCATTTGATCCTTTGGGCATTCTTTGGACCAAGTTCGTCTCCTTCGTCCCTATTCGTGCTTCCATTTGATCCTTTGGCATTCTTTGGACCATGTTCGTCTCGTTCGTCCTCCCATTTGATCCTTTGGCATTCTTTGGACCAAGTTCGTCTCGTTCGACCCTGTTCGTCCTCCCATTTGATCCTTTGGGCATTCTTTGGACCAAGTTCGTCTCCTTCGTCCTCCCATTTGATCCTTTGGCATTCTTTGGACCAAGTTCGTCTCGTTCGACCCTGTTCGTCCTCCCATTTGATCCTTTGGGCATTCTTTGGACCAAGTTCGTCTCCTTCGTCCCTGTTCGAGCTCCCATTTGATCCTTTGGCATTCTTTGGACCAAGTTCGTCTCTTTCGTCCCTGTTCGTCCTCCCATTTCATCCTTGGGCATTCTTTGGACCAAGTTCGTCTCGTTCGTCCCTCTACGTCCTCCCATTTGATCCTTGGGCATTCTTTGTTCCAAGTTCGCCACGTTCGTCCTCCCATTTGATACTTTGACATTCTTTGGACCAAGTTCGTCTCGTTCGTCCTCTCATTTGATCCATTGGCATTCTTTGGACCAAGTTCGTCTCCTTCGTCCCTCTTCGTCCTCCCATTTGATCCTTTGACATTCTTTGGACCAAGTTCGTCTCGTTCGTCCTCCCATTTGATCCTTTGGCATTCTTTGGACCAAGTTCGTCTCGTTCGACCCTGTTCGTCCTCCCATTTGATCCTTTGGGCATTCTTTGGACCAAGTTCGTCTCCTTCGTTCCTGTTCGTGCACCCATTTGATCCTTTGCATTCTTTGTACCAAGTTGGTCTCGTTCGTCCTCCGATTTGATCCTTTGGCATTCTTTGGACCAAGTTCGTCTCGTTCGTCCCTGTTCGTCCTCCCATTTGATCCATGGGCATTCTTTGTACCAAGTTCGTCACGTTCGTCCTCCCATTTGATCCTTTGGCATTCTTTGGACCAAGTTCGTCTCCTTCGTCCTCCCATTTGATCCTTTGGCATTCTTTGGACCAAGTTCGTCTCGTTCGACCCTGTTCGTCCTCCCATTTGATCCTTTGGGCATTCTTTGGACCAAGTTCGTCTCCTTCGTCCCTGTTCGTGCTCCCATTTGATCCTTTGGCATTCTTTGGACCATGTTAGTCTCGTTCGTCCTCCCATTTGATCCTTTGGCATTCTTTGGACCAAGTTCGTCTCGCTCGACCCTGTTCGTCCTCCCATTTGATCCTTTGGGCATTCTTTGGACCAAGTTCGTCTCCTTCGTTCCTGTTCGTGCTCCCATTTGATCCTTTGGCATTCTTTGGACCAAGTTCGTCTCTTTCGTCCCTTTTCGTCCTCCCATTTCATCCTTGGGCATTCTTTGAACCAAGGTCGTCTCGTTCGTCCCTCTACATCCTCCCATTTGTTCCTTTGGGCATTCTTTGGACCAAGTTCGTCTCGTTCGTCCCTCTACGTCCTCCCATTTGATCCTTGGGCATTCTTTGTACCAAGTTCGCCACGTTCGTCCTCCCATTTGATACTTTGACATTCTTTGGACCAAGTTCGTCTCGTTCGTCCTCTCATATGATCCTTTGGCATTCTTTCGACCAAGTTCGTCTCCTTTGTCCCTGTTCATCCTCCCATTTGATCCTTTGGGCATTCTTTGGACCAAGTTCGTCTCGTTCGTCCCACTTCGTCCTCCCATTTGATCCTTTGACATTCTTTGTACCAAGTTGGTCTCGTTCGTCCTCCCATTTGATCTTTTGGCATTCTTTGGACCAAGTTCGTCTCGTTCGTCCCTTTTCGTCCTCCCATTTGATCCATGGGCATTCTTTGTACCAAGTTCATGACGTTCGTCCTCCCATTTGATCCTTCGGCATTCTTTGCACCAAGTTCGTTTCCTTCGTCCCTCTTCGTCCTCGCATTTGATCCTTTGACATTCTTTGGACCAAGTTTGTCTCGTTCGTCCTCCCATTTGATCCTTTGGCATTCTTTGGTCCAAGTTCGTCTCCTTCGTCCCCGTTCGTCCTCCCATTTGATCATTTAGGCATTGTTTCGACCAAGTTCGTCTCGTTCGTTTCTCTTCGTCCTCCCATTTGATCCTTTGGCATTCTTTGTACCAGGTTGGTCTCGTTCGTCCTCCCATTTGATCCTTTGGCATCTTTGGACCAAGTTCGTCTCTTTCGTCCCTTTTCGTCCTCCCATTTCATCCTTGGGCATTCTTTGGACAAAGGTCGTCTCGTTCGTCCCTCTACATCCTCCCATTTGATCCTTTGGGCATTCTTTGGACCAAGTTCGTCTCGTTCGTCCCTCTACGTCCTCCCATTTGATCCTTTGCCATTCTTTGGACCAAGTTCGTCTCCTTCGTCCCTCTACGTCCTCCCATTTGATCCCTTGGCAATCTTTGGACGAAGTTCGTCTCCTTCGTCCCTCTTCGTCCTCCCATTTGATCCTTTGGCATTCTTTGTAGCAAGTTGGTCTCGTTCGACCTCCCATTTGATCCTTTGGCATTCTTTGGACCATGTTCGTCTCGTTTGTCCCTATTCGTCCTCCTATTTGATCCATGGGCATTCTTTGTACCAAGTTCGTCACGTTCGTCCTCCCATTTGATCGTTTGGCATTCTTTGGACCAAGTTTGTCTCCTTCGTCCTCCCATTTGATCCTTTGGCATTCTTTGGACCAAGTTCGTCTCGTTCGACCCTGTTCGTCCTCCCATTTGATCCTTTGGGCATTCTTTGGACCAAGTTCGTCTCCTTCGTCCCTATTCGTGCTTCCATTTGATCCTTTGGCATTCTTTGGACCATGTTCGTCTCGTTCGTCCTCCCATTTGATCCTTTGGCATTCTTTGGACCAAGTTCGTCTCGTTCGACCCTGTTCGTCCTCCCATTTGATCCTTTGGGCATTCTTTGGACCAAGTTCGTCTCCTTCGTCCCTGCTCGTGCTCCCATTTGATCCTTTGGCATTCTTTGCACCAAGTTCGTCTCTTTCGTCCCTTTTCGTCCTCCCATTTCATCCTTGGGCATTCTTTGGACCAAGTTCGTCTCCTTCGTCCCTGTTCGTGCTCCCATTTGATCCTTTGGCATTCTTTGGACCAAGTTCGTCACGTTCGTCCTCCCATTTGATCCTTTGGCATTCTTTGGACCAAGTTCGTCTCGTTCGACCCTGTTCGTCCTCCCATTTGATCCTTTGGGCATTCTTTGGACCAAGTTCGTCTCCTTCGTCCCTGTTCGTGCTCCCATTTGATCCTTTGACATTCTTTGGACCAAGTTTGTCTCGTTCGTCATCCCATTTGATCCTTTGGCATTCTTTGGTCCAAGTTCGTCTCCTTCGTCCCTGTTCGTCCTCCCATTTGATCCTTTAGGCATTGTTTCGACCAAGTTCGACTCGTTCGTTTCTCTTCGTCCTCCCATTTGATCCTTTGGCATTCTTTGTACCAGGTTGGTCTCGTTCGTCCTCCCATTTGATCCTTTGGCATTCTTTGGACCAAGTTCGTCTCTTTCGTCCCTTTTCGTCCTCCCATTTCATCCTTGGGCATTCTTTGGACAAAGGTCGTCTCGTTCGTCCCTCTACATCCTCCCATTTGATCCTTTGGGCATTCTTTGGACCAAGTTCGTCTCGTTCGTCCCTCTACGTCCTCCCATTTGATCCTTGGGCATTCTTTGTGCCATGTTCGCCACGTTCATCCTCCCATTTGATCCTTTGACATTCTTTGGACCAAGTTCGTCTCCTTCGTCCCTCTACGTCCTCCCATTTGATCCCTTGGCAATCTTTGGACGAAGTTCGTCTCCTTCGTCCCTATTCATCCTCCCATTTGATCCTTTGGGCATTCTTTGGACCAAGTTCGTCTCGTTCGTCCCTTTTCGTCCTCCCATTTCATCCTTGGGCAATCTTTGGACCAAGTTCATCTCGTTCGTCCCTCTTCGTCCTCCCATTTGATCCTTTGGCATTCTTTGTAGCAAGTTGGTCTCGTTCGACCTCCCATATGATCCTTTGGCATTCTTTGGACCATGTTCGTCTCGTTTGTCCCTATTCGTCCTCCTATTTGATCCATGGGCATTATTTGTACCAAGTTCGTCACGTTCGTCCTCCCATTTGATCGTTTGGCATTCTTTGGACCAAGTTCGTCTCCTTCGTCCCTCTTCGTCCTCCCATTTGATCCTTTGACATTCTTTGGACCAAGTTCGTCTCGTTCGTCCTCCCATTTGATCCTTTGGGCATTCCATGGACCAAGTTCATCTCGTTCGTCCCTCTACGTCCTCCTATTTGATCCTTGGGAATTCTTTGTACCAAGATCGTCACGTTCGTCTTCCCATTTGATCCTTTGGGCATTCTTTGGACCAAGTTCGTCTCATTCGTCCCTGTTCGTCCTCCCATTTGATCCTTTGGGCATTCTTTGGACCAAGTTCGTCTCATTCGTCCCTCTACGTCCTCCCATTTGATCTTTGGGCATTCTTTGGACCAAGTTCGTCTCGTTCGACCCCCATTTGATCCTTTGGCATTCTTTGGACCAAGTTCGTCTCGTTCGTCCCTCTTTGTCCTCCCATTTGATCCTTTGGCATTCTTTGTACCAACTTGGTCTCGTTCGACCTCCCATTTGATCCTTTGCATTCTTTGTACCAAGTTGGTCTCGTTCGTCCTCCGATTTGATCCTTTGGCATTATTTGGACCAAGTTCGTCTCATTCGTCCCTGTTCGTCCTCCCATTTGATCCATGGGCATTCTTTGTACCAAGTTCGTCACGTTCGTCCTTCCATTTGATCCTTTGGCATTCTTTGGACCAAGTTCGTCTCCTTCGTCCCTCTTCGTCCTCCCATTTGATCCTTTGACATTCTTTGGACCAAGTTCGTCTCGTTCGTCCTCCCATTTGATCCTTTGGCATTCTTTGGACCAAGTTCGTCTCGTTCGACCCTGTTCGTCCTCCCATTTGATCCTTTGGGCATTCTTTGGACCAAGTTCGTCTCCTTCGTCCCTGCTCGTGCTCCCATTTGATCCTTTGGCATTCTTTGCACCAAGTTCGTCTCTTTCGTCCCTTTTCGTCCTCCCATTTCATCCTTGGGCATTCTTTGGACCAAGTTCGTCTCCTTCGTCCCTGTTCGTGCTCCCATTTGATCCTTTGGCATTCTTTGGACCAAGTTCGTCACGTTCGTCCTCCCATTTGATCCTTTGGCATTCTTTGGACCAAGTTCGTCTCGTTCGACCCTGTTCGTCCTCCCATTTGATCCTTTGGGCATTCTTTGGACCAAGTTCGTCTCCTTCGTCCCTGTTCGTGCTCCCATTTGATCCTTTGACATTCTTTGGACCAAGTTTGTCTCGTTCGTCAACCCATTTGATCCTTTGGCATTCTTTGGTCCAAGTTCGTCTCCTTCGTCCCTGTTCGTCCTCCCATTTGATCCTTTAGGCATTGTTTCGACCAAGTTCGACTCTTTCGTTTCTCTTCGTCCTCCCATTTGATCCTTTGGCATTCTTTGTACCAGGTTGGTCTCGTTCGTCCTCCCATTTGATCCTTTGGCATTCTTTGGACCAAGTTCGTCTCTTTCGTCCCTTTTCGTCCTCCCATTTCATCCTTGGGCATTCTTTGGACAAAGGTCGTCTCGTTCGTCCCTCTACATCCTCCCATTTGATCCTTTGGGCATTCTTTGGACCAAGTTCGTCTCGTTCGTCCCTCTACGTCCTCCCATTTGATCCTTGGGCATTCTTTGTGCCATGTTCGCCACGTTCATCCTCCCATTTGATCCTTTGACATTCTTTGGACCAAGTTCGTCTCCTTCGTCCCTCTACGTCCTCCCATTTGATCCCTTGGCAATCTTTGGACGAAGTTCGTCTCCTTCGTCCCTATTCATCCTCCCATTTGATCCTTTGGGCATTCTTTGGACCAAGTTCGTCTCGTTCGTCCCTTTTCGTCCTCCCATTTCATCCTTGGGCAATCTTTGGACCAAGTTCATCTCGTTCGTCCCTCTTCGTCCTCCCATTTGATCCTTTGGCATTCTTTGTAGCAAGTTGGTCTCGTTCGACCTCCCATATGATCCTTTGGCATTCTTTGGACCATGTTCGTCTCGTTTGTCCCTATTCGTCCTCCTATTTGATCCATGGGCATTATTTGTACCAAGTTCGTCACGTTCGTCCTCCCATTTGATCGTTTGGCATTCTTTGGACCAAGTTCGTCTCCTTCGTCCCTCTTCGTCCTCCCATTTGATCCTTTGACATTCTTTGGACCAAGTTCGTCTCGTTCGTCCTCCCATTTGATCCTTTGGGCATTCCATGGACCAAGTTCATCTCGTTCGTCCCTCTACGTCCTCCTATTTGATCCTTGGGAATTCTTTGTACCAAGATCGTCACGTTCGTCTTCCCATTTGATCCTTTGGGCATTCTTTGGACCAAGTTCGTCTCATTCGTCCCTGTTCGTCCTCCCATTTGATCCTTTGGGCATTCTTTGGACCAAGTTCGTCTCATTCGTCCCTCTACGTCCTCCCATTTGATCTTTGGGCATTCTTTGGACCAAGTTCGTCTCGTTCGACCCCCATTTGATCCTTTGGCATTCTTTGGACCAAGTTCGTCTCGTTCGTCCCTCTTTGTCCTCCCATTTGATCCTTTGGCATTCTTTGTACCAACTTGGTCTCGTTCGACCTCCCATTTGATCCTTTGCATTCTTTGTACCAAGTTGGTCTCGTTCGTCCTCCGATTTGATCCTTTGGCATTATTTGGACCAAGTTCGTCTCATTCGTCCCTGTTCGTCCTCCCATTTGATCCATGGGCATTCTTTGTACCAAGTTCGTCACGTTCGTCCTTCCATTTGATCCTTTGGCATTCTTTGGACCAAGTTCGTCTCCTTCGTCCCTCTTCGTCCTCCCATTTGATCCTTTGACATTCTTTGGACCAAGTTCGTCTCGTTCGTCCTCCCATTTGATCCTTTGGCATTCTTTGGACCAAGTTCGTCTCGTTCGACCCTGTTCGTCCTCCCATTTGATCCTTTGGGCATTCTTTGGACCAAGTTCGTCTCCTTCGTCCCTGCTCGTGCTCCCATTTGATCCTTTGGCATTCTTTGCACCAAGTTCGTCTCTTTCGTCCCTTTTCGTCCTCCCATTTCATCCTTGGGCATTCTTTGGACCAAGTTCGTCTCCTTCGTCCCTGTTCGTGCTCCCATTTGATCCTTTGGCATTCTTTGGACCAAGTTCGTCACGTTCGTCCTCCCATTTGATCCTTTGGCATTCTTTGGACCAAGTTCGTCTCGTTCGACCCTGTTCGTCCTCCCATTTGATCCTTTGGGCATTCTTTGGACCAAGTTCGTCTCCTTCGTCCCTGTTCGTGCTCCCATTTGATCCTTTGACATTCTTTGGACCAAGTTTGTCTCGTTCGTCAACCCATTTGATCCTTTGGCATTCTTTGGTCCAAGTTCGTCTCCTTCGTCCCTGTTCGTCCTCCCATTTGATCCTTTAGGCATTGTTTCGACCAAGTTCGACTCTTTCGTTTCTCTTCGTCCTCCCATTTGATCCTTTGGCATTCTTTGTACCAGGTTGGTCTCGTTCGTCCTCCCATTTGATCCTTTGGCATTCTTTGGACCAAGTTCGTCTCTTTCGTCCCTTTTCGTCCTCCCATTTCATCCTTGGGCATTCTTTGGACAAAGGTCGTCTCGTTCGTCCCTCTACATCCTCCCATTTGATCCTTTGGGCATTCTTTGGACCAAGTTCGTCTCGTTCGTCCCTCTACGTCCTCCCATTTGATCCTTGGGCATTCTTTGTGCCATGTTCGCCACGTTCATCCTCCCATTTGATCCTTTGACATTCTTTGGACCAAGTTCGTCTCCTTCGTCCCTCTACGTCCTCCCATTTGATCCCTTGGCAATCTTTGGACGAAGTTCGTCTCCTTCGTCCCTATTCATCCTCCCATTTGATCCTTTGGGCATTCTTTGGACCAAGTTCGTCTCGTTCGTCCCTTTTCGTCCTCCCATTTCATCCTTGGGCAATCTTTGGACCAAGTTCATCTCGTTCGTCCCTCTTCGTCCTCCCATTTGATCCTTTGGCATTCTTTGTAGCAAGTTGGTCTCGTTCGACCTCCCATATGATCCTTTGGCATTCTTTGGACCATGTTCGTCTCGTTTGTCCCTATTCGTCCTCCTATTTGATCCATGGGCATTATTTGTACCAAGTTCGTCACGTTCGTCCTCCCATTTGATCGTTTGGCATTCTTTGGACCAAGTTCGTCTCCTTCGTCCCTCTTCGTCCTCCCATTTGATCCTTTGACATTCTTTGGACCAAGTTCGTCTCGTTCGTCCTCCCATTTGATCCTTTGGGCATTCCATGGACCAAGTTCATCTCGTTCGTCCCTCTACGTCCTCCTATTTGATCCTTGGGAATTCTTTGTACCAAGATCGTCACGTTCGTCTTCCCATTTGATCCTTTGGGCATTCTTTGGACCATGTTCGTCTCATTCGTCCCTGTTCGTCCTCCCATTTGATCCTTTGGGCATTCTTTGGACCAAGTTCGTCTCATTCGTCCCTCTACGTCCTCCCATTTGATCTTTGGGCATTCTTTGGACCAAGTTCGTCTCGTTCGACCCCCATTTGATCCTTTGGCATTCTTTGGACCAAGTTCGTCTCGTTCGTCCCTCTTTGTCCTCCCATTTGATCCTTTGGCATTCTTTGTACCAACTTGGTCTCGTTCGACCTCCCATTTGATCCTTTGCATTCTTTGTACCAAGTTGGTCTCGTTCGTCCTCCGATTTGATCCTTTGGCATTATTTGGACCAAGTTCGTCTCATTCGTCCCTGTTCGTCCTCCCATTTGATCCATGGGCATTCTTTGTACCAAGTTCGTCACGTTCGTCCTTCCATTTGATCCTTTGGCATTCTTTGGACCAAGTTCGTCTCCTTCGTCCCTCTTCGTCCTCCCATTTGATCCTTTGACATTCTTTGGACCAAGTTCGTCTCGTTCGTCCTCCCATTTGATCCTTTGGCATTCTTTGGACCAAGTTCGTCTCGTTCGACCCTGTTCGTCCTCCCATTTGATCCTTTGGGCATTCTTTGGACCAAGTTCGTCTCCTTCGTCCCTGTTCGTGCTCCCATTTGATCCTTTGGCATTCTTTGGACCAAGTTCGTCTCGTTCGTCCTCCCATTTGATCCTTTGGCATTCTTTGGACCAAGTTCGTCTCGTTCGACCCTGTTCGTCCTCCCATTTGATCCTTTGGGCATTCTTTGGACCAAGTTCGTCTCCTTCGTCCCTGTTCGTGCTCCCATTTGATCCTTTGGCATTCTTTGGACCAAGTTCGTCTCTTTCGTCCCTTTTCGTCCTCCCATTTCATCCTTGGGCATTCTTTGGACCAAGTTCGTCTCGTTCGTCCCTCTTCGTCCTCCCATTTGATCCTTTGGCATTCTTTGTACCAACTTGGTCTCGTTCGACCTCCCATTTGATCCTTTGCATTCTTTGTACCAAGTTGGTCTCGTTCGTCCTCCGATTTGATCCTTTGGCATTCTTTGGACCAAGTTCGTCTCATTCGTCCCTGTTCGTCCTCCCATTTGATCATGGGCATTCTTTGTACCAAGTTCGTCACGTTCGTCCTCCCATTTGATCCTTTGGCATTCTTTGGACCAAGTTTGTCTCCTTCGTCCTCCCATTTGATCCTTTGGCATTCTTTGGACCAAGTTCGTCTCGTTTGACCCTGTTTGTCCTCCCATTTGATCCTTTAGGCATTCTTTGGACCAAGTTCGTCTCCTTCGTCCCTGTTCGTGCTCCCATTTGATCCTTTGGCATTCTTTGGACCAAGTTCGTCTCGTTCGTCCTCCCATTTGATCCTTTGGCATTCTTTGGACCAAGTTCGTCTCGTTCGACCCTGTTCGTCCTCCCATTTGATCCTTTGGGCATTCTTTGGACCAAGTTCGTCTCCTTCGTCCCTGTTCGTGCTCCCATTTGATCCTTTGGCATTCTTTGGACCAAGTTCGTCTCTTTCGTCCCTTTTCGTCCTCCCATTTCATCCTTGGGCATTCTTTGGACCAAGTTCGTCTCGTTCGTCCCTCTACGTCCTCCCATTTGATCCTTGGGCATTCTTTGTACCAAGTTCGCCACGTTCGTCCTCCCATTTGATACTTTGACATTCTTTGGACCAAGTTCGTCTCGTTCGTCCTCTCATTTGATCCATTGGCATTCTTTGGACCAAGTTCGTCTCGTTCGTCGTCCCATTTGATCCTTTGGGCATTCTTTGGACCAAGTTCGTCTCATTCGTCCCTCTACGTCCTCCCATTTGATCTTTGGGCATTCTTTGGACCAAGTTCGTCTCGTTCGACCCCGTTCGTCCTCCCATTTGATACTTTGACATTCTTTGGACCAAGTTCGTCTCGTTCGTCCTCCCATTTGATCCTTTCGGCATTCCTTGGACCAAGTTCGTCTCGTTCGTCGTCCCATTTGATCCTTTGGGCATTCTTTGGACCAAGTTCGTCTCATTCGTCCCTCTACGTCCTCCCATTTGATCTTTGGGCATTCTTTGGACCAAGTTCGTCTCGTTCGACCCTGTTCGTCGTCCCATTTGATCCTTTGGGCATTCTTTGGACCAAGTTCGTCTCCTTCGTCCCTCTTCGTCCTCCCATTTGATCCTTTGGCATTCTTTGTAGCAAGTTGGTCTCGTTCGACCTCCCATTTGATCCTTTGGCATTCTTTGGACCAAGTTCGTCTCGTTCGTCCCTGTTCGTCCTCCCATTTGATCCATGGGTATTCTTTGTACGAAGTTCGTCACGTTCGTCCTCCCATTTGATCCTTTGACATTCTTTGGACCAAGTTCGTCTCGTTCGTCCTCTCATCTGATCCCTTGGCAATCATTGGACGAAGTTCGTCTCCTTCGTCCCTGTTCATCCTCCCATTTGATCCTTTGGCCATTCTTTGGACCAAGTTCGTCACGTTCGTCCCTTTTCGTACTCCAATTTCATCCTTGGGCAATCTTTGGACCAAGTTCATCTCGTTCGTCCCTCTTCGTCCTCCCATTTGATCCTTTGGCATTCTTTGTAGGAAGTTGGTCTCGTTCGACCTCCCATTTGATCCTTTGGCATTCTTTGGACCAAGTTCGTCTCGTTCGTCCCTGTTCGTCCTCCCATTTGATCCATGGGCATTCTTTGTACGAAGTTCGTCACGTTCGTCCTCCCATTTGATCCTTTGGCATTCTTTGGACCAAGTTCGTCTCCTTCGTCCCTCTTCATCCTCCCATTTGATCCTTTGACATTCTTTGGACCAAGTTCGTCTCGTTCGTCCTCCCATTTGATCCTTTGGCATTCTTTGGACCAAGTTCGTCTCGTTCGTCCCTGTTCGTCCTCCCATTTGATCCTTTCGGCATTCTTTGGACCAAGTTCGTCTCGTTCGTCCCTCTACGTCCTCCTATTTGATCCTTGGGAATTCTTTGTACCAAGTTCATCACGTTCGTCGTCCCATTTGATCCTTTGGGCATTCTTTGGTCCAAGTTCGTCTCATTCGTCCCTATTCGTCCTCCCATTTGATCCTTTGGGCATTCTTTGGACCAAGTTCGTCTCATTCGTCCCTCTACGTCCTACCATTTGATCTTTGGGCATTCTTTGGACCAAGTTCGTCTCGTTCGTCCCACTTCGTCCTCCCATTTGATCATTTGGCATTCTTTGTACCAAGTTGGTCTCGTTCGACCTCCCATTTGATCCTTTGACATTCTTTGTACCAAGTTGGTCTCGTTCGTCCTCCGATTTGATCCTTTGTCATTCTTTGGACCAAGTTCGTCTCCTTCGTCCCTGTTCGTCCTCCCATTTGATCCATGGGCATTCTTTGTACCAAGTTCGTCACGTTCGTCGTCCCATTTGATCCTTTGGGCATTCTTTGGACCAAGTTCGTCTCATTCGTCCCTGTTCGTCCTCCCATTTGATCCTTTGGGCATTCTTTGGACCAAGTTCGTCTCATTCGTCCCTCTACGTCCTCCCATTTGATCTTTGGGCATTCTTTGGACCAAGTTCGTCTCGTTCGTCCCCCATTTGATCCTTTGGCATTCTTTGGACCAAGTTCGTCTCGTTCGTCCCTCTTCGTCCTCCCATTTGATCCTTTGGCATTCTTTGTACCAACTTGGTCTCGTTCGACCTCCCATTTGATCCTTTGCATTCTTTGTACCAAGTTGGTCTCGTTCGTCCTCCGATTTGATCCTTTGGCATTCTTTGGACCAAGTTCGTCTCATTCGTCCCTGTTCGTCCTCCCATTTGATCCATGGGCATTCTTTGTACCAAGTTCGTCACGTTCGTCCACCCATTTGATCCTTTGGCATTCTTTGGACCAAGTTCGTCTCCTTCGTCCTCCCATTTGATCCTTTGGCATTCTTTGGACCAAGTTCGTCTCGTTCGACCCTGTTCGTCCTCCCATTTGATCCTTTGGGCATTCTTTGGACCAAGTTCGTCTCCTTCGTCCCTGTTCGTGCTCCCATTTGATCCTTTGGCATTCTTTGGACCAAGTTCGTCTCGTTCGTCCTCCCATTTGATCCTTTGGCATTCTTTGGACCAAGTTCGTCTCGTTCGACCCTGTTCGTCCTCCCATTTGATCCTTTGGGCATTCTTTGGACCAAGTTCGTCTCCTTCGTCCCTGTTCGAGCTCCCATTTGATCCTTTGGCATTCTTTGGACCAAGTTCGTCTCTTTCGTCCCTGTTCGTCCTCCCATTTCATCCTTGGGCATTCTTTGGACCAAGTTTGTCTCGTTCGTCCCTCTTCGTCCTCCCATTTGATCCTTTGACATTCTTTGGACCAAGTTCGTCTCGTTCGTCCTCCCATTTGATCCTTTGGCATTCTTTGGACCAAGTTCGTCTCGTTCGACCCTGTTCGTCCTCCCATTTGATCCTTTGGGCATTCTTTGGACCAAGTTCGTCTCCTTCGTTCCTGTTCGTGCACCCATTTGATCCTTTGCATTCTTTGTACTAAGTTGGTCTCGTTCGTCCTCCGATTTGATCCTTTGGCATTCTTTGGACCAAGTTCGTCTCGTTCGTCCCTGTTCGTCCTCCCATTTGATCCATGGGCATTCTTTGTACCAAGTTCGTCACGTTCGTCCTCCCATTTGATCCTTTGGCATTCTTTGGACCAAGTTCGTCTCCTTCGTCCTCCCATTTGATCCTTTGGCATTCTTTGGACCAAGTTCGTCTCGTTCGACCCTGTTCGTCCTCCCATTTGATCCTTTGGGCATTCTTTGGACCAAGTTCGTCTCCTTCGTCCCTGTTCGTGCTCCCATTTGATCCTTTGGCATTCTTTGGACCATGTTAGTCTCGTTCGTCCTCCCATTTGATCCTTTGGCATTCTTTGGACCAAGTTCGTCTCGCTCGACCCTGTTCGTCCTCCCATTTGATCCTTTGGGCATTCTTTGGACCAAGTTCGTCTCCTTCGTTCCTGTTCGTGCTCCCATTTGATCCTTTGGCATTCTTTGGACCAAGTTCGTCTCTTTCGTCCCTTTTCGTCCTCCCATTTCATCCTTGGGCATTCTTTGAACCAAGGTCGTCTCGTTCGTCCCTCTACATCCTCCCATTTGTTCCTTTGGGCATTCTTTGGACCAAGTTCGTCTCGTTCGTCCCTCTACGTCCTCCCATTTGATCCTTGGGCATTCTTTGTACCAAGTTCGCCACGTTCGTCCTCCCATTTGATACTTTGACATTCTTTGGACCAAGTTCGTCTCGTTCGTCCTCTCATATGATCCTTTGGCATTCTTTCGACCAAGTTCGTCTCCTTTGTCCCTGTTCATCCTCCCATTTGATCCTTTGGGCATTCTTTGGACCAAGTTCGTCTCGTTCGTCCCACTTCGTCCTCCCATTTGATCCTTTGACATTCTTTGTACCAAGTTGGTCTCGTTCGTCCTCCCATTTGATCTTTTGGCATTCTTTGGACCAAGTTCGTCTCGTTCGTCCGTTTTCGTCCTCCCATTTGATCCATGGGCATTCTTTGTACCAAGTTCATGACGTTCGTCCTCCCATTTGATCCTTCGGCATTCTTTGCACCAAGTTCGTTTCCTTCGTCCCTCTTCGTCCCCCCATTTGATCCTTTGACATTCTTTGGACCAAGTTTGTCTCGTTCGTCCTCCCATTTGATCCTTTGGCATTCTTTGGTCCAAGTTCGTCTCCTTCGTCCCCGTTCGTCCTCCCATTTGATCATTTAGGCATTGTTTCGACCAAATTCGTCTCGTTCGTTTCTCTTCGTCCTCCCATTTGATCCTTTGGCATTCTTTGTACCAGGTTGGTCTCGTTCGTCCTCCCATTTGATCCTTTGGCATCTTTGGACCAAGTTCGTCTCTTTCGTCCCTTTTCGTCCTCCCATTTCATCCTTGGGCATTCTTTGGAAAAAGGTCGTCTCGTTCGTCCCTCTACATCCTCCCATTTGATCCTTTGGGCATTCTTTGGACCAAGTTCGTCTCGTTCGTCCCTCTACGTCCTCCCATTTGATCCTTTGCCATTCTTTGGACCAAGTTCGTCTCCTTCGTCCCTCTACGTCCTCCCATTTGATCCCTTGGCAATCTTTGGACGAAGTTCGTCTCCTTCGTCCCTATTCATCCTCCCATTTGATCCTTTGGGCACTCTTTGGACCAAGTTCGTCTCGTTCGTCCCTTTTCGTCCTCCCATTTCATCCTTGGGCAATCTTTGGACGAAGTTCGTCTCCTTCGTCCCTATTCATCCTCCCATTTGATCCTTTGGGCATTCTTTGGACCAAGTTCATCTCGTTCGTCCCTCTTCGTCCTCCCATTTGATCCTTTGGCATTCTTTGTAGCAAGTTGGTCTCGTTCGACCTCCCATTTGATCCTTTGGCATTCTTTGGACCATGTTCATCTCGTTTGTCCCTATTCGTCCTCCTATTTGATCCATGGGCATTCTTTGTACCAAGTTCGTCACGTTCGTCCTCCCATTTGATCGTTTGGCATTCTTTGGACCAAGTTCGTCTCCTTCGTCCTCCCATTTGATCCTTTGGCATTCTTTGGACCAAGTTCGTCTCGTTCGACCCTGTTCGTCCTCCCATTTGATCCTTTGGGCATTCTTTGGACCAAGTTCGTCTCCTTCGTCCCTATTCGTGCTTCCATTTGATCCTTTGGCATTCTTTGGACCATGTTCGTCTCGTTCGTCCTCCCATTTGATCCTTTGGCATTCTTTGGACCAAGTTCGTCTCGTTCGACCCTGTTCGTCCTCCCATTTGATCCTTTGGGCATTCTTTGGACCAAGTTCGTCTCCTTCGTCCCTGCTCGTGCTCCCATTTGATCCTTTGGCATTCTTTGCACCAAGTTCGTCTCTTTCGTCCCTTTTCGTCCTCCCATTTCATCCTTGGGCATTCTTTGGACCAAGTTCGTCTCCTTCGTCCCTGTTCGTGCTCCCATTTGATCCTTTGGCATTCTTTGGACCAAGTTCGTCACGTTCGTCCTCCCATTTGATCCTTTGGCATTCTTTGGACCAAGTTCGTCTCTTTCGACCCTGTTCGTCCTCCCATTTGATCCTTTGGGCATTCTTTGGAACAAGTTCGTCTCCTTCGTCCCTGTTCGTGCTCCCATTTGATCCTTTGACATTCTTTGGACCAAGTTTGTCTCGTTCGTCATCCCATTTGATCCTTTGGCATTCTTTGGTCCAAGTTCGTCTCCTTCGTCCCTGTTCGTCCTCCCATTTGATCCTTTAGGCATTGTTTCGACCAAGTTCGTCTCGTCGTTTCTCTTCGTCCTCCCATTTGATCCTTTGGCATTCTTTGGACCAAGTTCGTCTCTTTCGTCCCTTTTCGTCCTCCCATTTCATCCTTGGGCATTCTTTGGACAAAGGTCGTCTCGTTCGTCCCTCTACATCCTCCCATTTGATCCTTTGGGCATTCTTTGGACCAAGTTCGTCTCGTTCGTCCCTCTACGTCCTCCCATTTGATCCTTGGGCATTCTTTGTGCCATGTTCGCCACGTTCATCCTCCCATTTGATCCTTTGACATTCTTTGGACCAAGTTCGTCTCCTTCGTCCCTCTACGTCCTCCCATTTGATCCCTTGGCAATCTTTGGACGAAGTTCGTCTCCTTCGTCCCTATTCATCCTCCCATTTGATCCTTTGGGCATTCTTTGGACCAAGTTCGTCTCGTTCGTCCCTTTTCGTCCTCCCATTTCATCCTTGGGCAATCTTTGGACCAAGTTCATCTCGTTCGTCCCTCTTCGTCCTCCCATTTGATCCTTTGGCATTCTTTGTAGCAAGTTGGTCTCGTTCGACCTCCCATATGATCCTTTGGCATTCTTTGGACCATGTTCGTCTCGTTTGTCCCTATTCGTCCTCCTATTTGATCCATGGGCATTCTTTGTACCAAGTTCGTCACGTTCGTCCTCCCATTTGATCGTTTGGCTTTCTTTGGACCAAGTTCGTCTCCTTCGTCCCTCTTCATCCTCCCATTTGATCCTTTGACATTCTTTGGACCAAGTTCGTCTCGTTCGTCCTCCCATTTGATCCTTTGGGCATTCCATGGACAAAGTTCATCTCGTTCGTCCCTCTACGTCCTCCTATTTGATCCTTGGGAATTCTTTGTACCAAGATCGTCACGTTCGTCTTCCCATTTGATCCTTTGGGCATTCTTTGGACCAAGTTCGTCTCATTCGTCCCTGTTCGTCCTCCCATTTGATCCTTTGGGCATTCTTTGGACCAAGTTCGTCTCATTCGTCCCTCTACGTCCTCCCATTTGATCTTTGGGCATTCTTTGGACCAAGTTCGTCTCGTTCGACCCCCATTTGATCCTTTGGCATTCTTTGGACCAAGTTCGTCTCGTTCGTCCCTCTTTGTCCTCCCATTTGATCCTTTGGCATTCTTTGTACCAACTTGGTCTCGTTCGACCTTCCATTTGATCCTTTGCATTCTTTGTACCAAGTTGGTCTCGTTCGTCCTCCGATTTGATCCTTTGGCATTATTTGGACCAAGTTCGTCTCATTCGTCCCTGTTCGTCCTCCCATTTGATCCATGGGCATTCTTTGTACCAAGTTCGTCACGTTCGTCCTTCCATTTGATCCTTTGGCATTCTTTGGACCAAGTTCGTCTCCTTCGTCCCTCTTCGTCCTCCCATTTGATCCTTTGACATTCTTTGGACCAAGTTCGTCTCGTTCGTCCTCCCATTTGATCCTTTGGCATTCTTTGGGCCAAGTTCGTCTCGTTCGACCCTGTTCGTCCTCCCATTTGATCCTTTGGGCATTCTTTGGACCAAGTTCGTCTCCTTCGTCCCTGTTCGTGCTCCCATTTGATCCTTTGGCATTCTTTGGACCAAGTTCGTCTCTTTCGTCCCTTTTCGTCCTCCTATTTCATCCTTGGGCATTCTTTGGACCAAGGTCGTCTCGTTCGTCCCTCTACATCCTCCCATTTGTTCATTTGGGCATTCTTTGGACCAAGTTCGTCTGCTTCGTCCCTGTTCGTGCTCCCATTTGATCCTTTGGCATTCTTTGGACAATGTTAGTCTCGTTCGTCCTCCCATTTGATCCTTTGGCATTCTTTGGACCAAGTTCGTCTCCTTCGTCCCTGTTCGTGCTCCCATTTGATCCTTTGGCATTCTTTGCACCAAGTTCGTCTCTTTCGTCCCTTTTCGTCCTCCCATTTCGTCCTTGGGCATTCTTTGGACCAAGTTCGTCTCGTTCGTCCCTCTACGTCCTCCCATTTGATCCTTGGGCATTCTTTGTACCAAGTTCGCCACGTTCGTCCTCCCATTTGATACTTTGACATTCTTTGGACCATGTTCGTCTCGTTCGTCCTCTCATTTGATCCTTTGGCATTCTTTGGACCAAGTTCGTCTCCTTCGTCCCTCTTCGTCCTCCCATTTGATCCTTTGACATTCTTTGGACCAAGTTCGTCTCGTTAGTCCTCCCATTTGATCCTTTGGCATTCTTTGGACCAAGTTCGTCTCGTTCGACCCTGTTCGTCCTCCCATTTGATCCTTTGGGCATTCTTTGGACCAAGTTCGTCTCCTTCGTTCCTGTTCGTGCTCCCATTTGATCCTTTGCATTCTTTGTACCAAGTTGGTCTCGTTCGTCCTCCGATTTGATCCTTTGGCATTCTTTGGACCAAGTTCGTCTCATTCGTCCCTGTTCGTCCTCCCATTTGATCCATGGGCATTCTTTGTACCAAGTTCGTCACGTTCGTCCTCCCATTTGATCCTTTGGAATTCTTTGGACCAAGTTCGTCTCCTTCGTCCTCCCATTTGATCCTTTGGCATTCTTTGGACCAAGTTCGTCTCGTTCGACCCTGTTCGTCCTCCCATTTGATCCTTTGGGCATTCTTTGGACCAAGTTCGTCTCCTTCGTCCCTGTTCGTGCTACCATTTGATCCTTTGGCATTCTTTGGACCATGTTCGTCTCGTTCGTCCTCCCATTTGATCCTTTGGCATTCTTTGGACCAAGTTCGTCTCCTTCGTCCCTCTTCGTCCTCCCATTTGATCCTTTGACATTCTTTGGACCAAGTTCGTCTCGTTAGTCCTCCCATTTGATCCTTTGGCATTCTTTGGACCAAGTTCGTCTCGTTCGACCCTGTTCGTCCTCCCATTTGATCCTTTGGGCATTCTTTGGACCAAGTTCGTCTCCTTCGTTCCTGTTCGTGCTCCCATTTGATCCTTTGCATTCTTTGTACCAAGTTGGTCTCGTTCGTCCTCCGATTTGATCCTTTGGCATTCTTTGGACCATGTTCGTCTCATTCGTCCCTGTTCGTCCTCCCATTTGATCCATGGGCATTCTTTGTACCAAGTTCGTCACGTTCGTCCTCCCATTTGATCCTTTGGAATTCTTTGGACGAAGTTCGTCTCCTTCGTCCTCCCATTTGATCCTTTGGCATTCTTTGGACCAAGTTCGTCTCGTTCGACCCTGTTCGTCCTCCCATTTGATCCTTTGGGCATTCTTTGGACCAAGTTCGTCTCCTTCGTCCCTGTTCATGCTCCCATTTGATCCTTTGGCATTCTTTGGACCATGTTCGTCTCGTTCGTCCTCCCATTTGATCCTTTGGCATTCTTTGGACCAAGTTCGTCTCGTTCGTCTCGTTCGACCCTGTTCGTCCTCCCATTTGATCCTTTGGGCAATCTTTGGACCAAGTTCGTCTCCTTCGTTCCTGTTCGTGCTCCCATTTGATCCTTTCCATTCTTTGTACCAAGTTGGTCTCGTTCGTCCTCCGATTTGATCCTTTGGCATTCTTTGGACCAAGTTCGTCTCATTCGTCCCTGTTCGTCCTCCCATTTGATCCATGGGCATTCTTTGTACCAAGTTCGTCACGTTCGTCCTCCCATTTGATCCTTTGGCATTCTTTGGACCAAGTTCGTCTCCTTCGTCCTCCCATTTGATCCTTTGGCATTCTTCGGACCAAGTTCGTCTCGTTCGACCCTGTTCGTCCTCCCATTTGATCCTTTGGGCATTCTTTGGACCAAGTTCGTCTCCTTCGTCCCTGTTCGTGCTCCCATTTCATCCTTTGGCATTCTTTGGACCATGTTCGTCTCGTTCGTCCTCCCATTTGATCCTTTGGCATTCTTTGGACCAAGTTCATCTCGTTCGACCCTGTTCGTCCTCCCATTTGATCCTTTGGGCATTCTTTGGACCAAGTTCGTCTCCTTCGTCCCTGTTCATGCTCCCATTTGATCCTTTGGCATTCTTTGGACCAAGTTCGCCTCTTTCGTCCCTTTTCGTCCTCCCATTTCATCCTTGGGCATTCTTTGGACCAAGTTCGTCTCGTTCGTCCCTCTACGTCCTCCCATTTGATCCTTGGGCATTCTTTGTACCAAGTTCGCCACGTTCGTCCTCCCATTTGATACTTTGACATTCTTTGGACCAAGTTCGTCTCGTTCGTCCTCTCATTTGATCCTTTGGCATTCTTTGGACCAAGTTCGTCTCCTTCGTCCCTCTTCGTCCTCCCATTTGATCCTTTGACATTCTTTGGACCAAGTTCGTCTCGTTCGTCCTCCCATTTGATCCTTTGGCATTCTTTGGACCAAGTTCGTCTCGTTCGACCCTGTTCGTCCTCCCATTTGATCCTTTGGGCATTCTTTGGACCAAGTTCGTCTCCTTCGTCCCTGTTCGTCCTCCCATTTGATCCATGGGCATTCTTTATACCAAGTTCGTCTCGTTCGTCCTCCCATTTGATCCTTTGGCATTCTTTGGACCAAGTTCGTCTCGTTCGACCCTGTTCGTCCTCCCATTTGATCCTTTGGGCATTCTTTGGACCAAGTTCGTCTCCTTCGTTCCTGTTCGTGCTCCCATTTGATCCTTTGCATTCTTTGTACCAAGTTGGTCTCGTTCGTCCTCCGATTTGATCCTTTGGCATTCTTTGGACCAAGTTCGTCTCATTCGTCCCTGTTCGTCCTCCCATTTGATCCATGGGCATTCTTTATACCAAGTTCGTCACGTTCGTCCTCCCATTTGATCCTTTGGCATTCTTTGGACCAAGTTCGTCTCGTTCGACCCTGTTCGTTCTCCCATTTGATCCTTTGGGCATTCTTTGGACCAAGTTCGTCTCCTTCGTCCCTGTTGGTGCTCCCATTTGATCCTTTGGCATTGTTTGGACCAAGTTCGTCTCGTTCGTCCTCCCATTTGATCCTTTGGCATTCTTTGGACCAAGTTCGTCTCGTTCGACCCTGTTTGTCCTCCCATTTGATCCTTTGGGCATTCTTTGGACCAAGTTCGTCTCCTTCGTCCCTGTTCGTGCTTCCATTTGATCCTTTGGCATTCTTTGGACCAAGTTCGTCTCGTTCGTCCTCCCGTTTGATCCTTTGGCATTCTTTGGACCAAGTTCGTCTCGTTCGACCCTGTTCGTCCTCCCATTTGATCCTTTGGGCATTCTTTGGACCAAGTTCGTCTCCTTCGTCCCTCTTCGTCCTCCCATTTGATCCTTTGGCATTCTTTGTACCAAGTTGGTCTCGTTCGACCTCCCATTTGATCCTTTGGCATTCTTTGGACCAAATTCGTCTCGTTCGTCCCTGTTCGTCCTCCCATTTGATCCATGGGTATTCTTTGTACGAAGTTCGTCACGTTCGTCCTCCCATTTGATCCTTTGACATTCTTTGGACCAAGTTCGTCTCGTTCGTCCTCTCATCTGATCCCTTGGCAATCATTGGACGAAGTTCGTCTCCTTCGTCCCTGTTCATCCTCCCATTTGATCCTTTGGCCATTCTTTGGACCAAGTTCGTCTCGTTCGTCCCTTTTCGTACTCCAATTTCATCCTTGGGCAATCTTTGGACCAAGTTCATCTCGTTCGTCCCTCTTCGTCCTCCCATTTGATCCTTTGGCATTCTTTGTAGGAAGTTGGTCTCGTTCGACCTCCCATTTGATCCTTTGGCATTCTTTGGACTAAGTTCGTCTCGTTCGTCCCTGTTCGTCCTCCCATTTGATCCATGGGCATTCTTTGTACGAAGTTCGTCACGTTCGTCCTCCCATTTGATCCTTTGGCATTCTTTGGACCAAGTTCGTCTCCTTCGTCCCTCTTCATCCTCCCATTTGATCCTTTGACATTCTTTGGACCAAGTTCGTCTCGTTCGTCCTCCCATTTGATCCTTTGGCATTCTTTGGACCAAGTTCGTCTCGTTCGTCCCTGTTCGTCCTCCCATTTGATCCATGGGCATTCTTTGTACCAAGTTCGTCACGTTCGTCGTCCCATTTGATCCTTTGGCATTCTTTGGACCAAGTTCGTCTCCTTCGTCCCTCTTCATCCTCCCATTTGATCCTTTGACATTCTTTGGACCAAGTTCGTCTCGTTCGTCCTCCCATTTGATCCTTTGGCATTCTTTGGACCAAGTTCGTCTCGTTCGTCCCTCTACGTCCTCCTATTTGATCCTTGGGAATTCTTTGTACCAAGTTCATCACGTTCGTCGTCCCATTTGATCCTTTGGGCATTCTTTGGGCCAAGTTCGTCTCATTCGTCCCTATTCGTCCTCCCATTTGATCCTTTGGGCATTCTTTGGACCAAGTTCGTCTCATTCGTCCCTCTACGTCCTACCATTTGATCTTTGGGCATTCTTTGGACCAAGTTCGTCTCGTTCGTCCCACTTCGTCCTACCATTTGATCATTTGGCATTCTTTGTACCAAGTTGGTCTCGTTCGACCTCCCATTTGATCCTTTGGAATTCTTTGGACCAAGTTCGTCTCCTTCGTCCTCCCATTTGATCCTTTGGCATTCTTTGGACCAAGTTCGTCTCATTCGTCCCTGTTCGTCCTCCCATTTGATCCATGGGCATTCTTTGTACCAAGTTCGTCACGTTCGTCCTCCCATTTGATCCTTTGGCATTCTTTGGACCAAGTTCGTCTCCTTCGTTCCTGTTCGTGCTCCCATTTGATCCTTTGCATTCTTTGTACCAAGTTGGTCTCGTTCGTCCTCCGATTTGATCCTTTGGCATTCTTTGGACCATGTTCGTCTCATTCGTCCCTGTTCGTCCTCCCATTTGATCCATGGGCATTCTTTGTACCAAGTTCGTCACGTTCGTCCTCCCATTTGATCCTTTGGAATTCTTTGGACGAAGTTCGTCTCCTTCGTCCTCCCATTTGATCCTTTGGCATTCTTTGGACCAAGTTCGTCTCGTTCGACCCTGTTCGTCCTCCCATTTGATCCTTTGGGCATTCTTTGGACCAAGTTCGTCTCCTTTGTCCCTGTTCATGCTCCCATTTGATCCTTTGGCATTCTTTGGACCATGTTCGTCTCGTTCGTCCTCCCATTTGATCCTTTGGCATTCTTTGGACCAAGTTCGTCTCGTTCGTCTCGTTCGACCCTGTTCGTCCTCCCATTTGATCCTTTGGGCAATCTTTGGACCAAGTTCGTCTCCTTCGTTCCTGTTCGTGCTCCCATTTGATCCTTTCCATTCTTTGTACCAAGTTGGTCTCGTTCGTCCTCCGATTTGATCCTTTGGCATTCTTTGGACCAAGTTCGTCTCATTCGTCCCTGTTCGTCCTCCCATTTGATCCATGGGCATTCTTTGTACCAAGTTCGTCACGTTCGTCCTCCCATTTGATCCTTTGGCATTCTTTGGACCAAGTTCGTCTCCTTCGTCCTCCCATTTGATCCTTTGGCATTCTTCGGACCAAGTTCGTCTCGTTCGACCCTGTTCGTCCTCCCATTTGATCCTTTGGGCATTCTTTGGACCAAGTTCGTCTCCTTCGTCCCTGTTCGTGCTCCCATTTCATCCTTTGGCATTCTTTGGACCATGTTCGTCTCGTTCGTCCTCCCATTTGATCCTTTGGCATTCTTTGGACCAAGTTCATCTCGTTCGACCCTGTTCGTCCTCCCATTTGATCCTTTGGGCATTCTTTGGACCAAGTTCGTCTCCTTCGTCCCTGTTCATGCTCCCATTTGATCCTTTGGCATTCTTTGGACCAAGTTCGCCTCTTTCGTCCCTTTTCGTCCTCCCATTTCATCCTTGGGCATTCTTTGGACCAAGTTCGTCTCGTTCGTCCCTCTACGTCCTCCCATTTGATCCTTGGGCATTCTTTGTACCAAGTTCGCCACGTTCGTCCTCCCATTTGATACTTTGACATTCTTTGGACCAAGTTCGTCTCGTTCGTCCTCTCATTTGATCCTTTGGCATTCTTTGGACCAAGTTCGTCTCCTTCGTCCCTCTTCGTCCTCCCATTTGATCCTTTGACATTCTTTGGACCAAGTTCGTCTCGTTCGTCCTCCCATTTGATCCTTTGGCATTCTTTGGACCAAGTTCGTCTCGTTCGACCCTGTTCGTCCTCCCATTTGATCCTTTGGGCATTCTTTGGACCAAGTTCGTCTCCTTCGTCCCTGTTCGTCCTCCCATTTGATCCATGGGCATTCTTTATACCAAGTTCGTCTCGTTCGTCCTCCCATTTGATCCTTTGGCATTCTTTGGACCAAGTTCGTCTCGTTCGACCCTGTTCGTCCTCCCATTTGATCCTTTGGGCATTCTTTGGACCAAGTTCGTCTCCTTCGTTCCTGTTCGTGCTCCCATTTGATCCTTTGCATTCTTTGTACCAAGTTGGTCTCGTTCGTCCTCCGATTTGATCCTTTGGCATTCTTTGGACCAAGTTCGTCTCATTCGTCCCTGTTCGTCCTCCCATTTGATCCATGGGCATTCTTTATACCAAGTTCGTCACGTTCGTCCTCCCATTTGATCCTTTGGCATTCTTTGGACCAAGTTCGTCTCGTTCGACCCTGTTCGTTCTCCCATTTGATCCTTTGGGCATTCTTTGGACCAAGTTCGTCTCCTTCGTCCCTGTTGGTGCTCCCATTTGATCCTTTGGCATTCTTTGGACCAAGTTCGTCTCGTTCGTCCTCCCATTTGATCCTTTGGCATTCTTTGGACCAAGTTCGTCTCCTTCGTCCTCCCATTTGATCCTTTGGCATTCTTCGGACCAAGTTCGTCTCGTTCGACCCTGTTCGTCCTCCCATTTGATCCTTTGGGCATTCTTTGGACCAAGTTCGTCTCCTTCGTCCCTCTTCGTGCTCCCATTTCATCCTTTGGCATTCTTTGGACCATGTTCGTCTCGTTCGTCCTCCCATTTGATCCTTTGGCATTCTTTGGACCAAGTTCATCTCGTTCGACCCTGTTCGTCCTCCCATTTGATCCTTTGGGCATTCTTTGGACCAAGTTCGTCTCCTTCGTCCCTGTTCATGCTCCCATTTGATCCTTTGGCATTCTTTGGACCAAGTTCGCCTCTTTCGTCCCTTTTCGTCCTCCCATTTCATCCTTGGGCATTCTTTGGACCAAGTTCGTCTCGTTCGTCCCTCTACGTCCTCCCATTTGATCCTTGGGCATTCTTTGTACCAAGTTCGCCACGTTCGTCCTCCCATTTGATACTTTGACATTCTTTGGACCAAGTTCGTCTCGTTCGTCCTCTCATTTGATCCTTTGGCATTCTTTGGACCAAGTTCGTCTCCTTCGTCCCTCTTCGTCCTCCCATTTGATCCTTTGACATTCTTTGGACCAAGTTCGTCTCGTTCGTCCTCCCATTTGATCCTTTGGCATTCTTTGGACCAAGTTCGTCTCGTTCGACCCTGTTCGTCCTCCCATTTGATCCTTTGGGCATTCTTTGGACCAAGTTCGTCTCCTTCGTCCCTGTTCGTCCTCCCATTTGATCCATGGGCATTCTTTATACCAAGTTCGTCTCGTTCGTCCTCCCATTTGATCCTTTGGCATTCTTTGGACCAAGTTCGTCTCCTTCGTCCTCCCATTTGATCCTTTGGCATTCTTTGGACCAAGTTCGTCTCGTTCGACCCTGTTCGTCCTCCCATTTGATCCTTTGGGCATTCTTTGGACCAAGTTCGTCTCCTTCGTCCCTGTTCGTCCTCCCATTTGATCCTTTGGGCATTCTTTGGACCAAGTTCGTCTCCTTCGTTCCTGTTCGTGCTCCCATTTGATCCTTTGCATTCTTTGTACCAAGTTGGTCTCGTTCGTCCTCCGATTTGATCCTTTGGCATTCTTTGGACCAAGTTCGTCTCATTCGTCCCTGTTCGTCCTCCCATTTGATCCATGGGCATTCTTTATACCAAGTTCGTCACGTTCGTCCTCCCATTTGATCCTTTGGCATTCTTTGGACCAAGTTCGTCTCGTTCGACCCTGTTCGTTCTCCCATTTGATCCTTTGGGCATTCTTTGGACCAAGTTCGTCTCCTTCGTCCCTGTTGGTGCTCCCATTTGATCCTTTGGCATTCTTTGGACCAAGTTCGTCTCGTTCGTCCTCCCATTTGATCCTTTGGCATTCTTTGGACCAAGTTCGTCTCGTTCGACCCTGTTTGTCCTCCCATTTGATCCTTTGGGCATTCTTTGGACCAAGTTCGTCTCCTTCGTCCCTGTTCGTGCTTCCATTTGATCCTTTGGCATTCTTTGGACCAAGTTCGTCTCGTTCGTCCTCCCGTTTGATCCTTTGGCATTCTTTGGACCAAGTTCGTCTCGTTCGACCCTGTTCGTCCTCCCATTTGATCCTTTGGGCATTCTTTGGACCAAGTTCGTCTCCTTCGTCCCTCTTCGTCCTCCCATTTGATCCTTTGGCATTCTTTGTAGCAAGTTGGTCTCGTTCGACCTCCCATTTGATCCTTTGGCATTCTTTGGACCAAATTCGTCTCGTTCGTCCCTGTTCGTCCTCCCATTTGATCCATGGGCATTCTTTGTACCAAGTTCGTCACGTTCGTCCTCCCATTTGATCCTTTGGCATTCTTTGGACCAAGTTCGTCTCCTTCGTCCTCCCATTTGATCCTTTGGCATTCTTCGGACCAAGTTCGTCTCGTTCGACCCTGTTCGTCCTCCCATTTGATCCTTTGGGCATTCTTTGGACCAAGTTCGTCTCCTTCGTCCCTGTTCGTGCTCCCATTTCATCCTTTGGCATTCTTTGGACCATGTTCGTCTCGTTCGTCCTCCCATTTGATCCTTTGGCATTCTTTGGACCAAGTTCATCTCGTTCGACCCTGTTCGTCCTCCCATTTGATCCTTTGGGCATTCTTTGGACCAAGTTCGTCTCCTTCGTCCCTGTTCATGCTCCCATTTGATCCTTTGGCATTCTTTGGACCAAGTTCGCCTCTTTCGTCCCTTTTCGTCCTCCCATTTCATCCTTGGGCATTCTTTGGACCAAGTTCGTCTCGTTCGTCCCTCTACGTCCTCCCATTTGATCCTTGGGCATTCTTTGTACCAAGTTCGCCACGTTCGTCCTCCCATTTGATACTTTGACATTCTTTGGACCAAGTTCGTCTCGTTCGTCCTCTCATTTGATCCTTTGGCATTCTTTGGACCAAGTTCGTCTCCTTCGTCCCTCTTCGTCCTCCCATTTGATCCTTTGACATTCTTTGGACCAAGTTCGTCTCGTTCGTCCTCCCATTTGATCCTTTGGCATTCTTTGGACCAAGTTCGTCTCGTTCGACCCTGTTCGTCCTCCCATTTGATCCTTTGGGCATTCTTTGGACCAAGTTCGTCTCCTTCGTCCCTGTTCGTCCTCCCATTTGATCCATGGGCATTCTTTATACCAAGTTCGTCTCGTTCGTCCTCCCATTTGATCCTTTGGCATTCTTTGGACCAAGTTCGTCTCGTTCGACCCTGTTCGTCCTCCCATTTGATCCTTTGGGCATTCTTTGGACCAAGTTCGTCTCCTTCGTTCCTGTTCGTGCTCCCATTTGATCCTTTGCATTCTTTGTACCAAGTTGGTCTCGTTCGTCCTCCGATTTGATCCTTTGGCATTCTTTGGACCAAGTTCGTCTCATTCGTCCCTGTTCGTCCTCCCATTTGATCCATGGGCATTCTTTATACCAAGTTCGTCACGTTCGTCCTCCCATTTGATCCTTTGGCATTCTTTGGACCAAGTTCGTCTCGTTCGACCCTGTTCGTTCTCCCATTTGATCCTTTGGGCATTCTTTGGACCAAGTTCGTCTCCTTCGTCCCTGTTGGTGCTCCCATTTGATCCTTTGGCATTCTTTGGACCAAGTTCGTCTCGTTCGTCCTCCCATTTGATCCTTTGGCATTCTTTGGACCAAGTTCGTCTCCTTCGTCCTCCCATTTGATCCTTTGGCATTCTTCGGACCAAGTTCGTCTCGTTCGACCCTGTTCGTCCTCCCATTTGATCCTTTGGGCATTCTTTGGACCAAGTTCGTCTCCTTCGTCCCTCTTCGTGCTCCCATTTCATCCTTTGGCATTCTTTGGACCATGTTCGTCTCGTTCGTCCTCCCATTTGATCCTTTGGCATTCTTTGGACCAAGTTCATCTCGTTCGACCCTGTTCGTCCTCCCATTTGATCCTTTGGGCATTCTTTGGACCAAGTTCGTCTCCTTCGTCCCTGTTCATGCTCCCATTTGATCCTTTGGCATTCTTTGGACCAAGTTCGCCTCTTTCGTCCCTTTTCGTCCTCCCATTTCATCCTTGGGCATTCTTTGGACCAAGTTCGTCTCGTTCGTCCCTCTACGTCCTCCCATTTGATCCTTGGGCATTCTTTGTACCAAGTTCGCCACGTTCGTCCTCCCATTTGATACTTTGACATTCTTTGGACCAAGTTCGTCTCGTTCGTCCTCTCATTTGATCCTTTGGCATTCTTTGGACCAAGTTCGTCTCCTTCGTCCCTCTTCGTCCTCCCATTTGATCCTTTGACATTCTTTGGACCAAGTTCGTCTCGTTCGTCCTCCCATTTGATCCTTTGGCATTCTTTGGACCAAGTTCGTCTCGTTCGACCCTGTTCGTCCTCCCATTTGATCCTTTGGGCATTCTTTGGACCAAGTTCGTCTCCTTCGTCCCTGTTCGTCCTCCCATTTGATCCATGGGCATTCTTTATACCAAGTTCGTCTCGTTCGTCCTCCCATTTGATCCTTTGGCATTCTTTGGACCAAGTTCGTCTCCTTCGTCCTCCCATTTGATCCTTTGGCATTCTTTGGACCAAGTTCGTCTCGTTCGACCCTGTTCGTCCTCCCATTTGATCCTTTGGGCATTCTTTGGACCAAGTTCGTCTCCTTCGTCCCTGTTCGTCCTCCCATTTGATCCTTTGGGCATTCTTTGGACCAAGTTCGTCTCCTTCGTTCCTGTTCGTGCTCCCATTTGATCCTTTGCATTCTTTGTACCAAGTTGGTCTCGTTCGTCCTCCGATTTGATCCTTTGGCATTCTTTGGACCAAGTTCGTCTCATTCGTCCCTGTTCGTCCTCCCATTTGATCCATGGGCATTCTTTATACCAAGTTCGTCACGTTCGTCCTCCCATTTGATCCTTTGGCATTCTTTGGACCAAGTTCGTCTCGTTCGACCCTGTTCGTTCTCCCATTTGATCCTTTGGGCATTCTTTGGACCAAGTTCGTCTCCTTCGTCCCTGTTGGTGCTCCCATTTGATCCTTTGGCATTCTTTGGACCAAGTTCGTCTCGTTCGTCCTCCCATTTGATCCTTTGGCATTCTTTGGACCAAGTTCGTCTCGTTCGACCCTGTTTGTCCTCCCATTTGATCCTTTGGGCATTCTTTGGACCAAGTTCGTCTCCTTCGTCCCTGTTCGTGCTTCCATTTGATCCTTTGGCATTCTTTGGACCAAGTTCGTCTCGTTCGTCCTCCCGTTTGATCCTTTGGCATTCTTTGGACCAAGTTCGTCTCGTTCGACCCTGTTCGTCCTCCCATTTGATCCTTTGGGCATTCTTTGGACCAAGTTCGTCTCCTTCGTCCCTCTTCGTCCTCCCATTTGATCCTTTGGCATTCTTTGTAGCAAGTTGGTCTCGTTCGACCTCCCATTTGATCCTTTGGCATTCTTTGGACCAAATTCGTCTCGTTCGTCCCTGTTCGTCCTCCCATTTGATCCATGGGTATTCTTTGTACGAAGTTCGTCACGTTCGTCCTCCCATTTGATCCTTTGACATTCTTTGGACCAAGTTCGTCTCGTTCGTCCTCTCATCTGATCCCTTGGCAATCATTGGACGAAGTTCGTCTCCTTCGTCCCTGTTCATCCTCCCATTTGATCCTTTGGCCATTCTTTGGACCAAGTTCGTCTCGTTCGTCCCTTTTCGTACTCCAATTTCATCCTTGGGCAATCTTTGGACCAAGTTCATCTCGTTCGTCCCTCTTCGTCCTCCCATTTGATCCTTTGGCATTCTTTGTAGGAAGTTGGTCTCGTTCGACCTCCCATTTGATCCTTTGGCATTCTTTGGACTAAGTTCGTCTCGTTCGTCCCTGTTCGTCCTCCCATTTGATCCATGGGCATTCTTTGTACGAAGTTCGTCACGTTCGTCCTCCCATTTGATCCTTTGGCATTCTTTGGACCAAGTTCGTCTCCTTCGTCCCTCTTCATCCTCCCATTTGATCCTTTGACATTCTTTGGACCAAGTTCGTCTCGTTCGTCCTCCCATTTGATCCTTTGGCATTCTTTGGACCAAGTTCGTCTCGTTCGTCCCTGTTCGTCCTCCCATTTGATCCATGGGCATTCTTTGTACCAAGTTCGTCACGTTCGTCGTCCCATTTGATCCTTTGGCATTCTTTGGACCAAGTTCGTCTCCTTCGTCCCTCTTCATCCTCCCATTTGATCCTTTGACATTCTTTGGACCAAGTTCGTCTCGTTCGTCCTCCCATTTGATCCTTTGGCATTCTTTGGACCAAGTTCGTCTCGTTCGTCCCTCTACGTCCTCCTATTTGATCCTTGGGAATTCTTTGTACCAAGTTCATCACGTTCGTCGTCCCATTTGATCCTTTGGGCATTCTTTGGGCCAAGTTCGTCTCATTCGTCCCTATTCGTCCTCCCATTTGATCCTTTGGGCATTCTTTGGACCAAGTTCGTCTCATTCGTCCCTCTACGTCCTACCATTTGATCTTTGGGCATTCTTTGGACCAAGTTCGTCTCGTTCGTCCCACTTCGTCCTACCATTTGATCATTTGGCATTCTTTGTACCAAGTTGGTCTCGTTCGACCTCCCATTTGATCCTTTGGAATTCTTTGGACCAAGTTCGTCTCCTTCGTCCTCCCATTTGATCCTTTGGCATTCTTTGGACCAAGTTCGTCTCATTCGTCCCTGTTCGTCCTCCCATTTGATCCATGGGCATTCTTTGTACCAAGTTCGTCACGTTCGTCCTCCCATTTGATCCTTTGGCATTCTTTGGACCAAGTTCGTCTCCTTCGTTCCTGTTCGTGCTCCCATTTGATCCTTTGCATTCTTTGTACCAAGTTGGTCTCGTTCGTCCTCCGATTTGATCCTTTGTCATTCTTTGGACCAAGTTCGTCTCCTTCGTCCCTGTTCGTCCTCCCATTTGATCCATGGGCATTCTTTGTACCAAGTTCGTCACGTTCGTCGTCCCATTTGATCCTTTGGGCATTCTTTGGACCAAGTTCGTCTCATTCGTCCCTGTTCGTCCTCCCATTTGATCCTTTGGGCATTCTTTGGACCAAGTTCGTCTCATTCGTCCCTCTACGTCCTCCCATTTGATCTTTGGGCATTCTTTGGACCAAGTTCGTCTCGTTCGTCCCCCATTTGATCCTTTGGCATTCTTTGGACCAAGTTCGTCTCGTTCGTCCCTCTTCGTCCTCCCATTTGATCCTTTGGCATTCTTTGTACCAACTTGGTCTCGTTCGACCTCCCATTTGATCCTTTGCATTCTTTGTACCAAGTTGGTCTCGTTCGTCCTCCGATTTGATCCTTTGGCATTCTTTGGACCAAGTTCGTCTCATTCGTCCCTGTTCGTCCTCCCATTTGATCCATGGGCATTCTTTGTACCAAGTTCGTCACGTTCGTCCTCCCATTTGATCCTTTGGCATTCTTTGGACCAAGTTCGTCTCCTTCGTCCTCCCATTTGATCCTTTGGCATTCTTTGGACCAAGTTCGTCTCGTTCGACCCTGTTCGTCCTCCCATTTGATCCTTTGGGCATTCTTTGGACCAAGTTCGTCTCCTTCGTCCCTGTTCGTGCTCCCATTTGATCCTTTGGCATTCTTTGGACCAAGTTCGTCTCGTTCGTCCTCCCATTTGATCCTTTGGCATTCTTTGGACCAAGTTCATCTCGTTCGACCCTGTTCGTCCTCCCATTTGATCCTTTGGGCATTCTTTGGACCAAGTTCGTCTCCTTCGTCCCTGTTCGTGCTCCCATTTGATCCTTTGGCATTCTTTGGACCATGTTCGTCTCTTTCGTCCCTGTTCGTCCTCCCATTTCATCCTTGGGCATTCTTTGGACCAAGTTCGTCTCGTTCGTCCGTCTACGTCCTCCCATTTGATCCTTGGGCATTCTTTGTACCAAGTTCGCCACGTTCGTCCTCCCATTTGATACTTTGACATTCTTTGGACCAAGTTCGTCTCGTTCGTCCTCTCATTTGATCCATTGGCATTCTTTGGACCAAGTTCGTCTCCTTCGTCCCTCTTCGTCCTCCCATTTGATCCTTTGACATTCTTTGGACCAAGTTCGTCTCGTTCGTCCTACCATTTGATCCTTTGGCATTCTTTGGACCAAGTTCGTCTCGTTCGACCCTGTTCGTCCTCCCATTTGATCCTTTGGGCATTCTTTGGACCAAGTTCGTCTCCTTCGTTCCTGTTCGTGCTCCCATTTGATCCTTTGCATTCTTTGTACCAAGTTGGTCTCGTTCGTCCTCCGATTTGATCCTTTGGCATTCTTTGGACCAAGTTCGTCTCATTCGTCCCTGTTCGTCCTCCCATTTGATCCATGGGCATTCTTTGTACCAAGTTCGTCACGTTCGTCCTCCCATTTGATCCTTTGGCATTCTTTGGACCAAGTACGTCTCCTTCGTCCTCCCATTTGATCCTTTGGCATTCTTTGGACCAAGTTCGTCTCGTTCGACCCTGTTCGTCCTCCCATTTGATCCTTTGGGCATTCTTTGGACCAACTTCGTCTCCTTCGTCCCTGTTCGTGCTCCCATTTGATCCTTTGGCATTCTTTGGACCATGTTAGTCTCGTTCGTCCTCCCATTTGATCCTTTGGCATTCTTTGGACCAAGTTCGTCTAGTTCGACCCTGTTCGTCCTCCCATTTGATCCTTTGGGCATTCTTTGGACCAAGTTCGTCTCCTTCGTTCCTGTTCGTGCTCCCATTTGATCCTTTGGCATTCTTTGGACCAAGTTCGTCTCTTTCGTCCCTTTTCGTCCTCCCATTTCATCCTTGGGCATTCTTTGGACCAAGTTCGTCTCGTTCGTCCCTCTACATCCTCCCATTTGTTCCTTTGGGCATTCTTTGGACCAAGTTCGTCTCGTTCGTCCCTCTACGTCCTCCCATTTGATCCTTGGGCATTCTTTGTACCAAGTTCGCCACGTTCGTCCTCCCATTTGATACTTTGACATTCTTTGGACCAAGTTCGTCTCGTTCGTCCTCTCATATGATCCTTTGGCATTCTTTCGACCAAGTTCGTCTCCTTTGTCCCTGTTCATCCTCCCATTTGATCCTTTGGGCATTCTTTGGACCAAGTTCGTCTCGTTCGTCCCTCTTCGTCCTCCCATTTGATCCTTTGACATTCTTTGTACCAAGTTGGTCTCGTTCGTCCTCCCATTTGATCTTTTGGCATTCTTTGGACCAAGTTCGTCTCGTTCGTCCCTTTTCGTCCTCCCATTTGATCCATGGGCATTCTTTGTACCAAGTTCATGACGTTCGTCCTCCCATTTGATCCTTCGGCATTCTTTGCACCAAGTTCGTTTCCTTCGTCCCTCTTCGTCCTCCCATTTGATCCTTTGACATTCTTTGGACCAAGTTTGTCTCGTTCGTCCTCCCATTTGATCCTTTGGCATTCTTTGGTCCAAGTTCGTCTCCTTCGTCCCTGTTCGTCCTCCCATTTGATCCTTTAGGCATTGTTTCGACCAAGTTCGTCTCGTTCGTTTCTCTTCGTCCTCCCATTTGATCCTTTGGCATTCTTTGTACCAGGTTGGTCTCGTTCGTCCTCCCATTTGATCCTTTGGCATCTTTGGACCAAGTTTGTCTCTTTCGTCCCTTTTCGTCCTCCCATTTCATCCTTGGGCATTCTTTGGACAAAGGTCGTCTCGTTCGTCCCTCTACATCCTCCCATTTGATCCTTTGGGCATTCTTTGGACCAAGTTCGTCTCGTTCGTCCCTCTAAGTCCTCCCATTTGATCCTTGGGCATTCTTTGTGCCAAGTTCGCCACGTTCGTCCTCCCATTTGATACTTTGACATTCTTTGGACCAAGTTCGTCTCGTTCGTCCTCTCATATGATCCTTTGGCATTCTTTCGACCAAGTTCGTCTCCTTTGTCCCTGTTCATCCTCCCATTTGATCCTTTGGGCATTCTTTGGACCAAGTTCGTCTCGTTCGTCCCTCTTCGTCCTCCCATTTGATCCTTTGGCATTCTTTGTAGGAAGTTGGTCTCGTTCGACCTCCCATTTGATCCTTTGGCATTCTTTGGACTAAGTTCGTCTCGTTCGTCCCTGTTCGTCCTCCCATTTGATCCATGGGCATTCTTTGTACGAAGTTCGTCACGTTCGTCCTCCCATTTGATCCTTTGGCATTCTTTGGACCAAGTTCGTCTCCTTCGTCCCTCTTCATCCTCCCATTTGATCCTTTGACATTCTTTGGACCAAGTTCGTCTCGTTCGTCCTCCCATTTGATCCTTTGGCATTCTTTGGACCAAGTTCGTCTCGTTCGTCCCTGTTCGTCCTCCCATTTGATCCATGGGCATTCTTTGTACCAAGTTCGTCACGTTCGTCGTCCCATTTGATCCTTTGGCATTCTTTGGACCAAGTTCGTCTCCTTCGTCCCTCTTCATCCTCCCATTTGATCCTTTGACATTCTTTGGACCAAGTTCGTCTCGTTCGTCCTCCCATTTGATCCTTTGGCATTCTTTGGACCAAGTTCGTCTCGTTCGTCCCTCTACGTCCTCCTATTTGATCCTTGGGAATTCTTTGTACCAAGTTCATCACGTTCGTCGTCCCATTTGATCCTTTGGGCATTCTTTGGGCCAAGTTCGTCTCATTCGTCCCTATTCGTCCTCCCATTTGATCCTTTGGGCATTCTTTGGACCAAGTTCGTCTCATTCGTCCCTCTACGTCCTACCATTTGATCTTTGGGCATTCTTTGGACCAAGTTCGTCTCGTTCGTCCCACTTCGTCCTACCATTTGATCATTTGGCATTCTTTGTACCAAGTTGGTCTCGTTCGACCTCCCATTTGATCCTTTGGAATTCTTTGGACCAAGTTCGTCTCCTTCGTCCTCCCATTTGATCCTTTGGCATTCTTTGGACCAAGTTCGTCTCATTCGTCCCTGTTCGTCCTCCCATTTGATCCATGGGCATTCTTTGTACCAAGTTCGTCACGTTCGTCCTCCCATTTGATCCTTTGGCATTCTTTGGACCAAGTTCGTCTCCTTCGTTCCTGTTCGTGCTCCCATTTGATCCTTTGCATTCTTTGTACCAAGTTGGTCTCGTTCGTCCTCCGATTTGATCCTTTGTCATTCTTTGGACCAAGTTCGTCTCCTTCGTCCCTGTTCGTCCTCCCATTTGATCCATGGGCATTCTTTGTACCAAGTTCGTCACGTTCGTCGTCCCATTTGATCCTTTGGGCATTCTTTGGACCAAGTTCGTCTCATTCGTCCCTGTTCGTCCTCCCATTTGATCCTTTGGGCATTCTTTGGACCAAGTTCGTCTCATTCGTCCCTCTACGTCCTCCCATTTGATCTTTGGGCATTCTTTGGACCAAGTTCGTCTCGTTCGTCCCCCATTTGATCCTTTGGCATTCTTTGGACCAAGTTCGTCTCGTTCGTCCCTCTTCGTCCTCCCATTTGATCCTTTGGCATTCTTTGTACCAACTTGGTCTCGTTCGACCTCCCATTTGATCCTTTGCATTCTTTGTACCAAGTTGGTCTCGTTCGTCCTCCGATTTGATCCTTTGGCATTCTTTGGACCAAGTTCGTCTCATTCGTCCCTGTTCGTCCTCCCATTTGATCCATGGGCATTCTTTGTACCAAGTTCGTCACGTTCGTCCTCCCATTTGATCCTTTGGCATTCTTTGGACCAAGTTCGTCTCCTTCGTCCTCCCATTTGATCCTTTGGCATTCTTTGGACCAAGTTCGTCTCGTTCGACCCTGTTCGTCCTCCCATTTGATCCTTTGGGCATTCTTTGGACCAAGTTCGTCTCCATCGTCCCTGTTCGTGCTCCCATTTGATCCTTTGGCATTCTTTGGACCAAGTTCGTCCCGTTCGTCCTCCCATTTGATCCTTTGGCATTCTTTGGACCAAGTTCGTCTCGTTCGACCCTGTTCGTCCTCCCATTTGATCCTTTGGGCATTCTTTGGACCAAGTTCGTCTCCTTCGTCCCTGTTCGTGCTCCCATTTGATCCTTTGGCATTCTTTGGACCATGTTCGTCTCTTTCGTCCCTGTTCGTCCTCCCATTTCATCCTTGGGCATTCTTTGGACCAAGTTCGTCTCGTTCGTCCGTCTACGTCCTCCCATTTGATCCTTGGGCATTCTTTGTACCAAGTTCGCCACGTTCGTCCTCCCATTTGATACTTTGACATTCTTTGGACCAAGTTCGTCTCGTTCGTCCTCTCATTTGATCCATTGGCATTCTTTGGACCAAGTTCGTCTCCTTCGTCCCTCTTCGTCCTCCCATTTGATCCTTTGACATTCTTTGGACCAAGTTCGTCTCGTTCGTCCTACCATTTGATCCTTTGGCATTCTTTGGACCAAGTTCGTCTCGTTCGACCCTGTTCGTCCTCCCATTTGATCCTTTGGGCATTCTTTGGACCAAGTTCGTCTCCTTCGTTCCTGTTCGTGCTCCCATTTGATCCTTTGCATTCTTTGTACCAAGTTGGTCTCGTTCGTCCTCCGATTTGATCCTTTGGCATTCTTTGGACCAAGTTCGTCTCATTCGTCCCTGTTCGTCCTCCCATTTGATCCATGGGCATTCTTTGTACCAAGTTCGTCACGTTCGTCCTCCCATTTGATCCTTTGGCATTCTTTGGACCAAGTACGTCTCCTTCGTCCTCCCATTTGATCCTTTGGCATTCTTTGGACCAAGTTCGTCTCGTTCGACCCTGTTCGTCCTCCCATTTGATCCTTTGGGCATTCTTTGGACCAACTTCGTCTCCTTCGTCCCTGTTCGTGCTCCCATTTGATCCTTTGGCATTCTTTGGACCATGTTAGTCTCGTTCGTCCTCCCATTTGATCCTTTGGCATTCTTTGGACCAAGTTCGTCTCGTTCGACCCTGTTCGTCCTCCCATTTGATCCTTTGGGCATTCTTTGGACCAAGTTCGTCTCCTTCGTTCCTGTTCGTGCTCCCATTTGATCCTTTGGCATTCTTTGGACCAAGTTCGTCTCTTTCGTCCCTTTTCGTCCTCCCATTTCATCCTTGGGCATTCTTTGGACCAAGTTCGTCTCGTTCGTCCCTCTACATCCTCCCATTTGTTCCTTTGGGCATTCTTTGGACCAAGTTCGTCTCGTTCGTCCCTCTACGTCCTCCCATTTGATCCTTGGGCATTCTTTGTACCAAGTTCGCCACGTTCGTCCTCCCATTTGATACTTTGACATTCTTTGGACCAAGTTCGTCTCGTTCGTCCTCTCATATGATCCTTTGGCATTCTTTCGACCAAGTTCGTCTCCTTTGTCCCTGTTCATCCTCCCATTTGATCCTTTGGGCATTCTTTGGACCAAGTTCGTCTCGTTCGTCCCTCTTCGTCCTCCCATTTGATCCTTTGACATTCTTTGTACCAAGTTGGTCTCGTTCGTCCTCCCATTTGATCTTTTGGCATTCTTTGGACCAAGTTCGTCTCGTTCGTCCCTTTTCGTCCTCCCATTTGATCCATGGGCATTCTTTGTACCAAGTTCATGACGTTCGTCCTCCCATTTGATCCTTCGGCATTCTTTGCACCAAGTTCGTTTCCTTCGTCCCTCTTCGTCCTCCCATTTGATCCTTTGACATTCTTTGGACCAAGTTTGTCTCGTTCGTCCTCCCATTTGATCCTTTGGCATTCTTTGGTCCAAGTTCGTCTCCTTCGTCCCTGTTCGTCCTCCCATTTGATCCTTTAGGCATTGTTTCGACCAAGTTCGTCTCGTTCGTTTCTCTTCGTCCTCCCATTTGATCCTTTGGCATTCTTTGTACCAGGTTGGTCTCGTTCGTCCTCCCATTTGATCCTTTGGCATCTTTGGACCAAGTTTGTCTCTTTCGTCCCTTTTCGTCCTCCCATTTCATCCTTGGGCATTCTTTGGACAAAGGTCGTCTCGTTCGTCCCTCTACATCCTCCCATTTGATCCTTTGGGCATTCTTTGGACCAAGTTCGTCTCGTTCGTCCCTCTAAGTCCTCCCATTTGATCCTTGGGCATTCTTTGTGCCAAGTTCGCCACGTTCATCCTCCCATTTGATCCTTTGCCATTCTTTGGACCAAATTCGTCTCCTTCGTCCCTCTACGTCCTCCCATTTGATCCCTTGGCAATCTTTGGACGAAGTTCGTCTCCTTCGTCCCTATTCATCCTCCCATTTGATCATTTGGGCATTCTTTGGACCAAGTTCGTCTCGTTCGTCCCTTTTCGTCCTCCCATTTCATCCTTGGGCAATCTTTGGACGAAGTTCGTCTCCTTCGTCCCTATTCATCCTCCCATTTGATCCATTGGGCATTCTTTGGACCAAGTTCATCTCGTTCGTCCCTCTTCGTCCTCCCATTTGATCCTTTGGCATTCTTTGTAGCAAGTTGGTCTCGTTCGACCTCCCATTTGATCCTTTGGCATTCTTTGGACCATGTTCGTCTCGTTTGTCCCTATTCGTCCTCCTATTTGATCCATGGGCATTCTTTGTACCAAGTTCGTCACGTTCGTCCTCCCATTTGATCGTTTGGCATTCTTTGGACCAAGTTCGTCTCCTTCGTCCTCCCATTTGATCCTTTGGCATTCTTTGGACCAAGTTCGTCTCGTTCGACCCTGTTCGTCCTCCCATTTGATCCTTTGGGCATTCTTTGGACCAAGTTCGTCTCCTTCGTCCCTGTTCGTGCTCCCATTTGATCCTTTGGCATTCTTTGGACCATGTTCGTCTCGTTCGTCCTCCCATTTGATCCTTTGGCATTCTTTGGACCAAGTTCGTCTCGTTCGACCCTGTTCGTCCTCCCATTTGATCCTTTGGGCATTCTTTGGACCAAGTTCGTCTCCTTCGTCCCTGTTCGTGCTCCCATTTGATCCTTTGGCATTCTTTGCACCAAGTTCGTCTCTTTCGTCCCTTTTCGTCCTCCCATTTCATCCTTGGGCATTCTTTGGACCAAGTTCGTCTCCTTCGTCCCTGTTCGTGCTCCCATTTGATCCTTTGGCATTCTTTGGACCAAGTTCGTCTCGTTCGACCCTGTTCGTCCTCCCATTTGATCCTTTGGGCATTCTTTGGACCAAGTTCGTCTCCTTCGTCCCTGTTCGTGCTCCCATTTGATCCTTTGACATTCTTTGGAGCAAGTTTGTCTCGTTCGTCCTCCCATTTGATCCTTTGGCATTCCTTGGTCCAAGTTCGTCTCCTTCGTCCCTATTCGTCCTCCCATTTGATCCTTTAGGCATTGTTTCGACCAAGTTCGTCTCGTTTGTTTCTCTTCGTCCTCCCATTTGATCCTTTGGCATTCTTTGTACCAGGTTGGTCTCGTTCGTCCTCCCATTTGATCCTTTGGCATTCTTTGGACCAAGTTCGTCTCTTTCGTCCCTTTTCGTCCTCCCATTTCATCCTTGGGCATTCTTTGGACAAAGGTCGTCTCGTTCGTCCCTCTACATCCTCCCATTTGATCCTTTGGGCATTCTTTGGACCAAGTTCGTCTCGTTCGTCCCTCTACGTCCTCCCATTTGATCCTTGGGCATTCTTTGTGCCAAGTTCGCCACGTTCATCCTCCCATTTGATCCTTTGACATTCTTTGGACCAAGTTCGTCTCCTTCGTCCCTCTACGTCCTCCCATTTGATCCCTTAGCAATCTTTGGACGAAGTTCGTCTCCTTCGTCCCTATTCATCCTCCCATTTGATCCTTTGGGCATTCTTTGGACCAAGTTCGTCTCGTTCGTCCCTTTTCGTCCTCCCATTTCATCCTTGGGCAATCTTTGGACCAAGTTCATCTCGTTCGTCCCTCTTCGTCCTCCCATTTGATCCTTTGGCATTCTTTGTAGCACGTTGGTCTCGTTCGACCTCCCATTTGATCCTTTGGCATTCTTTGGACCATGTTCGTCTCGTTTGTCCCTATTCGTCCTCCTATTTGATCCATGGGCATTCTTTGTACCAAGTTCGTCACGTTCGTCCTCCCATTTGATCGTTTGGCATTCTTTGGACCAAGTTCGTCTCCTTCGTCCCTCTTCGTCCTCCCATTTGATCCTTTGACATTCTTTGGACCAAGTTCGTCTCGTTCGTCCTCCCATTTGATCCTTTGGGCATTCCATGGACCAAGTTCATCTCGTTCGTCCCTCTACGTCCTCCTATTTGATCCTTGGGAATTCTTTGTACCAAGATCGTCACGTTCGTCTTCCCATTTGATCCTTTGGGCATTCTTTCGACCAAGTTCGTCTCATTCGTCCCTGTTCGTCCTCCCATTTGATCCTTTGGGCATTCTTTGGACCAAGTTCGTCTCATTCGTCCCTCTACGTCCTCCCATTTGATCTTTGGGCATTCTTTGGACCAAGTTCGTCTCGTTCGTCCCCCATTTGATCCTTTGGCATTCTTTGGACCAAGTTCGTCTCGTTCGTCCCTCTTTGTCCTCCCATTTGATCCTTTGGCATTCTTTGTACCAACTTGGTCTCGTTCGACCTCCCATTTGATCCTTTGCATTCTTTGTACCAAGTTGGTCTCGTTCGTCCTCCGATTTGATCCTTTGGCATTCTTTGGACCAAGTTCGTCTCCTTCGTCCCTCTTCGTCCTCCCATTTGATCCTTTGACATTCTTTGGACCAAGTTCGTCTCGTTCGTCCTCCCATTTGATCCTTTGGCATTCTTTGGACCAAGTTCGTCTCGTTCGACCCTGTTCGTCCTCCCATTTGATCCTTTGGGCATTCTTTGGACCAAGTTCGTCTCCTTCGTCCCTGTTCGTGCTCCCATTTGATCCTTTGGCATTCTTTGGACCAAGTTCGTCTCTTTCGTCCCACATTTGATCCTTTGGCATTCTTTGGACCATGTTCGTCTCGTTCGTCCCTCTTTGTCCTCCCATTTGTTCATTTGGGCATTCTTTGGACCAAGTTCGTCTCGTTCGTCCCTCTACGTCCTCCCATTTGATACTTTGTCATTCTTTGGACCAAGTTCGTCTCGTTCGTCCTCTCATATGATCCTTTGGCATTCTTTCGACCCAGTTCGTCTCCTTCGTCCCTGTTCATCCTCCCATTTGATCCTTTGGGCATTCTTTGGACCAAGTTCGTCTCGTTCGTCCCTCTTCGTTGGTATGGAACTAGGAAGGATCGCCTTGAAGTTCAGGTTAGAGGAACGATATTGACGCCACAAGAAAAGGGTGAGAAGGTGAGTGATAAGTCATGAAATTTTGATCGCCACAAGTTGCCTTGATAAGATCAGATTTGGTTCTTTGCCCAAGAACACAAGAGAAGCTCTCACAATTAGAGAAAGCTCAATTTTCATTCAGATTCAACTTGTCTTTGGCTTTACATTGAGTCCTTATTTATAGGCTAGGTGGGCTGCTGAACAATCAATTCCCACTACATTAAAACTAGAAATAAACTCCCATTAACTATCATAATGGCTAGGGACTCTTAAATTCTCTTAAAACTGACCCTAGGGAAGCTAAAAGGACTTCTGAAAATTGAGCTCAAAATAGTGTACGAAAATGAAAAAGAAATTGGGCTCATGTGCAAAACAAAGTGCAGCCCAAATTATTACAACCTTAATAAAAAGAAATAAAACTGAATCAGCCCATCTCCTTTATTCCTCAAGTTGGATCATGTAATTCAGCCCATCTCCTTCATTCTTCAATTTGGATCAAGTAGTTAACCAATCTGGGCTTGAATCCTTCTAGGCTTGATTTTGCTTCAATCAGAGTTGTCACCATTTGGTCTAAGGCCTCATTAGCTTTCTTGGTACGTGCCCTTGTCATTGGTCCACCAAGGCCTTGTATTGCTTCATTGTCCATGCTCCTTGGTTGATCCTCATCATCCCCTCCTTCTTTAAGTGAATTCGACCTCGAATTGAAATCTTCATCACCTACATCAAAAGAAGATAAATCAGTCCAAAGTAAAATGCAAATAGGTGTAGAAGCATAAAATCCATAAGATATCTCCTTGGATCCTTCTTTCTTGCACCTATTCCCAATTTCCTTCACTTCTTGTTTATTACAAGCCCAACAAAGTTGTTCATGCAACATTTTTAAAATCTTTTGAAACCCAGAATGTTCCCCTAAACCCTGTTCATGAGCCTCTTTAACAAGCACTTCACTCATAGAACCTCTAGGCACACAAAATTTCTGATCTTTGAACAAATAGTTATCATGCCTAAGAAATGCATCATGGATTGTTTTTCCACATATAACAAACATATTTGGGAAATCTGCATCATGCTCATTTATTTCTTTACTATGCACACAGCGCAGCAATTTACTTTCAAGAGAAGTGAATAGAGTATACCTTTTTATTGATGGACTAGAACTAGCAATCAACCCAAAAGGTCTTACCAAACTTTCACTCAACCCATATTTACTTGCAATGGGCAAGAGGTCTGTTTGAGGCTCTATTCCCCTCATTGGTTGCAAGCTGCCATGGAATACTTCTTTAGGGAATACATCCGCAAATCCCTTCAAAACAGAATCATCAACACTTGGCAAAGAGTTAGTGTTAGCATTTAAACAAATATGCATGGATTGCCTTGCCAATAATGCTCTCTTCACCTCACTCTCTCTTATAATAAGGCTCTCAATTTTTCTCTTTACTTTTCTCTCACACTCTTTCTTTTGACTTTGGCTTTCAAGTTCAGTAGTCTTTTCTCTCAAATTCTCTTTTTCTTTAAATTCTTTTCTCTCTTGCTCTCTTTTTTTCCTCAACTTAACTTGATCTTCACACACTTCTCTTGGAGACAAAGGTACAAGAGTAATCTTCAAAGCATTGTGTACAAAACTGAACTTGTTGGAAACACCATCATGAGTGACTTTCCTATCATATTGCCATGGTCTCCCAAGTAACATGTGACCTGCCTCCATAGGTACCACATCACACAACATCTCATCCTTATACTTTCCAATCTCAAAAGAAACCAGCACTTGTTTATCTACCAACAAATCACCTTCTTCACTAAGCCATTGTAGCTTATATGGTCTAGGGTGTGGAGTAGTAATTAGATTGAGCTTCTCTACCAATGTAGTGCTAGCAACATTAGTGCAACTCCCACCATCAATGATTAAAGAACATACCTTCCCTTGGATAAGACACCTTGTGTGGAAGATATTCTCCCTTTGACTAGCATCTTCTTTTTTAACTTGTCTCCCTAGAAGCCTTCTAACCATGAGTAGATCTCCTTCCGCTGGCTTTTCTACTTCACTTTCAATCTCATTTTCACTAGTTGTGGCAGAATTAGATGAAGATTCACTAGTGATTTCTCCATTGTCTTTCATCACCATCACCTTCTTAGTTGGGCATTGAGAAGCAATGTGACCCCTGCCCAAGCATTTGAAACACTTTATGTCACTGTTCTTGGTGCTAGGAGAAGCTTCATGGGTCTTTCCTTTAGAGCTAGATGTAGGCTCCTTAGAAGATGAAGTACCCTCCTTCTTTGATTTGTCCTTCCAACTTGATGAATTGAAATTGGAGGAACTCTTCATTTTGTACTCTTTTCTCTTGAGTTGCTGCTCCACCTTCATAGCTTGATGCACCAACTCTTCTAACTCAACATAGTGTTGCAGCTCCACCACGTCACTTATGTCACGGTTTAGGCCATGTAGAAACCGTGCCATGGTTGCTTCTCTTTCTTCCACCACATTGGCTCTTATCATAGCCACTTCCATTTCTTTGAAGTACTCATCAACGCTTCTAGACCCTTGAGTAAGCCTTTGAAGCTTGTTGTGTAGTTCTCTATGATAATAAGAAGGAACAAATCGCCTCCTCATCATTCTCTTCATCTCTTCCCAAGTCTCAATGGGTGGTTCTCCAAATCTCCTTCTGTCTTTGAGTGTTTGATCCCACCATATCAAGGCATAATCAGAAAATTCAAGTGCAGCCACCTTCACTTTTTTCTCCTCTGTATAGTCATGGCATGCAAAAACTTGCTCAATTTTTGTCTCCCACTCCAAATACACTTCTGGATCATTTTTTCCTCGAAAGGATGGTACTTTGATTTTTACACCACCCAAATTATTTCCTCTATTTTCTCCTTCATTTCTCCTCTCTCTTCTCTCGTGTCTCTCCCTCCTCCTATGCCTCCTTTCTCCTGAATATTCATTTTCACCATGAGAGGAGTTTGTAGGTGTTCTTCTATTCCTCTCCATTTGATCAAGCCTTTCATGAAACTCATCGGCTTGTCTACGCATCAACCTCTCCATATGTTGTGTTAAGGCTTCCATTTGCAATCTCATAGCCGCTGTCCTTGGAGAAGGTGGAGTAGGTGGGGTACCTCCATCACCTGTTTCTGCCATTTCTTATAATTGAAATTGAACAAAAATAGAAACTTTGTAGTTAGCAAGAAAAGGACCTAACCACTCCCTTACGTGTTTCACTCAAGGATATGGATCACTCGTGTTTACACTCAATTTGGCTTTTATGTGATATGCACTCTTGCCTTTTTCCACTCAACTTCCTCTTATAAGTTCTTAAGAAAGAACCTTATCAATGATTTTTCTCAAGACAACAAGAAGTGACCAGTATAGTAATCAAGAGCAAGAATGACATAAAGCAAAAGGAACAAGGATCAAAAGGAAACCCAAATGGAACAAAACAAACTCTGAAATCAGATTTCATGTAGAGGAAATATAGAGTCCTTTCAATCACAATTTAAATCTTCTTTTCCTCTATCTTTTCCACACTCTTAAATCTGTCCAGAATTTTTTTTTTCGAATTTCTTTTTTCACTTTTTTTTTGTTTAATCAGTAACTCAAAGATAATACTAATTCTGGCAGCACCTTTTTTTTTTTCAATTTTTGTTTTGTACGAATTTTTTTTTTAAACAAGACTAGGACTCAAAATGAAAAGAAATCTGATGCAATTCTAATAACAAGGATGGAAAGACAACAAAGACAGAATTGGAGAAACAAAGAAACAACTCAAAAAGATCAAACAGAAAATTTGACACAAAGGATTAAGACAAAAGACAAGTAATCTTGACAATGAAATGGACAAGAGTATTCAAATAGGAAAGAGCTAGATGGAATTGAAAATGAACAAAAAACCAGAATAAAGAAAACGAAACAGAGAATAGTATATTTTTTTTTTATGGTTTTAACAAAAGAAAAGCCACACCTGAGATTCAAGGAGCCAAAGCTTTGATACCAAATGGTATGGAACTAGGAAGGATCGCCTTGAAGTTCAGGTTAGAGGAACGATATTGACGCCACAAGAAAAGGGTGAGAAGGTGAGTGATAAGTCATGAAATTTTGATCGCCACAAGTTGCCTTGATAAGATCAGATTTGGTTCTTTGCCCAAGAACACAAGAGAAGCTCTCACAATTAGAGAAAACTCAATTTTCATTCAGATTCAACTTGTCTTTGGCTTTACATTGAGTCCTTATTTATAGGCTAGGTGGGCTGCTGAACAATCAATTCCCACTACATTAAAACTAGAAATAAACTCCCATTAACTATCATAATGGCTAGGGACTCTTAAATTCTCTTAAAACTGACCCTAGGGAAGCTAAAAGGACTTCTGAAAATTGAGCTCAAAATAGTGTACGAAAATGAAAAAGAAATTGGGCTCATGTGCAAAACAAAGTGCAGCCCAAATTATTACAACCTTAATAAAAAGAAATAAAACTGAATCAGCCCATCTCCTTTATTCCTCAAGTTGGATCATGTAATTCAGCCCATCTCCTTCATTCTTCAATTTGGATCAAGTAGTTAACCAATCTGGGCTTGAATCCTTCTAGGCTTGATTTTGCTTCAATCAGAGTTGTCACCATTTGGTCTAAGGCCTCATTAGCTTTCTTGGTACGTGCCCTTGTCATTGGTCCACCAAGGCCTTGTATTGCTTCATTGTCCATGCTCCTTGGTTGATCCTCATCATTCGTCCTCCCATTTGATCCTTTGACATTCTTTGCACCAAGTTGGTCTCGTTCGTCCTCCCATTTGATCTTTTGGCATTCTTTGGACCAAGTTCGTCTCGTTCGTCCCTTTTCGTCCTCCCATTTGATCCATGGGCATTCTTTGTACCAAGTTCATGACGTTCGTCCTCCCATTTGATCCTTCGGCATTCTTTGCACCAAGTTCGTTTCCTTCGTCCCTCTTCGTCCTCCCATTTGATCCTTTGATATTCTTTGGACGAAGTTTGTCTCGTTCGTCCTCCCATTTGATCCTTTGGCATTCTTTGGTCCAAGTTCGTCTCCTTCGTCCCTGTACGTCCTCCCATTTGATCCTTTAGGCATTGTTTCGACCAAGTTCGTCTCGTTCGTTTCTCTTCGTCCTCCCATTTGATCCGTTGGCATTCTTTGTACCAGGTTGGTCTCGTTCGTCCTCCCATTTGATCCTTTGGCATTCTTTGGACCAAGTTCGTCTCGTTCGTCCCTGTTCGTCCTCCCATTTGATCCTTTGGGCATTCTTTGGACCAAGTTCGTCTCGTTCGTCCCTCTACGTCCTCCTATTTGATCCTTGGGAATTCTTTGTACCAACTTCGTCACGTTCGTCGTCCCATTTGATCCTTTGGGCATTCTTTGAGCCAAGTTCGTCTCATTCGTCCCTGTTCGTCCTCCCATTTGATCCTTTGGGCATTCTTTGCACCAAGTTCGTCTCATTCGTCCCTCTACGTCCTCCCATTTGATCTTTGGGCATTCTTTGGACCAAGTTCGTCTCGTTCGTCCCACTTCGTCCTCCCATTTGATCGTTTGGCATTCTTTGTACCAAGTTGGTCTCGTTCGACCTCCCATTTCATCCTTTGACATTCTTTGTAACAAGTTGGTCTCGTTCGTCCTCCGATTTGATCCTTTGTCATTCTTTGGACCAAGTTCGTCTCCTTCGTCCCTGTTCGTCCTCCCATTTGATCCATGGGCATTCTTTGTACCAAGTTCGTCACGTTCGTCGTCCCATTTGATCCTTTGGGCATTCCTTGGACCAAGTTCGTCTCATTCATCCCTGTTCGTCCTCCCATTTGATCCTTTGGGCATTCTTTAGACCAAGTTCGTCTCATTCGTCCCTCTACGTCCTCCCATTTGATCTTTGGGAATTCTTTGGACCAAGTTCGTCTCGTTCGTCCCCCATTTGATCCTTTGGCATTCTTTGGACCAAGTTCGTCTCGTTCGTCCCTCTTTGTCCTCCCATTTGATCCTTTGGCATTCTTTGTACCAACTTGGTCTCGTTCGACCTCCCATTTGATCCTTTGCATTCTTTGTACCAAGTTGGTCTCGTTCGTCCTCCGATTTGATCCTTTGGCATTCTTTGGACCAAGTTCGTCTCATTCGTCCCTGTTCGTCCTCCCATTTGATCCATGGGCATTCTTTGTACCAAGTTCGTCACGTTCGTCCTCCCATTTGATCCTTTGGCATTCTTTGGACCAAGTACGTCTCCTTCGTCCTCCCATTTTATCCTTTGGCATTCTTTGGACCAAGTTCGTCTCGTTCGACCCTGTTCGTCCTCCCATTTGATCCTTTGGGCATTCTTTGGACCAAGTTCGTCTCCTTCGTCCCTGTTCGTGCTCCCATTTGATCCTTTGGCATTCTTTGGACCAAGTTCGTCTCGTTCGTCCTCCCATTTGATCCTTTGGCATTCTTTGGACCAAGTTCGTCTCGTTCGACCCTGTTCGTCCTCCCATTTGATCCTTGGGAATTCTTTGGACCAAGTTCGTCTCCTTCGTCCCTGTTCGTCCTCCCATTTGATCCTTTGGGCATTCTTTGGACCAAGTTCGTCTCCTTCGTCCCTGTTCGTGCTCCCATTTGATCCTTTGGCATTCTTTGGACCAAGTTCGTCTCGTTCGACCCTGTTCGTCCTCCCATTTGATCCTTTGGGCATTCTTTGGACCAAGTTCGTCTCCTTCGTCCCTGTTCGTGCTCCCATTTGATCCTTTGACATTCTTTGGACCAAGTTTGTCTCGTTCGTCCTCCCATTTGATTCTTTGGCATTCTTTGGTCCAAGTTCGTCTCCTTCGTCCCTGTTCGTCCTCGCATTTGATATTTGGGCATTCTTTCGACCAAATTCGTCTCGTTCGTTTCTCTTCGTCTTCCCATTTGATCCTTTGGCATTCTTTGTACCAAGTTGGTCTCGTTCGTCCTCCCATTTGATCCTTTGGCATTCTTTGGACCAAGTTCGTCTCTTTCGTCCCTTTTCGTCCTCCCATTTCATCCTTGGGCATTCTTTGGACAAAGGTCGTCTCGTTCGTCCCTCTACATCCTCCCATTTGATCCTTTGGTGATGAGGACATGGAGGTCCAAGAAGCCATTCAAAGCCTAGGAGGCCCAATGACTAGGGAAATGTCAAGAAGGGCCCAAGAAGGCTTAGTCCAATTCTTGACTAAGACAATTTCCAACATGGACAAAGAAGTAATTGCACCAAAGACCATGCTTGTCATCCAAGCCATGGAGGAGGCGCAACACTCATGAACCTGCCATGTTATTTTGTTTTGAATAAAGTGCATGTGACCCATTGATTTATTTGGGACCAAAGCACTAAAGTGTTTAATTCCTTGTTTATTTTTTGGTGTGTTTAATCCACTTTAAGTGGTTGCTTGAATAAAAGCAAGAGGGACTTAATGTAGGCTGCATGGTGGGCGCTTAAATGAAGTCAAGGAAGACAAAGTGAATCAGATCACATCAAGGCAAGAAGGAGTTACACAAGACAAAGAATTCATAGCAATCAAGACAAAGGCATGAATGCTCCAAACACCACATTAAAAGGGTAACAGCCATGGTGGCTGCATTGAGGAGGAGTTAAGCGCATATTGAAGGCCATGGAACCAGCCAACTCAATGGGAGTTCTTAGGATTCCTTGCACCATTAGTGAGGGACTTGAAGAACAATCAAAGAGGGCATCCAAGAGAAGGAAGGGGGGCGCATATTGATGGCTGGACAGCAGCCTTATTCATGGTTTTTCATCAGATTCCTTGCACATTAAAAAGCTAGGGAGCAGCCATATAATTGCTTGTAATTACTTGTTAATTCTAGCCTAGGATTCTCTTGTTTTGGGCGCATAAGAAGGGCTGGATGACAGCCAACTTAATTCTTGTAATTGCTCCTTAATGAGCACCTAGGATTCCTTGTAAGCCTTGAAAGACATAGCCAAGTCTGCACTTGTAAATCAGACCAGCCCCCTCCCTATATAAAGGGGTGCATGGCACATGGAAATAGAACTTTGATTTTGAGCAAAAATATTACCTTGTGTAATTGAGTCCTTACTCTTTGGTTCTGGATTGAACCAGACTTTGATCTTACCAAGAATCCTTTCTTGTGGTGATCCTCATTTCCATAGGCTTATCCTTGTCTTGGATTAGACCAAGGTGGCGCCCCTTGCCTCCCATCCATTCTTCTTGTTCTTTGTTTTACAATCTGCTCTCTTGTTTGCTTGTTATAACAAGAACTCTTATTCTTCACTTCCATTTTGTTCACTTGTTCTTATTCTGCTCACTTGTTCTTGTTAAAATAAGAACAATCCTTTCTTGCTATTCTTTCTTAAAGATCAAAAATCACTAGTTCTAAGTCACAACCAGAATCTAAGTGGTGAATTCAAGTCATTGGCCAAGTTGTTACAACAAGGAGGCCATCATTTGGCATCAAAGCTTTGGTTCGAATTGTTACAAAAAGAAGCCCAGGTTTATCTAATCTTATCTTTGTGTTCTGATTTCTTGTTTTTTTGAAAAAAAAAAAAAGAAAAAAAAAAGGCTGCGAAAATTCAAAAGAAAAAAAAAATATTTGTGTTTTGAATTCTGGTTGTGTTTTGTTCTTGCTGCACTTTGATTCCTATTTTTTCTCAATTTTGTTCTTTGAGTGAGTTCTAATTTGTTCTAGTTCTCACAATTTTTGTTCAGTTTCTTTTGTTTCTTGTTTTTACCTTTGCTACTCTAAGCTATTTTGGTGTGTGGATTATTATTTTGATTGGTTTCTTGTGTTGTTTCACTTTCTGGTTTCTCTAAAGAACTAAAAGAGTTATGGATCCTCAAAATCGTTTACTTTTAGAAGCCCTCACGGCAAAAATGAGTGAACTATTAAAACAAGAGTTGGTAGGTATCAATGAGAGAATTGATCAATTGGAAAACTCACAAAACAATAGTGATGGGGAGGATCGGAGGAGAAGGCGTGATGATAATAGAGAAGAGAGGTTGAGTGGTATAAAAATAAAAGTACCACAGTTTGTTGGAAGGAATGACCCTGAGGCGTATTTAGAATGGGAAACTAAAATTGAACAAATTTTTTCCTGTTATAATTACACTGATCTTCAAAAGGTGCAGGTTGCTTCTATTGAATTTACAGATTATGCCTTGGTGTGGTGGGATCAATTGGTGAAGGAAAGGAGAAGGTACAATGAGCAACCCATTGCCACATGGGAGGAGATGAAAAGGCTCATGAGAAGGAGATTCATCCCATCTTATTACAACAGAGAGTTGCACAACAAATTACAGCGACTCACCCAAGGTAATAAGAGTGTAGATGAGTACTTTAAGGAGATGGAGGTGGCGAAAATTAGAGCAAATGTGGAGGAGGATGAAGAAGCAACCATGGCCAGATTCTTGCATGGTCTAAATCGTGACATTAGTGATATAGTGGAGCTACAACACTATGTCCAATTGGACGATTTGGTACATCAAGCCACAAAGGTAGAACAACAACTCAAAAGGAAGGGCCAAATAAGAAGAAGCACTACCACTTCCAATTGGAAGAATCACCCAAAGAATGAAGGTGCCTCATCATCCAAAGAAGCCACGGCTGATCCAAAAGGTAAAAACACTATAACTAGTCCTTCTCAAAATTCAACTAATCGGGCTGTTAAGTGTTTCAAGTGCCAAGGCTTAGGACACATTGCATCTCAATGTCCTACCAAGAGAATTATGATGGTAGAGGAGGTTGAGGAGGAAGAGGAAGAGGGAGAAGAGTATGAAGAGGGTGGTGAAGAGGAGGAGGCCCAAATACCAAGTGGAGAGTTGCTTATGATGAAGAGGGTGCTAGAAGCCATGGTCAAGGAAGAAGAGGCAACTCAAAGGGAAAACATTTTTCACTCAAGATGCCTCATAAAAGGCAAGGTATGTTCCCTTATTATTGATGGTGGGAGTTGTACAAATGTTGCTAGTACAAGGTTAGTTTCCAAACTGCAAATAGAAACTAAACCCCACCCCAAGCCATATAAGCTTCAATGGCTTGTTAATGATGTTGAGATGGTTGTGGACAAGCAAGTAGAAATTTCTTTTTCAATTGGTAAATATGAGGATGTGGCTGTTTGTGATGTTGTACCAATGGAGGCCAGCCATGTGTTGTTGGGAAGGCCTTGGCAATTTGACAAGAAAGCAAGTCATGAAGGGCACACCAACAAGTATTCCTTTGTTCATCATGGAAAAAAAATTGTATTGGCTCCTTTGAGCCCAAGTGAGGTGAGAGATGATCAAAAGAAATTGAGAGAAAAATGTGAAAAAGAAAAAGAAGAAAAAGAAAAGATCGCCAAAGAAAAAGAGAGAAAAAAGAGTGACAAAAAGAAAAATGAAGAAAAGAAAGAAAGCTTGATGGCGACAAAAGGGGAGGCTAAAAAAGCTATTTTTTTCAAATCAGCCCCTATATTTGCTTTTTAGCAAAGAGGTGGTTTTGTTGGAAAATTTACCTAACACCAAAGAATTGCCAAAATGCATAGATTTTCTTTTGCAGGAATTTGAGGATTTGTCTCCTAAGGAGGTACCAAGTGGGCTGCCACCTTTGAGAGGGATTGAGCACCACATTGATCTCATCCTATGCAAAAAGGTGGATGATGCTTGCCACATTGCTGACTTGTTTTTCAAAGAAGTGGTGCGCCTACATGGCCTACCAAAGAGTATAGTGTCCGATCGTGATGCTAAATTTCTAAGCCATTTCTGGAGAACTTTGTGGGGTAAGGTGGGAACTAAGTTACTATTCTCTACAACTTGTCATCCCCAAACTGATGGGCAAACTGAGGTAGTAAACAGAACTCTCTCTACTCTCTTAAGGGCTGTGCTTTCAAAGAACTTGAAAATGTGGGAAACATGGCTGCCCCATGTTGAATTTGCTTATAATAGGGCTGTCCATAGCACTACAAATCATTCCCCATTTGAGATTGTGTATGGTTATAATCCTTTGACTCCTCTTGATTTGTTACCTTTACCTAACACATCTCTGTTGAAGCATAAAGATGGCAAAGCAAAAGCTGAATTTGTGAAAAGTTTGCATGAGAAAATTAAGCTGCAAATTGAAAAGAAAAATGAAAGCTATGCCAAGAGCGCTAATAAAGGGCGCAAACGGGTTACCTTTGAACCCGGGGATTGGGTTTGGATCCATATGAGAAAGGAAAGGTTTCCTTCACAAAGGAAATCTAAGTTAATGCCTAGGGGCGATGGCCCTTTCCAAGTAATTGCCAAAGTTAATGATAATGCTTACAAGATTGACCTTCCTGGTGAGTATGGTGTTAGTGCCACTTTCAATGTTGCTGACTTATCTCCTTTTGATGTAGGTGATGAAGACTTCAATTCGAGGTCGAATTCTTTTCAAGAGGGGGCGAATGATGAGGACATGGAGGTCCAAGAAGCCATTCAAAGCCTAGGAGGCCCAATGACTAGGGCAATGTCAAGAAGGGCCCAAGAAGGCTTAGTCCAATTCTTGACTAAGACAATTTCCAACATGGACAAAGAAGTAATTGCACCAAAGACCATGCTTGTCATCCAAGCCATGGAGGAGGCGCAACACTCATGAACCTGCCATGTTATTTTGTTTTGAATAAAGTGCATGTGACCCATTGATTTATTTGGGACCAAAGCACTAAAGTGTTTAATTCCTTGTTTATTTTTTGGTGTGTTTAATCCACTTTAAGTGGTTGCTTGAATAAAAGCAAGAGGGACTTAATGAAGGCTGCATGGTGGGCGCTTAAATGAAGTCAAGGAAGACAAAGTGAATCAGATCACATCAAGGCAAGAAGGAGTTACACAAGACAAAGAATTCATAGCAATCAAGACAAAGGCATGAATGCTCCAAACACCACATTAAAAGGGTAACAGCCATGGTGGCTGCATTGAGGAGGAGTTAAGCGCATATTGAAGGCCATGGAACCAGCCAACTCAATGGGAGTTCTTAGGATTCCTTGCACCATTAGTGAGGGACTTGAAGAACAATCAAAGAGGGCATCCAAGAGAAGGAAGGGGGGCGCATATTGATGGCTGGACAGCAGCCTTATTCATGGTTTTTCATCAGATTCCTTGCACATTAAAAAGCTAGGGAGCAGCCATATAATTGCTTGTAATTACTTGTTAATTCTAGCCTAGGATTCTCTTGTTTTGGGCGCATAAGAAGGGCTGGATGACAGCCAACTTAATTCTTGTAATTGCTCCTTAATGAGCACCTAGGATTCCTTGTAAGCCTTGAAAGACATAGCCAAGTCTGCACTTGTAAATCAGACCAGCCCCCTCCCTATATAAAGGGGTGCATGGCACATGGAAATAGAACTTTGATTTTGAGCAAAAATATTACCTTGTGTAATTGAGTCCTTACTCTTTGGTTCTGGATTGAACCAGACTTTGATCTTACCAAGAATCCTTTCTTGTGGTGATCCTCATTTCCATAGGCTTATCCTTGTCTTGGATTAGACCAAGGTGGCGCCCCTTGCCTCCCATCCATTCTTCTTGTTCTTTGTTTTACAATCTGCTCTCTTGTTTGCTTGTTATAACAAGAACTCTTATTCTTCACTTCCATTTTGTTCACTTGTTCTTATTCTGCTCACTTGTTCTTGTTAAAATAAGAACAATCCTTTCTTGCTATTCTTTCTTAAAGATCAAAAATCACTAGTTCTAAGTCACAACCAGAATCTAAGTGGTGAATTCAAGTCATTGGCCAAGTTGTTACAACAAGGAGGCCATCATTTGGGCATTCTTTGGACCATGTTCGTCTCGTTCGTCCCTCTACGTCCTCCCATTTGATCCTTGGGCATTCTTTGTGCCAAGTTCGCCACGTTCATCCTCCCATTTGATCCTTTGACATTCTTTGGACCAAGTTCGTCTCCTTCGTCCCTCTACGTCCTCCCATTTGATCCTTAGGCATTCTTTGTACCAAGTTCGTCACGTTCTTCCTCCCTTTTGATCCTTCGGCATTCTTTGGACCAAGTTCGTCTCCTTCGTCCCTCTTCGTCCTCCCATTTGATCCTTTGACATTCTTTGGACCAAGTTCGTCTCGTTCGTCCTCTCATCTGATCCCTTGGCAATCTTTGGACGAAGTTCGTCTCCTTCGTCCCTGTTCATCCTCCCATTTGATCCTTTGGCCATTCTTTGGACCAAGTTCGTCTCGTTCGTCCCTTTTCGTCCTCCCATTTCATCCTTGGGCAATCTTTGGACCAAGTTCATCTCGTTCGTCCCTCTTCGTCCTCCCATTTGATCCTTTGGCATTCTTTGGAACATGTTCGTCTCGTTCGTCCCTGTTCGTCCTCCCATTTGATCCATGGGCATTCTTTGTACGAAGTTCGTCACTTTCGTCCTCCCATTTGATCCTTTGGCATTCTTTGGACCAAGTTCGTCTCCTTCGTCCCTCTTCATCCTCCCATTTGATCCTTTGGCATTCTTTGGACCAAGTTCGTCTCGTTCGTCCCTGTTCGTCCTCCCATTTGATCTTTTGGGCATTCTTTGGACCAAGTTCGTCTCGTTCGTCCCTCTACGTCCTCCTATTTGATCCTTGGGAATTCTTTGTACCAAGTTCGTCACGTTCGTCGTCCCATTTGATGCTTTGGGCATTCTTTGAGCCAAGTTCGTCTCATTCGTCCCTGTTCGTCCTCCCATTTGATCCTTTGGGCATTCTTTGGACCAAGTTCATCTCATTCCTCCCTCTACGTCCTCCCATTTGATCTTTGGGCATTCTTTGGACCAAGTTCGTCTCGTTCGTCCCACTACGTCCTCCCATTTGATCCTTTGGCATTCTTTGTACCAAGTTGGTCTCGTTCGACCTCCCATTTGATCCTTTGACATTCTTTGTAACAAGTTGGTCTCGTTCGTCCTCCGATTTGATCCTTTGTCATTCTTTGGACCAAGTTTGTCTCCTTCGTCCCTGTTCGTCCTCCCATTTGATCCATGGGCATTCTTTGTACCAAGTTCGTCACGTTCGTCGTCCCATTTGATCCTTTGGGCATTCCTTGGACCAAGTTCGTCTCATTCTTCCCTGTTCGTCCTCCCATTTGATCCTTTGGGCATTCTTTGGACCAAGTTCGTCTCATTCGTCCCTCTACGTCCTCCCATTTGATCTTTGGGAATTCTTTGGACCAAGTTCGTCTCGTTCGTCCCCCATTTGATCCTTTGGCATTCTTTGGACCAAGTTCGTCTCGTCCGTCCCTCTTCGTCCTCCCATTTGATCCTTTGGCATTCTTTGTACCAACTTGGTCTCGTTCGACCTCCCATTTGATCCTTTGCATTCTTTGTACCAAGTTGGTCTCGTTCGTCCTCTGATTTGATCCTTTGGCATTTTTTGGACCAAGTTCGTCTCATTCGTCCCTGTTCGTCCTCCAATTTGATCCATGGGCATTCTTTGTACCAAGTTCGTCACGTTCGTCCTCCCATTTGATCCTTTGGCATTCTTTGGACCAAGTACGTCTCCTTCGTCCTCCCATTTTATCCTTTGGCATTCTTTGGACCAAGTTCGTCTCATTCGACCCTGTTCGTCCTCCCATTTGATCCTTTGGGCATTCTTTGGACCAAGTTCGTCTCCTTCGTCCCTGTTCGTGCTCCCATTTGATCCTTTGGCATTCTTTGGACCAAGTTGGTCTCGTTCGTCCTCCCATTTGATCCTTTGGCATTCTTTGGACCAAGTTCGTCTCGTTCGACCCTGTTCGTCCTCCCATTTGATCCTTTGGGCATTCTTTGGACCAAGTTCGTCTCCTTCGTCCCTGTTCGTGCTCCCATTTGATCCTTTGGCATTCTTTGGACCAAGTTCGTCTCTTTCGTCCCACATTTGATCCTTTGGCATTCTTTGGACCAAGTTCGTCTCGTTCGTCCCTCTTTGTCCTCCCATTTGATCCTTTGGCATTCTTTGTACCAAGTTCGTCTCGTTCGACCCTGTTCGTCCTCCCATTTGATCCTTTGGGCATTCTTTGGACCAAGTTCGTCTCCTTCGTCCCTGTTCGTGCTCCCATTTGATCCTTTGGCATTCTTTGGACCAAGTTCGTCTCTTTCGTCCCCCATTTGATCCTTTGGCATTCTTTGGACCAAGTTCGTCTCATTCGTCCCTCTACGTCCTCCCATTTGATCTTTGGGAATTCTTTGGACCAAGTTCGTCTCGTTCGTCCCCCATTTGATCCTTTGGCATTCTTTGGACCAAGTTCGTCTCGTTCGTCCCTCTTTGTCCTCCCATTTGATCCTTTGGCATTCTTTGTACCAACTTGGTCTCGTTCGACCTCCCATTTGATCCTTTGCATTCTTTGTACCAAGTTGGTCTCGTTCGTCCTCCGATTTGATCCTTTGGCATTCTTTGGACCAAGTTCGTCTCATTCGTCCCTATTCGTCCTCCCATTTGATCCATGGGCATTCTTTGTACCAAGTTCGTCACGTTCGTCCTCCCATTTGATCCTTTGGCATTCTTTGGACCAAGTACGTCTCCTTCGTCCTCCCATTTTATCCTTTGGCATTCTTTGGACCAAGTTCGTCTCGTTCGACCCTGTTCGTCCTCCCATTTGATCCTTTGGGCATTCTTTGGACCAAGTTCGTCTCCTTCGTCCCTGTTCGTGCTCCCATTTGATCCTTTGGCATTCTTTGGACCAAGTTCGTCTAGTTCGTCCTCCCATTTGATCCTTTGGCATTCTTTGGACCAAGTTCGTCTCGTTCGACCCTGTTCGTCCTCCCATTTGATCCTTTGGGCATTCTTTGGACCAAGTTCGTCTCCTTCGTCCCTGTTCGTGCTCCCATTTGATCCTTTGGGCATTCTTTGGACCAAGTTCGTCTCCTTCGTCCCTGTTCGTGCTCCCATTTGATCCTTTGGCATTGTTTGGACCAAGTTCGTCTCGTTCGTCCTCCCATTTGATCCTTTGGCATTCTTTGGACCAAGTTCGTCTCGTTCGACCCTGTTCGTCCTCCCATTTGATCCTTTGGGCATTCTTTGGACCAAGTTCGTCTCCTTCGTCCCTGTTCGTGCTCCCATTTGATCCTTTGACATTCTTTGGACCAAGTTTGTCTCGTTCGTCCTCCCATTTGATCCTTTGGCATTCTTTGGTCCAAGTTCGTCTCCTTCGTCCCTGTTCGTCCTCGCATTTGATCCTTTGGGCATTCTTTCGACCAAGTTCGTCTCGTTCGTTTCTCTTCGTCCTCCCATTTGATCCTTTGGCATTCTTTGTACCAAGTTGGTCTCGTTCGTCCTCCCATTTGATCCTTTGGCATTCTTTGGACCAAGTTCGTCTCTTTCCTCCCTTTTCGTCCTCCCATTTCATCCTTGGGCATTCTTTGGACAAAGGTCGTCTCGTTCGTCCCTCTACATCCTCCCATTTGATCCTTTGGGCATTCTTTGGACCAAGTTCATCTCGTTCGTCCCTCTACGTCCTCCCATTTGATCCTTGGGCATTCTTTGTGCCAAGTTCGCCACGTTCATCCTCCCATTTGATCCTTTGACATTCATTGGACCAAGTTCGTCTCCTTCGTCCCTCTACGTCCTCCCATTTGATCCTTAGGCATTCTTTGTACCAAGTTCGTCACGTTCTTCCTCCCTTTTGATCCTTCGGCATTCTTTGGACCAAGTTCGTCTCCTACGTCCCTCTTCGTCCTCCCATTTGATCATTTGACATTCTTTGGACCAAGTTCGTCTCGTTCGTCCTCTCATCTGATCCCTTGGCAATCTTTGGACGAAGTTCGTCTCCTTCGTCCCTGTTCATCCTCCCATTTGATCCTTTGGCCATTCTTTGGACCAAGTTCGTCTCGTTCGTCCCTTTTCGTCCTCCCATTTCATCCTTGGGCAATCTTTGGACCAAGTTCATCTCGTTCGTCCCTCTTCGTCCTCCCATTTGATCCTTTGGCATTCTTTGTACCAAGTTGGTCTCGTTCGACCTCCCATTTGATCCTTTGGCATTCTTTGGACCATGTTCGTCTCGTTCGTCCCTGTTCGTCCTCCCATTTGATCCATGGGCATTCTTTGTACGAAGTTCGTCACGTTCGTCCTCCCATTTGATCCTTTGGCATTCTTTGGACCAAGTTCGTCTCCTTCGTCTCTCTTCTTCCTCCCATTTGATCCTTTGACATTCTTTGGACCAAGTTCGTATCGTTCGTCCTCCCATTTGATCCTTTGGCATTCTTTGGACCAAGTTCGTCTCGTTCGTCCCTGTTCGTCCTCCCATTTGATCCTTTGGGCATTCTTTGGACCAAGTTCGTCTCGTTCGTCCCTCTACGTCCTCCTATTTGATCCTTGGGAATTCTTTGTACCAATTTGTCACGTTCGTCGTCCCATTTGATCCTTTGGGCATTCTTTGAGCCAAGTTCGTCTCATTCGTCCCTGTTCGTCCTCCCATTTGATCCTTTGGGCATTCTTTGGACCAAGTTCATCTCATTCGTCCCTCTACGTCCTCCCATTTGATCTTTGGGCATTCTTTGGACCAAGTTCGTCTAGTTCGTCCCACTACGTCCTCCCATTTGATCCTTTGGCATTCTTTGTACCAAGTTGGTCTCGTTCGACCTCCCATTTGATCCTTTGACATTCTTTGTAACAAGTTGGTCTCGTTCGTCCTCCGATTTGATCCTTTGTCATTCTTTGGACCAAGTTCGTCTCCTTCGTCCCTGTTCGTCCTCCCATTTGATCCATGGGCATTCTTTGTACCAAGTTCGTCACGTTCGTCGTCCCATTTGATCCTTTGGGCATTCCTTGGACCAAGTTCGTCTCATTCTTCCCTGTTCGTCCTCCCATTTGATCCTTTGGGCATTCTTTGGACCAAGTTCGTCTCATTCGTCCCTCTACGTCCTCCCATTTGATCTTTGGGAATTCTTTGGACCAAGTTCGTCTCGTTCGTCCCCCATTTGATCCTTTGGCATTCTTTGGACCAAGTTCGTCTCGTCCGTCCCTCTTCGTCCTCCCAATTGATCCTTTGGCATTCTTTGTACCAACTTGGTCTCGTTCGACCTCCCATTTGATCCTTTGCATTCTTTGTACCAAGTTGGTCTCGTTCGTCCTCCGATTTGATCCTTTGGCATTTTTTGGACCAAGTTCGTCTCATTCGTCCCTGTTCGTCCTCCCATTTGATCCATGGGCATTCTTTGTACCAAGTTCGTCACGTTCGTCCTCCCATTTGATCCTTTGGCATTCTTTGGACCAAGTACGTCTCCTTCGTCCTCCCATTTTATCCTTTGGCATTCTTTGGACCAAGTTCGTCTCATTCGACCCTGTTCGTCCTCCCATTTGATCCTTTGGGCATTCTTTGGACCAAGTTCGTCTCCTTCGTCCCTGTTCGTGCTCCCATTTGATCCTTTGGCATTCTTTGGACCAAGTTGGTCTCCTTCGTCCTCCCATTTGATCCTTTGGCATTCTTTGGACCAAGTTCGTCTCGTTCGACCCTGTTCGTCCTCCCATTTGATCCTTTGGGCATTCTTTGGACCAAGTTCGTCTCCTTCGTCCCTATTCGTGCTCCCATTTGATCCTTTGGCATTCTTTGGACCAAGTTCGTCTCTTTCGTCCCTTTTCGTCCTCCCATTTCATCCTTGGGCATTCTTTGGACCAAGTTCGTCTCGTTCGTCCCTCTACGTCCTCCCATTTGATCCTTGGCCATTCTTTGTACCAAGTTCGCCACGTTCGTCCTCCCATTTGATACTTTGACATTCTTTGGAACAAGTTCGTCTCGTTCGTCCTCTCATTTGATCCTTTGGCATTCTTTCGACCAAGTTCGTCTCCTTCGTCCCTGTTCGTCCTCCCATTTCATCCTTGGGCAATCTTTGGACCAAGTTCATCTCGTTCGTCCCTCTTCGTCCTCCCATTTGATCCTTTGACATTCTTTGTACCAAGTTGGTCTCGTTCGTCGTCCCATTTGATCCTTTGGCATTCTTTGGACCAAGTTCGTCTCGTTCGTCCCTGTTCGTCCTCCCATTTGATCCATGGGCATTCTTTGTACCACGTTCATGACGTTCGTCCTCCCATTTGATCCTTCGGCATTCTTTGCACCAAATTCGTTTCCTTCGTCCCTCTTCGTCCTCCCATTTGATCCTTTGACATTCTTTGGACCAAGTTCGTCTCGTTCGTCGTCCCATTTGATCCTTTGGCATTCTTTGGTCCATGTTCGTCTCCTTCGTCCCTGTTCGTCCTCCCATTTGATCCTTTGGGCATTCTTTCGACCAAGTTCGTCTCGTTCGTCCTCCCATTTGATCCATGGGCATTCTTTGTACCAAGTTCATGACGTTCGTCCTCCCATTTGATCCTTCGGCATTCTTTGCACCAAGTTCGTTTCCTTCGTCCCTCTTCGTCCTCCCATTTGATCCTTTGACATTCTTTGGACCAAGTTCGTCTCGTTCGTTCCTGTTCGTCCTCCCATTTGATCCTTTGGCATTCTTTGTACCAAGTTGGTCTCGTTCGTCCTCCCATTTGATCCTTTGGCATTCTTTGGACCAAGTTCGTCTCTTTCGTCCCTTTTCTTCCTCCCATTTCATCCTTGGGCATTCTTTGGACAAAGGTCGTCTCGTTCGTCCCTCTACATCCTCCCATTTGATCCTTTGGGCATTCTTTGGACCAAGTTCATCTCGTTCTTCCTCCCATTTGATCCTTTGACATTCTTTGGACCAAGTTCGTCTCCTTCGTCCCTCTACGTCCTCCCATTTGATCCTTAGGCATTCTTTGTACCAAGTTCGTCACGTTCGTCCTCCCTTTTGATCCTTTGGCATTCTTTGGACCAAGTTTGTCTCCTACGTCCCTCTTCGTCCTCCCATTTGATCCTTTGATATTCTTTGGACCAAGTTCGTCTCGTTCGTCCTCTCATCTGATCCCTTGGCATTCTTTGGACGAAGTTCGTCTCCTTCGTCCCTGTTCATCCTCCCATTTGATCCTTTGGGCATTCTTTGGACCAAGTTCATCTCGTTCGTCTCTTTTCGTCCTCCCATGTCATCCTTGGGCAATCTTTGGACCAAGTTCATCCCGTTCGTCCCTCTTCGTCCTCCCATTTGATCCTTTGGCATTCTTTGTAGCAAGTTGGTCTCGTTCGACCTCCCATTTGATCCTTTGGCATTTTTTGGACCATGTTCGTCTCGTTTGTCCCTGTTCGTCCTCCCATTTGATCCATGGGTGTAACGTCTGTTATTTTTAGGTTTTTGACTTTATTACATTTTAATATGTGGATGTGATTCATGTGAATTAAAAATATTTTCGGAGAAATGGGAGGACGAAAAGGGACGAACGAGACGAACTTGGTCCAAAGAATGCCAAAGGATCAAATGGGCGGACGAAGAGGGACGAAGGAGACGAACTTGATCCAAAGGGTGCCCAAGGATCAAAAGGGAGGACATAGAGGGACGAACAAGACGAACTTGGTCCAAAGAATGCCCAAAGGATCAAATGGGAGAACGAAAAGGGACAAACGAGACGAACGTGGTCCAAAGAATGCCAAAGGATCAAATGGGAGGACAAACGAGACCAACTTGGTACAAAGAATGCCAAAGGATCAAATTGGAGGACGAACGAGACCAACTTGGTACAAAGAATGCCAAAGGATCAAATGGGAGGACGAAGAGGGACGAACGAGACGAACTTGGTCCAAAGAATGCCAAAGGATCAAATGGGGGACGAACGAGACGAACTTGGTCCAAAGAATGCACAAAGGATCAAATGGGACGACGAATGCGACGAACTTGGTACAAAGAATTCCCAATGATCAAATGGGAGGACGTAGAGGGACGAACGAGACGAACTTGGTCCAAAGATTGCCCAAAGGATCAAATGGGAGGACGAACAGGGACGAACGAGACGAACTTGGTCCAAAGAATGCCAAAGGATCAAATGGGAGGACGAAGAGGGACGAAGGAGACGAACTTGGTCCAAAGAATGCCAAAGGATCAAATGGGAGGACGAACGTGTCGAACTTGGTACATAGAATGCCCAAGGATCGAATGGGAGCACGTAGAGGGACGAACGAGACGAACTTGGTCCAAAGAATGCCCAATGATCAAATGGGAGCACGTACAGGGACGAACGAGACGAACTTGGTCCAAAGAATGCCAAAGGATCAAATGGAGGACGAAAAGGGACGAAGGAGACGAACTTGGTCCAAAGAATGCCAAAAGATAAAATGGGGGGACGAACGAGACCAACTTGGTACAAATAATGCCCATGGATCAAATGGGAGGACGAACAGGGACGAACGAGACGAACTTGGTCCAAAGAACGTCAATGGATCAAATGGGAGGACGTAGAGGGATGAACGAGACGAAGTTGGTCCAAAGAATGCCAATGGATCAAATGGGAGGACGAACGTGACGAACTTGGTACAAAGAATGCCCAACGATCAAATGGGAGGACGTAGAGGGACGAACGAGACGAACTTGGTCCAAAGAATGCCAAAGGATCAAATGGGAGGACGAAGAGGGACGAAGGAGACGAACTTGGTCCAAAGAATGCCAAAGGATCAAATGGGAGGACGAACGTGTCGAACTTGGTACAAAGAATGCCCAAGGATCAAATGGGAGCACGTAGAGGGACGAACGAGACGAACTTGGTCCAAAGAATGCCCAATGATCAAATGGGAGGACGAAAAGCGACGAACGAGACGAACTTGGTCCAAAGAATGTCAAAGGTTCAAATGGGAGGACGAAGAGGGACGAAGGAGACGAACTTGGTCCAAAGAATGCCAAAGGATCAAATGGAAGGACGAACGTGACGAACTTGGTACAAATAATGCCCATGGATCAAATGGGAGGACGAACAGGGACGAACGAGACGAACTTGGTCCAAAGAATGTCAATGGATCAAATGGGAGGACGTAGAGGGATGAACGAGACGAACTTGGTCCAAAGAATGCCAATGGATCAAATGGGAGGACGAACGTGACGAACTTGGTACAAAGAATGCCCAACGATCAAATGGGAGGACGTAGAGGGACGAACGAGACGAACTTGGTCCAAAGAATGCCAAGGGATCAAATGGAGGACAAAAAGGGATGAACGAGACAAACATGGTCCAAAAAATGTCAAAGGATCAAATGGGAGGACGAAGAAGAACGAAGGAGACGAACTTGGTCCAAAGAATGCCAAAGGATCAAATGGGAGGACGAACGAGACGAACATGGTCCAAAGAATGCCCAAAGGATCAAATGGGAGAACGAACAGGGACGAACGAGACGAACTTGGTCCAAAGAATGCCCAAAGATGAAATGGGAGGATTTAGAGGGACGAACGAGACGAACGTGGTCCAAAGAATGCCAAAGGATCAAATGGGAGGACGAACGAGACCAACTTGGTACAAAGAATGTCAAAGGATCAAATGGGAGGACGAAGAGGGACGAACGAGACGAACATGGTCCAAAGAATGCCAAAGGATCAAATGGGGGACAAACGAGACGAACTTAGTCCAAAGAATGCCCAAAGGGTCAAATGGGACGACGAACGTCACGAACTTGGTACAAAGAATTCCCAAGGATCAAATGGGAGGACTTAGAGGGAGGAACGAGACGAACTTGGTCCAAAGAATGCCCAAAGGATCAAATGGGAGGACGAACGAGACGAACTTGGTCCAAAGAATGCCAATGGTTCAAATGGGAGGACGAACGAGACCAACTTGGTACAAAGAATGCCAAAGGATCAAATGGGAGGACGAAGAGGGACGAACGAGACAAACTTGGTCCAAAGAATGCCAATGGTTCAAATGGGAGGACGTAGAGGGACGAACGAGACGAACTTGGTCCAAAGAATGCCAAAGGATCAAATGGGAGGACGAACATGACGAACTTGGTACAGAGAATTCCCAAGGATCAAATGGGAGGATGTAGCTGGACGAACAAGACGAACTTGGTCCAAAGAATGCCTAAAGGATCAAATGGGGGGACGAACGAGACCAACTTGGTACAAAGAATGCCAAAGGATGAAATGGGAGGACGAAGAGGGACGAACGAGACGAAGTTGGTCCAAAGATTGCCCAAGGATGAAATGGGAGGACAAAAAGGGACGAACGAGACGAACTTGGTCCAAAGAACGTCAAAGGATCAAATGGGAGGACGAAGAGGGACGAAGGAGACGAACTTGGCCCAAAGAATGCCAAAGGATCAAATGGGAGGACGAACGTGACGAACTTGGTACAAAGAATGCCTAAGGATCAAATGGGAGGACGAACAGGGACGAACGAGACGAACATGGTCCAAAGAATGCCAATGGATCAAATGGGAGGACGTAGAGGGACGAACGAGACGAACTTGGTCCAAAGAATGCCAATGGATCAAATGGGAGGACGAACGTGACGAACTTGGTACAAAGAATGCCCAACGATCAAATGGGAGGACGTAGAGGGACGAATGAGACGAACTTGGTCCAAAGAATGCCAAGGGATCAAATGGAGGACAAAAAGGGATGAACGAGACAAACTTGGTCCAAAAAATGTCAAAGGATCAAATGGGAGGACGAAGAAGAACGAAGGAGACGAACTTTGTCCAAAGAATGCCAAAGGATCAAATGGGAGGACGAACGAGACGAACATGGTCCAAAGAATGCCCAAAGGATCAAATGGGAGAACGAACAGGGTCGAACGAGACGAACTTGGTCCAAAGAATGCCCAAAGATGAAATGGGAGGATTTAGAGGGACGAACGAGACGAACTTGGTCCAAAGAATGCCCAAGGATGAAATGGGAGGACGAAAAGGGACGAACGAACGTGGTCCAAAGAATGCCAAAGGATCAAATGGGAGGACGAACGAGACCAACTTGGTACAAAGAATGTCAAAGGATCAAATGGGAGGACGAAGAGGGACGAACGAGACGAACATGGTCCAAAGAATGCCAAAGGATCAAATGGGGGACAAACGAGACGAACTTAGTCAAAAGAATGCCCAAAGGGTCAAATGGGACGACGAACGTCACGAACTTGGTACAAAGAATTCCCAAGGATCAAATGGGAGGACTTAGAGGGAGGAACGAGACGAACTTGGTCCAAAGAATGCCCAAAGGATCAAATGGGAGGACGAACGAGACGAACTTGGTCCAAAGAATGCCAAAGGTTCAAATGGGAGGACGAACGAGACCAACTTGGTACAAAGAATGCCAAATGATCAAATGGGAGGACGAAGAGGGACGAACGAGACGAACATGGTCCAAAGAATGCCAATGGTTCAAATGGGAGGACGTAGAGGGACGAACGAGACGAACTTTGTCCAAAGAATGCCAAAGGATCAAATGGGAGGACGAACATGACGAACTTGGTACAGAGAATTCCCAAGGATCAAATGGGAGGATGTAGAGGGACGAACGAGACGAACTTGGTCCAAAGAATGCCCAAAGGATCAAATGGGGGGACGAACGAGACCAACTTGGTACAAAGAATGCCAAAGGATGAAATGGGAGGACGAAGAGGGACGAACGAGACGAAGTTGATCCAAAGATTGCCCAAGGATGAAATGGGAGGACGAAAAGGGACGAACGAGACGAACTTGGTCCAAAGAACGGCAAAGGATCAAATGGGAGGACGAAGAGGGACGAAGGAGACGAACTTGGCCCAAAGAATGCCAAAGGATCAAATGGGAGGACGAACGTGACGAACTTGGTACAAAGAATGCCTAAGGATCAAATGGGAGGACGAATAGGGACGAACGAGACGAACATGGTCCAAAGAATGACAATGGATCAAATGGGAGTACGTAGAGGGGCGAACGAGACGAACTTGGTCCAAAGAATGCCAATGGATCAAATGGAGGACGAAAAGATACGAACGAGATGAACTTGGTCCAAAGAATGTCAAAGGATCAAATGCGAGGACGAAGAGGGACGAAGGAGACGAACTTGGTCCAAAGAATGCCAAAGGATCAAATGGGAGGACGAACGAGACCAACTTGCAACAAAGAATGCCAAAGGATCAAATGGGAGGACGAAGACGGCAAAACAAGACGAACTTGGTCCAAAGATTGCCCAAGGATGAAATGGGAGGACGCAAAAGGGACGAACGAGACGAACTTGGTCCATAGAATGCCAAAGGATCAAATGGGGGACGAACGGGACGAACTTGGTCCAAAGAATGCCCAAGGATCAAATGGGAGGACATTGAGGGACGAACGAGACGAACATGGTCCAAAGAATGTGCAAAGGATCAAATGGGAGGACGAACAGGGACGAACGAGACGAACTTGGTCCAAAGAATGCCCAAAGATGAAATGGAAGGATGTAGAGGGACGAACGAGACGAACTTGGTCCAAAGAATGCCCAAGGATGAAATGGGAGGACGAAAAGGGACAAACGAGACGAACGTGGTCCAAAGAATGCCAAAGGATCAAATGGGAGGACGAACGAGACCAACTTGGTGCAAAGAATGCCAAAGGATCAAATGGGAGGACGAACAGGGACGAATGAGACGAACTTGGTCCAAAGAATGCCAAAGGATCAAATGGGAGGACGAAGAGGGACGAACGAGACGAACTTGGTCCAAAGAATGCCAAAGGATCAAATGGGAGGACGAACGTGACGAACTTGGTACAAAGAATGCCCAAGGATCAAATGGGAGCACGTAGAGGGACGAACGAGACGAACTTGGTCCAAAGAATGCCAAAGGATCAAATGGAGGACGAAAAGGGACGAACGAGACGAACTTTGTCCAAAGAATGTCAAACAATCAAATGGGAGGACGAAGAGGGACGAAGGAGACGAACTTGGTCCAAAGAATTCCAAAAGATCAAATGGGAGGACGAACATGACGAGCTTGGTACAAAGAATTCCCAAGGATCAAATGGGAGGACGTAGAGGGACGAACGAGACGAACTTGGTCCAAAGAATGCCCAAAGGATCAAATGGGGGGACGAACGAGACCAACTTGGTACAAAGAATGCCAAAGGATCAAATGGGAGGACGAAGAGGGACGAACGAGACGAACCTGGTCAAAAGATTGCCCAAGGATGAAATGGGAGGATGAAAAGGGACGAACGAGACGAACTTGGTCCAAAGAATGTCAAAGGATGAAATGGGAGGACGAAGAGGGACGAAGGAGACGAACTTGGTCCAAAGAATGCCAAAGGATCAAATGGAAGGACGAACGTGACGAACTTGGTACAAACAATGCCCAAGGATCAAATGGGAGGACGAACAGGGACGAACGAGACGAACTTGGTCCAAAGAATGCCAATGGATCAAATGGGAGGACGTAGAGGGATGAACGAGACGAACTTGGTCCAAAGAATGCCAATGGATCAAATGGGAGGACGAACGTGACGAACTTGGTACAAAGAATGCCCAACGATCAAATGGGAGGACGTAGAGGGACGAACGAGACGAACTTGGTCCAAAGAATGCCAAAGGATCAAATGGGAGGACGAACGAGACGAACTTGGTCCAAAGAATGCCCAAAGGATCAAATGGGAGAACGAACAGGGACGAACAAGACGAACTTGGTCCAAAGAATGCCCAAAGATGAAATGGGAGGATTTAGAGGGATGAACGAGACGAACTTGGTCCAAAGAATGCCAAGGATGAAATGGGAGGACGAAAAGGGACGAACGAGACGAACATGGTCCAAAGAATGCCAAAGGATCAAAAGGGAGGACGAACGAGACCAACTTGGTACAAAGAATGTCAAAGGATCAAATGGGAGGACGAAGAGGGACGAACGAGACGAACATGGTCCAAAGAATGCCAAAGGATCAAATGGGGGACAAACGAGACGAACTTGGTCCAAAGAATGCCCAAAGGATCAAATGGGACGACGAACGTCACGAACTTGGTACAAAGAATTCCCAAGGATCAAATGGGAGGACTAAGAGGGAGGAACGAGACGAACTTGGTACAAAGAATGCCCAAAGGATCAAATGGGAGGACGAACAGGGACGAACGAGACGAACTTGGTCCGAAGAATACCAAAGGTTCAAATGGGAGGACGAACAAGACCAACTTGGTACAAAGAATGCCAAAGGATCAAATGGGAGGACGAAGAGGGACGAACGACACGAACTTGGTCCAAAGATTGCCCAAGGATGAAATGGGAGGACGAAGAGGGACGAACGAGACGAACTTGGGCCAAAGAATGCCAAATGATCAAATGGGAGGACGAACGTGACGAACTTTGATATGATCCTTGGAGCCGTCGGACCCAAAACAAGAGTCGTAAGGTGGAAGTGAGGACGCCACAACCGTCTATGAATGTTCCGGTTGATAAGTCGGGGTTGAGCGCCACGGCAAGCCGATAAGCTCTAAACAAGGCTCACAAAGAACCATAGAGAATCCTCTCCAATTTTAACTCAATCCAAAACTTATCTTTATTTCTGAATAATGGATTACAATTTATAGAGATAGCTCAGCCTCCTAATTAAAGTAGCTAGTAATGGCATGCAAGCCACATAATTTATTCTTAAATAGAGCATTAAAAGAAAATGAAACCAATTCTCATGTAACAGTCAGCACTAGTGTATTATTTTGGCCAATCAAGGATTATTGAATTGAATGCAAAGATCAATTGCATGTGCTGCTGGACTTCCCCTTCTTTTGAAACGCATGGAGCTTTATTTGTGCTGATCATGTTTAGTAAAAAGAGCAGCTTGTTAATTGGACTAATAAAAGTCAGCAGCTGATTATTTGAAAGCATTTCCAGCGGCTGCACATTACTTGCTTTCTCCCCATCAATTAATTTTTAGAATAAATTCTTTGTAGGCTTCCTTCCACATACTCAATGAATTCATGATCGCATCATACTCCCCTTCTTCAAAATGATTTGTCCTCAAATCCTCATAGCACTCTTTCAACAAAAACTTAGACTTTGGATACCTCTTTTTGCTTGAATGAGACCATATCCAATTTCCTGGACAGATTCAACTTGTCTTTGGCTTTACATTGAGTCCTTATTTATAGGCTAGGTGGGCTGCTGAACAATCAATTCCCACTACATTAAAACTAGAAATAAACTCCCATTATCTTTCATAATGGCTAGGGACTCTTAAATTCACTTAAAACTGACCTAAGAGAACTAAAGAGTCATCTGAAATTGGCTGCCCAAAAAGTGCACGAAAATTACATAAGAAAATAAGAAATTGGGCTCATGTGAAAAACAAAGGTGCAGCCCAAATTATTACATCCTTAATAAACAGAAATAAACCAGAATCAGCCCATTTGCTTCATTCTTCAACTCAGCCCATCTCCTTTCTGGATCAAGTAGTTAATCAGTTTGGGCTTCAATCATTCTGGGTTTGATTTTGCTTTAATTAAACCCATTTGATCTGAGGCCTCCTTTGCTTTCTTGGTACGTGCCCTTGTCATTGGTCCATCAAGGCATTGTAATGCTTTATTGTCCTTGCTTCTAGGTTGATCCTCATCATACCCTCCTTCTTTAAGAGAACTCGTCCTCGAGTTTGTTTTCTCATCAAAGCCTACATGAAGGAATAGCATGTCAATGATTTGAAGAATAATGTGAATCCTCCTACCAGGATCAAATGGGAAGTGATATAAACTTCCAAATGTGACAAGTGAAGGAAACACATTTTCATCATGTCCATTCAGTATTTCATCACAATCATAGCCAAGACATGGAGTTTTAAAGTCTAAGGCATACCTCTTGGAAGTAACATTCATGAACAGGTTTACCTTCCTAGACTTAGACTTTGGAACAAGATTAGAATTAGTAATTTGCTCATGCAAAGGCTCCATAGAATGTTGAGCCATATTATCATTCATGTCAAGACAAACAAATGATGGATCCTTTTGAATGAAGACAATCCTTTCAAACATGTTAGGGACATCATTTGGAAACAAAAAGGAATTTCCAAGAATAGGTAGAATAAGAATATGTGTAATATTGGTCCCATCAAGTAAGGCCACATGCGAACCTTTATTGCTCCTTGCAAAACCAAGAGTGCTACTATTGTTTAGAACACAATGTTCTCCAATCAAAACATGTTTCTTGATTTCAATAAAACAAGAGTCATGCAATTCAAGAGAATCATTAAAGCCAACATAAGTAGAAGAAAAGCAAGACTTATGCATGTTGGTGATCAATGGAGCACTTGGAATAAGATCCACTTGTTGCCTATTCCTTCTCAATGATTGAAAACCTTGTGGAATGCCTTTGGAAGAAATAAACTTGGTGCAAAGAATGCCCAAGGATCAAATGGGAGGACGAACAGGGACGAACGAGACGAACATGGTCCAAAGAATGCCAATGGATCAAATGGGAGGACGTAGAGGGACGAACGAGACGAACTTGGTCCAAAGAATGCCAATGGATCAAATGGGAGGACGAACGTGACGAACTTGGTACAAAGAATGCCCAACGATCAAATGGGAGGACGTAGAGGGACGAACGAGACGAACTTGGTCCAAAGAATGCCAAAGGATCAAATGGGAGGACGAACGAGACGAACTTGGTCCAAAGAATGCCCAAAGGATCAAATGGGAGAACGAACATGATGAGGACATGGAGGTCCAAGAAGCCATTCAAAGCCTAGGAGGCCCAATGACTAGGGCAATGTCAAGAAGGGTCCAAGAAGGCTTAGTCCAATTCATGACTAAGACAATTTCCAACATGGACAAAGAAGTAATTGCACCAAAGACCATGCTTGTCATCCAAGCTATGGAGGAGGCGCAACACTCATGAAACCAGCCATGTTATTTTGTTTTAAATAAAGTGCATGTGACCAATTGATTTATTTGGGACCAAGGCACTAAGTTATTTAATTCCTTGTTAATTTTTGTGTGTTTAATCCACTTTAAGTGGTTGCTTGAATAAAAGCAAGAAGGACTTAATGAAGGCTGCATGGTGGGCGCTTAAATGAAGTCAAGGAAGACAAAGTGAATTAAAACACATCAAGGCAAGAAGGAGTTACACAAGACAAAGAATTCATAGCAATCAAGACAAAGGCATGAATGCTCCAAACATCACATTAAAAGTGTAACAGCCATGGTGGCTGCATTGAGGAGGAGTTATGCGCTACAATGAAGGCCATGGAATCAGCCAACTAAATGGGAGTTCTTGGGATTCCTTGCACCATTAGTGAGGGACTTGAAGAACAATCAAAGAGGGCATCCAAGAGAAGGAAGGGGGGCGCATATTGATGGCTGGACAGCAGCCATATTCATGGTTTTTTTTCATCAGATTCCTTGCACATTAAAAAGCTAGGGAGCAGCCATATAATTACATGTAATTGCCTTGTAATTGCTTGATTAATTCTAGCCTAGGATCCCTTGGTTGTTAGGCGCATAGGAGGGGCTGGTTGGCAGCCATCTTATTGCTTGTAATTGCTCCTTAATGAGCACCTAGGATTCCTTGTAAGCCTTGAATGGCATAGGCTAAGTCCTTACCTTGTAATCAGACCAGCCTCCCTCACTATAAATAGGGGGCGCATGGTGCCTTGAAAAACAACTTTGATTTTGAGCAAAAACATTACCTTGTGTAATTGAGTCCTTACTCTTTGGTTCTGGATTGAACCAGACTTTGATCTTACCAAGAATCCTTTCTTGTGGTGATCCTCATTTCCATAGGCTTATCCTTGTCTTGGATTAGACCAAGGTGGCGCCCCTTGCCTCCCATCCATTCTTCTTGTTCCTTGCTTCCTAAATTGCTCTCTTGTTTGCTTGTTATAACAAGAACTCTTAATTCTCACTTCCTTTTTGTTCACTTGTTCTTATTCTGTTCACTAGTTTCTTGTTAAAATAAGAACCATCCTTTCTTGCTATTCTATCTTAAAGATTGAAAATCACAAGTTCTTAGTCACAACCAGAATCTAAGTGGTGAATTCAAGTCATTGGCCAAGTTGTTACAACAAGGAGGCCATCAGAACAGGGACGAACAAGACGAACTTGGTCCAAAGAATGCCCAAAGATGAAATGAGAGGATTTAGAGGGATGAACGAGACGAACTTGGTCCAAAGAATGCCCAAGGATGAAATGGGAGGACGAAAAGGGACGAACGAGACGAACATGGTCCAAAGAATGCCAAAGGATCAAAAGGGAGGACGAAGAGGGACGAAGGAGACAAACTTGGTCCAAAGAATGCCAAAGGATCAAATGGGAGGACGAAGACGGCAAAACGAGACGAACTTGGTCGAAAGATTGCCCAAGGATGAAATGGGAGGATGCATAAGGGACGAACGAGACGAACTTGGTCCATAGAATGCCAAAGGATCAAATGGGGGACGAACGGGACGATATTGGTCCAAAGAATGCCCAAGGATCAAATGGGAGGACATAGAGGGACGAACGAGACGAACATGGTCCAAAGAATGTGCAAAGGATCAAATGGGAGGACGAACAGGGACGAACGAGACGAACTTGGTCCAAAGAATGCCCAAAGGATCAAATGGGAGAACGAACAGGGACGAACGAGACGAACTTGGTCCAAAGAATGCCCAAAGATGAAATGGAAGGATGTAGAGGGACGAACGAGACGAACTTGGTCCAAAGAATGCCCAAGGGTGAAATGGGAGGACGAAAAGGGACAAACGAGACGAACGTGGCCCAAAGAATGCCAAAGGATCAAATGGGAGGACGAACGAGACCAACTTGGTGCAAAGAATGCCAAAGGATCAAATGGGAGGACGAACAGGGACGAACGAGACGAACTTGGTCCAAAGAATGCCAAAGGATCAAATGGGAGGACGAAGAGGGACGAAGGAGACGAACTTGGTCCAAAGAATGCCAAAGGATCAAATGGGAGGACGAACGAGACGAACTTGGTCCAAAGAATGCCCAAGGATCAAATGGGAGCACCTAGAGGGACGAACGAGACGAACTTGGTCCAAAGAATGCCAAAGGATCAAATGGAGGACGAAAAGGGACGAACGAGACGAACTTTGTCCAAAGAATGTCAAACAATCAAATGGGAGGACGAAGAGGGACGAAGAGGGACGAAGGAGACGAACTTGGTCCAAAGAATGCCAAAAGATCAAATGGGAGGACGAACATGACGAGCTTGGTACAAAGAATTCCCAAGGATCAAATGGGAGGACGTAGAGGGACGAACGAGACGAACTTGGTCCAAAGAATGCCCAAAGGATCAAATGGGGGGACGAACGAGACCAACTTGGTACAAAGAATGCCAAAGGATCAAATGGGAGGACGAAGAGGGACGAACGAGACGAACCTGGTCAAAAGATTGCCCAAGGATGAAATAGGAGGATGAAAAGGGACGAACGAGACGAACTTGGTCCAAAGAATGTCAAAGGATGAAATGGGAGGACGAAGAGGGACGAAGGAGACGAACTTGGTCCAAAGAATGCCAAAGGATCAAATGGAAGGACGAACGTGACGAACTTGGTACAAACAATGCCCAAGGATCAAATGGGAGGACGAACAGGGACGAACGAGACGAACTTGGTCCAAAAAATGCCAATGGATCTAATGGGAGGACGTAGAGGGATGAACGAGACGAACTTGGTCCAAAGAATGCCAATGGATCAAATGGGAGGACGAACGTGACGAACTTGGTACAAAGAATGCCCAACGATCAAATGGGAGGACGTAGAGGGACGAACGAGACGAACTTGGTCCAAAGAATGCCAAAGGATCAAATGGGAGGACGAACGAGACGAACTTGGTCGAAAGAATGCCCAAAGGATCAAATGGGAGAACGAACAGGGACGAACAAGACGAACTTGGTCCAAAGAATGCCCAAAGATGAAATGGGAGGACGAAAAGGGACGAACGAGACGAACATGGTCCAAAGAATGCCAAAGGATCAAAAGGGAGGACGAACGAGACCAACTTGGTACAAAGAATGTCAAAGGATCAAATGGGAGGACGAAGAGGGACGAACGAGACGAACATGGTCCAAAGAATGCCAAAGGATCAAATGGGGGACAAACGAGACGAACTTGGTCCAAAGAATGCCCAAAGGATCAAATGGGACGACGAACGTCACGAACTTGGTACAAAGAATTCCCAAGGATCAAATGGGAGGACTAAGAGGGAGGAACGAGACGAACTTGGTACAAAGAATGCCCAAAGGATCAAATGGGAGGACGAACAGGGACGAACGAGACGAACTTGGTCCGAAGAATACCAAAGGTTCAAATGGGAGGACGAACAAGACCAACTTGGTACAAAGAATGCCAAAGGAACAAATGGGAGGACGAAGAGGGACGAACGACACGAACTTGGTCCAAAGATTGCCCAAGGATGAAATGGGAGGGCGAAAAGGGACGAACGAGACGAACTTGGGCCAAAGAATGTCAAAGGATCAAATGGGAGGACGAAGAGGGACGAACGAGACGAACTTGGCCCAAAGAATGCCAAAGGATCAAATGGGAGGACGAACGTGACGAACCTGGTGCAAAGAATGCCCAAGGATCAAATGGGAGGACGAACAGGGACGAACGAGACGAACATGGTCCAAAGAATGCCAATGGATCAAATGGGAGGACGTAGAGGGACGAACGAGACGAACTTGGTCCAAAGAATGCCAATGGATCAAATGGAGGACGAAAAGATACGAACGAGACGAACTTGGTCCAAAGAATGTCTAAGGATCAAATGCGAGGACGAAGAGGGACGAACGAGACGAACATGGTCGAAAGAATGCCAAAGGATCAAATGGGGGACAAACGAGACGAACTTGGTCCAAAGAATGCCCAAAGGATCAAATGGGACGACGAACGTCACGAACTTGGTACAAAGAATTCCCAAGGATCAAATGGGAGGACTTAGAGGGAGGAACGAGACGAACTTGGTACAAAGAATGCCCAAAGGATCAAATGGGGGACGAACGGGACGAACTTGGTCCAAAGAATGCCCAAGGATCAAATGGGAGGACATAGAGGGACGAACGAGACGAACATGGTCCAAAGAATGCCCAAAGGATCAAATGGGAGGACGAACAGGGACGAACGAGACGAACTTGGCCCAAAGAATGCCCAAAGATCAAATGGGAGGATGTAATGGGACGAACGAGACGAACTTGGTCCAAAGAATGCCCATGGATGAAATGGGAGGACGAAAAGGGACGAACGTGACGAACTTGGTACAAAGAATGCCAAAGGATCAAATGGGAGGACGAAGACGGACGAAGGAGACGAACTTGGTCCAAAGAATGCTAAAGGATCAAATGGGAGGACGAACGTGACGAACTTGGTACAAAGAATGCCCAAGGATCAAATGGGAGCACGTAGAGGGACGAACGAGACGAACTTGGTTCAAAGAATGCCAAAGGATCAAATGGAGGACGAAAAGGGACGAACGAGACGAAGTTGGTCCATAGAATGCCCAAAGGATCAAATGGGAGAACGAACAGGGACGAACGAGACGAACTTGGTCCAAAGAATGCCCAAAGATGAAATGGAAGGATGTAAAGGGACGAACGAGACGAACTTGGTCCAAAGAATGCCCAAGGATGAAATGGGAGGACGAAAAGGGACAAACGAGACGAACGTGGTCCAAAGAATGCCAAAGGATCAAATGGGAGGACGAACGTGACGAACTTGGTGCAAAGAATGCCCAAGGATCAAATGGGAGGACGGAGAGGGACGAACGAGACGAACTTGGTCCAAAGAATGCCCAAAGGATCAAATGGGAGAACGAACAGGGACGAACAAGACGAACTTGGTCCAAAGAATGCCCAAAGATGAAATGGGAGGATTTAGAGGGATGAACGAGACGAACTTGGTCCAAAGAATGCCCAAGGATGAAATGGGAGGACGAAAAGGGACGAACGAGACGAACATGGTCCAAAGAATGCCAAAGGATCAAAAGGGAGGACGAACGAGACCAACTTGGTACAAAGAATGTCAAAGGATCAAATGGGAGGACGAAGAGGGACGAACGAGACGAACATGGTCCAAAGAATGCCAAAGGATCAAATGGGGGACAAACGAGACGAACTTGGTCCAAAGAATGCCCAAAGGATCAAATGGGACGGCGAACGTCACGAACTTGGTACAAAGAATTCCCAAGGATCAAATGGGAGGACTAAGTGGGAGGAACGAGACGAACCTGGTACAAAGAATGCCCAAAGGATCAAATGGGAGGACGAACAGGGACGAACGAGACGAACTTGGTCCAAAGAATACCAAAGGTTCAAATGGGAGGACGAACAAGACCAACTTGGTACAAAGAATGCCAAAGGATCAAATGGGAGGACGAAGAGGGACGAACGACACGAACTTGGTCCAAAGAATGCCCAAGGATGAAATGGGAGGACGAAAAGGGACGAACGAGACGAACTTGGTCCAAAGAATGTCAAAGGATCAAATGGGAGGACGAAGAGGGACGAACGAGACGAACTTGGCCCAAAGAATGCCAAAGGATCAAATGGGAGGACGAACGTGACGAACTTGGTGCAAAGAATGCCCAAGGATCAAATGGGAGGACGAACAGGGACGAACGAGACGAACATGGTCCAAAGAATGCCAATGGATCAAATGGGAGGACGTAGAGGGACGAACGAGACGAACTTGGTCCAAAGAATGCCAATGGATCAAATGGAGGACGAAAAGATACGAACGAGACGAACTTGGTCCAAAGAATGTCTAAGGATCAAATGCGAGGACGAAGAGGGACGAACGAGACGAACATGGTTGAAAGAATGCCAAAGGATCAAATGGGGGACAAACGAGACGAACTTGGTCCAAAGAATGCCCAAAGGATCAAATGGGACGACGAACGTCACGAACTTGGTACAAAGAATTCCCAAGGATCAAATGGGAGGACTTAGAGGGAGGAACGAGACGAACTTGGTACAAAGAATGCCCAAAGGATCAAATGGGGGACGAACGGGACGAACTTGGTCCAAAGAATGCCCAAGGATCAAATGGGAGGACATAGAGGGACGAACGAGACGAACATGGTCCAAAGAATGCCCAAAGGATCAAATGGGAGGACGAACAGGGACGAACGAGACGAACTTGGTCCAAAGAATGCCCAAAGATCAAATGGGAGGATGTAATGGGACGAACGAGACGAACTTGGTCCAAAGAATGCCCATGGATGAAATGGGAGGACGAAAAGGGACGAACGTGACGAACTTGGTACAAAGAATGCCAAAGGATCAAATGGGAGGACGAAGACGGATGAAGGAGACGAACTTGGTCCAAAGAATGCTAAAGTATCAAATGGGAGGACGAACGTGACGAACTTGGTACAAAGAATGCCCAAGGATCAAATGGGAGCACGTAGAGGGACGAACGAGACGAACTTGGTTCAAAGAATGCCAAAGGATCAAATGGAGGACGAAAAGGGACGAACGAGACGAAGTTGGTCCATAGAATGCCCAAAGGATCAAATGGGAGAACGAACAGGGACGAACGAGACGAACTTGGTCCAAAGAATGCCCAAAGATGAAATGGAAGGATGTAAAGGGACGAACGAGACGAACTTGGTCCAAAGAATGCCCAAGGATGAAATGGGAGGACGAAAAGGGACAAACGAGACGAACGTGGTCCAAAGAATGCCAAAGGATCAAATGGGAGGACGAACGTGACGAACTTGGTGCAAAGAATGCCCAAGGATCAAATGGGAGGACGGAGAGGGACGAACGAGACGAACTTGGTCCAAAGAATGCCCAAAGGATCAAATGGGAGAACGAACAGGGACGAACAAGACGAACTTGGTCCAAAGAATGCCCAAAGATGAAATGGGAGGATTTAGAGGGATGAACGAGACGAACTTGGTCCAAAGAATGCCCAAGGATGAAATGGGAGGACGAAAAGGGACGAACGAGACGAACATGGTCCAAAGAATGCCAAAGGATCAAAAGGGAGGACGAACGAGACCAACTTGGTACAAAGAATGTCAAAGGATCAAATGGGAGGACGAAGAGGGACGAACGAGACGAACATGGTCCAAAGAATGCCAAAGGATCAAATGGGGGACAAACGAGACGAACTTGGTCCAAAGAATGCCCAAAGGATCAAATGGGACGGCGAACGTCACGAACTTGGTACAAAGAATTCCCAAGGATCAAATGGGAGGACTAAGTGGGAGGAACGAGACGAACTTGGTACAAAGAATGCCCAAAGGATCAAATGGGAGGACGAACAGGGACGAACGAGACGAACTTGGTCCAAAGAATACCAAAGGTTCAAATGGGAGGACGAACAAGACCAACTTGGTACAAAGAATGCCAAAGGATCAAATGGGAGGACGAAGAGGGACGAACGACACGAACTTGGTCCAAAGATTGCCCAAGGATGAAATGGGAGGACGAAAAGGGACGAACGAGACGAACTTGGTCCAAAGAATGTCAAAGGATCAAATGGGAGGACGAAGAGGGACAAACGAGACGAACTTGGCCCAAAGAATGCCAAAGGATCAAATGGGAGGACGAACGTGACGAACTTGGGGCAAAGAATGCCCAAGGATCAAATGGGAGGACGAACAGGGACGAACGAGACGAACATGGTCCAAAGAATGCCAATGGATCAAATGGGAGGACGTAGAGGGACGAACGAGACGAACTTGGTCCAAAGAATGCCAATGGATCAAATGGAGGACGAAAAGATACGAACGAGACGAACTTGGTCCAAAGAATGTCTAAGGATCAAATGCGAGGACGAAGAGGGACGAACGAGACGAACATGGTCGAAAGAATGCCAAAGGATCAAATGGGGGACAAACGAGACGAACTTGGTCCAAAGAATGCCCAAAGGATCAAATGGGACGACGAACGTCACGAACTTGGTACAAAGAATTCCCAAGGATCAAATGGGAGGACTTAGAGGGAGGAACGAGACGAACTTGGTACAAAGAATGCCCAAAGGATCAAATGGGGGACGAACGGGACGAACTTGGTCCAAAGAATGCCCAAGGATCAAATGGGAGGACATAGAGGGACGAACGAGACGAACATGGTCCAAAGAATGCCCAAAGGATCAAATGGGAGGACGAACAGGGACGAACGAGACGAACTTGGTCCAAAGAATGCCCAAAGATCAAATGGGAGGATGTAATGGGACGAACGAGACGAACTTGGTCCAAAGAATGCCCATGGATGAAATGGGAGGACGAAAAGGGACGAACGTGACGAACTTGGTACAAAGAATGCCAAAGGATCAAATGGGAGGACGAAGACGGACGAAGGAGACGAACTTGGTCCAAAGAATGCTAAAGGATCAAATGGGAGGACGAACGTGACGAACTTGGTACAAAGAATGCCCAAGGATCAAATGGGAGCACGTAGAGGGACGAACGAGACGAACTTGGTCCAATGAATGCCAAAGGATCAAATGGAGGACGAAAAGGGACGAACGAGACGAAGTTGGTCCATAGAATGCCCAAAGGATCAAATGGGAGAACGAACAGGGACGAACGAGACGAACTTGGTCCAAAGAATGCCCAAAGATGAAATGGAAGGATGTAAAGGGACGAACGAGACGAACTTGGTCCAAAGAATGCCCAAGGATGAAATGGGAGGACGAAAAGGGACAAACGAGAGGAACGTGGTCCAAAGAATGCCAAAGGATCAAATGGGAGGACGAACGTGACGAACATGGTGCAAAGAATGCCCAAGGATCAAATGGGAGGACGAACAGGGACGAACGAGACGAACATGGTGCAAAGAATGCCAATAGATCAAATGGGAGGACGTAGAGGGACGAACGAGACGAACTTGGTCCAAAGAATGCCAATGGATCAAATGGAGGACGAAAAGATACGAACGAGACGAACTTGGTCCAAAGAATGTCAAAGGATCAAATGCGAGGACGAAGAGGGACGAACGAGACGAACATGGTCGAAAGAATGCCAAAGGATCAAATGGGGGACAAACGAGACGAACTTGGTCCAAAGAATGCCCAAAGGATCAAATGGGACGACGAACGTCACGAACTTGGTACAAAGAATTCCCAAGGATCAAATGGGAGGACTTAGAGGGAGGAACGAGACGAACTTAGTACAAAGAATGCCCAAAGGATCAAATGGGGGACGAACGGGACGAACTTGGTCCAAAGAATGCCCAAGGATCAAATGGGAGGACATAGAGGGACGAACGAGACGAACATGGTCCAAAGAAAGCCCAAAGGATCAAATGGGAGGACGAACAGGGACGAACGAGACGAACTTGGTCCAAAGAATGCCCAAAGATCAAATGGGAGGATGTAAAGGGACGAACGAGACGAACTTGGTCCAAAGAATGCCAAAGGTTCAAATGGGAGGACGAACGAGACCAACTTGGTACAAAGAATGCCAAAGGATCAAATGGGAGGACGAAGAGGGACGAAGGAGACGAACTTGGTCCAAAGAATGCGAAAGGATCAAATGGGAGGACGAACGTGATGAACTTGGTACAAAGAATGCCCAAGGATCAAATGGGAGCACGTAGAGGGACGAACGAGACGAACTTGGTCCACAGAATGCCAAAGGATCAAATGGAGGACGAAAAGGGACGAACGAGACGAAGTTGGTCCAAAGAATGCCCAAAGGATCAAATGGGAGAACGAACAGGGACGAACGAGACGAACCTGGTCCAAAGAATGCCCAAAGATGAAATGGATGGATGTAGAGGGACGAACGAGACGAACATGGTCCAAAGAATGCCAATGGATCAAATGGGGGGACGTAGAGGGACGAACGAGACGAAGTTGGTCCAAAGAATGCCAATGGATCAAATGGAGGACGAAAAGATACGAACGAGACGAACTTGGTCCAAAGAATGTCAAAGGATCAAATGCGAGGACGAAGAGGGACGAACATGGTCCAAAGAATGCCAAAGGATCAAATGGGGGACAAACGAGACGAACTTGGTCCAAAGAATGCCCAAAGGATCAAATGGGACGACGAACGTCACGAACTTGGTACAAAGAATTCCCAAGGATCAAATGGAAGGACTTAGAGGGAGGAACGAGACGAACTTGGTACAAAGAATGCCCAAAGGATCAAATGGGGGACGAACGGGACGAACTTGGTCCAAAGAATGCCCAAGGATCAAATGGGAGCACCTAGAGGGACGAACGAGACGAACTTGGTCCAAAGAATGCCAAAGGATCAAATGGAGGACGAAAAGGGACGAACGAGACGAACTTTGTCCAAAGAATGTCAAACAATCAAATGGGAGGACGAAGAGGGACGAAGGAGACGAACTTGGTCCAAAGAATGCCAAAGGATCAAATGGAGGACGAAAAGGGACGAACGAGACGAACTTGGTACAAAGAATGCCAAAGCATCAAATGGGAGGACGAAGAGGGACGAAGGAGACGAACTTGGTCCAAAGAATGCCAAAGGATCAAATGGAGGACGAAAAGGGACGAACGAGACGAAGTTGGTCCAAAGAATGCCCAAAGGATCAAATGGGAGAACGAACAGGGACGAACGAGACGAACTTGGTCCAAAGAATGCCCAAAGATGAAATGGAAGGATGTAGAGGGACGAACGAGACGAACTTGGTCCAAAGAATGCCCAAGGATGAAATGGGAGGACGAAAAGGGACAAACGAGACGAACGTGGTCCAAAGAATGCCAAAGGATCAAATGGGAGGACGAACGTGACGAACTTGGTACAAACAATGCCCAAGGATCAAACGGGAGCACGTAGAGGGACGAACGAGACGAACTTGGTCCAAAGAATGCCAAAGGATCAAATGGAGGACGAAAAGGGACGAACGAGACGAAGTTGGTCCAAAGAATTCCCAAAGGATCAAATGGGAGAACGAACAGGGACGAACGAGACGAACTTGGTCCAAAGAATGCCCAAAGATGAAATGGAAGGATGTAGAGGGACGAACGAGACGAACTTGGTCCAAAGAATGCCCAAGGATGAAATGGGAGGACGAAAAGGGACAAACGAGACGAACTTGGTCCAAAGAATGCCAAAGGATCAAATGGGAGGACGTACGAGACCAACTTGGTTCAAAGAATGCCAAAGGATCAAATGGGAGGACGAACAGGGACGAACGAGACGAACGAACTTGGTCCAAAGAATGCCCAAAGGATCAAATGGGAGAACTAACAGGGACGAACGAGACGAACTTGGTCCAAAGAATGCCCAAAGATGAAATGGAAGGATGTAGAGGGACGAACGAGACGAACTTGGTCCAAAGAATGCCCAAGGATGAAATGGTTGGACGAAAAGGGACAAACGAGACGAACGTGGTCCAAAGAATGCCAAAGGATCAAATGGGTGGACGAACAGGGACGAACGAGACGAACTTGGTCCAAAGAATACCAAAGGTTCAAATGGGAGGACGAACGAGACCAACTTGGTACAAAGAATGCCAATCGATCAAATGGGAGGACGAACAGGGACGAACGAGACGAACATGGTCCAAAGAATGCCAATGGATCAAATGGGAGGACGAAGAGGGACGAAGGAGACGAACTTGGTCCAAAGAATGCGAAAGGATCAAATGGGAGGACGAACGTGACGAACTTGGTACAAAGAATGCCCAAGGATCAAATGGGAGCACGTAGAGGGACGAACGAGACGAACTTGGTCCAAAGAATGCCAAAGGATCAAATGGAGGACGAAAAGGGACGAGCGAGACGAAGTTGGTCCAAAGAATGCCCAAAGGATCAAATGGGAGAACGAACAGGGACGAACGAGACGAACTTGGTCCAAAGAATGCCCAAAGATGAAATGGATGGATGTAGCGGGACGAACGAGACGAACATGGTCCAAAGAATGCCAATGGATCAAATGGGAGGACGTAGAGGGACGAACGAGACGAAGTTGGTCCAAAGAATGCCAACGGATCAAATGGAGGACGAAAAGATACGAACGAGACGAACTTGGTCCAAAGAATGTCAAAGGATCAAATGCGAGGACGAAGAGGGACGAACATGGTCCAAAGAATGACAAAGGATCAAATGGGGGACAAACGAGACGAACTTGGTCCAAAGAATGCCCAAAGGATCAAATGGTACGACGAACGTCACGAACTTGGTACAAAGAATTCCCAATGATCAAATGGGAGGACTTAGAGGGAGGAACGAGACGAACTTGGTACAAAGAATGCCCAAAGGATCAAATGGGGGACGAACGGGACGAACTTGGTCCAAAGAATGCCCAAAGATCAAATGGGAGGATGTAAAGGGACGAACGAGACGAACTTGGTCCAAAGAATGCTCATGGATGAAATGGGAGGACGAAAAGGGACGAACGTGACGAACTTGGTACAAAGAATGCCAAAGGATCAAATGGGAGGACGAAGAGGGACGAAGGAGACGAACTTGGTCCAAAGAATGCTAAAGGATCAAATGGGAGGACGAACGTGACGAACTTGGTACAAACAATGCCCAAGGATCAAATGGGAGCACGTAGAGGGACGAACGAGACGAACTTGGTCCAAAGAATGCCCAAGGATCAAATGGGAGCATGTAGAGGGACGAACGAGACGAACTTGGTCCAAAGAATGCCAAAAGGATCAAATGGGACGAACGAGACGAACTTGGTCCAAAGAATGCCCAAAGATCAAATGGGAGGATGTTAAGGGACGAACGAGACGAACTTGGTCCAAAGAATGCCCATGGATGAAATGGGAGGACGAAAAGGGACGAACGTGACGAACTTGGTACAAAGAATGCCAAAGGATCAAATGGGAGCACGTAGAGGGACGAAGGAGACGAACTTGGTCCAAAGAATGCTAAAGGATCAAATGGGAGGACGAACGTGACGAACTTGGTACAAACAATGCCCAAGGATCAAATGGGAGCACGTAGAGGGACGAACGAGACGAACTTGGTCCAAAGAATGCCCAAGGATCAAATGGGAGCATGTAGAGGGACGAACGAGACGAACTTGGTCCAAAGAATGCCAAAAGGATCAAATGGGACGAACGAGACGAACTTGGTCCAAAGAATGCCCAAAGATCAAATGGGAGGATGTTAAGGGACGAACGAGACCAACTTGGTACAAAGAATGCCGATCGATCAAATGGGAGGACGAACAGGGACGAACGAGACGAACATGGTCCAAAGAATGCCAATGGATCAAATGGGAGGACGAAGAGGGACGAAGGAGACGAACTTGGTCCAAAGAATGCGAAAGGATCAAATGGGAGGACGAACGTGACGAACTTGGTACAAAGAATGCCCAAGGATCAAATGGGAGCACGTAGAGGGACGAACGAGACGAACTTGGTCCAAAGAATGCCAAAGGATCAAATGGAGGACGAAAAGGGACGAGCGAGACGAAGTTGGTCCAAAGAATGCCCAAAGGATCAAATGGGAGAACGAACAGGGACGAACGAGACGAACTTGGTCCAAAGAATGCCCAAAGATGAAATGGATGGATGTAGCGGGACGAACGAGACGAACATGGTCCAAAGAATGCCAATGGATCAAATGGGAGGACGTAGAGGGACGAACGAGACGAAGTTGGTCCAAAGAATGCCAACGGATCAAATGGAGGACGAAAAGATACGAACGAGACGAACTTGGTCCAAAGAATGTCAAAGGATCAAATGCGAGGACGAAGAGGGACGAACATGGTCCAAAGAATGACAAAGGATCAAATGGGGGACAAACGAGACGAACTTGGTCCAAAGAATGCCCAAAGGATCAAATGGTACGACGAACGTCACGAACTTGGTACAAAGAATTCCCAATGATCAAATGGGAGGACTTAGAGGGAGGAACGAGACGAACTTGGTACAAAGAATGCCCAAAGGATCAAATGGGGGACGAACGGGACGAACTTGGTCCAAAGAATGCCCAAAGATCAAATGGGAGGATGTAAAGGGACGAACGAGACGAACTTGGTCCAAAGAATGCCCATGGATGAAATGGGAGGACGAAAAGGGACGAACGTGACGAACTTGGTACAAAGAATGCCAAAGGATCAAATGGGAGGACGAAGAGGGACGAAGGAGACGAACTTGGTCCAAAGAATGCTAAAGGATCAAATGGGAGGACGAACGTGACGAACTTGGTACAAACAATGCCCAAGGATCAAATGGGAGCACGTAGAGGGACGAACGAGACGAACTTGGTCCAAAGAATGCCCAAGGATCAAATGGGAGCATGTAGAGGGACGAACGAGACGAACTTGGTCCAAAGAATGCCAAAAGGATCAAATGGGACGAACGAGACGAACTTGGTCCAAAGAATGCCCAAAGATCAAATGGGAGGATGTTAAGGGACGAACGAGACGAACTTGGTCCAAAGAATGCCCATGGATGAAATGGGAGGACGAAAAGGGACGAACGTGACGAACTTGGTACAAAGAATGCCAAAGGATCAAATGGGAGCACGTAGAGGGACGAAGGAGACGAACTTGGTCCAAAGAATGCTAAAGGATCAAATGGGAGGACGAACGTGACGAACTTGGTACAAACAATGCCCAAGGATCAAATGGGAGCACGTAGAGGGACGAACGAGACGAACTTGGTCCAAAGAATGCCCAAGGATCAAATGGGAGCATGTAGAGGGACGAACGAGACGAACTTGGTCCAAAGAATGCCAAAAGGATCAAATGGGACGAACGAGACGAACTTGGTCCAAAGAATGCCCAAAGATCAAATGGGAGGATGTTAAGGGACGAACGAGACGAACTTGGTCCAAAGAATGCCCATGGATGAAATGGGAGGACGAAAAGGGACGAACGTGACGAACTTGGTACAAAGAATGCCAAAGGATCAAATGGGAGCACGTAGAGGGACGAAGGAGACGAACTTGGTCCAAAGAATGCTAAAGGATCAAATGGGAGGACGAACGTGACGAACTTGGTACAAACAATGCCCAAGGATCAAATGGGAGCACGTAGAGGGACGAACGAGACGAACTTGGTCCAAAGAATGCCGAAGGATCAAATGGAGGACGAAAAGGGACAAACGAGACGAAGTTGGTCCAAAGAATGCCCAAAGGATCAAATGGGAGAACGAACAGGGACGAACGAGACGAACTTGGTCCAAAGAATGCCCAAAGATGAAATGGAAGGATGTAGAGGGACGAACGAGACGAACATGGTCCAAAGAATGCCAAAGGATCAAATGGAGGACGAAAAGGGACGAGCGAGACGAAGTTGGTCCAAAGAATGCCCATGGATCAAATGGAGGATGAAAAGATACGAACGAGACGAACTTGGTCCAAAGAATGTCAAAGGATCAAATGCGAGGACGAAGAGGGACGAACATGGTCCAAAGAATGACAAAGGATCAAATGGGGGACAAACGAGACGAACTTGGTCCAAAGAATGCCCAAAGGATCAAATGGTACGACGAACGTCACGAACTTGGTACAAAGAATTCCCAATGATCAAATGGGAGGACTTAGAGGGAGGAACGAGACGAACTTGGTACAAAGAATGCCCAAAGGATCAAATGGGGGACGAACGGGACGAACTTGGTCCAAAGAATGCCCAAAGATCAAATGGGAGGATGTAAAGGGACGAACGAGACGAACTTGGTCCAAAGAATGCCCATGGATGAAATGGGAGGACGAAAAGGGACGAACGTGACGAACTTGGTACAAAGAATGCCAAAGGATCAAATGGGAGGACGAAGAGGGACGAAGGAGACGAACTTGGTCCAAAGATTGCTAAAGGATCAAATGGGAGGACGAACGTGACGAACTTGGTACAAACAATGCCCAAGGATCAAATGGGAGCACGTAGAGGGACGAACGAGACGAACTTGGTCCAAAGAATGCCAAAGGATCAAATGGAGGACGAAAAGGGGCGAACGAGACGAAGTTGGTCCAAAGAATGCCCAAAGGATCAAATGGGAGAACGAACAGGGACGAACGAGACGAACTTGGTCCAAAGAATGCCCAAAGATGAAATGGAAGGATGTAGAGGGACGAACGAGACGAACTTGGTCCAAAGAATGCCCAAGGATGAAATGGGAGGACGAAAAGGGACAAACGAGACGAACGTGGTCCAAAGAATGCCAAAGGATCAAATGGGAGGACGAACGAGACCAACTTGGTACAAAGAATGCCAAAGGATCAAATGGGAGGACGAACAGGGACGAACGAGACGAACTTGGTCCAAAGAATGCCCAATGGATCAAATGGGAGAACTAACAGGGACGAACGAGACGAACTTGGTCCAAAGAATGCCCAAAGATGAAATGGAAGGATGTAGAGGGACGAACGAGACGAACTTGGTCCAAAGAATGCCCAAGGAAGAAATGGTAGGAGGGAAAGGGACAAACGAGACGAACGTGGTCCAAAGAATGCCAAAGGATCAAATGGGTGGACGAACAAGGACGAATGAGACGAACTTGGTCCAAAGAATACCAAAGGTTCAAATGGGAGGACGAACGAGACCAACTTGGTACAAAGAATGCCAAACGATCAAATGGGAGGACGAACAGGGACGAACGAGACGAACATGGTCCAAAGAATGCCAATGGATCAAATGGGAGGACGAAGAGGGACGAAGGAGACGAACTTGGTCCAAAGAATGCGAAAGGATCAAATGGGAGGACGAACAGGGACGAACGAGACGAACTTGGTCCAAAGAATGCCCAAAGATGAAATGGAAGGATGTAGAGGGACGAATGACACGAACTTGGTCCAAAGAATGCCCAAGGATGAAATGGGAGGACGAAAAGGGACGAAAGAGACGAACTTGGTCCAAAGAATGCCAAAGGATCAAATGGGTGGACGAACAGGGACGAACGAGACGAACTTGGTCCAAAGAATACCAAAGGTTCAAATGGGAGGACGAACGAGACCAACTTGGTACAAAGAATGCCAAACGATCAAATGGGAGGACGAACAGGGACGAACGAGACGAACTTGGTCCAAAGAATGCCCAAGGATGAAATGGGAGGACGAAAAGGGACAAACGAGACGAACTTGGTCCAAAGAATGCCAAAGGATCAAATGGGAGGACGAACGAGACCAACTTGGTTCAAAGAATGCCAAAGGATCAAATGGGAGGACGAACAGGGACGAACGAGACGAACTTGGTCCAAAGAATGCCCAAAGGATCAAATGGGAGAACTAACAGGGACGAACGAGACGAACTTGGTCCAAAGAATGCCCAAAGATGAAATGGAAGGATGTAGAGGGACGAACGAGACGAACTTGGTCCAAAGAATGCCCAAGGATGAAATGGTAGGACGAAAAGGGACAAACGAGACGAACGTGGTCCAAAGAATGCCAAAGGATCAAATGGGTGGACGAACAGGGACGAACGAGACGAACTTGGTCCAAAGAATACCAAAGGTTCAAATGGGAGGACGAACGAGACCAACTTGGTACAAAGAATGCCAAACGATCAAATGGGAGGACGAACAGGGACGAACGAGACGAACATGGTCCAAAGAATGCCAATGGATCAAATGGGAGGACGAAGAGGGACGAAGGAGACGAACTTGGTCCAAAGAATGCGAAAGGATCAAATGGGAGGACGAACGTGACGAACTTGGTACAAAGAATGCCCAAGGATCAAATGGGAGCACGTAGAGGGACGAACGAGACGAACTTGGTCCAAAGAATGCCAAAGGATCAAATGGAGGACGAAAAGGGACGAGCGAGACGAAGTTGGTCCAAAGAATGCCCAAAGGATCAAATGGGAGAACGAACAGGGACGAACGAGACGAACTTGGTCCAAAGAATGCCCAAAGATGAAATGGATGGATGTAGCGGGACGAACGAGACGAACATGGTCCAAAGAATGCCAATGGATCAAATGGGAGGACGTAGAGGGACGAACGAGACGAAGTTGGTCCAAAGAATGCCAACGGATCAAATGGAGGACGAAAAGATACGAACGAGACGAACTTGGTCCAAAGAATGTCAAAGGATCAAATGCGAGGACGAAGAGGGACGAACATGGTCCAAAGAATGACAAAGGATCAAATGGGGGACAAACGAGACGAACTTGGTCCAAAGAATGCCCAAAGGATCAAATGGTACGACGAACGTCACGAACTTGGTACAAAGAATTCCCAATGATCAAATGGGAGGACTTAGAGGGAGGAACGAGACGAACTTGGTACAAAGAATGCCCAAAGGATCAAATGGGGGACGAACGGGACGAACTTGGTCCAAAGAATGCCCAAAGATCAAATGGGAGGATGTAAAGGGACGAACGAGACGAACTTTGTCCAAAGAATGCCCATGGATGAAATGGGAGGACGAAAAGTGACGAACGTGACGAACTTGGTACAAAGAATTCCAAAGGATCAAATGGGAGGACGAAGAGGGACGAAGGAGACGAACTTGGTCCAAAGAATGCTAAAGGATCAAATGGGAAGACGAACGTGACGAACTTGGAACAAACAATGCCCAAGGATCAAATGGGAGCACGTAGAGGGACGAACGAGACGAACTTGGTCCAAAGAATGCCCAAGGATCAAATGGGAGCACGTAGAGGGACGAACGAGACGAACTTGGTCCAAAGAATGCCAAAAGGATCAAATGGGACGAACGAGACGAACTTGGTCCAAAGAATGCCCAAAGATCAAATGGGAGGATGTAAAGGGACGAACGAGACGAACTTGGTCCAAAGAATGCCCATGGATGAAATGGGAGGACGAAAAGGGACGAACGTGACGAACTTGGTACAAAGAATGCCAAAGGATCAAATGGGAGCACGTAGAGGGACGAAGGAGACGAACTTGGTCCAAAGAATGCTAAAGGATCAAATGGTAGGACGAACGTGACGAACTTGGTACAAACAATGCCCAAGGATCAAATGGGAGCACGTAGAGGGACGAACGAGACGAACTTGGTCCAAAGAATGCCAAAGGATCAAATGGAGGACGAAAAGGGACGAACGAGACGAAGTTGGTCCAAAGAATGCCCAAAGGATCAAATGGGAGAACGAACAGGGACGAACGAGACGAACTTGGTCCAAAGAATGCCCAAAGATGAAATGGAAGGATGTAGAGGGACGAACGAGACGAACTTTGTCCAAAGAATGCCAAAGGATCAAATGGAGGACGAAAAGGGACGAGCGAGACGAAGTTGGTCCAAAGAATGCCCAAAGGATCAAATGGGAGAACGAACAGGGACGAACGAGACGAACTTGGTCCAAAGAATGCCCAAAGATGAAATGGATGGATGTAGCGGGACGAACGAGACGAACATGGTCCAAAGAATGCCAATGGATCAAATGGGAGGACGTAGAGGGACGAACGAGACGAAGTTGGTCCAAAGAATGCCAACGGATCAAATGGAGGACGAAAAGATACGAACGAGACGAACTTGGTCCAAAGAATGTCAAAGGATCAAATGCGAGGACGAAGAGGGACGAACATGGTCCAAAGAATGACAAAGGATCAAATGGGGGACAAACGAGACGAACTTGGTCCAAAGAATGCCCAAAGGATCAAATGGTACGACGAACGTCACGAACTTGGTACAAAGAATTCCCAATGATCAAATGGGAGGACTTAGAGGGAGGAACGAGACGAACTTGGTACAAAGAATGCCCAAAGGATCAAATGGGGGACGAACGGGACGAACTTGGTCCAAAGAATGCCCAAAGATCAAATGGGAGGATGTAAAGGGACGAACGAGACGAACTTGGTCCAAAGAATGCCCATGGATGAAATGGGAGGACGAAAAGTGACGAACGTGACGAACTTGGTACAAAGAATGCCAAAGGATCAAATGGGAGGACGAAGAGGGACGAAGGAGACGAACTTGGTCCAAAGAATGCTAAAGGATCAAATGGGAGGACGAACGTGACGAACTTGGTACAAACAATGCCCAAGGATCAAATGGGAGCACGTAGAGGGACGAACGAGACGAACTTGGTCCAAAGAATGCCCATGGATGAAATGGGAGGACGAAAAGTGACGAACGTGACGAACTTGGTACAAAGAATGCCAAAGGATCAAATGGGAGGACGAAGAGGGACGAAGGAGACGAACTTGGTCCAAAGAATGCTAAAGGATCAAATGGGAGGACGAACGTGACGAACTTGGTACAAACAATGCCCAAGGATCAAATGGGAGCACGTAGAGGGACGAACGAGACGAACTTGGTCCAAAGAATGCCAAAAGGATCAAATGGGACGAATGAGACGAACTTGGTCCAAAGAATGCCCAAAGATCAAATGGGAGGATGTAAAGGGACGAACGAGACGAACTTGGTCCAAAGAATGCCCATGGATGAAATGGGAGGACGAAAAGGGACGAACGTGACGAACTTGGTACAAAGAATGCCAAAGGATCAAATGGGAGCACGTAGAGGGACGAAGGAGACGAACTTGGTCCAAAGAATGCTAAAGGATCAAATGGGAGGATGAACGTGACGAACTTGGTACAAACAATGCCCAAGGATCAAATGGGAGCACGTAGAGGGACGAACGAGACGAACTTGGTCCAAAGAATGCCAAAGGATCAAATGGAGGACGAAAAGGGACGAACGAGACGAAGTTGGTCCAAAGAATGCCCAAAGGATCAAATGGGAGAACGAACAGGGACGAACGAGACGAACTTGGTCCAAAGAATGCCCAAAGATGAAATGGAAGGATGTAGAGGGACGAACGAGACGAACTTGGTCCAAAGAATGCCAAAGGATCAAATGGAGGACGAAAAGGGACGAGCGAGACGAAGTTGGTCCAAAGAATGCCCAAAGGATCAAATGGGAGAACGAACAGGGACGAACGAGACGAACTTGGTCCAAAGAATGCCCAAAGATGAAATGGATGGATGTAGCGGGACGAACGAGACGAACATGGTTCAAAGAATGCCAATGGATCAAATGGGAGGACGTAGAGGGACGAACGAGACGAAGTTGGTCCAAAGAATGCCAATGGATCAAATGGAGGATGAAAAGATACGAACGAGATGAACTTGGTCCAAAGAATGTCAAAGGATCAAATGCGAGGACGAAGAGGGACGAACATGGTCCAAAGAATGACAAAGGATCAAATGGGGGACAAACGAGACGAACTTGGTCCAAAGAATGCCCAAAGGATCAAATGGTACGACGAACGTCACGAACTTGGTACAAAGAATTCCCAATGATCAAATGGGAGGACTTAGAGGGAGGAACGAGACGAACTTGGTACAAAGAATGCCCAAAGGATCAAATGGGAGGATGTAAAGGGACGAACGAGACGAACTTGGTCCAAAGAATGCCCATGGATGAAATGGGAGGACGAAAAGGGACGAACGTGACGAACTTGGTACAAAGAATGCCAAAGGATCAAATGGGAGGACGAAGAGGGACGAAGGAGACGAACTTGGTCCAAAGAATGCTAAAGGATCAAATGGGAGGACGAACGTGACGAACTTGGTACAAACAATGCCCAAGGATCAAATGGGAGCACGTAGAGGGACGAACGAGACGAACTTGGTCCAAAGAATGCCAAAGGATCAAATGGAGGACGAAAAGGGACGAACGAGACGAAGTTGGTCCAAAGAATGCCCAAAGGATCAAATGGGAGAACGAACAGGGACGAACGAGACGAACTTGGTCTAAAGAATGCCAAAGGATCAAATGGGAGGACGAACGTGACGAACTTGGTACAAAGAATGCCCAAGGATCAAATGGGAGAACGAACAGGGACGAACGAGACGAACTTGGTCCAAAGAATGCCCAAAGATGAAATGGAAGGATGTAGAGGGACGAACGAGACGAACTTGGTCCAAAGAATGCCCAAGGATGAAATGGGAGGACGAAAAGGGACAAACGAGACGAACTTGGTCCAAAGAATGCCAAAGGATCAAATGGGAGGACGTACGAGACCAACTTGGTTCAAAGAATGCCAAAGGATCAAATGGGAGGACGAACAGGGACGAACGAGACGAACGAACTTGGTCCAAAGAATGCCCAAAGGATCAAATGGGAGAACTAACAGGGACGAACGAGACGAACTTGGTCCAAAGAATGCCCAAAGATGAAATGGAAGGATGTAGAGGGACGAACGAGACGAACTTGGTCCAAAGAATGCCCAAGGATGAAATGGTTGGACGAAAAGGGACAAACGAGACGAACGTGGTCCAAAGAATGCCAAAGGATCAAATGGGTGGACGAACAGGGACGAACGAGACGAACTTGGTCCAAAGAATACCAAAGGTTCAAATGGGAGGACGAACGAGACCAACTTGGTACAAAGAATGCCAATCGATCAAATGGGAGGACGAACAGGGACGAACGAGACGAACATGGTCCAAAGAATGCCAATGGATCAAATGGGAGGACGAAGAGGGACGAAGGAGACGAACTTGGTCCAAAGAATGCGAAAGGATCAAATGGGAGGACGAACGTGACGAACTTGGTACAAAGAATGCCCAAGGATCAAATGGGAGCACGTAGAGGGACGAACGAGACGAACTTGGTCCAAAGAATGCCAAAGGATCAAATGGAGGACGAAAAGGGACGAGCGAGACGAAGTTGGTCCAAAGAATGCCCAAAGGATCAAATGGGAGAACGAACAGGGACGAACGAGACGAACTTGGTCCAAAGAATGCCCAAAGATGAAATGGATGGATGTAGCGGGACGAACGAGACGAACATGGTCCAAAGAATGCCAATGGATCAAATGGGAGGACGTAGAGGGACGAACGAGACGAAGTTGGTCCAAAGAATGCCAACGGATCAAATGGAGGACGAAAAGATACGAACGAGACGAACTTGGTCCAAAGAATGTCAAAGGATCAAATGCGAGGACGAAGAGGGACGAACATGGTCCAAAGAATGACAAAGGATCAAATGGGGGACAAACGAGACGAACTTGGTCCAAAGAATGCCCAAAGGATCAAATGGTACGACGAACGTCACGAACTTGGTACAAAGAATTCCCAATGATCAAATGGGAGGACTTAGAGGGAGGAACGAGACGAACTTGGTACAAAGAATGCCCAAAGGATCAAATGGGGGACGAACGGGACGAACTTGGTCCAAAGAATGCCCAAAGATCAAATGGGAGGATGTAAAGGGACGAACGAGACGAACTTGGTCCAAAGAATGCCCATGGATGAAATGGGAGGACGAAAAGGGACGAACGTGACGAACTTGGTACAAAGAATGCCAAAGGATCAAATGGGAGGACGAAGAGGGACGAAGGAGACGAACTTGGTCCAAAGAATGCTAAAGGATCAAATGGGAGGACGAACGTGACGAACTTGGTACAAACAATGCCCAAGGATCAAATGGGAGCACGTAGAGGGACGAACGAGACGAACTTGGTCCAAAGAATGCCCAAGGATCAAATGGGAGCATTTAGAGGGACGAACGAGACGAACTTGGTCCAAAGAATGCCAAAAGGATCAAATGGGACGAACGAGACGAACTTGGTCCAAAGAATGCCCAAAGATCAAATGGGAGGATGTTAAGGGACGAACGAGACGAACTTGGTCCAAAGAATGCCCATGGATGAAATGGGAGGACGAAAAGGGACGAACGTGACGAACTTGGTACAAAGAATGCCAAAGGATCAAATGGGAGCACGTAGAGGGACGAAGGAGACGAACTTGGTCCAAAGAATGCTAAAGGATCAAATGGGAGGACGAACGTGACGAACTTGGTACAAACAATGCCCAAGGATCAAATGGGAGCACGTAGAGGGACGAACGAGACGAACTTGGTCCAAAGAATGCCCAAGGATCAAATGGGAGCATGTAGAGGGACGAACGAGACGAACTTGGTCCAAAGAATGCCAAAAGGATCAAATGGGACGAACGAGACGAACTTGGTCCAAAGAATGCCCAAAGATCAAATGGGAGGATGTTAAGGGACGAACGAGACGAACTTGGTCCAAAGAATGCCCATGGATGAAATGGGAGGACGAAAAGGGACGAACGTGACGAACTTGGTACAAAGAATGCCAAAAGATCAAATGGGAGCACGTAGAGGGACGAAGGAGACGAACTTGGTCCAAAGAATGCTAAAGGATCAAATGGGAGGACGAACGTGACGAACTTGGTACAAACAATGCCCAAGGATCAAATGGGAGCACGTAGAGGGACGAACGAGACGAACTTGGTCCAAAGAATGCCCAAGGATCAAATGGGAGCATGTAGAGGGACGAACGAGACGAACTTGGTCCAAAGAATGCCAAAAGGATCAAATGGGACGAACGAGACGAACTTGGTCCAAAGAATGCCCAAAGATCAAATGGGAGGATGTTAAGGGACGAACGAGACGAACTTGGTCCAAAGAATGCCCATGGATGAAATGGGAGGACGAAAAGGGACGAACGTGACGAACTTGGTACAAAGAATGCCAAAAGATCAAATGGGAGCACGTAGAGGGACGAAGGAGACGAACTTGGTCCAAAGAATGCTAAAGGATCAAATGGGAGGACGAACGTGACGAACTTGGTACAAACAATGCCCAAGGATCAAATGGGAGCACGTAGAGGGACGAACGAGACGAACTTGGTCCAAAGAATGTCGAAGGATCAAATGGAGGACGAAAAGGGACAAACGAGACGAAGTTGGTCCAAAGAATGCCCAAAGGATCAAATGGGAGAACGAACAGGGACGAACGAGACGAACTTGGTCCAAAGAATGCCCAAAGATGAAATGGAAGGATGTAGAGGGACGAACGAGACGAACATGGTCCAAAGAATGCCAAAGGATCAAATGGAGGACGAAAAGGGACGAGCGAGACGAAGTTGGTCCAAAGAATGCCCATGGATCAAATGGAGGATGAAAAGATACGAACGAGACGAACTTGGTCCAAAGAATGTCAAAGGATCAAATGCGAGGACGAAGAGGGACGAACATGGTCCAAAGAATGACAAAGGATCAAATGGGGGACAAACGAGACGAACTTGGTCCAAAGAATGCCCAAAGGATCAAATGGTACGACGAACGTCACGAACTTGGTACAAAGAATTCCCAATGATCAAATGGGAGGACTTAGAGGGAGGAACGAGACGAACTTGGTACAAAGAATGCCCAAAGGATCAATGGGGGACGAACGGGACGAACTTGGTCCAAAGAATGCCCAAAGATCAAATGGGAGGATGTAAAGGGACGAACGAGACGAACTTGGTCCAAAGAATGCCCATGGATGAAATGGGAGGACGAAAAGGGACGAACGTGACGAACTTGGTACAAAGAATGCCAAAGGATCAAATGGGAGGACGAAGAGGGACGAAGGAGACGAACTTGGTCCAAAGATTGCTAAAGGATCAAATGGGAGGACGAACGTGACGAACTTGGTACAAACAATGCCCAAGGATCAAATGGGAGCACGTAGAGGGACGAACGAGACGAACTTGGTCCAAAGAATGCCAAAGGATCAAATGGAGGACGAAAAGGGGCGAACGAGACGAAGTTGGTCCAAAGAATGCCCAAAGGATCAAATGGGAGAACGAACAGGGACGAACGAGACGAACTTGGTCCAAAGAATGCCCAAAGATGAAATGGAAGGATGTAGAGGGACGAACGAGACGAACATGGTCCAAAGAATGCCCAAGGATGAAATGGGAGGACGAAAAGGGACAAACGAGACGAACGTGGTCCAAAGAATGCCAAAGGATCAAATGGGAGGACGAACGAGACCAACTTGGTACAAAGAATGCCAAAGGATCAAATGGGAGGACGAACAGGGACGAACGAGACGAACTTGGTCCAAAGAATGCCCAATGGATCAAATGGGAGAACTAACAGGGACGAACGAGACGAACTTGGTCCAAAGAATGCCCAAAGATGAAATGGAAGGATGTAGAGGGACGAACGAGACGAACTTGGTCCAAAGAATGCCCAAGGAAGAAATGGTAGGAGGGAAAGGGACAAACGAGACGAACGTGGTCCAAAGAATGCCAAAGGATCAAATGGGTGGACGAACAAGGACGAATGAGACGAACTTGGTCCAAAGAATACCAAAGGTTCAAATGGGAGGACGAACGAGACCAACTTGGTACAAAGAATGCCAAACGATCAAATGGGAGGACGAACAGGGACGAACGAGACGAACATGGTCCAAAGAATGCCAATGGATCAAATGGGAGGACGAAGAGGGACGAAGGAGACGAACTTGGTCCAAAGAATGCGAAAGGATCAAATGGGAGGACGAACAGGGACGAACGAGACGAACTTGGTCCAAAGAATGCCCAAAGATGAAATGGAAGGATGTAGAGGGACGAATGACACGAACTTGGTCCAAAGAATGCCCAAGGATGAAATGGGAGGACGAAAAGGGACGAAAGAGACGAACTTGGTCCAAAGAATGCCAAAGGATCAAATGGGTGGACGAACAGGGACGAACGAGACGAACTTGGTCCAAAGAATACCAAAGGTTCAAATGGGAGGACGAACGAGACCAACTTGGTACAAAGAATGCCAAACGATCAAATGGGAGGACGAACAGGGACGAACGAGACGAACTTGGTCCAAAGAATGCCCAAGGATGAAATGGGAGGACGAAAAGGGACAAACGAGACGAACTTGGTCCAAAGAATGCCAAAGGATCAAATGGGAGGACGAACGAGACCAACTTGGTTCAAAGAATGCCAAAGGATCAAATGGGAGGACGAACAGGGACGAACGAGACGAACTTGGTCCAAAGAATGCCCAAAGGATCAAATGGGAGAACTAACAGGGACGAACGAGACGAACTTGGTCCAAAGAATGCCCAAAGATGAAATGGAAGGATGTAGAGGGACGAACGAGACGAACTTGGTCCAAAGAATGCCCAAGGATGAAATGGTAGGACGAAAAGGGACAAACGAGACGAACGTGGTCCAAAGAATGCCAAAGGATCAAATGGGTGGACGAACAGGGACGAACGAGACGAACTTGGTCCAAAGAATACCAAAGGTTCAAATGGGAGGACGAACGAGACCAACTTGGTACAAAGAATGCCAAACGATCAAATGGGAGGACGAACAGGGACGAACGAGACGAACATGGTCCAAAGAATGCCAATGGATCAAATGGGAGGACGAAGAGGGACGAAGGAGACGAACTTGGTCCAAAGAATGCGAAAGGATCAAATGGGAGGACGAACGTGACGAACTTGGTACAAAGAATGCCCAAGGATCAAATGGGAGCACGTAGAGGGACGAACGAGACGAACTTGGTCCAAAGAATGCCAAAGGATCAAATGGAGGACGAAAAGGGACGAGCGAGACGAAGTTGGTCCAAAGAATGCCCAAAGGATCAAATGGGAGAACGAACAGGGACGAACGAGACGAACTTGGTCCAAAGAATGCCCAAAGATGAAATGGATGGATGTAGCGGGACGAACGAGACGAACATGGTCCAAAGAATGCCAATGGATCAAATGGGAGGACGTAGAGGGACGAACGAGACGAAGTTGGTCCAAAGAATGCCAACGGATCAAATGGAGGACGAAAAGATACGAACGAGACGAACTTGGTCCAAAGAATGTCAAAGGATCAAATGCGAGGACGAAGAGGGACGAACATGGTCCAAAGAATGACAAAGGATCAAATGGGGGACAAACGAGACGAACTTGGTCCAAAGAATGCCCAAAGGATCAAATGGTACGACGAACGTCACGAACTTGGTACAAAGAATTCCCAATGATCAAATGGGAGGACTTAGAGGGAGGAACGAGACGAACTTGGTACAAAGAATGCCCAAAGGATCAAATGGGGGACGAACGGGACGAACTTGGTCCAAAGAATGCCCAAAGATCAAATGGGAGGATGTAAAGGGACGAACGAGACGAACTTTGTCCAAAGAATGCCCATGGATGAAATGGGAGGACGAAAAGTGACGAACGTGACGAACTTGGTACAAAGAATGCCAAAGGATCAAATGGGAGGACGAAGAGGGACGAAGGAGACGAACTTGGTCCAAAGAATGCTAAAGGATCAAATGGGAAGACGAACGTGACGAACTTGGAACAAACAATGCCCAAGGATCAAATGGGAGCACGTAGAGGGACGAACGAGACGAACTTGGTCCAAAGAATGCCCAAGGATCAAATGGGAGCACGTAGAGGGACGAACGAGACGAACTTGGTCCAAAGAATGCCAAAAGGATCAAATGGGACGAACGAGACGAACTTGGTCCAAAGAATGCCCAAAGATCAAATGGGAGGATGTAAAGGGACGAACGAGACGAACTTGGTCCAAAGAATGCCCATGGATGAAATGGGAGGACGAAAAGGGACGAACGTGACGAACTTGGTACAAAGAATGCCAAAGGATCAAATGGGAGCACGTAGAGGGACGAAGGAGACGAACTTGGTCCAAAGAATGCTAAAGGATCAAATGGTAGGACGAACGTGACGAACTTGGTACAAACAATGCCCAAGGATCAAATGGGAGCACGTAGAGGGACGAACGAGACGAACTTGGTCCAAAGAATGCCAAAGGATCAAATGGAGGACGAAAAGGGACGAACGAGACGAAGTTGGTCCAAAGAATGCCCAAAGGATCAAATGGGAGAACGAACAGGGACGAACGAGACGAACTTGGTCCAAAGAATGCCCAAAGATGAAATGGAAGGATGTAGAGGGACGAACGAGACGAACTTTGTCCAAAGAATGCCAAAGGATCAAATGGAGGACGAAAAGGGACGAGCGAGACGAAGTTGGTCCAAAGAATGCCCAAAGGATCAAATGGGAGAACGAACAGGGACGAACGAGACGAACTTGGTCCAAGGAATGCCCAAAGATGAAATGGATGGATGTAGCGGGACGAACGAGACGAACATGGTCCAAAGAATGCCAATGGATCAAATGGGAGGACGTAGAGGGACGAACGAGACGAAGTTGGTCCAAAGAATGCCAACGGATCAAATGGAGGACGAAAAGATACGAACGAGACGAACTTGGTCCAAAGAATGTCAAAGGATCAAATGCGAGGACGAAGAGGGACGAACATGGTCCAAAGAATGACAAAGGATCAAATGGGGGACAAACGAGACGAACTTGGTCCAAAGAATGCCCAAAGGATCAAATGGTACGACGAACGTCACGAACTTGGTACAAAGAATTCCCAATGATCAAATGGGAGGACTTAGAGGGAGGAACGAGACGAACTTGGTACAAAGAATGCCCAAAGGATCAAATGGGGGACGAACGGGACGAACTTGGTCCAAAGAATGCCCAAAGATCAAATGGGAGGATGTAAAGGGACGAACGAGACGAACTTGGTCCAAAGAATGCCCATGGATGAAATGGGAGGACGAAAAGTGACGAACGTGACGAACTTGGTACAAAGAATGCCAAAGGATCAAATGGGAGGACGAAGAGGGACGAAGGAGACGAACTTGGTCCAAAGAATGCTAAAGGATCAAATGGGAGGACGAACGTGACGAACTTGGTACAAACAATGCCCAAGGATCAAATGGGAGCACGTAGAGGGACGAACGAGACGAACTTGGTCCAAAGAATGCCAAAAGGATCAAATGGGACGAATGAGACGAACTTGGTCCAAAGAATGCCCAAAGATCAAATGGGAGGATGTAAAGGGACGAACGAGACGAACTTGGTCCAAAGAATGCCCATGGATGAAATGGGAGGACGAAAAGGGACGAACGTGACGAACTTGGTACAAAGAATGCCAAAGGATCAAATGGGAGCACGTAGAGGGACGAAGGAGACGAACTTGGTCCAAAGAATGCTAAAGGATCAAATGGGAGGATGAACGTGACGAACTTGGTACAAACAATGCCCAAGGATCAAATGGGAGCACGTAGAGGGACGAACGAGACGAACTTGGTCCAAAGAATGCCAAAGGATCAAATGGAGGACGAAAAGGGACGAACGAGACGAAGTTGGTCCAAAGAATGCCCAAAGGATCAAATGGGAGAACGAACAGGGACGAACGAGACGAACTTGGTCCAAAGAATGCCCAAAGATGAAATGGAAGGATGTAGAGGGACGAACGAGACGAACTTGGTCCAAAGAATGCCAAAGGATCAAATGGAGGACGAAAAGGGACGAGCGAGACGAAGTTGGTCCAAAGAATGCCCAAAGGATCAAATGGGAGAACGAACAGGGACGAACGAGACGAACTTGGTCCAAAGAATGCCCAAAGATGAAATGGATGGATGTAGCGGGACGAACGAGACGAACATGGTTCAAAGAATGCCAATGGATCAAATGGGAGGACGTAGAGGGACGAACGAGACGAAGTTGGTCCAAAGAATGCCAATGGATCAAATGGAGGATGAAAAGATACGAACGAGATGAACTTGGTCCAAAGAATGTCAAAGGATCAAATGCGAGGACGAAGAGGGACGAACATGGTCCAAAGAATGACAAAGGATCAAATGGGGGACAAACGAGACGAACTTGGTCCAAAGAATGCCCAAAGGATCAAATGGTACGACGAACGTCACGAACTTGGTACAAAGAATTCCCAATGATCAAATGGGAGGACTTAGAGGGAGGAACGAGACGAACTTGGTACAAAGAATGCCCAAAGGATCAAATGGGAGGATGTAAAGGGACGAACGAGACGAACTTGGTCCAAAGAATGCCCATGGATGAAATGGGAGGACGAAAAGGGACGAACGTGACGAACTTGGTACAAAGAATGCCAAAGGATCAAATGGGAGGACGAAGAGGGACGAAGGAGACGAACTTGGTCCAAAGAATGCTAAAGGATCAAATGGGAGGACGAACGTGACGAACTTGGTACAAACAATGCCCAAGGATCAAATGGGAGCACGTAGAGGGACGAACGAGACGAACTTGGTCCAAAGAATGCCAAAGGATCAAATGGAGGACGAAAAGGGACGAACGAGACGAAGTTGGTCCAAAGAATGCCCAAAGGATCAAATGGGAGAACGAACAGGGACGAACGAGACGAACTTGGTCTAAAGAATGCCAAAGGATCAAATGGGAGGACGAACGTGACGAACTTGGTACAAAGAATGCCCAAGGATCTAATGCGAGCACGTAGAGGGACGAACGAGACGAACTTTGTCCAAAGAATGCCCAAGGATCAAATGGGAGCACGTAGAGGGACGAACGAGACGAACTTGGTCCAAAGAATGCCCAAGGATGAAGTGGGAGGACGAAAAGGGACGAACGAGACGAACGTGGTCCAAAGAATGCCAAAGGATCAAAAGGGAGGACGAACGAGACCAACTTGGTACAAAGAATGGCAAAGGATCAAATGGGAGGACGAAGAGGGACGAACGAGACGAACATGGTCCAAAGAATGCCAAAGGATCAAATGGGGGACAAACGAGACGAACTTGGTCCAAAGAATGCCCAAAGGATCAAATGGGACGACGAACGTCACGAACTTGGTACAAAGAATTCCCAAGGATCAAATGGGAGGACGTAGAGGGAGGAACGAGACGAACTTGGTACAAAGAATGCCCAAAGGATCAAATGGGTGGACGAACAGGGACGAACGAGACGAACTTGGTCCAAAGAATACCAAAGGTTCAAATGGGAGGACGAACGAGACCAACTTGGTACAAAGAATGCCAAAGGATCAAATGGGAGAACGAAGAGGGACGAACGAGACGAACTTGGTCCAAAGATTGCCCAAGGATGAAATGGGAGGACGAAAAGGGACGAACGAGAAGAAGTTGGTCCAAAGAATGTCAAAGGATCAAATGGGAGGACGAAGAGGGACGAACGAGACGAACTTGGCCCAAAGAATGCCAAAGGATCAAATGGGAGGACGAACATGACGAACTTGGTGCAAAGAATGCCCAAGGATCAAAAGGGAGGACGAACAGGGACGAATGAGACGAACATGGTCCAAAGAATGCCAATGGATCAAATGGGAGGACGAAGAGGGACGAAGGAGACGAACTTGGTCCAAAGAATGCCAAAGCATCAAATGGGAGGACGAACGTGACGAACTTGGTACAAAGAATGCCCAAGGATCAAATAGGAGCACGTAGAGGGACGAACGAGACGAACTTGGTCCAAAGAATGCCCAAGGATCAAATGGGAGCACGTAGAGGGACGAACGAGACGAACTTGGTCCAAAGAATGCCAAAGGATCAGATGGAGGACGAAAAGGGACGAACGAGACGAACTTTGTCCAAAGAATGTCAAACGATCAAATGGGAGGACGAAGAGGGACGAAGGAGACGAACTTGGTCCAAAGAATGCCAAAAGATCAAATGGGAGGACGAACATGACGAACTTGGTACAAAGAATACCCAATGATCAAATGGGAGGACGTAGAGGGACGAACGAGACGAACTTGGTCCAAAGAATGCCAAAGGATCAAATGGGGGGACGAACGAGACCAACTTGGTACAAAGAATGCCAAAGGATCAAACGGGAGGACGAAGAGGGAGGAACGAGACGAACTTGGTCCAAAGAATGCCCAAGGATGAAATGGGAGGACGAAAAGGGACGAACGAGACGAACGTGGTCCAAAGAATGCCAAAGGATCAAAAGGGAGGACGAACGAGACCAACTTGGTACAAAGAATGTCAAAGGATCAAATGGGAGGACGAAGAGGGACGAACGAGACGAACATTGTCCAAAGAATGCCAAAGGATCAAATTGGGGACAAACGAGACGAACTTGGTCCAAAGAATGCCCAAAGGATCAAATGGGACGACGAACGTCACGAACTTGGTACAAAGAATTCCCAAGGATCAAATGGGAGGACTTAGAGGGAGGAACGAGACGAACTTGGTACAAAGAATGCCCAAAGGATCAAATGGGTGGACGAACAGGGACGAACGAGACGAACTTGGTCCAAAGAATACCAAAGGTTCAAATGGGAGGACGAACGAGACCAACTTCGTACAAAGAATGCCACAGGATCAAATGGGAAGACGAAGAAGGACGAACGAGATGAACTTGGTCCAAAGATTGCCCAAGGATGAAATGGGAGGACGAAAAGGGACGAACGAGACGAACTTGGTACAAAGAATGCCCAAAGGATCAAATGGGAGGATGTAAAGGGACGAACGAGACGAACTTGGTCCAAAGAATGCCCATGGATGAAATGGGAGGACGAAAAGGGACGAACGTGACGAACTTGGTACAAAGAATGCCAAAGGATCAAATGGGAGGACGAAGAGGGACGAAGGAGACGAACTTGGTCCAAAGAATGCTAAAGGATCAAATGGGAGGACGAACGTGACGAACTTGGTACAAACAATGCCCAAGGATCAAATGGGAGCACGTAGAGGGACGAACGAGACGAACTTGGTCCAAAGAATGCCAAAGGATCAAATGGAGGACGAAAAGGGACGAACGAGACGAAGTTGGTCCAAAGAATGCCCAAAGGATCAAATGGGAGAACGAACAGGGACGAACGAGACGAACTTGGTCTAAAGAATGCCAAAGGATCAAATGGGAGGACGAACGTGACGAACTTGGTACAAAGAATGCCCAAGGATCTAATGCGAGCACGTAGAGGGACGAACGAGACGAACTTTGTCCAAAGAATGCCCAAGGATCAAATGGGAGCACGTAGAGGGACGAACGAGACGAACTTGGTCCAAAGAATGACCAAGGATGAAGTGGGAGGACGAAAAGGGACGAACGAGACGAACGTGGTCCAAAGAATGCCAAAGGATCAAAAGGGAGGACGAACGAGACCAACTTGGTACAAAGAATGGCAAAGGATCAAATGGGAGGACGAAGAGGGACGAACGAGACGAACATGGTCCAAAGAATGCCAAAGGATCAAATGGGGGACAAACGAGACGAACTTGGTCCAAAGAATGCCCAAAGGATCAAATGGGACGACGAACGTCACGAACTTGGTACAAAGAATTCCCAAGGATCAAATGGGAGGACTTAGAGGGAGGAACGAGACGAACTTGGTACAAAGAATGCCCAAAGGATCAAATGGGTGGACGAACAGGGACGAACGAGACGAACTTGGTCCAAAGAATACCAAAGGTTCAAATGGGAGGACGAACGAGACCAACTTGGTACAAAGAATGCCAAAGGATCAAATGGGAGAACGAAGAGGGACGAACGAGACGAACTTGGTCCAAAGATTGCCCAAGGATGAAATGGGAGGACGAAAAGGGACGAACGAGAAGAAGTTGGTCCAAAGAATGTCAAAGGATCAAATGGGAGGACGAAGAGGGACGAACGAGACGAACTTGGCCCAAAGAATGCCAAAGGATCAAATGGGAGGACGAACATGACGAACTTGGTGCAAAGAATGCCCAAGGATCAAAAGGGAGGACGAACAGGGACGAATGAGACGAACATGGTCCAAAGAATGCCAATGGATCAAATGGGAGGACGAAGAGGGACGAAGGAGACGAACTTGGTCCAAAGAATGCCAAAGCATCAAATGGGAGGACGAACGTGACGAACTTGGTACAAAGAATGCCCAAGGATCAAATAGGAGCACGTAGAGGGACGAACGAGACGAACTTGGTCCAAAGAATGCCCAAGGATCAAATGGGAGCACGTAGAGGGACGAACGAGACGAACTTGGTCCAAAGAATGCCAAAGGATCAGATGGAGGACGAAAAGGGACGAACGAGACGAACTTTGTCCAAAGAATGTCAAACGATCAAATGGGAGGACGAAGAGGGACGAAGGAGACGAACTTGGTCCAAAGAATGCCAAAAGATCAAATGGGAGGACGAACATGACGAACTTGGTACAAAGAATACCCAATGATCAAATGGGAGGACGTAGAGGGACGAACGAGACGAACTTGGTCCAAAGAATGCCAAAGGATCAAATGGGGGGACGAACGAGACCAACTTGGTACAAAGAATGCCAAAGGATCAAACGGGAGGACGAAGAGGGAGGAACGAGACGAACTTGGTCCAAAGAATGCCCAAGGATGAAATGGGAGGACGAAAAGGGACGAACGAGACGAACGTGGTCCAAAGAATGCCAAAGGATCAAAAGGGAGGACGAACGAGACCAACTTGGTACAAAGAATGTCAAAGGATCAAATGGGAGGACGAAGAGGGACGAACGAGACGAACATTGTCCAAAGAATGCCAAAGGATCAAATTGGGGACAAACGAGACGAACTTGGTCCAAAGAATGCCCAAAGGATCAAATGGGACGACGAACGTCACGAACTTGGTACAAAGAATTCCCAAGGATCAAATGGGAGGACTTAGAGGGAGGAACGAGACGAACTTGGTACAAAGAATGCCCAAAGGATCAAATGGGTGGACGAACAGGGACGAACGAGACGAACTTGGTCCAAAGAATACCAAAGGTTCAAATGGGAGGACGAACGAGACCAACTTCGTACAAAGAATGCCACAGGATCAAATGGGAAGACGAAGAAGGACGAACGAGATGAACTTGGTCCAAAGATTGCCCAAGGATGAAATGGGAGGACGAAAAGGGACGAACGAGACAAACTTGGTCCAAAGAATGTCAAAGGATCAAATGGGAGGACGAAGAGACACGAACGAGACGAACTTGGCCCAAAGAATGCCAAAGGATCAAATGGGAGGACGAACGTGACGAACTTGGTGCAAAGAATGCCCAAGGATCAAATGGGAGGACGAACAGGGACGAACGAGACGAACATGGTCCAAAGAATACCAATGGATCAAATAGGAGGACGTAGAGGGACGAACGAGACGAACTTGGTCCAAAGAATGCCAATGGATCAAATGGAGGACGAAAAGATACGAACGAGACGAACTTGGTCCAAAGAATGTCAAAGGATCAAATGCGAGGACGAAGAGGGACGAACGAGACGAACATGGTCCAAAGAATGCCAAAGGATCAAATGGGGGACAAACGAGACGAACTTGGTCCAAAGAATGCCCAAAGGATCAAATGGGACGACGAACGTCACGAACTTGGTACAAAGAATTCCCAAGGATCAAATAGGAGGACTTAGAGGGAGGAACGAGACGAACTTGGTACAAAGAATGCCAAACGATCAAATGGGAGGACGAACAGGGACGAACGAGACGAACTTGGTCCAAAGAATGCCCAAAGATCAAATGGGAGGATGTAAAGGGACGAACGAGACAAACTTGGTCCAAAGAATTTCAAAGGATCAAATGGAGGACGAAAAGGGACGAACGAGGCGAAGTTGGTCCAAAGAATGCCCAAAGGATCAAATGGGAGAACGAACAGGGACGAACGAGACGAACTTGGTCCAAAGAATGCCCAAAGATGAAATGGAAGGATGTAGAGGGACGAACGAGACGAACTTGGTCCAAAGAATGCCCAAGGATGAAATGGGAGGACGAAAAGGGACAAACGAGACGAACGTGGTCCAAAGAATGCCAAAGGATCAAATGGGATGACGAACGTGACGAACTTGGTACAAAGAATGCCCAAGGATCAAATGCGAGCACGTAGAGGGACGAACGAGACGAACTTGGTCCAAAGAATACCCGAGGATCAAATGGGAGCACGTAGAGGGACGAACGAGACGAACTTGGTCCAAAGAATGCCCAAGGATGAAGTGGGAGGACGAAAAGGGACGAACGAGACGAACGTGGTCCAAAGAATGCCAAAGGATCAAAAGGGAGGACGAACGAGACCAACTTGGTACAAAGAATGTCAAAGGATCAAATGGGAGGACGAAGCGGGACGAACGAGACGAACATGGTCCAAAGAATGCCAAAGGATCAAATGGGGGACAAACGAGACGAACTTGGTCCAAAGAATGCCCAAAGGATCAAATGGGACGACGAACGTCACGAACTTGGTACAAAGAATTCCCAAGGATCAAATGGGAGGACTTAGAGGGAGGAACGAGACGAACTTGGTACAAAGAATGCCCAAAGGATCAAATGGGTGGACGAACAGGGACGAACGAGACGAGCTTGGTCCAAAGAATACCAAAGGTTGAAATGGGAGGACGAACGAGACCAACTTGGTACAAAGAATGCCAAAGGATCAAATGGGAGGACGAAGAGGGACGAACGAGACGAACTTGGTCCAAAGATTGCCCAAGGATGAAATGGGAGGACGAAAAGGGACGAACGAGAAGAAGTTGGTCCAAAGAATGTCAAAGGATCAAATGGGAGGACGAAGAGGGACGAACGAGACGAACTTGGCCCAAAGAATGCCAAAGGATCAAATGGGAGGACGAACGTGACGAACTTGGTGCAAAGAATGCCCAAGGATCAAAAGGGAGGACGAACAGGGACGAACGAGACGAACATGGTCCAAAGAATGCCAATGGATCAAATGGGAGGACGAAGAGGGACGAAGGAGACGAACTTGGTCCAAAGAATGCCAAAGCATCAAATGGGAGGACGAACGTGACGAACTTGGTACAAAGAATGCCCAAGGATCAAATAGGAGCACGTAGAGGGACGAACGAGACGAACTTGGTCCAAAGAATGCCCAAGGATCAAATGGGAGCACGTAGAGGGACGAACGAGACGAACTTGGTCCAAAGAATGCCAAAGGATCAGATGGAGGACGAAAAGGGACGAACGAGACGAACTTTGTCCAAAGAATGTCAAACGATCAAATGGGAGGACGAAGAGGGACGAAGGAGACGAACTTGGTCCAAAGAATGCCAAAAGATCAAATGGGAGGACGAACATGACGAACTTGGTACAAAGAATACCCAATGATCAAATGGGAGGACGTAGAGGGACGAACGAGACGAACTTGGTCCAAAGAATGCCCAAAGGATCAAATGGGGGGACGAACGAGACCAACTTGGTACAAAGAATGCCAAAGGATCAAACGGGAGGACGAAGAGGGAGGAACGAGACGAACTTGGTCCAAAGAATGCCCAAGGATGAAGTGGGAGGACGAAAAGGGACGAACGAGACGAACGTGGTCCAAAGAATGCCAAAGGATCAAAAGGGAGGACGAACGAGACCAACTTGGTACAAAGAATGTCAAAGGATCAAATGGGAGGACGAAGAGGGACGAACGAGACGAACATGGTCCAAAGAATGCCAAAGGATCAAATGGGGGACAAACGAGACGAACTTGGTCCAAAGAATGCCCAAAGGATCAAATGGGACGACGAACGTCACGAACTTGGTACAAAGAATTCCCAAGGATCAAATAGGAGGACTTAGAGGGAGGAACGAGACGAACTTGGTACAAAGAATGCCAAACGATCAAATGGGAGGACGAACAGGGACGAACGAGACGAACTTGGTCCAAAGAATGCCCAAAGATCAAATGGGAGGATGTAAAGGGACGAACGAGACAAACTTGGTCCAAAGAATTTCAAAGGATCAAATGGAGGACGAAAAGGGACGAACGAGACGAAGTTGGTCCAAAGAATGCCCAAAGGATCAAATGGGAGAACGAACAGGGACGAACGAGACGAACTTGGTCCAAAGAATGCCCAAAGATGAAATGGAAGGATGTAGAGGGACGAACGAGACGAACTTGGTCCAAAGAATGCCCAAGGATGAAATGGGAGGACGAAAAGGGACAAACGAGACGAACGTGGTCCAAAGAATGCCAAAGGATCAAATGGGATGACGAACGTGACGAACTTGGTACAAAGAATGCCCAAGGATCAAATGCGAGCACGTAGAGGGACGAACGAGACGAACTTGGTCCAAAGAATACCCAAGGATCAAATGGGAGCACGTAGAGGGACGAACGAGACGAACTTGGTCCAAAGAATGCCCAAGGATGAAGTGGGAGGACGAAAAGGGACGAACGAGACGAACGTGGTCCAAAGAATGCCAAAGGATCAAAAGGGAGGACGAACGAGACCAACTTGGTACAAAGAATGTCAAAGGATCAAATGGGAGGACGAAGCGGGACGAACGAGACGAACATGGTCCAAAGAATGCCAAAGGATCAAATGGGGGACAAACGAGATGAACTTGGTCCAAAGAATGCCCAAAGGATCAAATGGGACGACGAACGTCACGAACTTGGTACAAAGAATTCCCAAGGATCAAATGGGAGGACTTAGAGGGAGGAACGAGACGAACTTGGTACAAAGAATGCCCAAAGGATCAAATGGGTGGACGAACAGGGACGAACGAGACGAGCTTGGTCCAAAGAATACCAAAGGTTGAAATGGGAGGACGAACGAGACCAACTTGGTACAAAGAATGCCAAAGGATCAAATGGGAGGACGAAGAGGGACGAACGAGACGAACTTGGTCCAAAGATTGCCCAAGGATGAAATGGGAGGACGAAAAGGGACGAACGAGAAGAAGTTGGTCCAAAGAATGTCAAAGGATCAAATGGGAGGACGAAGAGGGACGAACGAGACGAACTTGGCCCAAAGAATGCCAAAGGATCAAATGGGAGGACGAACGTGACGAACTTGGTGCAAAGAATGCCCAAGGATCAAAAGGGAGGACGAACAGGGACGAACGAGACGAACATGGTCCAAAGAATGCCAATGGATCAAATGGGAGGACGAAGAGGGACGAAGGAGACGAACTTGGTCCAAAGAATGCCAAAGCATCAAATGGGAGGACGAACGTGACGAACTTGGTACAAAGAATGCCCAAGGATCAAATAGGAGCACGTAGAGGGACGAACGAGACGAACTTGGTCCAAAGAATGCCCAAGGATCAAATGGGAGCACGTAGAGGGACGAACGAGACGAACTTGGTCCAAAGAATGCCAAAGGATCAGATGGAGGACGAAAAGGGACGAACGAGACGAACTTTGTCCAAAGAATGTCAAACGATCAAATGGGAGGACGAAGAGGGACGAAGGAGATGAACTTGGTCCAAAGAATGCCAAAAGATCAAATGGGAGGACGAACATGACGAACTTGGTACAAAGAATACCCAATGATCAAATGGGAGGACGTAGAGGGACGAACGAGACGAACTTGGTCCAAAGAATGCCCAAAGGATCAAATGGGGGGACGAACGAGACCAACTTGGTACAAAGAATGGCAAAGGATCAAACGGGAGGACGAAGAGGGAGGAACGAGACGAACTTGGTCCAAAGAATGCCCAAGGATGAAGTGGGAGGACGAAAAGGGACGAACGAGACGAACGTGGTCCAAAGAATGCCAAAGGATCAAAAGGGAGGACGAACGAGACCAACTTGGTACAAAGAATGTCAAAGGATCAAATGGGAGGACGAAGAGGGACGAACGAGACGAACATGGTCCAAAGAATGCCAAAGGATCAAATGGGGGACAAACGAGACGAACTTGGTCCAAAGAATGCCCAAAGGATCAAATGGGACGACGAACGTCACGAACTTGGTACAAAGAATTCCCAAGGATCAAATGGGAGGACTTAGAGGGAGGAACGAGACGAACTTGGTACAAAGAATGCCCAAAGGATCAAATGGGTGGACGAACAGGGACGAACGAGACGAACTTGGTCCAAAGAATACCAAAGGTTCAAATGGGAGGACGAACGAGACCAACTTGGTACAAAGAATGCCAAAGGATCAAATGGGAGGACGAAGAGGGACGAACGAGACAAACTTGGTCCAAAGATTGCCCAAGGATGAAATGGGAGGACGAAAAGGGACGAACGAGAAGAACTTGGTCCAAAGAATGTCAAAGGATCAAATGGGATGACGAAGAGGGACGAACGAGACGAACTTGGCCCAAAGAATGCCAAAGGATCAAATGGGAGGACGAACGTGACGAACTTGGTGCAAAGAATGCCCAAGGATCAAAAGGGAGGACGAACAGGGACGAACGAGACGAACATGGTCCAAAGAATGCCAATGGATCAAATGGGAGGACGTAGAGGGACGAACAAGACGAACTTGGTCCAAAGAATGCCAATGAATCAAATGGAGGACGAAAAGATACGAACGAGACGAACTTGGTCCAAAGAATGTCAAAGGATCAAATGCGAGGACGAAGAGGGACGAACGAGACGAACATGGTCCAAAGAATGCCAAAGGATCAAATGGGGGACAAACGTGACGAACTTGGTCCAAAGAATGCCCAAAGGATCAAATGGGACGACGAACGTCACGAACTTGGTACAAAGAATTCCCAAGGATCAAATGGGAGGACTTAGAGGGAGGAATGAGACGAACTTGGTACAAAGAATGCCCAAAGGATCAAATGGGGGACGAACGGGACGAACTTGGTCCAAAGAATGCCCAAGGATCAAATGGGAGGACATAGAGGGACGAACGAGACGAACATGGTCCAAAGAATGCCCAAAGGATCAAATGGGAGGACGAACAGGGACGAACGAGACGAACTTGATCCAAAGAATGGCCAAATATCAAATGGGAGGATGTAAAGGGATGAACGAGAAGAACTTGGTCCAAAGAATGCCCATGGATGAAATGGGAGGACGAAAAGGGACGAACGTGACGAACTTGGTACAAAGAATGCCAAAGGATCAAATGGGAGGACGAAGAGGGACGAAGGAGACGAACTTGGACCAAAGAATGCGAAAGGATCAAATGGGAGGAGGAACGTGACGAACTTGGTACAAAGAATGCCCAAGGATCAAATGAGAGCACGTAGAGGGACGAACGAGACGAACTTGGTCCAAAGAATGCCAAAGGATCAAATGGGGGGACGAACGAGGACGAACGAGGCGAACTTAGTCCGAAGAATGCCCAAAGGATCAAATGGGAGGATGTAGAGGGAAGAACGAGAAGAACTTGGTCCAAAGAATGCCCAAGGATGAAATGGGAGGACGAAAAGGGACGAACGAGACGAACTTGGTCCAATGAATGCCAAAGGATCAAATGGGCGGACGAAGAGGGACGAATGAGACGAACTGGGTCCAAAGAATGCCCAAAGGATCAAATGGGAGAACGAACAGGGACGAACGAGACGAACTTGGTCCAAAGAATGCCCAAAGATGAAATGGGAGGATGTAGAGGGACGAACGAGACGAACTTGGTCCAAAGAATGCCCAAGGATGAAATGGGAGGACGAAAAGGGACAAACGAGACGAACGTGGTCCACAGAATGCCAAAGGATCAATTGGGAGGACGAACGAGACCAACTTGGTACAAAGAATGCCAAAGGATCAAATGGGAGGACGAAGAGGGACGAATGAGACGAACTTGGTCCAAAGAATGCCAAAGGATCAAATGGGAGGACGAAAAGGGATGAACGAGACGAACTTGGTCCAAAAAATGCTAAAGGATCAAATGGGAGGACGAACGTGACGAACTTGGTACAAAGAATGCCCAAGGATCAAATGGGAGCACGTAGAGGGACGAACGAGATGAACTTGGTCCAAAGAATGCCAAAGGATCAAAGAACGAGACGAACTTTGTCCAAAGAATGTCAAACGAACAAATGGGAGGACGAAGAGGGACGAAGGAGACGAACTTGGTGCAAAGAATGCCTAAGGATCAAATGGGAGGACGTAGAGGGACGAACGAGACGAACTTGGTCCAAAGAATGCCCAAAGGATCAAATGGGGGGACGAACAAGGACGAACAAGGCGAACTTAGTCCGAAGAATGCCCAAAGGATCAAATGGGAGGATGTAGAGGGAAGAACGAGACGAACTTGGTCCAAAGAATGCCCAAGGATGAAATGGGAGGACGAAAAGGGACGAACGAGACGAACTTGGTCCAATGAATTGCAAAGGATCAAATGGGCGGACGAAGAGGGACGAAGGAGACGAACTTGGTCCAAAGAGTGCCCAAGGATCAAATGGGAGGACGTAGAGGGACGAACGAGAGGAACTTAGTCCAAAGAATGCCCAAAGGATCAAATGGGAGAACGAACAGTCTTGGTCCAAAGAATGCCCAAAGATGAAATGGGAGGATGTAGAGGGACGAACGAGACGACTTGGTCCAAAGAATGCCCAAGGATGAAATGGGAGGTCGAAAAGGGACAAACGAGACGAACGTGGTCCATAGAATGCCAAAGGATCAAATGGGAGGACGAACGAGACCAACTTGGTACAAAGAATGCCAAAGGATCAAATGGGAGGACGAAGAGGGTCGAATGAGACGAACTTTGATGAGGACATGGAGGTCCAAGAAGCCATTCAAAGCCTAGGAGGCCCAATGACTAGGGCAATGTCAAGAAAGGTCCAAGAAGGCTTAGTCCAATTCATGACTAAGACAATTTCCAACATGGACAAAGAAGTAATTGCACCAAAGACCATGCTTGTCATCCAAGCTATGGAGGAGGCGCAACACTCATGAAACCAGCCATGTTATTTTGTTTTAAATAAAGTGCATGTGACCAATTGATTTATTTGGGACCAAGGCACTAAGTTATTTAATTCCTTGTTAATTTTTGGTGTGTTTAATCCACTTTAAGTGGTTGCTTGAATAAAAGCAAGAGGGACTTAATGAAGGCTGCATGGTGGGCGCTTAAATGAAGTCAAGGAAGACAAAGTGAATCAAAGCTCATCAAGGCAAGAAGGAGTTACACAAGACAAAGAATTCATAGCAATCAAGACAAAGGCATGAATGCTCCAAACACCACATTAAAAGTGTAACAGCCATGGTGGCTGCATTGAGGAGGAGTTAAGCGCATATTGAAGGCCATGGAACCAGCCAACTCAATGGGAGTTCTTAGGATTCCTTGCACCATTAGTGAGGGACTTGAAGAACAATCAAAGAGGGCATCCAAGAGAAAGGAGGGGGGCGCATTTCTGATGGCTGGACAGCAGCCATATTCATGGTTTTTCATCAGATTCCTTGCACATTAAAAAGCTAGGGAGCAGCCATATAATTACATGTAATTGCCTTGTAATTGCTTGATTAATTCTAGCCTAGGATTCCTTGGTTGGTAGGCGCATAGGAGGGGCTGGTTGGCAGCCATCTTATTGCTTGTAATTGCTCCTTAATGAGCACCTAGGATTCCTTGTAAGCCTTGAATGGCATAGGCTAAGTCCTTACCTTGTGATCAGACCAGCCCCCTCCCTATATAAAGGGGCGCATGGCACATGGAAATGCAACTTTGATTTTGAGCAAAAATATTACCTTGTGTAATTGAGTCCTTACTCTTTGGTTCTGGATTGAACCAGACTTTGATCTTACCAAGAATCCTTTCTTGTGGTGATCCTCATTTCCATAGGCTTATCCTTGTCTTGGATTAGACCAAGGTGGCGCCCCTTGCCTCCCATCCATTCTTCTTGTTCTTTGTTTTACATTCTGCTCTCTTGTTTGCTTGTTATAACAAGAACTCTTATTCTTCACTTCCATTTTGTTCACTTGTTCTTATTCTGCTCACTTGTTCTTGTTAAAATAAGAACAATCCTTTCTTGCTATTCTTTCTTAAAGATCAAAAATCACTAGTTCTAAGTCACAACCAGAATCTAAGTGGTGAATTCAAGTCATTGGCCAAGTTGTTACAACAAGGAGGCCATCATTTGGCATCAAAGCTTTGGTTCGAATTGTTACAAAAAGAAACCCAGGTTTATCTAATCTTATCTTTGTGTTCTGATTTCTAGTTTTTGAAAAGAAAAAAAAAAGAAAAAAAAAAGGCTGCGAAAATTCAAAAGAAAAAAAAAATATGTGTTTTGAATTCTGGTTGTGTTTTGTTTTTGCTGCACTTTGATTCCTTTTGTTTTTTTTTTCTTCTCAATTTCGTTCTTTGAGTGAGTTCTAATTTGTTCTAGTTCTCACAATTTTTTGTTCAGTTTCTTTTGTTTCTTGTTTTTACCTTTGCTACTCTAAGCTATTGTGGTGTGTGGATTATTATTTTGATTGGTTTCTTGTGTTGTTTCACTTTCTGGTTTCTCTAAAGAACTAAAAGAGTTATGGATCCTCAAAATCGTTTACTTTTAGAAGCCCTCACGGCAAAAATGAGTGAACTATTAAAACAAGAATTGGAAGGTATCAATGAGAGACTTGATCAATTGGAAAACTCACAAAACAATAGTGATGGGGAGGATCGGAGGAGAAGGCGTGATGATCATAGAGAAGAGAGGTTGAGTGGTATAAAAATAAAAGTACCACAGTTTGTTGGAAGGAATGATCCCGAGGCGTATTTAGAATGGGAAACTAAAATTGAACAAATTTTTTTCCTGTTATAATTACACTGATCTTCAAAAGGTGCAGGTTGCTTCTATTGAATTTACAGATTATGCCTTGGTGTGGTGGGATCAATTGGTGAAGGAAAGGAGAAGGAACAATGAGCAACCCATTGCCACATGGGAGGAGATGAAAAGGCTCATGAGAAGGAGATTCGTCCCATCTTATTACAACAGAGAGTTGCACAACAAGTTACAGCGACTCACCCAAGGTAATAAGAGTGTAGATGAGTACTTTAAGGAGATGGAGGTGGCGAAAATTAGAGCAAATGTGGAGGAGGATGAAGAAGCAACCATGGCCAGATTCTTGCATGGTCTAAATCGTGACATTAGTGATATAGTGGAGCTACAACACTATGTCCAATTGGACGATTTGTTACATCAAGCCACAAAGGTGGAACAACAACTCAAAAGGAAGGGCCAAATAAGAAGAAGCACCACTTCCAATTGGAAGAATCACCCAAAGAATGAAGGTGCCTCATCATCCAAAGAAGCCACGGCTGATCCAAAAGGTAAAAACACTATAACTAGTCCTTCTCAAAATTCAACTAACCGGGCTGTTAAGTGTTTCAAGTGCCAAGGCTTAGGACACATTGCATCTCAATGTCCTACCAAGAGAATTATGATGGTAGAGGAGGTTGAGTAGGAAGAGGAAGAGGGCGAAGAGTATGAAGAGGGTGGTGAAGAGGAGGAGGCCCAAATACCAAGTGGAGAGTTGCTCATGATGAAGAGGGTGCTAGAAGCCATGGTCAAGGAAGAAGAGGCAACTCAAAGGGAAAACATTTTTCACTCAAGATGCCTCATAAAAGGCAAGGTATGTTCCCTTATTATTGATGGTGGGAGTTGTACAAATGTTGCTAGTACAAGATTAGTTTCCAAACTGCAAATGGAAACTAAACCCCACCCCAAGCCATATAAGCTTCAATGGCTTGTTAATGATGTTGAGATGGTTGTGGACAAGCAAGTAGAAATTTCTTTTTCAATTGGTAAATATGAGGATGTGGCTGTTTGTGATGTTGTACCAATGGAGGCCAGCCATGTGTTGTTGGGAAGGCCTTGGCAATTTGACAAGAAAGCAAGTCATGAAGGGCACACCAACAAGTATTTCTTTGTTCATCATGGAAAAAGAGTTGTTTTGGCTCCTTTGAGCCCAAGTGAGGTGAGAGATGATCAAAAGAAATTGAGAGAAAAATGTGAAAAAGAAAAAGAAATAGAAAAAGAAAAAGAAGAAAAAGAAAAGATCGCCAAAGAAAAAGAGAGAAAAAAGAGTGACAAAAAGAAAAATGAAGAAAAGAAAGAAAGCTTGATGGCGACAAAAGGAGAGGTTAAAGAAGCTTTTGTCACAAACCAGCCCCTATATTTGCTTTATAGCAAAGAGGTGGCCTTGTTGGAAAATTTACCTAACACCAAAGAATTGCCAAAATGCATAGATTTTCTTTTGCAGGAATTTGAGGACTTGTTTCCTAAGGAGGTACCAAGTGGGCTGCCACCTTTGAGAGGGATTGAGCACCACATTGATCTCATCCCAGGCGCCACTTTGCCTAATAGGCCAGCCTACCGGAGCAACCCCCAACAAACGCAAGAGATACAAAAGCAAGTGGCTGAATTGGTAAGTAAAGGTTGGGTAAGAGAAAGCTTAAGTCCTTGTGCTGTCCCTGTTATTTTAGTCCCTAAGAAAGATGGTAGCTGGAGAATGTGCACTGATTGTAGAGCTGTTAACAATATTACTGTTAAGTATAGGCATCCTATTCCAAGATTAGATGACTTGCTTGATGAATTGTTTGGTGCATGCTTGTTCTCTAAAATTGATTTGAAAAGTGGGTACCATCAAATTAGGATAAGGGAAGGGGATGAATGGAAAACTGCTTTCAAAACAAAGTATGGTTTATATGAGTGGTTAGTTATGCCTTTTGGTTTAACAAATGCACCCAGCACTTTCATGAGATTAATGAACCATGTTTTGAGAGAATTCTTGGGCAAATTTGTTGTTGTATATTTTGATGATATCTTGATATATAGCAAAAATTTAGAAGACCATTGCATTCATCTAAGGGCTGTTTTGAATGTGCTAAGAAAAGAAAACTTGTTTGCAAATTTGGAAAAATGTGTTTTTTGCACGAAACAAGTTATTTTTCTAGGCTTTGTTATAAGCTCTCAAGGAGTGCATGTGGATGAAGCAAAGGTGAAGGCAATTCAAGAATGGCCCACACCTAAAAATGTGACTGAGGTAAGAAGCTTTCATGGTTTAGCAAGTTTCTATAGGAGGTTTGTTAAGGATTTTAGTACTATTGCTGCACCTCTTAATGAAATTGTTAAAAAGGAAGTTGGTTTTAAATGGGGTGAGAAACAAGAACAAGCTTTTTCAATTCTTAAAGAAAAGCTCACCCAAGCACCAATTCTAGCATTGCCTAATTTTTCAAAATCTTTTGAAATTGAGTGTGATGCTTCCAATGTTGGAATTGGGGCTGTTTTAATGCAAGAAGGACATCCAATTGCTTATTATAGTGAGAAATTAAAAGGGGCTGCCCTAAATTACTCAACTTATGATAAGGAATTGTATGCCTTAATAAGGGCATTGCAAACATGGCAACATTACTTGCTGCCAAAAGAATTTGTCATTCATAGTGATCATGAGTCCTTGAAGTACTTAAAAGGACAAGGTAAGTTGAACAAGAGGCATGCTAAATGGATTGAATTTTTGGAGCAATTTCCTTATGTGATTAAGCACAAGAAGGGTAAGGCAAATGTTGTGGCTGATGCATTATCAAGAAGGTATGCATTACTCTCTACTCTTGAAACTAAAGTTTTTGGTCTTGAGCACATTAAGGAATTGTATGAGCATGATCTTGATTTTTCTGAAAAATATGTTGATTGTGTGCATGCTGCCCATAATGGATTTTTTAGGCACAATGATTATTTGTTTAAAGAGAAAAGGTTGTGTGTGCCAAAAGGATCCATTAGAGACCTCTTGGTCAAAGAGGCGCATGAGGGGGGGTTAATGGGACATTTTGGTGTTCCTAAAACTTTGGAATTTTTACAAGAACATTTTTATTGGCCTCACATGAAAGTTGATGTGCAAAAGTATTGTGAAAGGTGTATTGTTTGCAAAAAGGCCAAATCCAAAGTTTTACCCCATGGTTTGTATACTCCTTTACCTGTTCCTGAATATCCTTGGATTGACCTTTCCATGGACTTTGTTTTGGGGCTGCCAAAAACAAAGACTGGAAAAGATTCTATTTTTGTTGTTGTGGACAGGTTCTCAAAAATGGCACACTTCATCCCATGCAAAAAGGTGGATGATGCTTGCCACATTGCTGATTTGTTTTTCAAAGAGGTGGTGCGCCTACATGGCCTACCAAAGAGTATAGTGTCCGATCGTGACGCTAAGTTTCTAAGCCACTTCTGGAGAACTTTGTGGGGTAAGGTGGGAACTAAGTTACTATTCTCTACAACTTGTCATCCTCAAACTGATGGGCAAACTGAGGTAGTAAACAGAACTCTCTCTACTCTTTTAAGGGCTGTGCTTTCAAAGAATTTGAAAATGTGGGAAACATGGCTGCCCCATGTTGAATTTGCTTATAATAGGGCTGTCCATAGTACTACAAATCATTCCCCATTTGAGATTGTGTATGGTTATAATCCTTTGACTCCTCTTGATTTGTTACCTTTACCTAACACATCTCTGTTGAAGCATAAAGATGGCAAAGCAAAAGCTGAATTTGTGAAAAGTTTGCATGAGAAAATTAAGCTGCAAATTGAAAAGAAAAATGAAAGCTATGCCAAGAGTGCTAATAAAGGGCGCAAACGGGTTACCTTTGAACCCGGGGATTGGGTTTGGATCCATATGAGAAAGGAAAGGTTTCCTTCACAAAGGAAATCTAAGTTAATGCCTAGGGGCGATGGTCCTTTCCAAGTGATTGCCAAAGTTAATGATAATGCTTACAAGATTGACCTTCCTGGTGAGTATGGTGTTAGTGCCACTTTCAATGTTGCTGACTTGTCTCCTTTTGATGTAGGTGATGAAGACTTCAATTCGAGGTCGAATTCTTTTCAAGAGGGGGCGAATGATGAGGACATGGAGGTCCAAGAAGCCATTCAAAGCCTAGGAGGCCCAATGACTAGGGCAATGTCAAGAAAGGTCCAAGAAGGCTTAGTCCAATTCATGACTAAGACAATTTCCAACATGGACAAAGAAGTAATTGCACCAAAGACCATGCTTGTCATCCAAGCTATGGAGGAGGCGCAACACTCATGAAACCAGCCATGTTATTTTGTTTTAAATAAAGTGCATGTGACCAATTGATTTATTTGGGACCAAGGCACTAAGTTATTTAATTCCTTGTTAATTTTTGGTGTGTTTAATCCACTTTAAGTGGTTGCTTGAATAAAAGCAAGAGGGACTTAATGAAGGCTGCATGGTGGGCGCTTAAATGAAGTCAAGGAAGACAAAGTGAATCAAAGCTCATCAAGGCAAGAAGGAGTTACACAAGACAAAGAATTCATAGCAATCAAGACAAAGGCATGAATGCTCCAAACACCACATTAAAAGTGTAACAGCCATGGTGGCTGCATTGAGGAGGAGTTAAGCGCATATTGAAGGCCATGGAACCAGCCAACTCAATGGGAGTTCTTAGGATTCCTTGCACCATTAGTGAGGGACTTGAAGAACAATCAAAGAGGGCATCCAAGAGAAAGGAGGGGGGCGCATTTCTGATGGCTGGACAGCAGCCATATTCATGGTTTTTCATCAGATTCCTTGCACATTAAAAAGCTAGGGAGCAGCCATATAATTACATGTAATTGCCTTGTAATTGCTTGATTAATTCTAGCCTAGGATTCCTTGGTTGGTAGGCGCATAGGAGGGGCTGGTTGGCAGCCATCTTATTGCTTGTAATTGCTCCTTAATGAGCACCTAGGATTCCTTGTAAGCCTTGAATGGCATAGGCTAAGTCCTTACCTTGTGATCAGACCAGCCCCCTCCCTATATAAAGGGGCGCATGGCACATGGAAATGCAACTTTGATTTTGAGCAAAAATATTACCTTGTGTAATTGAGTCCTTACTCTTTGGTTCTGGATTGAACCAGACTTTGATCTTACCAAGAATCCTTTCTTGTGGTGATCCTCATTTCCATAGGCTTATCCTTGTCTTGGATTAGACCAAGGTGGCGCCCCTTGCCTCCCATCCATTCTTCTTGTTCTTTGTTTTACATTCTGCTCTCTTGTTTGCTTGTTATAACAAGAACTCTTATTCTTCACTTCCATTTTGTTCACTTGTTCTTATTCTGCTCACTTGTTCTTGTTAAAATAAGAACAATCCTTTCTTGCTATTCTTTCTTAAAGATCAAAAATCACTAGTTCTAAGTCACAACCAGAATCTAAGTGGTGAATTCAAGTCATTGGCCAAGTTGTTACAACAAGGAGGCCATCAAACTTGGTCCAAAGAATGCCAAAGGATCAAATGGGGGACGAGCGAGACGAACTTGGTCCAAAGAATGCCCAAAGGATCAAATGGGACGACGAACGCGACGAACTTCGTACAAAGAATTCCCAAGGATCAAATGGGAGGACGTAGAGGGACGAACAAGACGAACTTGGTCCAAAGAATGCCCAAAGGATCGAATGGGAGGACGAACAGGGACGAACGAGACGAACTTGGTCCAAAGAATGCCAAAGGATAAAATGGGAGGACGAACATGACGAACTTGGTACAAAGAATTCCCAAGGATCAAATGGGTGGATGTAGAGGGACGAACGAGACGAACTTGGTCCAAAGAATGCCCAAAGGATCAAATGGGGGGACGAACGAGACCAACTTGGTACAAAGAATGCCAAAGGATCAAATGGGAGGACGAAGAGGGACGAACGAGACGAAGTTGGTCCAAAGATTGCCCAAGGATGAAATGGGAGGACGAAAAGGGACGAACGTGGTCCAAAGAATGCCAAAGGATCAAATGGGAGGACGAACGAGACCAACTTGGTACAAAGAATGTCAAAGGATCAAATGGGAGGACGAAGAGGGACGAACGAGACGAACTTGGTCCAAAGAATGCCAAAGGATCAAATGTGGGACAAACGAGACAAACTTGGTCGAAAGAATCCCAAGGATCAAATGGGAGCACGTAGAGGGAGGAACGAGACGAACTTGGTCCAAAGAATGCCCAAAGGATCAAATTGGGAGGACGAACAGGGACCAACGAGGCGAACTTGGTCCAAAGAATGCCAAAGGTTCAAATGGGATGACGAACGAGACCAACATGGTACAAAGAATGCCAAAGGATCAAATGGGAGGGCGAAGAGGGACGAACGACATGAACTTGGTCCAAAGATCGCCCAAGGATGAAATGGGAGGACGAAAAGGGACGAACGAGACGAACTTGGTCCAAAGAATGTCAAAGGATCAAATGGGAGGACGAAGAGGGATGAAGGAGACGAACATGGCCCAAAGAATGCCAAAGGATCAAATGGGAGAACGAACGTGACGAACTTGGTACAAAGAATGCCCAAGGATCAAATGGGAGGACGAACAGGGACGAACGAGACGAACATGGTCCAAAGAATGCCAATGGATCAAATTGGAGGACGTAAAGGGACGAACGAGACGAACTTGGTCCAAAGAATGCCAATGGATCAAATGGAGGACGAAAAGGGACGAACGAGACGAACTTGGTCCGAAGAATGTCAAAGGATCAAATGCGAGGACGAAGAGGGACGAAGGAGACGAACTTGGTCCAAAGAATGCCAAAGGATCGAATGGGAGGACGAACGAGACCAACTTGCTACAAAGAATGCGAAAGGATCAAATGGGAGGACGAAGAGGGACGAACGAGACGAACTTGGTCCAAAGATTGCTCAAGGATGAAATGGGAGGACGAAAAGGGACGAACGAGACGAACTTGGTCCAAAGAATGCCAAAGGATCAAATGGGGGACAAACGGGACGAACTTGGTCCAAAGAATGCCCAAGGATCAAATGGGAGGACGTAGAGGGACGAACGAGACGAACTTGGTCCAAAGAATGCCCAAAGGATCAAATGGGAGGACGAACAGGGACGAACGAGATGAACTTGGTCCAAAGAATGCCAAAGGATCAAATGGAAGGACGAACGTGACGAACTTGGTACAAGGAATGCCCAACGATCAAATGGGAGGACGCAGAGGGACGAACGAGACGAACATGGTCCAAAGAATGCCAAAGGATCAAATGGAGGACAAAAAGGGATGAACGAGACGAACTTGGTCCAAAAAATGTCAAAGGATCAAATGGGAGGACGAAAAGGGACGAAGGAGACGAACTTGGTCCAAAGCATGTCAAAGGATCAAATGGGAGGACGAACGAGACGAACTTAGTCCAAAGAATGCCCAAAGGATCAAATGGGAGAACGAACAGGGACGAACGAGACGAACTTGGTCCAAAGAATGCCAAAGGATCAAATGGGAGGACGAACGAGACCAACTTGGTACAAAGAATGTCAAAGGATCAAATGGGAGGACGAAGAGGGACGAACGAGACGAACTTGGTCCAAAGAATGCCAAAGGATCAAATGGGGGACAAACGAGACGAACTTGGTCCAAAGAATCCCAAGGATCAAACGGGAGGACGTAGAGGGAGGAACGAGACGAACTTGGTCCAAAGAATGCCCAAAGGATCAAATGGGAGGACGAACAGGGACAAACGAGGCGAACTTGGTCCAAAGAATGCCAAATGTTCAAATGGGATGACGAACGAGACCAACATGGTACAAAGAATGCCAAAGGATCAAATGGGAGGACGAAGAGGGACGAACGACACGAACTTGATCCAAAGATTGCCCAAGGATGAAATGGGAGGACGAAAAGGGACGAACAAGACGAACTTGGTCCAAAGAATGTCAAAGGATCAAATGGGAGGAGGAAGAGGGACGAACGAGACGAACTTGGCCCAAAGAATGCCAAAGGATCAAATGGGAGGACGAACGTTACGAACTTGGTACAAAGAATGCCCAAGGATCAAATGGGAGGACGAACTAGACGAACATGGTCCAAAGAATGCCAATGGATCAAATGGGAGGACGTAAAGGGACGAACGAGACGAACTTGGTCCAAAGAATGCCAATGGATCAAATGGAGGACGAAAAGGGACGAACGAGACGAACTTTGTCCGAAGAATGTCAAAGGATCAAATGCGAGGACGAAGAGGGACGAAGGAGACGAACTTGGTCCAAAGAATGCCAAAGGATCAAATGGGAGGACGAACGAGACCAACTTGCTACAAAGAATGCCAAAGTATCAAATGGGAGGACGAAGAGGGACGAACGAGACGAACTTGGTCCAAAGATTGCTCAAGGATGAAATGGGAGGACGAAAAGGGACGAACGAGACGAACTTGGTCCAATGAATGCCAAAGGATCAAATGGGGGACAAACGGGACGAACTTGGTCCAAAGAATGCCCAAGGATCAAATGGGAGGACGTAGAGGGACGAACGAGACGAACTTGGTCCAAAGAATGCCAAAAGGATCAAATGGGAGGACGAACAGGGACGAACGAGACGAACTTGGTCCAAAGAATGCCAAAGGATCAAATGGAAGGACGAACGTGACGAACTTGGTACAAATAATGCCCAAGGATCAAATGGGAGGACGAACAGGGACGAACGAGAAGAACTTGGTCCAAAGAATGCCAATGGATCAAATGGGAGGACGTAGAGGGACGAACGAGACGAACTTGGTCCAAAGAATGCCAATGGATCAAATGGGAGGACGAACGTGACGAACTTGGTACAAGGAATGCCCAACGATCAAATGGGAGGACGCAGAGGGACGAACGAGACGAACATGGTCCAAAGAATGCCAAAGGATCAAATGGAGGACAAAAAGGGATGAACGAGACGAACTTGGTCCAAAAAATGTCAAAGGATCAAATGGGAGGACGAAGAGGGACGAAGGAGACGAACTTGTTCCAAAGAATGCCAAAGGATCAAATGGGAGGACGAACGAGACGAACTTAGTCCAAAGAATGCCCAAAGGATCAAATGGGAGAACGAATAGGGTCGAACGAGACGAACTTGGTCCCAAGAATGCCCAACGATTAAATGGGAGGATGTAGAGGGACGAACGAGACGTACTTGGTCCAAAGAATGCCCAAGGTTGAAATGGGAGGACGAAAAGGGACGAACGAGACGAACGTGGTCCAAAGAATGCCAAAGGATCAAATGGGAGGACGAACGAGACCAACTTGGTACAAAGAATGTCAAAGGATCAAATGGGAGGACGAAGAGGGACGAACGAGACGAACTTGGTCCAAAGAATGCCAAAGGATCAAATGGGAGGACGAACGAGACCAACTTGCTACAAAGAATGCGAAAGGATCAAATGGGAGGACGAAGAGGGACGACCGAGACGAACTTGGTCCAAAGATTGCTCAAGGATGAAATGGGAGGACGAAAAGGGACGAACGAGACGAACTTGGTCCAAAGAATGCCAAAGGATCAAATGGGGGACAAACGGGACGAACTTGGTCCAAAGAATGCCCAAGGATCAAATGGGAGGACGTAGAGGGACGAACGAGACGAACTTGGTCCAAAGAATGCCCAAAGGATCAAATGGGAGGACGAACAGGGACGAACGAGACGAACTTGGTCCAAAAAATGCCAAAGGATCAAATGGAAGGACGAACGTGACGAACTTGGTACAAATAATGCCCAAGGATCAAATGGGAGGACGAACAGGGTCGAACGAGAAGAACTTGGTCCAAAGAATGCCAATGGATCAAATGGGAGGACGTAGAGGGACGAACGAGACGAACTTGGTCCAAAGAATGCCTATGGATCAAATGGGAGGACGAACGTGACGAACTTGGTACAAGGAATGCCCAACGATCAAATGGGAGGACGCAGAGGGACGAACGAGACGAACATGGTCCAAAGAATGCCAAAGGATCAAATGGAGGACAAAAAGGGATGAACGAGACGAACTTGGTCCAAAAAATGTCAAAGGATCAAATGGGAGGACGAAGAGGGACGAAGGAGACGAACTTGGTCCAAAGAATGCCTATGGATCAAATGGGAGGACGAACGTGACGAACTTGGTACAAGGAATGCCCAACGATCAAATGGGAGGACGCAGAGGGACGAACGAGACGAACATGGTCCAAAGAATGCCAAAGGATCAAATGGAGGACAAAAAGGGATGAACGAGACGAACTTGGTCCAAAAAATGTCAAAGGATCAAATGGGAGGACGAAGAGGGACGAACGGGACGAACTTAGTCCAAAGAATGCCCAAAGGATCAAATGGGAGAACGAACAGGGTCGAACGAGACGAACTTGGTCCAAAGAATGCCCAACGATGAAATGGGAGGATGTAGAGGGACGAACGAGACGTACTTGGTCCAAAGATTGCCCAAGGTTGAAATGGGAGGACGAAAAGGGACGAACGAGACGAACGTGGTCCAAAGAATGCCAAAGGATCAAATGGGAGGACGAACGAGACCAACTTGGTACAAAGAATGTCAAAGGATCAAATGGGAGGACGAAGAGGGACGAACGAGACGAACTTGGTCCAAAGAATGCCAAAGGATCAAATTGGAGGACGAACGAGACCAACTTGCTACAAAGAATGCGAAAGGATCAAATGGGAGGACGAAGAGGGACGAACGAGACGAACTTGGTCCAAAGATTGCTCAAGGATGAAATGGGAGGACGAAAAGGGACGAACGAGACGAACTTGGTCCAAAGAATGCCAAAGGATCAAATGGGGGACAAACGGGACGAACTTGGTCCAAAGAATGCCCAAGGATCAAATGGGAGGACGTAGAGGGACGAACGAGACGAACTTGGTCCAAAGAATGCCCAAAGGATCAAATGGGAGGACGAACAGGGACGAACGAGACGAACTTGGTCCAAAGAATGCCAAAGGATCAAATGGAAGGACGAACGTGACGAACTTGGTACAAATAATGCCCAAGGATCAAATGGGAGGACGAACAGGGTCGAACGAGAAGAACTTGGTCCAAAGAATGCCAATGGATCAAATGGGAGGACGTAGAGGGACGAACGAGACGAACTTGGTCCAAAGAATGCCTATGGATCAAATGGGAGGACGAACGTGACGAACTTGGTACAAGGAATGCCCAACGATCAAATGGGAGGACGCAGAGGGACGAACGAGACGAACATGGTCCAAAGAATGCCAAAGGATCAAATGGAGGACAAAAAGGGATGAACGAGACGAACTTGGTCCAAAAAATGTCAAAGGATCAAATGGGAGGACGAAGAGGGACGAAGGAGACGAACTTGGTCCAAAGAATGCCAAAGGATCAAATGGGAGGACGAACGGGACGAACTTAGTCCAAAGAATGCCCAAAGGATCAAATGGGAGAACGAACAGGGTCGAACGAGACGAACTTGGTCCAAAGAATGCCCAACGATGAAATGGGAGGATGTAGAGGGACGAACGAGACGTACTTGGTCCAAAGATTGCCCAAGGTTGAAATGGGAGGACGAAAAGGGACGAACGAGACGAACGTGGTCCAAAGAATGCCAAAGGATCAAATGGGAGGACGAACGAGACCAACTTGGTACAAAGAATGTCAAAGGATCAAATGGGAGGACGAAGAGGGACGAACGAGACGAACTTGGTCCAAAGAATGCCAAAGGATCAAATGGGAGGACGAACGAGACCAACTTGCTACAAAGAATGCGAAAGGATCAAATGGGAGGACGAAGAGGGACGAACGAGACGAACTTGGTCCAAAGATTGCTCAAGGATGAAATGGGAGGACGAAAAGGGACGAACGAGACGAACTTGGTCCAAAGAATGCCAAAGGATCAAATGGGGGACAAACGGGACGAACTTGGTCCAAAGAATGCCCAAGGATCAAATGGGAGGACGTAGAGGGACGAACGAGACGAACATGGTCCAAAGAATGCCCAAAGGATCAAATGGGAGGACGAACAGGGACGAACGAGACGAACTTGGTCCAAAGAATGCCAAAGGATCAAATGGAAGGACGAACGTGACGAACTTGGTACAAATAATGCCCAAGGATCAAATGGGAGGACGAACAGGGACGAACGAGAAGAACTTGGTCCAAAGAATGCCAATGGATCAAATGGGAAGACGTAGAGGGACGAACGAGACGAACTTGGTCCAAAGAATGCCAATGGATCAAATGGGAGGACGAACGTGACGAACTTGGTACAAGGAATGCCCAACGATCAAATGGGAGGACGCAGAGGGACGAACGAGACGAACATGGTCCAAAGAATGCCAAAGGATCAAATGGAGGACAAAAAGGGATGAACGAGACGAACTTGGTCCAAAAAATGTCAAACGATCAAATGGGAGGACGAAGAGGGACGAAGGAGACGAACTTGGTCCAAAGCATGCCAAAGGATCAAATGGGAGGACGAACGAGACGAACTTAGTCCAAAGAATGCCCAAAGGATCAAATGGGAGAACGAACAGGGACGAACGAGACGAACTTGGTCCAAAGAATGCCCAACGATGAAATGGGAGGATGTAGGGGGACGAACGAGACGTACTTGGTCCAAAGAATGCCCAAGGTTGAAATGGGAGGACGAAAAGGGACGAACGAGACGAACGTGGTCCAAAGAATGCCAAAGGATCAAATGGGAGGACGAACGAGACCAACTTGGTACAAAGAATGTCAAAGGATCAAATGGGAGGACGAAGAGGGACGAACGAGACGAACTTGGTCCAAAGAATGCCAAAGGATCAAATGGGGGACAAACGAGACGAACTTGGTCCAAAGAATCCCAAGGATCAAACGGGAGGACGTAGAGGGAGGAACGAGACGAACTTGGTCCAAAGAATGCCCAAATGATCAAATGGGAGGACGAACAGGGACAAACGAGGCGAACATGGTCCAAAGAATGCCAAAGGTTCAAATGGGATGACGAACGAGACCAACATGGTACAAAGAATGCCAAAGGATCAAATGGGAGGACGAAGAGGGACGAACGACACGAACTTGATCCAAAGATTGCCCAAGGATGAAATGGGAGGACGAAAAGGGACGAACGAGACGAACTTGGTCCAAAGAATGTCAAAGGATCAAATGGGAGGACGAAGAGGGACGAAGGAGACGAACATGGCCCAAAGAATGCCAAAGGATCAAATGGGAGAACGAAGAGGGACGAAGGAGACGAACATGGCCCAAAGAATGCCAAAGGATCAAATGGGAGAACGAACGTGACGAACTTGGTACAAAGAATGCCCAAGGATCAAATGGGAGGACGAACAGGGACGAACGAGACGAACATGGTCCAAAGAATGCCAATGGATCAAATTGGAGGACGTAAAGGGACGAACGAGACGAACTTGGTCCAAAGAATGCCAATGGATCAAATGGAGGACGAAAAGGGACGAACGAGAAGAACTTGGTCCGAAGAATGTCAAAGGATCAAATGTGAGGACGAAGAGGGACGAAGGAGACGAACTTGGTCCAAAGAATGCCAAAGGATCGAATGGGAGGACGAACGAGACCAACTTGCTACAAAGAATGCGAAAGGATCAAATGGGAGGACGAAGAGGGACGAACGAGACGAACTTGGTCCAAAGATTGCTCAAGGATGAAATGGGAGGACGAAAAGGGACGAACGAGACGAACTTGGTCCAAAGAATGCCAAAGGATCAAATGGGGGACAAACGGGACGAACTTGGTCCAAAGAATGCCCAAGGATCAAATGGGAGGACGTAGAGGGACGAACGAGACGAACTTGGTCCAAAGAATGCCCAAAGGATCAAATGGGAGGACGAACAGGGACGAACGAGACGAACTTGGTCCAAAGAATGCCAAAGGATCAAATGGAAGGACGAACGTGACGAACTTGGTACAATGAATGCCCAACGATCAAATGGGAGGACGCAGAGGGACGAACGAGACGAACATGGTCCAAAGAATGCCAAAGGATAAAATGGAGGACAAAAAGGGATGAACGAGACGAACTTGGTCCAAAAAATGTCAAAGGATCAAATGGGAGGACGAAGAGGGACGAAGGAGACGAACTTGGTCCAAAGCATGCCAAAGGATCGAATGGGAGGACGAACGAGACCAACTTGCTACAAAGAATGCGAAAGGATCAAATGGGAGGACGAAGAGGGACGAACGAGACGAACTTGGTCCAAAGATTGCTCAAGGATGAAATGGGAGGACGAAAAGGGACGAACGAGACGAACTTGGTCCAAAGAATGCCAAAGGATCAAATGGGGGACAAACGGGACGAACTTGGTCCAAAGAATGCCCAAGGATCAAATGGGAGGACGTACAGGGACGAACGAGACGAACATGGTCCAAAGAATGCCCAAAGGATCAAATGGGAGGACGAACAGGGACGAACGAGACGAACTTGGTCCAAAGAATGCCAAAGGATCAAATGGAAGGACGAACGTGACGAACTTGGTACAAATAATGCCCAAGGATCAAATGGGAGGACGAACAGGGACGAACGAGAAGAACTTGGTCCAAAGAATGCCAATGGATCAAATGGGAGGACGTAGAGGGACGAACGAGACGAACTTGGTCCAAAGAATGCCAATGGATCAAATGGGAGGACGAACGTGACGAACTTGGTACAAGGAATGCCCAACGATCAAATGGGAGGACGCAGAGGGACGAACGAGACGAACATGGTCCAAAGAATGCCAAAGGATCAAATGGAGGACAAAAAGGGATGAACAAGACGAACTTGGTCCAAAGAATGCCAATGGATCAAATGGGAGGACGTAGAGGGACGAACGAGACGAACATGGTCCAAAGAATGCCCAAAGGATCAAATGGGAGGACGAACAGGGACGAACGAGACGAACTTGGTCCAAAGAATGCCAAAGGATCAAATGGAAGGACGAACGTGACGAACTTGGTACAAATAATGCCCAAGGATCAAATGGGAGGACGAACAGGGACGAACGAGAAGAACTTGGTCCAAAGAATGCCAATGGATCAAATGGGAGGACGTAGAGGGACGAACGAGACGAACTTGGTCCAAAGAATGCCAATGGATCAAATGGGAGGACGAACGTGACGAACTTGGTACAAGGAATGCCCAACGATCAAATGGGAGGACGCAGAGGGACGAACGAGACGAACATGGTCCAAAGAATGCCAAAGGATCAAATGGAGGACAAAAAGGGATGAACGAGACGAACTTGGTCCAAAAAATGTCAAACGATCAAATGGGAGGACGAAGAGGGACGAAGGAGACGAACTTGGTCCAAAGCATGCCAAAGGATCAAATGGGAGGACGAACGAGACGAACTTAGTCCAAAGAATGCCCAAAGGATCAAATGGGAGAACGAACAGGGACGAACGAGACGAACTTGGTCCAAAGAATGCCCAACGATGAAATGGGAGGATGTAGGGGGACGAACGAGACGTACTTGGTCCAAAGAATGCCCAAGGTTGAAATGGGAGGACGAAAAGGGACGAACGAGACGAACGTGGTCCAAAGAATGCCAAAGGATCAAATGGGAGGACGAACGAGACCAACTTGGTACAAAGAATGTCAAAGGATCAAATGGGAGGACGAAGAGGGACGAACGAGACGAACTTGGTCCAAAGAATGCCAAAGGATCAAATGGGGGACAAACGAGACGAACTTGGTCCAAAGAATCCCAAGGATCAAACGGGAGGACGTAGAGGGAGGAACGAGACGAACTTGGTCCAAAGAATGCCCAAATGATCAAATGGGAGGACGAACAGGGACAAACGAGGCGAACATGGTCCAAAGAATGCCAAAGGTTCAAATGGGATGACGAACGAGACCAACATGGTACAAAGAATGCCAAAGGATCAAATGGGAGGACGAAGAGGGACGAACGACACGAACTTGATCCAAAGATTGCCCAAGGATGAAATGGGAGGACGAAAAGGGACGAACGAGACGAACTTGGTCCAAAGAATGTCAAAGGATCAAATGGGAGGACGAAGAGGGACGAAGGAGACGAACATGGCCCAAAGAATGCCAAAGGATCAAATGGGAGAACGAAGAGGGACGAAGGAGACGAACATGGCCCAAAGAATGCCAAAGGATCAAATGGGAGAACGAACGTGACGAACTTGGTACAAAGAATGCCCAAGGATCAAATGGGAGGACGAACAGGGACGAACGAGACGAACATGGTCCAAAGAATGCCAATGGATCAAATTGGAGGACGTAAAGGGACGAACGAGACGAACTTGGTCCAAAGAATGCCAATGGATCAAATGGAGGACGAAAAGGGACGAACGAGACGAACTTGGTCCGAAGAATGTCAAAGGATCAAATGTGAGGACGAAGAGGGACGAAGGAGACGAACTTGGTCCAAAGAATGCCAAAGGATCGAATGGGAGGACGAACGAGACCAACTTGCTACAAAGAATGCGAAAGGATCAAATGGGAGGACGAAGAGGGACGAACGAGACGAACTTGGTCCAAAGATTGCTCAAGGATGAAATGGGAGGACGAAAAGGGACGAACGAGACGAACTTGGTCCAAAGAATGCCAAAGGATCAAATGGGGGACAAACGGGACGAACTTGGTCCAAAGAATGCCCAAGGATCAAATGGGAGGACGTAGAGGGACGAACGAGACGAACTTGGTCCAAAGAATGCCCAAAGGATCAAATGGGAGGACGAACAGGGACGAACGAGACGAACTTGGTCCAAAGAATGCCAAAGGATCAAATGGAAGGACGAACGTGACGAACTTGGTACAATGAATGCCCAACGATCAAATGGGAGGACGCAGAGGGACGAACGAGACGAACATGGTCCAAAGAATGCCAAAGGATAAAATGGAGGACAAAAAGGGATGAACGAGACGAACTTGGTCCAAAAAATGTCAAAGGATCAAATGGGAGGACGAAGAGGGACGAAGGAGACGAACTTGGTCCAAAGCATGCCAAAGGATCGAATGGGAGGACGAACGAGACCAACTTGCTACAAAGAATGCGAAAGGATCAAATGGGAGGACGAAGAGGGACGAACGAGACGAACTTGGTCCAAAGATTGCTCAAGGATGAAATGGGAGGACGAAAAGGGACGAACGAGACGAACTTGGTCCAAAGAATGCCAAAGGATCAAATGGGGGACAAACGGGACGAACTTGGTCCAAAGAATGCCCAAGGATCAAATGGGAGGACGTAGAGGGACGAACGAGACGAACATGGTCCAAAGAATGCCCAAAGGATCAAATGGGAGGACGAACAGGGACGAACGAGACGAACTTGGTCCAAAGAATGCCAAAGGATCAAATGGAAGGACGAACGTGACGAACTTGGTACAAATAATGCCCAAGGATCAAATGGGAGGACGAACAGGGACGAACGAGAAGAACTTGGTCCAAAGAATGCCAATGGATCAAATGGGAGGACGTAGAGGGACGAACGAGACGAACTTGGTCCAAAGAATGCCAATGGATCAAATGGGAGGACGAACGTGACGAACTTGGTACAAGGAATGCCCAACGATCAAATGGGAGGACGCAGAGGGACGAACGAGACGAACATGGTCCAAAGAATGCCAAAGGATCAAATGGAGGACAAAAAGGGATGAACAAGACGAACTTGGTCCAAAAATGTCAAACGATCAAATGGGAGGACGAAGAGGGACGAAGGAGACGAACTTGGTCCAAAGCATGCCAAAGGATCAAATGGGAGGACGAACGAGACGAACTTAGTCCAAAGAATGCCCAAAGGATCAAATGGGAGAACGAACAGGGACGAACGAGACGAACTTGGTCCAAAGAATGCCCAACGATGAAATGGGAGGATGTAGGGGGACGAACGAGACGTACTTGGTCCAAAGAATGCCCAAGGTTGAAATGGGAGGACGAAAAGGGACGAACGAGACGAACGTGGTCCAAAGAATGCCAAAGGATCAAATGGGAGGACGAACGAGACCAACTTGGTACAAAGAATGTCAAAGGATCAAATGGGAGGACGAAGAGGGACGAACGAGACGAACTTGGTCCAAAGAATGCCAAAGGATCAAATGGGGGACAAACGAGACGAACTTGGTCCAAAGAATCCCAAGGATCAAACGGGAGGACGTAGAGGGAGGAACGAGACGAACTTGGTCCAAAGAATGCCCAAATGATCAAATGGGAGGACGAACAGGGACAAACGAGGCGAACATGGTCCAAAGAATGCCAAAGGTTCAAATGGGATGACGAACGAGACCAACATGGTACAAAGAATGCCAAAGGATCAAATGGGAGGACGAAGAGGGACGAACGACACGAACTTGATCCAAAGATTGCCCAAGGATGAAATGGGAGGACGAAAAGGGACGAACGAGACGAACTTGGTCCAAAGAATGTCAAAGGATCAAATGGGAGGACGAAGAGGGACGAAGGAGACGAACATGGCCCAAAGAATGCCAAAGGATCAAATGGGAGAACGAACGTGACGAACTTGGTACAAAGAATGCCCAAGGATCAAATGGGAGGACGAACAGGGACGAACGAGACGAACATGGTCCAAAGAATGCCAATGGATCAAATTGGAGGACGTAAAGGGACGAACGAGACGAACTTGGTCCAAAGAATGCCAATGGATCAAATGGAGGACGAAAAGGGACGAACGAGACGAACTTGGTCCGAAGAATGTCAAAGGATCAAATGTGAGGACGAAGAGGGACGAAGGAGACGAACTTGGTCCAAAGAATGCCAAAGGATCGAATGGGAGGACGAACGAGACCAACTTGCTACAAAGAATGCGAAAGGATCAAATGGGAGGACGAAGAGGGACGAACGAGACGAACTTGGTCCAAAGATTGCTCAAGGATGAAATGGGAGGACGAAAAGGGACGAACGAGACGAACTTGGTCCAAAGAATGCCAAAGGATCAAATGGGGGACAAACGGGACGAACTTGGTCCAAAGAATGCCCAAGGATCAAATGGGAGGACGTAGAGGGACGAACGAGACGAACTTGGTCCAAAGAATGCCCAAAGGATCAAATGGGAGGACGAACAGGGACGAACGAGACGAACTTGGTCCAAAGAATGCCAAAGGATCAAATGGAAGGACGAACGTGACGAACTTGGTACAAGGAATGCCCAACGATCAAATGGGAGGACGCAGAGGGACGAACGAGACGAACATGGTCCAAAGAATGCCAAAGGATAAAATGGAGGACAAAAAGGGATGAACGAGACGAACTTGGTCCAAAAAATGTCAAAGGATCAAATGGGAGGACGAAGAGGGACGAAGGAGACGAACTTGGTCCAAAGCATGCCAAAGGATCGAATGGGAGGACGAACGAGACCAACTTGCTACAAAGAATGCGAAAGGATCAAATGGGAGGACGAAGAGGGACGAACGAGACGAACTTGGTCCAAAGATTGCTCAAGGATGAAATGGGAGGACGAAAAGGGACGAACGAGACGAACTTGGTCCAAAGAATGCCAAAGGATCAAATGGGGGACAAACGGGACGAACTTGGTCCAAAGAATGCCCAAGGATCAAATGGGAGGACGTAGAGGGACGAACGAGACGAACATGGTCCAAAGAATGCCCAAAGGATCAAATGGGAGGACGAACAGGGACGAACGAGACGAACTTGGTCCAAAGAATGCCAAAGGATCAAATGGAAGGACGAACGTGACGAACTTGGTACAAATAATGCCCAAGGATCAAATGGGAGGACGAACAGGGACGAACGAGAAGAACTTGGTCCAAAGAATGCCAATGGATCAAATGGGAGGACGTAGAGGGACGAACGAGACGAACTTGGTCCAAAGAATGCCAATGGATCAAATGGGAGGATGAACGTGACGAACTTGGTACAAGGAATGCCCAACGATCAAATGGGAGGACGCAGAGGGACGAACGAGACGAACATGGTCCAAAGAATGCCAAAGGATCAAATGGAGGACAAAAAGGGATGAACGAGACGAACTTGGTCCAAAAAATGTCAAACGATCAAATGGGAGGACGAAGAGGGACGAAGGAGACGAACTTGGTCCAAAGCATGCCAAAGGATCAAATGGGAGGACGAACGAGACGAACTTAGTCCAAAGAATGCCCAAAGGATCAAATGGGAGAACGAACAGGGACGAACGAGACGAACTTGGTCCAAAGAATGCCCAACGATGAAATGGGAGGATGTAGGGGGACGAACGAGACGTACTTGGTCCAAAGAATGCCCAAGGTTGAAATGGGAGGACGAAAAGGGACGAACGAGACGAACGTGGTCCAAAGAATGCCAAAGGATCAAATGGGAGGACGAACGAGACCAACTTGGTACAAAGAATGTCAAAGGATCAAATGGGAGGACGAAGAGGGACGAACGAGACGAACTTGGTCCAAAGAATGCCAAAGGATCAAATGGGGGACAAACGAGACGAACTTGGTCCAAAGAATCCCAAGGATCAAACGGGAGGACGTAGAGGGAGGAACGAGACGAACTTGGTCCAAAGAATGCCCAAATGATCAAATGGGAGGACGAACAGGGACAAACGAGGCGAACATGGTCCAAAGAATGCCAAAGGTTCAAATGGGATGACGAACGAGACCAACATGGTACAAAGAATGCCAAAGGATCAAATGGGAGGACGAAGAGGGACGAACGACACGAACTTGATCCAAAGATTGCCCAAGGATGAAATGGGAGGACGAAAAGGGACGAACGAGACGAACTTGGTCCAAAGAATGTCAAAGGATCAAATGGGAGGACGAAGAGGGACGAAGGAGACGAACATGGCCCAAAGAATGCCAAAGGATCAAATGGGAGAACGAACGTGACGAACTTGGTACAAAGAATGCCCAAGGATCAAATGGGAGGACGAACAGGGACGAACGAGACGAACATGGTCCAAAGAATGCCAATGGATCAAATTGGAGGACGTAAAGGGACGAACGAGACGAACTTGGTCCAAAGAATGCCAATGGATCAAATGGAGGACGAAAAGGGACGAACGAGACGAACTTGGTCCGAAGAATGTCAAAGGATCAAATGTGAGGACGAAGAGGGACGAAGGAGACGAACATGGTCCAAAGAATGCCAAAGGATCGAATGGGAGGACGAACGAGACCAACTTGCCACAAAGAATGCGAAAGGATCAAATGGGAGGACGAAGAGGGACGAACGAGACGAACTTGGTCCAAAGATTGCTCAAGGATGAAATGGGAGGACGAAAAGGGACGAACGAGACGAACTTGGTCCAAAGAATGCCAAAGGATCAAATGGGGGACAAACGGGACGAACTTGGTCCAAAGAATGCCCAAGGATCAAATGGGAGGACGTAGAGGGACGAACGAGACGAACTTGGTCCAAAGAATGCCCAAAGGATCAAATGGGAGGACGAACAGGGACGAACGAGACGAACTTGGTCCAAAGAATGCCAAAGGATCAAATGGAAGGACGAACGTGACGAACTTGGTACAAGGAATGCCCAACGATCAAATGGGAGGACGCAGAGGGACGAACGAGACGAACATGGTCCAAAGAATGCCAAAGGATCAAATGGAGGACAAAAAGGGATGAACGAGACGAATTTGGTCCAAAAAATGTCAAAGGATCAAATGGGAGGACGAAGAGGGACGAAGGAGACGAACTTGGTCCAAAGCATGCCAAAGGATCAAATGGGAGGACGAACGAGACGAACTTAGTCCAAAGAATGCCCAAAGGATCAAATGGGAGAACGAACAGGGACGAACGAGACGAACTTGGTCCAAAGAATGCCCAACGATGAAATGGGAGGATGTAGAGGGACGAACGAGACGTACTTGGTCCAAAGAATGCCCAAGGTTGAAATGGGAGGACGAAAAGGGACGAACGAGACGAACGTGGTCCAAAGAATGCCAAAGGATCAAATGGGAGGACGAACGAGACCAACTTGGTACAAAGAATGTCAAAGGATCAAATGGGAGGACGAAGAGGGACGAACGAGACGAACTTGGTCCAAAGAATGCCAAAGGATCAAATGGGGGACAAACGAGACGAACTTGGTCCAAAGAATCCCAAGGATCAAACGGGAGGACGTAGAGGGAGGAACGAGACGAACTTGGTCCAAAGAATGCCCAAAGGATCAAATGGGAGGACGAACAGGGACAAACGAGGCGAACTTGGTCCAAAGAATGCCAAAGGTTCAAATGGGATGACGAACGAGACCAACATGGTACAAAGAATGCCAAAGGATCAAATGGGAGGACGAAGAGGGACGAACGACACGAACTTGATCCAAAGATTGCCCAAGGATGAAATGGGAGGACGAAAAGGGACGAACGAGACGAACTTGGTCCAAAGAATGTCAAAGGATCAAATGGGAGGAGGAAGAGGGACGAACGAGACGAACTTGGCCCAAAGAATGCCAAAGGATCAAATGGGAGGACGAACGTGACGAACTTGGTACAAAGAATGCCCAAGGATCAAATGGGAGGACGAACAGGGACGAACTAGACGAACATGGTCCAAAGAATGCCAATGGATCAAATGGGAGGACGTAAAGGGACGAACGAGACGAACTTGGTCCAAAGAATGCCTATGGATCAAATGGGAGGACGAACGTGACGAACTTGGTACAAGGAATGCCCAACGATCAAATGGGAGGACGCAGAGGGACGAACGAGACGAACATGGTCCAAAGAATGCCAAAGGATCAAATGGAGGACAAAAAGGGATGAACGAGACGAACTTGGTCCAAAAAATGTCAAAGGATCAAATGGGAGGACGAAGAGGGACGAAGGAGACGAACTTGGTCCAAAGAATGCCAAAGGATCAAATGGGAGGACGAACGAGACGAACTTAGTCCAAAGAATGCCCAAAGGATCAAATGGGAGAACGAACAGGGTCGAACGAGACGAACTTGGTCCAAAGAATGCCCAACGATGAAATGGGAGGATGTAGAGGGACGAACGAGACGTACTTGGTCCAAAGAATGCCCAAGGTTGAAATGGGAGGACGAAAAGGGACGAACGAGACGAACGTGGTCCAAAGAATGCCAAAGGATCAAATGGGAGGACGAACGAGACCAACTTGGTAAAAAGAATGTCAAAGGATCAAATGGGAGGACGAAGAGGGACGAACGAGACGAACTTGGTCCAAAGAATGCCAAAGGATCAAATGGGAGGACGAACGAGACCAACTTGCTACAAAGAATGCGAAAGGATCAAATGGGAGGACGAAGAGGGACGAACGAGACGAACTTGGTCCAAAGATTGCTCAAGGATGAAATGGGAGGACGAAAAAGGACGAACGAGACGAACTTGGTCCAAAGAATGCCAAAGGATCAAATGGGGGACAAACGGGACGAACTTGGTCCAAAGAATGCCCAAGGATCAAATGGGAGGACGTAGAGGGACGAACGAGACGAACTTGGTCCAAAGAATGCCCAAAGGATCAAATGGGAGGACGAACAGGGACGAACGAGACGAACTTGGTCCAAAGAATGCCAAAGGATCAAATGGAAGGACGAACGTGACAAACTTGGTACAAATAATGCCCAAGGATCAAATGGGAGGACGAACAGGGACGAACGAGAAGAACTTGGTCCAAAGAATGCCAATGGATCAAATGGGAGGACGTAGAGGGACGAACGAGACGAACTTGGTCCAAAGAATGCCAATGGATCAAATGGGAGGACGAACGTGACGAACTTGGTACAAGGAATGCCCAACGATCAAATGGGAGGACGCAGAGGGACGAACGAGACGAACATGGTCCAAAGAATGCCAAAGGATCAAATGGAGGACAAAAAGGGATGAACGAGACGAACTTGGTCCAAAAAATGTCAAAGGATCAAATGGGAGGACGAAGAGGGACGAAGGAAACGAACTTGGTCCAAAGAATGCCAAAGGATCAAATGGGAGGACGAACGAGACGAACTTAGTCCAAAGAATGCCCAAAGGATCAAATGGGAGAACGAACAGGGTCGAACGAGACGAACTTGGTCCAAAGAATGCCCAACGATGAAATGGGAGGATGTAGAGGGACGAACGAGACGTACTTGGTCCAAAGATTGCCCAAGGTTGAAATGGGAGGACGAAAAGGGACGAACGAGACGAACGTGGTCCAAAGAATGCCAAAGGATCAAATGGGAGGACGAACGAGACCAACTTGGTACAAAGAATGTCAAAGGATCAAATGGGAGGACGAAGAGGGACGAACGAGACGAACTTGGTCCAAAGAATGCCAAAGGATCAAATGGGAGGACGAACGAGACCAACTTGCTACAAAGAATGCGAAAGGATCAAATGGGAGGACGAAGAGGGACGAACGAGACGAACTTGGTCCAAAGATTGCTCAAGGATGAAATGGGAGGACGAAAAGGGACGAACGAGACGAACTTGGTCCAAAGAATGCCAAAGGATCAAATGGGGGACAAACGGGACGAACTTGGTCCAAAGAATGCCCAAGGATCAAATGGGAGGACGTAGAGGGACGAACGAGACGAACATGGTCCAAATAATGCCCAAGGATCAAATGGGAGGACGAACAGGGACGAACGAGAAGAACTTGGTCCAAAGAATGCCAATGGATCAAATGGGAGGACGTAGAGGGACGAACGAGACGAACTTGGTCCAAAGAATGCCAATGGATCAAATGGGAGGACGAACGTGACGAACTTGGTACAAGGAATGCCCAACGATCAAATGGGAGGACGCAGAGGGACGAACGAGACGAACATGCTCCAAAGAATGCCAAAGGATCAAATGGAGGACAAAAAGGGATGAACGAGACGAACTTGGTCCAAAAAATGTCAAACGATCAAATGGGAGGACGAAGAGGGACGAAGGAGACGAACTTGGTCCAAAGCATGCCAAAGGATCAAATGGGAGGACGAACGAGACGAACTTAGTCCAAAGAATGCCCAAAGGATCAAATGGGAGAACGAACAGGGACGAACGAGACGTACTTGGTCCAAAGAATGCCCAAGGTTGAAATGGGAGGACGAAAAGGGATGAACGAGACGAACGTGGTCCAAAGAATGCCAAAGGATCAAATGGGAGGACGAACGAGACCAACTTGGTACAAAGAATGTCAAAGGATCAAATGGGAGGACGAAGAGGGACGAACGAGACGAACTTGGTCCAAAGAATGCCAAAGGATCAAATGGGGGACAAACGAGACGAACTTGGTCCAAAGAATCCCAAGGATCAAACGGGAGGACGTAGAGGGAGGAACGAGACGAACTTGGTCCAAAGAATGCCCAAATGATCAAATGGGAGGACGAACAGGGACAAACGAGGCGAACATGGTCCAAAGAATGCCAAAGGTTCAAATGGGATGACGAACGAGACCAACATGGTACAAAGAATGCCAAAGGATCAAATGGGAGGACGAAGAGGGACGAACGACACGAACTTGATCCAAAGATTGCCCAAGGATGAAATGGGAGGACGAAAAGGGACGAACGAGACGAACTTGGTCCAAAGAATGTCAAAGGATCAAATGGGAGGACGAAGAGGGACGAAGGAGACGAACATGGCCCAAAGAATGCCAAAGGATCAAATGGGAGAACGAACGTGACGAACTTGGTACAAAGAATGCCCAAGGATCAAATGGGAGGACGAACAGGGACGAACGAGACGAACATGGTCCAAAGAATGCCAATGGATCAAATTGGAGGACGTAAAGGGACGAACGAGACGAACTTGGTCCAAAGAATGCCAATGGATCAAATGGAGGACGAAAAGGGACGAACGAGACGAACTTGGTCCGAAGAATGTCAAAGGATCAAATGTGAGGACGAAGAGGGACGAAGGAGACGAACTTGGTCCAAAGAATGCCAAAGGATCGAATGGGAGGACGAACGAGACCAACTTGCTACAAAGAATGCGAAAGGATCAAATGGGAGGACGAAGAGGGACGAACGAGACGAACTTGGTCCAAAGATTGCTCAAGGATGAAATGGGAGGACGAAAAGGGACGAACGAGACGAACTTGGTCCAAAGAATGCCAAAGGATCAAATGGGGGACAAACGGGACGAACTTGGTCCAAAGAATGCCCAAGGATCAAATGGGAGGACGTAGAGGGACGAACGAGACGAACTTGGTCCAAAGAATGCCCAAAGGATCAAATGGGAGGACGAACAGGGACGAACGAGACGAACTTGGTCCAAAGAATGCCAAAGGATCAAATGGAAGGACGAACGTGACGAACTTGGTACAAGGAATGCCCAACGATCAAATGGGAGGACGCAGAGGGACGAACGAGACGAACATGGTCCAAAGAATGCCAAAGGATCAAATGGAGGACAAAAAGGGATGAACGAGACGAACTTGGTCCAAAAAATGTCAAAGGATCAAATGGGAGGACGAAGAGGGACGAAGGAGACGAACTTGGTCCAAAGCATGCCAAAGGATCAAATGGGAGGACGAACGAGACGAACTTAGTCCAAAGAATGCCCAAAGGATCAAATGGGAGAACGAACAGGGACGAACGAGACGAACTTGGTCCAAAGAATGCCCAACGATGAAATGGGAGGATGTAGAGGGACGAACGAGACGTACTTGGTCCAAAGAATGCCCAAGGTTGAAATGGGAGGACGAAAAGGGACGAACGAGACGAACGTGGTCCAAAGAATGCCAAAGGATCAAATGGGAGGACGAACGAGACCAACTTGGTACAAAGAATGTCAAAGGATCAAATGGGAGGACGAAGAGGGACGAACGAGACGAACTTGGTCCAAAGAATGCCAAAGGATCAAATGGGGGACAAACGAGACGAACTTGGTCCAAAGAATCCCAAGGATCAAACGGGAGGACGTAGAGGGAGGAACGAGACGAACTTGGTCCAAAGAATGCCCAAAGGATCAAATGGGAGGACGAACAGGGACAAACGAGGCGAACTTGGTCCAAAGAATGCCAAAGGTTCAAATGGGATGACGAACGAGACCAACATGGTACAAAGAATGCCAAAGGATCAAATGGGAGGACGAAGAGGGACGAACGACACGAACTTGATCCAAAGATTGCCCAAGGATGAAATGGGAGGACGAAAAGGGACGAACGAGACGAACTTGGTCCAAAGAATGTCAAAGGATCAAATGGGAGGAGGAAGAGGGACGAACGAGACGAACTTGGCCCAAAGAATGCCAAAGGATCAAATGGGAGGACGAACGTGACGAACTTGGTACAAAGAATGCCCAAGGATCAAATGGGAGGACGAACAGGGACGAACTAGACGAACATGGTCCAAAGAATGCCAATGGATCAAATGGGAGGACGTAAAGAGACGAACGAGACGAACTTGGTCCAAAGAATGCCAATGGATCAAATGGAGGACGAAAAGGGACGAACGAGACGAACTTGGTCCGAAGAATGTCAAAGGATCAAATGCGAGGACGAAGAGGGACGAAGGAGACGAACTTGGTCCAAAGAATGCCAAAGGATCAAATGGGAGGACGAACGAGACCAACTTGCTACAAAGAATGCCAAAGTATCAAATGGGAGGACGAAGAGGGACGAACGAGACGAACTTGGTCCAAAGATTGCTCAAGGATGAAATGGGAGGACGAAAAGGGACGAACGAGACGAACTTGGTCCAATGAATGCCAAAGGATCAAATGGGGGACAAACGGGACGAACTTGGTCCAAAGAATGCCCAAGGATCAAATGGGAGGACGTAGAGGGACGAACGAGACGAACTTGGTCCAAAGAATGCCCAAAGGATCAAATGGGAGGACGAACAGGGACGAACGAGACGAACTTGGTCCAAAGAATGCCAAAGGATCAAATGGAAGGACGAACGTGACGAACTTGGTACAAATAATGCCCAAGGATCAAATGGGAGGACGAACAGGGACGAACGAGAAGAACTTGGTCCAAAGAATGCCAATGGATCAAATGGGAGGACGTAGAGGGACGAACGAGACGAACTTGGTCCAAAGAATGCCAATGGATCAAATGGGAGGACGAACGTGACGAACTTGGTACAAGGAATGCCCAACGATCAAATGGGAGGATGCAGAGGGACGAACGAGACGAACATGGTCCAAAGAATGCCAAAGGATCAAATGGAGGACAAAAAGGGATGAACGAGACGAACTTGGTCCAAAAAATGACAAAGGATCAAATGGGAGGACGAAGAGGGACGAAGGAGACGAACTTGTTCCAAAGAATGCCAAAGGATCAAATGGGAGGACGAACGAGACGAACTTAGTCCAAAGAATGCCCAAAGAATCAAATGGGAGAACGAACAGGGTCGAACGAGACGAACTTGGTCCAAAGAATGCCCAACGATGAAATGGGAGGATGTAGAGGGACGAACGAGACGTACTTGGTCCAAAGAATGCCCAAGGTTGAAATGGGAGGACGAAAAGGGACGAACGAGACGAACGTGGTCCAAAGAATGCCAAAGGATCAAATGGGAGGACGAACGAGACCAACTTGGTACAAAGAATGTCAAAGGATCAAATGGGAGGACGAAGAGGGACGAACGAGACGAACTTGGTCCAAAGAATGCCAAAGGATCAAATGGGGGACAAACGAGACGAACTTGGTCCAAAGAATCCCAAGGATCAAACAGGAGGACGTAGAGGGAGGAACGAGACGAACTTGGTCCAAAGAATGCCCAAATGATCAAATGGGAGGACGAACAGGGACAAACGAGGCGAACATGGTCCAAAGAATGCCAAAGGTTCAAATGGGATGACGAACGAGACCAACATGGTACAAAGAATGCCAAAGGATCAAATGGGAGGACGAAGAGGGACGAACGACACGAACTTGATCCAAAGATTGCCCAAGGATGAAATGGGAGGACGAAAAGGGACGAACGAGACGAACTTGGTCCAAAGAATGTCAAAGGATCAAATGGGAGGACGAAGAGGGACGAAGGAGACGAACATGGCCCAAAGAATGCCAAAGGATCAAATGGGAGAACGAACGTGACGAACTTGGTACAAAGAATGCCCAAGGATCAAATGGGAGGACGAACAGGGACGAACGAGACGAACATGGTCCAAAGAATGCCAATGGATCAAATTGGAGGACGTAAAGGGACGAACGAGACGAACTTGGTCCAAAGATTGCTCAAGGATGAAATGGGAGGACGAAAAGGGACGAACGAGACGAACTTGGTCCAAAGAATGCCAAAGGATCAAATGGGGGACAAACGGGACGAACTTGGTCCAAAGAATGTCCAAGGATCAAATGGGAGGACGTAGAGGGACGAACGAGACGAACTTGGTCCAAAGAATGCCCAAAGGATCAAATGGGAGGACGAACAGGGACGAACGAGACGAACTTGGTCCAAAGAATGCCAAAGGATCAAATGGAAGGACGAACGTGACGAACTTGGTACAAATAATGCCCAAGGATCAAATGGGAGGACGAACAGGGACGAACGAGAAGAACTTGGTCCAAAGAATGCCAATGGATCAAATGGGAGGACGTAGAGGGACGAACGAGACGAACTTGGTCCAAAGAATGCCAATGGATCAAATGGGAGGACGAACGTGACGAACTTGGTACAAGGAATGCCCAACGATCAAATGGGAGGACGCAGAGGAACGAACGAGACGAACATGGTCCAAAGAATGCCAAAGGATCAAATGGAGGACAAAAAGGGATGAACGAGACGAACTTGGTCCAAAAAATGTCAAAGGATCAAATGGGAGGACGAAGAGGGACGAAGGAGACGAACTTGGTCCAAAGCATGCCAAAGGATCAAATGGGAGGACGAACGAGACGAACTTAGTCCAAAGAATGCCCAAAGGATCAAATGGGAGAACGAACAGGGACGAACGAGACGAACTTGGTCCAAAGAATGCCCAACGATGAAATGGGAGGATGTAGAGGGACGAACGAGACGTACTTGGTCCAAAGAATGCCCAAGGTTGAAATGGGAGGACGAAAAGGGACGAACGAGACGAACGTGGTCCAAAGAATGCCAAAGGATCAAATGGGAGGACGAACGTGACGAACTTGGTACAAAGAATGCCCAAGGATCAAATGGGAGGACGAACAGGGACGAACCAGACGAACATGGTCCAAAGAATGCCAATGGATCAAATGGGAGGACGTAAAGGGACGAACGAGACGAACTTGGTCCAAAGAATGCCAATGGATCAAATAGAGGACGAAAAGGGACGAACGAGACGAACTTGGTCCGAAGAATGTCAAAGGATCAAATGCGAGGATGAAGAGGGACGAAGGAGACGAACTTGGGTCAAAGAATGCCAAAGGATCAAATGGGAGGACGAACGAGACCAACTTGCTACAAAGAATGCCAAAGTATCAAATGGGAGGACGAAGAGGGACGAACGAGACGAACTTGGTCCAAAGATTGCTCAAGGATGAAATGGGAGGACGAAAAGGGACGAACGAGACGAACTTGGTCCAATGAATGCCAAAGGATCAAATGGGGGACAAACGGGACGAACTTGGTCCAAAGAATGCCCAAGGATCAAATGGGAGGACGTAGAGGGACGAACGAGACGAACTTGGTCCAATGAATGCCAAAGGATCAAATGGAAGGACGAACGTGACGAACTTGGTACAAATAATGCCCAAGGATCAAATGGGAGGACGAACAGGGACGAACGAGAAGAACTTGGTCCAAAGAATGCCAATGGATCAAATGGGAGGACGTAGAGGGACGAACGAGACGAACTTGGTCCAAAGAATGCCAATGGATCAAATGGGAGGACGAACGTGACGAACTTGGTACAAGGAATGCCCAACGATCAAATGGGAGGACGCAGAGGGACGAACGAGACGAACATGGTCCAAAGAATGCCAAAGGATCAAATGGAGGACAAAAAGGGATGAACGAGACGAACTTGGTCCAAAAAATGTCAAAGGATCAAATGGGAGGACGAAGAGGGACGAAGGAGACGAACTTGGTCCAAAGAATGCCAAAGGATCAAATGGGAGGACGAACGAGACGAACTTAGTCCAAAGAATGCCCAAAGGATCAAATGGGAGAACGAAGAGGGACGAACGAGACAAACTTGGTCCAAAGATTGCTCAAGGATGAAATGGGAGGACGAAAAGGGACGAACGAGACGAACTTGGTCCAATGAATGCCAAAGGATCAAATGGAGGACAAACGGGACGAACTTGGTCCAAAGAATGCCCAAGGATCAAATGGGAGGACGTAGAGGGACGAACGAGACGAACTTGGTACAAAGAATGCCCAAAGGATCAAATGGGAGGACGAACAGGGACGAACGAGACGAACTTGGTCCAAAGAATGCCAAAGGATCAAATGGAAGGACGAACGTGACGAACTTGGTGCAAATAATGCCCAAGGATCAAATGGGAGGACGAACAAGGACGAACGAGAAGAACTTGGTCCAAAGAATGCCAATGGATCAAATGGGAGGACGAACGTGACGAACTTGGTACAAGGAATGCCCAACGATCAAATGGGAGGACGCAGAGGAACGAACGAGACGAACATGGTCCAAAGAATGCCAAAGGATCAAATGGAGGACAAAAAGGGATGAACGAGACGAACTTGGTCCAAACAATGTCAAAGGATCAAATGGGAGGACGAAGTGGGACGAAGGAGACGAACTTGGTCCAAAGAATGCCAAAGGATCAAATGGGAGGACGAACGAGACGAACTTAGTCCAAAGAATGCCCAAAGGATCAAATGGGAGAACGAACAGGGACGAACGAGACGAACTTGGTCCAAAGAATGGCCAACGATGAAATGGGAGGATGTAGAGGGACGAACGAGACGTACTTGGTCCAAAGAATGCCCAAGGTTGAAATGGGAGGGCGAAAAGGGACGAACGAGACGAACGTGGTCCAAAGAATGCCAAAGGATCAAATGGGAGGACGAACGAGACCAACTTGGTACAAAGAATGTCAAAGGATCAAATGGGAGGACGAAGAGGGACGAACGAGACGAACTTGGTCCAAAGAATGCCAAAGGATCAAATGGGGGACAAACGAGACGAACTTGGTCCAAAGAATCCCAAGGATCAAATGGGAGGACGTAGAGGGAGGAACGAGACGAACTTGGTCCAAAGAATGCCCAAAGGATCAAATGGGAGGACGAACAGGGACAAACGAGGCGAACTTGGTCCAAAGAATGCCAAAGGTTCAAATGGGATGACGAACGAGACCAACATGGTACAAAGAATGCCAAAGGATCAAATGGGAGGACGAAGAGGGACGAACGACACGAACTTGATCCAAAGATTGCCCAAGGATGAAATGGGAGGACGAAAAGGGACGAACGAGACGAACTTGGCCCAAAGAATGCCAAAGGATCAAATGGGAGGACGAACGTGACGAACTTGGTACAAAGAATGCCCAAGGATCAAATGGGAGGACGAACAGGGACGAACTAGACGAACATGGTCCAAAGAATGCCAATGGATCAAATGGGAGGACGTAAAGGGACGAACGAGACGAACTTGGTCCAAAGAATGCCAATGGATCAAATCGAGGACGAAAAGGGACGAACGAGACGAACTTGGTCTGAAGAATGTCAAAGGATCAAATGCGAGGACGAAGAGGGACGAAGGAGACGAACTTGGTCCAAAGAATGCCAAAGGATCAAATGGGAGGACGAACGAGACCAACTTGCTACAAAGAATGCCAAAGGATCAAATGGGAGGACGAAGAGGGACGAACGAGACAAACTTGGTCCAAAGATTGCTCAAGGATGAAATGGGAGGACGAAAAGGGACGAACGAGACGAACTTGGTCCAATGAATGCCAAAGGATCAAATGGGGGACAAACGGGACGAACTTGGTCCAAAGAATGCCCAAGGATCAAATGGGAGGACGTAGAGGGACGAACGAGACGAACTTGTTACAAAAAATGCCCAAAGGATCAAATGGGAGGACGAACAGGGACGAACGAGACGAACTTGGTCCAAAGAATGCCAAAGGATCAAATGGAAGGACGAACGTGACGAACTTGGTACAAATAATGCCCAAGGATCAAATGGGAGGACGAACAGGGACGAACGAGAAAAACTTGGTCCAAAGAATGCCAATGGATCAAATGGGAGGACGTAGAGGGACGAACGAGACGAACTTGGTCCAAAGAATGCCAATGGATCAAATGGGAGGACGAACGTGACGAACTTGGTACAAGGAATGCCCAACGATCAAATGGGAGGACGCAGAGGAACGAACGAGACGAACATGGTCCAAAGAATGCCAAAGGATCAAATGGAGGACAAAAAGGGATGAACGAGACGAACTTGGTCCAAAAAACGTCAAAGGATCAAATGGGAGGACGAAGAGGGACGAAGGAGATGAACTTGGTCCAAAGCATGCCAAAGGATCAAATGGGAGGACGAACGAGACGAACTTAGTCCAAAGAATGCCCAAAGGATCAAATGGGAGAACGAACAGGGACGAACGAGACGAACTTGGTCCAAAGAATGCCCAACGATGAAATGGGAGGATGTAGAGGGACGAACGAGACGTACTTGGTCCAAAGAATGCCCAAGGTTGAAATGGGAGGACGAAAAGGGACGAACGAGACGAACGTGGTCCAAAGAATGCCAAAGGATCAAATGGGAGGACGAACGAGACCAACTTGGTACAAAGAATGTCAAAGGATCAAATGGGAGGACGAAGAGGGACGAACGAGACGAACATGGTCCAAAGAAAGCCAAAGGATCAAATGGGGGACAAACGAGACGAACTTGGTCCAAAGAAGCCAAAGGATCAAACGGGAGGACGTAGAGGGAGGAACGAGACGAACTTGGTCCAAAGAATGCCCAAATGATCAAATGGGAGGACGAACAGGGACAAACGAGGCGAACTTGGTCCAAAGAATGCCAAAGGTTCAAATGGGATGACGAACGAGACCAACATGGTACAAAGAATGCCAAAGGATCAAATGGGATGACGAACGAGACCAACATGGTACAAAGAATGCCAAAGGATCAAATGGGAGGACGAAGAGGGACGAACGACACGAACTTGATCCAAAGATTGCCCAAGGATGAAATGGGAGGACGAAAAGGGACGAACGAGACGAACTTGGTCCAAAGAATGTCAAAGGATCAAATGGGAGGACGAAGAGGGACGAACGAGACGAACTTGGCCCAAAGAATGCCAAAGGATCAAATGGGAGGACGAACGTGACGAACTTGGTACAAAGAATGCCCAAGGATCAAATGGGAGGACGAACAGGGACGAACTAGACGAACATGGTCCAAAGAATGCCAATGGATCAAATGGGAGGACGTAAAGGGACGAACGAGACGAACTTGGTCCAAAGAATGCCAATGGATCAAATGGAGGACGAAAAGGGACGAACGAGACGAACTTGGTCCGAAGAATGTCAAAGGATCAAATGCGAGGATGAAGAGGGACGAAGGAGACGAACTTGGGTCAAAGAATGCCAAAGGATCAAATGGGAGGACGAACGAGACCAACTTGCTACAAAGAATGCCAAAGTATCAAATGGGAGGACGAAGAGGGACGAACGAGACGAACTTGGTCCAAAGATTGCTCAAGGATGAAATGGGAGGACGAAAAGGGACGAACGAGACGAACTTGGTCCAATGAATGCCAAAGGATCAAATGGGGGACAAACGGGACGAACTTGGTCCAAAGAATGCCCAAGGATCAAATGGGAGGACGTAGAGGGACGAACGAGACGAACTTGGTCCAATGAATGCCAAAGGATCAAATGGAAGGACGAACGTGACGAACTTGGTACAAATAATGCCCAAGGATCAAATGGGAGGACGAACAGGGACGAACGAGAAGAACATGGTCCAAAGAATGCCAATGGATCAAATGGGAGGACGTAGAGGGACGAACGAGACGAACTTGGTCCAAAGAATGCCAATGGATCAAATGGGAGGACGAACGTGACGAACTTGGTACAAGGAATGCCCAACGATCAAATGGGAGGACGCAGAGGGACGAACGAGACGAACATGGTCCAAAGAATGCCAAAGGATCAAATGGAGGACAAAAAGGGATGAACGAGACGAACTTGGTCCAAAAAATGTCAAAGGATCAAATGGGAGGACGAAAAGGGACGAACGAGACGAACGTGGTCCAAAGAATGCCAAAGGATCAAATGGGAGGACGAACGAGACCAACTTGGTACAAAGAATGTCAAAGGATCAAATGGGAGGACGAAGAGGGACGAACGAGACGAACTTGGTCCAAAGAATGCCAAAGGATCAAATGGGGGACAAACGAGACGAACATGGTCCAAAGAATCCCAAGGATCAAATGGGAGGACGTAGAGGGAGGAACGAGACGAACTTGGTCCAAAGAATGCCCAAAGGATCAAATGGGAGGACGAACAGGGACAAACGAGGTGAACTTGGTCCAAAGAATGCCAAAGGTTCAAATGGGATGACGAACGAGACCAACATGGTACAAAGAATGCCAAAGGATCAAATGGGAGGACGAAGAGGGACGAACGACACGAACTTGATCCAAAGATTGCCCAAGGATGAAATGGGAGGACGAAAAGGGACGAACGAGACGAACTTGGTCCAAAGAATGTCAAAGGATCAAATGGGAGGACGAAGAGGGACGAACGAGACGAACTTGGCCCAAAGAATGCCAAAGGATCAAATGGGAGGACGAACGTGACGAACTTGGTACAAAGAATGCCCAAGGATCAAATGGGAGGATGAACAGGGACGAACTAGACGAACATGGTCCAAAGAATGCCAATGGATCAAATGGGAGGACGTAAAGGGACGAACGAGACGAACTTGGTCCAAAGAATGCCAATGGATCAAATGGAGGACGAAAAGGGACGAACGAGACGAACTTGGTCCGAAGAATGTCAAAGGATCAAATGCGAGGACGAAGAGGGACGAAGGAGACGAACTTGGTCCAAAGAATGCCAAAGGATCAAATGGGAGGACGAACGAGACCAACTTGCTACAAAGAATGCCAAAGGATCAAATGGGAGGACGAAGAGGGACGAACGAGACAAACTTGGTCCAAAGATTGCTCAAGGATGAAATGGGAGGACGAAAAGGGACGAACGAGACGAACTTGGTCCAATGAATGCCAAAGGATCAAATGGAGGACAAACGGGACGAACTTGGTCCAAAGAATGCCCAAGGATCAAATGGGAGGACGTAGAGGGACGAACGAGACGAACTTGGTACAAAGAATGCCCAAAGGATCAAATGGGAGGACGAACAGGGACGAACGAGACGAACTTGGTCCAAAGAATGCCAAAGGATCAAATGGAAGGACGAACGTGACGAACTTGGTACAAATAATGCCCAAGGATCAAATGGGAGGACGAACAGGGACGAACGAGAAGAACTTGGTCCAAAGAATGCCAATGGATCAAATGGGAGGACGTAGAGGGACGAACGAGACGAACTTGGTCCAAAGAATGCCAATGGATCAAATGGGAGGACGAACGTGACGAACTTGGTACAAGGAATGCCCAACGATCAAATGGGAGGACGCAGAGGAACGAACGAGACGAACATGGTCCAAAGAATGCCAAAGGATCAAATGGAGGACAAAAAGGGATGAACGAGACGAACTTGGTCCAAAAAACGTCAAAGGATCAAATGGGAGGACGAAGAGGGACGAAGGAGACGAACTTGGTCCAAAGCATGCCAAAGGATCAAATGGGAGGACGAACGAGACGAACTTAGTCCAAAGAATGCCCAAAGGATCAAATGGGAGAACGAACAGGGACGAACGAGACGAACTTGGTCCAAAGAATGCCCAACGATGAAATGGGAGGATGTAGAGGGACGAACGAGACGTACTTGGTCCAAAGAATGCCCAAGGTTGAAATGGGAGGACGAAAAGGGACGAACGAGACGAACGTGGTCCAAAGAATGCCAAAGGATCAAATGGGAGGACGAACGAGACCAACTTGGTACAAAGAATGTCAAAGGATCAAATGGGAGGACGAAGAGGGACGAACGAGACGAACATGGTCCAAAGAATGCCAAAGGATCAAATGGGGGACAAACGAGACGAACTTGGTCCAAAGAATCCAAAGGATCAAACGGGAGGACGTAGAGGGAGGAACGAGACGAACTTGGTCCAAAGAATGCCCAAATGATCAAATGGGAGGACGAACAGGGACAAACGAGGCGAACTTGGTCCAAAGAATGCCAAAGGTTCAAATGGGATGACGAACGAGACCAACATGGTACAAAGAATGCCAAAGGATCAAATGGGATGACGAACGAGACCAACATGGTACAAAGAATGCCAAAGGATCAAATGGGAGGACGAAGAGGGACGAACGACACGAACTTGATCCAAAGATTGCCCAAGGATGAAATGGGAGGACGAAAAGGGACGAACGAGACGAACTTGGTCCAAAGAATGTCAAAGGATCAAATGGGAGGACGAAGAGGGACGAACGAGACGAACTTGGCCCAAAGAATGCCAAAGGATCAAATGGGAGGACGAACGTGACGAACTTGGTACAAAGAATGCCCAAGGATCAAATGGGAGGACGAACAGGGACGAACTAGACGAACATGGTCCAAAGAATGCCAATGGATCAAATGGGAGGACGTAAAGGGACGAACGAGACGAACTTGGTCCAAAGAATGCCAATGGATCAAATGGAGGACGAAAAGGGACGAACGAGACGAACTTGGTCCGAAGAATGTCAAAGGATCAAATGCGAGGATGAAGAGGGACGAAGGAGACGAACTTGGGTCAAAGAATGCCAAAGGATCAAATGGGAGGACGAACGAGACCAACTTGCTACAAAGAATGCCAAAGTATCAAATGGGAGGACGAAGAGGGACGAACGAGACGAACTTGGTCCAAAGATTGCTCAAGGATGAAATGGGAGGACGAAAAGGGACGAACGAGACGAACTTGGTCCAATGAATGCCAAAGGATCAAATGGGGGACAAACGGGACGAACTTGGTCCAAAGAATGCCCAAGGATCAAATGGGAGGACGTAGAGGGACGAACGAGACGAACTTGGTCCAATGAATGCCAAAGGATCAAATGGAAGGACGAACGTGACGAACTTGGTACAAATAATGCCCAAGGATCAAATGGGAGGACGAACAGGGACGAACGAGAAGAACATGGTCCAAAGAATGCCAATGGATCAAATGGGAGGACGTAGAGGGACGAACGAGACGAACTTGGTCCAAAGAATGCCAATGGATCAAATGGGAGGACGAACGTGACGAACTTGGTACAAGGAATGCCCAACGATCAAATGGGAGGACGCAGAGGGACGAACGAGACGAACATGGTCCAAAGAATGCCAAAGGATCAAATGGAGGACAAAAAGGGATGAACGAGACGAACTTGGTCCAAAAAATGTCAAAGGATCAAATGGGAGGACGAAGAGGGACGAAGGAGACGAACTTGGTCCAAAGAATGCCAAAGGATCAAATGGGAGGACGAACGAGACGAACTTAGTCCAAAGAATGCCCAAAGGATCAAATGGGAGAACGAACAGGGACGAACGAGACGAACTTGGTCCAAAGAATGCCCAACGATGAAATGGGAGGATGTAGAGGGACGAACGAGACGTACTTGGTCCAAAGAATGCCCAAGGTTGAAATGGGAGGACGAAAAGGGACGAACGAGACGAACGTGGTCCAAAGAATGCCAAAGGATCAAATGGGAGGACGAACGAGACCAACTTGGTACAAAGAATGTCAAAGGATCAAATGGGAGGACGAAGAGGGACGAACGAGACGAACTTGGTCCAAAGAATGCCAAAGGATCAAATGGGGGACAAACGAGACGAACATGGTCCAAAGAATCCCAAGGATCAAATGGGAGGACGTAGAGGGAGGAACGAGACGAACTTGGTCCAAAGAATGCCCAAAGGATCAAATGGGAGGACGAACAGGGACAAACGAGGTGAACTTGGTCCAAAGAATGCCAAAGGTTCAAATGGGATGACGAACGAGACCAACATGGTACAAAGAATGCCAAAGGATCAAATGGGAGGACGAAGAGGGACGAACGACACGAACTTGATCCAAAGATTGCCCAAGGATGAAATGGGAGGACGAAAAGGGACGAACGAGACGAACTTGGTCCAAAGAATGTCAAAGGATCAAATGGGAGGACGAAGAGGGACGAACGAGACGAACTTGGCCCAAAGAATGCCAAAGGATCAAATGGGAGGACGAACGTGACGAACTTGGTACAAAGAATGCCCAAGGATCAAATGGGAGGACGAACAGGGACGAACTAGACGAACATGGTCCAAAGAATGCCAATGGATCAAATGGGAGGACGTAAAGGGACGAACGAGACGAACTTGGTCCAAAGAAGGCCAATGGATCAAATGGAGGACGAAAAGGGACGAACGAGACGAACTTGGTCCGAAGAATGTCAAAGGATCAAATGCGAGGACGAAGAGGGACGAAGGAGACGAACTTGGTCCAAAGAATGCCAAAGGATCAAATGGGAGGACGAACGAGACCAACTTGCTACAAAGAATGCCAAAGGATCAAATGGGAGGACGAAGAGGGACGAACGAGACAAACTTGGTCCAAAGATTGCTCAAGGATGAAATGGGAGGACGAAAAGGGACGAACGAGACGAACTTGGTCCAATGAATGCCAAAGGATCAAATGGAGGACAAACGGGACGAACTTGGTCCAAAGAATGCCCAAGGATCAAATGGGAGGACGTAGAGGGACGAACGAGACGAACTTGGTACAAAGAATGCCCAAAGGATCAAATGGGAGGACGAACAGGGACGAACGAGACGAACTTGGTCCAAAGAATGCCAAAGGATCAATTGGAAGGACGAACGTGACGAACTTGGTACAAATAATGCCCAAGGATCAAATGGGAGGACGAACAGGGACGAACGAGAAGAACTTGGTCCAAAGAATGCCAATGGATCAAATGGGAGGACGTAGAGGGACGAACGAGACGAACTTGGTCCAAAGAATGCCAATGGATCAAATGGGAGGACGAACGTGACGAACTTGGTACAAGGAATGCCCAACGATCAAATGGGAGGACGCAGAGGAACGAACGAGACGAACATGGTCCAAAGAATGCCAAAGGATCAAATGGAGGACAAAAAGGGATGAACGAGACGAACTTGGTCCAAAAAACGTCAAAGGATCAAATGGGAGGACGAAGAGGGACGAAGGAGACGAACTTGGTCCAAAGCATGCCAAAGGATCAAATGGGAGGACGAACGAGACGAACTTAGTCCAAAGAATGCCCAAAGGATCAAATGGGAGAACGAACAGGGACGAACGAGACGAACTTGGTCCAAAGAATGCCCAACGATGAAATGGGAGGATGTAGAGGGACGAACGAGACGTACTTGGTCCAAAGAATGCCCAAGGTTGAAATGGGAGGACGAAAAGGGACGAACGAGACGAACGTGGTCCAAAGAATGCCAAAGGATCAAATGGGAGGACGAACGAGACCAACATGGTACAAAGAATGTCAAAGGATCAAATGGGAGGACGAAGAGGGACGAACGAGACGAACATGGTCCAAAGAATGCCAAAGGATCAAATGGGGGACAAACGAGACGAACTTGGTCCAAAGAATCCAAAGGATCAAACGGGAGGACGTAGAGGGAGGAACGAGACGAACTTGGTCCAAAGAATGCCCAAATGATCAAATGGGAGGACGAACAGGGACAAACGAGGCGAACTTGGTCCAAAGAATGCCAAATGTTCAAATGGGATGACGAACGAGACCAACATGGTACAAAGAATGCCAAAGGATCAAATGGGATGACGAACGAGACCAACATGGTACAAAGAATGCCAAAGGATCAAATGGGAGGACGAAGAGGAACGAACGACACGAACTTGATCCAAAGATTGCCCAAGGATGAAATGGGAGGACGAAAAGGGACGAACGAGACGAACTTGGTCCAAAGAATGTCAAAGGATCAAATGGGAGGACGAAGAGGGACGAACGAGACGAACTTGGCCCAAAGAATGCCAAAGGATCAAATGGGAGGACGAACGTGACGAACTTGGTACAAAGAATGCCCAAGGATCAAATGGGAGGACGAACAGGGACGAACTAGACGAACATGGTCCAAAGAATGCCAATGGATCAAATGGGAGGACGTAAAGGGACGAACGAGACGAACTTGGTCCAAAGAATGCCAATGGATCAAATGGAGGACGAAAAGGGACGAACGAGACGAACTTGGTCCGAAGAATGTCAAAGGATCAAATGCGAGGATGAAGAGGGACGAAGGAGACGAACTTGGGTCAAAGAATGCCAAAGGATCAAATGGGAGGACGAACGAGACCAACTTGCTACAAAGAATGCCAAAGTATCAAATGGGAGGACGAAGAGGGACGAACGAGACGAACTTGGTCCAAAGATTGCTCAAGGATGAAATGGGAGGACGAAAAGGGACGAACGAGACGAACTTGGTCCAATGAATGCCAAAGGATCAAATGGGGGACAAACGGGACGAACTTGGTCCAAAGAATGCCCAAGGATCAAATGGGAGGACGTAGAGGGACGAACGAGACGAACTTGGTCCAATGAATGCCAAAGGATCAAATGGAAGGACGAACGTGACGAACTTGGTACAAATAATGCCCAAGGATCAAATGGGAGGACGAACAGGGACGAACGAGAAGAACATGGTCCAAAGAATGCCAATGGATCAAATGGGAGGACGTAGAGGGACGAACGAGACGAACTTGGTCCAAAGAATGCCAATGGATCAAATGGGAGGACGAACGTGACGAACTTGGTACAAGGAATGCCCAACGATCAAATGGGAGGACGCAGAGGGACGAACGAGACGAACATGGTCCAAAGAATGCCAAAGGATCAAATGGAGGACAAAAAGGGATGAACGAGACGAACTTGGTCCAAAAAATGTCAAAGGATCAAATGGGAGGACGAAGAGGGACGAAGGAGACGAACTTGGTCCAAAGAATGCCAAAGGATCAAATGGGAGGACGAACGAGACGAACTTAGTCCAAAGAATGCCCAAAGGATCAAATGGGAGAACGAACAGGGACGAACGAGACGAACTTGGTCCAAAGAATGCCCAACGATGAAATGGGAGGATGTAGAGGGACGAACGAGACGTACTTGGTCCAAAGAATGCCCAAGGTTGAAATGGGAGGACGAAAAGGGACGAACGAGACGAACGTGGTCCAAAGAATGCCAAAGGATCAAATGGGAGGACGAACGAGACCAACTTGGTACAAAGAATGTCAAAGGATCAAATGGGAGGACGAAGAGGGACGAACGAGACGAACTTGGTCCAAAGAATGCCAAAGGATCAAATGGGGGACAAACGAGACGAACATGGTCCAAAGAATCCCAAGGATCAAATGGGAGGACGTAGAGGGAGGAACGAGACGAACTTGGTCCAAAGAATGCCCAAAGGATCAAATGGGAGGACGAACAGGGACAAACGAGGCGAACTTGGTCCAAAGAATGCCAAAGGTTCAAATGGGATGACGAACGAGACCAACATGGTACAAAGAATGCCAAAGGTTCAAATGGGAGGACGAAGAGGGACGAACGACACGAACTTGATCCAAAGATTGCCCAAGGATGAAATGGGAGGACGAAAAGGGACGAACGAGACGAACTTGGTCCAAAGAATGTCAAAGGATCAAATGGGAGGACGAAGAGGGACGAACGAGACGAACTTGGCCCAAAGAATGCCAAAGGATCAATTGGGAGGACGAACGTGACGAACTTGGTACAAAGAATGCCCAAGGATCAAATGGGAGGACGAACAGGGACGAACTAGACGAACATGGTCCAAAGAATGCCAATGGATCAAATGGGAGGACGTAAAGGGACGAACGAGACGAACTTGGTCCAAAGAATGCCAATGGATCAAATGGAGGACGAAAAGGGACGAACGAGACGAACTTGGTCCGAAGAATGTCAAAGGATCAAATGCGAGGACGAAGAGGGACGAAGGAGACGAACTTGGTCCAAAGAATGCCAAAGGATCAAATGGGAGGACGAACGAGACCAACTTGCTACAAAGAATGCCAAAGGATCAAATGGGAGGACGAAGAGGGACGAACGAGACAAACTTGGTCCAAAGATTGCTCAAGGATGAAATGGGAGGACGAAAAGGGACGAACGAGACGAACTTGGTCCAATGAATGCCAAAGGATCAAATGGAGGACAAACGGGACGAACTTGGTCCAAAGAATGCCCAAGGATCAAATGGGAGGACGTAGAGGGACGAACGAGACGAACTTGGTACAAAGAATGCCCAAAGGATCAAATGGGAGGACGAACAGGGACGAACGAGACGAACTTGGTCCAAAGAATGCCAAAGGATCAAATGGAAGGACGAACGTGACGAACTTGGTGCAAATAATGCCCAAGGATCAAATGGGAGGACGAACAAGGACGAACGAGAAGAACTTGGTCCAAAGAATGCCAATGGATCAAATGGGAGGACGTAGAGGGACGAACGAGACGAACTTGGTCCAAAGAATGCCAATGGATCAAATGGGAGGACGAACGTGACGAACTTGGTACAAGGAATGCCCAACGATCAAATGGGAGGACGCAGAGGAACGAACGAGACGAACATGGTCCAAAGAATGCCAAAGGATCAAATGGAGGACAAAAAGGGATGAACGAGACGAACTTGGTCCAAAAAATGTCAAAGGATCAAATGGGAGGACGAAGAGGGACGAAGGAGACGAACTTGGTCCAAAGAATGCCAAAGGATCAAATGGGAGGACGAACGAGACGAACTTAGTCCAAAGAATGCCCAAAGGATCAAATGGGAGAACGAACAGGGACGAACGAGACGAACTTGGTCCAAAGAATGCCCAACGATGAAATGGGAGGATGTAGAGGGACGAACGAGACGTACTTGGTCCAAAGAATGCCCAAGGTTGAAATGGGAGGGCGAAAAGGGACGAACGAGACGAACGTGGTCCAAAGAATGCCAAAGGATCAAATGGGAGGACGAACGAGACCAACTTGGTACAAAGAATGTCAAAGGATCAAATGGGAGGACGAAGAGGGACGAACGAGACGAACTTGGTCCAAAGAATGCCAAAGGATCAAATGGGGGACAAACGAGATGAACTTGGTCCAAAGAATCCCAAGGATCAAATGGGAGGACGTAGAGGGAGGAACGAGACGAACTTGGTCCAAAGAATGCCCAAAGGATCAAATGGGAGGACGAACAGGGACAAACGAGGCGAACTTGGTCCAAAGAATGCCAAAGGTTCAAATGGGATGACGAACGAGACCAACATGGTACAAAGAATGCCAAAGGATCAAATGGGAGGACGAAGAGGGACGAACGACACGAACTTGATCCAAAGATTGCCCAAGGATGAAATGGGAGGACGAACAGGGACGAACGAGACGAACTTGGTCCAATGAATGCCAAAGGATCAAATGGGGGACAAACGGGACGAACTTGGTCCAAAGAATGCCCAAGGATCAAATGGGAGGACGTAGAGGGAGGAACGAGACGAACTTGGTCCAAAGAATGCCCAAAGGATCAAATGGGAGGACGAACAGGGACAAACGAGGCAAACTTGGTCCATAGAATGCCAAAGGTTCAAATGGGATGACGAACGAGACCAACATGGTACAAAGAATGCCAAAGGATCAAATGGGAGGACGAAGAGGGACGAACGACACGAACTTGGTCCAAAGAATGCCCAAGGATCAAATGGGAGAACGAACAGGGACGAACGAGACGAACTTGTTCCAAAGAATGCCCAACGATGAAATGGGAGGATGTAGAGGGACGAACGAGACGTACTTGGTCCAAAGAATGCCCAAGGTTGAAATGGGAGGGCGAAAAGGGACGAACGAGACGAACGTGGTCCAAAGAATGCCAAAGGATCAAATGGGAGGACGAACGAGACCAACTTGGTACAAAGAATGTCAAAGGATCAAATGGGAGGACGAAGAGGGACGAACGAGACGAACTTGGTCCAAAGAATGCCAAAGGATCAAATGGGGGACAAACGAGACGAACTTGGTCCAAAGAATCCCAAGGATCAAATGGGAGGACGTAGAGGGAGGAACGAGACGAACTTGGTCCAAAGAATGCCCAAAGGATCAAATGGGAGGACGAACAGGGACAAACGAGGCGAACTTGGTCCAAAGAATGCCAAAGGTTCAAATGGGATGACGAACGAGACCAACATGGTACAAAGAATGCCAAAGGATCAAATGGGAGGACGAAGAGGGACGAACGACACGAACTTGATCCAAAGATTGCCCAAGGATGAAATGGGAGGACGAAAAGGGACGAACGAGACGAACTTGGTCCAAAGAATGTCAAAGGATCAAATGGGAGGACGAAGAGGGACGAACGAGACGAACTTGGCCCAAAGAATGGCAAAGGATCAAATGGGAGGACGAACGTGACGAACTTGGTACAAAGAATGCCCAAGGATCAAATGCGAGGACGAACAGGGACGAACTAGACGAACATGGTCCAAAGAATGCCAATGGATCAAATGGGAGGACGTAAAGGGACGAACGAGACGAACTTGGTCCAAAGAATGCCAATGGATCAAATGGAGGACGAAAAGGGACGAACGAGACGAACTTGGTCCGAAGAATGTCAAAGGATCAAATGCGAGGACGAAGAGGGACGAAGGAGACGAACTTGGTCCAAAGAATGCCAAAGGATCAAATGGGAGGACGAACGAGACCAACTTGCTACAAAGAATGCCAAAGGATCAAATGGGAGGACGAAGAGGGACGAACGAGACAAACTTGGTCCAAAGATTGCTCAAGGATGAAATGGGAGGACGAAAAGGGACGAACGAGACGAACTTGGTCCAATGAATGCCAAAGGATCAAATGGGGGACAAACGGGACGAACTTGGTCCAAAGAATGCCCAAGGATCAAATGGGAGGACGTAGAGGGACGAACGAGACGAACTTGTTACAAAGAATGCCCAAAGGATCAAATGGGAGGACGAACAGGGACGAACGAGACGAACTTGGTCCAAAGAATGCCAAAGGATCAAATGGAAGGACGAACGTGACGAACTTGGTACAAATAATGCCCAAGGATCAAATGGGAGGACGAACAGGGACGAACGAGAAGAACTTGGTCCAAAGAATGCCAATGGATCAAATGGGAGGACGTAGAGGGACGAACGAGACGAACTTGGTCCAAAGAATGCCAATGGATCAAATGGGAGGACGAACGTGACGAACTTGGTACAAGGAATGCCCAACGATCAAATGGGAGGACGCAGAGGAACGAACGAGACGAACATGGTCCAAAGAATGCCAAAGGATCAAATGGAGGACAAAAAGGGATGAACGAGACGAACTTGGTCCGAAAAATGTCAAAGGATCAAATGGGAGGACGAAGAGGGACGAAGGAGATGAACTTGGTCCAAAGAATGCCAAAGGATCAAATGGGAGGACGAACGAGACGAACTTAGTCCAAAGAATGCCCAAAGGATCAAATGGGAGAACGAAGAGGGACGAACGAGACGAACTTGGTCCAAAGAATGCCCAACGATGAAATGGGAGGATGTAGAGGGACGAACGAGACGTACTTGGTCCAAAGAATGCCCAAGGTTGAAATGGGAGGACGAAAAGGTACGAACGAGACGAACGTGGTCCAAAGAATGCCAAAGGATCAAATGGGAGGACGAACGAGACCAACTTGGTACAAAGAATGTCAAAGGATCAAATGGGAGGACGAAGAGGGACGAACGAGACGAACTTGGTCCAAAGAATGCCAAAGGATCAAATGGGGGACAAACGAGATGAACATGGTCCAAAAAATCCCAAGGATCAAATGGGAGGACGTAGAGGGAGGAACGAGACGAACTTGGTCCAAAGAATGCCCAAAGGATCAAATGGGAGGACGAACAGGGACAAACGAGGCGAACTTGGTCCAAAGAATGCCAAAGGTTCAAATGGGATGACGAACGAGACCAACATGGTACAAAGAATGCCAAAGGATCAAATGGGAGGACGAAGAGGGACGAACGACACGAACTTGATCCAAAGATTGCCCAAGGATGAAATGGGAGGACGAAAAGGGACGAACGAGACGAACTTGGTCCAAAGAATGTCAAAGGATCAAATGGGAGGACGAAGAGGGACGAACGAGACGAACTTGGCCCAAAGAATGGCAAAGGATCAAATGGGAGGACGAACGTGACGAACTTGGTACAAAGAATGCCCAAGGATCAAATGGGAGGACGAACAGGGACGAACTAGACGAACATGGTCCAAAGAATGCCAATGGATCAAATGTGAGGACGTAAAGGGACGAACGAGACGAACTTGGTCCAAAGAATGCCAATGGATCAAATGGAGGACGAAAAGGGACGAACGAGACGAACTTGGTCCGAAGAATGTCAAAGGATCAAATGCGAGGACGAAGAGGGACGAAGGAGACGAACTTGGTCCAAAGAATGCCAAAGGATCAAATGGGAGGACGAACGAGACCAACTTGCTACAAAGAATGCCAAAGGATCAAATGGGAGGACGAAGAGGGACGAACGAGACAAACTTGGTCCAAAGATTGCTCAAGGATGAAATGGGAGGACGAAAAGGGACGAACGAGACGAACTTGGTCCAATGAATGCCAAAGGATCAAATGGAGGACAAACGGGACGAACTTGGTCCAAAGAATGCCCAAGGATCAAATGGGAGGACGTAGAGGGACGAACGAGACGAACTTGGTACAAAGAATGCCCAAAGGATCAAATGGGAGGACGAACAGGGACGAACGAGACGAACTTGGTCCAAAGAATGCCAAAGGATCAAATGGAAGGACGAACGTGACGAACTTGGTGCAAATAATGCCCAAGGATCAAATGGGAGGACGAACAAGGACGAACGAGAAGAACTTGGTCCAAAGAATGCCAATGGATCAAATGGGAGGACGTAGAGGGACGAACGAGACGAACTTGGTCCAAAGAATGCCAATGGATCAAATGGGAGGACGAACGTGACGAACTTGGTACAAGGAATGCCCAACGATCAAATGGGAGGACGCAGAGGAACGAACGAGACGAACATGGTCCAAAGAATGCCAAAGGATCAAATGGAGGACAAAAAGGGATGAACGAGACGAACTTGGTCCAAAAAATGTCAAAGGATCAAATGGGAGGACGAAGAGGGACGAAGGAGACGAACTTGGTCCAAAGAATGCCAAAGGATCAAATGGGAGGACGAACGAGACGAACTTAGTCCAAAGAATGCCCAAAGGATCAAATGGGAGAACGAACAGGGACGAACGAGACGAACTTGGTCCAAAGAATGCCCAACGATGAAATGGGAGGATGTAGAGGGACGAACGAGACGTACTTGGTCCAAAGAATGCCCAAGGTTGAAATGGGAGGGCGAAAAGGGACGAACGAGACGAACGTGGTCCAAAGAATGCCAAAGGATCAAATGGGAGGACGAACGAGACCAACTTGGTACAAAGAATGTCAAAGGATCAAATGGGAGGACGAAGAGGGACGAACGAGACGAACTTGGTCCAAAGAATGCCAAAGGATCAAATGGGAGGACGAAGAGGGACGAACGAGACGAACTTGGTCCAAAGATTGCTCAAGGATGAAATGGGAGGACGAAAAGGGACGAACGAGACGAACTTGGTCCAATGAATGCCAAAGGATCAAATGGGGGACAAACGGGACGAACTTGGTCCAAAGAATGCCCAAGGATCAAATGGGAGGACGTAGAGGGAGGAACGAGACGAACTTGGTCCAAAGAATGCCCAAAGGATCAAATGGGAGGACGAACAGGGACAAACGAGGCGAACTTGGTCCATAGAATGCCAAAGGTTCAAATGGGATGACGAACGAGACCAACATGGTACAAAGAATGCCAAAGGATCAAATGGGAGGACGAAGAGGGACGAACGACACGAACTTGGTCCAAAGATTGCCCGAGGATGAAATGGTAGGACGAAAAGGGACGAACGAGACGAACTTGGTCCGAAGAATGTCAAAGGATCAAATGGGAGGACGAAGAGGGACGAAGGAGACGAACTTGGCCCAAAGAATGCCAAAGGATCAAATGGGAGGACGAACGTGACGAACTTGGTACAAAGAATGCCCAAGGATCAAATGGGAGGACGAACAGGGACGAACGAGACGAACATGGTCCAAAGAATGCCAATGGATCAAATGGAAGGACGTAAAGGGACGAACGAGACGAACTTGGTCCAAAGAATGCCAATGGATCAAATGGAGGACGAAAAGGGATGAACGAGACGAACTTGGTTCGAAGAATGTCAAAGGATCAAATGCAAGGACGAAGAGGGACGAAGGAGACGAACTTGGTCCAAAGAATGCCAAAGGATCAAATGGGAGGACGAACGAGACCAACTTGCTACAAAGAATGCCAAAGGATCAAATGGGAGGACGAAGAGGGACGAACGAGACGAACTTGGTCCAAAGATTGCTCAAGGATGAAATGGGAGGACGAAAAGGGACGAACGAGACGAACATGGTCCAAAGAATGCCAAAGGCTCAAATGGGGGACAAACGGGACGAACTTGGTCCAAAGAATGCCCAAGGATCAAATGGGAGGACGTAGAGGGACGAACGAGACGAACTTGGTCCAAAGAATGCCCAAAGGATCAAATGGGAGGACGAACAGGGACGAACGAGACGAACTTGGTCCAAAGAATGCCAAAGGTTCAAATGGGAGGACGAACGAGACCAACTTGGTATAAAGAATGCCAAAGGATCAAATGGGAGGACGAAGAGGGACGAACGAGACGAACTTGGTCCAAAGATTGTCCAAGGATGAAATGGGAGGACGAAAAGGGACGAACGAGACGAACTTGGTCCAAAGAATGTCAAAGGATCTAATGGGAGGACGAAGAGGGACGATGGAGACGAACTTGGCCCAATGAATGCCAAAGGATCGAATGGGAGGACGAATGTGACGAATTTGGTACAAAGAATGCCCAAGGATCAAATGGGAGGACGAACAGGGACGAACGAGACGAACTTGGTCCAAAGAATGCCAATGGATCAAATAGGAGGACGTAGAGGGAGGAACGAGACGAACTTGGTCCAAAGAATGCCCAAAGGATCAAATGGGAGGACGAACAGGGACAAACGAGGCGAACTTGGTCCATAGAATGCCAAAGGTTCAAATGGGATGACGAACGAGACCAACATGGTACAAAGAATGCCAAAGGATCAAATGGGAGGACGAAGAGGGACGAACGACATGAACTTGGTCCAAAGATTGCCCAAGGATGAAATGGTAGGACGAAAAGGGACGAACGAGACGAACTTGGTCCAAAGAATGTCAAAGGATCAAATGGGAGGACGAAGAGGGACGAAGGAGACGAACTTGGCCCAAAGAATGCCAAAGGATCAAATGGGAGGACGAACGTGACGAACTTGGTACAAAGAATGCCCAAGGATCAAATGGGAGGACGAACAGGGACGAACGAGACGAGCATGGTCCAAAGAATGCCAATGGATCAAATGGAAGGACGTAAAGGGACGAACGAGACGAACTTGGTCCAAAGAATGCCAATGGATCAAATGGAGGACGAAAAGGGATGAACGAGACGAACTTGGTTCGAAGAATGTCAAAGGATCAAATGCAAGGACGAAGAGGGACGAAGGAGACGAACTTGGTCCAAAGAATGCCAAAGGATCAAATGGGAGGACGAACGAGACCAACTTGCTACAAAGAATGCCAAAGGATCAAATGGGAGGACGAAGAGGGACGAACGAGACGAACTTGGTCCAAAGATTGCTCAAGGATGAAATGGGAGGTCGAAAAGGGACGAACGAGACGAACATGGTCCAAAGAATGCCAAAGGCTCAAATGGGGGACAAACGGGACGAACTTGGTCCAAAGAATGCCCAAGGATCAAATGGGAGGACGTAGAGGGACGAACGAGACGAACTTGGTCCAAAGAATGCCCAAAGGATCAAATGGGAGGACGAACAGGGACGAACGAGACGAACTTGGTCCAAAGAATGCCAAAGGTTCAAATGGGAGGACGAACGAGACCAACTTGGTATAAAGAATGCCAAAGGATCAAATGGGAGGACGAAGAGGGACGAACGAGACGAACTTGGTCCAAAGATTGTCCAAGGATGAAATGGGAGGACGAAAAGGGACGAACGAGACGAACTTGGTCCAAAGAATGTCAAAGGATCTAATGGGAGGACGAAGAGGGACGATGGAGACGAACTTGGCCCAATGAATGCCAAAGGATCGAATGGGAGGACGAATGTGACGAATTTGGTACAAAGAATGCCCAAGGATCAAATGGGAGGACGAACAGGGACGAACGAGACGAACTTGGTCCAAAGAATGCCAATGGATCAAATAGGAGGACGTAGAGGGAGGAACGAGACGAACATGGTCCAACGAATGGCCAAAGGATCCAATGGGAGGACGAACAGGGATGAACGAGACGAACTTGGTCCAAAGAATACCAAAGGTTCAAATGGGAGGACGAACGAGACCAACATGGTACAAAGAATGACAAAGGATCAAATGGGAGGACAAAGTAGGACGAACGAGACGAACTTGGTCCAAAGATTGCCCAAGGATGAAATGGGAGGACGAAAAGTGACGAACGAGACGAACTTGGTCCAAACAATGTCAAAGGATCAAATGCGAGGACGAAGAGGGACGAAGGAGACGAACTTGGTCCAAAGAATGCCAAAGGATCATATGGGAGGACGAACGAGACGAACTTGCTACATAGAATGCCAAACGATCAAATGGGAGGACGAAGAGGGACGAACGAGACGAACATGGTCCAAAGATTGCCCAAGGATGAAATGGGAAGACGAAAAGGGACGAACGGGACGAACTTGGGCCAAAGAATGCCCAAGGATCAAATGGGAGGACGTTGAGGGACGAACGAGACTAACTTGGTCCAAAGAATGCCCAAAGGATCAAATGGGAGGAAGAACAGGGACGAACTTGGTACAAAGAATGCCAAAGGATCAAATGGGAGGACGAAGAGGGACGAACGAGACGAACTTGGTCCAAAGATTGCCCAAGGATGAAATGGGAGGACGAAAAGGGACGAACGAGACGAACTTGGTCCAAAGAATGTCAAAGGATCAAAAGGGAGGACGAAGAGGGACGAAGGAGACGAACTTGGCCCAAAGAATGCCGAAGGATCAAATGGGAGGACGAACGTAACGAACTTGGCCCAAAGAATGCCAAAGGATCAAATGGGAGGACGAACGTAACGAACATGGTCCAAAGAATGCCAATGGATCAAATGGGAGGACGTAGAGGGACGAACGAGACGAACATGGTCCAACGAATGCCAATGGATCAAATGGGAGGACGTAGAGGGACGAACGAGACGAACATGGTCCAAAGAATGTCAAAGGATCAAATGCGAGGACGAAGAGGGACGAAGGAGACGAACTTGGTCCAAAGAATGCCAAAGGATCAAATGGGAGGACGAACGAGACCAACTTTCTACAAAGAATGCCAAAGGATCAAATGGGAGGACGAAACGGGACGAACGAGACGAACTTGGTCCAAAGATTGCCCAAGGATGAAATGGGAGGACGAAAAGGGACGAACGAGACGAATTTGGTCCAAAGAATGCCAAAGGATCAAATGGGGGATGAACAGGACGAACTTGGTCCAAAGAATGCCAAAGGATCAAATGGAGGACGAAAAGGGACGAACGAGACGAACTTTGTCCAAAGAATGTCAAACGATCAAATGGGAGGACGAAGAGGGAAGAAGGAGACGAACTTGGTGCAACGAATGCCAAAAGATCAAATGGGAGGACGAACATGACGAACTTCGTACAAAGAATGCGCAAGGATCAAATGGGAGGACGTTGAGGGACGAACGAGACGAACTTGGTCCAAAGAATGCCCAAAGGATCAAATGGGAGGACGAACAGGGACGAACTTGGTACAAAGAATGCCAAAGGATCAAATGGGAGGACGAAGAGGGACGAACGAGACGAACTTTGTCCAAAGATTTCCCAAGGATGAAATGGGAGGACGAAAAGGGACGAACGAGACGAACATGGTCCAAAGAATGTCAAAGGATCAAATGCGAGGACGAAGAGGGACGAAGGAGACGAACTTGGTCCAAAGAATGCCAAAGGATCAAATGGGAGGACGAACGAGACCAACTTGCTACAAAGAATGCCAAAGGATCAAATGGGAGGACGAAACGGGACGAACAAGACGAACTTGGTGCAAGGATTGCCCAAGGATGAAATGGGAGGACGAAAAGGGACGAACGAGACGAACTTGGTCCAAAGAATGCCAAAGGATCAAATGGGGGATGAACAGGACGAACTTGGTCCAAAGAATGCCAAAGGATCAAATGGAGGACGAAAAGGGACGAACGAGACGAACTTTGTCCAGAGAATGTCAAACGATCAAATGGGAGGACGAAGAGGGACGAAGGAGACGAACTTGGTGCAAAGAATGCCAAAAGATCAAATGGGAGGACGAACATGACGAACTTCGTACAAAGAATGCCCAAGGATCAAATGGGAGGACGTAGAGGGACGATCGAGACGAACTTGGTCCAAAGAATGCCCAAAGGATCAAATGGGAGGACGAGCAGGGACGAACTTGGTACAAAGAATGCCAAAGGATCAAATGGGAGGACGAAGAGGGACGAACGAGACGAACTTGGTCCAAAGAATGCCAAAGGATCAAATGGGGGACGAACGGGACGAACTTGGGCCAAAGAATGCCCAAGGATCAAATAGGAGGACGTTGAGGGACGAACGAGGCGAACTTGGTCCAAAGAATGCCAAAGGTTCAAATGGGATGACGAACGAGACCAACATGGTACAAAGAATGCCAAAGGATCAAATGGGAGGACGAAGAGGGACGAACGACACGAACTTGGTCCAAAGATTGCCCAAGGATGAAATGGGAGGACGAAAAGGGACGAACGAGACGAACTTGGTCCAAAGAATGTCAAAGGATCAAATGGGAGGACGAAGAGGGACGAAGGAGACGAACATGGCCCAAAGAATGCCAAAGGATCAAATGGAAGGACGAACGTGACGAACTTGGTACAAAGAATGCCCAAGGATCAAATGGGAGGACGAACAGGGACGAACGAGACGAACATGGTCCAAAGAATGCCAATGGATCAAATGGGAGGACGTAAAGGGACGAACGAGACGAACTTGGCCCAAAGAATGCCAATGGATCAAATGGAGGACGAAAAGGGACGAACGAGACGAACTTGGTCCAAAGAATGCCAGAGGATCAAATGGGTGGACGAACGAGACCAACTTGCTACAAAGAATGCCAAAGGATCAAATGGGAGGACGAAGAGGGACGAACGAGATGAACATGGTCCAAAGATTGCTCAAGGATGAAATGGGAGGACGAAAAGGGACGAACGAGACGAACATGGTCCAAAGAATGCCAAAGGATCAAATGGGGGTAAAACGGGAGGAACTTTGTCCAAAGAATGCCCAAGGATCAAATGGGAGTACGTAGAGGGACGAACGAGATGAACTTGGTCCAAAGAATGCCCAAAGGATAAAATGGGAGGACGAACAGGGACGAACGAGACAAACTTGGTCCAAAGAATGCCAAAGGATCAAATGGGAGGACGAACGTGACGAACTTGGTACAAATAATGCCCAAGGATCAAATGGGAGGACGAACAGGGACGAACGAGACGAACTTGGTCCAAAGAATGCCCAAAGGATCAAATGGGAGGACGAACAGGGACGAACGAGACAAACTTGGTCCAAAGAATGCCAAAGGATCAAATGGGAGGACGAACGTGACGAACTTGGTACAAATAATGCCCAAGGATCAAATGGGAGGACGAACAGGGACGTACGAGAAGAACTTGGTCCAAAGAATGCCAATGGATCAAATGGGAGGACGTAGAGGGACGAACGAGACGAACTTGGTCCAAAGAATGCCAATGGATCAAATGGGAGGACGAACGAGACGAACTTGGTCCAAAGAATGCCAAAGGATCAAATGGAGGACAAAAAGGGATGAACGAGACGAACTTGGTCCAAAAAATGTCCAAGGATCAAATGGGAGGACGAAGAGCGACGAAGGAGACGAACTTGGTCCAAAGAATGCCAAAGGATCAAATGGGAGGACGAACGAGATGAACTTAGTCCAAAGAATGCCCAAAGGATCAAATGGGAGAACGAACAGGGATGAACGAGACGAACATGGTCCAATGAATGCCCAAAGATGAAATGGGAGGATGTAGAGGGACGAACGAGACGTACTTGGTCCAAAGAATGCCCAAGGATGAAATGGGAGGACGAAAAGGGACGAACGAGACGAACGTGGTCCTAAAAATGCCAAAGGATCAAATGGGAGGACGAACGAGACCAACTTGGTACAAAGAATGTCAAAGGATCAAATGGGAGGACGAAGAGGGACGAACGAGACGAACTTGGTCCAAAGAATGCCAAAGGATCAAATGGGGGACAAACGAGACGAATTTGGTCCAAAGAATCCCAAGGATCAAATGGGAGGACGTAGAGGGAGGAACGAGACGAACTTGCTCCAAAGAATGCCCAAAGGATCAAATGGGAGGACGAACAGGGACAAACGAGGCGAACTTGGTCCAAAGAATGCCAAAGGTTCAAATGGGATGACGAACGAGACCAACATGGTACAAAGAATGCCAAAGGATCAAATGGGAGGACGAAGAGGGACGAACGACACGAACTTGGTCCAAAGATTGCCCAAGGATGAAATGGGAGGACGAAAAGGGACGAACGAGACGAACTTGGTCCAAAGAATGTCAAAGGATCAAATGGGAGGACGAACGTGACTAACTTGGTACAAAGAATGCCCAAGGATCAAATGGGAGGACGACCAGGGACGAACGAGACGAAGATGGTCCAAAGAATGCCAATGGATCAAATGGGAGGACGTAAAGGGACGAACGAGACGAACTTGGTCCATAGAATGCCAATGGATCAAATGGAGGACGAAAAGGGACGAACGAGACGAACTTGGTCCGAAGAATGTCAAAGGATCAAATGCGAGGACGAAGAGGGACGAAGGAGACGAACTTGGTCCAAAGAATGCCAAAAGATCATATGGGAGGACGAACGAGACCAACTTGCTACAAAGAATGCCAAACGATCAAACGGGAGGACGAAGAGGGACGAACGAGACGAACTTGGTCCAAAGATTGCCCAAGGATGAAATGGGAAGACGAAAAGGGACGAACGAGACGAACTTGGTCCAAAGAATGCCAAAGGATCAAATGGGGGACGAACGGGACGAACTTGGGCCAAAGAATGCCCAAGGATCAAATGGGAGGACGTTGAGGGACGAACGAGACGAACTTGGTCCAAAGAATGCCCAAAGGATCAAATGGGAGGACGAACAGGGACGAACTTGGTACAAAGAATGCCAAAGGATCAAATGGGAGGACTAAGAGGGACGAACGAGACGAACTTGGTCCAAAGATTGCCCAAGGATGAAATGGGAGGACGAAAAGGGACGAACGAGACGAACTTGGTCCAAAGAATGTCAAAGGATCAAATGGGAGGACGAACGTAACGAACTTGGTACAAAGAATGCCCAAGGATCAAATGGGAGGACGAACAGGGACGAACGAGACGAACAAGGTCCAAAGAATGCCAATGGATCAAATAGGAGGACGTAGAGGGACGAACGAGACGAACATGGTCCAAAGAATGCCAATGGATCAAATGGGAGGACGTAGAGGGACGAACGATACGAACTTGGTCCAAAGAATGCCAATGGATCAAATGGGAGGACGTAGAGGGACGAAGGTTACGAACATGGTCCAAAGAATGCCAAAGGATCAAATGGGAGGACGAACGAGACCAACTTGCTACAAAGAATGCCAAAGGATCAAATGGGAGGACGAACGTGACGAACTTGATACAAAGAATGCCCAAGGATCAAATGGGAGGACGAACAGGGACGAACAAGACGAACATGGTCCAAAGAATGCCAATGGATCAAATGGGAGGACGTAAAGGGACGAACGAGACGAACTTGGTCCAAAGAATCCCAAGGATCAAATGGGAGGACGTAGAGGGAGGAACGAGACGAACTTGGTCCAAAGAATGCCCAACGGATCAAATGGGAGGACGAACAGGGACAAACGAGGCGAACTTGGTCCAAAGAATGCCAAAGGTTCAAATGGGATGACGAACGAGACCAACATGGTACAAAGAATGCCAAAGGATCAAATGGGAGGACGAAGAGGGACGAACGACACGAACTTGGTCCAAAGATTGCCCAAGGATGAAATGGGAGGACGAAAAGGGACGAACGAGACGAACTTGGTCCAAAGAATGTCAAAGGATCAAATGGGAGGACGAAGAGGGACGAAGGAGACGAACTTGGCCCAAAGAATGCCAAAGGATCAAATGGGAGGACGAACGTAACGAACTTGGTACAAAGAATGCCCAAGGATCAAATGGGAGGACGAACAGGGACGAACGAGACGAACAAGGTCCAAAGAATGCCAATGGATCAAATAGGAGGACGTAGAGGGACGAACGAGACGAACATGGTCCAAAGAATGCCAATGGATCAAATGGGAGGACGTAGAGGGACGAACGATACGAACTTGGTCCAAAGAATGCCAATGGATCAAATGGGAGGACGTAGAGGGACGAAGGTTACGAACATGGTCCAAAGAATGCCAAAGGATCAAATGGGAGGACGAACGAGACCAACTTGCTACAAAGAATGCCAAAGGATCAAATGGGAGGACGAAACGTGACGAACGAGACGAACTTGGTGCAAAGATTGCCCAAGGATGAAATGGGAGGACGAAAAGGGACGAACGAGACGAACTTGGTCCAAAGAATGCCTAAGGATCAAATGGGGGATGAACAGGACGAAGTTGGTGCAAAGAATGCCAAAGGATCGAATGGAGGACGAAAAGGGACGAACGAGACGAACTTTGTCCAAAGAATGTCAAACGATCAAATGGGAGGACGAAGAGGGACGAAGGAGACGAACTTGGTGCAAAGAATGCCAAAAGATCAAATGGGAGGACGAACATGACGAACTTGGTACAAAGAATGCACAAGGATCAAATGGGAGGACGTAGAGGGACGAACGAGACGAACTTGGTCCAAAGAATGCCCAAAGGATCAAATGGGAGGACGAACAAGGACGAACGAGACGAACTTAGTCCAAAGAATGCCCAAAGGATCAAATGGGAGGATGAAGAGGGACGAACGATACGAACTTGGTCCAAAGAATGCCAATGGATCAAATGGGAGGACGTAGAGGGACGAAGGTTACGAACATGGTCCAAAGAATGCCAAAGGATCAAATGGGAGGACGAACGAGACCAACTTGCTACAAAGAATGCCAAAGGATCAAATGGGAGGACGAAACGGGACGAACGAGACGAACTTGGTGCAAAGATTGCCCAAGGATGAAATGGGAGGACGAAAAGGGACGAACGAAACGAACTTGGTCCAAAGAATGCCTAAGGATCAAATGGGGGATGAACAGGACGAAGTTGGTCCAAAGAATGCCAAAGGATCGAATGGAGGACGAAAAGGGACGAACGAGACGAACTTTGTCCAAAGAATGTCAAACGATCAAATGGGAGGACGAAGAGGGACGAAGGAGACGAACTTGGTGCAAAGAATGCCAAAAGATCAAATGGGAGGACGAACATGACGAACTTCGTACAAAGAATGCCCAAGGATCAAATGGGAGGACGTAGAGGGACGAACGAGACGAACTTGGTCCAAAGAATGCCCAAAGGATCAAATTGGGGGACGAACGAGACCAACTTGGTACAAAGAATGCCAAAGGATCAAATGGGAGGACGAAGAGGGACGAACGAGACGAACTTGGTACAAAGATTGTCCAAGGATGAAATGGGAGGACGAAAAGGGACGAACGAGACGAACTTGGTCCAAAGAATGTCAAAGGATCTAATGGGAGGACGAAGAGGGACGATGGAGACGAACTTGGCCCAAAGAATGCCAAAGGATCAAATGGGAGGACGAATGTGACGAAGTTGGTACAAAGAATGCCCAAGGATCAAATGGGAGGACGAACAGGGACGAAAGAGACGAATTTGGTCCAAAGAATGCCAATGGATCAAATAGGAGGACGAACAGGGACGAACGAGACGAATCCAAAGAATGCCAATGGTTCAAATGGGAGGACGAACGAGACCAACATGGTACAAAGAATGACAAAGGATCAAATGGGAGGACAAAGTAGGACGAACGAGACGAACTTGGTCCAAAGATTGCACAAGGATGAAATGGGAGGACGAAAAGGGACGAACGAGACCAACTTGCTACAAAGAATGCCAAACGATCAAATGGGAGGACGAAGAGGGACGAACGAGACGAACTTGGTCCAAAGATTGCCCAAGGATGAAATGGGAAGACGAAAAGGGACGAACGAGACGAACTTGGTCCAAAGAATGCCAAAGGATCAAATGGGGGACGAACGGGACGAACTTGGGCCAAAGAATGCCCAAGGATCAAATGGGAGGACGTTAAGGGACGAACGAGACGAACTTGGTCCAAAGAATGCCCAAAGGATCAAATGGGAGGACGAACAGGGACGAACTTGGTACAAAGAATGCCAAAGGATCAAATGGGAGGACGAAGAGGGACGGACGAGACGAACTTGGTCCAAAGATTGCCCAAGGATGAAATGGGAGGACAAAAAGGGACGAACGAGACGAACTTGGTCCAAAGAATGTCAAAGGATCAAAAGGGAGGACGAAGAGGGACGAAGGAGACGAACGTGGCCCAAAGAATGCCAAAGGATCAAATGAGAGGACGAACGTAACGAACTTGGTACAAAGAATGCCCAAGGATCAAATGGGAGGACGAACAGGGACGAACGAGAAGAACATGGTCCAAAGAATGCCAATAGATCAAATGGGAGGACGTAGAGGGACGAACGAGACGAACATGGTCCAAAGAATGCCAATGGATCAAATGGGAGGTCGTAGAGGGACGAACGAGACGAACTTGGTCCAAAGAATGCCAATGGATCAAATGGGAGGACGTAGAGGGACGAACGAGACGAACATGGTCCAAAGAATGTCAAAGGATCAAATGCGAGGACAAAGAGGGACGAAGGAGACGAACTTGGTCCAAAGAATGCCCAAGGATCAAATGGGAGGACGAACGAGACCAACTTGCTACAAAGAATGCCAAAGGATCAAATGGGAGGACGAAACGGGACGAACGAGACGAACTTGGTCCAAAGATTGCCCATGGATGAAATGGGAGGACGAAAAGGGACGAACGAGATGAACTTGGTCCAAAGAATGCCAAAGGATCAAATGGGGGATGAACAGGACGAACTTGGTCCAAAGAATGCCAAAGGATCAAAAGGAGGACGAAAAGGGACGAACGAGACGAACTTTGTCCAAAGAATGTCAAACGATCAAATGGGAGGACGAAGAGGGACGAACGAGACGAACTTGGTCCAAAGAATGCCAATGGATCAAATGGGAGGACGTAGAGTGACGAACGAGACGAACATGGTCCAAAGAATGTCAAAGGATCAAATGGGAGGACGTAGAGGGACGAACGAGACGAACTTGGTCCAGAGAATGCCCAAAGGATCAAATGGGGGGACGAACGAGACCAACTTGGTACAAAGAATGCCAAAGGATCAAATGGGAGGACGAAGAGGGACGAACGAGACGAACTTGGTCCAAAGATTGTCCAAGGATGAAATGGGAGGACGAAAAGGGACGAACGAGACGAACTTGGTCCAAAGAATGTCAAAGGATCTAATGGGAGGACGAAGAGGGACGATGGAGACGAACTTGACCCAAAGAATGCCAAAGGATCAAATGGGAGGACGAATGTGACGAAGTTGGTACAAAGAATGCCCAAGGATCAAATGGGAGGACAAACAGGGACGAAAGAGACGAATTTGGTCCAAAGAATGCCAATGGATCAAATAGGAGGACGTAGAGGGAGGAACGAGACGAACTTGGTCCAAAGAATGCCCAAAGGATCAAATGGGAGGACGAACAGGGACGAACGAGACGGACTTGGTCCAAAGAATGCCAAAGGTTCAAATGGGAGGACGAAGAGGGACGAAGGAGACGAACATGGTCCACAGAATGCCAAAGGATCATATGGGAGGACGAACGAGACCAACTTGCTACAAAGAATGCCAAACGATCAAATGGGAGGACGAAGAGGGACGAACGAGACGAACTTGGTCCAAAGATTGCCCAAGGATGAAATGGGAAGACGAAAAGGGACGAACGAGACGAACTTGGTCCAAAGAATGCCAAAGGATCAAATGGGGGATGAACGGGACGAACTTGGGCCAAAGAATGCCCAAGGATCAAATGGGAGGACGTTGAGGGACGAACGAGACGAACTTGGTCCAAAGAATGCCCAAAGGATCAAATGGGAGGACGAACAGGGACGAACTTGGTACAAAGAATGCCAAAGGATCAAATGGGAGGACGAAGAGGGACGAACGAGAGGAACATGGTCCATAGAATGCCAATGGATCAAATGGGAGGACGTAGAGGGACGAACGAGACGAACTTGGTCCAAAGAATGCCAATGGATCAAATGGGAGGACGTAGAGGGACGAACGAGACGAACATGGTCCAAAGAATGTCAAAGGATCAAATGCGAGGACGAAGAGGGACGAAGGAGACGAACTTGGTCCAAAGAATGCCAAAGGATCAAATGGGAGGACGAACGAGACCAACTTGCTACAAAGAATGCCAAAGGATCAAATGGGAAGACGAAACGGGACGAACGAGACGAACTTGGTCCAAAGATTGCCCAAGGATGAAATGGGAGGACGAAAAGGGACGAACGAGACGAACTTGGTCCAATGAATGCCAAAGGATCAAATGGGGGATGAACAGGACGAACTTGGTCCAAAGAATGCCAAAGGATCAAATGGAGGACGAAAAGGGACGAACGAGACGAACTTTGTCCAAAGAATGTCAAACGATCAAATGGGAGGACGAAGAGGGACGAAGGAGACGAACTTGGTGCAAAGAATGCCAAAAGATCAAATGGGGGGACGAACGAGACCAACTTGGTACAAAGAATGCCAAAGGATCAAATGGGAGGACGAAGAGGGACGAACGAGACGAACTTGGTCCAAAGGTTGCCCAAGGATGAAATGGGAGGACGAAAAGGGACGAAGGAGACGACCTTGGCCCAAAGAATGCCAAAGGATCAAATGGGAGGACGAACGTGACGAACTTGGTACAAAGAATGCCCAAGGATCAAATGGGAGGATGAACAGGTACGAACGAGACGAACATGGTCCAAAGAATGCCAATGGATCAAATGGGAGGACGTAAAGGGACGAACGAGACGAACTCGGTCCAAGGAATGCCAAAGGATCATATGGGAGGACGAACGAGACCAACTTGTTACAAAGAATGCCAAACGATCAAATGGGAGGACGAAGAGGGACGAACGAGACGAACTTGATCGAAAGATTGCCCAAGGATGAAATGGGAAGACGAAAAGGGACGAACGAGACGAACTTGGTTCAAAGAATGCCAAAGGATCAAATGGGGGACGAACTTGGTCCAAAGAATGCCCAAGGATCAAATGGGAGGACGTTGAGGGACGAACGAAACGAACTTGGTCCAAAGAATGCCCAAAGGATCAAATGGGAGGACGAACAGGGACGAACTTGGTACAAAGAATGCCAAAGGATCAAATGGGAGGACGAAGAGGGACGAACGAGACGAACTTGGTCCAAAGATTGCCCAAGCATGAAATGGGAGGACGAAAAGGGACGAACGAGACGAACTTGGTCCAAAGAATGTCAAAGGATCAAATGGGAGGACGAAGAGGGACGAAGGAGACGAACTTGGCCAAAAGAATGCCAAAGGATCAAATGGGAGGTCGAACGTAACGAACTTGGTACAAAGAATGCCCAAGGATCAAATTGGAGGACGAACAGGGACGAACGAGACGAACATGGTCCAAAGAATGCCAATGGATCAAATGGGAGGACGTAGAGGGACGAACGAGACGAACTTGGTCCAAAGAATGCCAATGGATCAAATGGGAGGACGTAGAGCGAGGGACGAACGAGACGAACTTGGTCCAAAGAATGCCAATGGATCAAATGGGAGGACGTAGAGCGACGAACGAGACGAACTTGGTCCAAAGAATGCCAATGGATCAAATGGGAGGACGTAGAGGGACGAACGAGACGAACATGGTCCAAAGAATGCCAAAGGATCAAATGGGAGGACGAACGTGACGAACTTGGTACAAAGAATGCCCAAGGATCAAATGGGAGGACGAATAGGGACGAACGAGACGAACTTGGTCCAAAGAATGCCAATGGTTCAAATGGGAGGACGTAGAGGGACGAACGAGACGAACTTGGTCCAAAGAATACCAAAGGATCAAATGGGAGGACGAACGAGACCAACTTGCTACAAAGAATGCCAAAGGATCAATTGGGAGGACGAAGAGGGACGAACGAGACGAACTTGGTCCAAAGATTGCCCAAGGATGAAATGGGAGGACGAAAAGGGACGAATGAGACGAACTTGGTCCAAAGAATGCCAAAGGATCAAATGGGGGATGAACAGGACGAACTTGGTCCAAAGAATGCCAAAGGATCAAATGGAGGACGAAAAGGGACGAACGAGACGAACTTTGTCCAAAGAATGTCAAACGATCAAATGGGAGGACGAAGAGGGACGAAGGAGACGAACTTGGTGCAAAGAATGCCAAAAGATCAAATGGGAGGACGAACATGACGAACTTCGTACAAAGAATGCCCAAGGATCAAATGGGAGGACGTAGAGGGACGAACGAGACGAACTTGGTCTAAAGAATGCCCAAAGGATCAAATGGGGGGACGAACGAGACCAACTTGGTACAAAGAATGCCAAAGGATCAAATGGGAGGACGAAGAGGGACGAATGAGACGAACATGGTCCAAAGATTGCCCAAGGATGAAATGGGAGGACGAAAAGGGACGAACGAGACGAACTTGGTCTAAAGAATACCAAAGGATCAAATGGGAGGACGAAGAGGGACGAAGGAGACGAACATGGTCCAAAGAATGCCAAAGGATCAAATGGGAGGACGAACGTGACGAACTTGGTACAAAGAATGCCAAAGGATCAAATGGGAGGACGAAGAGGGACGAACGAGACGAACTTGGCCCAAAGATTGCCCAAGGAAGAAATGGGAGGACGAAAGAGACGAACTTGGTCCAAAGAATGTCAAAGGATCAAATGGGAGGACGAAGAGGGACGAAGCAGACGAACTTGGCCCAAAGAATGCCAAAGGATCAAATGGGAGGACGAACTTGACGAACTTGGTACAAAGAATGTCCAAGGATCAAATGGGAGGACGAACAGGGACGAACGAGACGAACATGGTCCAAAGAATGCCAATGGATCAAATGGGAGGACGTAAAGGGACGAACGAGACGAACTTGGTCCAAAGAATCCGAAGGATCAAATGGGAGGACGTAGAGGGAGGAACGAGACGAACTTGGTCCAAAGAATGCCCAAAGGATCAAATGGGAGGACGAACAGGGACAAACGAGGCGAACTTGGTCCAAAGAATGCCAAAGGTTCAAATGGGATGACGAACGAGACCAACATGGTACAAAGAATGCCAAAGGATCAAATGGGAGGACGAAGAGGGACGAACGACACGAACTTGGTCCAAAGATTGCCCAAGGATGAAATGGGAGGACGAAAAGGGACGAACGAGACGAACTTGGTCCAAAGAATGTCAAAGGATCAAATGGGAGGACGAAGAGGGACGAAGGAGACGAACATGGCCCAAAGAATGCCAAAGGATCAAATGGGAGGACGAACGTGACAAACTTGGTACAAAGAATGCCCAAGGATCAAATGGGAGGACGAACAGGGACGAACGAGACGAACATGGTCCATAGAATGCCAATGGATCAAATGGGAGGACGTAAAGGGACGAACGAGACGAACTTGGTCCAAAGATTGCCAATGGATCAAATGGAGGACGTAAAGTGCATGTGACCAATTGATTTATTTGGGACCAAGGCACTAAGTTATTTAATTCCTTGTTAATTTTTGTGTGTTTAATCCACTTTAAGTGGCTGCTTGAATAAAAGCAAGAAGGACTTAATGAAGGCTGCATGGTGGGCACTTAAATGAAGTCAAGGAAGACAAAGTGAATTAAAACACATCAAGGCAAGAAGGAGTTACACAAGACAAAGAATTCATAGCAATCAAGACAAAGGCATGAATGCTCCAAACATCACATTAAAAGTGTAACAGCCATGGTGGCTGCATTGAGGAGGAGTTATGCGCTACAATGAAGGCCATGGAATCAGCCAACTCAATGGGAGTTCTTGGGATTCCTTGCACCATTAGTGAGGGACTTGAAGAACAATCAAAGAGGGCATCCAAGAGAAGGAAGGGGGGCGCATATTGATGGCTGGACAGCAGCCATATTCATGGTTTTTTTCATCAGATTCCTTGCACATTAAAAAGCTAGGGAGCAGCCATATAATTACATGTAATTGCCTTGTAATTGCTTGATTAATTCTAGCCTAGGATCCCTTGGTTGTTAGGCGCATAGGAGGGGCTGGTTGGCAGCCATCTTATTGCTTGTAATTGCTCCTTAATGAGCACCTAGGATTCCTTGTAAGCCTTGAATGGCATAGGCTAAGTCCTTACCTTGTAATCAGACCAGCCTCCCTCACTATAAATAGGGGGCGCATGGTGCCTTGAGGAAAAACTTTGATTTTGAGCAAAAACATTACCTTGTGTAATTGAGTCCTTACTCTTTGGTTCTGGATTGAACCAGACTTTGATCTTACCAAGAATCCTTTCTTGTGGTGATCCTCATTTCCATAGGCTTATCCTTGTCTTGGATTAGACCAAGGTGGCGCCCCTTGCCTCCCATCCATTCTTCTTGTCCCTTGCTTCCTAAATTGCTCTCTTGTTTGCTTGTTATAACAAGAACTCTTAATTCTCACTTCCTTTTGTACACTTGAATCTTGTTCTACTCACTTGTGATCTTGTTAAAATAAGAATCATCCTTTCTTGCTTTTCTTTCTTAAAGATTGATTTTACAAGTTCTTAGTCACAACCAGAATCTAAGTGGTGAATTCAAGTCATTGGCCAAGTTGTTACAACAAGGAGGCCATCATTTGGTATCAAAGCTTTGGTTCGAATTGTTACAAAAAAAGAAGCCCAGGTTTATCTAATCTTATCTTTGTGTTTTGATTCTTAGTTTGTTATAAAAAAAAAAAAGAAAAAAAAGGGCTGCGAAAATTCAAAAAAAAAAATATATTTGTGTTTTGAATTCTGGTTGTGTTTTATTCTTGCTGCACTTTGATTCTTTTTTTTCTCAATTTTGTTCTTTGAGTGAGTTCTAATTTTGTTCTAGTTCTCACAATTTTTTGTTCAGTTTCTTTGTTTCTTGTTTTTTTTATCTTTGCTACTCTAAGCTATTTTGGTGTGTGGATTATTATTTTGATTGGTTTCTTGTGTTGTTTCACTTTCTGGTTTCTCTAAAGAACTAAAAGAGTTATGGATCCTCAAAATCGTTTACTTTTAGAAGCCCTCACGGCAAAAATGAGTGAACTATTAAAACAAGAATTGGTAGGTATCAATGAGAGACTTGATCAATTGGAAAACTCACAAAACAATAGTGATGGGGAGGATCGGAGGAGAAGGCGTGATGATAATAGAGAAGAGAGGTTGAGTGGTATAAAAATAAAAGTACCACAGTTTGTTGGAAGGAATGACCCTGAGGCGTATTTAGAATGGGAAACTAAAATTGAACAAATTTTTTCCTGTTATAATTACACTGATCTTCAAAAGGTGCAGGTTGCTTCTATTGAATTTACAGATTATGCCTTGGTGTGGTGGGATCAGTTGGTGAAGGAAAGGAGAAGGTACAATGAGCAACCCATTGCCACATGGGAGGAGATGAAAAGGCTCATGAGAAGGAGATTCATCCCATCTTATTACAACAGAGAGTTGCACAACAAATTACAGCGACTCACCCAAGGTAATAAGAGTGTAGATGAGTACTTTAAGGAGATGGAGGTGGCAAAAATTAGAGCAAATGTGGAGGAGGATGAAGAAGCAACCATGGCCAGATTCTTGCATGGTCTAAATCGTGACATTAGTGATATAGTGGAGCTACAACACTATGTCCAATTGGACGATTTGGTACATCAAGCCACAAAGGTAGAACAACGACTCAAAAGGAAGGGCCAAATAAGAAGAAGCACTACCACTTCCAATTGGAAGAATCACCCAAAGAATGAAGGTGCCTCATCATCCAAAGAAGCCACGGCTGATCCAAAAGGTAAAAACACTATAACTAGTCCTTCTCAAAATTCAACTAACCGGGCTGTTAAGTGTTTCAAGTGCCAAGGCTTAGGACACATTGCATCTCAATGTCCTACCAAGAGAATTATGATGGTAGAGGAGGTTGAGGAGGAAGAGGAAGAGGGCGAAGAGTATGAAGAGGGTGGTGAAGAGGAGGAGGCTCAAATACCAAGTGGAGAGTTGCTCATGATGAAGAGGGTGCTAGAAGCCATGGTCAAGGAAGAAGAGGCAACTCAAAGGGAAAACATTTTTCACTCAAGATGCCTCATAAAAGGCAAGGTATGTTCCCTTATTATTGATGGTGGGAGTTGTACAAATGTTGCTAGTACAAGGTTAGTTTCCAAACTGCAAATAGAAACTAAACCCCACCCCAAGCCATATAAGCTTCAATGGCTTGTTAATGATGTTGAGATGGTTGTGGACAAGCAAGTAGAAATTTCTTTTTCAATTGGTAAATATGAGGATGTGGCTGTTTGTGATGTTGTACCAATGGAGGCCAGCCATGTGTTGTTGGGAAGGCCTTGGCAATTTGACAAGAAAGCAAGTCATGAAGGGCACACCAACAAATATTTCTTTGTTCATCATGGCAAAAGAATTGTTTTGGCTCCTTTGAGCCCAAGTGAGGTGAGAGATGATCAAAAGAAATTGAGAGAAAAATGTGAAAAAGAAAAAGAAATAGAAAAAGAAAAAGAAGAAAAAGAAAAGATCGCCAAAGAAAAAGAGAGAAAAAAAAGTGACAAAAAGAAAAATGAAGAAAAGAAAGAAAGTTTGATGGCGACAAAAGGAGAGGTTAAAGAAGTTTTTGTCACAAACCAGCCCCTATATTTGCTTTTTAGCAAAGAGGTGGTTTTGTTGGAAAATTTACCTAACACCAAAGAATTGCCAAAATGCATAGATTTTCTTTTGCAGGAATTTGAGGACTTGTTTCCTAAGGAGGTACCAAGTGGGCTGCCACCTTTGAGAGGGATTGAGCACCACATTGATCTCATCCCATGCAAAAAGGTGGATGATGCTTGCCACATTGCTGACTTGTTTTTCAAAGAAGTGGTGCGCCTACATGGCCTACCAAAGAGTATAGTGTCCGATCGTGATGCTAAGTTTCTAAGCCACTTCTGGAGAACTTTGTGGGGTAAGGTGGGAACTAAGTTACTATTCTCTACAACTTGTCATCCCCAAACTGATGGGCAAACTGAGGTAGTAAACAGAACTCTCTCTACTCTCTTAAGGGCTATGCTTTCAAAGAATTTGAAAATGTGGGAAACATGGCTGCCCCATGTTGAATTTGCTTATAATAGGGCTGTCCATAGTACTACAAATCATTCCCCATTTGAGATTGTGTATGGTTATAATCCTTTGACTCCTCTTGATTTGTTACCTTTACCTAACACATCTCTTTTGAAGCATAAAGATGGCAAAGCCAAAGCTGAATTTGTGAAAAGTTTGCATGAGAAAATTAAATTGCAAATTGAAAAGAAGAATGAAAGCTATGCCAAAAACGCCAATAAAGGGCGCAAACGGGTTATCTTTGAACCCGGAGATTGGGTTTGGATCCATATGAGAAAGGAAAAGTTTCCTTCACAAAGGAAATCTAAATTAATGCCTAGGGGCGATGGCCCTTTCCAAGTGATTGCCAAAGTTAATGATAATGCTTACAAGATTGACCTTCCTGGTGAGTATGGTGTTAGTGCCACTTTCAATGTTGCTGACTTGTCTCCATTTGATGTAGGTGATGAAGACTTCAATTCGAGGTCGAATTCTTTTCAAGAGGGGGCGAATGATGAGGACATGGAGGTCCAAGAAGCCATTCAAAGCCTAGGAGGCCCAATGACTAGGGCAATGTCAAGAAGGGTCCAAGAAGGCTTAGTCCAATTCATGACTAAGACAATTTCCAACATGGACAAAGAAGTAATTGCACCAAAGACCATGCTTGTCATCCAAGCTATGGAGGAGGCGCAACACTCATGAAACCAGCCATGTTATTTTGTTTTAAATAAAGTGCATGTGACCAATTGATTTATTTGGGACCAAGGCACTAAGTTATTTAATTCCTTGTTAATTTTTGTGTGTTTAATCCACTTTAAGTGGCTGCTTGAATAAAAGCAAGAAGGACTTAATGAAGGCTGCATGGTGGGCACTTAAATGAAGTCAAGGAAGACAAAGTGAATTAAAACACATCAAGGCAAGAAGGAGTTACACAAGACAAAGAATTCATAGCAATCAAGACAAAGGCATGAATGCTCCAAACATCACATTAAAAGTGTAACAGCCATGGTGGCTGCATTGAGGAGGAGTTATGCGCTACAATGAAGGCCATGGAATCAGCCAACTCAATGGGAGTTCTTGGGATTCCTTGCACCATTAGTGAGGGACTTGAAGAACAATCAAAGAGGGCATCCAAGAGAAGGAAGGGGGGCGCATATTGATGGCTGGACAGCAGCCATATTCATGGTTTTTTTCATCAGATTCCTTGCACATTAAAAAGCTAGGGAGCAGCCATATAATTACATGTAATTGCCTTGTAATTGCTTGATTAATTCTAGCCTAGGATCCCTTGGTTGTTAGGCGCATAGGAGGGGCTGGTTGGCAGCCATCTTATTGCTTGTAATTGCTCCTTAATGAGCACCTAGGATTCCTTGTAAGCCTTGAATGGCATAGGCTAAGTCCTTACCTTGTAATCAGACCAGCCTCCCTCACTATAAATAGGGGGCGCATGGTGCCTTGAGGAAAAACTTTGATTTTGAGCAAAAACATTACCTTGTGTAATTGAGTCCTTACTCTTTGGTTCTGGATTGAACCAGACTTTGATCTTACCAAGAATCCTTTCTTGTGGTGATCCTCATTTCCATAGGCTTATCCTTGTCTTGGATTAGACCAAGGTGGCGCCCCTTGCCTCCCATCCATTCTTCTTGTCCCTTGCTTCCTAAATTGCTCTCTTGTTTGCTTGTTATAACAAGAACTCTTAATTCTCACTTCCTTTTGTACACTTGAATCTTGTTCTACTCACTTGTGATCTTGTTAAAATAAGAATCATCCTTTCTTGCTTTTCTTTCTTAAAGATTGATTTTACAAGTTCTTAGTCACAACCAGAATCTAAGTGGTGAATTCAAGTCATTGGCCAAGTTGTTACAACAAGGAGGCCATCATTTGGTATCAAAGCTTTGGTTCGAATTGTTACAAAAAAAGAAGCCCAGGTTTATCTAATCTTATCTTTGTGTTTTGATTCTTAGTTTGTTATAAAAAAAAAAAAGAAAAAAAAGGGCTGCAAAAATTCAAAAAAAAAAATATATTTGTGTTTTGAATTCTGGTTGTGTTTTATTCTTGCTGCACTTTGATTCTTTTTTTTCTCAATTTTGTTCTTTGAGTGAGTTCTAATTTTGTTCTAGTTCTCACAATTTTTTGTTCAGTTTCTTTGTTTCTTGTTTTTTTTATCTTTGCTACTCTAAGCTATTTTGGTGTGTGGATTATTATTTTGATTGGTTTCTTGTGTTGTTTCACTTTCTGGTTTCTCTAAAGAACTAAAAGAGTTATGGATCCTCAAAATCGTTTACTTTTAGAAGCCCTCACGGCAAAAATGAGTGAACTATTAAAACAAGAATTGGTAGGTATCAATGAGAGACTTGATCAATTGGAAAACTCACAAAACAATAGTGATGGGGAGGATCGGAGGAGAAGGCGTGATGATAATAGAGAAGAGAGGTTGAGTGGTATAAAAATAAAAGTACCACAGTTTGTTGGAAGGAATGACCCTGAGGCGTATTTAGAATGGGAAACTAAAATTGAACAAATTTTTTCCTGTTATAATTACACTGATCTTCAAAAGGTGCAGGTTGCTTCTATTGAATTTACAGATTATGCCTTGGTGTGGTGGGATCAGTTGGTGAAGGAAAGGAGAAGGTACAATGAGCAACCCATTGCCACATGGGAGGAGATGAAAAGGCTCATGAGAAGGAGATTCATCCCATCTTATTACAACAGAGAGTTGCACAACAAATTACAGCGACTCACCCAAGGTAATAAGAGTGTAGATGAGTACTTTAAGGAGATGGAGGTGGCAAAAATTAGAGCAAATGTGGAGGAGGATGAAGAAGCAACCATGGCCAGATTCTTGCATGGTCTAAATCGTGACATTAGTGATATAGTGGAGCTACAACACTATGTCCAATTGGACGATTTGGTACATCAAGCCACAAAGGTAGAACAACGACTCAAAAGGAAGGGCCAAATAAGAAGAAGCACTACCACTTCCAATTGGAAGAATCACCCAAAGAATGAAGGTGCCTCATCATCCAAAGAAGCCACGGCTGATCCAAAAGGTAAAAACACTATAACTAGTCCTTCTCAAAATTCAACTAACCGGGCTGTTAAGTGTTTCAAGTGCCAAGGCTTAGGACACATTGCATCTCAATGTCCTACCAAGAGAATTATGATGGTAGAGGAGGTTGAGGAGGAAGAGGAAGAGGGCGAAGAGTATGAAGAGGGTGGTGAAGAGGAGGAGGCTCAAATACCAAGTGGAGAGTTGCTCATGATGAAGAGGGTGCTAGAAGCCATGGTCAAGGAAGAAGAGGCAACTCAAAGGGAAAACATTTTTCACTCAAGATGCCTCATAAAAGGCAAGGTATGTTCCCTTATTATTGATGGTGGGAGTTGTACAAATGTTGCTAGTACAAGGTTAGTTTCCAAACTGCAAATAGAAACTAAACCCCACCCCAAGCCATATAAGCTTCAATGGCTTGTTAATGATGTTGAGATGGTTGTGGACAAGCAAGTAGAAATTTCTTTTTCAATTGGTAAATATGAGGATGTGGCTGTTTGTGATGTTGTACCAATGGAGGCCAGCCATGTGTTGTTGGGAAGGCCTTGGCAATTTGACAAGAAAGCAAGTCATGAAGGGCACACCAACAAATATTTCTTTGTTCATCATGGCAAAAGAATTGTTTTGGCTCCTTTGAGCCCAAGTGAGGTGAGAGATGATCAAAAGAAATTGAGAGAAAAATGTGAAAAAGAAAAAGAAATAGAAAAAGAAAAAGAAGAAAAAGAAAAGATCGCCAAAGAAAAAGAGAGAAAAAAGAGTGACAAAAAGAAAAATGAAGAAAAGAAAGAAAGTTTGATGGCGACAAAAGGAGAGGTTAAAGAAGTTTTTGTCACAAACCAGCCCCTATATTTGCTTTTTAGCAAAGAGGTGGTTTTGTTGGAAAATTTACCTAACACCAAAGAATTGCCAAAATGCATAGATTTTCTTTTGCAGGAATTTGAGGACTTGTTTCCTAAGGAGGTACCAAGTGGGCTGCCACCTTTGAGAGGGATTGAGCACCACATTGATCTCATCCCATGCAAAAAGGTGGATGATGCTTGCCACATTGCTGACTTGTTTTTCAAAGAAGTGGTGCGCCTACATGGCCTACCAAAGAGTATAGTGTCCGATCGTGATGCTAAGTTTCTAAGCCACTTCTGGAGAACTTTGTGGGGTAAGGTGGGAACTAAGTTACTATTCTCTACAACTTGTCATCCCCAAACTGATGGGCAAACTGAGGTAGTAAACAGAACTCTCTCTACTCTCTTAAGGGCTATGCTTTCAAAGAATTTGAAAATGTGGGAAACATGGCTGCCCCATGTTGAATTTGCTTATAATAGGGCTGTCCATAGTACTACAAATCATTCCCCATTTGAGATTGTGTATGGTTATAATCCTTTGACTCCTCTTGATTTGTTACCTTTACCTAACACATCTCTTTTGAAGCATAAAGATGGCAAAGCCAAAGCTGAATTTGTGAAAAGTTTGCATGAGAAAATTAAATTGCAAATTGAAAAGAAGAATGAAAGCTATGCCAAAAACGCCAATAAAGGGCGCAAACGGGTTATCTTTGAACCCGGAGATTGGGTTTGGATCCATATGAGAAAGGAAAAGTTTCCTTCACAAAGGAAATCTAAATTAATGCCTAGGGGCGATGGCCCTTTCCAAGTGATTGCCAAAGTTAATGATAATGCTTACAAGATTGACCTTCCTGGTGAGTATGGTGTTAGTGCCACTTTCAATGTTGCTGACTTGTCTCCATTTGATGTAGGTGATGAAGACTTCAATTCGAGGTCGAATTCTTTTCAAGAGGGGGCGAATGATGAGGACATGGAGGTCCAAGAAGCCATTCAAAGCCTAGGAGGCCCAATGACTAGGGCAATGTCAAGAAGGGTCCAAGAAGGCTTAGTCCAATTCATGACTAAGACAATTTCCAACATGGACAAAGAAGTAATTGCACCAAAGACCATGCTTGTCATCCAAGCTATGGAGGAGGCGCAACACTCATGAAACCAGCCATGTTATTTTGTTTTAAATAAAGTGCATGTGACCAATTGATTTATTTGGGACCAAGGCACTAAGTTATTTAATTCCTTGTTAATTTTTGTGTGTTTAATCCACTTTAAGTGGCTGCTTGAATAAAAGCAAGAAGGACTTAATGAAGGCTGCATGGTGGGCACTTAAATGAAGTCAAGGAAGACAAAGTGAATTAAAACACATCAAGGCAAGAAGGAGTTACACAAGACAAAGAATTCATAGCAATCAAGACAAAGGCATGAATGCTCCAAACATCACATTAAAAGTGTAACAGCCATGGTGGCTGCATTGAGGAGGAGTTATGCGCTACAATGAAGGCCATGGAATCAGCCAACTCAATGGGAGTTCTTGGGATTCCTTGCACCATTAGTGAGGGACTTGAAGAACAATCAAAGAGGGCATCCAAGAGAAGGAAGGGGGGCGCATATTGATGGCTGGACAGCAGCCATATTCATGGTTTTTTTCATCAGATTCCTTGCACATTAAAAAGCTAGGGAGCAGCCATATAATTACATGTAATTGCCTTGTAATTGCTTGATTAATTCTAGCCTAGGATCCCTTGGTTGTTAGGCGCATAGGAGGGGCTGGTTGGCAGCCATCTTATTGCTTGTAATTGCTCCTTAATGAGCACCTAGGATTCCTTGTAAGCCTTGAATGGCATAGGCTAAGTCCTTACCTTGTAATCAGACCAGCCTCCCTCACTATAAATAGGGGGCGCATGGTGCCTTGAGGAAAAACTTTGATTTTGAGCAAAAACATTACCTTGTGTAATTGAGTCCTTACTCTTTGGTTCTGGATTGAACCAGACTTTGATCTTACCAAGAATCCTTTCTTGTGGTGATCCTCATTTCCATAGGCTTATCCTTGTCTTGGATTAGACCAAGGTGGCGCCCCTTGCCTCCCATCCATTCTTCTTGTCCCTTGCTTCCTAAATTGCTCTCTTGTTTGCTTGTTATAACAAGAACTCTTAATTCTCACTTCCTTTTGTACACTTGAATCTTGTTCTACTCACTTGTGATCTTGTTAAAATAAGAATCATCCTTTCTTGCTTTTCTTTCTTAAAGATTGATTTTACAAGTTCTTAGTCACAACCAGAATCTAAGTGGTGAATTCAAGTCATTGGCCAAGTTGTTACAACAAGGAGGCCATCACAAAGAATGCCAATGGATCGAACGGGAGGACGTAGAGGGACGAACGAGACGAACATGGTCCAAAGAATGCCAAAGGATCAAATGGGAGGACGAACGTGACGAACTTGGTACAAAGAATGCCCAAGGATCAAATGGGAGGACGAATAGGGACGAACGAGACGAACTTGGTCCAAAGAATGTCAAAGGATCAAATGGGAGGACGAAGAGGGACGAAGGAGACGAACTTGGCCCAAAGAATGCCAAAGGATCAAATGGGAGGACGAACGTGACGAACTTGGTACAAAGAAAGCCCAAGGATCAAATGGGAGGACGAACAGGGACGAACGAGACGAACATGGTCCAAAGAATGCCCAAGGATCAAATGGGAGGACGAACAGGGACGAACGAGACGAACATGGTCCAAAGAATGCCAATGGATCAAATGGGAGGACGTAGAGGGAGGAACGAGACGAACTTGGTCCAAAGAATTCCCAAAGGATCAAATGGGAGGACGAACAGGGACAAACGAGGCGAACTTGGTCCAAAGAATGCCAAAGGTTCAAATGGGATGACGAACGAGACCAACATGGTACAAAGAATGCCAAAGGATCAAATGGGAGGTCGAAGAGGGACGAACGACACGAACTTGGTCCAAAGATTGCCCAAGGATGAAATGGGAGGACGAAAAGGGACGAAGGAGACGAACTTGGTCCAAAGAATGTCAAAGGATCAAATGGGAGGACGAAGAGGGACGAAGGAGACGAACTTGGCCCAAAGAATGCCAAAGGATCAAATGGGAGGACGAACGTGACGAACTTGGTACAAAGAATGCCCAAGGATCAAATGGGAGGACGAACAGGGACGAACGAGACGAACATGGTCCAAAGAATGCCAATGGATCAAATGGGAGGACGTAAAGGGACGAACGAGACGAACTTTGTCCAAAGATTCCCAATGGATCAAATGGAGGACGAAAAGGGACGAACAAGACGAACATAGTCCGAAGATTGTCAAAGGATCAAATGCGAGGACGAAGAGGGACGAAGGAGACGAACTTGGTCCCAAGAATGCCAAAGGATCAAATGGGAGGACGAACGAGACCAACTTGCTACAAAGAATGCCAAAGGATCAAATGGGAGGACGAAGAGGGACGAACGAGACGAACTTGGTCCAAAGATTGCGCAAGGATGAAATGGGAGGACGAAAAGGGACGAACGAGACGAACTTGGCCCAAAGAATGCCCAAGGATCAAATGGGAGGACGAACAGGGACGAACGAGACGAACTTGGTCCAAAGAATGCCAAAGGTTCAAATGGGAGGACGAACGAGACCAACTTGGTACAAAGAATGCCAAAGGATCAAATGGGAGGACGAAGAGGGACGAACGAGACGAACTTGGTCCAAAGATTGTCCTAGGATGAAATGGGAGGACGAAAAGGGACGAACGAGCCGAACTTGGTCCAAAGAATGTCAAAGGATCTAATGGGAGGACGAAGAGGGACGAAGGAGATGAACTTGGTCCAAAGAATTCCTAAAGGATCAAATGGGAGGACGAATAGGGACGAACTTGGTACAAGGAATGCCAAAGGATCAAATGGGAGGACGAAGAGGGACGAAGGAGACGAACTTGGTCCAAAGAATGCCAAAGGATCAAATGGGAGGACGAAAAGGGACGAACGAGACGAACTTGGTCCAAAGAATGTCAAAGGATCAAATGGGAGGATGAAGAAGGACGAAGGAGACGAACTTGGCCCAAAGAATGCCAAAGGATCAAATGGGAGGACGAACGTGACGAACTTGGTACAAAGAATGCCCATGGATCAAATGGGAGGACGAACAGGGACGAACGAGACGAACATGGTCCAAAGAATGCCAATGGATCAAATGGGAGGACGTAAAGGGACGAACGAGACGAACTTGGTCCAAAGAATGCCAATGGATCAAATGGAGGACGAAAAGGGACGAACGAGACAAACTTAGTCCGAAGAATGTCAAAGGATCAAATGCGAGGACGAAGAGGGACGAAGGAGACGAACTTGGTCCCAAGAATGCCAAAGGATCAAATGGGAGGACGAACGAGACCAACTTGCTACAAAGAATGCCAAAGGATCAAATGGGAGGACGAAGAGGGACGAACGAGACGAACTTGGTCCAAAGATTGCTCAAGGATGAAATGGGAGGACGAAAAGGGACGAACGAGACGAACTTGGTCCAAAGAATGTCAAAGGATCAAATGGGAGGACGTAGAGGGACGAACGAGACGAACTTGGTCCAAGGAATGCCGAAGGATCATATGGGAGGACGAACGAGACCAACTTGCTACAAAGAATGCCAAACGATCAAATGGGAGGACGAAGAGGGACGATCGAGACGAACTTGGTCGAAAGATTGCCCAAGGATGAAATGGGATGACGAAAAGGGACAAACGACACGAACTTGGTTCAAAGAATGCCAAAGGATCAAATGGGGGACGAACGGGACGAACTTGGTCCAAAGAATGCCCAAGGATCAAATGGGAGGACGTTGAGGGACGAACGAGACGAACTTCGTCCAAAGAATGCCCAAAGGATCAAATGGGAGGACGAACAGGGACGAACTTGGTACAAAGAATGCCAAAGGATCAAATGGGAGGACGAAGAGGGACGAACGAGACGAACTTGGTCCAAAGATTGCCCAAGCATTAAATGGGAGGACGAAAAGGGACGAACGAGACGAACATGGTCCAAAGAATGCCAATGGATCAAATGGGAGGACGTAGAGGGACGAACGAGACGAACTTGGTCCAAAGAATGGCAATGGATCAAATGGGAGGACGTAGAGGGACGAACGAGACGAACATGGTCCAAAGAATGTCAAAGGATCAAATGCGAGGACGAAGACGGACGAAGGAGACGAACTTGGTCCAAAGAATGCCAAAGGATCAAATGCGAGGACGAAGACGGACGAAGGAGACGAACTTGGTCCAAAGAATGCCAAAGGATCAAATGGGAGGACGAACGAGACCAACTTGCTACAAGGAATTCTAAAGGATCAAATGGGAGGACGAACATGATGAACTTCGTACAAAGAATGCCCAAGGATCAAATGGGAGGACGTAGAGGGACGAACGAGACGAACTTGGTCCAAAGAATGCCCAAAGGATCAAATGGGGGGACGAACGAGACCAACTTGGTACAAAGAATGCCAAAGGATCAAATGGGAGGACGAAGAGGGACGAACGAGACGAACTTGGTCCAAAGATTGCCCAAGGATGAAATGGGAGGACGAAAAGGGACGAATGAGACGAACTTGGTCCAAAGATTGCCCAAGGATGAAATGGGAGGACGAAAAGGGACGAACGAGACTAACTTGGTCCAAAGAATGCCAAAGGATCAAATGGGAGGACGAAGACGGACGAAGGAGACGAACTTGGTCTAAAGAATGTCAAAGGATCAAATGGGAGGACGAACGTGACGAACTTGGTACAAAGAATGCGCAAGGAGCAAATGGGAGGACGAACAGGGACGAACGAGACGAACTTGGTCCAAAGAATGCCAATGGATCAAATGGGAGGACGTAGAGGGACGAACGAGACGAACTTGGTCCAAAGAATGCCAATGGATCAAATGGGAGGACGAACGAGACCAACATGGTACAAAGAATGCCAAAGGATCAAATGGGAGGACGAAGAGGGACGAACAACACGAACTTGGTCCAAAGATTGCCCAAGGATGAAATGGGAGGACGAAAAGGGACGAACGAGACGAACTTGGTCCAAAGAATGTCAAAGGATCAAATGGGAGGACGAAGAGGGACGAAGGAGACGAACTTGGCCCAAAGAATGCCAAAGGATCAAATGGGAGGACGAACGTGACGAACTTGGTACAAAGAATGCCCAAGGATCAAATGGGAGGACGAACAGGGACGAACGAGACGAACATGGTCCAAAGAATGCCAATGGATCAAATGGGAGGACGTAAAGGGACGAACGAGACGAACATGGTCCAAAGAATGCCAATGGATCAAATGGGAGGACGTAGAGCGACGAACGAGACGAACTTGGTCCAAAGAATGCCAATGGATCGAATGGGAGGACGTAGAGGGACGAACGAGACGAACATGGTCCAAAGAATGCCAAAGAATCAAATGGCAGGTCGAACGTGACGAACATGGTACAAAGAATGCCCAAGGATCAAATGGGAGGACGAATAGGGACGAACGAGACGAACTTGGTCCAAAGAATGTCAAAGGATCAAATGGGAGGACGAAGAGGGACGAAGGAGACGAACTTGGCCCAAAGAATGCCAAAGGATCAAATGGGAGGACGAACGTGACGAACTTGGTACAAAGAATGCCCAAGGATCAAATGGGAGGACGAACAGGGACGAACGAGACGAACATGGTCCAAAGAATGCCAATGGATCAAATGGGAGGACGTAAAGGGATGAACGAGACGAACATGGTCCAAAGAATGCCAATGGATCAAATGGGAGGACGTAGAGCGACGAACGAGACGAACTTGGTCCAAAGAATGCCAATGGATCAAATGGGAGGACGTAGAGGGACGAACGAGACGAACATGGTCCAAAGAATGCCAAAGGATCAAATGGGAGGACGAACGTGACGAACTTGGTACAAAGAATGCCCAAGGATCAAATGGGAGGACGAACAGGGACGAACGATACGAACTTGGTCCAAAGAAAGCCAATGGATCAAATGGGAGGACGTAGAGGGACGAACGAGACGAACTTGGTCCAAAGAATGCCAATGGATCAAATGGGAGGACGAACGAGACCAACATGGTACAAAGAATGCCAAAGGATCAAATGGGAGGACGAAGAGGGACGAACAACACGAACTTGGTCCAAAGATTGCCCAAGGATGAAATGGGAGGACGAAAAGGGACGAAAGAGACGAACTTGGTCCAAAGAATGTCAAAGGATCAAATGGGAGGACGAAGAGGGACGAAGGAGACGAACTTGGCCCAAAGAATGCCAAAGGATCAAATGGGAGGACGAACGTGACGAACTTGGTACAAAGAATGCCCAAGGATCAAATGGGAGGACGAACAGGGACGAACGAGACGAACATGGTCCAAAGAATGCCAATGGATCAAATGGGAGGACGTAAAGGGACGAACGAGACGAACATGGTCCAAAGAATGCCAATGGATCAAATGGGAGGACGTAGAGCGACGAACGAGACGAACTTGGTCCAAAGAATGCCAATGGATCGAATGGGAGGACGTAGAGGGACGAACGAGACGAACATGGTCCAAAGAATGCCAAAGAATCAAATGGCAGGTCGAACGTGACGAACTTGGTACAAAGAATGCCCAAGGATCAAATGGGAGGACGAATAGGGACGAACGAGACGAACTTGGTCCAAAGAATGTCAAAGGATCAAATGGGAGGACGAAGAGGGACGAAGGAGACGAACTTGGCCCAAAGAATGCCAAAGGATCAAATGGGAGGACGAACGTGACGAACTTGGTACAAAGAATGCCCAAGGATCAAATGGGAGGACGAACAGGGACGAACGAGACGAACATGGTCCAAAGAATGCCAATGGATCAAATGGGAGGACGTAGAGCGACGAACGAGACGAACTTGGTCCAAAGAATGCCAATGGATCAAATGGGAGGACGTAGAGGGACGAACGAGACGAACATGGTCCAAAGAATGCCAAAGGATCAAATGGGAGGACGAACGTGACGAACTTGGTACAAAGAATGCCCAAGGATCAAATGGGAGGACGAACAGGGACGAACGATACGAACTTGGTCCAAAGAAAGCCAATGGATCAAATGGGAGGACGTAGAGGGACGAACGAGACGAACTTGGTCCAAAGAATGCCAATGGAGCAAATGGGAGGACGAACGAGACCAACATGGTACAAAGAATGCCAAAGGATCAAATGGGAGGACGAAGAGGGACGAACGACACGAACTTGGTCCAAAGATTGCCCAAGGATGAAATGGGAGGACGAAAAGGGACGAACGAGACGAACTTGGTCCAAAGAATGTCAAAGGGTCAAATGGGAGGACGTAGAGGGACGAACGAGACGAACTTGGTCCAAGGAATGCCGAAGGATCATATGGGAGGACGAACGAGACCAACTTGCTACAAAGAATGCCAAACGATCAAATGGGAGGACGAAGAGGGACGAACGAGACGAACTTGGTCGAAAGATTGCCCAAGGATGAAATGGGATGACGAAAAGGGACGAACGAGACGAACTTGGTTCAAAGAATGCCAAAGGATCAAATGGGGGACGAACGGGACGAACTTGGTCCAAAGAATGCCCAAGGATCAAATGGGAGGACGTTGAGGGACGAACGAGACGAACTTGGTCCAAAGAATGCCCAAAGGATCAAATGGGAGGACGAACAGGGACGAACTTGGTACAAAGAATGCCAAAGGATCAAATGGGAGGACGAAGAGGGACGAACGAGACGAACTTTGTCCAAAGATTGCCCAAGCTTGAAATGGGAGGACGAAAAGGGACGAACGAGACGAACATGGTCCAAAGAATGCCAATGGATCAAATGGGAGGACGTAGAGCGACGAACGAGACGAACTTGGTCCAAAGAATGCCAATGGATCAAATGGGAGGACGTAGAGGGACGAACGAGACGAACTTGGTCCAAAGAATGCCAATGGATCAAATGGGAGGACGAATGAGACCAACATGGCACAAAGAATGCCAAAGGATCAAATGGGAGGACGAAGAGGGACGAACGACACGAACTTGGTCCAAAGATTGCCCAAGGATGAAATGGGAGGACGAAAAGGGACGAACTAGACGAACTTGGTCTAAAGAATGTCAAAGGATCAAATGGGAGGACGAAGAGGGACGAAGGAGACGAACTTGGCCCAAAGAATGCCAAAGGATCAAATGGGAGGACGAACGTGACGAACTTGGTACAGAGAATGCCCAAGGATCAAATGGGAGGACGAACGGGACGAACGAGACGAACATGGTCCAAAGAATGCCAATGGATCAAATGGGAGGACGTAAAGGGACGAACGAGACGAACATGGTCCAAAGAATGCCAATGGATCAAATGGGAGGACGTAGAGCGACGAACGAGACGAACTTGGTCCAAAGAATGCCAATGGATCAAATGGGAGGACGTAGAGGGACGAACGAGACGAACATGGTCCAAAGAATGCCAAAGGATCAAATGGGAGGACGAACGTGACGAACTTGGTACAAAGAATGCCCAAGGATCAAATGGGAGGACGAATAGGGACGAACGAGACGAACTTGGTCCAAAGAATGTCAAAGCATCAAATGGGAGGACGAAGAGGGACGAAGGAGACGAACTTGGCCCAAAGAATGCCAAAGGATCAAATGGGAGGACGAACGTGACGAACTTGGTACAAAGAATGCCCAAGGATTAAACGGGAGGACGAACAGGGACGAACGAGACGAACATGGTCCAAAGAATGCCAATGGATCAAATGGGAGGACGTAAAGGGACGAACGAGACGAACATGGTCCAAAGAATGCCAATGGATCAAATGGGAGGACGTAGAGGGACGAACGAGACGAACATGGTCCAAAGAATGCCAAAGGATCAAATGGGAGGACGAACGTGACGAACTTGGTACAAAGAATGCCCAAGGATCAAATGGGAGGACGAACAGGGACGAACGAGACGAACATGGTCCAAAGAATGCCAATGGATCAAATGGGAGGACGTAAAGGGACGAACAAGGCGAACTTGGTCCAAGGAATGCCAAAGGATCATATGGGAGGACGAACGAGACTAACTTGCTACAAAGAATGCCAAACGATCAAATGGGTGGACGAAGAGGGACGAACGAGACGAACTTGGTCGAAAGATTGCCCAAGGATGAAATGGGAAGACGAAAAGGGACGAACGAGACGAACTTGGTTCAAAGAATGCCAAAGGATCAAATGGGGGACGAATGGGACGAACTTGGTCCAAAGAATGCCCAAGGATCAAATGGGAGGACGTTGAGGGACGAACGAGACGAACTTGGTCCAAAGAATGCCCAAAGGATCAAATGGGAGGACGAACAGGGACGAACTTGGTACAAAGAATGCCAAAGGATCAAATGGGAGGACGAAGAGGAACGAACGAGACGAACTTGGTCCAAAGTTTGCCCAAGCATGAAATGGGAGGACGAAAAGGGACGAACGAGACGAACTTGGTCCAAAGAATGTCAAAGGATCAAATGGGAGCACGAAGAGGGACGAAGGAGACGAACTTGGCCAAAAGAATGCCAAAGGATCAAATGGGAGGTCGAACGTAACGAACTTGGTACAAAGAATGCCCAAGGATCAAATGGGAGGACGAACAGGGACGAACGAGACGAACATGGTCCAAAGAATGCCAATGGATCAAATGGGAGGACGTAGAGGGAGGAACGAGACGAACTTGGTCCAAAGAATACCCAAAGGATCAAATGGGAGGACGAACAGGGACAAACGAGGCGAACTTGGTCCAAAGAATGCCAAAGGTTCAAATGGGATGACGAACGAGACCAACATGGTACAAAGAATGCCAAAGGATCAAATGGGAGGTCGAAGAGGGACGAACGACACGAACTTGGTCTAAAGATTGCCCAAGGATGAAATGGGAGGACGAAAAGGGACGAACGAGACGAACTTGGTCCAAAGAATGTCAAAGGATCAAATGGGAGGACGAAGAGGGACGAAGGAGACGAACTTGGCCCAAAGAATGCCAAAGGATCAAATGGGAGGACGAACGTGACGAACTTGGTACAAAGAATGCCCAAGGATCAAATGGGAGGACGAACAGGGACGAACGAGACGAACATGGTCCAAAGAATGCCAATGGATCAAATGGGAGGACGTAAAGGGACGAACGAGACGAACTTGGTCCAAAGATTGCCAATGGATCAAATGGAGGACGAAAAGGGACGAACAAGACGAACATAGTCCGAAGAATGTCAAAGGATCAAATGCGAGGACGAAGAGGGACGAAGGAGACGAACTTGGTCCCAAGAATGCCAAAGGATCAAATGGGAGGACGAACGAGACCAACTTGCTACAAAGAATGCCAAAGGATCAAATGGGAGGACGAAGAGGAACGAACGAGACGAACTTGGTCCAAAGATTGCGCAAGGATGAAATGGGAGGACGAAAAGGGACGAACGAGACGAACTTGGCCCAAAGAATGCCCAAGGATCAAATGGGAGGACGAACAGGGACGAACGAGACGAACTTGGTCCAAAGAATGCCAAAGCTTCAAATGGGAGGACGAACGAGACCAACTTGGTACAAAGAATGCCAAAGGATCAAATGGGAGGACGAAGAGGGACGAACGAGACGAACTTGGTCCAAAGATTGTCCTAGGATGAAATGGGAGGACGAAAAGGGACGAACGAGACGAACTTGGTCCAAAGAATGTCAAAGGATCTAATGGGAGGACGAAGAGGGACGAAGGAGATGAACTTGGTCCAAAGAATGCCTAAAGGATCAAATGGGAGGACGAATAGGGACGAACTTGGTACAAGGAATGCCAAAGGATCAAATGGGAGGACGAAGAGGGACGAAGGAGACGAACTTGGTCCAAAGAATGCCAAAGGATCAAATGGGAGGACGAAAAGGGACGAACGAGACGAACTTGGTCCAAAGAATGTCAAAGGATCAAATGGGAGGACGAAGAAGGACGAAGGAGACGAACTTGGCCCAAAGAATGCCAAAGGATCAAATGGGAGGACGAACGTGACGAACTTGGTACAAAGAATGCCCAAGCATCAAATGGGAGGACGAACAGGGACGAACGAGACGAACATGGTCCAAAGAATGCCAATGGATCAAATGGGAGGACGTAAAGGGACGAACGAGACGAACTTGGTCCAAAGAATGCCAATGGATCAAATGGAGGACGAAAAGGGACGAACGAGACAAACTTAGTCCGAAGAATGTCAAAGGATCAAATGCGAGGACGAAGAGGGACGAAGGAGACGAACTTGGTCCCAAGAATGCCAAAGGATCAAATGGGAGGACGATCGAGACCAACTTGCTACAAAGAATGCCAAAGGATCAAATGGGAGGACGAAGAGGGACAAACGAGACGAACTTGGTCCAAAGATTGCCCAAGGATCAAATGGGGGACAAACGGGACGAACTTGGTCCAAAGAATGCCCAAGGATCAAATGGGAGGACGTAGAGGGACGAACGAGACGAACTTGGTCCAAAGAATGCCCAAAGGATCAAATGGGAGGACGAACAGGGACGAACGAGACGAACTTGGACCAAAGAATGCCAAAGGTTCAAATGGGAGGACGAACGCGACCAACTTGGTACAAAGAATGCCAAAGGATCAAATGGGAGGACGAAGAGGGACGAACGAGACGAACTTGGTCCAAAGATTGTCCAAGGATGAAATGGGAGGACGAAAAGGGACGAACGAGACGAACTTGGTCCAAAGAATGTCAAAGGATCTAATGGGAGGACGAAGAGGGACGATGGAGACGAACTTGGCCCAAAGAATGCCAAAGGATCAAATGGGAGGACGAATGTGATGAAGTTGATACAAAGAATGCCCAAGGATCAAATGGGAGGACGAACAGGGACGAACGAGACGAATTTGGTCCAAAGAATGCCAATGGATCAAATAGGAGGACGTAGAGGGAGGAACGAGACGAACTTGGTCCAAAGAATGTCCAAAGGATCAAATGGGAGGACGAACAGGGACGAACGAGACGAACTTGGTCCAAAGAATGCCAAACGTTCAAATGGGAGGACGAACGAGACCAACATGGTACAAAGAATGACAAAGGATCAAATGGGAGGACAAAGTAGGACGACCGAGACGAACTTCGTCCAAAGATTGCCCAAGGATGAAATGGGAGGACGAAAAGGGACGAACGAGACGAACTTGGTCCAAAGAATGTCAAAGGATCAAATGCGAGGACGAAGAGGGACGAAGGAGACGAACTTGGTCCAAAGAATGCCAAAGGATCATATGGGAGGACGAACGAGACCAACTTGCTACAAAGAATGCCAAACGATCAAATGGGAGGACGAAGAGGGACGAACGAGACGAACTTGGTCCAAAGATTGCCCAAGGATGAAATGGGAAGACGAAAAGGGACGAACGAGACGAACTTGGTCCAAAGAATGCCAAAGGATCAAATGGGGGACGAACGGGACAAACTTGGTCCAAAGAATGCCCAAGGATCAAATGGAAGGACGTTGAGGGACGAACGAGACGAACTTGGTCCAAAGAATGCCCAAAGGATCAAATGAGAGGACGAACAGGGACAAACTTGGTACAAAGATTGCCAAAGGATCAAATGGGAGGACGAAGAGGGACGAACGAGACGAACTTGGTCCAAAGATTGCCCAAGGATGAAATGGGAGGACGAAAAGGGACGAACGAGACGAACTTGGTCCAAAGAATGTCAAAGGATCAAATGGGAGGACGAAGAGGGACGAATGAGACAAACTTGGTCCAAAGATTGCCCAAGGATCAAATGGGAGGACGAACGTCACGAACTTGGTACAAAGAATGCCCAAGGATCAAATGGAAGGACGAACAGGGACGAACGAGACGAACATGGTCCAAAGAATGCCAATGGATCAAATGGGAGGACGTAGAGGGACGAACGAGACGAACTTGGTCCAAAGAATGCCAATGGATCAAATGGGAGGATGTAGAGGGACGAACGAGACGAACTTGGTCCAAAGAATGCCCAAGGATGAAATGGGAGGACGAAAAGGGACGAACGAGACGAACTTGGTCCAAAGAATGCCAAAGGATGAAATGGGCGGACGAAGAGGGACGAAGGAGACGAACTTGGTCCAAAGAATGCCCAAGGATCAAATGGGAGGACGTAGAGGGACGAACGAGACGAACTAGGTCCAAAAAATGCCCAAAGGATCAAATGGGAGAACGAACAGGGACGAACGAGACGAACTTGGTCCAAAGAATGCCCAAAGATGAAATGGGAGGATGTAGAGGGACGAACGAGACGAACTTGGTCCAAAGAATGCCCAAAGATGAAATGGGAGGATGTAGAGGGACGAACGAGACGAACTTGGTCCAAAGAATGCCCAAGGATGAAATGGGAGGACGAAAAGGGCCAAACGAGACGAACGTGGTCCAAAGAATGCCAAAGGATCAAATGGGAGGACGAACGAGACCAACTTGGTACAAAGAATGCCAAAGGATCAAATGGGAGGACGAAGAGGGATGAATGAGACGAACTTGGTCCATAGAATGTGATGGCCTCCTTGTTGTAACAACTTGGCCAATGACTTGAATTCACCACTTAGATTCTGGTTGTGACTAAGAACTTGTGATTTTCAATCTTTAAGATAGAATAGCAAGAAAGGATGGTTCTTATTTTAACAAGAAACTAGTGAACAGAATAAGAACAAGTGAACAAAAAGGAAGTGAGAATTAAGAGTTCTTGTTATAACAAGCAAACAAGAGAGCAATTTAGGAAGCAAGGAACAAGAAGAATGGGTGGGAGGCAAGGGGCGCCACCTTGGTCTAATCCAAGACAAGGATAAGCCTATGGAAATGAGGATCACCACAAGAAAGGATTCTTGGTAAGATCAAAGTCTGGTTCAATCCAGAACCAAAGAGTAAGGACTCAATTACACAAGGTAATGTTTTTGCTCAAAATCAAAGTTGTCTTTCAAGGCACCATGCGCCCCCTATTTATAGTGAGGGAGGCTGGTCTGATTACAAGTGCAGACTTGGGCTATGCCTTTCAAGGCTTACAAGGAATCCTAGGTGCTCATTAAGGAGCAATTACAAGCAATAAAATGGCTGCCAACCAGCCCCTTCTATGCGCCCCAATCCAAGGAATCCTAGGCTAGAATTAACAAGCAATTACAAGGCAATTACATGTAATTATATGGCTGCTCCCTAGCTCACTAATGATGCAAGGAATCTTAAGAAACCAAATCAGTTTGGCTGCTGACCAGCCACACCAATGCAGCGCACACCCTCTTGTCTTGGATGCCTTCTTTGATTGCTCTTTAAGTCCTTTACTAATGGTGCAAGGAATCCCAAGAAACCAAATCAGTTTGGCTGCTGACCATGGCCTTCAATATGCGCTTAACTCCTCCTCAATGCAGCCACCATGGCTGTTACACTTTTAATGTGGTGTTTGGAGCATTCATGCCTTTGTCTTGATTGCTATGAATTCTTTGTCTTGTGTAACTCCTTCTTGCCTTGATGTGCTTTGATTCACTTTGTCTTCCTTGACTTCATTTAAGCGCCCACCATGCAGCCTTTATTAAGTCCCTCTTGCTTTTATTCAAGCAACCACTTAAAGTGGATTAAACACACCAAAAATTAACAAGGAATTAAATAACTTAGTGCCTTGGTCCCAAATAAATCAATTGGTCACATGCACTTTATTTAAAACAAAATAACATGGCTGGTTTCATGAGTGTTGCGCCTCCTCCATAGCTTGGATGACAAGCATGGTCTTTGGTGCAATTACTTCTTTGTCCATGTTGGAAATTGTCTTAGTCATGAATTGGACTAAGCCTTCTTGGACCTTTCTTGACATTGCCCTAGTCATTGGGCCTCCTAGGCTTTGAATGGCTTCTTGGACCTCCATGTCCTCATCATTCGCCCCCTCTTGAAAAGAATTCGACCTCGAATTGAAGTCTTCATCACCTACATCAAAAGGAGACAAGTCAGCAACATTGAAAGTGGCACTAACACCATACTCACCAGGAAGGTCAATCTTGTAAGCATTATCATTAACTTTGGCAATCACTTGGAAAGGACCATCGCCCCTAGGCATTAACTTAGATTTCCTTTGTGAAGGAAACCTTTCCTTTCTCATATGGATCCAAACCCAATCCCCGGGTTCAAAGGTAACCCGTTTGCGCCCTTTATTAGCACTCTTGGCATAGCTTTCATTTTTCTTTTCAATTTGCAGCTTAATTTTCTCATGCAAACTTTTCACAAATTCAGCTTTTGCTTTGCCATCTTTATGCTTCAACAGAGATGTGTTAGGTAAAGGTAACAAATCAAGAGGAGTCAAAGGATTATAACCATACACAATCTCAAATGGGGAATGATTTGTAGTACTATGGACAGCCCTATTATAAGCAAATTCAACATGGGGCAGCCATGTTTCCCACATTTTCAAATTCTTTGAAAGCACAGCCCTTAAAAGAGTAGAGAGAGTTCTGTTTACTACCTCAGTTTGCCCATCAGTTTGGGGATGACAAGTTGTAGAGAATAGTAACTTAGTTCCCACCTTACCCCACAAAGTTCTCCAGAAGTGGCTTAGAAACTTAGCGTCACGATCGGACACTATACTCTTTGGTAGGCCATGTAGGCGCACCACCTCTTTGAAAAACAAATCAGCAATGTGGCAAGCATCATCCACCTTTTTGCATGGGATGAAGTGTGCCATTTTTGAGAACCTGTCCACAACAACAAAAATAGAATCTTTTCCAGTCTTTGTTTTTGGCAGCCCCAAAACAAAGTCCATGGAAAGGTCAATCCAAGGATATTCAGGAACAGGTAAAGGAGTATACAAACCATGGGGTAAAACTTTGGATTTGGCCTTTTTGCAAACAATACACCTTTCACAATACTTTTGCACATCAACTTTCATGTGAGGCCAATAAAAATGTTCTTGTAAAAATTCCAAAGTTTTAGGAACACCAAAATGTCCCATTAACCCCCCCTCATGCGCCTCTTTGACCAAGAGGTCTCTAATGGATCCTTTTGGCACACACAACCTTTTCTCTTTAAACAAATAATCATTGTGCCTAAAAAATCCATTATGGGCAGCATGCACACAATCAACATATTTTTCAGAAAAATCAAGATCATGCTCATACAATTCCTTAATGTGCTCAAGACCAAAAACTTTAGTTTCAAGAGTAGAGAGTAATGCATACCTTCTTGATAATGCATCAGCCACAACATTTGCCTTACCCTTCTTGTGCTTAATCACATAAGGAAATTGCTCCAAAAATTCAATCCATTTAGCATGCCTCTTGTTCAACTTACCTTGTCCTTTTAAGTACTTCAAGGACTCATGATCACTATGAATGACAAATTCTTTTGGCAGCAAGTAATGTTGCCATGTTTGCAATGCCCTTATTAAGGCATACAATTCCTTATCATAAGTTGAGTAATTTAGGGCAGCCCCTTTTAATTTCTCACTATAATAAGCAATTGGATGTCCTTCTTGCATTAAAACAGCCCCAATTCCAACATTGGAAGCATCACACTCAATTTCAAAAGATTTTGAAAAATTAGGCAATGCTAGAATTGGTGCTTGGGTGAGCTTTTCTTTAAGAATTGAAAAAGCTTGTTCTTGCTTCTCACCCCATTTAAAACCAACTTCCTTTTTAACAATTTCATTAAGAGGTGCAGCAATAGTACTAAAGTCCTTAACAAACCTCCTATAGAAACTTGCTAAACCATGAAAGCTTCTTACCTCAGTCACATTTTTGGGTGTGGGCCATTCTTGGATTGCCTTCACCTTTGCTTCATCCACATGCACTCCTTGAGAGCTTATAACAAAGCCTAGAAAAATAACTTGTTTCGTGCAAAAAACACATTTTTCCAAATTTGCAAACAAGTTTTCTTTTCTTAGCACATTCAAAACAGCCCTTAGATGAATGCAATGGTCTTCTAAATTTTTGCTATATATCAAGATATCATCAAAATATACAACAACAAATTTGCCCAAGAATTCTCTCAAAACATGGTTCATTAATCTCATGAAAGTGCTAGGTGCATTTGTTAAACCAAAAGGCATAACTAACCACTCATATAAACCATACTTTGTTTTGAAAGCAGTTTTCCATTCATCCCCTTCCCTTATCCTAATTTGATGGTACCCACTTTTCAAATCAATTTTAGAGAACAAGCATGCACCAAACAATTCATCAAGCAAGTCATCTAATCTTGGAATAGGATGCCTATACTTAACAGTAATATTGTTAACAGCTCTACAATCAGTGCACATTCTCCAGCTACCATCTTTCTTAGGGACTAAAATAACAGGGACAGCACAAGGACTTAAGCTTTCTCTTACCCAACCTTTACTTACCAATTCAGCCACTTGCTTTTGTATCTCTTGCGTTTGTTGGGGGTTGCTCCGGTAGGCTGGCCTATTAGGCAAAGTGGCGCCTGGGATGAGATCAATGTGGTGCTCAATCCCTCTCAAAGGTGGCAGCCCACTTGGTACCTCCTTAGGAAACAAGTCCTCAAATTCCTGCAAAAGAAAATCTATGCATTTTGGCAATTCTTTGGTGTTAGGTAAATTTTCCAACAAGGCCACCTCTTTGCTAAAAAGCAAATATAGGGGCTGATTTGAAAAAATAGCTTTTTTAACCTCTCCTTTTGTCGCCATCAAACTTTCTTTCTTTTCTTCATTTTTCTTTTTGTCACTCTTTTTTCTCTCTTTTTCTTTGGCGATCTTTTCTTTTTCTTCTTTTTCTATTCCTTTTTCTTTTTCACATTTTTCTCTCAATTTCTTTTGATCATCTCTCACCTCACTTGGGCTCAAAGGAGCCAATACAATTCTTTTTCCATGATGAACAAAAGAATACTTGTTGGTGTGCCCTTCATGACTTGCTTTCTTGTCAAATTGCCAAGGCCTTCCCAACAACACATGGCTGGCCTCCATGGGTACAACATCACAAACAGCCACATCCTCATATTTACCAATTGAAAAAGAAATTTCTACTTGCTTGTCCACAACCATCTCAACATCATTAACAAGCCATTGAAGCTTATATGGCTTGGGGTGGGGTTTAGTTTCTATTTGCAGTTTGGAAACTAACCTTGTACTAGCAACATTTGTACAACTCCCACCATCAATAATAAGGGAACATACCTTGCCTTTTATGAGGCATCTTGAGTGAAAAATGTTTTCCCTTTGAGTTGCCTCTTCTTCCTTGACCATGGCTTCTAGCACCCTCTTCATCATGAGCAACTCTCCACTTGGTATTTGGGCCTCCTCCTCTTCACCACCCTCTTCATACTCTTCGCCCTCTTCCTCTTCCTCCTCAACCTCCTCTACCATCATAATTCTCTTGGTAGGACATTGAGATGCAATGTGTCCTAAGCCTTGGCACTTGAAACACTTAACAGCCCGATTAGTTGAATTTTGAGAAGGACTAGTTATAGTGTTTTTACCTTTTGGATCAGCCGTGGCTTCTTTGGATGATGAGGCACCTTCATTCTTTGGGTGATTCTTCCAATTGGAAGTGGTAGTGCTTCTTCTAATTTGGCCCTTCCTTTTGAGTTGTTGTTCTACCTTTGTGGCTTGATGTAACAAATCGTCCAATTGGACATAGTGTTGTAGCTCCACTATATCACTAATGTCACGATTTAGACCATGCAAGAATCTGGCCATGGTTGCTTCTTCATCCTCCTCCACATTTGCTCTAATTTTCGCTACCTCCATCTCCTTAAAGTACTCATCTACACTCTTATTACCTTGGGTGAGTCGCTGTAACTTGTTGTGCAACTCTCTGTTGTAATAAGATGGGACGAATCTCCTTCTCATGAGCCTTTTCATCTCCTCCCATGTGGCAATGGGTTGCTCATTGTACCTTCTCCTTTCCTTCACCAATTGATCCCACCACACCAAGGCATAATCTGTAAATTCAATAGAAGCAACCTGCACCTTTTGAAGATCAGTGTAATTATAACAGGAAAAAATTTGTTCAATTTTAGTTTCCCATTCTAAATACGCCTCGGGATCATTCCTTCCAACAAACTGTGGTACTTTAATTTTTATACCACTCAACCTCTCTTCTCTATTATCATCACGCCTTCTCCTCCGATCCTCCCCATCACTATTGTTTTGTGAGTTTTCCAATTGATCAATTCTCTCATTGATACCTACCAACTCTTGTTTTAATAGTTCACTCATTTTTGCCGTGAGGGCTTCTAAAAGTAAACGATTTTGAGGATCCATAACTCTTTTAGTTCTTTAAAGAAACCAGAAAGTGAAACAACACAAGAAACCAATCAAAATAATAATCCACACACCAAAATAGCTTAGAGTAGCAAAGGTAAAAACAAGAAACAAAAGAAACTGAACAAAAATTGTGAGAACTAGAACAAATTAGAACTCACTCAAAGAACGAAATTGAGAAAAATAGGAATCAAAGTGCAGCAAGAACAAAACACAACCAGAATTCAAAACACAAATATTTTTTTTTTTCTTTTGAATTTTCGCAGCCCTTTTTTTTTTTTTTTTTTTTTTAATAACAAACTAAGAATCAAAACACAAAGATAAACCTGGGCTTTTTTTTTTTTGTAACAATTCGAACCAAAGCTTTGATGCCAAATGATGGCCTCCTTGTTGTAACAACTTGGCCAATGACTTGAATTCACCACTTAGATTCTGGTTGTGACTAAGAACTTGTGATTTTCAATCTTTAAGATAGAATAGCAAGAAAGGATGGTTCTTATTTTAACAAGAAACTAGTGAACAGAATAAGAACAAGTGAACAAAAAGGAAGTGAGAATTAAGAGTTCTTGTTATAACAAGCAAACAAGAGAGCAATTTAGGAAGCAAGGAACAAGAAGAATGGGTGGGAGGCAAGGGGCGCCACCTTGGTCTAATCCAAGACAAGGATAAGCCTATGGAAATGAGGATCACCACAAGAAAGGATTCTTGGTAAGATCAAAGTCTGGTTCAATCCAGAACCAAAGAGTAAGGACTCAATTACACAAGGTAATGTTTTTGCTCAAAATCAAAGTTGTCTTTCAAGGCACCATGCGCCCCCTATTTATAGTGAGGGAGGCTGGTCTGATTACAAGTGCAGACTTGGGCTATGCCTTTCAAGGCTTACAAGGAATCCTAGGTGCTCATTAAGGAGCAATTACAAGCAATAAAATGGCTGCCAACCAGCCCCTTCTATGCGCCCCAATCCAAGGAATCCTAGGCTAGAATTAACAAGCAATTACAAGGCAATTACATGTAATTATATGGCTGCTCCCTAGCTCACTAATGATGCAAGGAATCTTAAGAAACCAAATCAGTTTGGCTGCTGACCAGCCACACCAATGCAGCGCACACCCTCTTGTCTTGGATGCCTTCTTTGATTGCTCTTTAAGTCCTTTACTAATGGTGCAAGGAATCCCAAGAAACCAAATCAGTTTGGCTGCTGACCATGGCCTTCAATATGCGCTTAACTCCTCCTCAATGCAGCCACCATGGCTGTTACACTTTTAATGTGGTGTTTGGAGCATTCATGCCTTTGTCTTGATTGCTATGAATTCTTTGTCTTGTGTAACTCCTTCTTGCCTTGATGTGCTTTGATTCACTTTGTCTTCCTTGACTTCATTTAAGCGCCCACCATGCAGCCTTTATTAAGTCCCTCTTGCTTTTATTCAAGCAACCACTTAAAGTGGATTAAACACACCAAAAATTAACAAGGAATTAAATAACTTAGTGCCTTGGTCCCAAATAAATCAATTGGTCACATGCACTTTATTTAAAACAAAATAACATGGCTGGTTTCATGAGTGTTGCGCCTCCTCCATAGCTTGGATGACAAGCATGGTCTTTGGTGCAATTACTTCTTTGTCCATGTTGGAAATTGTCTTAGTCATGAATTGGACTAAGCCTTCTTGGACCTTTCTTGACATTGCCCTAGTCATTGGGCCTCCTAGGCTTTGAATGGCTTCTTGGACCTCCATGTCCTCATCAGAATGCCAAAGGATCAAATGGGGGACGAACGAGACGAACTTGGTCCAAAGAATGCCCAAAGGATCAAATGGGACGACGAACGTGACGAACTTGGTACAAAGAATTCACAAGGATCAAATGGTAGGACGTAGAGGGGCGAACGAGATGAACTTGGTCCAAAGAATGCCCAAAGGATCAAATGGGAGGACGAATAGGGACGAACGAGACGACCTTGGTCCAAAGAATGCCAAAGGATCAAATGGGAGGACGAAGAGGGACGAAGGAGAGGAACTTGGTCCAAAGAATGCCAAACGATCAAATGGGGGGACGAACGAGGCGAACTTAGTCCAAAGAATGCCCAAAGGATCAAATGGGAGGATGTAGAGGGACGAACGAGACGAACTTGGTCCAAAGAATGCCCAAGGATGAAATGGTAGCACGAAAAGGGACGAACGAGACGAACTTAGTCCGAAGAATGCCCAAAGGATCAAATGGGAGGATGTAGAGGGACGAACGAGACGAACTTGGTCCAAAGAATGCCCAAGGATGAAATGGGAGGACGAAAAGGGCCAAACGAGACGAACGTGGTCCAAAGAATGCCAAAGGATCAAATGGGAGGACGAACGAGACCAACTTGGTACAAAGAATGCCAAAGGATCAAATGGGAGGACGAAGAGGGATGAATGAGACGAACTTGGTCCATAGAATGCCAAAGGATCAAATGGGGGTCGAACGAGACGAACTTTGTCCAAAGAATGCCCAAAGGATCAAATGGGACGACGAACGTGACGGACTTGGTACAAAGAATTCCCAAGGATCAAATGGGAGGACGTAGAGGGAGGAACGAGACGAACTTGGTCCAAAGAATGCCCAAAGGATCAAATGGGGGGACGAACACGGACGAACGTGGCGAACTTAGTCTGAAGAATGCCCAAAGGATCAAATGGGAGGATGTAGAGGGACGAACGAGACGAACTTGGTCCAAAGAATGCTAAAGGATCAAATGGGAGGACGAACATGACGAACTTGGTACAAAGAATGCCCAAGGATGAAATGGGAGGACGAAAAGGGCCAAACAAGACGAACGTGGTCCAAAGAATGCCAAAGGATCAAATGGGAGGACGAACGAGACGAACTTGGTCCAAAGAATGCCAAAGGATCAAATGGGCGGACGAAGAGGAACGAAGGAGACGAACTTGGTCCAAAGAATGCCCAAGGATCAAATGGGAGGACGTAGAGGGACGAACGACACGAACTTGGTCCAAAGAAAGCCCAAAGGATCAAATGGGAGAACGAACTGGGACGAACGAGACGAACTTGGTCCAAAGAATGCCCAAAGATGAAATGGGAGGATGTAGAGGGACGAACGAGACGAACTTGGTCCAAAGAATGCTCAAGGATGAAATGGGAGGTCGAAAAGGGACGAACGAGATGAACTTGGTCCAAAGAATGCCCAAGGATCAAATGGGAGCACGTAGAGGGATGAACGAGACGAACTTGGTCCAAAGAATGCCAAAGGATCAAATGGCAGGACGAATATGACGAACTTGGTACAAAGAATGCCCAAGGATCAAATGGGAGGACGTAGAGGGACGAACGAGACGAACTTGGTCCAAAGAATGCCCAAAGGATCAAATGGGGGGACGAATGAGGCGAACTTAGTCCAAAGAATGCCCAAAGAATCAAATGGGAGGATGTAGAGGGACGAACGAGACGAACTTGGTCCAAAGAATGCCCAAGGATGAAATGGGAGCACGAAAAGGGATGAACGAGACGAACTTGGTCCAAAGAATGCCAAAGGATCAAATGGGCGGACGAAGAGGGACGAAGGAGACGAACTTGGTCCAAAGAATGCCCAAGGATCAAATGGGAGGACGTAGAGGGACGAACGACACGAACTTGGTCCAAAGAATGCCCAAAGGATCAAATGGGAGAACGAACAGGGACGAACGAGACGAACTTGGTCCAAAGAATGCCCAAAGATGAAATGGGAGGATGTAGAGGGACGAACGAGACGAACTTAGTCCAAAGAATGCCCAAGGATGAAATGGGAGGACGAAAAGGGACAAACGAGACGAACGTGGTCCAAGGAATGCCAAAGGATCAAATGGGAGGACGAAGAGGGACGAACGAGACGAACTTGGTCCAAAGAACAGCAAAGGATCAAATGGGGGACGAACAAGACGAACTTGGTCCAAAGAATGCCCAAAGGATCAAATGGGACGACGAACGTGACGAACTTGGTTCAAAGAATTCCCAAGGATCAAATGGGAGGACGTAGAGGGAGGAACGAGACGAACTTGGTCCAAAGAATGCCCAAAGGATCAAATGGGGGGACGAACACGGACGAACGTGGCGAACTTAGTCTGAAGAATGCCCAAAGGATCAAATGGGAGGATGTAGAGGGACGAACGAGACGAATTGGTCCAAAGAATGCCCAAGGATGAAATGGGAGGACGAAAAGGGACGAACGAGACGAACTTGGTCCAAAGAATGCCCAAGGATCAAATGGGAGCACGTAGAGGGATGAACGAGACGAACTTGGTCCAAAGAATACCAAAGGATCAAATGGGAGGACGAACATGACGAACTTGGTACAAAGAATGACCAAGGATCAAATGGGAGGACGTAGAGGGACGAACGAGACGAACTTGGTCCAAAGAATGCCCAAAGGATCAAATGGGGGGACGAATGAGGCGAACTTAGTCCAAAGAATGCCCAAAGGATCAAACGGGAGGATGTAGAGGGACGAACGAGACGAACTTGGTCCAAAGAATGCCCAAGGATGAAATGGGAGCACGAAAAGGGATGAACGAGACGAACTTGGTCCAAAGAATGCCAAAGGATCAAATGGGCGGACGAAGAGGGACGAACGACACGAACTTGGTCCAAAGAATGCCCAAGGATGAAATGGGAGGACGAAAAGGGACAAACGAGACGAACGTGGTCCAAAGAATATCAAAGGATCAAATGGCAGGACGAATGAGACCAACTTGGTACAAAGAATGCCAAAGGATCAAATGGGAGGACGAAGAGGGATGAATGAGACGAACTTGGTCAAAAGAATGCCAAAGGATCAAATGGGGGACGAACAAGACGAACTTTGTCCAAAGAATGCCCAAAGGATCAAATGGGACGACGAACGTGACGAACTTGGTACAAAGAATTCCCAAGGATCAAATGGGAGGACGTAGAGGGAGGAACGAGACGAACTTGGTCCAAAGAATGCCCAAAGGATCAAATGGGGGGACGAACACGGACGAACGTGGCGAACTTAGTCTGAAGAATGCCCAAAGGATCAAATGGGAGGATGTAGAGGGACGAACGAGACGAACTTGGTCCAAAGAATGCTCAAGGATGAAATGGGAGGTCGAAAAGGGACGAACGAGATGAACTTGGTCCAAAGAATGCCCAAGGATCAAATGGGAGCACGTAGAGGGATGAACGAGACGAACTTGGTCCAAAGAATGCCAAAGGATCAAATGGCAGGACGAATATGACGAACTTGGTACAAAGAATGCCCAAGGATCAAATGGGAGGACGTAGAGGGACGAACGAGACGAACTTGGTCCAAAGAATGCCCAAAGGATCAAATGGGGGGACGAATGAGGCGAACTTAGTCCAAAGAATGCCCAAAGAATCAAATGGGAGGATGTAGAGGGACGAACGAGACGAACTTGGTCCAAAGAATGCCCAAGGATGAAATGGGAGCACGAAAAGGGATGAACGAGACGAACTTGGTCCAAAGAATGCCAAAGGATCAAATGGGCGGACGAAGAGGGACGAAGGAGACGAACTTGGTCCAAAGAATGCCCAAGGATCAAATGGGAGGACGTAGAGGGACGAACGACACGAACTTGGTCCAAAGAATGCCCAAAGGATCAAATGGGAGAACGAACAGGGACGAACGAGACGAACTTGGTCCAAAGAATGCCCAAAGATGAAATGGGAGGATGTAGAGGGACGAACGAGACGAACTTAGTCCAAAGAATGCCCAAGGATGAAATGGGAGGACGAAAAGGGACAAACGAGACGAACGTGGTCCAAGGAATGCCAAAGGATCAAATGGGAGGACGAAGAGGGACGAACGAGACGAACTTGGTCCAAAGAACAGCAAAGGATCAAATGGGGGACGAACAAGACGAACTTGGTCCAAAGAATGCCCAAAGGATCAAATGGGACGACGAACGTGACGAACTTGGTACAAAGAATTCCCAAGGATCAAATGGGAGGACGTAGAGGGAGGAACGAGACGAACTTGGTCCAAAGAATGCCCAAAGGATCAAATGGGGGGACGAACACGGACGAACGTGGCGAACTTAGTCTGAAGAATGCCCAAAGGATCAAATGGGAGGATGTAGAGGGACGAACGAGACGAATTGGTCCAAAGAATGCCCAAGGATGAAATGGGAGGACGAAAAGGGACGAACGAGACGAACTTGGTCCAAAGAATGCCCAAGGATCAAATGGGAGCACGTAGAGGGATGAACGAGACGAACTTGGTCCAAAGAATACCAAAGGATCAAATGGGAGGACGAACATTACGAACTTGGTACAAAGAATGACCAAGGATCAAATGGGAGGACGTAGAGGGACGAACGAGACGAACTTGGTCCAAAGAATGCCCAAAGGATCAAATGGGGGGACGAATGAGGCGAACTTAGTCCAAAGAATGCCCAAAGGATCAAATGGGAGGATGTAGAGGGACGAACGAGACGAACTTGGTCCAAAGAATGCCCAAGGATGAAATGGGAGCACGAAAAGGGATGAACGAGACGAACTTGGTCCAAAGAATGCCCAAAGGATCAAATGGGAGAACGAACAGGGACGAACGAGACGAACTTGGTCCAAAGAATGCCCAAAGATGAAATGGGAGGATGTAGAGGGACGAACGAGACGAACATGGTCCAAAGAATGCCCAAGGATGAAATGGGAGGACGAAAAGGGACAAACGAGACGAACGTGGTCCAAAGAATATCAAAGGATCAAATGGCAGGACGAATGAGACCAACTTGGTACAAAGAATGCCAAAGGATCAAATGGGAGGACGAAGAGGGATGAATGAGACGAACTTGGTCAAAAGAATGCCAAAGGATCAAATGGGGGACGAACAAGACGAACATTGTCCAAAGAATGCCCAAAGGATCAAATGGGACGACGAACGTGACGAACTTGGTACAAAGAATTCCCAAGGATCAAATGGGAGGACGTAGAGGGAGGAACGAGACGAACTTGGTCCAAAGAATGCCCAAAGGATCAAATGGGGGGACGAACACGGACGAACGTGGCGAACTTAGTCTGAAGAATGCCCAAAGGATCAAATGGGAGGATGTAGAGGGACGAACGAGACGAACTTGGTCCAAAGAATGCTCAAGGATGAAATGGGAGGTCGAAAAGGGACGAACGAGATGAACTTGGTCCAAAGAATGCCCAAGGATCAAATGGGAGCACGTAGAGGGATGAACGAGACGAACTTGGTCCAAAGAATGCCAAAGGATCAAATGGCAGGACGAATATGACGAACTTGGTACAAAGAATGCCCAAGGATCAAATGGGAGGACGTAGAGGGACGAACGAGACGAACTTGGTCCAAAGAATGCCCAAAGGATCAAATGGGGGGACGAAGGAGGCGAACTTAGTCCAAAGAATGCCCAAACGATCAAATGGGAGGATGTAGAGGGACGAACGAGACGAACTTGGTCCAAAGAATGCCCAAGGATCAAATGGGAGGACGTAGAGGGACGAACGACACGAACTTGGTCCAAAGAATGCCCAAAGGATCAAATGGGAGAACGAACAGGGACGAACGAGACGAACTTGGTCCAAAGAATGCCCAAAGATGAAATGGGAGGATGTAGAGGGACGAACGAGACGAACTTGGTCCAAAGAATGCCCAAGGATGAAATGGGAGGACGAAAAGGGACAAACGAGACGAACGTGGTCCAAAGAATGCCAAAGGATCAAATGGCAGGACGAATGAGACCAACTTGGTACAAAGAATGCCAAAGGATCAAATGGGAGGACGAAGAGGGACGAACGAGACGAACTTGGTCCAAAGAACAGCAAAGGATCAAATGGGGGACGAACGAGACGAACATGGTCCAAAGAATGCCCAAAGGATCAAATGGGACGACTAACGTGACGAACTTGGAACAAAGAATTCACAAGGATCAAATGGTAGGACGTAGAGGGACGAACGAGATGAACTTGGTCCAAAGAATGCCCAAAGGATCAAATGGGAGGACGAATAGGGACGAACGAGACGACCTTGGTCCAAAGAATGCCAAAGGATCAAATGGGAGGACGAAGAGGGACGAAGGAGAGGAACTTGGTCCAAAGAATGCCCAAGGATGAAATGGTAGCACGAAAAGGGACGAACGAGACGAACTTAGTCCGAAGAATGCCCAAAGGATCAAATGGGAGGATGTAGAGGGACGAACGAGACGAACTTGGTCCAAAAAATGCCCAAGGATGAAATGGTAGCACGAAAAGGGACGAACGAGACGAACTTAGTCCGAAGAATGCCCAAAGGATCAAATGGGAGGATGTAGAGGGACGAACGAGACGAACTTGGTCCAAAGAATGCCCAAGGATGAAATGGTAGCACGAAAAGGGACGAACGAGACGAACTTAGTCCGAAGAATGCCCAAAGGATCAAATGGGAGGATGTAGAGGGACGAACGAGACGAACTTGGTCCAAAAAATGCCCAAGGATGAAATGGTAGCACGAAAAGGGACGAACGAGACGAACTTAGTCCGAAGAATGCCCAAAGGATCAAATGGGAGGATGTAGAGGGACGAACGAGACGAACATGGTCCAAAGAATGCCCAAGGATGAAATGGGAGGACGAAAAGGGACGAACGAGACGAACTTGGTCCAAAGAATGCCAAAGGATGAAATGGGCGGACGAAGCGGGACGAAGGAGACGAACTTGGTCCAAAGAATGCCCAAGGATCAAATGGGAGGACGTAGAGGGACGAACGAGACGAACTTGGTCCAAAGAATGCCCAAAGGATCAAATGGGAGAACGAACAGGGACGAACGAGACGAACTTGGTCCAAAGAATGCCCAAAGATGAAATGGGAGGATGTAGAGGGACGAACGAGACGAACTTGGTCCAAAGAATGCCCAAGGATGAAATGGGAGGACGAAAAGGGACAAACGAGACGAACGTGGTCCATAGAATGCCAGAGGATCAAATGGGAGGACGAACGAGACCAACTTGGTACAAAGAATGCCAAAGGATCAAATGGGAGGACGAAGAGGGATGAATGAGACGAACTTGGTCCAAAGAATGCCAAAAGATCAAATGGGGGACGAACGAGACGAACTTTGTCAAAAGAATGCCCAAAGGATCAAATGGGACGACGAACGTAACAAACTTGGTACAAAGAATGCCAAAGGATCAAATGGGAGGACGTAGAGGGAGGAACGAGACGAACTTGGTCCAAAGAAAGCCGAAAGGATCAAATGGGGGGACGAAAAAGGACGAACGAGGCGAACTTAGTCTGAAGAATGCCCAAAGGATCAAATGGGAGGATGTAGAGAGGCGTACGAGACGAACTAGGTCCAAAGAATGCCCAAGGATGAAATGGGACGACGAAAAGGGACGAACGAGACGAACATGGTCCAAAGAATGCCAAAGGATCAATTGGGCGGACGAAGAGGGACGAAGGAGACGAACTTGGTCCAAAGAATGCCCAAGGATCAAATGGCAGGACGTAGAGGGACGAACGAGACGAACTTGGTCCAAAGAATGCCCACAGGATCAAATGGAGAACGAACAAGGACGAACGAGACGAACTTGGTCCAAAGAATGCCCAAAGATGAAATGGGCGGAAGTAGAGGGACGAACGAGACGAACTTGGTCTAAAGAATGCTAAAGGATCAAATGGGAGGACGAACATGACGAACTTGGTACAAAGAATGCCCATGGATGAAATGGGAGGACGAAAAGGGCCAAACGAGACGAACGTGGTCCAAAGAATGCCAAAGGATCAAATGGGAGGACGAACGAGACGAACTTGGTCCAAAGAATGCCAAAGGATCAAATGGGCGGACGAAGAGGGACGAAGGAGACGAACTTGGTCCAAAGAATGCCCAAGGATCAAATGGGAGGACGTAGAGGGACGAACGACACGAACTTGGTCCAAAGAATGCCCAACGGATCAAATGGGAGAACGATCAGGGACGAACGAGACGAACTTGGTCCAAAGAATGCCTAAGGATGAAATGGGAGGACGAAAAGTGACAAACGAGACGAACGTGGTCCAGAGAATGCCAAAGGATCAAATGGCAGGACGAATGAGACCAACTTGGTACAAAGAATGCCAAAGGATCAAATGGGAGGACGAAGAGGGACGAACGAGACGAACTTGGTCCAAAGAATGCCCAAAGGATCAAATGGGACGACGAACGTGACGAACTTGGTACAAAGAATTCACAACGATCAAATGGTAGGACGTAGAGGGACGAACGAGATGAACTTGGTCCAAAGAATGCCCAAACGATCAAATGGGAGGACGAACAGGGACGAACGAGACGACCTTGGTCCAAAGAATGCCAAAGGATCAAATGGGAGGACGAAGAGGGACGAAGGAGACGAACTTGGTCCAAAGAATGCCAAACGATCAAACGGGACGACGAACGTGACGAACTTGGTACAAAGAATGCCCAAGCATCAAATGGGAGGACGTAGAGGGACGAACGACACGAACTTGGTCCAAAGAATGCCCAAAGGATCAAATGGGAGAACGAACAGGGACGAACGAGACGAACTTGGTCCAAAGAATGCCCAAAGATGAAATGGGAGGATGTAGAGGGACGAACGAGACGAACTTGGTCCAAAGAATGCCCAAGGATGAAATGGGAGGACGAAAAGGGACAAACGAGACGAACGTGGTCCAAAGAATGCCAAAGGATCAAATGGCAGGACGAATGAGACCAACTTGGTACAAAGAATGCCAAAGGATCAAATGGGAGGACGAAGAGGGACGAACGAGACGAACTTGGTCCAAAGAACAGCAAAGGATCAAATGGGGGACGAACGAGACGAACATGGTCCAAAGAATGCCCAAAGGATCAAATGGGACGACTAACGTGACGAACTTGGAACAAAGAATTCACAAGGATCAAATGGTAGGACGTAGAGGGACGAACGAGATGAACTTGGTCCAAAGAATGCCCAAAGGATCAAATGGGAGGACGAATAGGGACGAACGAGACGACCTTGGTCCAAAGAATGCCAAAGGATCAAATGGGAGGACGAAGAGGGACGAAGGAGAGGAACTTGGTGCAAAGAATGCCAAACGATCAAATGGGGGGACGAACGAGGCGAACTTAGTCCAAAGAATGCCCAAAGGATCAAATGGGAGGATGTAGAGGGACGAACGAGACGAACTTGGTCCAAAGAATGCCCAAGGATGAAATGGTAGCACGAAAAGGGACGAACGAGACGAACTTAGTCCGAAGAATGCCCAAAGGATCAAATGAGAGGATGTAGAGGGACGAACGAGACGAACTTGGTCCAAAGAATGCCCAAGGATGAAATGGTAGCACGAAAAGGGACGAACGAGACGAACTTAGTCCGAAGAATGCCCAAAGGATCAAATGGGAGGACGAATGAGACCAACTTGGTACAAAGAATGCCAAAGGATCAAATGGGAGGACGAAGAGGGACGAACGAGACGAACTTGGTCCAAAGAATGCCCAAAGGATCAAATGGGACGACGAACGTGACGAACTTGGTACAAAGAATTCACAACGATCAAATGGTAGGACGTAGAGGGACGAACGAGATGAACTTGGTCCAAAGAATGCCCAAACGATCAAATGGGAGGACGAACAGGGACGAACGAGACGACCTTGGTCCAAAGAATGCCAAAGGATCAAATGGGAGGACGAAGAGGGACGAAGGAGACGAACTTGGTCCAAAGAATGCCAAACGATCAAACGGGACGACGAACGTGACGAACTTGGTACAAAGAATGCCCAAGGATCAAATGGGAGCACGTAGAGGGACGAACAAGACAAACTTGGTCCAAAGAATGCCAAAGGATCAAATGGAGGACGAAAAGGGACGAACGAGACGAACATTTTCCAAAGAATGTCAAACGATCAAATGGGAGGACGAAGAGGGACGAAGGAGACGAACTTGGTCCAAAGAATGCCAAAGCATCAAATGGGAGCACGTAGAGGGACGAACGAGACGAACTTGGTCCAAAGAATGTCAAAGGATCAAATGGAGGACGAAAAGGGACGAACGAGACGAACTTTGTCCAAAGAATGTCAAACGATCAAATGGGAGGACGAAGAGGGTCGAAGGAGACGAACTTGGTCCAAAGAATGCCAAAGGATCAAATGGGAGGACGAACATGACGAACTTGGTACAAAGAATGACCAAGCATCAAATGGGAGGACGTAGAGTGACGAACGAGACGAACTTGGTCCAAAGAATGCCCAAAGGATCAAATGGGAGGGCGAACAAGGACGAACGAGACGAACTTAGACCGAAGAATGCCCAAAGGATCAAATGGAGGACGAAAAGGGACGAACGAGATGAACTTGGTCCAAAGAATGCCCAAACGATCAAATGGGAGGACGAACAGGGACGAACGAGACGACCTTGGTCCAAAGAATGCCAAAGGATCAAATGGGAGGACGAAGAGGGACGAAGGAGACGAACTTGGTCCAAAGAATGCCAAACGATCAAACGGGACGACGAACGTGACGAACTTGGTACAAAGAATGCCCAAGGATCAAATGGGAGCACGTAGAGGGACGAACAAGACAAACTTGGTCCAAAGAATGCCAAAGGATCAAATGGAGGACGAAAAGGGACGAACGAGACGAACATTTTCCAAAGAATGTCAAACGATCAAATGGGAGGACGAAGAGGGACGAAGGAGACGAACTTGGTCCAAAGAATGCCAAAGCATCAAATGGGAGCACGTAGAGGGACGAACGAGACGAACTTGGTCCAAAGAATGTCAAAGGATCAAATGGAGGACGAAAAGGGACGAACGAGACGAACTTTGTCCAAAGAATGTCAAACGATCAAATGGGAGGACGAAGAGGGTCGAAGGAGACGAACTTGGTCCAAAGAATGCCAAAGGATCAAATGGGAGGACGAACATGACGAACTTGGTACAAAGAATGACCAAGCATCAAATGGGAGGACGTAGAGTGACGAACGAGACGAACTTGGTCCAAAGAATGCCCAAAGGATCAAATGGGAGGGCGAACAAGGACGAACGAGACGAACTTAGACCGAAGAATGCCCAAAGGATCAAATGGGAGGATGTAGAGGGACGAATGAGACGAACATGGTCCAAAGAATGCCCAAGGATGAAGTGGGAGGACGAAAAGGGACGAACGAGACGAACTTGGTCCAAAGAATGCCAAAGGATGAAATGGGCGGACGAAGAGGGACGAAGGAGACGAACTTGGTCCAAAGAATGCCCAAGGATCAAATGGGAGGACGTAGAGGGACGAACGAGACGAACTTGGTCCAAAGAATGCCCAAAGGATCAAATGGGAGAACGAACAGGGACGAACGAGACGAACTTGGTCCAAAGAATGCCCAAAGATGAAATGGGAGGATGTAGAGGGACGAACGAGATGAACTTCGTCCAAAGAATGCCCAAGGAAGAAATGGGAGGACGAAAAGGGACAAACGAGACGAACGTGGTCCAAAGAATGCCAAAGGATCAAATGGGAGAACGAACGAGACCAACTTGGTACAAAGAATGCCAAAGGATCAAATGGGAGGACGAAGAGGGATGAATAAGACGAACTTCGTCCAAAGAATGCCAAAGGATCAAATGGGGGACGAACGAGACGATCTTTGTCCAAAGAATGCCCAAAGGATCAAATGGGACGACGAACGTGACGAACATGGTACAAAGAATTCCCAAGGATCAAATGGGAGGACGTAGAGGGACGAACGAGACGAACTTGGTCCAAAGAAAGCCCAAAGGATCAAATGGGGGGACGAACAAGGACGAACGAGGCGAACTTAGTCTGAAGAATGCCCAAAGGATCAAATGGGAGGATGTAGAGGGACGAACGAGACGAACTTGGTCCAAAGAATGCCCAAGGATGAAATGGGAGGACGAAAAGGGACGAACGAGACGAACTTGGTCCAAAGAATGTCAAAGGATCAAATGGGCGGACGAAGAGGGACGAAGGAGACGAACTTGGTCCAAAGAATGCCCAAGGATCAAATGGGAGGACGTAGAGGGACGAACGACACGAACTTGGTCCAAAGAATGCCCAAAGGATCAAATGGGAGAACGAACAGGGACGAACGAGACGAACTTGGTCCAAAGAATGCCCAAAGATGAAATGGGAGGATGTAGAGGGACGAACGAGACGAACTTGGTCCAAAGAATGCCCAAGGATGAAATGGGAGGACGAAAAGGGACAAACGAGACGAACGTGGTCCAAAGAATGCCAAAGGATCAAATGGGAGGACGAACGAGACCAACTTGGTACAAAGAATGCCAAAGGTTCAAATGGGAGGACGAAGAGGGACGAACGAGACGAACTTGGTCCAAAGGATCAAATGGGGGACGAACGAGACGAACTTGGTCCAAAGAATGCCCAAAGGATCAAATGGGACGACGAACGTGACGAATTGCCACAAAGAATTCCCAAGGATCAAATGGGAGGACGTAGAGGGATGAACGAGACGAACTTGGTCCAAAGAATGCCCAAAGGATCAAATGGGAGGACGAACAGGGACGAACGAGACGAACTTGGTCCAAAGAATGCCAAAGGATCAAATGGGAGGACGAAGAGGGACGAACGAGACGGACTTGGTCCAAAGAATGCCAAAGGATCAAATGGGAGGACGAACGTGACGAACTAGGTACAACGAATGCCCAAGGATCAAATGGGAGCACGTAGAGGGATGAACGAGACGAACTTGGTCCAAAGAATGCCAAAGGATCAAATGGAGGACGAAAAGGGACGAACGAGACGAACTTTGTCCAAAGAATGTCAAACGATCAAATGGGAGGACAAAGAGGGACGAAGGAGACAAACTTGGTTCAAAGAATGCCAAAGGATCAAATGGGAGGACGAACATGACGAAGTTGGTACAAGGAATGCCCAAACATCAAATGGGAGGACGTAGAGGGACGAACGAGACGAACTTGGTCCAAAGAATGCCCAAAGGATCAAATGGGAGTGCGAACAAGGACGAACGAGAGGAACTTAGTCCGAAGAATGCCGAAAGGATCAAATGGGAGGATGTAGAGGGACGAACGAGACGAACTTGGTCCAAAGAATGCCCAAGGATGAAATGGGAGGACGAAAAGGGACGAACGAGACGAACTTGGTCCAAAGAATGCCAAAGGATCAAATGGGCGGACGAAGAGGGACGAAGGAGACGAACTTGGTCCAAAGAATGCCCAAGGATCAAATGGCAGGACGTAGAGGGACGAACGAGACGAACTTGGTCCAAAGAATGCCCAAAGGATCAAATGGAGAACGAACAGGGACGAACGAGACGAACTTGGTCCAAAGAATACCCAAAGATGAAATGGGAGGATGTAGAGGGACGAACGAGACGAACTTGGTCCAAAGAATGCCCAAGGATGAAATGGAAGGACGAAAAGGGCTAAACGAGACGAACGTGGTACAAAGAATGCCAAAGGATCAAATGGGAGGACGAACGAGACGAACTTGGTCCAAAGAATGCCAAAGGATCAAATGGGCGGACGAAGAGGGACGAAGGAGACGAACTTGGTCCAAAGAATGCCCAAAGATGAAATGGGGGGATGTAGAGGGACGAACGAGACGAACTTGGTCCAAAGAATGCCCAAGGATGAAATGGGAGGACGAAAAGGGCCAAACGAGACGAACGTGGTCCAAAGAATGCCAAAGGATCAAATGGGAGGACGAACGAGACCAACTTGGTACAAAGAATGCCAAAGGATCAAATGGGACGACGAACGTGACGAACTTGGTACAAAGAATTCACAAGGATCAAATGGTAGGACGTAGAGGGACGAACGAGATGAACTTGGTCCAAAGAATGCCCAAAGGATCAAATGGGAGGACGTTCAGGGACGAACGAGACGACCTTGGTCAAAAGAATGCCAAAGGATCAAATGGGAGGACGAAGAGGGACGAAGGAGACGAACTTGGTCCAAAGAATGCCAAACGATCAAATGGGAGGACGAACGTGACGAACTTGGTACAAAGAATGCCCAAGGATCAAATGGGGGCACGTAGAGGGACGAACGAGACAAACTTGGTCCAAAGAATGCCAAAGGATCGAATGGAGGTCGAAAAGGGACGAACGAGACGAACCTTGTCCAAAGAATGTCAAACGATTAAAAGGGAGGACGAAGAGGGACGAAGGAGACGAACTTGGTCCAAAGAATGCCAAAGGATCAAATGGGAGCACGTAGAGGGACGAACGAGACGAACTTGGTCCAAAGAATGTCAAAGGATCAAATGGAGGACGAACGAGATGAACTTTGTCCAAAGAATGTCAAACAATCAAATGGGAGGACGAAGAGGGTCGAAGGAGACGAACTTGGTCCAAAGAATGCCAAAGGATCAAATGGGAGGACGAACATGACGAACTTGGTACAAAGAATGACCAAGCATCAAATGGGAGGACGTAGAGTGACGAACGAGACGAACTTGGTCCAAAGAATGCCCAAAGGATGAAATGGGAGGGCGAACAAGGACGAACGAGATGAACTTAGTCCGAAGAATGCCCAAAGGATCAAATGGGAGGATGTAGAGGGACGAACGAGACGAACTTGGTCCAAAGAATGCCAAGGATGAAATGGGAGGACGAAAAGGGACGAACGAGACGAACTTGGTCCAAAGAATGCCAAAGGATGAAATGGGCAGACGAAGAGGGACGAAGTAGACGAACTTGGTCCAAAGAATGCCCAAGGATCAAATGGGAGGACGTAGAGGGACGAACGACACGAACTTGGTTCAAAGAATGCCCAAAGGATCAAATGGGAGAACGAACAGGGACGTACGAGATGAACTAGGTCCAAAGAATGCCCAAAGTTGTAATGGGAGGATGTAGAGGGACGAACGAGACGAACTTCGTCCAAAGAATGCCCAAGGACGAAATGGGAGGACGAAAAGGGACAAACGAGACGAACGTGGTCCAAAGAATGCCAGAGGATCAAATGGGAGGATAAATGAGACCAACTTGGTACAAAGAATGCCAAAGGATCAAATGGGAGGACGAAGAGGGATGAATGAGACGAACTTGGTCCAAAGAATGCCAAAGGATCAAATGGGGGACGAACGAGACGAACTTTGTCCAAAGAATGCCCAAAGGATCAAATGGGACGACGAACGTGACGAACTTGGTACAAAGAATTCCCAAGGATCAAATGGGAAGACGTAGAGGGAGGAACGAGACGAACTTGGTCCAAAGAAAGCCCAAAGGATCAAATGGGGGGACAAACAAGGACGAACGAGGCGAACTTAGTCTGAAGAATGCCCAAAGGATCAAATGGGAGGATGTAGAGGGACGAACGAGACGAACTTGGTCCAAAGAATGCCCAAGGATGAAATGGGAGGACGAAAAGGGACGAACGAGACGAACTTGGTCCAAAGAATGCCAAAGGATCAAATGGGCAGACGAAGAGGGACGAAGGAGACGAACTTGGTCCAAAGAATGCCCAAGGATCAAATGGGAGGACGTAGAGGGACAAACGACACGAACTTGGTCCAAAGAATGCCCAAAGGATCAAATGGGAGAACGAATAGGGACGAACGAGACGAACTTGGTCCAAAGAATGCCCAAAGATGAAATGGGAGGATGTAGAGGGACGAACGAGACTAACTTGGTCCAAAGAATTCCCAAGGAGGAAATGGGAGGAGGAAAAGGGCCAAACGAGACGAACGTGGTCCAAAGAATGCCAAAGGATCAAATGGGAGGACGAACGAGACCAACTTGGTACAAAGAATGCCAAAGGATCAAATGGGAGGACGAAGAGGGATGAATGAGACGAACTTGGTCCAAAGAATGCCAAAGGATCAAATGGGGGACGAACGAGACGAACTTGGTCCAAAGAATGCCCAAAGGATCAAATGGGACAACGAACGTGACGAACTTGGTACAAAGAATTCCCAAGGATCAAAGGTAGGACGTAAAGTGACGAACGAGATGAACTTGGTCCAAAGAATGCCCAAAGGATCAAATGGGAGGACGAACAAGGACGAACGAGACGAACTTGGTCCAAAGAATGCCAAAGGATCAAATGGGAGGACGAAGAGGGACGAAGGAGACGAACTTGGACCAAAGAATGCCAAACGATCAAATGGGAGGATGAACGTGACGAACTTGGTACAAAGAATGCCCAAGGATCAAATGGGAGCACGTTGATGGACGAACAAGACGAACTTGGTCCAAAGAATGCCAAAGGATCAAATGGGAGGACGTAGAGGGAGGAACGAGACGAACTTGGTCCAAAGAATGCCCAAAGGATCAAATGGGAGAACGAACAGGGACGAACGAGACGAACTTGGTCCAAAGAATGCACAAAGATAAAATGGGAGGATGTAGAGGGACGAACGAGACGAACTTGGTCCAAAGAATGCCCAAGGATGAAATGGGAGGACGAAAAGGGACAAACGAGACGAACGTGGTCCAAAGAATGCCAAAGGATCAAATGGCAGGACGAATGAGACGAACTTGGTACAAAGAATGCCAAAGGATCAAATGGGCGGACGAAGAGGGACGAACGAGACGAACTTGGTCCAAAGAATGCCCAAGGATCAAATGGCAGGACGTAGAGGGACGAACGAGACGAACTTGGTCCAAAGAATGCCCAAAGGATCAAATGGAGAACGAACAGGGACGAACGAGACGAACTTGGTCCAAAGAATGCCCAAGGATGAAATGGGAGGACGAAAATGGCCAAACGAGACGAATGTGGTCCAAAGAATGCCAAAGGATCAAATGGGAGGACGAACGAGACCAACTTGGTACAAAGAATGCCAAAGGATCAAATGGGAGGACGAAGAGGGATGAATGAGACGAACTTGGTCCAAAGAATGCCAAAGGATCAAATGGGGGACGAACGAGACGAACTTGGTCCAAAGAATGCCCAAAGGATCAAATGGGACAACGAACGTGACGAACTTGGTACAAAGAATTCCCAAGGATCAAAGGTAGGACGTAAAGTGACGAACGAGATGAACTTGGTCCAAAGAATGCCCAAAGGATCAAATGGGAGGACGAACAGGGACGAACGAGACGAACTTGGTCCAAAGAATGCCAAAGGATCAAATGGGAGGACGAAGAGGGACGAAGGAGACGAACTTGGACCAAAGAATGCCAAACGATCAAATGGGAGGATGAACGTGACGAACTTGGTACAAAGAATGCCCAAGGATCAAATGGGAGCACGTTGATGGACGAACAAGACGAAGTTGGTCCAAAGAATGCCAAAGGATCAAATGGGAGGACGTAGAGGGAGGAACGAGACGAACTTGGTCCAAAGAATGCCCAAAGGATCAAATGGGAGAACGAACAGGGACGAACGAGACGAACTTGGTCCAAAGAATGCACAAAGATGAAATGGGAGGATGTAGAGGGATGAACGAGACGAACTTGGTCCAAAGAATGCCCAAGGATGAAATGGGAGGACGAAAAGGGACAAACGAGACGAACGTGGTCCAAAGAATGCCAAAGGATCAAATGGCAGGACGAATGAGACGAACTTGGTACAAAGAATGCCAAAGGATCAAATGGGCGGACGAAGAGGGACGAACGAGACGAACTTGGTCCAAAGAATGCCCAAGGATCAAATGGCAGGACGTAGAGGGACGAACGAGACGAACTTGGTCCAAAGAATGCCCAAGGATCAAATGGCAGGACGTAGAGGGACGAACGAGACGAACTTGGTCCAAAGAATGCCCAAAGGATCAAATGGAGAACGAACAGGGACGAACGAGACGAACTTGGTCCAAAGAATGCCCAAGGATGAAATGGGAGGACGAAAAGGGCCAAACGAGACGAATGTGGTCCAAAGAATGCCAAAGGATCAAATGGGAGGACGAACGAGACGAACTTGGTCCAAAGAATGCCAAAGGATCAAATGGGCGGACGAAGAGGGACGAAGGAGACGAACTTGGTCCAAAGAATGCCCAAAGGATCAAATGGGAGAACGAACAGGGACGAACGAGACGAACTTGGTCCAAAGAATGCCCAAAGATGAAATGGGAGGATGTAGAGGGACGAACGAGACGAACTTCGCCCAAAGAATGCCCAAGGATGAAATGGGAGGACGAAAAGGGACAAACGAGACGAACGTGGTCCAAAGAATGCCAGAGGATCAAATGGGAGGACGAAAAGGGACAAACGAGACGAACGTGGTCCAAAGAATGCCAAAGGATCAAATGGCAGGACGAATGAGACCAACTTGGTACAAAGAATGCCAAAGGATCAAATGGGAGGACGAAGAGGGACGAACGAGACGAACTTGGTCCAAAGAACAGCAAAGGATCAAATGGGGGACGAACGAGACGAACTTGGTCCAAAGAATGCCCAAAGGATCAAATGAGACGACGAACGTGACGAACTTGGTACAAAGAATTCACAAGGATCAAATGGTAGGACGTAGAGGGACGAACGAGATGAACTTGGTCCAAAGAATGCCCAAAGGATCAAATGGGAGGACGAACAGGGACGAACGAGACGACCTTGGTCCAAAAATGCCCAAAGATGAAATGGGAGGATGTAGAGGGACGAACGAGACGAACTTGGTCCAAAGAATGCCCAAGGATGAAATGGGAGGACGAAAAGGGACAAACGAGACGAACGTGGTCCAAAGAATGCCAAAGGATCAAATGGCAGGACGAATGAGACCAACTTGGTACAAAGAATGCCAAAGGATCAAATGGGAGGACGAAGAGGGACGAACGAGACGAACTTGGTCCAAAGAACAGCAAAGGATCAAATGGGGGACGAACGAGACGAACTTGGTCCAAAGAATGCCCAAAGGATCAAATGGGACGACGAACGTGACGAACTTGGTACAAAGAATTCACAAGGATCAAATGGTAGGACGTAGAGGGACGAACGAGATGAACTTGGTCCAAAGAATGCCCAAAGGATCAAATGGGAGGACGAACAGGGACGAACGAGATGACCTTGGTCCATAGAATGCCAAAGGATCAAATGGGAGGACGAAGAGTGATGAGGATCAACCTAGAAGCATGGACAATAAAGCATTACAAGGCCTTGGTGGGCCAATGACAAGGACTCGTACCAACAAAGCTAATGAGGCCTTAGATCAAATGGTGACAACTCTGATTGAAGCAAAAATCAAGCCTAGAAGGATTCAAGCCCAGATTGGTTAACTACTTGATCCAAATTGAAGAATGAAGGGATGGGCTGAATTACATGATCCAACTTGAGGAATAAAGGAGTTGGGCTGATTCAGTTTTATTTCTTTTTGTTAAGGTTGTAATCATTTGGGCTGCACTTTCTTTTGCACATGAGCCCAATTTCTTTTTCATTTTCGTACACTATTTTGAGCTCAATTTTCAGAAGTCCTTTTAGCTTCCCTAGGGTCAGTTTTAAGAGAATTTAAGAGTCCCTAGCCATTATGATAGTTAATGGGAGTTTATTTCTAGTTTTAATGTAGTGGGAATTGATTGTTCAGCAGCCCACCTAGCCTATAAATAAGGACTCAATGTAAAGCCAAAGACAAGTTAAATCTGAATGAAAATTAGAGTTTTCTCCTATTGTGAGAGCTTCCCTTGTGTTCTTGGGTAAAGAACCAAATCTGATCTTATCAAGGCAACTTGTGGTGATCAAAATTTCATGACTTATCACTCACCTTCTCATCTTTTTCTTGAGTGTGGCGTCAATATCCTTCCTCTAATCTGAACTTCAAGGCGATCCTTCCTAGTTCATATCATTTGGTATCAAAGCTTTGGCTCCTTGAATCTCAGGTGTGGCTTTTCTTTTGTTAAAACCATAAAAAAAATACTATTCTCTGTTTCGTTTTCTTTATTCTGGTTTTTCGTTCTTTTCAATTCCATCTAGCTCTTTCCTATTTGAATACTCTTGTCCATTTCATTGTCAAGATTACTTGTCTTTTGTCTTAATCCTTTGTGTCAAATTTTCTGTTTGATCTTTTTGAGTTGTTTCTTTGTTTCTCCAATTCTGTCTTTGTTGTCTTTCCATCCTTGTTATTAGAATTGCATCAGATTTCTTTTCATTTTGAGTCCTAGTCTTGTTGAAAAAAAAAATCGTACAAAAAAAAATTAAAAAAAAAAGTTGCTGCCAGAATTGTCTTATCATTGAGTTGCTGATTTAACAAAAAAAAAAGGTGAAAAAAAAATCGAAAAAAAAAAATTCTGGACAGTTTTAAGAGTGTGGAAAAGATAGAGGAAAAGAAGATTTAATTGTGATTGAAAGGACTCTAAATTTCCTCTTTGTGAAATCTGATTTCAAAGTTTGTTTTGTTCCATTTGGGTTTCCTTTTGATCCTTGTTCCTTTTGCTTTATGTCATTCTTGCTCTTGATTATACTGGTCACTTCTTGTTGTCTTGAGAAAAATCATTGATAAGGTTCTTTCTTAAGAGCTTGTAAGAGGAAGTTGAGTGGAAAAAGGCAAGAGTGCATATCACATAAAAGCCAAATAGCTTGTAAACACGAGTGAACCACAATCTTGAGTGAAACACGTAAGGGAGTGGTGAGGTCCTCTTATGAACTACAAAATTTCTGTTTTGCTCAATTTCAATTTTTGAGAAATGGAAAGAAAAGGTGATGGAAGTATTCCTACTTCTCCAAGGGCTGCGGCTATGAGGTTACAAATGGAGGCTTTAACCCAACACATGGAGAGGTTGATGCGTAGACAAACCAATGAATTTCTTGAAAGACTTGATCAAGTGGAGAGGAAAAGAGCTACACGTAGAAATTCTTCTCATGGTGAAAGTGAATATTCGGGAGAAAGGAGGCATCAATATGAGAGAGAACATGATAGAAGAAGGAAAAATCATATGAGAGGAGAAAGAGAAGACAAGCTTGAGGAAGTTAAGGAGTATGAAAAGAGGTTGAGAAAGGAAGAGAAAATGAAAAGGAGAGCTTCTAATTTTGAAAGGTATTGGGAGCATTTGAAGAAAGATTTGGAGAATAAAAAGAATGGGGGAATTCAAGAGAGGAAAGAAAAGAAAGAGAGGAGAGAAGAAAAGGGCGAAAATAAGAGTGGAGAAAAGAAGGATGAAAGTAAAGAAAAAAATGAGTTGATAGAAAAAGAAAGTGAAAAAGATTGTGTGAAAAAAAGTGTTATCAATTTTGAGGAGGAGGAAAAGAGAGAAAACAATGAAGATAATAAAAGTGAGGAAAAATTAAAGAGAAAAGTGGAGAGTCTTTTCATAAAAGAGAGTGAGGTTAAAAGAGCTAAGTTAGCAAAGGATTCTCATTGTTTTGATGCTAATGCTAACCTTAATTCTTCTTTGCCTCTTGGTGTTTGTTCTCTTGTGAAGGAATTTCAAGGTATCTCTTCCAAAGGCATTCCACAAGGTTTCCAATCAATGAAAAAGATTGGGCAACAAGTGGGTCTTATTCCAAGTGCTCCATTGATCACCAACATGCATAAGTCTTGTTTTTCTTCTACTTATGTTGGTTTTAATTATTATTCTCTTGAATTGCAAGACTCTTGTTCTATTGAAACCAAGAAACATGTTTTGAATGGAGAACATTGTGTTCCCAATAATAGTAGCACTCTTGGTTTTGCAAGGAGCAATAAAGGTTTGCATGTGGCCTTACTTGATGGGACCATTACTACACATATTCTTATTCTACCTATTCTTGGAAATTCCTTTTTGCTTCCAAATGATGTCCCTAATATGTTTGAAAAGATTGTCTTCATTCAAAAGGATTCGTCATTTGTTTGTCTTGACACGAATGACAATATGGCTCAACATATGGAGCCTTTGCATGAGCAAAGTACTAATTTTGATCTTGTTCCAAAGTCTAAGTCTACGAAGGTAAACTTGTTCATGAGTGTTACTTCCAAGAGGTATGACTTAGCCTTTAAAACTCCTTGTATTGGCTATGATTGTGATGAAATATTGAATGGACAAGATGAAAATGTGTTTCCTTCACTTGTCACATTTGGAAGTTTCTATCACTCCCCATTTGATCCTGGTGGGAAGATTCACGTTATTCTTCAAATCATTGACATGTTATTCCTTCCTGTAGGCTTTGATGAGAAAACAAACTCGAGGACGAGTTCTCTTAAAGAAGGAGGGTATGATGAGGATCAACCTAGAAGCATGGACAATAAAGCATTACAAGGCCTTGGTGGGCCAATGACAAGGACTCGTACCAACAAAGCTAATGAGGCCTTAGATCAAATGGTGACAACTCTGATTGAAGCAAAATCAAGCCTAGAAGGATTCAAGCCCAGATTGGTTAACTACTTGATCCAAATTGAAGAATGAAGGGATGGGCTGAATTACATGATCCAACTTGAGGAATAAAGGAGTTGGGCTGATTCAGTTTTATTTCTTTTTGTTAAGGTTGTAATCATTTGGGCTGCACTTTCTTTTGCACATGAGCCCAATTTCTATTTCATTTTCGTACACTATTTTGAGCTCAATTTTCAGAAGTCCTTTTAGCTTCCCTAGGGTCAGTTTTAAGAGAATTTAAGAGTCCCTAGCCATTATGATAGTTAATGGGAGTTTATTTCTAGTTTTAATGTAGTGGGAATTGATTGTTCAGCAGCCCACCTAGCCTATAAATAAGGACTCAATGTAAAGCCAAAGACAAGTTAAATCTGAATGAAAATTAGAGTTTTCTCCTATTGTGAGAGCTTCCCTTGTGTTCTTGGGTAAAGAACCAAATCTGATCTTATCAAGGCAACTTGTGGCGATCAAAATTTCATGACTTATCACTCACCTTCTCATCTTTTTCTTGAGTGTGGCGTCAATATCCTTCCTCTAATCTGAACTTCAAGGCGATCCTTCCTAGTTCATATCAAAGAGGGACGAAGGAGACGAACTTGGTCCAAAGAATGCCAAACGATCAAATGGGAGGACGAACGTGACGAACTTGGTACAAAGAATGCCCAAGGATCAAATGGGAGCACGTAGAGGGACGAACGAGACAAACTTGATCCAAAGAATGCCAAAGGATCAAATGGAGGACGAAAAAGGACGAACGAGACGAACTTTGTCCAAAGAATGTCAAACGATCAAATGGGAGGACGAAGAGGGACGAAGGAGACAAACTTGGTCCAAAGAATGCCAAAGGATCAAATGGGAGCACGTAGAGGGACGAACGAGACGAACTTGGTCCAAAGAATGTCAAAGGATCAAATGGAGGACGAAAAGGGACGAACGGGACGAACTTTGTCCAAAGAATGTCAAACGATCAAATGGGAGGACGAAGAGGGTCGAAGGAGACGAACTTGGTCCAAAGAATGCCAAAGGATCAAATGGGAGGACGAACATGACGAACTTGGTACAAAGAATGACCAAGCATCAAATGGGAGGACGTAGAGGGACGAACGAGACGAACTTGGTCCAAAGAATGCCCAAAGGATCAAATGGGGGACGAACGAGACGAACTTTGTCCAAAGAATGCCCAAAGGATCAAATGGGAGGGCGAACAAGGACGAACGAGACGAACTTAGTCCGAAGAATGCCCAAAGGATCAAATGGGAGCATGTAGAGGGACGAACGAGACGAACTTGGTCCAAAGAATGCCCAAGGATGAAATGGGAGGACGAAAAGGGACGAACGAGACGAACTTGGTCCAAAGAATGCCCAAGGATGAAATGGGAGGACGAAAAGGGACGAACGAGACGAACTTGGTCCAAAGAATGCCAAAGGATGAAATGGGCGGACGAAGAGGGACGAAGGAGACGAACTTGGTCCAAAGAATGCCAAAGGATCAAATGGGAGGACGTAGAGGGACGAACGAGACGAACTTGGTCCAAAGAATGCCCAAAGGATCAAATGGGAGAACGAACAGGGACGAACGAGACAAACTTGGTCCAAAGAATGCCCAAAGATGAAATGGGAGGATGTAGAGGGACGAACGAGACGAACTTAGTCCGAAGAATGCCCAAAGGATCAAATGGGAGGATGTAGAGGGACGAACGAGACGAACTTGGTCCAAAGAATGCCCAAGGATGAAATGGGAGGACGAAAAGGGACAAACGAGACGAACGTGGTCCAAAGAATGCCAAAGGATCAAATGGCAGGACGAATGAGACCAACTTGGTGCAAAGAATGCCAAAGGATCAAATGGGAGGACGAAGAGGGACGAACGAGACGAACTTGGTCCAAAGAATGCCCAAAGGATCAAATGGGACGACGAACGTGACGAACTTGGTACAAAGAATTCCCAAGGATCAAATGGTAGGACGTAGAGGGACGAACGAGATGAACTTGGTCCAAAGAATGCCCAAAGGATCAAATGGGAGGACGAACAGGGACGAACGAGACGAACTTGGTCCAAAGATTGCCAAAGGATCAAATGGGAGGACGAAGAGGGACGAAGGAGACGAACATGGTCCAAAGAATGCTAAACGATCAAATGGGAGGATGAACGTGCCGAACTTGGTACAAAGAATGCCCAAGGATCAAATGGGAGCACGTTGAGGGACGAACGAGACGAACTTGGTCCAAAGAATGCCAAAGGATCAAATGGAGGACGAAAAGGGACGAACGAGACGAACTTTGTCCAAAGAATGCCAAACGATCAAATGGGAGGACGAAGAGGGACGAAGGAGACGAACTTGGTCCAAAGAATGCCAAAGGATCAAATGGGAGCACGTAGAGGGACGAACGAGACGAACTTGGTCCAAAGAATGTCAAAGGATCAAATGGAGGACGAAAAGTGACGAACGGGACGAACTTTGTCCAAAGAATGTCAAACGATCAAATGGGAGGACGAAGAGGGACGAAAGAGACGAACTTGGTCCAAAGAATGCCCAAAGGATCAAATGGGACGACGAACGTGACATTCTTGGCACAAAGAACTCCCAAGGATCAAATGGGAGGACGTAGAGGGATGAACGAGACGAACTTGGTCCAAAGAATGCCCAAAGGATCAAATGGCAGGACGAACATGGTCGAACGAGACAAACTTGGTCCAAAGAATGCCAAAGGATCAAATGGGAGGACGAAGAGGGATGAATGAGACGAACTTGGTCCAAAGAATGCCAAAGGATCAAATGGGAGGACGAACGTGACGAACTTGGTACAAAGAATGCCCAAGGATCAAATGGGAGCACGTAGAGGGACGAACGAGACAAACTTGATCCAAAGAATGCCAAAGGATCAAATGGAGGACGAAAAAGGACGAACGAGACGAACTTTGTCCAAAGAATGTCAAACGATCAAATGGGAGGACGAAGAGGGACGAAGGAGACAAACTTGGTCCAAAGAATGCCAAAGGATCAAATGGGAGCACGTAGAGGGACGAACGAGACGAACTTGGTCCAAAGAATGTCAAAGGATCAAATGGAGGACGAAAAGGGACGAACGGGACGAACTTTGTCCAAAGAATGTCAAACGATCAAATGGGAGGACGAAGAGGGTCGAAGGAGACGAACTTGGTCCAAAGAATGCCAAAGGATCAAATGGGAGGACGAACATGACGAACTTGGTACAAAGAATGACCAAGCATCAAATGGGAGGACGTAGAGGGACGAACGAGACGAACTTGGTCCAAAGAATGCCCAAAGGATCAAATGGGAGCACGTAGAGGGACGAACGAGACGAACTTGGTCCAAAGAATGTCAAAGGATCAAATGGAGGACGAAAAGGGACGAACGAGACGAACTTTGTCCAAAGAATGTCAAACGATCAAATGGGAGGACGAAGAGGGTCGAAGGAGACGAACTTGGTCCCAAGAATGCCAAAGGATCAAATGGGAGGACGAACATGACGAACTTGGTACAAAGAATGACCAAGCATCAAATGGGAGGACGTAGAGGGACGAACGAGACGAACTTGGTCCAAAGAATGCCCAAAGGATCAAATGGGAGGGCGAACAAGGACGAACGAGACGAACTTGGTCCAAAGAATGCCAAAGGATGAAATGGGCGGACGAAGAGGGACGAAGGAGACGAACTTGGTCAAAAGAATGCCAAAGGATCAAATGGGAGGACGTAGAGGGACGAACGAGACGAACTTGGTCCAAAGAATGCCCAAAGGATCAAATGGGAGAACGAACAGGGACGAACGAGACAAACTTGGTCCAAAGAATGCCCAAAGATGAAATGGGAGGATGTAGAGGGACGAACGAGACGAACTTAGTCCGAAGAATGCCCAAAGGATCAAATGGGAGGATGTAGAGGGACGAACGAGACGAACTTGGTCCAAAGAATGCCCAAGGATGAAATGGGAGGACGAAAAGGGACAAACGAGACGAACGTGGTCCAAAGAATGCCAAAGGATCAAATGGCAGGACGAATGAGACCAACTTGGTGCAAAGAATGCCAAAGGATCAAATGGGAGGACGAAGAGGGACGAACGAGACGAACTTGGTCCAAAGAATGCCCAAAGGATCAAATGGGACGACGAACGTGACGAACTTGGTACAAAGAATTCCCAAGGATCAAATGGTAGGACGTAGAGGGACGAACGAGATGAACTTGGTCCAAAGAATGCCCAAAGGATCAAATGGGAGGACGAACAGGGACGAACGAGACGAACTTGGTCCAAAGTTTGCCAAAGGATCAAATGGGAGGACGAAGAGGGACGAAGGAGACGAACATGGTCCAAAGAATGCTAAACGATCAAATGGGAGGATGAACGTGCCGAACTTGGTACAAAGAATGCCCAAGGATCAAATGGGAGCACGTTGAGGGACGAACGAGACGAACTTGGTCCAAAGAATGCCAAAGGATCAAATGGAGGACGAAAAGGGACGAACGAGACGAACTTTGTCCAAAGAATGCCAAACGATCAAATGGGAGGACGAAGAGGGACGAAGGAGACGAACTTGGTCCAAAGAATGCCAAAGGATCAAATGGGAGCACGTAGAGGGACGAACGAGACGAACTTGGTCCAAAGAATGTCAAAGGATCAAATGGAGGACGAAAAGTGACGAACGGGACGAACTTTGTCCAAAGAATGTCAAACGATCAAATGGGAGGACGAAGAGGGACGAAAGAGACGAACTTGGTCCAAAGAATGCCCAAAGGATCAAATGGGACGACGAACGTGACATTCTTGGCACAAAGAACTCCCAAGGATCAAATGGGAGGACGTAGAGGGATGAACGAGACGAACTTGGTCCAAAGAATGCCCAAAGGATCAAATGGCAGGACGAACAGGGTCGAACGAGACAAACTTGGTCCAAAGAATGCCAAAGGATCAAATGGGAGGACGAAGAGGGATGAATGAGACGAACTTGGTCCAAAGAATGCCAAAGGATCAAATGGGAGGACGAACGTGACGAACTTGGTACAAAGAATGCCCAAGGATCAAATGGGAGCACGTAGAGGGACGAACGAGACAAACTTGATCCAAAGAATGCCAAAGGATCAAATGGAGGACGAAAAAGGACGAACGAGACGAACTTTGTCCAAAGAATGTCAAACGATCAAATGGGAGGACGAAGAGGGACGAAGGAGACAAACTTGGTCCAAAGAATGCCAAAGGATCAAATGGGAGCACGTAGAGGGACGAACGAGACGAACTTGGTCCAAAGAATGTCAAAGGATCAAATGGAGGACGAAAAGGGACGAACGGGACGAACTTTGTCCAAAGAATGTCAAACGATCAAATGGGAGGACGAAGAGGGTCGAAGGAGACGAACTTGGTCCAAAGAATGCCAAAGGATCAAATGGGAGGACGAACATGACGAACTTGGTACAAAGAATGACCAAGCATCAAATGGGAGGACGTAGAGGGACGAACGAGACGAACTTGGTCCAAAGAATGCCCAAAGGATCAAATGGGAGCACGTAGAGGGACGAACGAGACGAACTTGGTCCAAAGAATGTCAAAGGATCAAATGGAGGACGAAAAGGGACGAACGAGACGAACTTTGTCCAAAGAATGTCAAACGATCAAATGGGAGGACGAAGAGGGTCGAAGGAGACGAACTTGGTCCCAAGAATGCCAAAGGATCAAATGGGAGGACGAACATGACGAACTTGGTACAAAGAATGACCAAGCATCAAATGGGAGTACGTAGAGGGACGAACGAGACGAACTTGGTCCAAAGAATGCCCAAAGGATCAAATGGGAGGGCGAACAAGGACGAACGAGACGAACTTGGTCCAAAGAATGTCAAAGGATCAAATGGAGGACGAAAAGGGACGAACGAGACGAACTTTGTCCAAAGAATGTCAAACGATCAAATGGGAGGACGAAGAGGGTCGAAGGAGACGAACTTGGTCCAAAGAATGCCAAAGGTTCAAATGGGAGGACGAACATGACGAACATGGTACAAAGAATGACCAAGCATCAAATGGGAGGACGTAGAGGGACGAACGAGACGAACTTGGTCCAAAGAATGCCCAAAGGATCAAATGGGAGGGCGAACAAGGACGAACGAGACGAACTTGGTCCGAAGAATGCCCAAAGGATCAAATGGGAGGATGTAGAGGGACGAACGAGACGAACTTGGTCCAAAGAATGCCCAAGGACGAAATGGGAGGACGAAAAGGGACGAACACGACGAACTTGTTCCAAAGAATGCAAAAGGATGAAATGGGCAGACGAAGAGGGACGAAGGAGACGAACTTGGTCCAAAGAATGCCAAAGGATCAAATGGGAGGACGTAGAGGGACGAACGAGACGAACTTGGTCCAAAGAATGACCAAAGGATCAAATGGGAGAACGAACAGGGACGAACGAGACGAACTTGGTCCAAAGAATGCCCAAAGATGAAATGGGAGGATGTAGAGGGACGAACGTGACGAACTTGGTCCAAAGAATGCCCAAGGATGAAATTGGAGGACGAAAAGGGACAAACGAGACGAACGTGGTCCAAAGAATGCCAAAGGATCAAATGGCAGGACGAATGAGACCAACTTGGAACAAAGAATGCAAAAGGATCAAATGGGAGGACGAAGAGGGACGAACGAGACGAACTTGGTCCAAAGAACAGCAAAGGATCAAATGGGGGACGAACGAGACGAACTTAGTCCAAAGAATGCCCAAAGGATCAAATGGGACGACGAACGTGACGAACTTGGTATAAAGAATTCACAAGGATCAAATGGTAGGACGTAGAGGGACGAACGAGATGAACTTGGTCCAAAGAATGCCCAAAGGATCAAATGGGAGGACGAACAGGGACGAACGAGACGACCTTGGTCCAAAGAATGCCAAAGGATCAAATGGGAGGACGAAGAGGGACGAAGGAGACGAACTTGGTCCAAAGAATGCCAAACGATCAAATGGGAGGACGAACGTGACGAACTTGGTACAAAGAATGCCCAAGGATCAAATGGGAGCACGTAGAGGGACGAACGAGACAAACTTGATCCAAAGAATGCCAAAGGATCAAATGGAGGACGAAAAAGGACGAACGAGACGAACTTTGTCCAAAGAATGTCAAACGATCAAATGGGAGGACGAAGAGGGACGAAGGAGACAAACTTGGTCCAAAGAATGCCAAAGGATCAAATGGGAGCACGTAGAGGGACGAACGAGACGAACTTGGTCCAAAAAATGTCAAAGGATCAAATGGAGGACGAAAAGGGACGAACGGGACGAACTTTGTCCAAAGAATGTCAAACGATCAAATGGGAGGACGAAGAGGGTCGAAGGAGACGAACTTGGTCCAAAGAATGCCAAAGGATCAAATGGGAGGACGAACATGACGAACTTGGTACAAAGAATGACCAAGCATCAAATGGGAGGACGTAGAGGGACGAACGAGACGAACTTGGTCCAAAGAATGCCCAAAGGATCAAATGGGAGGGCGAACAAGGACGAACGAGACGAACTTAGTCCGAAGAATGCCCAAAGGATCAAATGGGAGGATGTAGAGGGACGAACGAGACGAACTTGGTCCAAAGAATGCCCAAGGATGAAATGGGAGGACGAAAAGGGACGAACGAGACGAACTTGGTCCAAAGAATGCCAAAGGATGAAATGGGCGGACGAAGAGGGACGAAGGAGACGAACTTGGTCCAAAGAATGCCAAAGGATCAAATGGGAGGACGTAGAGGGACGAACGAGACGAACTTGGTCCAAAGAATGCCCAAAGGATCAAATGGGAGAACGAACAGGGACGAACGAGACAAACTTGGTCCAAAGAATGCCCAAAGATGAAATGGGAGGATGTAGAGGGACAAACGAGACGAACTTAGTCCGAAGAATGCCCAAAGGATCAAACGGGAGGATGTAGAGGGACGAACGAGACGAACTTGGTCCAAAGAATGCCCAAGGATGAAATGGGAGGACGAAAAGGGACAAACGAGACAAACGTGGTCCAAAGAATGCCAAAGGATCAAATGGGAGGACGAAGAGGGACGAACGAGACGAACTTGGTCCAAAGAATGCCCAAAGGATCAAATGGGACGACGAACGTGACGAACTTGGTACAAAGAATTCCCAAGGATCAAATGGTAGGACGTAGAGGGACGAACGAGATGAACTTGGTCCAAAGAATGCCCAAAGGATCAAATGGTAGGACGAACAGGGACGAACGAGACGAACTTGGTCCAAAGATTGCCAAAGGATCAAATGGGAGGACGAAGAGGGACGAAGGAGACGAACATGGTCCAAAGAATGCTAAACGATCAAATGGGAGGATGAACGTGCCGAACTTGGTACAAAGAATGCCCAAGGATCAAATGGGAGCACGTTGAGGGACGAACGAGACGAACTTGGTCCAAAGAATGCCAAAGGATCAAATGGAGGACGAAAAGGGACGAACGAGACGAACTTTGTCCAAAGAATGTCAAACGATCAAATGGGAGGACGAAGAGGGTCGAAGGAGACGAACTTGGTCCAAAGAATGCCAAAGGATCAAATGGGAGGACGAACATGACGAACTTGGTACAAAGAATGACCAAGCATCAAATGGGAGGACGTAGAGGGACGAACGAGACGAACTTGGTCCAAAGAATGCCCAAAGGATCAAATGGGAGCACGTAGAGGGACGAACGAGACGAACTTGGTCCAAAGAATGTCAAAGGATCAAATGGAGGACGAAAAGGGACGAACGAGACGAACTTTGTCCAAAGAATGTCAAACGATCAAATGGGAGGACGAAGAGGGTCGAAGGAGACGAACTTGGTCCCAAGAATGCCAAAGGATCAAATGGGAGGACGAACATGACGAACTTGGTACAAAGAATGACCAAGCATCAAATGGGAGGACGTAGAGGGACGAACGAGACGAACTTGGTCCAAAGAATGCCCAAAGGATCAAATGGGAGGGCGAACAAGGACGAACGAGACGAACTTGGTCCTAAGAATGTCAAAGGATCAAATGGAGGACGAAAAGGGACGAACGAGACGAACTTTGTCCAAAGAATGTCAAACGATCAAATGGGAGGACGAAGAGGGTCGAAGGAGACGAACTTGGTCCAAAGAATGCCAAAGGTTCAAATGGGAGGACGAACATGACGAACATGGTACAAAGAATGACCAAGCATCAAATGGGAGGACGTAGAGGGACGAACGAGACGAACTTGGTCCAAAGAATGCCCAAAGGATCAAATGGGAGGGCGAACAAGGACGAACGAGACGAACTTAGTCCGAAGAATGCCCAAAGGATCAAATGGGAGGATGTAGAGGGACGAACGAGACGAACTTGGTCCAAAGAATGCCCAAGGACGAAATGGGAGGACGAAAAGGGACGAACAAGACGAACTTGTTCCAAAGAATGCAAAAGGATGAAATGGGCAGACGAAGAGGGACGAAGGAGACGAACTTGGTCCAAAGAATGCCAAAGGATCAAATGGGAGGACGTAGAGGGACGAACGAGACGAACTTGGTCCAAAGAATGACCAAAGGATCAAATGGGAGAACGAACAGGGACGAACGAGACGAACTTGGTCCAAAGAATGCCCAAAGATGAAATGGGAGGATGTAGAGGGACGAACGAGACGAACTTGGTCCAAAGAATGCCCAAGGATGAAATTGGAGGATGAAAAGGGACAAACGAGACGAACGTGGTCCAAAGAATGCCAAAGGATCAAATGGCAGGACGAATGAGACCAACTTGGAACAAAGAATGCCAAAGGATCAAATGGGAGGACGAACGAGACGAACTTGGTCCAAAGAATGCCCAAAGGATCAAATGGGACGACGAACGTGACGAACTTGGTATAAAGAATTCACAAGGATCAAATGGTAGGACGTAGAGGGACGAACGAGATGAACTTGGTCCAAAGAATGCCCAAAGGATCAAATGGGAGGACGAACAGGGACGAACGAGACGACCTTGGTCCAAAGAATGCCAAAGGATCAAATGGGAGGACGAAGAGGGACGAAGGAGACGAACTTGGTCCAAAGAATGCCAAACGATCAAATGGGAGGACGAACGTGACGAACTTGGTACAAAGAATGCCCAAGGATCAAATGGGAGGACGTAGAGGGACGAACGAGACGAACTTGGTCCAAAGAATGCCCAAAGGATCAAATGGGAGGGCGAACAAGGACGAACGAGACGAACTTGGTCCTAAGAATGTCAAAGGATCAAATGGAGGACGAAAAGGGACGAACGAGACGAACTTTGTCCAAAGAATGTCAAACGATCAAATGGGAGGACGAAGAGGGTCGAAGGAGACGAACTTGGTCCAAAGAATGCCAAAGGATGAAATGGGCGGACGAAGAGGGACGAAGGAGACGAACTTGGTCCAAAGAATGCCAAAGGATCAAATGGGAGGACGTAGAGGGACGAACGAGACGAACTTGGTCCAAAGAATGCCCAAAGGATCAAATGGGAGAACGAACAGGGACGAACGAGACAAACTTGGTCCAAAGAATGCCCAAAGATGAAATGGGAGGATGTAGAGGGACGAACGAGACGAACTTAGTCCGAAGAATGCCCAAAGGATCAAATGGGAGGATGTAGAGGGACGAACGAGACGAACTTGGTCCTAAGAATGTCAAAGGATCAAATGGAGGACGAAAAGGGACGAACGAGACGAACTTTGTCCAAAGAATGTCAAACGATCAAATGGGAGGACGAAGAGGGTCGAAGGAGACGAACTTGGTCCAAAGAATGCCAAAGGTTCAAATGGGAGGACGAACATGACGAACATGGTACAAAGAATGACCAAGCATCAAATGGGAGGACGTAGAGGGACGAACGAGACGAACTTGGTCCAAAGAATGCCCAAAGGATCAAATGGGAGGGCGAACAAGGACTAACGAGACGAACTTAGTCCGAAGAATGCCCAAAGGATCAAATGGGAGGATGTAGAGGGACGAACGAGACGAACTTGGTCCAAAGAATGCCCAAGGACGAAATGGGAGGACGAAAAGGGGACGAACAAGACGAACTTGTTCCAAAGAATGCAAAAGGATGAAATGGGCAGACGAAGAGGGACGAAGGAGACGAACTTGGTCCAAAGAATGCCAAAGGATCAAATGGGAGGACGTAGAGGGACGAACGAGACGAACTTGGTCCAAAGAATGACCAAAGGATCAAATGGGAGAACGAACAGGGACGAACGAGACGAACTTGGTCCAAAGAATGCCCAAAGATGAAATGGGAGGATGTAGAGGGACGAACGAGACGAACTTGGTCCAAAGAATGCCCAAGGATGAAATTGGAGGATGAAAAGGGACAAACGAGACGAACGTGGTCCAAAGAATGCCAAAGGATCAAATGGCAGGACGAATGAGACCAACTTGGAACAAAGAATGCCAAAGGATCAAATGGGAGGACGAACGAGACGAACTTGGTCCAAAGAATGCCCAAAGGATCAAATGGGACGACGAACGTGACGAACTTGGTATAAAGAATTCACAAGGATCAAATGGTAGGACGTAGAGGGACGAACGAGATGAACTTGGTCCAAAGAATGCCCAAAGGATCAAATGGGAGGACGAACAGGGACGAACGAGACGACCTTGGTCCAAAGAATGCCAAAGGATCAAATGGGAGGACGAAGAGGGACGAAGGAGACGAACTTGGTCCAAAGAATGCCAAACGATCAAATGGGAGGACGAACGTGACGAACTTGGTACAAAGAATGCCCAAGGATCAAATGGGAGGACGTAGAGGGACGAACGAGACGAACTTGGTCCAAAGAATGCCCAAAGGATCAAATGGGAGGGCGAACAAGGACGAACGAGACGAACTTGGTCCTAAGAATGTCAAAGGATCAAATGGAGGACGAAAAGGGACGAACGAGACGAACTTTGTCCAAAGAATGTCAAACGATCAAATGGGAGGACGAAGAGGGTCGAAGGAGACGAACTTGGTCCAAAGAATGCCAAAGGATGAAATGGGCGGACGAAGAGGGACGAAGGAGACGAACTTGGTCCAAAGAATGCCAAAGGATCAAATGGGAGGACGTAGAGGGACGAACGAGACGAACTTGGTCCAAAGAATGCCCAAAGGATCAAATGGGAGAACGAACAGGGACGAACGAGACAAACTTGGTACAAAGAATGCCCAAGGATCAAATGGGAGGACGTAGAGGGACGAACGAGACGAACTTGGTCCAAAGAATGCCCAAAGGATCAAATGGGAGGGCGAACAAGGACGAACGAGACGAACTTGGTCCTAAGAATGTCAAAGGATCAAATGGAGGACGAAAAGGGACGAACGAGACGAACTTTGTCCAAAGAATGTCAAACGATCAAATGGGAGGACGAAGAGGGTCGAAGGAGACGAACTTGGTCCAAAGAATGCCCAAGGATGAAATTGGAGGATGAAAAGGGACAAACGAGACGAACGTGGTCCAAAGAATGCCAAAGGATCAAATGGCAGGACGAATGAGACCAACTTGGAACAAAGAATGCCAAAGGATCAAATGGGAGGACGAACGAGACGAACTTGGTCCAAAGAATGCCCAAAGGATCAAATGGGACGACGAACGTGACGAACTTGGTATAAAGAATTCACAAGGATCAAATGGTAGGACGTAGAGGGACGAACGAGATGAACTTGGTCCAAAGAATGCCCAAAGGATCAAATGGGAGGACGAACAGGGACGAACGAGACGACCTTGGTCCAAAGAATGCCAAAGGATCAAATGGGAGGACGAAGAGGGACGAAGGAGACGAACTTGGTCCAAAGAATGCCAAACGATCAAATGGGAGGACGAACGTGACGAACTTGGTACAAAGAATGCCCAAGGATCAAATGGGAGGACGTAGAGGGACGAACGAGACGAACTTGGTCCAAAGAATGCCCAAAGGATCAAATGGGAGGGCGAACAAGGACGAACGAGACGAACTTGGTCCTAAGAATGTCAAAGGATCAAATGGAGGACGAAAAGGGACGAACGAGACGAACTTTGTCCAAAGAATGTCAAACGATCAAATGGGAGGACGAAGAGGGTCGAAGGAGACGAACTTGGTCCAAAGAATGCCAAAGGATGAAATGGGCGGACGAAGAGGGACGAAGGAGACGAACTTGGTCCAAAGAATGCCAAAGGATCAAATGGGAGGACGTAGAGGGACGAACGAGACGAACTTGGTCCAAAGAATGCCCAAAGGATCAAATGGGAGAACGAACAGGGACGAACGAGACAAACTTGGTACAAAGAATGCCCAAGGATCAAATGGGAGGACGTAGAGGGACGAACGAGACGAACTTGGTCCAAAGAATGCCCAAAGGATCAAATGGGAGGGCGAACAAGGACGAACGAGACGAACTTGGTCCTAAGAATGTCAAAGGATCAAATGGAGGACGAAAAGGGACGAACGAGACGAACTTTGTCCAAAGAATGTCAAACGATCAAATGGGAGGACGAAGAGGGTCGAAGGAGACGAACTTGGTCCAAAGAATGCCAAAGGTTCAAATGGGAGGACGAACATGACGAACATGGTACAAAGAATGACCAAGCATCAAATGGGAGGACGTAGAGGGACGAACGAGACGAACTTGGTCCAAAGAATGCCAAAGGATCAAATGGGAGGACGTAGAGGGACGAACGAGACGAACTTGGTCCAAAGAATGACCAAAGGATCAAATGGGAGAACGAACAGGGACGAACGAGACGAACTTGGTCCAAAGAATGCCCAAAGATGAAATGGGAGGATGTAGAGGGACGAACGAGACGAACTTGGTCCAAAGAATGCCCAAGGATGAAATTGGAGGATGAAAAGGGACAAACGAGACGAACGTGGTCCAAAGAATGCCAAAGGATCAAATGGCAGGACGAATGAGACCAACTTGGAACAAAGAATGCCAAAGGATCAAATGGGAGGACGAACGAGACGAACTTGGTCCAAAGAATGCCCAAAGGATCAAATGGGACGACGAACGTGACGAACTTGGTATAAAGAATTCACAAGGATCAAATGGTAGGACGAAGAGGGACGAAGGAGACGAACTTGGTCCAAAGAATGCCAAAGGATCAAATGGGAGGACGTAGAGGGACGAACGAGACGAACTTGGTCCAAAGAATGCCCAAAGGATCAAATGGGAGAACGAACAGGGACGAACGAGACAAACTTGGTACAAAGAATGCCCAAGGATCAAATGGGAGGACGTAGAGGGACGAACGAGACGAACTTGGTCCAAAGAATGCCCAAAGGATCAAATGGGAGGGCGAACAAGGACGAACGAGACGAACTTGGTCCTAAGAATGTCAAAGGATCAAATGGAGGACGAAAAGGGACGAACGAGACGAACTTTGTCCAAAGAATGTCAAACGATCAAATGGGAGGACGAAGAGGGTCGAAGGAGACGAACTTGGTCCAAAGAATGCCAAAGGTTCAAATGGGAGGACGAACATGACGAACATGGTACAAAGAATGACCAAGCATCAAATGGGAGGACGTAGAGGGACGAACGAGACGAACTTGGTCCAAAGAATGCCCAAAGGATCAAATGGGAGGGCGAACAAGGACGAACGAGACGAACTTAGTCCGAAGAATGCCCAAAGGATCAAATGGGAGGATGTAGAGGGACGAACGAGACGAACTTGGTCCAAAGAATGCCCAAGGACGAAATGGGAGGACGAAAAGGGACGAACAAGACGAACTTGTTCCAAAGAATGCAAAAGGATGAAATGGGCAGACGAAGAGGGACGAAGGAGACGAACTTGGTCCAAAGAATGCCAAAGGATCAAATGGGAGGACGTAGAGGGACGAACGAGACGAACTTGGTCCAAAGAATGACCAAAGGATCAAATGGGAGAACGAACAGGGACGAACGAGACGAACTTGGTCCAAAGAATGCCCAAAGATGAAATGGGAGGATGTAGAGGGACGAACGAGACGAACTTGGTCCAAAGAATGCCCAAGGATGAAATTGGAGGATGAAAAGGGACAAACGAGACGAACGTGGTCCAAAGAATGCCAAAGGATCAAATGGCAGGACGAATGAGACCAACTTGGAACAAAGAATGCCAAAGGATCAAATGGGAGGACGAACGAGACGAACTTGGTCCAAAGAATGCCCAAAGGATCAAATGGGACGACGAACGTGACGAACTTGGTATAAAGAATTCACAAGGATCAAATGGTAGGACGTAGAGGGACGAACGAGATGAACTTGGTCCAAAGAATGCCCAAAGGATCAAATGGGAGGACGAACAGGGACGAACGAGACGACCTTGGTCCAAAGAATGCCAAAGGATCAAATGGGAGGACGAAGAGGGACGAAGGAGACGAACTTGGTCCAAAGAATGCCAAACGATCAAATGGGAGGACGAACGTGACGAACTTGGTACAAAGAATGCCCAAGGATCAAATGGGAGGACGTAGAGGGACGAACGAGACGAACTTGGTCCAAAGAATGCCCAAAGGATCAAATGGGAGGGCGAACAAGGACGAACGAGACGAACTTAGTCCGAAGAATGCCCAAAGGATCAAATGGGAGGATGTAGAGGGACGAACGAGACGAACTTGGTCCAAAGAATGCCCAAGGATGAAATGGGAGGACGAAAAGGGACGAACGAGACGAACTTGGTCCAAAGAATGCCAAAGGATGAAATGGGCGGACGAAGAGGGACGAAGGAGACGAACTTGGTCCAAAGAATGCCAAAGGATCAAATGGGAGGACGTAGAGGGACGAACGAGACGAACTTGGTCCAAAGAATGCCCAAAGGATCAAATGGGAGAACGAACAGGGACGAACGAGACAAACTTGGTCCAAAGAATGCCCAAAGATGAAATGGGAGGATGTAGAGGGACGAACGAGACGAACTTAGTCCGAAGAATGCCCAAAGGATCAAATGGGAGGATGTAGAGGGACGAACGAGACGAACTTGGTCCAAAGAATGCCCAAGGATGAAATGGGAGGACGAATAGGGACAAACGAGACAAACGTGGTCCAAAGAATGCCAAAGGATCAAATGGGAGGACGAAGAGGGACGAACGAGACGAACTTGGTCCAAAGAATGCCCAAAGGATCAAATGGTACGACGAACGTGACGAACTTGGTACAAAGAATTCCCAAGGATCAAATGGTAGGACGTAGAGGGACGAACGAGATGAACTTGGTCCAAAGAATGCCCAAAGGATCAAATGGGAGGACGAACAGGGACGAACGAGACGAACTTGGTCCAAAGATTGCCAAAGGATCAAATGGGAGGACGAAGAGGGACGAAGGAGACGAACATGGTCCAAAGAATGCTAAACGATCAAATGGGAGGATGAACGTGCCGAACTTGGTACAAAGAATGCCCAAGGATCAAATGGGAGCACGTTGAGGGACGAACGAGACGAACTTGGTCCAAAGAATGCCAAAGGATCAAATGGAGGACGAAAAGGGACGAACGAGACGAACTTTGTCCAAAGAATGTCAAACGATCAAATGGGAGGACGAAGAGGGTCGAAGGAGACGAACTTGGTCCAAAGAATGCCAAAGGATCAAATGGGAGGACGAAAATGATGAACTTGAAACAAAGAATGCCCAAGCATCAAATGGGAGGACGTAGAGGGACGAACGAGACGAACTTGGTCCAAAGAATGCCCAAAGGATCAAATGGGACGACGAACGTGACGAACTTGGTACAAAGAATTCACAAGGATCAAATGGAAGGACGTAGAGGGACGAACGAGATGAACTTGGTCCAAAGAATGCCCAAAGGATCAAATGGGAGGACGAACAGGGACGAATGAGACGACCTTGGCCCAAAGAATGCCAAAGGATCAAATGGGAGGACGAAGAGGGACAAAGGAGACGAACTTGGTCCAAAGAATGCCAAACGATCAAATGGGAGGACGAACGTGGCGAACTTGGTACAAAGAATGCCCAAGGATCAAATGGGAGCACGTAGAGGGACGAACGAGACAAACTTGGTCCAAAGAATGCCAAAGGATAAAATGGAGGACGAAAAGGGACGAACGAGACGAACTTTGTCCAAAGAATGTCAAACGATCAAATGGGAGGACGAAGAGGGTCGAAGGAGACGAACTTGGTCCAAAGAATGCCAAAGGATCAAATGGGAGGACGAACATGACGAACTTGGTACAAAGAATGACCAAGCATCAAATGGGAGGACGTAGAGGGACGAACGAGACGAACTTGGTCCAAAGAATGCCCAAAGGATCAAATGGGAGCACGTAGAGGGACGAACGAGACGAACTTGGTCCAAAGAATGTCAAAGGATCAAATGGAGGACGAAAAGGGACGAACGAGACGAACTTTGTCCAAAGAATGTCAAACGATCAAATGGGAGGACGAAGAGGGTCGAAGGAGACGAACTTGGTCCCAAGAATGCCAAAGGATCAAATGGGAGGACGAACATGACGAACTTGGTACAAAGAATGACCAAGCATCAAATGGGAGGACGTAGAGGGACGAACGAGACGAACTTGGTCCAAAGAATGCCCAAAGGATCAAATGGGAGGGCGAACAAGGACGAACGAGACGAACTTGGTCCAAAGAATGTCAAAGGATCAAATGGAGGACGAAAAGGGACGAACGAGACGAACTTTGTCCAAAGAATGTCAAACGATCAAATGGGAGGACGAAGAGGGTCGAAGGAGACGAACTTGGTCCAAAGAATGCCAAAGGTTCAAATGGGAGGACGAACATGACGAACATGGTACAAAGAATGACCAAGCATCAAATGGGAGGACGTAGAGGGACGAACGAGACGAACTTGGTCCAAAGAATGCCCAAAGGATCAAATGGGAGGGCGAACAAGGACGAACGAGACGAACTTAGTCCGAAGAATGCCCAAAGGATCAAATGGGAGGATGTAGAGGGACGAACGAGACGAACTTGGTCCAAAGAATGCCCAAGGACGAAATGGGAGGACGAAAAGGGACGAACAAGACGAACTTGTTCCAAAGAATGCAAAAGGATGAAATGGGCAGACGAAGAGGGACGAAGGAGACGAACTTGGTCCAAAGAATGCCAAAGGATCAAATGGGAGGACGTAGAGGGACGAACGAGACGAACTTGGTCCAAAGAATGCCCAAAGGATCAAATGGGAGAACGAACAGGGACGAACGAGACAAACTTGGTCCAAAGAATGCCCAAAGATGAAATGGGAGGATGTAGAGGGACGAACGAGACGAACTTAGTCCGAAGAATGCCCAAAGGATCAAATGGGAGGATGTAGAGGGACGAACGAGACGAACTTGGTCCAAAGAATGCCCAAGGATGAAATGGGAGGACGAATAGGGACAAACGAGACAAACGTGGTCCAAAGAATGCCAAAGGATCAAATGGGAGGACGAAGAGGGACGAACGAGACGAACTTGGTCCAAAGAATGCCCAAAGGATCAAATGGTACGACGAACGTGACGAACTTGGTACAAAGAATTCCCAAGGATCAAATGGTAGGACGTAGAGGGACGAACGAGATGAACTTGGTCCAAAGAATGCCCAAAGGATCAAATGGGAGGACGAACAGGGACGAACGAGACGAACTTGGTCCAAAGATTGCCAAAGGATCAAATGGGAGGACGAAGAGGGACGAAGGAGACGAACATGGTCCAAAGAATGCTAAACGATCAAATGGGAGGATGAACGTGCCGAACTTGGTACAAAGAATGCCCAAGGATCAAATGGGAGCACGTTGAGGGACGAACGAGACGAACTTGGTCCAAAGAATGCCAAAGGATCAAATGGAGGACGAAAAGGGACGAACGAGACGAACTTTGTCCAAAGAATGTCAAACGATCAAATGGGAGGACGAAGAGGGTCGAAGGAGACGAACTTGGTCCAAAGAATGCCAAAGGATCAAATGGGAGGACGAAAATGATGAACTTGAAACAAAGAATGCCCAAGCATCAAATGGGAGGACGTAGAGGGACGAACGAGACGAACTTGGTCCAAAGAATGCCCAAAGGATCAAATGGGACGACGAACGTGACGAACTTGGTACAAAGAATTCACAAGGATCAAATGGAAGGACGTAGAGGGACGAACGAGATGAACTTGGTCCAAAGAATGCCCAAAGGATCAAATGGGAGGACGAACAGGGACGAATGAGACGACCTTGGCCCAAAGAATGCCAAAGGATCAAATGGGAGGACGAAGAGGGACAAAGGAGACGAACTTGGTCCAAAGAATGCCAAACGATCAAATGGGAGGACGAACGTGGCGAACTTGGTACAAAGAATGCCCAAGGATCAAATGGGAGCACGTAGAGGGACGAACGAGACAAACTTGGTCCAAAGAATGCCAAAGGATAAAATGGAGGACGAAAAGGGACGAACGAGACGAACTTTGTCCAAAGAATGTCAAACGATCAAATGGGAGGACGAAGAGGGTCGAAGGAGACGAACTTGGTCCAAAGAATGCCAAAGGATCAAATGGGAGGACGAACATGACGAACTTGGTACAAAGAATGACCAAGCATCAAATGGGAGGACGTAGAGGGACGAACGAGACGAACTTGGTCCAAAGAATGCCCAAAGGATCAAATGGGAGCACGTAGAGGGACGAACGAGACGAACTTGGTCCAAAGAATGTCAAAGGATCAAATGGAGGACGAAAAGGGACGAACGAGACGAACTTTGTCCAAAGAATGTCAAACGATCAAATGGGAGGACGAAGAGGGTCGAAGGAGACGAACTTGGTCCCAAGAATGCCAAAGGATCAAATGGGAGGACGAACATGACGAACTTGGTACAAAGAATGACCAAGCATCAAATGGGAGGACGTAGAGGGACGAACGAGACGAACTTGGTCCAAAGAATGCCCAAAGGATCAAATGGGAGGGCGAACAAGGACGAACGAGACGAACTTGGTCCAAAGAATGTCAAAGGATCAAATGGAGGACGAAAAGGGACGAACGAGACGAACTTTGTCCAAAGAATGTCAAACGATCAAATGGGAGGACGAAGAGGGTCGAAGGAGACGAACTTGGTCCAAAGAATGCCAAAGGTTCAAATGGGAGGACGAACATGACGAACATGGTACAAAGAATGACCAAGCATCAAATGGGAGGACGTAGAGGGACGAACGAGACGAACTTGGTCCAAAGAATGCCCAAAGGATCAAATGGGAGGGCGAACAAGGACGAACGAGACGAACTTAGTCCGAAGAATGCCCAAAGGATCAAATGGGAGGATGTAGAGGGACGAACGAGACGAACTTGGTCCAAAGAATGCCCAAGGACGAAATGGGAGGACGAAAAGGGACGAACAAGACGAACTTGTTCCAAAGAATGCAAAAGGATGAAATGGGCAGACGAAGAGGGACGAAGGAGACGAACTTGGTCCAAAGAATGCCAAAGGATCAAATGGGAGGACGTAGAGGGACGAACGAGACGAACTTGGTCCAAAGAATGACCAAAGGATCAAATGGGAGAACGAACAGGGACGAACGAGACGAACTTGGTCCAAAGAATGCCCAAAGATGAAATGGGAGGATGTAGAGGGACGAACGAGACGAACTTGGTCCAAAGAATGCCCAAGGATGAAATTGGAGGACGAAAAGGGACAAACGAGACGAACGTGGTCCAAAGAATGCCAAACGATCAAATGGCAGGACGAATGAGACCAACTTGGAACAAAGAATGCCAAAGGATCAAATGGGAGGACGAAGAGGGACGAACGAGACGAACTTGGTCCAAAGAACAGCAAAGGATCAAATGGGGGACGAACGAGACGAACTTGGTCCAAAGAATGCCCAAAGGATCAAATGGGACGACGAACGTGACGAACTTGGTATAAAGAATTCACAAGGATCAAATGGTAGGACGTAGAGGGACGAACGAGATGAACTTGGTCCAAAGAATGCCCAAAGGATCAAATGGGAGGACGAACAGGGACGAACGAGACGACCTTGGTCCAAAGAATGCCAAAGGATCAAATGGGAGGACGAAGAGGGACGAAGGAGACGAACTTGGTCCAAAGAATGCCAAACGATCAAATGGGAGGACGAACGTGACGAACTTGGTACAAAGAATGCCCAAGGATCAAATGGGAGCACGTTGAGGGACGAACGAGACGAACTTGGTCCAAAGAATGCCAAAGGATCAAATGGAGGACGAAAAGGGACGAACGAGACGAACTTTGTCCAAAGAATGTCAAACGATCAAATGGGAGGACGAAGAGGGACGAAGGAGACGAACTTGGTCCAAAGAATGCCAAAGGATCAAATGGGAGCACGTAGAGGGACGAACGAGACGAACTTTGTCCAAAGAATGTCAAAGGATCAAATGGAGGACGAAAAGGGACGAACGAGACGAACTTTGTCCAAAGAATGTCAAACGATCAAATGGGAGGACGAAGAGGGACGAAAGAGACGAACTTGGTCCAAAGAATGCCCAAAGGATCAAATGGGACGACGAACAGGGTCGAACGAGACAAACATGGTCCAAAGAATGCCAAAGGATCAAATGGGAGGACGAAGAGGGATGAATGAGACGAACTTGGTCCAAAGAATGCCAAAGGATCAAATGGGAGGACGAACGTGACGAACTTGGTACAAAAAATGCCCAAGGATCAAATGGGAGGACGTAGAGGGATGAACGAGACGAACTTGGTCCAAAGAATGCCCAAAGGATCAAATGGGAGGACGAACAGGGTCGAACGAGACAAACTTGGTCCAAAGAATGCCAAAGGATCAAATGGGAGGACGAAGAGGGATGAATGAGACGAACTTGGTCCAAAGAATGCCAAAGGATCAAATGGGAGGACGAACGTGACGAACTTGGTACAAAAAATGCCCAAGGATCAAATGGGAGGACGTAGAGGGATGAACGAGACGAACTTGGTCCAAAGAATGCCAAAGGATCAAATGGAGGACGAAATGGGACGAACGAGACGAACTTTGTCCAAAGAATGTCAAACGATCAAATGGGAGGACAAAGAGGGACGAAGGAGACAAACTTGGTTCAAAGAATGCCAAAGGATCAAATGGGAGGACGAAAATGATGAACTTGAAACAAAGAATGCCCAAGCATCAAATGGGAGGACGTAGAGGGACGAACGAGACGAACTTGGTCCAAAGAATGCCCAAAGGATCAAATGGGACGACGAACGTGACGAACTTGGTACAAAGAATTCACAAGGATCAAATGGTAGGACGTAGAGGGACGAACGAGATGAACTTGGTCCAAAGAATGCCCAAAGGATCAAATGGGAGGACGAACAGGGACGAATGAGACGACCTTGGCCCAAAGAATGCCAAAGGATCAAATGGGAGGACGAAGAGGGACAAAGGAGACGAACTTGGTCCAAAGAATGCCAAACGATCAAATGGGAGGACGAACGTGGCGAACTTGGTACAAAGAATGCCCAAGGATCAAATGGAAGCACGTAGAGGGACGAACGAGACAAACTTGGTCCAAAGAATGCCAAAGGATCAAATGGAGGACGAAAAGGGACGAACGAGACGAACTTTGTCCAAAGAATGTCAAACGATCAAATGGGAGGACGAAGAGGGTCGAAGGAGACGAACTTGGTCCAAAGAATGCCAAAGGATCAAATGGGAGGACGAACATGACGAACTTGGTACAAAGAATGACCAAGCATCAAATGGGAGGACGTAGAGGGACGAACGAGACGTACTTGGTTCAAAGAATGCCCAAAGGATCAAATGGGAGGGCGAACAAGGACGAACGAGACGAACTTAGTCCGAAGAATGCCCAAAGGATCAAATGGGAGGATGTAGAGGGACGAACGAGACGAACTTGGTCCAAAGAATGCCCAAGGATGAAATGGGAGGACGAAAAGGGACGAACGAGACGAACTTGGTCCAAAGAATGCCAAAGGATGAAATGGGCGGACGAAGAGGGACGAAGGAGACGAACTTGGTCCAAAGAATGCCAAAGGATCAAATGGGAGGACGTAGAGGGACGAACGAGACGAACTTGGTCCAAAGAATGCCCAAAGGATCAAATGGGAGAACGAACAGGGACGAACGAGACAAACTTGGTCCAAAGAATGCCCAAAGATGAAATGGGAGGATGTAGAGGGACGAACGAGACGAACTTAGTCCGAAGAATGCCCAAAGGATCAAATGGGAGGATGTAGAGGGACGAACGAGACGAACTTGGTCCAAAGAATGCCCAAGGATGAAATGGGAGGACGAAAAGGGACAAACGAGACAAACGTGGTCCAAAGAATGCCAAAGGATCAAATGGGAGGACGAAGAGGGACGAACGAGACGAACTTGGTCCAAAGAATGCCCAAAGGATCAAATGGGACGACGAACGTGACGAACTTGGTACAAAGAATTCCCAAGGATCAAATGGTAGGACGTAGAGGGACGAACGAGATGAACTTGGTCCAAAGAATGCCCAAAGGATCAAATGGGAGGACGAACAGGGACGAACGAGACGAACTTGGTCCAAAGATTGCCAAAGGATCAAATGGGAGGACGAAGAGGGACGAAGGAGACGAACATGGTCCAAAGAATGCTAAACGATCAAATGGGAGGATGAACGTGCCGAACTTGGTACAAAGAATGCCCAAGGATCAAATGGGAGCACGTTGAGGGACGAACGAGACGAACTTGGTCCAAAGAATGCCAAAGGATCAAATGGGAGGACGCACATGACGAACTTGGTACAAAGAATGACCAAGCATCAAATGGGAGGACGTAGAGGGACGAACGAGACGAACTTGGTCCAAAGAATGCCCAAAGGATCAAATGGGAGCACGTAGAGGGACGAACGAGACGAACTTGGTCCAAAGAATGTCAAAGGATCAAATGGAGGACGAAAAGGGACGAACGAGACGAACTTTGTCCAAAGAATGTCAAACGATCAAATGGGAGGACGAAGAGGGTCGAAGGAGACGAACTTGGTCCCAAGAATGCCAAAGGATCAAATGGGAGGACGAACATGACGAACTTGGTACAAAGAATGACCAAGCATCAAATGGGAGGACGTAGAGGGACGAACGAGACGAACTTGGTCCAAAGAATGCCCAAAGGATCAAATGGGAGGGCGAACAAGGACGAACGAGACGAACTTGGTCCAAAGAATGTCAAAGGATCAAATGGAGGACGAAAAGGGACGAACGAGACGAACTTTGTCCAAAGAATGTCAAACGATCAAATGGGAGGACGAAGAGGGTCGAAGGAGACGAACTTGGTCCAAAGAATGCCAAAGGTTCAAATGGGAGGACGAACATGACGAACATGGTACAAAGAATGACCAAGCATCAAATGGGAGGACGTAGAGGGACGAACGAGACGAACTTGGTCCAAAGAATGCCCAAAGGATCAAATGGGAGGGCGAACAAGGACGAACGAGACGAACTTAGTCCGAAGAATGCCCAAAGGATCAAATGGGAGGATGTAGAGGGACTAACGAGACGAACTTGGTCCAAAGAATGCCCAAGGACGAAATGGGAGGACGAAAAGGGACGAACAAGACGAACTTGTTCCAAAGAATGCAAAAGGATGAAATGGGCAGACGAAGAGGGACGAAGGAGACGAACTTGGTCCAAAGAATGCCAAAGGATCAAATGGGAGGACGTAGAGGGACGAACGAGACGAACTTGGTCCAAAGAATGACCAAAGGATCAAATGGGAGAACGAACAGGGACGAACGAGACGAACTTGGTCCAAAGAATGCCCAAAGATGAAATGGGAGGATGTAGAGGGACGAACGAGACGAACTTGGTCCAAAGAATGCCCAAGGATGAAATTGGAGGACGAAAAGGGACAAACGAGATGAACGTGGTCCAAAGAATGCCAAAGGATCAAATGGCAGGACGAATGAGACCAACTTGGAACAAAGAATGCCAAAGGATCAAATGGGAGGACGAAGAGGGACGAACGAGACGAACTTGGTCCAAAGAACAGCAAAGGATCAAATGGGGGACGAACGAGACGAACTTGGTCCAAAGAATGCCCAAAGGATCAAATGGGACGACGAACGTGACGAACTTGGTATAAAGAATTCACAAGGATCAAATGGTAGGACGTAGAGGGACGAACGAGATGAACTTGGTCCAAAGAATGCCCAAAGGATCAAATGGGAGGACGAACAGGGACGAACGAGACGACCTTGGTCCAAAGAATGCCAAAGGATCAAATGGGAGGACGAAGAGGGACGAAGGAGACGAACTTGGTCCAAAGAATGCCAAACGATCAAATGGGAGGACGAACGTGACGAACTTGGTACAAAGAATGCCCAAGGATCAAATGGGAGCACGTTGAGGGACGAACGAGACGAACTTGGTCCAAAGAATGCCAAAGGATCAAATGGAGGACGAAAAGGGACGAACGAGACGAACATTGTCCAAAGAATGTCAAACGATCAAATGGGAGGACGAAGAGGGACGAAGGAGACGAACTTGGTCCAAAGAATGCCAAAGGATCAAATGGGAGCACGTAGAGGGACGAACGAGACGAACTTTGTCCAAAGAATGTCAAAGGATCAAATGGAGGACGAAAAGGGACGAACGAGACGAACTTTGTCCAAAGAATGTCAAACGATCAAATGGGAGGACGAAGAGGGACGAAAGAGACGAACTTGGTCCAAAGAATGCCCAAAGGATCAAATGGGACGACGAACGTGACATTCTTGGCACAAAGAACTCCCAAGGATCAAATGGGAGGACGTAGAGGGATGAACGAGACGAACTTGGTCCAAAGAATGCCCAAAGGATCAAATGGGAGGACGAACAGGGTCGAACGAGACAAACTTGGTCCAACGAATGCCAAAGGATCAAATGGGAGGACGAAGAGGGATGAATGAGACGAACTTTGTCCAAAGAATGCCAAAGGATCAAATGGGAGGACGAACGTGACGAACTTGGTACAAAAAATGCCCAAGGATCAAATGGGAGGACGTAGAGGGATGAACGAGACGAACTTGGTCCAAAGAATGCCAAAGGATCAAATGGAGGACGAAATGGGACGAACGAGACGAACTTTGTCCAAAGAATGTCAAACGATCAAATGGGAGGACAAAGAGGGACGAAGGAGACAAACTTGGTTCAAAGAATGCCAAAGGATCAAATGGGAGGACGAAAATGATGAACTTGAAACAAAGAATGCCCAAGCATCAAATGGGAGGACGTAGAGGGACGAACGAGACGAACTTGGTCCAAAGAATGCCCAAAGGATCAAATGGGACGACGAACGTGACGAACTTGGTACAAAGAATTCACAAGGATCAAATGGTAGGACGTAGAGGGACGAACGAGATGAACTTGGTCCAAAGAATGCCCAAAGGATCAAATGGGAGGACGAACAGGGACGAATGAGACGACCTTGGCCCAAAGAATGCCAAAGGATCAAATGGGAGGACGAAGAGGGACAAAGGAGACGAACTTGGTCCAAAGAATGCCAAACGATCAAATGGGAGGACGAACGTGGCGAACTTGGTACAAAGAATGCCCAAGGATCAAATGGGAGCACGTAGAGGGACGAACGAGACAAACTTGGTCCAAAGAATGCCAAAGGATCAAATGGAGGACGAAAAGGGACGAACGAGACGAACTTTGTCCAAAGAATGTCAAACGATCAAATGGGAGGACGAAGAGGGTCGAAGGAGACGAACTTGGTCCAAAGAATGCCAAAGGATCAAATGGGAGGACGAACATGACGAACTTGGTACAAAGAATGACCAAGCATCAAATGGGAGGACGTAGAGGGACGAACGAGACGAACTTGGTCCAAAGAATGCCCAAAGGATCAAATGGGAGGGCGAACAAGGACGAACGAGACGAACTTAGTCCGAAGAATGCCCAAAGGATCAAATGGGAGGATGTAGAGGGACGAACGAGACGAACTTGGTCCAAAGAATGCCCAAGGATGAAATGGGAGGACGAAAAGGGACGAACGAGACGAACTTGGTCCAAAGAATGCCAAAGGATGAAATGGGCGGACGAAGAGGGACGAAGGAGACGAACTTGGTCCAAAGAATGCCAAAGGATCAAATGGGAGGACGTAGAGGGACGAACGAGACGAACTTGGTCCAAAGAATGCCCAAAGGATCAAATGGGAGAACGAACAGGGACGAACGAGACAAACTTGGTCCAAAGAATGCCCAAAGATGAAATGGGAGGATGTAGAGGGACGAACGAGACGAACTTAGTCCGAAGAATGCCCAAAGGATCAAATGGGAGGATGTAGAGGGACGAACGAGACGAACTTGGTCCAAAGAATGCCCAAGGATGAAATGGGAGGACGAAAAGGGACAAACGAGACAAACGTGGTCCAAAGAATGCCAAAGGATCAAATGGGAGGACGAAGAGGGACGAACGAGACGAACTTGGTCCAAAGAATGCCCAAAGGATCAAATGGGACGACGAACGTGACGAACTTGGTACAAAGAATTCCCAAGGATCAAATGGTAGGACGTAGAGGGACGAACGAGATGAACTTGGTCCAAAGAATGCCCAAAGGATCAAATGGGAGGACGAACAGGGACGAACGAGACGAACTTGGTCCAAAGATTGCCAAAGGATCAAATGGGAGGACGAAGAGGGACGAAGGAGACGAACTTGGTCCAAAGAATGCCAAACGATCAAATGGGAGGACGAACGTGACGAACTTGGTACAAAGAATGCCCAAGGATCAAATGGGAGCACGTTGAGGGACGAACGAGACGAACTTGTCCAAAGAATGCCAAAGGATCAAATGGAGGACGAAAAGGGACGAACGAGACGAACTTTGTCCAAAGAATGTCAAACGATCAAATGGGAGGACGAAGAGGGACGAAGGAGACGAACTTGGTCCAAAGAATGCCAAAGGATCAAATGGGAGCACGTAGAGGGACGAACGAGACGAACTTTGTCCAAAGAATGTCAAAGGATCAAATGGAGGACGAAAATGGACGAACGAGACGAACTTTGTCCAAAGAATGTCAAACGATCAAATGGGAGGACGAAGAGGGACGAAAGAGACGAACTTGGTCCAAAGAATGCCCAAAGGATCAAATGGGACGACGAACGTGACATTCTTGGCACAAAGAACTCCCAAGGATCAAATGGGAGGACGTAGAGGGATGAACGAGACGAACTTGGTCCAAAGAATGCCCAAAGGATCAAATGGGAGGACGAACAGGGTCGAACGAGACAAACTTGGTCCAAAGAATGCCAAAGGATCAAATGGGAGGACGAAGAGGGATGAATGAGACGAACTTGGTCCAAAGAATGCCAAAGGATCAAATGGGAGGACGAACGTGACGAACTTGGTACAAAAAATGCCCAAGGATCAAATGGGAGGACGTAGAGGGATGAACGAGACGAACTTGGTCCAAAGAATGCCAAAGGATCAAATGGAGGACGAAATGGGACGAACGAGACGAACTTTGTCCAAAGAATGTCAAACGATCAAATGGGAGGACAAAGAGGGACGAAGGAGACAAACTTGGTTCAAAGAATGCCAAAGGATCAAATGGGAGGACGAAAATGATGAACTTGAAAGAAAGAATGCCCAAGCATCAAATGGGAGGACGTAGAGGGACGAACGAGACGAACTTGGTCCAAAGAATGCCCAAAGGATCAAATGGGACGACGAACGTGACGAACTTGGTACAAAGAATTCACAAGGATCAAATGGTAGGACGTAGAGGGACGAACGAGATGAACTTGGTCCAAAGAATGCCCAAAGGATCAAATGGGAGGACGAACAGGGACGAATGAGACGACCTTGGCCCAAAGAATGCCAAAGGATCAAATGGGAGGACGAAGAGGGACAAAGGAGACGAACTTGGTCCAAAGAATGCCAAACGATCAAATGGGAGGACGAACGTGGCGAACTTGGTACAAAGAATGCCCAAGGATCAAATGGGAGCACGTAGAGGGACGAACGAGACAAACTTGGTCCAAAGAATGCCAAAGGATCAAATGGAGGACGAAAAGGGACGAACGAGACGAACTTTGTCCAAAGAATGTCAAACGATCAAATGGGAGGACGAAGAGGGTCGAAGGAGACGAACTTGGTCCAAAGAATGCCAAAGGATCAAATGGGAGGACGAACATGACGAACTTGGTACAAAGAATGACCAAGCATCAAATGGGAGGACGTAGAGGGACGAACGAGACGAACTTGGTCCAAAGAATGCCCAAAGGATCAAATGGGAGGGCGAACAAGGACGAACGAGACGAACTTAGTCCGAAGAATGCCCAAAGGATCAAATGGGAGGATGTAGAGGGACGAACGAGACGAACTTGGTCCAAAGAATGCCCAAGGATGAAATGGGAGGACGAAAAGGGACGAACGAGACGAACTTGGTCCAAAGAATGCCAAAGGATGAAATGGGCGGACGAAGAGGGACGAAGGAGACGAACTTGGTCCAAAGAATGCCAAAGGATCAAATGGGAGGACGTAGAGGGACGAACGAGACGAACTTGGTCCAAAGAATGCCCAAAGGATCAAATGGGAGAACGAACAGGGACGAACGAGACAAACTTGGTCCAAAGAATGCCCAAAGATGAAATGGGAGGATGTAGAGGGACGAACGAGACGAACTTAGTCCGAAGAATGCCCAAAGGATCAAATGGGAGGATGTAGAGGGACGAACGAGACGAACTTGGTCCAAAGAATGCCAAGGATGAAATGGGAGGACGAAAAGGGACAAACGAGACAAACGTGGTCCAAAGAATGCCAAAGCATCAAATGGCAGGACGAATGAGACCAACTTGGTGCAAAGAATGCCAAAGGATCAAATGGGAGGACGAAGAGGGACGAACGAGACGAACTTGGTCCAAAGAATGCCCAAAGGATCAAATGGGACGACGAACGTGACGAACTTGGTACAAAGAATTCCCAAGGATCAAATGGTAGGACGTAGAGGGACGAACGAGATGAACTTGGTCCAAAGAATGCCCAAAGGATCAAATGGGAGGACGAACAGGGACGAACGAGACGAACTTGGTCCAAAGATTGCCAAAGGATCAAATGGGAGGACGAAGAGGGACGAAGGAGACGAACATGGTCCAAAGAATGCTAAACGATCAAATGGGAGGATGAACGTGCCGAACTTGGTACAAAGAATGCCCAAGGATCAAATGGGAGCACGTTGAGGGACGAACGAGACGAACTTGGTCCAAAGAATGCCAAAGGATCAAATGGAGGACGAAAAGGGACGAACGAGACGAACTTTGTCCAAAGAATGTCAAACGATCAAATGGGAGGACGAAGAGGGACGAAGGAGACGAACTTGGTCCAAAGAATGCCAAAGGATCAAATGGGAGGACGTAGAGGGACGAACGAGACGAACTTGGTCCAAAGAATGCCCAAAGGATCAAATGGGAGAACGAACAGGGACGAACGAGACAAACTTGGTCCAAAGAATGCCCAAAGATGAAATGGGAGGATGTAGAGGGACGAACGAGACGAACTTAGTCCGAAGAATGCCCAAAGGATCAAATGGGAGGATGTAGAGGGACGAACGAGACGAACTTGGTCCAAAGAATGCCCAAGGATGAAATGGGAGGACGAAAAGGGACAAACGAGACGAACGTGGTCCAAAGAATGCCAAAGGATCAAATGGGAGGACGAAGAGGGACGAACGAGACGAACTTGGTCCAAAGAATGCCCAAAGGATCAAATGGGACGACGAACGTGACGAACTTGGTACAAAGAATTCCCAAGGATCAAATGGTAGGACGTAGAGGGACGAACGAGATGAACTTGGTCCAAAGAATGCCCAAAGGATCAAATGGGAGGACGAACAGGGACGAACGAGACGAACTTGGTCCAAAGATTGCCAAAGGATCAAATGGGAGGACGAAGAGGGACGAAGGAGACGAACTTGGTCCAAAGAATGCCAAACGATCAAATGGGAGGACGAACGTGACGAACTTGGTACAAAGAATGCCCAAGGATCAAATGGGAGCACGTTGAGGGACGAACGAGACGAACTTGTCCAAAGAATGCCAAAGGATCAAATGGAGGACGAAAAGGGACGAACGAGACGAACTTTGTCCAAAGAATGTCAAACGATCAAATGGGAGGACGAAGAGGGACGAAGGAGACGAACTTGGTCCAAAGAATGCCAAAGGATCAAATGGGAGCACGTAGAGGGACGAACGAGACGAACTTTGTCCAAAGAATGTCAAAGGATCAAATGGAGGACGAAAATGGACGAACGAGACGAACTTTGTCCAAAGAATGTCAAACGATCAAATGGGAGGACGAAGAGGGACGAAAGAGACGAACTTGGTCCAAAGAATGCCCAAAGGATCAAATGGGACGACGAACGTGACATTCTTGGCACAAAGAACTCCCAAGGATCAAATGGGAGGACGTAGAGGGATGAACGAGACGAACTTGGTCCAAAGAATGCCCAAAGGATCAAATGGGAGGACGAACAGGGTCGAACGAGACAAACTTGGTCCAAAGAATGCCAAAGGATCAAATGGGAGGACGAAGAGGGATGAATGAGACGAACTTGGTCCAAAGAATGCCAAAGGATCAAATGGGAGGACGAACGTGACGAACTTGGTACAAAAAATGCCCAAGGATCAAATGGGAGGACGTAGAGGGATGAACGAGACGAACTTGGTCCAAAGAATGCCAAAGGATCAAATGGAGGACGAAATGGGACGAACGAGACGAACTTTGTCCAAAGAATGTCAAACGATCAAATGGGAGGACAAAGAGGGACGAAGGAGACAAACTTGGTTCAAAGAATGCCAAAGGATCAAATGGGAGGACGAAAATGATGAACTTGAAAGAAAGAATGCCCAAGCATCAAATGGGAGGACGTAGAGGGACGAACGAGACGAACTTGGTCCAAAGAATGCCCAAAGGATCAAATGGGACGACGAACGTGACGAACTTGGTACAAAGAATTCACAAGGATCAAATGGTAGGACGTAGAGGGACGAACGAGATGAACTTGGTCCAAAGAATGCCCAAAGGATCAAATGGGAGGACGAACAGGGACGAATGAGACGACCTTGGCCCAAAGAATGCCAAAGGATCAAATGGGAGGACGAAGAGGGACAAAGGAGACGAACTTGGTCCAAAGAATGCCAAACGATCAAATGGGAGGACGAACGTGGCGAACTTGGTACAAAGAATGCCCAAGGATCAAATGGGAGCACGTAGAGGGACGAACGAGACAAACTTGGTCCAAAGAATGCCAAAGGATCAAATGGAGGACGAAAAGGGACGAACGAGACGAACTTTGTCCAAAGAATGTCAAACGATCAAATGGGAGGACGAAGAGGGTCGAAGGAGACGAACTTGGTCCAAAGAATGCCAAAGGATCAAATGGGAGGACGAACATGACGAACTTGGTACAAAGAATGACCAAGCATCAAATGGGAGGACGTAGAGGGACGAACGAGACGAACTTGGTCCAAAGAATGCCCAAAGGATCAAATGGGAGGGCGAACAAGGACGAACGAGACGAACTTAGTCCGAAGAATGCCCAAAGGATCAAATGGGAGGATGTAGAGGGACGAACGAGACGAACTTGGTCCAAAGAATGCCCAAGGATGAAATGGGAGGACGAAAAGGGACGAACGAGACGAACTTGGTCCAAAGAATGCCAAAGGATGAAATGGGCGGACGAAGAGGGACGAAGGAGACGAACTTGGTCCAAAGAATGCCAAAGGATCAAATGGGAGGACGTAGAGGGACGAACGAGACGAACTTGGTCCAAAGAATGCCCAAAGGATCAAATGGGAGAACGAACAGGGACGAACGAGACAAACTTGGTCCAAAGAATGCCCAAAGATGAAATGGGAGGATGTAGAGGGACGAACGAGACGAACTTAGTCCGAAGAATGCCCAAAGGATCAAATGGGAGGATGTAGAGGGACGAACGAGACGAACTTGGTCCAAAGAATGCCAAGGATGAAATGGGAGGACGAAAAGGGACAAACGAGACAAACGTGGTCCAAAGAATGCCAAAGCATCAAATGGCAGGACGAATGAGACCAACTTGGTGCAAAGAATGCCAAAGGATCAAATGGGAGGACGAAGAGGGACGAACGAGACGAACTTGGTCCAAAGAATGCCCAAAGGATCAAATGGGACGACGAACGTGACGAACTTGGTACAAAGAATTCCCAAGGATCAAATGGTAGGACGTAGAGGGACGAACGAGATGAACTTGGTCCAAAGAATGCCCAAAGGATCAAATGGGAGGACGAACAGGGACGAACGAGACGAACTTGGTCCAAAGATTGCCAAAGGATCAAATGGGAGGACGAAGAGGGACGAAGGAGACGAACATGGTCCAAAGAATGCTAAACGATCAAATGGGAGGATGAACGTGCCGAACTTGGTACAAAGAATGCCCAAGGATCAAATGGGAGCACGTTGAGGGACGAACGAGACGAACTTGGTCCAAAGAATGCCAAAGGATCAAATGGAGGACGAAAAGGGACGAACGAGACGAACTTTGTCCAAAGAATGTCAAACGATCAAATGGGAGGACGAAGAGGGACGAAGGAGACGAACTTGGTCCAAAGAATGCCAAAGGATCAAATGGGAGCACGTAGAGGGACGAACGAGACGAACTTTGTCCAAAGAATGTCAAAGGATCAAATGGAGGACGAAAAGGGACGAACGAGACGAACTTTGTCCAAAGAATGTCAAACGATCAAATGGGAGGACGAAGAGGGACGAAAGAGACGAACTTGGTCCAAAGAATGCCCAAAGGATCAAATGGGACGACGAACGTGACATTCTTGGCACAAAGAACTCCCAAGGATCAAATGGGAGGACGTAGAGGGATGAACGAGACGAACTTGGTCCAAAGAATGCCAAAGGATCAAATGGAGGACGAAATGGGACGAACTAGACGAACTTTGTCCAAAGAATGTCAAACGATCAAATGGGAGGACAAAGAGGGACGAAGGAGACAAACTTGGTTCAAAGAATGCCAAAGGATCAAATGGGAGGACGAAAATGATGAACTTGAAACAAAGAATGCCCAACCATCAAATGGGAGGACGTAGAGGGACGAACGAGACGAACTTGGTCCAAAGAATGCCCAAAGGATCAAATGGGACGACGAACGTGACGAACTTGGTACAAAGAATTCACAAGGATCAAATGGTAGGACGTAGAGGGACGAACGAGATGAACTTGGTCCAAAGAATGCCCAAAGGATCAAATGGGAGGACGAACAGGGACGAATGAGACGACCTTGGCCCAAAGAATGCCAAAGGATCAAATGGGAGGACGAAGAGGGACAAAGGAGACGAACTTGGTCCAAAGAATGCCAAACGATCAAATGGGAGGACGAACGTGGCGAACTTGGTACAAAGAATGCCCAAGGATCAAATGGGAGCACGTAGAGGGACGAACGAGACAAACTTGGTCCAAAGAATGCCAAAGGATCAAATGGAGGACGAAAAGGGACGAACGAGACGAACTTTGTCCAAAGAATGTCAAACGATCAAATGGGAGGACGAAGAGGGTCGAAGGAGACGAACTTGGTCCAAAGAATGCCAAAGGATCAAATGGGAGGACGAACATGACGAACTTGGTACAAAGAATGACCAAGCATCAAATGGGAGGACGTAGAGGGACGAACGAGATGAACTTGGTCCAAAGAATGCCCAAAGGATCAAATGGGAGGGCGAACAAGGACGAACGAGACGAACTTAGTCCGAAGAATGCCCAAAGGATCAAATGGGAGGATGTAGAGGGACGAACGAGACGAACTTGGTCCAAAGAATGCCCAAGGATGAAATGGGAGGACGAAAAGGGACGAACGAGACGAACTTGGTCCAAAGAATGCCAAAGGATGAAATGGGCGGACGAAGAGGGACGAAGGAGACGAACTTGGTCCAAAGAATGCCAAAGGATCAAATGGGAGGACGTAGAGGGACGAACGAGACGAACTTGGTCCAAAGAATGCCCAAAGGATCAAATGGGAGAACGAACAGGGACGAACGAGACAAACTTGGTCCAAAGAATGCCCAAAGATGAAATGGGAGGATGTAGAGGGACGAACGAGACGAACTTAGTCCGAAGAATGCCCAAAGGATCAAATGGGAGGATGTAGAGGGACGAACGAGACGAACTTGGTCCAAAGAATGCCCAAGGATGAAATGGGAGGACGAAAAGGGACAAACGAGACAAACGTGGTCCAAAGAATGCCAAAGGATCAAATGGGAGGACGAAGAGGGACGAACGAGACGAACTTGGTCCAAAGAATGCCCAAAGGATCAAATGCGACGACGAACGTGACGAACTTGGTACAAAGAATTCCCAAGGATCAAATGGTAGGACGTAGAGGGACGAACGAGATGAACTTGGTCCAAAGAATGCCCAAAGGATCAAATGGGAGGACGAACAGGGACGAACGAGACGAACTTGGTCCAAAGATTGCCAAAGGATCAAATGGGAGGACGAAGAGGGACGAAGGAGACGAACTTGGTCCAAAGAATGCCAAACGATCAAATGGGAGGACGAACGTGACGAACTTGGTACAAAGAATGCCCAAGGATCAAATGGGAGCACGTTGAGGGACGAACGAGACGAACTTGTCCAAAGAATGCCAAAGGATCAAATGGAGGACGAAAAGGGACGAACGAGACGAACTTTGTCCAAAGAATGTCAAACGATCAAATGGGAGGACGAAGAGGGACGAAGGAGACGAACTTGGTCCAAAGAATGCCAAAGGATCAAATGGGAGCACGTAGAGGGACGAACGAGACGAACTTTGTCCAAAGAATGTCAAAGGATCAAATGGAGGACGAAAATGGACGAACGAGACGAACTTTGTCCAAAGAATGTCAAACGATCAAATGGGAGGACGAAGAGGGACGAAAGAGACGAACTTGGTCCAAAGAATGCCCAAAGGATCAAATGGGACGACGAACGTGACATTCTTGGCACAAAGAACTCCCAAGGATCAAATGGGAGGACGTAGAGGGATGAACGAGACGAACTTGGTCCAAAGAATGCCCAAAGGATCAAATGGGAGGACGAACAGGGTCGAACGAGACAAACTTGGCCCAAAGAATGCCAAAGGATCAAATGGGAGGACGAAGAGGGATGAATGAGACGAACTTGGTCCAAAGAATGCCAAAGGATCAAATGGGAGGACGAACGTGACGAACTTGGTACAAAAAATGCCCAAGGATCAAATGGGAGGACGTAGAGGGATGAACGAGACGAACTTGGTCCAAAGAATGCCAAAGGATCAAATGGAGGACGAAATGGGACGAACGAGACGAACTTTGTCCAAAGAATGTCAAACGATCAAATGGGAGGACAAAGAGGGACGAAGGAGACAAACTTGGTTCAAAGAATGCCAAAGGATCAAATGGGAGGACGAAAATGATGAACTTGAAACAAAGAATGCCCAAGCATCAAATGGGAGGACGTAGAGGGACGAACGAGACGAACTTGGTCCAAAGAATGCCCAAAGGATCAAATGGGACGACGAACGTGACGAACTTGGTACAAAGAATTCACAAGGATCAAATGGTAGGACGTAGAGGGACGAACGAGATGAACTTGGTCCAAAGAATGCCCAAAGGATCAAATGGGAGGACGAACAGGGACGAATGAGACGACCTTGGCCCAAAGAATGCCAAAGGATCAAATGGGAGGACGAAGAGGGACAAAGGAGACGAACTTGGTCCAAAGAATGCCAAACGATCAAATGGGAGGACGAACGTGGCGAACTTGGTACAAAGAATGCCCAAGGATCAAATGGGAGCACGTAGAGGGACGAACGAGACAAACTTGGTCCAAAGAATGCCAAAGGATCAAATGGAGGACGAAAAGGGACGAACGAGACGAACTTTGTCCAAAGAATGTCAAACGATCAAATGGGAGGACGAAGAGGGTCGAAGGAGACGAACTTGGTCCAAAGAATGCCAAAGGATCAAATGGGAGGACGAACATGACGAACTTGGTACAAAGAATGACCAAGCATCAAATGGGAGGACGTAGAGGGACGAACGAGACGAACTTGGTCCAAAGAATGCCCAAAGGATCAAATGGGAGGGCGAACAAGGACGAACGAGACGAACTTAGTCCGAAGAATGCCCAAAGGATCAAATGGGAGGATGTAGAGGGACGAACGAGACGAACTTGGTCCAAAGAATGCCCAAGGATGAAATGGGAGGACGAAAAGGGACGAACGAGACGAACTTGGTCCAAAGAATGCCAAAGGATGAAATGGGCGGACGAAGAGGGACGAAGGAGACGAACTTGGTCCAAAGAATGCCAAAGGATCAAATGGGAGGACGTAGAGGGACGAACGAGACGAACTTGGTCCAAAGAATGCCCAAAGGATCAAATGGGAGAACGAACAGGGACGAACGAGACAAACTTGGTCCAAAGAATGCCCAAAGATGAAATGGGAGGATGTAGAGGGACGAACGAGACGAACTTAGTCCGAAGAATGCCCAAAGGATCAAATGGGAGGATGTAGAGGGACGAACGAGACGAACTTGGTCCAAAGAATGCCAAGGATGAAATGGGAGGACGAAAAGGGACAAACGAGACAAACGTGGTCCAAAGAATGCCAAAGCATCAAATGGCAGGACGAATGAGACCAACTTGGTGCAAAGAATGCCAAAGGATCAAATGGGAGGACGAAGAGGGACGAACGAGACGAACTTGGTCCAAAGAATGCCCAAAGGATCAAATGGGACGACGAACGTGACGAACTTGGTACAAAGAATTCCCAAGGATCAAATGGTAGGACGTAGAGGGACGAACGAGATGAACTTGGTCCAAAGAATGCCCAAAGGATCAAATGGGAGGACGAACAGGGACGAACGAGACGAACTTGGTCCAAAGATTGCCAAAGGATCAAATGGGAGGACGAAGAGGGACGAAGGAGACGAACATGGTCCAAAGAATGCTAAACGATCAAATGGGAGGATGAACGTGCCGAACTTGGTACAAAGAATGCCCAAGGATCAAATGGGAGCACGTTGAGGGACGAACGAGACGAACTTGGTCCAAAGAATGCCAAAGGATCAAATGGAGGACGAAAAGGGACGAACGAGACGAACTTTGTCCAAAGAATGTCAAACGATCAAATGGGAGGACGAAGAGGGACGAAGGAGACGAACTTGGTCCAAAGAATGCCAAAGGATCAAATGGGAGCACGTAGAGGGACGAACGAGACGAACTTTGTCCAAAGAATGTCAAAGGATCAAATGGAGGACGAAAAGGGACGAACGAGACGAACTTTGTCCAAAGAATGTCAAACGATCAAATTGGAGGACGAAGAGGGACGAAAGAGACGAACTTGGTCCAAAGAATGCCCAAAGGATCAAATGGGACGACGAACGTGACATTCTTGGCACAAAGAACTCCCAAGGATCAAATGGGAGGACGTAGAGGGATGAACGAGACGAACTTGGTCCAAAGAATGCCAAAGGATCAAATGGGAGGACGAAGAGGGATGAATGAGACGAACTTGGTCCAAAGAATGCCAAAGGATCAAATGGGAGGACGAACGTGACGAACTTGGTACAAAAAATGCCCAAGGATCAAATGGGAGGACGTAGAGGGACGAACGAGACAAACTTGGTCCAAAGAATGCCAAAGGATCAAATGGAGGACGAAAAGGGACGAACGAGACGAACTTTGTCCAAAGAATGTCAAACGATCAAATGGGAGGACGAAGAGGGTCGAAGGAGACGAACTTGGTCCAAAGAATGCCAAAGGATCAAATGGGAGGACGAACATGACGAACTTGGTACAAAGAATGACCAAGCATCAAATGGGAGGACGTAGAGGGACGAACGAGACGAACTTGGTCCAAAGAATGCCCAAAGGATCAAATGGGAGCACGTAGAGGGACGAACGAGACGAACTTGGTCCAAAGAATGTCAAAGGATCAAATGGAGGACGAAAAGGGACGAACGAGACGAACTTTGTCCAAAGAATGTCAAACGATCAAATGGGAGGACGAAGAGGGTCGAAGGAGACGAACTTGGTCCAAAGAATGCCAAAGGATCAAATGGGAGGACGAACATGACGAACTTGGTACAAAGAATGACCAAGCATCAAATGGGAGGACGTAGAGGGATGAACGAGACGAACTTGGTCCAAAGAATGCCCAAAGGATCAAATGGGAGGGCGAACAAGGACGAACGAGACGAACTTAGTCCGAAGAATGCCCAAAGGATCAAATGGGAGGATGTAGAGGGACGAACGAGACGAACTTGGTCCAAAGAATGCCCAAGGATGAAATGGGAGGACGAAAAGGGACGAACGAGACGAACTTGTTCCATAGAATGCAAAAGGATGAAATGGGCGGACGAAGAGGGACGAAGGAGACGAACTTGGTCCAAAGAATGCCAAAGGATCAAATGGGAGGACGTAGAGGGACGAACGAGACGAACTTGGTCCAAAGAATGCCCAAAGGATCAAATCGGAGAACGAACAGGGACGAACGAGACGAACTTGGTCCAAAGAATGCCCAAGGATGAAATGGGAGGACGAAAAGGGACAAACGAGACGAACGTGTTCCAAAGAATGCCAAAGGATCAAATGGCAGGACGAATGAGACCAACTTGGTACAAAGAATGCCAAAGGATCAAATGGGAGGACGAAGAGGGACGAACGAGACGAACTTGGTCCAAAGAACAGCAAAGGATCAAATGGGGGACGAACGAGACGAACTTGGTCCAAAGAATGCCCAAAGGATCAAATGGGACGACGAACGTGACGAACTTGGTATAAAGAATTCACAAGGATCAAATGGTAGGACGTAGAGGGACGAACGAGATGAACTTGGTCCAAAGAATGCCCAAAGGATCAAATGGGAGGACGAACAGGGACGACCTTGGTCCAAAGAATGCCAAAGGATCAAATGGGAGGACAAAGAGGGACGAAGGAGACGAACTTGGTCCAAAGAATGCCAAAGATGAAATGGGAGGATGTAGAGGGACGAACGAGACGAACTTGGTCCAAAGAATGCCCAAGGATGAAATGGGAGGACGAAAAGGGACAAACGAGACGAACGTGTTCCAAAGAATGCCAAAGGATCAAATGGCAGGACGAATGAGACCAACTTGGTACAAAGAATGCCAAAGGATCAAATGGGAGGACGAAGAGGGACGAACGAGACGAACTTGGTCCAAAGAACAGCAAAGGATCAAATGGGGGACGAACGAGACGAACTTGGTCCAAAGAATGCCGAAAGGATCAAATGGGACGACGAACGTGACGAACTTGGTATAAAGAATTCACAAGGATCAAATGGTAGGACGTAGAGGGACGAACGAGATGAACTTGGTCCAAAGAATGCCCAATGGATCAAATGGGAGGACGAACAGGGACGACCTTGGTCCAAAGAATGCCAAAGGATCAAATGGGAGGACGAAGAGGGACGAAGGAGACGAACTTGGTCCAAAGAATGCCAAACGATCAAATGGGAGGACGAACGTGACGAACTTGGTACAAAGAATGCCCAAGGATCAAATGGGAGCACGTAGAGGGACGAACGAGACGAACTTGGTCCAAAGAATGCCCAAAGGATCCAATGTGGGGACGAACGAGGCGAACTTAGTCCAAAGAATGCCCAAAGGATCAAATGGGAGGATGTAGAGGGACGAACGAGACGAACTTGGTCCAAAGAATGCCCAAAGATGAAATGGGAGGATGTAGAGGGACGAACGAGACGAACTTCGTCCAAAGAATGCCCAAGGATGAAATGGGAGGACGAAAAGGGACAAACGAGACGAACGTGGTCCAAAGAATGCCAGAGGATGAAATGGGAGGACGAACGAGACCAACTTGGTATAAAGAATGCCAAAGGATCAAATGGGAGGACGAAGAGGGATGAATGAGACGAACTTGGTCCAAAGAATGCCAAAGGATCAAATGGGGGACGAACGAGACGAACTTTGTCCAAAGATTGCCCAAAGGATCAAATGGGACGACGAACGTGACGAACTTGGTACAAAGAATTCCCAAGGATCAAATGGGAGGACGTAGAGGGAGGAACGAGACGAACTTGGTCCAAAGAATGCCCAAAGGATCAAATGGGGGGACGAACAAGGACAAACGAGGCGAACTTAGTCTGAAGAATGCCCAAAGGATCAAATGGGAGGATGTAGAGGGACGAACGAGACGAACTTGGTCCAAAGAATGCCCAAGGATGAAATGGGAGTACGAAAAGGGCCAAACGAGACGAACGTGGTCCAATGAATGCCAAAGGATCGAATGGGAGGACGAACGAGACCAACTTGGTACAAAGAATGCCAAAGGATCAAATGGGAGGACGAAGAGGGACGAACGAGACGAACTTGGTCCAAAGGATCAAATGGGGGACGAAGGAGACGAACTTGGTCCAAAGAATGCCAAACGATCAAATGGGAGGACGAACGTGACGAACTTGGTACAAAGAATGCCCAAGGGTCAAATGGGAGCACGTAGAGGGACGAACGAGACAAACTTGGTCCAAAGAATGCCCAAAGGATCAAATGGGAGGACGAACAGGGACGAACGAGACGAACTTGGTCCAAAGAATGCCAAAGGATCAAATGGGAGGACGAAGAGGGACGAAGGAGACAAACTTGGTCCAAAGAATGCCAAAGGATCAAATGGGAGCACGTAGAGGGACGAACGAGACGAACTTGGTCCAAAAAATGTCAAAGGATCAAATGGAGGACGAAAAGGGACGAACGGGACGAACTTTGTCCAAAGAATGTCAAACGATCAAATGGGAGGACGAAGAGGGTCGAAGGAGACGAACTTGGTCCAAAGAATGCCAAAGGATCAAATGGGAGGACGAACATGACGAACTTGGTACAAAGAATGACCAAGCATCAAATGGGAGGACGTAGAGGGACGAACGAGACGAACTTGGTCCAAAGAATGCCCAAAGGATCAAATGGGAGGGCGAACAAGGACGAACGAGACGAACTTAGTCCGAAGAATGCCCAAAGGATCAAATGGGAGGATGTAGAGGGACGAACGAGACGAACTTGGTCCAAAGAATGCCCAAGGATGAAATGGGAGGACGAAAAGGGACGAACGAGACGAACTTGGTCCAAAGAATGCCAAAGGATCAAATGGGCGGACGAAGAGGGACGAAGGAGACGAACTTGGTCCAAAGAATGCCAAAGGATCAAATGGGAGGACGTAGAGGGACGAACGAGACGAACTTGGTCCAAAGAATGCCCAAAGGATCAAATGGGAGAACGAACAGGGACGAACGAGACGAACTTGGTCCAAAGAATGCCCAAAGATGAAATGGGAGGATGTAGAGGGACGAACGAGACAAACTTGGTCCAAAGAATGCCCAAGGATGAAATGGGAGGACGAAAAGGGCCAAACGAGACGAACGTGGTCCAAAGAATGCCAAAGGATCAAATGGGAGGACGAACGAGACCAACTTGGTACAAAGAATGCCAAAGGATCAAATGGGAGGACGAAGAGGGACGAACGAGACGAACTTGGTCCAAAGGATCAAATGGGGGACGAACGAGACGAACTTGGTCCAAAGAAGGCCCAAAGGATCAAATGGGACGACGAACGTGACGAACTTGGCACAAAGAATTCCTAAGGATCAAATGGGAGGACGTAGAGGGATGAACGAGACGAACTTGGTCCAAAGAATGCCCAAAGGATCAAATGGGAGGACGAACAGGGACGAACGAGACGAACTTGGTCCAAAGAATGCCAAAGGATCAAATGGGAGGACGAAGAGGGACGAAGGAGACGAACTTGGTCCAAAGAATGCCAAAGGATAAAATGTGAGGAGGAACGTGACGAACTTGGTACAAAGAATGCCCAAGGATCAAATGGGAGCACGTAGAGGGATGAACGAGACGAACTTGGTCCAAAGAATGCCAAAGGATCAAATGGAGGACGAAAAGGGACGAACGAGACGAACTTTGTCCAAAGAATCTCAAACGATCAAATGGGAGGACAAAGAGGGACAAAGGAGACAAACTTGGTTCAAAGAATACCAAAGGATCAAATGAGAGGACGAACATGACGAACTTGGTACAAAGAATGCCCAAGCATCAAATTGGAGGACGTAGAGGGACGAACGAGACGAACTGGGTCCAAAGAATGCCCAAAGGATCAAATGGGAGTGCGAACAAGGACGAACGAGACGAACTTAGTCCGAAGAATGCCGAAAGGATCAAATGGGAGGATGTAGAGGGACGAACGAGACGAACTTGGTCCAATGAATGCCCAAGGATGAAATGGGAGGACGAAAAGGGACGAACGAGACGAACTTGGTCCAAAGAATGCCAAAGGATCAAATGGGCGGACGAAGAGGGACGAAGGAGACGAACTTGGTCCAAAGAATGCCCAAGGATCAAATGGCAGGACGTAGAGGGACGAACGAGACGAACTTGGTCCAAAGAATGCCCAAAGGATCAAATGGAGAACGAACAGGGACGAACGAGACGATCTTGGTCCAAAGAATACCCAAAGATGAAATGGGAGGATGTAGAGGGACGAACGAGACGAACTTGGTCCAAAGAATGCCCAAGGATGAAATGGGAGGACGAAAAGGGCTAAACGAGACGAACGTGGTACAAAGAATGCCAAAGGATCAAATGGGAGGACGAACGAGACGAACTTGGTCCAAAGAATGCCAAAGGATCAAATGGGCGGACGAAGAGGGACGAAGGAGACGAACTTGGTCCAAAGAATGCCCAAGGATCAAATGGGAGGACGTAGTGGGACGAACGACACGAACTTGGTTCAAAGAATGCCCAAAGGATCAAATGGAGAACGAACAGGGACGAACGAGACGAACTTGGTCCAAAGAATGCCCAAAGATGAAATGGGAGGATGTAGAGGGACGAACGAGACGAACTTGGTCCAAAGAATGCCCAAGGATGAAATGGGAGGACGAAAAGGGCCAAACGAGACGAACGTGGTCCAAAGAATGCCAAAGGATCAAATGGGAGGACGAACGAGACGAACATGGTCCAAAGAATGCCAAAGGATCAAATGGGCGGACGAAGAGGAACGAAGGAGACGAACATGGTCCAAAGAATGCCCAAGGATCAAATAGGAGGACGTAGAGGGACGAACGACACGAACTTGGCCCAAAGAATGCCCAAAGGATCAAATGGGAGAACGAACAGGGACGAACGAGAGGAACTTGGTCCAAAGAATGCCCAAAGATGAAATGGGAGGATGTAGAGGGACGAACGAGACGAACTTGGTCCAAAGAATGCCCAAGGATGAAATGGGAGGACGAAAAGGGACAAACGAGACGAACGTGGTCCAAAGAATGCCAAAGGATCAAATGGGAGGACGAAGAGGGACGAACGAGACGAACTTGGTCCAAAGGATCAAATGGGGGACGAACGAGACGAACTTGGTCCAAAGGATCAAATGGGGGACGAACGAGACGAACTTGGTCCAAAGAATGCCCAAAGGATCAAATGGGACGACGAACGTGACGAATTGCCACAAAGAATTCCCAAGGATCAAATGGGAGGACGTAGAGGGATGAACGAGACGAACTTGGTCCAAAGAATGCCCAAAGGATCAAATGGGAGGACGAACAGGGACGAACGAGACGAACTTGGTCCAAAGAATGCCAAAGGATCAAATGGGAGGACGAAGAGGGACGAACGAGACGGACTTGGTCCAAAGAATGCCAAAGGATCAAATGGGAGGACGAACGTGACGAACTAGGTACAACGAATGCCCAAGGATCAAATGGGAGCACGTAGAGGGATGAACGAGACGAACTTGGTCCAAAGAATGCCAAAGGATCAAATGGAGGACGAAAAGGGACGAACGAGACGAACTTTGTCCAAAGAATGTCAAACGATCAAATGGGAGGACAAAGAGGGACGAAGGAGACAAACTTGGTTCAAAGAATGCCAAAGGATCAAATGGGAGGACGAACATGACGAAGTTGGTACAAGGAATGCCCAAACATCAAATGGGAGGACGTAGAGGGACGAACGAGACGAACTTGGTCCAAAGAATGCCAAAGGATCAAATGGGAGTGCGAACAAGGACGAACGAGAGGAACTTAGTCCGAAGAATGCCGAAAGGATCAAATGGGAGGATGTAGAGGGACGAACGAGACGAACTTGGTCCAAAGAATGCCCAAGGATGAAATGGGAGGACGAAAAGGGACGAACGAGACGAACTTGGTCCAAAGAATGCCAAAGGATCAAATGGGCGGACGAAGAGGGACGAAGGAGACGAGCTTGGTCCAAAGAATGCCCAAGGATCAAATGGCAGGACGTAGAGGGACGAACGAGACGAACTTGGTCCAAAGAATGCCCAAAGGATCAAATGGAGAACGAACAGGGACGAACGAGACGAACTTGGTCCAAAGAATACCCAAAGATGAAATGGGAGGATGTAGAGGGACGAACGAGACGAACTTGGTCCAAAGAATGCCCAAGGATGAAATGGGAGGACGAAAAGGGCTAAACGAGACGAACGTGGTACAAAGAATGCCAAAGGATCAAATGGGAGGACGAACGAGACGAACTTGGTCCAAAGAATGCCAAAGGATCAAATGGGCGGACGAAGAGGGACGAAGGAGACGAACTTGGTCCAAAGAATGCCCAAAGATGAAATGGGGGGATGTAGAGGGACGAACAGGACGAACTTGGTCCAAAGAATGCCCAAGGATGAAATGGGAGGACGAAAAGGGCCAAACGAGACGAACGTGGTCCAAAGAATGCCAAAGGATCAAATGGGAGGACGAACGAGACCAACTTGGTACAAAGAATGCCAAAGGATCAAATGGGACGACGAACGTGACGAACTTGGTACAAAGAATTCACAAGGATCAAATGGTAGGACGTAGAGGGACGAACGAGATGAACTTGGTCCAAAGAATGCCCAAAGGATCAAATGGGAGGACGTTCAGGGACGAACGAGACGACCATGGTCAAAAGAATGCCAAAGGATCAAATGGGAGGACGAAGAGGGACGAAGGAGACGAACTTGGTCCAAAGAATGCCAAACGATCAAATGGGAGGACGAACGTGACGAACTTGGTACAAAGAATGCCCAAGGATCAAATGGGGGCACGTAGAGGGACGAACGAGACAAACTTGGTCCAAAGAATGCCAAAGGATCGAATGGAGGTCGAAAAGGGACGAACGAGACGAACTTTGTCCAAAGAATGTCAAACGATTAAAAGGGAGGACGAAGAGGGACGAAGGAGACGAACTTGGTCCAAAGAATGCCAAAGGATCAAATGGGAGCACGTAGAGGGACGAACGAGACGAACTTGGTCCAAAGAATGTCAAAGGATCAAATGGAGGACGAACGAGATGAACTTTGTCCAAAGAATGTCAAACGATCAAATGGGAGGACGAAGAGGGTCGAAGGAGACGAACTTGGTCCAAAGAATGCCAAAGGATCAAATGGGAGGACGAACATGACGAACTTGGTACAAAGAATGACCAAGCATCAAATGGGAGGACGTAGAGTGACGAACGAGACGAACTTGGTCCAAAGAATGCCCAAAGGATGAAATGGGAGGGCGAACAAGGACGAACGAGATGAACTTAGTCCGAAGAATGCCCAAAGGATCAAATGGGAGGATGTAGAGGGACGAACGAGACGAACTTGGTCCAAAGAATGCCAAGGATGAAATGGGAGGACGAAAAGGGCTAAACGAGACGAACGTGGTACAAAGAATGCCAAAGGATCAAATGGGAGGACGAACGAGACGAACTTGGTCCAAAGAATGCCAAAGGATCAAATGGGCGGACGAAGAGGGACGAAGGAGACGAACTTGGTCCAAAGAATGCCCAAGGATCAAATGGGAGGACGTAGTGGGACGAACGACACGAACTAGGTTCAAAGAATGCCCAAAGGATCAAATGGAGAACGAACAGGGACGAACGAGACGAACTTGGTCCAAAGAATGCCCAAAGATGAAATGGGAGGATGTAGAGGGACGAACGAGACGAACTTGGTCCAAAGAATGCCCAAGGATGAAATGGGAGGACGAAAAGGGCCAAACGAGACGAACGTGGTCCAAAGAATGCCAAAGGATCAAATGGGAGGACGAACGAGACGAACATGGTCCAAAGAATGCCAAAGGATCAAATGGGCGGACGAAGAGGAACGAAGGAGACGAACATGGTCCAAAGAATGCCCAAGGATCAAATAGGAGGACGTAGAGGGACGAACGACACGAACTTGGCCCAAAGAACTTGGCCCAAAGAATGCCCAAAGGATCAAATGGGAGAACGAACAGGGACGAACGAGAGGAACTTGGTCCAAAGAATGCCCAAAGATGAAATGGGAGGATGTAGAGGGACGAACGAGACGAACTTGGTCCAAAGAATGCCCAAGGATGAAATAGGAGGACGAAAAGGGACAAACGAGACGAACGTGGTCCAAAGAATGCCAAAGGATCAAATGGGAGGACGAACGAGACCAACTTGGTACAAAGAATGCCAAAGGTTCAAATGGGAGGACGAAGAGGGACGAACGAGACGAACTTGGTCCAAAGGATCAAATGGGGGACGAACGAGACGAACTTGGTCCAAAGAATGCCCAAAGGATCAAATGGGACGACGAACGTGACGAATTGCCACAAAGAATTCCCAAGGATCAAATGGGAGGACGTAGAGGGATGAACGAGACGAACTTGGTCCAAAGAATGCCCAAAGGATCAAATGGGAGGACGAACAGGGACGAACGAGACGAACTTGGTCCAAAGAATGCCAAAGGATCAAATGGGAGGACGAAGAGGGACGAACGAGACGGACTTGGTCCAAAGAATGCCAAAGGATCAAATGGGAGGACGAACGTGACGAACTAGGTACAACGAATGCCCAAGGATCAAATGGGAGCACGTAGAGGGATGAACGAGACGAACTTGGTCCAAAGAATGCCAAAGGATCAAATGGAGGACGAAAAGGGACGAACGAGACGAACTTTGTCCAAAGAATGTCAAACGATCAAATGGGAGGACAAAGAGGGACGAAGGAGACAAACTTGGTTCAAAGAATGCCAAAGGATCAAATGGGAGGACGAACATGACGAAGTTGGTACAAGGAATGCCCAAACATCAAATGGGAGGACGTAGAGGGACGAACGAGACGAACTTGGTCCAAAGAATGCCCAAAGGATCAAATGGGAGTGCGAACAAGGACGAACGAGAGGAACTTAGTCCGAAGAATGCCGAAAGGATCAAATGGGAGGATGTAGAGGGACGAACGAGACGAACTTGGTCCAAAGAATGCCCAAGGATGAAATGGGAGGACGAAAAGGGACGAACGAGACGAACTTGGTCCAAAGAATGCCAAAGGATCAAATGGGCGGACGAAGAGGGACGAAGGAGACGAGCTTGGTCCAAAGAATGCCCAAGGATCAAATGGCAGGACGTAGAGGGACGAACGAGACGAACTTGGTCCAAAGAATGCCCAAAGGATCAAATGGAGAACGAACAGGGACGAACGAGACGAACTTGGTCCAAAGAATTCCCAAAGATGAAATGGGAGGATGTAGAGGGACGAACGAGACGAACTTGGTCCAAAGAATGCCCAAGGATGAAATGGGAGGACGAAAAGGGCTAAACGAGACGAACGTGGTACAAAGAATGCCAAAGGATCAAATGGGAGGACGAACGAGACGAACTTGGTCCAAAGAATGCCAAAGGATCAAATGGGCGGACGAAGAGGGACGAAGGAGACGAACTTGGTCCAAAGAATGCCCAAAGATGAAATGGGGGGATGTAGAGGGACGAACGAGACGAACTTGGTCCAAAGAATGCCCAAGGATGAAATGGGAGGACGAAAAGGGCCAAACGAGACGAACGTGGTCCAAAGAATGCCAAAGGATCAAATGGGAGGACGAACGAGACCAACTTGGTACAAAGAATGCCAAAGGATCAAATGGGACGACGAACGTGACGAACTTGGTACAAAGAATTCACAAGGATCAAATGGTAGGACGTAGAGGGACGAACGAGATGAACTTGGTCCAAAGAATGCCCAAAGGATCAAATGGGAGGACGTTCAGGGACGAACGAGACGACCTTGGTCAAAAGAATGCCAAAGGATCAAATGGGAGGACGAAGAGGGACGAAGGAGACGAACTTGGTCCAAAGAATGCCAAACGATCAAATGGGAGGACGAACGTGACGAACTTGGTACAAAGAATGCCCAAGGATCAAATGGGGGCACGTAGAGGGACGAATGAGACAAACTTGGTCCAAAGAATGCCAAAGGATCGAATGGAGGTCGAAAAGGGACGAACGAGACGAACTTTGTCCAAAGAATGTCAAACGATTAAAAGGGAGGACGAAGAGGGACGAAGGAGACGAACTTGGTCCAAAGAATGCCAAAGGATCAAATGGGAGCACGTAGAGGGACGAACGAGACGAACTTGGTCCAAAGAATGTCAAAGGATCAAATGGAGGACGAACGAGATGAACTTTGTCCAAAGAATGTCAAACGATCAAATGGGAGGACGAAGAGGGTCGAAGGAGACGAACTTGGTCCAAAGAATGCCAAAGGATCAAATGGGAGGACGAACATGACGAAATTTGGTACAAAGAATGACCAAGCATCAAATGGGAGGACGTAGAGTGACGAACGAGACGAACTTAGTCCAAAGAATGCCCAAAGGATGAAATGGGAGGGCGAACAAGGACGAACGAGATGAACTTAGTCCGAAGAATGCCCAAAGGATCAAATGGGAGGATGTAGAGGGACGAACGAGACGAACTTGGTCCAAAGAATGCCAAGGATGAAATGGGAGGACGAAAAGGGACGAACGAGACGAACTTGGTCCAAAGAATGCCAAAGGATGAAATGGGCAGACGAAGAGGGACGAAGTAGACGAACTTGGTCCAAAGAATGCCCAAGGATCAAATGGGAGGACGTAGAGGGACGAACGACACGAACTTGGTTCAAAGAATGCCCAAAGGATCAAATGGGAGAACGAACAGGGACGTTCGAGATGAACTAGGTCCAAAGAATGCCCAAAGTTGTAATGGGAGGATGTAGAGGGACGAACGAGACGAACTTCGTCCAAAGAATGCCCAAGGACGAAATGGGAGGACGAAAAGGGACAAACGAGACGAACGTGGTCCAAAGAATGCCAGAGGATCAAATGGGAGGATAAATGAGACCAACTTGGTACAAAGAATGCCAAAGGATCAAATGGGAGGACGAAGAGGGATGAATGAGACGAACTTGGTCCAAAGAATGCCAAAGGATCAAATGGGGGACGAACGAGACGAACTTTGTCCAAAGAATGCCCAAAGGATCAAATGGGACGACAAACGTGACGAACTTGGTACAAAGAATTCCCAAGGATCAAATGGGAAGACGTAGAGGGAGGAACGAGACGAACTTGGTCCAAAGAAAGCCCAAAGGATCAAATGGGGGGACAAACAAGGACGAACGAGGCGAACTTAGTCTGAAGAATGCCCAAAGGATCAAATGGGAGTATGTAGAGGGACGAACGAGACGAACTTGGTCCAAAGAATGCCCAAGGATGAAATGGGAGGACGAAAAGGGACGAACGAGACGAACTTGGTCCAAAGAATGCCAAAGGATCAAATGGGCAGACGAAGAGGGACGAAGGAGACGAACTTGGTCCAAAGAATGCCCAAGGATCAAATGGGAGGACGTAGAGGGACAAACGACACGAACTTGGCCCAAAGAATGCCCAAAGGATGAAATGGGAGAACGAATAGGGACGAACGAGACGAACTTGGTCCAAAGAATGCCCAAAGATGAAATGGGAGGATGTAGAGGGACGAACGAGACTAACTTGGTCCAAAGAATTCCCAAGGAGGAAATGGGAGGAGGAAAAGGGCCAAACGAGACGAACGTTGTCCAAAGAATGCCAAAGGATCAAATGGGAGGACGAACGAGACCAACTTGGTACAAAGAATGCCAAAGGATCAAATGGGAGGACGAAGAGGGATGAATGAGACGAACTTGGTCCAAAGAATGCCAAAGGATCAAATGGGGGACGAACGAGACGAACTTGGTCCAAAGAATGCCCAAAGGATCAAATGGGACAACGAACGTGACGAACTTGGTACAAAGAATTCCCAAGGATCAAAGGTAGGACGTAAAGTGACGAACGAGATGAACTTGGTCCAAAGAATGCCCAAAGGATCAAATGGGAGGACGAACAGGGACGAACGAGACGAACTTGGTCCAAAGAATGCCAAAGGATCAAATGGGAGGACGAAGAGGGACGAAGGAGACGAACTTGGACCAAAGAATGCCAAACGATCAAATGGGAGGATGAACGTGACGAACTTGGTACAAAGAATGCCCAAGGATCAAATGGGAGCACGTTGATGGACGAACAAGACGAACTTGGTCCAAAGAATGCCAAAGGATCAAATGGGAGGACGTAGAGGGAGGAACGAGACGAACTTGGTCCAAAGAATGCCCAAAGGATCAAATGGGAGAACGAACAGGGACGAACGAGACGAACTTGGTCCAAAGAATGCACAAAGATAAAATGGGAGGATGTAGAGGGACGAACGAGACGAACTTGGTCCAAAGAATGCCCAAGGATGAAATGGGAGGACGAAAAGGGACAAACGAGACGAACGTGGTCCAAAGAATGCCAAAGGATCAAATGGCAGGACGAATGAGACGAACTTGGTACAAAGAATGCCAAAGGATCAAATGGGCGGACGAAGAGGGACGAACGAGACGAACTTGGTCCAAAGAATGCCCAAGGATCAAATGGCAGGACGTAGAGGGACGAACGAGACGAACTTGGTCCAAAGAATGCCCAAGGATCAAATGGCAGGACGTAGAGGGACGAACGAGACGAACTTGGTCCAAAGAATGCCCAAAGGATCAAATGGAGAACGAACAGGGACGAACGAGACGAACTTGGTCCAAAGAATGCCCAAGGATGAAATGGGAGGACGAAAAGGGCCAAACGAGACGAATGTGGTCCAAAGAATGCCAAAGGATCAAATGGGAGGACGAACGAGACGAACTTGGTCCAAAGAATGCCAAAGGATCAAATGGGCGGACGAAGAGGGACGAAGGAGACGAACTTGGTCCAAAGAATGCCCAAAGGATCAAATGGGAGAACGAACAGGGACGAACGAGACGAACTTGGTCCAAAGAATGCCCAAAGATGAAATGGGAGGATGTAGAGGGACGAACGAGACGAACTTCGCCCAAAGAATGCCCAAGGATGAAATGGGAGGACGAAAAGGGACAAACGAGACGAACGTTGTCCAAAGAATGCCAGAGGATCAAATGGGAGGACGAAAAGGGACAAACGAGACGAACGTGGTCCAAAGAATGCCAAAGGATCAAATGGCAGGACGAAGGAGACCAACTTGGTACAAAGAATGCCAAAGGATCAAATGGGAGGACGAAGAGGGACGAACGAGACGAACTTGGTCCAAAGAACAGCAAAGGATCAAATGGGGGACGAACGAGACGAACTTGGTCCAAAGAATGCCCAAAGGATCAAATGAGACGACGAACGTGACGAACTTGGTACAAAGAATTCACAAGGATCAAATGGTAGGACGTAGAGGGACGAACGAGATGAACTTGGTCCAAAGAATGCCCAAAGGATCAAATGGGAGGACGAACAGGGACGAACGAGACGACCTTGGTCCAAAAATGCCCAAAGATGAAATGGGAGGATGTAGAGGGACGAACGAGACGAACTTGGTCCAAAGAATGCCCAAGGATGAAATGGGAGGACGAAAAGGGACAAACGAGACGAACGTGGTCCAAAGAATGCCAAAGGATCAAATGGCAGGACGAATGAGACCAACTTGGTACAAAGAATGCCAAAGGATCAAATGGGAGGACGAAGAGGGACGAACGAGACGAACTTGGTCCAAAGAACAGCAAAGGATCAAATGGGGGACGAACGAGACGAACTTGGTCCAAAGAATGCCCAAAGGATCAAATGGGACGACGAACGTGACGAACTTGGTACAAAGAATTCACAAGGATCAAATGGTAGGACGTAGAGGGACGAACGAGATGAACTTGGTCCAAAGAATGCCCAAATGATCAAATGGGAGGACGAACAGGGACGAACGAGATGACCTTGGTCCATAGAATGCCAAAGGATCAAATGGGAGGACGAAGAGTGATGAGGATCAACCTAGAAGCATGGACAATAAAGCATTACAAGGCCTTGGTGGGCCAATGACAAGGACTCGTACCAACAAAGCTAATGAGGCCTTAGATCAAATGGTGACATCTCTGATTGAAGCAAAAATCAAGCCTAGAAGGATTCAAGCCCAGATTGGTTAACTACTTGATCCAAATTGAAGAATGAAGGGATGGGCTGAATTACATGATCCAACTTGAGGAATAAAGGAGTTGGGCTGATTCAGTTTTATTTCTTTTTGTTAAGGTTGTAATCATTTGGGCTGCACTTTCTTTTGCACATGAGCCCAATTTCTTTTTCATTTTCGTACACTATTTTGAGCTCAATTTTCAGAAGTCCTTTTAGCTTCCCTAGGGTCAGTTTTAAGAGAATTTAAGAGTCCCTAGCCATTATGATAGTTAATGGGAGTTTATTTCTAGTTTTAATGTAGTGGGAATTGATTGTTCAGCAGCCCACCTAGCCTATAAATAAGGACTCAATGTAAAGCCAAAGACAAGTTAAATCTGAATGAAAATTAGAGTTTTCTCCTATTGTGAGAGCTTCCCTTGTGTTCTTGGGTAAAGAACCAAATCTGATCTTATCAAGGCAACTTGTGGCGATCAAAATTTCATGACTTATCACTCACCTTCTCATCTTTTTCTTGAGTGTGGCGTCAATATCCTTCCTCTAATCTGAACTTCAAGGCGATCCTTCCTAGTTCATATCATTTGGTATCAAAGCTTTGGCTCCTTGAATCTCAGGTGTGGCTTTTCTTTTGTTAAAACCATAAAAAAAATACTATTCTCTGTTTCGTTTTCTTTATTCTGGTTTTTCGTTCTTTTCAATTCCATCTAGCTCTTTCCTATTTGAATACTCTTGTCCATTTCATTGTCAAGATTACTTGTCTTTTGTCTTAATCCTTTGTGTCAAATTTTCTGTTTGATCTTTTTGAGTTGTTTCTTTGTTTCTCCAATTCTGTCTTTGTTGTCTTTCCATCCTTGTTATTAGAATTGCATCAGATTTCTTTTCATTTTGAGTCCTAGTCTTGTTGAAAAAAAAAATCGTACAAAAAAAAATTAAAAAAAAAAGTTGCTGCCAGAATTGTCTTATCATTGAGTTGCTGATTTAACAAAAAAAAAAGGTGAAAAAAAAATCGAAAAAAAAAAATTCTGGACAGTTTTAAGAGTGTGGAAAAGATAGAGGAAAAGAAGATTTAATTGTGATTGAAAGGACTCTAAATTTCCTCTTTGTGAAATCTGATTTCAAAGTTTGTTTTGTTCCATTTGGGTTTCCTTTTGATCCTTGTTCCTTTTGCTTTATGTCATTCTTGCTCTTGATTATACTGGTCACTTCTTGTTGTCTTGAGAAAAATCATTGATAAGGTTCTTTCTTAAGAGCTTGTAAGAGGAAGTTGAGTGGAAAAAGGCAAGAGTGCATATCACATAAAAGCCAAATAGCTTGTAAACACGAGTGAACCACAATCTTGAGTGAAACACGTAAGGGAGTGGTGAGGTCCTCTTATGAACTACAAAATTTCTGTTTTGCTCAATTTCAATTTTTGAGAAATGGAAAGAAAAGGTGATGGAAGTATTCCTACTTCTCCAAGGGCTGCGGCTATGAGGTTACAAATGGAGGCTTTAACCCAACACATGGAGAGGTTGATGCGTAGACAAACCAATGAATTTCTTGAAAGACTTGATCAAGTGGAGAGGAAAAGAGCTACACGTAGAAATTCTTCTCATGGTGAAAGTGAATATTCGGGAGAAAGGAGGCATCAATATGAGAGAGAACATGATAGAAGAAGGAAAAATCATATGAGAGGAGAAAGAGAAGACAAGCTTGAGGAAGTTAAGGAGTATGAAAAGAGGTTGAGAAAGGAAGAGAAAATGAAAAGGAGAGCTTCTAATTTTGAAAGGTATTGGGAGCATTTGAAGAAAGATTTGGAGAATAAAAAGAATGGGGGAATTCAAGAGAGGAAAGAAAAGAAAGAGAGGAGAGAAGAAAAGGGTGAAAATAAGAGTGGAGAAAAGAAGGATGAAAGTAAAGAAAAAAATGAGTTGATAGAAAAAGAAAGTGAAAAAGATTGTGTGAAAAAAAGTGTTATCAATTTTGAGGAGGAGGAAAAGAGAGAAAACAATGAAGATAATAAAAGTGAGGAAAAATTAAAGAGAAAAGTGGAGAGTCTTTTCATAAAAGAGAGTGAGGTTAAAAGAGCTAAGTTAGCAAAGGATTCTCATTGTTTTGATGCTAATGCTAACCTTAATTCTTCTTTGCCTCTTGGTGTTTGTTCTCTTGTGAAGGAATTTCAAGGTATCTCTTCCAAAGGCATTCCACAAGGTTTCCAATCAATGAAAAAGATTGGGCAACAAGTGAGTCTTATTCCAAGTGCTCCATTGATCACCAACATGCATAAGTCTTGTTTTTCTTCTACTTATGTTGGTTTTAATTATTATTCTCTTGAATTGCAAGACTCTTGTTCTATTGAAACCAAGAAACATGTTTTGAATGGAGAACATTGTGTTCCCAATAATAGTAGCACTCTTGGTTTTGCAAGGAGCAATAAAGGTTTGCATGTGGCCTTACTTGATGGGACCATTACTACACATATTCTTATTCTACCTATTCTTGGAAATTCCTTTTTGCTTCCAAATGATGTCCCTAATATGTTTGAAAAGATTGTCTTCATTCAAAAGGATTCGTCATTTGTTTGTCTTGACACGAATGACAATATGGCTCAACATATGGAGCCTTTGCATGAGCAAAGTACTAATTTTGATCTTGTTCCAAAGTCTAAGTCTACGAAGGTAAACTTGTTCATGAGTGTTACTTCCAAGAGGTATGACTTAGCCTTTAAAACTCCTTGTATTGGCTATGATTGTGATGAAATATTGAATGGACAAGATGAAAATGTGTTTCCTTCACTTGTCACATTTGGAAGTTTCTATCACTCCCCATTTGATCCTGGTGGGAAGATTCACGTTATTCTTCAAATCATTGACATGTTATTCCTTCCTGTAGGCTTTGATGAGAAAACAAACTCGAGGACGAGTTCTCTTAAAGAAGGAGGGTATGATGAGGATCAACCTAGAAGCATGGACAATAAAGCATTACAAGGCCTTGGTGGGCCAATGACAAGGACTCGTACCAACAAAGCTAATGAGGCCTTAGATCAAATGGTGACAACTCTGATTGAAGCAAAATCAAGCCTAGAAGGATTCAAGCCCAGATTGGTTAACTACTTGATCCAAATTGAAGAATGAAGGGATGGGCTGAATTACATGATCCAACTTGAGGAATAAAGGAGTTGGGCTGATTCAGTTTTATTTATTTTTGTTAAGGTTGTAATCATTTGGGCTGCACTTTCTTTTGCACATGAGCCCAATTTCTTTTTCATTTTCGTACACTATTTTGAGCTCAATTTTCAGAAGTCCTTTTAGCTTCCCTAGGGTCAGTTTTAAGAGAATTTAAGAGTCCCTAGCCATTATGATAGTTAATGGGAGTTTATTTCTAGTTTTAATGTAGTGGGAATTGATTGTTCAGCAGCCCACCTAGCCTATAAATAAGGACTCAATGTAAAGCCAAAGACAAGTTAAATCTGAATGAAAATTAGAGTTTTCTCCTATTGTGAGAGCTTCCCTTGTGTTCTTGGGTAAAGAACCAAATCTGATCTTATCAAGGCAACTTGTGGCGATCAAAATTTCATGACTTATCACTCACCTTCTCATCTTTTTCTTGAGTGTGGCGTCAATATCCTTCCTCTAATCTGAACTTCAAGGCGATCCTTCCTAGTTCATATCAAAGAGGGACGAAGGAGACGAACTTGGTCCAAAGAATGCCAAACGATCAAATGGGAGGACGAACGTGACGAACTTGGTACAAAGAATGCCCAAGGATCAAATGGGAGCACGTAGAGGGACGAACGAGACAAACTTGATCCAAAGAATGCCAAAGGATCAAATGGAGGACGAAAAAGGACGAACGAGACGAACTTTGTCCAAAGAATGTCAAACGATCAAATGGGAGGACGAAGAGGGACGAAGGAGACAAACTTGGTCCAAAGAATGCCAAAGGATCAAATGGGAGCACGTAGAGGGACGAACGAGACGAACTTGGTCCAAAGAATGTCAAAGGATCAAATGGAGGACGAAAAGGGACGAACGGGACGAACTTTGTCCAAAGAATGTCAAACGATCAAATGGGAGGACGAAGAGGGTCGAAGGAGACGAACTTGGTCCAAAGAATGCCAAAGGATCAAATGGGAGGACGAACATGACGAACTTGGTACAAAGAATGACCAAGCATCAAATGGGAGGACGTAGAGGGACGAACGAGACGAACTTGGTCCAAAGAATGCCCAAAGGATCAAATGGGGGACGAACGAGACGAACTTTGTCCAAAGAATGCCCAAAGGATCAAATGGGAGGGCGAACAAGGACGAACGAGACGAACTTAGTCCGAAGAATGCCCAAAGGATCAAATGGGAGGATGTAGAGGGACGAACGAGACGAACTTGGTCCAAAGAATGCCCAAGGATGAAATGGGAGGACGAAAAGGGACGAACGAGACGAACTTGGTCCAAAGAATGCCCAAGGATGAAATGGGAGGACGAAAAGGGACGAACGAGACGAACTTGGTCCAAAGAATGCCAAAGGATGAAATGGGCGGACGAAGAGGGACGAAGGAGACGAACTTGGTCCAAAGAATGCCAAAGGATCAAATGGGAGGACGTAGAGGGACGAACGAGACGAACTTGGTCCAAAGAATGCCCAAAGGATCAAATGGGAGAACGAACAGGGACGAACGAGACAAACTTGGTCCAAAGAATGCCCAAAGATGAAATGGGAGGATGTAGAGGGACAAACGAGACGAACTTAGTCCGAAGAATGCCCAAAGGATCAAATGGGAGGATGTAGAGGGACGAACGAGACGAACTTGGTCCAAAGAATGCCCAAGGATGAAATGGGAGGACGAAAAGGGACAAACGAGACGAACGTGGTCCAAAGAATGCCAAAGGATCAAATGGCAGGACGAATGAGACCAACTTGGTGCAAAGAATGCCAAAGGATCAAATGGGAGGACGAAGAGGGACGAACGAGACGAACTTGGTCCAAAGAATGCCCAAAGGATCAAATGGGACGACGAACGTGACGAACTTGGTACAAAGAATTCCCAAGGATCAAATGGTAGGACGTAGAGGGACGAACGAGATGAACTTGGTCCAAAGAATGCCCAAAGGATCAAATGGGAGGACGAACAGGGACGAACGAGACGAACTTGGTCCAAAGATTGCCAAAGGATCAAATGGGAGGACGAAGAGGGACGAAGGAGACGAACATGGTCCAAAGAATGCTAAACGATCAAATGGGAGGATGAACGTGCCGAACTTGGTACAAAGAATGCCCAAGGATCAAATGGGAGCACGTTGAGGGACGAACGAGACGAACTTGGTCCAAAGAATGCCAAAGGATCAAATGGAGGACGAAAAGGGACGAACGAGACGAACTTTGTCCAAAGAATGTCAAACGATCAAATGGGAGGACGAAGAGGGACGAAGGAGACGAACTTGGTCCAAAGAATGCCAAAGGATCAAATGGGAGCACGTAGAGGGACGAACGAGACGAACTTGGTCCAAAGAATGTCAAAGGATCAAATGGAGGACGAAAAGGGACGAACGGGACGAACTTTGTCCAAAGAATGTCAAACGATCAAATGGGAGGACGAAGAGGGACGAAAGAGACGAACTTGGTCCAAAGAATGCCCAAAGGATCAAATGGGACGACGAACGTGACATTCTTGGCACAAAGAACTCCCAAGGATCAAATGGGAGGACGTAGAGGGATGAACGAGACGAACTTGGTCCAAAGAATGCCCAAAGGATCAAATGGGAGGACGAACAGGGTCGAACGAGACAAATTTGGTCCAAAGAATGCCAAAGGATCAAATGGGAGGACGAAGAGGGATGAATGAGACGAACTTGGTCCAAAGAATGCCAAAGGATCAAATGGGAGGACGAACGTGACGAACTTGGTACAAAGAATGCCCAAGGATCAAATGGGAGCACGTAGAGGGACGAACGAGACAAACTTGATCCAAAGAATGCCAAAGGATCAAATGGAGGACGAAAAAGGACGAACGAGACGAACTTTGTCCAAAGAATGTCAAACGATCAAATGGGAGGACGAAGAGGGACGAAGGAGACAAACTTGGTCCAAAGAATGCCAAAGGATCAAATGGGAGCACGTAGAGGGACGAACGAGACGAACTTGGTCCAAAGAATGTCAAAGGATCAAATGGAGGACGAAAAGGGACGAACGGGACGAACTTTGTCCAAAGAATGTCAAACGATCAAATGGGAGGACGAAGAGGGTCGAAGGAGACGAACTTGGTCCAAAGAATGCCAAAGGATCAAATGGGAGGACGAACATGACGAACTTGGTACAAAGAATGACCAAGCATCAAATGGGAGGACGTAGAGGGACGAACGAGACGAACTTGGTCCAAAGAATGCCCAAAGGATCAAATGGGGGACGAACGAGACGAACTTTGTCCAAAGAATGCCCAAAGGATCAAATGGGAGGGCGAACAAGGACGAACGAGACGAACTTAGTCCGAAGAATGCCCAAAGGATCAAATGGGAGGATGTAGAGGGACGAACGAGACGAACTTGGTCCAAAGAATGCCCAAGGATGAAATGGGAGGACGAAAAGGGACGAACGAGACGAACTTGGTCCAAAGAATGCCAAAGGATGAAATGGGCGGACGAAGAGGGACGAAGGAGACGAACTTGGTCCAAAGAATGCCAAAGGATCAAATGGGAGGACGTAGAGGGACGAACGAGACGAACTTGGTCCAAAGAATGCCCAAAGGATCAAATGGGAGAACGAACAGGGACGAACGAGACAAACTTGGTCCAAAGAATGCCCAAAGATGAAATGGGAGGATGTAGAGGGACGAACGAGACGAACTTAGTCCGAAGAATGCCCAAAGGATCAAATGGGAGGATGTAGAGGGACGAACGAGACGAACTTGGTCCAAAGAATGCCCAAGGATGAAATGGGAGGACGAAAAGGGACAAACGAGACGAACGTGGTCCAAAGAATGCCAAAGGATCAAATGGCAGGACGAATGAGACCAACTTGGTGCAAAGAATGCCAAAGGATCAAATGGGAGGACGAAGAGGGACGAACGAGACGAACTTGGTCCAAAGAATGCCCAAAGGATCAAATGGGACGACGAACGTGACGAACTTGGTACAAAGAATTCCCAAGGATCAAATGGTAGGACGTAGAGGGACGAACGAGATGAACTTGGTCCAAAGAATGCCCAAAGGATCAAATGGGAGGACGAACAGGGACGAACGAGACGAACTTGGTCCAAAGATTGCCAAAGGATCAAATGGGAGGACGAAGAGGGACGAAGGAGACGAACATGGTCCAAAGAATGCTGAACGATCAAATGGGAGGATGAACGTGCCGAACTTGGTACAAAGAATGCCCAAGGATCAAATGGGAGCACGTTGAGGGACGAACGAGACGAACTTGGTCCAAAGAATGCCAAAGGATCAAATGGAGGACGAAAAGGGACGAACGAGACGAACTTTGTCCAAAGAATGTCAAACGATCAAATGGGAGGACGAAGAGGGACGAAGGAGACGAACTTGGTCCAAAGAATGCCAAAGGATCAAATGGGAGCACGTAGAGGGACGAACGAGACGAACTTGGTCCAAAGAATGTCAAAGGATCAAATGGAGGACGAAAAGGGACGAACGGGACGAACTTTGTCCAAAGAATGTCAAACGATCAAATGGGAGGACGAAGAGGGACGAAAGAGACGAACTTGGTCCAAAGAATGCCCAAAGGATCAAATGGGACGACGAACGTGACATTCTTGGCACAAAGAACTCGCAAGGATCAAATGGGAGGACGTAGAGGGATGAACGAGACGAACTTGGTCCAAAGAATGCCCAAAGGATCAAATGGGAGGACGAACAGGGTCGAACGAGACAAACTTGGTCCAAAGAATGCCAAAGGATCAAATGGGAGGACGAAGAGGGATGAATGAGACGAACTTGGTCCAAAGAATGCCAAAGGATCAAATGGGAGGACGAACGTGACGAACTTGGTACAAAGAATGCCCAAGGATCAAATGGGAGGACGTAGAGGGATGAACGAGACGAACTTGGTCCAAAGAATGCCAAAGGATCAAATGGAGGACGAAATGGGACGAACGAGACGAACTTTGTCCAAAGAATGTCAAACGATCAAATGGGAGGACAAAGAGGGACGAAGGAGACAAACTTGGTTCAAAGAATGCCAAAGGATCAAATGGGAGGACGAAAATGATGAACTTGAAACAAAGAATGCCCAAGCATCAAATGGGAGGACGTAGAGGGACGAACGAGACGAACTTGGTCCAAAGAATGCCCAAAGGATCAAATGGGACGACGAACGTGACGAACTTGGTACAAAGAATTCACAAGGATCAAATGGAAGGACGTAGAGGGACGAACGAGATGAACTTGGTCCAAAGAATGCCCAAAGGATCAAATGGGAGGACGAACAGGGACGAATGAGACGACCTTGGCCCAAAGAATGCCAAAGGATCAAATGGGAGGACGAAGAGGGACAAAGGAGACGAACTTGGTCCAAAGAATGCCAAACGATCAAATGGGAGGACGAACGTGGCGAACTTGGTACAAAGAATGCCCAAGGATCAAATGGGAGCACGTAGAGGGACGAACGAGACAAACTTGGTCCAAAGAATGCCAAAGGATAAAATGGAGGACGAAAAGGGACGAACGAGACGAACTTTGTCCAAAGAATGTCAAACGATCAAATGGGAGGACGAAGAGGGTCGAAGGAGACGAACTTGGTCCAAAGAATGCCAAAGGATCAAATGGGAGGACGAACATGACGAACTTGGTACAAAGAATGACCAAGCATCAAATGGGAGGACGTAGAGGGACGAACGAGACGAACTTGGTCCAAAGAATGCCCAAAGGATCAAATGGGAGGACGAACAGGGACGAACGAGACGAACTTTGTCCAAAGAATGTCAAACGATCAAATGGGAGGACGAAGAGGGTCGAAGGAGACGAACTTGGTCCAAAGAATGCCAAAGGATCAAATGGGAGGACGAACATGACGAACTTGGTACAAAGAATGACCAAGCATCAAATGGGAGGACGTAGAGGGACGAACGAGACGAACTTGGTCCAAAGAATGCCCAAAGGATCAAATGGGAGCACGTAGAGGGACGAACGAGACGAACTTGGTCCAAAGAATGTCAAAGGATCAAATGGAGGACGAAAAGGGACGAACGAGACGAACTTTGTCCAAAGAATGTCAAACGATCAAATGGGAGGACGAAGAGGGTCGAAGGAGACGAACTTGGTCCCAAGAATGCCAAAGGATCAAATGGGAGGACGAACATGACGAACTTGGTACAAAGAATGACCAAGCATCAAATGGGAGGACGTAGAGGGACGAACGAGACGAACTTGGTCCAAAGAATGCCCAAAGGATCAAATGGGAGGGCGAACAAGGACGAACGAGACGAACTTGGTCCAAAGAATGTCAAAGGATCAAATGGAGGACGAAAAGGGACGAACGAGACGAACTTTGTCCAAAGAATGTCAAACGATCAAATGGGAGGACGAAGAGGGTCGAAGGAGACGAACTTGGTCCAAAGAATGCCAAAGGTTCAAATGGGAGGACGAACATGACGAACATGGTACAAAGAATGACCAAGCATCAAATGGGAGGACGTAGAGGGACGAACGAGACGAACTTGGTCCAAAGAATGCCCAAAGGATCAAATGGGAGGGCGAACAAGGACGAACGAGACGAACTTAGTCCGAAGAATGCCCAAAGGATCAAATGGGAGGATGTAGAGGGACGAACGAGACGAACTTGGTCCAAAGAATGCCCAAGGACGAAATGGGAGGACGAAAAGGGACGAACAAGACGAACTTGTTCCAAAGAATGCAAAAGGATGAAATGGGCAGACGAAGAGGGACGAAGGAGACGAACTTGGTCCAAAGAATGCCAAAGGATCAAATGGGAGGACGTAGAGGGACGAACGAGACGAACTTGGTCCAAAGAATGACCAAAGGATCAAATGGGAGAACGAACAGGGACGAACGAGACGAACTTGGTCCAAAGAATGCCCAAAGATGAAATGGGAGGATGTAGAGGGACGAACGAGACGAACTTGGTCCAAAGAATGCCCAAGGATGAAATTGGAGGACGAAAAGGGACAAACGAGACGAACGTGGTCCAAAGAATGCCAAAGGATCAAATGGCAGGACGAATGAGACCAACTTGGAACAAAGAATGCCAAAGGATCAAATGGGAGGACGAAGAGGGACGAACGAGACGAACTTGGTCCAAAGAACAGCAAAGGATCAAATGGGGGACGAACGAGACGAACTTGGTCCAAAGAATGCCCAAAGGATCAAATGGGACGACGAACGTGACGAACTTGGTATAAAGAATTCACAAGGATCAAATGGTAGGACGTAGAGGGACGAACGAGATGAACTTGGTCCAAAGAATGCCCAAAGGATCAAATGGGAGGACGAACAGGAACGAACGAGACGACCTTGGTCCAAAGAATGCCAAAGGATCAAATGGGAGGACGAAGAGGGACGAAGGAGACGAACTTGGTCCAAAGAATGCCAAACGATCAAATGGGAGGACGAACGTGACGAACTTTGTACAAAGAATGCCCAAGGATCAAATGGGAGCACGTAGAGGGACGAACGAGACAAACTTGATCCAAAGAATGCCAAAGGATCAAATGGAGGACGAAAAAGGACGAACGGGACGAACTTTGTCCAAAGAATGTCAAACGATCAAATGGGAGGACGAAGAGGGTCGAAGGAGACGAACTTGGTCCAAAGAATGCCAAAGGATCAAATGGGAGGACGAACATGACGAACTTGGTACAAAGAATGACCAAGCATCAAATGGGAGGACGTAGAGGGACGAACGAGACGAACTTGGTCCAAAGAATGCCCAAAGGATCAAATGGGAGGGCGAACAAGGACGAACGAGACGAACTTAGTCCGAAGAATGCCCAAAGGATCAAATGGGAGGATGTAGAGGGACGAACGAGACGAACTTGGTCCAAAGAATGCCCAAGGATGAAATGGGAGGACGAAAAGGGACGAACGAGACGAACTTTGTCCAAAGAATGTCAAACGATCAAATGGGAGGACGAAGAGGGTCGAAGGAGACGAACTTGGTCCAAAGAATGCCAAAGGATCAAATGGGAGGACGAACATGACGAACTTGGTACAAAGAATGACCAAGCATCAAATGGGAGGACGTAGAGGGACGAACGAGACGAACTTGGTCCAAAGAATGCCCAAAGGATCAAATGGGAGGGCGAACAAGGACGAACGAGACGAACTTAGTCCGAAGAATGCCCAAAGGATCAAATGGGAGGATGTAGAGGGACGAACGAGACGAACTTGGTCCAAAGAATGCCCAAGGATGAAATGGGAGGACGAAAAGGGACGAACGAGACGAACTTGGTCCAAAGAATGCCAAAGGATGAAATGGGCGGACGAAGAGGGACGAAGGAGACGAACTTGGTCCAAAGAATGCCAAAGGATCAAATGGGAGGACGTAGAGGGACGAACGAGACGAACTTGGTCCAAAGAATGCCCAAAGGATCAAATGGGAGAACGAACAGGGACGAACGAGACAAACTTGGTCCAAAGAATGCCCAAAGATGAAATGGGAAGATGTAGAGGGACGAACGAGACGAACTTAGTCCGAAGAATGCCCAAAGGATCAAATGGGAGGATGTAGAGGGACGAACGAGACGAACTTGGTCCAAAGAATGCCCAAGGATGAAATGGGAGGTCGAAAAGGGACAAACGAGACAAACGTGGTCCAAAGAATGCCAAAGCATCAAATGGCAGGACGAATGAGACCAACTTGGTGCAAAGAATGCCAAAGGATCAAATGGGAGGACGAAGAGGGACGAACGAGACGAACTTAGTCCGAAGAATGCCCAAAGGATCAAATGGGAGGATGTAGAGGGACGAACGAGACGAACTTGGTCCAAAGAATGCCCAAGGATGAAATGGGAGGACGAAAAGGGACAAACGAGACAAACGTGGTCCAAAGAATGCCAAAGGATCAAATGGGAGGACGAAGAGGGACGAACGAGACGAACTTGGTCCAAAGAATGCCCAAAGGATCAAATGGGACGACGAACGTGACGAACTTGGTACAAAGAATTCCCAAGGATCAAATGGTAGGACGTAGAGGGACGAACGAGATGAACTTGGTCCAAAGAATGCCCAAAGGATCAAATGGGAGGACGAACAGGGACGAACGAGACGAATTTGGTCCAAAGATTGCCAAAGGATCAAATGGGAGGACGAAGAGGGACGAAGGAGACGAACATGGTCCAAAGAATGCTAAACGATCAAATGGGAGGATGAACGTGCCGAACTTGGTACAAAGAATGTCCAAGGATCAAATGGGAGCACGTTGAGGGACGAACGAGACGAACTTGGTCCAAAGAATGCCAAAGGATCAAATGGAGGACGAAAAGGGACGAACGAGACGAACTTTGTCCAAAGAATGTCAAACGATCAAATGGGAGGACGAAGAGGGTCGAAGGAGACGAACTTGGTCCAAAGAATGCCAAAGGATCAAATGGGAGGACGAAAATGATGAACTTGAAACAAAGAATGCCCAAGCATCAAGTGGGAGGACGTAGAGGGACGAACGAGACGAACTTGGTCCAAAGAATGCCCAAAGGATCAAATGGGACGACGAACGTGACGAACTTGGTACAAAGAATTCACAAGGATCAAATGGAAGGACGTAGAGGGACGAACGAGATGAACTTGGTCCAAAGAATGCCCAAAGGATCAAATGGGAGGACGAACAGGGACGAATGAGACGACCTTGGCCCAAAGAATGCCAAAGGATCAAATGGGAGGACGAAGAGGGACAAAGGAGACGAACTTGGTCCAAAGAATGCCAAACGATCAAATGGGAGGACGAACGTGGCGAACTTGGTACAAAGAATGCCCAAGGATCAAATGGGAGCACGTAGAGGGACGAACGAGACAAACTTGGTCCAAAGAATGCCAAAGGATAAAATGGAGGACGAAAAGGGACGAACGAGACGAACTTTGTCCAAAGAATGTCAAACGATCAAATGGGAGGACGAAGAGGGTCGAAGGAGACGAACTTGGTCCAAAGAATGCCAAAGGATCAAATGGGAGGACGAACATGACGAACTTGGTACAAAGAATGACCAAGCATCAAATGGGAGGACGTAGAGGGACGAACGAGACGAACTTGGTCCAAAGAATGCCCAAAGGATCAAATGGGAGCACGTAGAGGGACGAACGAGACGAACTTGGTCCAAAGAATGTCAAAGGATAAAATGGAGGACGAAAAGGGACGAACGAGACGAACTTTGTCCAAAGAATGTCAAACGATCAAATGGGAGGACGAAGAGGGTCGAAGGAGACGAACTTGGTCCAAAGAATGCCAAAGGTTCAAATGGGAGGACGAACATGACGAACATGGTACAAAGAATGACCAAGCATCAAATGGGAGGACGTAGAGGGACGAACGAGACGAACTTGGTCCAAAGAATGCCCAAAGGATCAAATGGGAGGATGTAGAGGGACGAACGTGACGAACTTGGTCCAAAGAATGCCCAAGGATGAAATTGGAGGACGAAAAGGGACAAACGAGACGAACGTGGTCCAAAGAATGCCAAAGGATCAAATGGCAGGGCGAACAAGGACGAACGAGACGAACTTAGTCCGAAGAATGCCCAAAGGATCAAATGGGAGGATGTAGAGGGACGAACGAGACGAACTTGGTCCAAAGAATGCCCAAGGATGAAATGGGAGGACGAAAAGGGACGAACGAGACGAACTTGGTCCAAAGAATGCCCAAGGATGAAATGGGAGGACGAAAAGGGACGAACGAGACGAACTTGGTCCAAAGAATGCCAAAGGATGAAATGGGCGGACGAAGAGGGACGAAGGAGACGAACTTGGTCCAAAGAATGCCAAAGGATCAAATGGGAGGACGTAGAGGGACGAACGAGACGAACTTGGTCCAAAGAATGCCCAAAGGATCAAATGGGAGAACGAACAGGGACGAACGAGACAAACTTGGTCCAAAGAATGCCCAAAGATGAAATGGGAGGATGTAGAGGGACGAACGAGACGAACTTAGTCCGAAGAATGCCCAAAGGATCAAATGGGAGGAACGAGACAAACTTGGTCCAAAGAATGCCAAAGGATAAAATGGAGGACGAAAAGGGACGAACGAGACGAACTTTGTCCAAAGAATGTCAAACGATCAAATGGGAGGACGAAGAGGGTCGAAGGAGACGAACTTGGTCCAAAGAATGCCAAAGGATCAAATGGGAGGACGAACATGACGAACTTGGTACAAAGAATGACCAAGCATCAAATGGGAGGACGTAGAGGGACGAACGAGACGAACTTGGTCCAAAGAATGCCCAAAGGATCAAATGGGAGCACGTAGAGGGACGAACAGGACGAACTTGGTCCAAAGAATGTCAAAGGATAAAATGGAGGACGAAAAGGGACGAACGAGACGAACTTTGTCCAAAGAATGTCAAACGATCAAATGGGAGGACGAAGAGGGTCGAAGGAGACGAACTTGGTCCAAAGAATGCCAAAGGTTCAAATGGGAGGACGAACATGACGAACATGGTACAAAGAATGACCAAGCATCAAATGGGAGGACGAAGAGGGTCGAAGGAGACGAACTTGGTCCAAAGAATGCCAAAGGATCAAATGGGAGGACGAACATGACGAACTTGGTACAAAGAATGACCAACCATCAAATGGGAGGACGTAGAGGGACGAACGAGACGAACTTGGTCCAAAGAATGCCCAAAGGATCAAATGGGAGGGCGAACAAGGACGAACGAGACGAACTTGGTCCAAAGAATGTCAAAGGATCAAATGGAGGACGAAAAGGGACGAACGAGACGAACTTTGTCCAAAGAATGTCAAACGATCAAATGGGAGGACGAAGAGGGTCGAAGGAGACGAACTTGGTCCAAAGAATGCCAAAGGTTCAAATGGGAGGACGAACATGACGAACATGGTACAAAGAATGACCAAGCATCAAATGGGAGGACGTAGAGGGACGAACGAGACGAACTTGGTCCAAAGAATGCCCAAAGGATCAAATGGGAGGATGTAGAGGGACGAACGAGACGAACTTGGTCCAAAGAATGCCCAAGGACGAAATGGGAGGACGAAAAGGGACGAACAAGACGAACTTGTTCCAAAGAATGCAAAAGGATGAAATGGGCAGACGAAGAGGGACGAAGGAGACGAACTTGGTCCAAAGAATGCCAAAGGATCAAATGGGAGGACGTAGAGGGACGAACGAGACGAACTTGGTCCAAAGAATGACCAAAGGATCAAATGGGAGAACGAACAGGGACGAACGAGACGAACTTGGTCCAAAGAATGCCCAAAGATGAAATGGGAGGATGTAGAGGGACGAACGTGACGAACTTGGTCCAAAGAATGCCCAAGGATGAAATTGGAGGACGAAAAGGGACAAACGAGACGAACGTGGTCCAAAGAATGCCAAAGGATCAAATGGCAGGACGAATGAGACCAACTTGGAACAAAGAATGCCAAAGGATCAAATGGGAGGACGAAGAGGGACGAACGAGACGAACTTGGTCCAAAGAACAGCAAAGGATCAAATGGGGGACGAACGAGACGAACTTGGTCCAAAGAATGCCCAAAGGATCAAATGGGACGACGAACGTGACGAACTTGGTATAAAGAATTCACAAGGATCAAATGGTAGGACGTAGAGGGACGAACGAGATGAACTTGGTCCAAAGAATGCCCAAAGGATCAAATGGGAGGACGAACAGGGACGAACGAGACGACCTTGGTCCAAAGAATGCCAAAGGATCAAATGGGAGGACGAAGAGGGACGAAGGAGACGAACTTGGTCCAAAGAATGCCAAACGATCAAATGGGAGGACGAACGTGACGAACTTGGTACAAAGAATGCCCAAGGATCAAATGGGAGCACGTAGAGGGACGAACGAGACAAACTTGATCCAAAGAATGCCAAAGGATCAAATGGAGGACGAAAAAGGACGAACGAGACGAACTTTGTCCAAAGAATGTCAAACGATCAAATGGGAGGACGAAGAGGGACGAAGGAGACAACCTTGGTCCAAAGAATGCCAAAGGATCAAATGGGAGCACGTAGAGGGACGAACGAGACGAACTTGGTCCAAAAAATGTCAAAGGATCAAATGGAGGACGAAAAGGGACGAACGGGACGAACTTTGTCCAAAGAATGTCAAACGATCAAATGGGAGGACGAAGAGGGTCGAAGGAGACGAACTTGGTCCAAAGAATGCCAAAGGATCAAATGGGAGGACGAACATGACGAACTTGGTACAAAGAATGACCAAGCATCAAATGGGAGGACGTAGAGGGACGAACGAGAGGAACTTGGTCCAAAGAATGCCCAAAGGATCAAATGGGAAGGCGAACAAGGACGAACGAGACGAACTTAGTCCGAAGAATGCCCAAAGGATCAAATGGGAGGATGTAGAGGGACGAACGAGACGAACTTGGTCCAAAGAATGCCCAAGGATGAAATGGGAGGACGAAAAGGGACGAACGAGACGAACTTGGTCCAAAGAATGCCAAAGGATGAAATGGGCGGACGAAGAGGGACGAAGGAGACGAACTTGGTCCAAAGAATGCCAAAGGATCAAATGGGAGGACGTAGAGGGACGAACGAGACGAACTTGGTCCAAAGAATGCCCAAAGGATCAAATGGGAGAACGAACAGGGACGAACGAGACAAACTTGGTCCAAAGAATGCCCAAAGATGAAATGGGAGGATGTAGAGGGACGAACGAGACGAACTTAGTCCGAAGAATGCCCAAAGGATCAAATGGGAGGATGTAGAGGGACGAACGAGACGAACTTGGTCCAAAGAATGCCCAAGGATGAAATGGGAGGACGAAAAGGGACAAACGAGACAAACGTGGTCCAAAGAATGCCAAAGGATCAAATGGGAGGACGAAGAGGGACGAACGAGACGAACTTGGTCCAAAGAATGCCCAAAGGATCAAATGGGACGACGAACGTGACGAACTTGGTACAAAGAATTCCCAAGGATCAAATGGTAGGACGTAGAGGGACGAACGAGATGAACTTGGTCCAAAGAATGCCCAAAGGATCAAATGGGAGGACGAACAGGGACGAACGAGACGAACTTGGTCCAAAGATTGCCAAAGGATCAAATGGGAGGACGAAGAGGGACGAAGGAGACGAACATGGTCCAAAGAATGCTAAACGATCAAATGGGAGGATGAACGTGCCGAACTTGGTACAAAGAATGCCCAAGGATCAAATGGGAGCACGTTGAGGGACGAACGAGACGAACTTGGTCCAAAGAATGCCAAAGGATCAAATGGAGGACGAAAAGGGACGAACGAGACGAACTTTGTCCAAAGAATGTCAAACGATCAAATGGGAGGACGAAGAGGGACGAAGGAGACGAACTTGGTCCAAAGAATGCCAAAGGATCAAATGGGAGCACGTAGAGGGACGAACGAGACGAACTTTGTCCAAAGAATGTCAAAGGATCAAATGGAGGACGAAAATGGACGAACGAGACGAACTTTGTCCAAAGAATGTCAAACGATCAAATGGGAGGACGAAGAGGGACGAAAGAGACGAACTTGGTCCAAAGAATGCCCAAAGGATCAAATGGGACGACGAACGTGACATTCTTGGCACAAAGAACTCCCAAGGATCAAATGGGAGGACGTAGAGGGATGAACGAGACGAACTTGGTCCAAAGAATGCCCAAAGGATCAAATGGGAGGACGCACAGGGTCGAACGAGACAAACTTGGTCCAAAGAATGCCAAAGGATCAAATGGGAGGACGAAGAGGGATGAATGAGACGAACTTGGTCCAGAGAATGCCAAAGGATCAAATGGGAGGACGAACGTGACGAACTTGGTACAAAAAATGCCCAAGGATCAAATGGGAGGACGTAGAGGGATGAACGAGACGAACTTGGTCCAAAGAATGCCAAAGGATCAAATGGAGGACGAAATGGGACGAACGAGACGAACTTTGTCCAAAGAATGTCAAACGATCAAATGGGAGGACAAAGAGGGACGAAGGAGACAAACTTGGTTCAAAGAATGCCAAAGGATCAAATGGGAGGACGAAAATGATGAACATGAAACAAAGAATGCCCAAGCATCAAATGGGAGGACGTAGAGGGACGAACGAGACGAACTTGGTCCAAAGAATGCCCAAAGGATCAAATGGGACGACGAACGTGACGAACTTGGTACAAAGAATTCACAAGGATCAAATGGTAGGGCGTAGAGGGACGAACGAGATGAACTTGGTCCAAAGAATGCCCAAAGGATCAAATGGGAGGACGAACAGGGACGAATGAGACGACCTTGGCCCAAAGAATGCCAAAGGATCAAATGGGAGGACGAAGAGGGACAAAGGAGACGAACTTGGTCCAAAGAATGCCAAACGATCAAATGGGAGGACGAACGTGGCGAACTTGGTACAAAGAATGCCCAAGGATCAAATGGGAGCACGTAGAGGGACGAACGAGACAAACTTGGTCCAAAGAATGCCAAAGGATCAAATGGAGGACGAAAAGGGACGAACGAGACGAACTTTGTCCAAAGAATGTCAAACGATCAAATGGGAGGACGAAGAGGCTCGAAGGAGACGAACTTGGTCCAAAGAATGCCAAAGGATCAAATGGGAGGACGAACATGACGAACTTGGTACAAAGAATGACCAAGCATCAAATGGAAGGACGTAGAGGGACGAACGAGACGAACTTGGTCCAAAGAATGCCCAAAGGATCAAATGGGAGGGCGAACAAGGACGAACGAGACGAACTTAGTCCGAAGAATGCCCAAAGGATCAAATGGGAGGATGTAGAGGGACGAACGAGACGAACTTGGTCCAAAGAATGCCCAAGGATGAAGTGGGAGGACGAAAAGGGACGAACGAGACGAACTTGGTCCAAAGAATGCCAAAGGATGAAATGGGCGGACGAAGAGGGACGAAGGAGACGAACTTGGTCCAAAGAATGCCAAAGGATCAAATGGGAGGACGTAGAGGGACGAACGAGACGAACTTGGTCCAAAGAATGCCCAAAGGATCAAATGGGAGAACGAACAGGGACGAACGAGACAAACTTGGTCCAAAGAATGCCCAAAGATGAAATGGGAGGATGTAGAGGGACGAACGAGACGAACTTAGTCCGAAGAATGCCCAAAGGATCAAATGGGAGGATGTAGAGGGACGAACGAGACGAACTTGGTCCAAAGAATGCCCAAGGATGAAATGGGAGGACGAAAAGGGACAAACGAGACAAACGTGGTCCAAAGAATGCCAAAGCATCAAATGGCAGGACGAATGAGACCAACTTGGTGCAAAGAATGCCAAAGGATCAAATGGGAGGACGAAGAGGGACGAACGAGACGAACTTGGTCCAAAGAATGCCCAAAGGATCAAATGGGACGACGAACGTGACGAACTTGGTACAAAGAATTCCCAAGGATCAAATGGTAGGACGTAGAGGGACGAACGAGATGAACTTGGTCCAAAGAATGCCCAAAGGATCAAATGGGAGGACGAACAGGGACGAACGAGACGAACTTGGTCCAAAGATTGCCAAAGGATCAAATGGGAGGACGAAGAGGGACGAAGGAGACGAACATGGTCCAAAGAATGCTAAACGATCAAATGGGAGGATGAACGTGCCGAACTTGGTACAAAGAATGCCCAAGGATCAAATGGGAGCACGTTGAGGGACGAACGAGACGAACTTGGTCCAAAGAATGCCAAAGGATCAAATGGAGGACGAAAAGGGACGAACGAGACGAACTTTGTCCAAAGAATGTCAAACGATCAAATGGGAGGACGAAGAGGGACGAAGGAGACGAACTTGGTCCAAAGAATGCCAAAGGATCAAATGGGAGCACGTAGAGGGACGAACGAGACGAACTTTGTCCAAAGAATGTCAAAGGATCAAATGGAGGACGAAAAGGGACGAACGAGACGAACTTTGTCCAAAGAATGTCAAACGATCAAATGGGAGGACGAAGAGGGACGAAAGAGACGAACTTGGTCCAAAGAATGCCCAAAGGATCAAATGGGACGACGAACGTGACATTCTTGGCACAAAGAACTCCCAAGGATCAAATGGGAGGACGTAGAGGGATGAACGAGACGAACTTGGTCCAAAGAATGCCCAAAGGATCAAATGGGAGGACGAACAGGGTCGAACGAGACAAACTTGGTCCAAAGAATGCCAAAGGATCAAATGGGAGGACGAAGAGGGAGGAATGAGACGAACTTGGTCCAAAGAATGCCAAAGGATCAAATGGGAGGACGAACGTGACGAACTTGGTACAAAAAATGCCCAAGGATCAAATGGGAGGACGTAGAGGGATGAACGAGACGAACTTGGTCCAAAGAATGCCAAAGGATCAAATGGAGGACGAACGAGACGAACTTTGTCCAAAGAATGTCAAACGATCAAATGGGAGGACAAAGAGGGACGAAGGAGACAAACTTGGTTCAAAGAATGCCAAAGGATCAAATGGGAGGACGAAAATGATGAACTTGAAACAAAGAATGCCCAAGCATCAAATGGGAGGACGTAGAGGGACGAACGAGACGAACTTGGTCCAAAGAATGCCCAAAGGATCAAATGGGACGACGAACGTGACGAACTTGGTACAAAGAATTCACAAGGATCAAATGGTAGGACGTAGAGGGACGAACGAGATGAACTTGGTCCAAAGAATGCCCAAAGGATCAAATGGGAGGACGAACAGGGACGAATGAGACGACCTTGGCCCAAAGAATGCCAAAGGATCAAATGGGAGGACGAAGAGGGACAAAGGAGACGAACTTGGTCCAAAGAATGCCAAACGATCAAATGGGAGGACGAACGTGGCGAACTTGGTACAAAGAATGCCCAAGGATCAAATGGGAGCACGTAGAGGGACGAACGAGACAAACTTGGTCCAAAGAATGCCAAAGGATCAAATGGAGGACGAAAAGGGACGAACGAGACGAACTTTGTCCAAAGAATGTCAAACGATCAAATGGGAGGACGAAGAGGGTCGAAGGAGACGAACTTGGTCCAAAGAATGCCAAAGGATCAAATGGGAGGACGAACATGACGAACTTGGTACAAAGAATGACCAAGCATCAAATGGGAGGACGTAGAGGGACGAACGAGACGAACATGGTCCAAAGAATGCCCAAAGGATCAAATGGGACGACGAACGTGACGAACTTGGTACAAAGAATTCCCAAGGATCAAATGGTAGGACGTAGAGGGACGAACGAGATGAACTTGGTCCAAAGAATGCCCAAAGGATCAAATGGGAGGACGAACAGGGACGAACGAGACGAACTTGGTCCAAAGATTGCCAAAGGATCAAATGGGAGGACGAAGAGGGACGAAGGAGACGAACATGGTCCAAAGAATGCTAAACGATCAAATGGGAGGATGAACGTGCCGAACTTGGTACAAAGAATGCCCAAGGATCAAATGGGAGCACGTTGAGGGACGAACGAGACGAACTTGGTCCAAAGAATGCCCAAAGGATCAAATGGGAGGACGAACAGGGTCGAATGAGACGAACTTGGTCCAAAGAATGCCAAAGGATCAAATGGGAGGACGAACGTGACGAACTTGGAACAAAAAATGCCCAAGGATCAAATGGGAGGACGTAGAGGGATGAACGAGACGAACTTGGTCCAAAGAATGCCAAAGGATCAAATGGAGGACGAAATGGGACGAACGAGACGAACTTTGTCCAAAGAATGTCAAACGATCAAATGGGAGGACAAAGAGGGACGAAGGAGACAAACTTGGTTCAAAGAATGCCAAAGGATCAAATGGGAGGACGAAAATGATGAACTTGAAACAAAGAATGCCCAAGCATCAAATGGGAGGACGTAGAGGGACGAACGAGACGAACTTGGTCCAAAGAATGCCCAAAGGATCAAATGGGACGACGAACGTGACGAACTTGGTACAAAGAATTCACAAGGATCAAATGGTAGGACGTAGAGGGACGAACGAGATGAACTTGGTCCAAAGAATGCCCAAAGGATCAAATGGGAGGACGAACAGGGACGAATGAGACGACCTTGGCCCAAAGAATGCCAAAGGATCAAATGGGAGGACGAAGAGGGACAAAGGAGACGAACTTGGTCCAAAGAATGCCAAACGATCAAATGGGAGGACGAACGTGGCGAACTTGGTACAAAGAATGCCCAAGGATCAAATGGGAGCACGTAGAGGGACGAACGAGACAAACTTGGTCCAAAGAATGCCAAAGGATCAAATGGAGGACGAAAAGGGACGAACGAGACGAACTTTGTCCAAAGAATGTCAAACGATCAAATGGGAGGACGAAGAGGCTCGAAGGAGACGAACTTGGTCCAAAGAATGCCAAAGGATCAAATGGGAGGACGAACATGACGAACTTGGTACAAAGAATGACCAAGCATCAAATGGGAGGACGTAGAGGGACGAACGAGACGAACTTGGTCCAAAGAATGCCCAAAGGATCAAATGGGAGGGCGAACAAGGACGAACGAGACGAACTTAGTCCGAAGAATGCCCAAAGGATCAAATGGGAGGATGTAGAGGGACGAACGAGACGAACTTGGTCCAAAGAATGCCCATGGATGAAATGGGAGGACGAAAAGGGACGAACGAGACGAACTTGGTCCAAAGAATGCCAAAGGATGAAATGGGCGGACGAAGAGGGACGAAGGAGACGAACTTGGTCCAAAGAATGCCAAAGGATCAAATGGGAGGACGTAGAGGGACGAACGAGACGAACTTGGTCCAAAGAATGCCCAAAGGATCAAATGGGAGAACGAACAGGGACGAACGAGACAAACTTGGTCCAAAGAATGCCCAAAGATGAAATGGGAGGATGTAGAGGGACGAACGAGACGAACTTAGTCCGAAGAATGCCCAAAGGATCAAATGGGAGGATGTAGAGGGACGAACGAGACGAACTTGGTCCAAAGAATGCCCAAGGATGAAATGGGAGGACGAAAAGGGACAAACGAGACAAACGTGGTCCAAAGAATGCCAAAGCATCAAATGGCAGGACGAATGAGACCAACTTGGTGCAAAGAATGCCAAAGGATCAAATGGGAGGACGAAGAGGGACGAACGAGACGAACTTGGTCCAAAGAATGCCCAAAGGATCAAATGGGACGACGAACGTGACGAACTTGGTACAAAGAATTCCCAAGGATCAAATGGTAGGACGTAGAGGGACGAACGAGATGAACTTGGTCCAAAGAATGCCCAAAGGATCAAATGGGAGGACGAACAGGGACGAACGAGACGAACTTGGTCCAAAGATTGCCAAAGGATCAAATGGGAGGACGAAGAGGGACGAAGGAGACGAACATGGTCCAAAGAATGCTAAACGATCAAATGGGAGGATGAACGTGCCGAACTTGGTACAAAGAATGCCCAAGGATCAAATGGGAGCACGTTGAGGGACGAACGAGACGAACTTGGTCCAAAGAATGCCAAAGGATCAAATGGAGGACGAAAAGGGACGAACGAGACGAACTTTGTCCAAAGAATGTCAAACGATCAAATGGGAGGACGAAGAGGGACGAAGGAGACGAACTTGGTCCAAAGAATGCCAAAGGATCAAATGGGAGCACGTAGAGGGACGAACGAGACGAACTTTGTCCAAAGAATGTCAAAGGATCAAATGGAGGACGAAAAGGGACGAACGAGACGAACTTTGTCCAAAGAATGTCAAACGATCAAATGGGAGGACGAAGAGGGACTAAAGAGACGAACTTGGTCCAAAGAATGCCCAAAGGATCAAATGGGACGACGAAGAGGGATGAATGAGACGAACTTGGTCCAAAGAATGCCAAAGGATCAAATGGGAGGACGAACGTGACGAACTTGGTACAAAAAATGCCCAAGGATCAAATGGGAGGACGTAGAGGGATGAACGAGACGAAATTGGTCCAAAGAATGCCAAAGGATCAAATGGAGGACGAAATGGGACGAACGAGACGAACTTTGTCCAAAGAATGTCAAACGATCAAATGGGAGGACAAAGAGGGACGAAGGAGACAAACTTGGTTCAAAGAATGCCAAAGGATCAAATGGGAGGACGAAAATGATGAACTTGAAACAAAGAATGCCCAAGCATCAAATGGGAGGACGTAGAGGGACGAACGAGACGAACTTGGTCCAAAGAATGCCCAAAGGATCAAATGGGACGACGAACGTGACGAACTTGGTACAAAGAATTCACAAGGATCAAATGGTAGGACGTAGAGGGACGAACGAGATGAACTTGGTCCAAAGAATGCCCAAAGGATCAAATGGGAGGACGAACAGGGACGAATGAGACGACCTTGGCCCAAAGAATGCCAAAGGATCAAATGGGAGGACGAAGAGGGACAAAGGAGACGAACTTGGCCCAAAGAATGCCAAACGATCAAATGGGAGGACGAACGTGGCGAACTTGGTACAAAGAATGCCCAAGGATCAAATGGGAGCACGTAGAGGGACGAACGAGACAAACTTGGTCCAAAGAATGCCAAAGGATCAAATGGAGGACGAAAAGGGACGAACGAGACGAACTTTGTCCAAAGAATGTCAAACGATCAAATGGGAGGACGAAGAGGGTCGAAGGAGACGAACTTGGTCCAAAGAATGCCAAAGGATCAAATGGGAGGACGAACATGACGAACTTGGTACAAAGAATGACCAAGCATCAAATGGGAGGACGTAGAGGGACGAACGAGACGAACTTGGTCCAAAGAATGCCCAAAGGATCAAATGGGAGCACGTAGAGGGACGAACGAGACGAACTTGGTCCAAAGAATGTCAAAGGATCAAATGGAGGACGAAAAGGGACGAACGAGACGAACTTTGTCCAAAGAATGTCAAACGATCAAATGGGAGGACGAAGAGGGTCGAAGGAGACGAACTTGGTCCAAAGAATGCCAAAGGATCAAATGGGAGGACGAACATGACGAACTTGGTACAAAGAATGACCAAGCATCAAATGGGAGGACGTAGAGGGATGAACGAGACGAACTTGGTCCAAAGAATGCCCAAAGGATCAAATGGGAGGGCGAACAAGGACGAACGAGACGAACTTAGTCCGAAGAATGCCCAAAGGATCAAATGGGAGGATGTAGAGGGACGAACGAGACGAACTTGGTCCAAAGAATGCCCAAGGATGAAATGGGAGGACGAAAAGGGACGAACGAGACGAACTTGTTCCATAGAATGCAAAAGGATGAAATGGGCGGACGAAGAGGGACGAAGGAGACGAACTTGGTCCAAAGAATGCCAAAGGATCAAATGGGAGGACGTAGAGGGACGAACGAGACGAACTTGGTCCAAAGAATGCCCAAAGGATCAAATCGGAGAACGAACAGGGACGAACGAGACGAACTTGGTCCAAAGAATGCCCAAAGATGAAATGGGAGGATGTAGAGGGACGAACGAGACGAACTTGGTCCAAAGAATGCCCAAGGATGAAATGGGAGGACGAAAAGGGACAAACGAGACGAACGTGTTCCAAAGAATGCCAAAGGATCAAATGGCAGGACGAATGAGACCAACTTGGTACAAAGAATGCCAAAGGATCAAATGGGAGGACGAAGAGGGACGAACGAGACGAACTTGGTCCAAAGAACAGCAAAGGATCAAATGGGGGACGAACGAGACGAACTTGGTCCAAAGAATGCCCAAAGGATCAAATGGGACGACGAACGTGACGAACTTGGTATAAAGAATTCACAAGGATCAAATGGTAGGACGTAGAGGGACGAACGAGATGAACTTGGTCCAAAGAATGCCCAAAGGATCAAATGGGCGGACGAACAGGGACGACCTTGGTCCAAAGAATGCCAAAGGATCAAATGGGAGGACGAAGAGGGACGAAGGAGACGAACTTGGTCCAAAGAATGCCAAAGATGAAATGGGAGGATGCAGAGGGACGAACGAGACGAACTTGGTCCAAAGAATGCCCAAGGATGAAATGGGAGGACGAAAGGGGACAAACGAGACGAACGTGTTCCAAAGAATGCCAAAGGATCAAATGGCAGGACGAATGAGACCAACTTGGCACAAAGAATGCCAAAGGATCAAATGGGAGGACGAAGAGGGACGAACGAGACGAACTTGGTCCAAAGAACAGCAAAGGATCAAATGGGGGACGAACGAGACGAACTTGGTCCAAAGAATGCCCAAAGGATCAAATGGGACGACGAACGTGACGAACTTGGTATAAAGAATTCACAAGGATCAAATGGTAGGACGTAGAGGGACGAACGAGATGAACTTGGTCCAAAGAATGCCCAAAGGATCAAATGGGAGGACGAACAGGGACGACCTTGGTCCAAAGAATGCCAAAGGATCAAATGGGAGGACGAAGAGGGACGAAGGAGACGAACTTGGTCCAAAGAATGCCAAACGATCAAATGGGAGGACGAACGTGACGAACTTGGTACAAAGAATGCCCAAGGATCAAATGGGAGCACGTAGAGGGACGAACGAGACGAACTTGGTCCAAAGAATGCCCAAAGGATCCAATGTGGGGACGAACGAGGCGAACTTAGTCCAAAGAATGCCCAAAGGATCAAATGGGAGGATGTAGAGGGACGAACGAGACGAACTTGGTCCAAAGAATGCCCAAAGATGAAATGGGAGGATGTAGAGGGACGAACGAGACGAACTTCGTCCAAAGAATGCCCAAGGATGAAATGGGAGGACGAAAAGGGACAAACGAGACGAACGTGGTCCAAAGAATGCCAGAGGATGAAATGGGAGGACGAACGAGACCAACTTGGTATAAAGAATGCCAAAGGATCAAATGGGAGGACGAAGAGGGATGAATGAGACGAACTTGGTCCAAAGAATGCCAAAGGATCAAATGGGGGACGAACGAGACGAACTTTGTCCAAAGATTGCCCAAAGGATCAAATGGGACGACGAACGTGACGAACTTGGTACAAAGAATTCCCAAGGATCAAATGGGAGGACGTAGAGGGAGGAACGAGACGAACTTGGTCCAAAGAATGCCCAAAGGATCAAATGGGGGGACGAACAAGGACAAACGAGGCGAACTTAGTCTGAAGAATGCCCAAAGGATCAAATGGGAGGATGTAGAGGGACGAACGAGACGAACTTGGTCCAAAGAATGCCCAAGGATGAAATGGGAGTACGAAAAGGGCCAAACGAGACGAACGTGGTCCAATGAATGCCAAAGGATCGAATGGGAGGACGAACGAGACCAACTTGGTACAAAGAATGCCAAAGGATCAAATGGGAGGACGAAGAGGGACGAACGAGACGAACTTGGTCCAAAGGATCAAATGGGGGACGAAGGAGACGAACTTGGTCCAAAGAATGCCAAACGATCAAATGGGAGGACGAACGTGACGAACTTGGTACAAAGAATGCCCAAGGATCAAATGGGAGCACGTAGAGGGACGAACGAGACAAACTTGGTCCAAAGAATGCCCAAAGGATCAAATGGGAGGGCGAACAAGGACGAACGAGACGAACTTAGTCCGAAGAATGCCCAAAGGATCAAATGGGAGGATGTAGAGGGACGAACGAGACGAACTTGGTCCAAAGAATGCCCAAGGATGAAATGGGAGGACGAAAAGGGACGAACGAGACGAACTTGGTCCAAAGAATGACAAAGGATGAAATGGGCGGACGAAGAGGGACGAAGGAGACGAACTTGGTCCAAAGAATGCCAAAGGATCAAATGGGAGGACGTAGAGGGACGAACGAGACGAACTTGGTCCAAAGAATGCCCAAAGGATCAAATGGGAGAACGAACAGGGACGAACGAGACAAACTTGGTCCAAAGAATGCCCAAAGATGAAATGGGAGGATGTAGAGGGACGAACGAGACGAACTTAGTCCGAAGAATGCCCAAAGGATCAAATGGGAGGATGTAGAGGGACGAACGAGACGAACTTGGTCCAAAGAATGCCCAAGGATGAAATGGGAGGACGAAAAGGGACAAACGAGACAAACGTGGTCCAAAGAATGCCAAAGCATCAAATGGCAGGACGAATGAGACCAACTTGGTGCAAAGAATGCCAAAGGATCAAATGGGAGGACGAAGAGGGACGAACGAGACGAACTTGGTCCAAAGAATGCCCAAAGGATCAAATGGGACGACGAACGTGACGAACTTGGTACAAAGAATTCCCAAGGATCAAATGGTAGGACGTAGAGGGACGAACGAGATGAACTTGGTCCAAAGAATGCCCAAAGGATCAAATGGGAGGACGAACAGGGACGAACGAGACGAACGTGGTCCAAAGATTGCCAAAGGATCAAATGGGAGGACGAAGAGGGACGAAGGAGACGAACATGGTCCAAAGAATGCTAAACGATCAAATGGGAGGATGAACGTGCCGAACTTGGTACAAAGAATGCCCAAGGATCAAATGGGAGCACGTTGAGGGACGAACGAGACGAACTTGGTCCAAAGAATGCCAAAGGATCAAATGGAGGACGAAAAGGGAAGAACGAGACGAACTTTGTCCAAAGAATGTCAAACGATCAAATGGGAGGACGAAGAGGGACGAAGGAGACGAACTTGGTCCAAAGAATGCCAAAGGATCAAATGGGAGCACGAAGAGGGACGAACGAGACGAACTTTGTCCAAAGAATGTCAAAGGATCAAATGGAGGACGAAAAGGGACGAACGAGACGAACTTTGTCCAAAGAATGTCAAACGATCAAATGGGAGGACGAAGAGGGACGAAAGAGACGAACTTGGTCCAAAGAATGCCCAAAGGATCAAATGGGACGACGAACGTGACATTCTTGGCACAAAGAACTCCCAAGGATCAAATGGGAGGACGTAGAGGGATGAACGAGACGAACTTGGTCCAAAGAATGCCCAAAGGATCAAATGGGAGGACGAACAGGGTCGAACGAGACAAACTTGGTCCAAAGAATGCCAAAGGATCAAATGGGAGGACGAAGAGGGATGAATGAGACGAACTTGGTCCAAAGAATGCCAAAGGATCAAATGGGAGGACGAACGTGACGAACTTGGTACAAAAAATGCCCAAGGATCAAATGGGAGGACGTAGAGGGATGAACGAGACGAACTTGGTCCAAAGAATGCCAAAGGATCAAATGGAGGACGAAATGGGACGAACGAGACGAACTTTGTCCAAAGAATGTCAAACGATCAAATGGGAGGACAAAGAGGGACGAAGGAGACAAACTTGGTTCAAAGAATGCCAAAGGATCAAATGGGAGGACGAAAATGATGAACTTGAAACAAAGAATGCCCAAGCATCAAATGGGAGGACGTAGAGGGACGAACGAGACGAACTTGGTCCAAAGAATGCCCAAAGGATCAAATGGGACGACGAACGTGACGAACTTGGTACAAAGAATTCACAAGGATCAAATGGTAGGACGTAGAGGGACGAACGAGATGAACTTGGTCCAAAGAATGCCCAAAGGATCAAATGGGAGGACGAACAGGGACGAATGAGACGACCTTGGCCCAAAGAATGCCAAAGGATCAAATGGGAGGACGAAGAGGGACAAAGGAGACGAACTTGGTCCAAAGAATGCCAAACGATCAAATGGGAGGACGAACGTGGCGAACTTGGTACAAAGAATGCCCAAGGATCAAATGGGAGCACGTAGAGGGACGAACGAGACAAACTTGGTCCAAAGAATGCCAAAGGATCAAATGGAGGACGAAATGGGACGAACGAGACGAACTTTGTCCAAAGAATGTCAAACGATCAAATGGGAGGACGAAGAGGGTCGAAGGAGACGAACTTGGTCCAAAGAATGCCAAAGGATCAAATGGGAGGACGAACATGACGAACTTGGTACAAAGAATGACCAAGCATCAAATGGGAGCACGTAGAGGGACGAACGAGACGAACTTGGTCCAAAGAATGCCCAAAGGATCAAATGGGAGCACGTAGAGGGATGAACGAGACGAACTTGGTCCAAAGAATGTCAAAGGATCAAATGGAGGACGAAAAGGGACGAACGAGACGAACTTTGTCCAAAGAATGTCAAACGATCAAATGGGAGGACGAAGAGGGTCGAAGGAGACGAACTTGGTCCAAAGAATGCCAAAGGATCAAATGGAGGACGAAAAGGGACGAACGATACGAACTTTGTCCAAAGAATGTCAAACGATCAAATGGGAGGACAAAGAGGGACGAAGGAGACAAACTTGGTTCAAAGAATGCAAAGGATCAAATGGGAGGACGAACATGACGAACTTGGTACAAAGAATGACCAAGCATCAAATGGGAGGACGTAGAGGGATGAACGAGACGAACTTGGTCCAAAGAATGCCCAAAGGATCAAATGGGAGCACGTAGAGGGACGAACGAGACGAACTTGGTCCAAAGAATGCCAAAGGATCAAATGGAGGACGAAAAGGGACGAACGATACGAACTTTGTCCAAAGAATGTCAAACGATCAAATGGGAGGACAAAGAGGGACGAAGGAGACAAACTTGGTTCAAAGAATGCAAAGGATCAAATGGGAGGACGAACATGACGAACTTGGTACAAAGAATGACCAAGCATCAAATGGGAGGACGTAGAGGGATGAACGAGACGAACTTGGTCCAAAGAATGCCCCAAGGATCAAATGGGAGCACGTAGAGGGACGAACGAGACGAACTTGGTCCAAAGAATGCCAAAGGATCAAATGGAGGACGAAAAGGGACGAACGATACGAACTTTGTCCAAAGAATGTCAAACGATCAAATGGGAGGACAAAGAGGGACGAAGGAGACAAACTTGGTTCAAAGAATGCAAAGGATCAAATGGGAGGACGAACATGACGAACTTGGTACAAAGAATGACCAAGCATCAAATGGGAGGACGTAGAGGGATGAACGAGACGAACTTGGTCCAAAGAATGCCCAAAGGATCAAATGGGAGGGCGAACAAGGACGAACGAGACGAACTTAGTCCGAAGAATGCCCAAAGGATCAAATGGGAGGATGTAGAGGGACGAACGAGACGAACTTGGTCCAAAGAATGCCCAAGGATGAAATGGGAGGACGAAAAGGGACGAACGAGACGAACTTGTTCCATAGAATGCAAAAGGATGAAATGGGCGGACGAAGAGGGACGAAGGAGACGAACTTGGTCCAAAGAATGCCAAAGGATCAAATGGGAGGACGTAGAGGGACGAACGAGACGAACTTGGTCCAAAGAATGCGCAAAGGATCAAATGGGAGAACGAACAGGGACGAACGAGACGAACTTGGTCCAAAGAATGCCCAAAGATGAAATGGGAGGATGTAGAGGGACGAACGAGACGAACTTGGTCCAAAGAATGCCCAAGGATGAAATGGGAGGACGAAAAGGGACAAACGAGACGAACGTGTTCCAAAGAATGCCAAAGGATCAAATGGCAGGACGAATGAGACCAACTTGGTACAAAGAATGCCAAAGGATCAAATGGGAGGACGAAGAGGGACGAACGAGACGAACTTGGTCCAAAGAACAACAAAGGATCAAATGGGGGACGAACGAGACGAACTTGGTCCAAAGAATGCCCAAAGGATCAAATGGGACGACGAACGTGACAAACTTGGTATAAAGAATTCACAAGGATCAAATGGTAGGACGTAGAGGGACGAACGAGATGAACTTGGTCCAAAGAATGCCCAAAGGATCAAATGGGAGGACGAACAGGGACGACCTTGGTCCAAAGAATGCCAAAGGATCAAATGGGAGGACGAAGAGGGACGAAGGAGACGAACTTGGTCCAAAGAATGCCAAAGATGAAATGGGAGGATGTAGAGGGACGAACGAGACGAACTTGGTCCAAAGAATGCCCAAGGATGAAATGGGAGGACGAAAAGGGACAAACGAGACGAACGTGTTCCAAAGAATGCCAAAGGATCAAATGGCAGGACGAATGAGACCAACTTGGTACAAAGAATGCCAAAGGATCAAATGGGAGGACGAAGAGGGACGAACGAGACGAACATGGTCCAAAGAACAGCAAAGGATCAAATGGGGGACGAACGAGACGAACTTGGTCCAAAGAATGCCGAAAGGATCAAATGGGACGACGAACGTGACGAACTTGGTATAAAGAATTCACAAGGATCAAATGGTAGGACGTAGAGGGACGAACGAGATGAACTTGGTCCAAAGAATGCCCAAAGGATCAAATGGGAGGACGAACAGGGACGACCTTGGTCCAAAGAATGCCAAAGGATCAAATGGGAGGACGAAGAGGGACGAAGGAGACGAACTTGGTCCAAAGAATGCCAAACGATCAAATGGGAGGACGAACGTGACGAACTTGGTACAAAGAATGCCCAAGGATCAAATGGGAGCACGTAGAGGGACGAACGAGACGAACTTGGTCCAAAGAATGCCCAAAGGATCCAATGTGGGGACGAACGAGGCGAACTTAGTCCAAAGAATGCCCAAAGGATCAAATGGGAGGATGTAGAGGGACGAACGAGACGAACTTGGTCCAAAGAATGCCCAAAGATGAAATGGGAGGATGTAGAGGGACGAACGAGACGAACTTCGTCCAAAGAATGCCCAAGGATGAAATGGGAGGACGAAAAGGGACAAACGAGACGAACGTGGTCCAAAGAATGCCAGAGGATGAAATGGGAGGACGAACGAGACCAACTTGGTACAAAGAATGCCAAAGGATCAAATGGGAGGACGAAGAGGGATGAATGAGACGAACTTGGTGCAAAGAATGCCAAAGGATCAAATGGGGGACGAACGAGACGAACTTTGTCCAAAGATTGCCCAAAGGATCAAATGGGACGACGAACGTGACGAACTTGGTACAAAGAATTCCCAAGGATCAAATGGGAGGACGTAGAGGGAGGAACGAGACGAACTTGGTCCAAAGAATGCCCAAAGGATCAAATGGGGGGACGAACAAGGACAAACGAGGCGAACTTAGTCTGAAGAATGCCCAAAGGATCAAATGGGAGGATGTAGAGGGACGAACGAGACGAACTTGGTCCAAAGAATGCCCAAGGATGAAATGGGAGTACGAAAAGGGCCAAACGAGACGAACGTGGTCCAATGAATGCCAAAGGATCGAATTGGAGGACGAACGAGACCAACTTGGTACAAAGAATGCCAAAGGATCAAATGGGAGGACGAAGAGGGACGAACGAGACGAACTTGGTCCAAAGGATCAAATGGGGGACGAACGAGACGAACTTGGTCCAAAGAATGCCCAAAGGATCAAATGGGACGACGAACGTGACGAACTCGGCACAAAGAATTCCCAAGGATCAAATGGGAGGACGTAGAGGGATGAACGAGACGAACTTGGTCCAAAGAATGCCCAAAGGATCAAATGGGAGGACGAACAGGGACGAACGAGACGAACTTGGTCCAAAGAATGCCAAAGGATCAAATGGGAGGACGAAGAGGGACGAAGGAGACGAACTTGGTCCAAAGAATGCCAAAGGATCAAATGGGAGGACTGATATGGAACTAGGAAGGATCGCCTTGAAGTTCAGGTTAGAGGAACGATATTGACGCCACACTCAAGAAAAGGATGAGAAGGTGAGTGATAAGTCATGAAATTTTGATCGCCACAAGTTGCCTTGATAAGATCAGATTTGGTTCTTCGCCCAAGAACACAAGGGAAGCTTTCACAATTTGAGAAAACTCAATTTTCATTCAGATTCAACTTGTCTTTGGCTTTACATTGAGTCCTTATTTATAGGCTAGGTGGGCTGCTGAACAATCAATTCCCACTACATTAAAACTAGAAATAAACTCCCATTAACTATCATAATGGCTAGGGACTCTTAAATTCTCTTAAAACTGACCCTAGGGAAGCTAGAAGGACTTCTGAAAATTGAGCTCAAAATAGTGTACGAAAATGAAAAAGAAATTGGGCTCATGTGCAAAACAAAGTGCAGCCCAAATGATTACAACCTTAATAAAAAGAAATAAAACTGAATCAGCCCATCTCCTTTATTCCTCAAGTTGGATCATGTAATTCAGCCCATCCCTTCATTCTTCAATTTGGATCAAGTAGTTAACCAATCTGGGCTTGAATCCTTCTAGGCTTGATTTTGCTTCAATCAGAGTTGTCACCATTTGGTCTAAGGCCTCATTAGCTTTCTTGGTACGAGCCCTTGTCATTGGCCCACCAAGGCCTTGTAATGCTTTATTGTCCATGCTTCTAGGTTGATCCTCATCATACCCTCCTTCTTTAAGAGAACTCGTCCTCGAGTTTGTTTTCTCATCAAAGCCGACAGGAAGGAATAACATGTCAATGATTTGAAGAATAACGTGAATCTTCCCACTAGGATCAAATGGGGAGTGATAGAAACTTCCAAATGTGACAAGTGAAGGAAACACATTTTCATCTTGTCCATTCAATATTTCATCACAATCATAGCCAATACAAGGAGTTTTAAAGGCTAAGTCATACCTCTTGGAAGTAACACTCATGAACAAGTTTACCTTCGTAGACTTAAACTTTGGAACAAGATCAGAATTAGTACTTTGCTCATGCAAAGGCTCCATATGTTGAGCCATATTGTCATTCGTGTCAAGACAAACAAATGACGAATCCTTTTGAATGAAGACAATCTTTTCAAACATATTAGGGACATCATTTGGAAGCAAAAAGGAATTTCCAAGAATAGGTAGAATAAGAATATGTGTAGTAATGGTCCCATCAAGTAAGGCCACATGCAAACCTTTATTGCTCCTTGCAAAACCAAGAGTGCTACTATTATTGTGAACACTATGTTCTCCATTCAAAATATGTTTCTTGGTTTCAATAGAACAAGAGTCTTGCAATTCAAGAGAATAATTAAAACCAACATAAGTAGAAGAAAAACAAGACTTATGCATGTTGGTGATCAATGGAGCACTTGGAATAAGACCCACTTGTTGCCCAATCTTTTTCATTGATTGGAAACCTTGTGGAATGCCTTTGGAAGAGATACCTTGAAATTCCTTCACAAGAGAACAAACACCAAGAGGCAAAGAAGAATTAAGGTTAGCATTAGCATCAAAACAATGAGAATCCTTTGCTAACTTAGCTCTTTTAACCTCACTCTCTTTTATGAAAAGACTCTCCACTTTTCTCTTTAATTTTTCCTCACTTTTATTATCTTCATTGTTTTCTCTCTTTTCCTCCTCCTCAAAATTGATAACACTTTTTTTCATACAATCTTTTTCACTTTCTTTTTCTATCAACTCATTTTTTTCTTTACTTTCATCCTTCTTTTCTCCACTCTTATTTTCTCCCTTTTCTTCTCTCCTCTCTTTCTTTTCTTTCCTCTCTTGAATTTCCCCATTCTTTTTATTCTCCAAATCTTTCTTCAAATGCTCCCAATACCTTTCAAAATTAGAAGCTCTCCTTTTCATTTTCTCTTCCTTTCTCAACCTCTTTTCATACTCCTTAACTTCCTCAAGCTTGTCTTCTCTTTCTCCTCTCATATGATTTTTCCTTCTTCTATCATGTTCTCTCTCATATTCATGCCTCCTTTCTCCCGAATATTCACTTTCACCATGAGAAGAATTTCTACGTGTAGCTCTTTTCCTCTCCACTTGATCAAGTCTTTCAAGAAATTCATTGGTTTGTCTACGCATCAACCTCTCCATGTGTTGGGTTAAAGCCTCCATTTGTAACCTCATAGCCGCAGCCCTTGGAGAAGTAGGAATACTTCCATCACCTTTTCTTTCCATTTCTCAAAAATTGAAATTGAGCAAAACAGAAATTTTGTAGTTCATAAGAGGACCTCACCACTCCCTTACGTGTTTCACTCAAGATTGTGGTTCACTCGTGTTTACACTCTATTTGGCTTTTATGTGATATGCACTCTTGCCTTTTTCCACTCAACTTCCTCTTACAAGCTCTTAAGAAAGAACCTTATCAATGATTTTTCTCAAGACAACAAGAAGTGACCAGTATAATCAAGAGCAAGAATGACATAAAGCAAAAGGAACAAGGATCAAAAGGAAACCCAAATGGAACAAAACAAACTTTGAAATCAGATTTCACAAAGAGGAAATTTAGAGTCCTTTCAATCACAATTAAATCTTCTTTTCCTCTATCTTTTCCACACTCTTAAATCTGTCCAGAATTTTTTTTTTCGATTTTTTTTTCACCTTTTTTTTTTTTGTTAAATCAGCAACTCAATGATAAGACAATTCTGGCAGCAACTTTTTTTTTTAATTTTTTTTGTACGATTTTTTTTCCTTTTTCTTTTTAACAAGACTAGGACTCAAAATAAAAAGAAATCTGATGCAATTCTAATAACCAGTTTGGAAAGACAACAAAGACAGAATTGGAGAAACAAAGAAACAACTCAAAAAGATCAAACAGAAAATTGACACAAAGGATTAAGGCAACAAACAAGTAATCTTGACAACGAAATGGACAAGAGAGTAAACAATAGTATTCAAATAGGAAAGAACTAGATGGAATTGAAGAGAACTAAAAAACCAGAATAAAGAAAGCAGAACAGAGAACAGTATTTTTTTTTTACGGTTTCAACAACAGAAAAGCCACACCTGATTCAAGGAGCCAAAGCTTTGATACCAAATGATATGGAACTAGGAAGGATCGCCTTGAAGTTCAGGTTAGAGGAATGATATTGACGCCACACTCAAGAAAAGGATGAGAAGGTGAGTGATAACTCATGAAATTTTGATCGCCACAAGTTGCCTTGATAAGATCAGATTTGGTTCTTTGCCCAAGAACACAAGGGAAGCTCTCACAATTAGAGAAAACTCAATTTTCATTCAGATTCAACTTGTCTTTGGCTTTACATTGAGTCCTTATTTATAGGCTAGGTGGGCTGCTGAACAATCAATTCCCACTACATTAAAACTAGAAATAAACTCCCATTAACTATCATAATGGCTAGGGACTCTTAAATTCTCTTAAAACTGACCCTAGGGAAGCTAAAAGGACTTCTGAAAATTGAGCTCAAAATAGTGTACGAAAATGAAAAAGAAATTGGGCTCATGTGCAAAACAAAGTGCAGCCCAAATGATTACAACCTTAATAAAAAGAAATAAAACTGAATCAGCCCATCTCCTTTATTCCTCAAGTTGGATCATGTAATTCAGCCCATCTCCTTCATTCTTCAATTTGGATCAAGTAGTTAACCAATCTGGGCTTGAATCCTTCTAGGCTTGATTTTGCTTCAATCAGAGTTGTCACCATTTGGTCTAAGGCCTCATTAGCTTTCTTGGTACGAGCCCTTGTCATTGGCCCACCAAGGCCTTGTAATGCTTTATTGTCCATGCTTCTAGGTTGATCCTCATCAAGGACGAACGTGACGAACTTGGTACAAAGAATGCCCAAGGATCAAATGGGAGCACGTAGAGGGATGAACAAGACGAACTTGGTCCAAAGAATGCCAAAGGATCAAATGGAGGACGAAAAGGGACGAACGAGACGAACTTTGTCCAAAGAATGTCAAACGATCAAATGGGAGGACAAAGAGGGACGAAGGAGACAAACTTGGTTCAAAGAATGCCAAAGGATCAAATGGGAGGACGAACATGACGAACTTGGTACAAAGAATGCCCAAGCATCAAATGGGAGGACGTAGAGGGACGAACGAGATGAACGAGACGAACTTGGTCCAAAGAATGCCCAACGGATCAAATGGGAGGGCGAACAAGGACGAACGAGACGAACTTAGTCCGAAGAATGCCCAAAGGATCAAATGGGAGGATGTAGAGGGACGAACGAGACGAACTTGGTCCAAAGAATGCCCAAGGATGAAATGGGAGGACGGAAAGGGACGAACGAGACGAACTTGGTCCAAAGAATGCCAAAGGATCAAATGGGCGGACGAAGAGGGACGAAGGAGACGAACTTGGTCCAAAGAATGCCCAAGGATCTAATGGCAGGATGTAGAGGGACGAACGAGACGAACTTGGTCCAAAGAATGACCAAAGGATCAAATGGAGAACGAACAGGGACGAACGAGACGAACTTGGTCCAAAGAATGCCCAAAGATGAAATGGGAGGATGTAGAGGGACGAACGAGACGAACTTGGTCCAAAGAATGCCCAAGGATGAAATGGGAGGACGAAAAGGGCCAAACGAGACGAACGTGGTCCAAAGAATGCCAAAGGATCAAATGGGAGGACGAACGAGACGAACTTGGTCCAAAGAATGCCAAAGGATCAAATGGGCGGACGAAGAGGGACGAAGGAGACGAACTTGGTCCAAAGAATGCCCAAGGATCAAATGGGAGGATGTAGAGGGACGAACGACACGAACTTGGTCCAAAGAATGCCCAAAGGATCAAATGGGAGAACGAACAGGGACGAACGAGACGAACTTGGTCTAAAGAATGCCCAAAGATGAAATGGGAGGATGTAGAGGGACGAACGAGACGAACTTGTTCCAAAGAATTCCCAAGGATGAAATGGGAGGACAAAAAGGGACAAACGAGACGAACGTGGTCCAAAGAATGCCAAAGGATCAAATGGCAGGACGAATGAGACCAACTTGGTACAAAGAATGCCAAAGGATCAAATGGGAGGACGAAGAGGGACGAACGAGACGAACTTGGTCCAAAGAACAGCAAAGGATCAAATGGGGGACGAACGAGACGAACTTGGTCCAAAGAATGCCCAAAGGATCAAATGGGACGACGAACGTGACGAAATTGGTAAAAAGAATTCACAAGGATCAAATGGTAGGACGTAGAGGGACGAACGAGATTAACTTGGTCCAAAGAATGCCCAAAGGATCAAATGGGAGGACGAACAGGGACGAACGAGACGACCTTGGTCCAAAGAATGCCAAAGGATCGAATGGGAGGACGAAGAGGGACGAAGGAGACGAACTTGGTCCAAAGAATGCCAAACGATCAAATGGGAGGACGAACGTGACGAACTTGGTACAAAGAATGCCCAAGGATCAAATGGGAGCACGTAGAGGGACGAACGAGACAAACTTGGTCCAAAGAATGCCAATGGATCAAATGGAAGACGAAAAGGGACAAACGAGACGAACATTGTCCAAAGAATGTCAAACGATCAAATGGGAGGACGAAGAGGGACGAAGGAGACGAACTTGGTCCAAAGAATGCCAAAGGATCAAATGGGAGCATGTAGAGGGACGAACGAGACAAACTTGGTCCAATGAATGTCAGAGGATCAAATGGAGGACGAAAAGGGACGAAGGAGACGAACTTTGTCCAAAGAATGTCAAACGATCAAATGGGAGGACGAAGAGGGACGAAGGAGACGAACTTGGTCCAAAGAATGCCCAAGGATCAAATGGGAGGACGAACATGACGAACGTGGTAAAAAGAATGACCAAGGATCAAATGGGAGGACGTAGAGGGACGAACGAGACAAACTTGGTCCAAAGAATGCCCAAAGGATCAAATGTGGGGACGAACGAGGCGAACTTAGTCCAAAGAATGCCCAAAGGATCAAATGGGAGGATGTAGAGGGACGAACGAGACAAACTTGGTCCAAAGAATGCCCAAGGATGAAATGGGGGCACGAAAAGGGACGAACGGGACGAACATGGTCCAAAGATTGCCAAAGGATGAAATGGGCGGACGAAGAGGGACGAAGGAGACGAACTTGGTCCAAAGAATGCCCAAGGATCAAATGGGAGGACGTAGAGGGACGAACGAGACGAACTTGGTCCAAAGAATGCCCAAGGATGAAATGGGAGGACGAAAAGGGACAAACGAGACGAACGAGGTCCAAAGAATGCCAGAAGATCAAATGGGAGGACGAACGAGACCAACATGGTACAAAGAATGCCACAGGATCAAATGGGAGGACGAAGAGGGATGAATGAGACGAACTTGGTCCATAGAATGCCAAAGGATCAAATGGGGGACGAACGAGACGAACTTTGTCCAAAGAATGCCCAAAGGATCAAATAGGACGACGAACGTGACGAACTTGGTACAAAGAATTCCCAAGGATCAAATGGGAGGACGTAGAGGGAGGAACGAGATGAACTTGGTCCAAAGAATGCCCAAAGGATCAAATAGGGGGACGAACAAGGAAGAACGAGGCGAACTTAGTCTGAAGAATGCCCAAAGGATCAAATGGGAGGATGTAGAGGGACGAACGAGACGAACTTGGTCCAAAGAATGCCCAAGGATGAAATGGGAGGACAAAAAGGGACGAACGAGACGAACTTGGTCCAAAGAATGCCAAAGGATCAAATGGGCGGACGAAGAGGGACGAAGGAGACGAACTTGGTCCAAAGAATGCACAAGGATCAAATGGCAGGATGTAGAGGGACGAACGAGACGAACTTGGTCCAAAGAATGCCCAAAGGATCAAATGGGAGAGAACGAACAGGGACGAACGGGACGAACTTGGTCCAAAGAATGCCCAAAGATAAAATGGGAGGACGTAGAGGGAGGAACGAGATGAACTTGGTCCAAAGAATGCCCAAAGGATCAAATGGGGGGACGAACAAGGACGAACGAGGCGAACTTAGTCTGAAGAATGCCCAAAGGATCAACTGGGAGGATGTAGAGGGACGAACGAGACGAACTTGGTCCAAAGAATGCCCAAGGATGAAATGGGAGCACGAAAAGGGACGAACGAGACGAACTTGGTCCAAAGATTGCCAAAGGATCAAATGGGCGGACGAAGAGGGACGAAGGAGACGAACTTGGTCCAAAGAATGCCCAAGGATCAAATGGCAGGATGTAGAGGGACGAACGACACGAACTTGGTCCAAAGAATGCCCAAAGGATCAAATGGGAGAACGAACAGGGACGAACGAGACGAACTTGGTCCAAAGAATGCCCAAAGATGAAATGGGAGGATGTAGAGGGACGAACAAGATGAACTTTTTCCAAAGAATGCCCAAGGATGAAATGGGAGGACGAAAAGGGACAAACGAGACGAACGAGGTCCAAAGAATGCCAGAGGATCAAATGGGAGGACGAAGAGGGATGAATGAGACGAACTTGGTCCAAAGAATGCCAAAGGATCAAATGGGGGACGAACGAGACGAACTTTGTCCAAAGAATGCCCAAAGGATCAAATAGGACGACGAACGTGACGAACTTGGTACAAAGAATTCCCAAGGATCAAATGGGAGGACGTAGAGGGAGGAACGAGATGAACTTGGTCCAAAGAATGCCCAAAGGATCAAATAGGGGGATGAACAAGGACGAACGAGGCGAACTTAGTCTGAAGAATGCCCAAAGGATCAAATGGGAGGATGTAGAGGGACGAACGAGACGAACTTGGTCCAAAGAATGCCCAAGGATGAAATGGGAGGACGAAAAGGGATGAACGAGACGAACTTGGTCCAAAGAATGCCAAAGGATCAAATGGGCGGACGAAGAGGGACGAAGGAGACGAACTTGGTCCAAAGAATGCCCAAGGATCAAATGGCAGGATGTAAAGGGATGAACGAGACGAACTTGGTCCAAAGAATGCCCAAAGGATCAAATGGGAGAACGAACAGGGACGTACGAGACGAACTTGGTCGAAAGAATGCCCAAAGATGAAATGGGAGGATGTAGAGGGACGAACGAGACGAACTTTGTCCAAAGAATGCCCAAGGATGAAATGGGAGGACGAAAAGGGACAAACGAGACGAACGTGGTCCAAAGAATGCCAGAGGATCAAATGGGAGGACGAACGAGACCAACTTGGTACAAAGAATGCCAAAGGATGAAATGGGAGGACGTAGAGGGACGAACGAGACGAACTTGGTCCAAAGGATCAAATGGGGGACGAACGAGACGAACTTGGTCCAAAGAATGCCCAAAGGGTCAAATGGGACGACGAACGTGACGAACTTGGTACAAACAATTCCCAAGGATCAAATGGGAGGACGTAGAGGGATGAACGAGACGAACATGGTCCAAAGAATGCCCAAAGGATCAAATGGGAGGACGAAGAGGGACGAAGGAGACGAACTTGGTCCAAAGAATGCCAAAGGATCAAATGGGAGGACGAACGTGACGAACTTAGTACAAAGAATACCCAAGGATCAAATGGGAGCACGTAGAGGGACGAACGAGATGAACTTGGTCCAAAGAATGCCAAAGAATCAAATGGAGGACGAAAAGGGACGAACGAGACGAACTTTGTCCAAAGAATGTCAAACGATCAAATGGGAGGACAAAGAGGGACGAAGGAGACGAACTTGGTCCAAAGAATGCCAAAGGATCAAATGGGCGGACGAAGAGGGACGAAGGAGACGAACTTGGTCCAAAGAATGCCCAAAGGATCAAATGGGAGAACGAACAGGGACGAACGAGACGAACTTGATCCAAAGAATGCCCAAAGATGAAATGGGAGGATGTAGAGGGACGAACAAGATGAACTTTTTCCAAAGAATGCCCAAGGATGAAATGGGAGGACGAAAAGGGACAAACGAGACGAACGATGTCCAAAGAATGCCAGAGGATCAAATGGGAGGACGAACGAGACCAACATGGTACAAAGAATGCCACAGGATCAAATGGGAGGACGAAGAGGGATGAATGAGACGAACTTGGTCCAAAGAATGCCAAAGGATCAAATGGGGGACGAACGAGACGAACTTTGTCCAAAGAATGCCCAAAGGATCAAATAGGACGACGAACGTGACGAACTTGGTACAAAGAATTCCCAAAGATCAAATGGGAGGACGTAGAGGGAGGAACGAGATGAACTTGGTCCAAAGAATGCCCAAAGGATCAAATAGGGGGACGAATAAGGACGAACGAGGCGAACTTAGTCTGAAGAATGCCCAAAGGATCAAATGGGAGGATGTAGAGGGACGAACGAGACGAACTTGGTCCAAAGAATGCCCAAGGATGAAATGGGAGGACAAAAAGGGACGAACGAGACGAACTTGGTCCAAAAAATGCCAAAGGATCAAATGGGCGGACGAAGAGGGATGAAGGAGACGAATTTGGTCCAAAGAATGCCCAAGGATCAAGTGGGAGGACGTAGAGGGACGAACGACACGAACTTGGTCCAAAGAATGCCCAAAGGATAAAATGGGAGAGAACGAACAGGGACGAACGCGACGAACTTAGTCCAAAGAATGCCCAAAGATGAAATGGGAGGACGTAGAGGGAGGAACGAGATGAACTTGGTCCAAAGAATGCCCAAAGGATCAAATGGGGGGGCGAACAAGGACGAATGAGGCGAACTTAGTCTGAAGAATGCCCAAAGGATCAAATGGGAGGATGTAGAGGGACGAACGAGACGAACTTGGTCCAAAGAATGCCCAAGGATGAAATGGGAGGACGAAAAGGGACGAACGAGACGAACTTGGTCCAAAGAATGCCAAAGGATCAAATGGGCGGACGAAGAGGGACGAAGGAGACGAACTTGGTCCAAAGAATGCCCAAGGATCAAATGGCAGGATGTAGAGGGACGAACGAGACGAACTTGGTCCAAAGAATGCCCAAAGGATCAAATGGGAGAACGAACAGGGACAAACGAGACGAACTTGGTCCAAAGAATGCCCAAAGATGAAATGGGAGGATGTAGAGGGACGAACGAGACGAACTTTGTCCAAAGAATGCCCAAGGATGAAATGGGAGGACGAAAAGGGACAAACGAGACGAACGTGGTCCAAAGAATGCCAGAGGATCAAATAGGAGGGCGAACGAGACCAACTTGGTACAAAGAATGCCAAAGGATCAAATGGGAGGACGAAGAGGGACGAACGAGACGAACTTGGTCCAAAGGATCAAATGGGGGACAAACGAGACGAACTTGGTCCAAAGAATGCCCAAAGGATCAAATGGGACGACGAACGTGACGAACTTGGCACAAAGAATTCCCAAGGATCAAATGGGAGGACGTAGAGGGATGAACGAGACGAACTTGGTCCAAAGAATGCCCAAAGGATCAAATGGGAGGACGAAGAGGGACGAATGAGACGAACTTGGTCCAAAGAATGCCAAAGGATCAAATGGGAGGACGAACGTGACGAACTTGGTACAAAGAATGCCCAAGGATCAAATGGGAGCACGTAGAGGGCTGAACGAGACAAACGTGGTCCAAAGAATGCCAAAGGATCAAATGGGAGGACGAACGAGACCAACTTGGTACAAAGAATGCCAAAGGATCAAATGGGAGGACGAAGAGGGACGAACGAGACGAACTTGGTCCAAAGGATCAAATGGGGGACGAACGAGACGAACTTGGTCCAAAGAATGCCTAAAGGATCAAATGGGACGACGAACGTGACGAACTTGGCACAAAGAATGCCCAAGGATCAAATGGGTGGACGTAGAGGGACAAACGAGACGAACTTGGTCCAAAGAATGCCAAACGATCAAATGGGAGGACGAACGTGACGAACTTGGTACAAAGAATGCCCAGGGATCAAATGGGAGCACGTAGAGGGACGAACGAGACAAACTTGGTCCAAAGAATGCCAAAGGATCAAATGGAGGACGATAAGTGACGAACGAGACGAACTTTGTCCAAAGAATGTCAAACGATCAAATGGGAGGACGAAGAGCGACGAAGGAGACCAACTTGGTCCAAAGAATGCCAAAGGATCAAATGGGAGCACGTAGAGGGACGAACGAGACGAACTTGGTCCAAAGAATGTCAAAGGATCAAATGGAGGACGAAAAGGGACGAACGAGACGAACTTTGTCCAAAGAATGTCAAACGATCAAATGGGAGGACGGAGAGGGACGAAGGAGACGAACTTGGTCCAAAGAATGCCAAAGGATCAAATGGGAGGACGTAGAGGGATGAACGAGACGAACTTGGTCCCAAGAATGCCAAAGGATCAAATGGAGGACGATAAGTGACGAACGAGACGAACTTTGTCCAAAGAATGTCAAACGATCAAATGGGAGGACGAAGAGCGACGAAGGAGACGAACTTGGTCCAAAGAATGCCAAAGGATCAAATGGGAGGACGTAGAGGGATGAACGAGACGAACTTGGTCCAAAGAATGCCCAAAGGATCAAATGGGAGGACGAAGAGGGACGAATGAGACGAACTTGGTCCAAAGAATGCCAAAGGATCAAATGGGAGGACGAACGTGACGAACTTGGTACAAAGAATGCCCAAGGATCAAATGGGAGCACGTAGAGGGATGAACGAGACAAACGTGGTCCAAAGAATGCCAAAGGATCAAATGGGAGGACGAACGAGACCAACTTGGTACAAAGAATGCCAAAGGATCAAATGGGAGGACGAAGAGGGACGAACGAGACGAACTTGGTCCAAAGGATCAAATGGGGGACGAACGAGACGAACTTGGTCCAAAGAATGCCTAAAGGATCAAATGGGACGACGAACGTGACGAACTTGGCACAAAGAATGCCCAAGGATCAAATGGGTGGACGTAGAGGGACAAACGAGACGAACTTGGTCCAAAGAATGCCAAACGATCAAATGGGAGGACGAACGTGACGAACTTGGTACAAAGAATGCCCAGGGATCAAATGGGAGCACGTAGAGGGACGAACGAGACAAACTTGGTCCCAAGAATGCCAAAGGATCAAATGGAGGACGATAAGTGACGAACGAGACGAACTTTGTCCAAAGAATGTCAAACGATCAAATGGGAGGACGAAGAGCGACGAAGGAGACGAACTTGGTCCAAAGAATGCCAAAGGATCAAATGGGAGCACGTAGAGGGACGAACGAGACGAACTTGGTCCAAAGAATGTCAAAGGATCAAATGGAGGACGAAAAGGGACGAACGAGACGAACTTTGTCCAAAGAATGTCAAACGATCAAATGGGAGGACGGAGAGGGACGAAGGAGACGAACTTGGTCCAAAGAATGCCAAAGGATCAAATGGGAGGACGAACATGACGAACTTGGTACAAAGAATGACCAAGGATCAAATGGGAGGACGTAGATGGACGAACGAGACGAACTTGGTCCAAAGAATGCCCAAAGGATAAAATGTGGGGACGAACGAGGCGAACTTAGTCCAAAGAATGCCCAAAGGATCAAATGGGAGGATGTAGAGGGACGAACGAGACGAACTTGGTCCAAAGAATGCCCAAGGATGAAATGGGAGCACGAAAAGGGACGAACGAGACGAACTTGGTCGAAAGAATGCCCAAAGATGAAATGGGAGGATGTAGAGGGACGAACGAGACGAACTTTGTCCAAAGAATGCCCAAGGATGAAATGGGAGGACGAAAAGGGACAAACGAGACGAACGTGGTCCAAAGAATGCCAGAGGATCAAATGGGAGGACGAACGAGCCCAACTTGGTACAAAGAATGCCAAAGGATCAAATGGGAGGACGTAGAGGGACGAACGAGACGAACTTGGTCCAAAGGATCAAATGGGGGACGAACGAGACGAACTTGGTCCAAAGAATGCCCAAAGGGTCAAATGGGACGACGAACGTGACGAACTTGGTACAAACAATTCCCAAGGATCAAATGGGAGGACGTAGAGGGATGAACGAGACGAACATGGTCCAAAGAATGCCCAAAGGATCAAATGGGAGGACGAAGAGGGACGAAGGAGACGAACTTGGTCCAAAGAATGCCAAAGGATCAAATGGGAGGACGAACGTGACGAACTTAGTACAAAGAATGCCCAAGGATCAAATGGGAGCACGTAGAGGGACGAACGAGATGAACTTGGTCCAAAGAATGCCAAAGAATCAAATGGAGGACGAAAAGGGACGAACGAGACGAACTTTGTCCAAAGAATGTCAAACGATCAAATGGGAGGACAAAGAGGGACGAAGGAGACGAACTTGGTCCAAAGAATGCCAAAGGATCAAATGGGCGGACGAAGAGGGACGAAGGAGACGAACTTGGTCCAAAGAATGCCCAAGGATCAAATGGCAGGATGTAGGGGGACGAACGAGACGAACTTGGTCCAAAGAATGCCCAAAGGATCAAATGGGAGAACGAACAGGGACGAACGAGACGAACTTGATCCAAAGAATGCCCAAAGATGAAATGGGAGGATGTAGAGGGACGAACAAGATGAACTTTTTCCAAAGAATGCCCAAGGATGAAATGGGAGGACGAAAAGGGACAAACGAGACGAACGATGTCCAAAGAATGCCAGAGGATCAAATGGGAGGACGAACGAGACCAACATGGTACAAAGAATGCCACAGGATCAAATGGGAGGACGAAGAGGGATGAATGAGACGAACTTGGTCCAAAGAATGCCAAAGGATCAAATGGGGGACGAACGAGACGAACTTTGTCCAAAGAATGCCCAAAGGATCAAATAGGACGACGAACGTGACGAACTTGGTACAAAGAATTCCCAAAGATCAAATGGGAGGACGTAGAGGGAGGAACGAGATGAACTTGGTCCAAAGAATGCCCAAAGGATCAAATAGGGGGACGAATAAGGACGAACGAGGCGAACTTAGTCTGAAGAATGCCCAAAGGATCAAATGGGAGGATGTAGAGGGACGAACGAGACGAACTTGGTCCAAAGAATGCCCAAGGATGAAATGGGAGGACAAAAAGGGACGAACGAGACGAACTTGGTCCAAAAAATGCCAAAGGATCAAATGGGCGGACGAAGAGGGATGAAGGAGACGAATTTGGTCCAAAGAATGCCCAAGGATCAAGTGGGAGGACGTAGAGGGACGAACGACACGAACTTGGTCCAAAGAATGCCCAAAGGATAAAATGGGAGAGAACGAACAGGGACGAACGCGACGAACTTAGTCCAAAGAATGCCCAAAGATGAAATGGGAGGACGTAGAGGGAGGAACGAGATGAACTTGGTCCAAAGAATGCCCAAAGGATCAAATGGGGGGGCGAACAAGGACGAACGAGGCGAACTTAGTCTGAAGAATGCCCAAAGGATCAAATGGGAGGATGTAGAGGGACGAACGAGACGAACTTGGTCCAAAGAATGCCCAAGGATGAAATGGGAGGACGAAAAGGGACGAACGAGACGAACTTGGTCCAAAGAATGCCAAAGGATCAAATGGGCGGACGAAGAGGGACGAAGGAGACGAACTTGGTCCAAAGAATGCCCAAGGATCAAATGGCAGGATGTAGAGGGACGAACGAGACGAACTTGGTCCAAAGAATGCCCAAAGGATCAAATGGGAGAACGAACAGGGACAAACGAGACGAACTTGGTCCAAAGAATGCCCAAAGATGAAATGGGAGGATGTAGAGGGACGAACGAGACGAACTTTGTCCAAAGAATGCCCAAGGATGAAATGGGAGGACGAAAAGGGACAAACGAGACGAACGTGGTCCAAAGAATGCCAGAGGATCAAATAGGAGGGCGAACGAGACCAACTTGGTACAAAGAATGCCAAAGGATCAAATGGGAGGACGAAGAGGGACGAACGAGACGAACTTGGTCCAAAGGATCAAATGGGGGACAAACGAGACGAACTTGGTCCAAAGAATGCCCAAAGGATCAAATGGGACGACGAACGTGACGAACTTGGCACAAAGAATTCCCAAGGATCAAATGGGAGGACGTAGAGGGATGAACGAGACGAACTTGGTCCAAAGAATGCCCAAAGGATCAAATGGGAGGACGAAGAGGGACGAATGAGACGAACTTGGTCCAAAGAATGCCAAAGGATCAAATGGGAGGACGAACGTGACGAACTTGGTACAAAGAATGCCCAAGGATCAAATGGGAGCACGTAGAGGGATGAACGAGACAAACGTGGTCCAAAGAATGCCAAAGGATCAAATGGGAGGACGAACGAGACCAACATGGTACAAAGAATGCCAAAGGATCAAATGGGAGGACGAAGAGGGACGAACGAGACGAACTTGGTCCAAAGGATCAAATGGGGGACGAACGAGACGAACTTGGTCCAAAGAATGCCTAAAGGATCAAATGGGACGACGAACGTGACGAACTTGGCACAAAGAATGCCCAAGGATCAAATGGGTGGACGTAGAGGGACAAACGAGACGAACTTGGTCCAAAGAATGCCAAACGATCAAATGGGAGGACGAACGTGACGAACTTGGTACAAAGAATGCCCAGGGATCAAATGGGAGCACGTAGAGGGACGAACGAGACAAACTTGGTCCAAAGAATGCCAAAGGATCAAATGGAGGACGATAAGTGACGAACGAGACGAACTTTGTCCAAAGAATGTCAAACGATCAAATGGGAGGACGAAGAGCGACGAAGGAGACCAACTTGGTCCAAAGAATGCCAAAGGATCAAATGGGAGCACGTAGAGGGACGAACGAGACGAACTTGGTCCAAAGAATGTCAAAGGATCAAATGGAGGACGAAAAGGGACGAACGAGACGAACTTTGTCCAAAGAATGTCAAACGATCAAATGGGAGGACGGAGAGGGACGAAGGAGACGAACTTGGTCCAAAGAATGCCAAAGGATCAAATGGGAGGACGTAGAGGAAGAACGAGACGAACTTGGTCCAAAGAATGCCCAAAGGATCAAATGGGAGGACGAAGAGGGACGAATGAGACGAACTTGGTCCAAAGAATGCCAAAGGATCAAATGGGAGGACGAACGTGACGAACTTGGTACAAAGAATGCCCAAGGATCAAATGGGAGCACGTAGAGGGATGAACGAGACAAACGTGGTCCAAAGAATGCCAAAGGATCAAATGGGAGGACGAACGAGACCAACTTGGTACAAAGAATGCCAAAGGATCAAATGGGAGGACGAAGAGGGACGAACGAGACGAACTTGGTCCAAAGGATCAAATGGGGGACGAACGAGACGAACTTGGTCCAAAGAATGCCTAAAGGATCAAATGGGACGACGAACGTGACGAACTTGGCACAAAGAATGCCCAAGGATCAAATGGGTGGACGTAGAGGGACAAACGAGACGAACTTGGTCCAAAGAATGCCAAACGATCAAATGGGAGGACGAACGTGACGAACTTGGTACAAAGAATGCCCAGGGATCAAATGGGAGCACGTAGAGGGACGAACGAGACAAACTTGGTCCCAAGAATGCCAAAGGATCAAATGGAGGACGATAAGTGACGAACGAGACGAACTTTGTCCAAAGAATGTCAAACGATCAAATGGGAGGACGAAGAGCGACGAAGGAGACGAACTTGGTCCAAAGAATGCCAAAGGATCAAATGGGAGCACGTAGAGGGACGAACGAGACGAACTTGGTCCAAAGAATGTCAAAGGATCAAATGGAGGACGAAAAGGGACGAACGAGACGAACTTTGTCCAAAGAATGTCAAACGATCAAATGGGAGGACGGAGAGGGACGAAGGAGACGAACTTGGTCCAAAGAATGCCAAAGGATCAAATGGGAGGACGAACATGACGAACTTGGTACAAAGAATGACCAAGGATCAAATGGGAGGACGTAGATGGACGAACGAGACGAACTTGGTCCAAAGAATGCCCAAAGGATAAAATGTGGGGACGAACGAGGCGAACTTAGTCCAAAGAATGCCCAAAGGATCAAATGGGAGGATGTAGAGGGACGAACGAGACGAACTTGGTCCAAAGAATGCCCAAGGATGAAATGGGAGCACGAAAAGGGACGAACGAGACGAACTTGGTCCAAAGAATGCCAAAGGATGAAATGGGCGGACGAAGAGGGACGAAGGAGACGAACTTGGTCCAAAGAATGCCCAAGGATCAAATGGGAGGACGTAGAGGGACGAACGAGACGAACTTGGTCCAAAGAATGCCGAAAGGATCAAATGGGAGAACGAACAGGGACAAACGAGACGAACGTGGTCCAAAGAATGCCCAAAGATGAAATGGGAGGATGTAGAGGGACGAACGAGACGAACTTCATCCAAAGAATGCCCAAGGATGAAATGGGAGGACGAAAAGGGACAAACGAGACGAACGAGGCCCAAAGAATGCCAGAGGATCAAATGGGAGGACGAACGAGACCAACATGGTACAAAGAATGCCACAGGATCAAATGGGAGGACGAAGAGGGATGAACGAGACGAACTTGGTCCAAAGAATGCCAAAGGATCAAATGGGGGACAAACGAGACGAACTTTGTCCAAAGAATACCCAAAGGATCAAATAGGACGACGAACGTGACGAACTTGGTACAAAGAATTCCCAAGGATCAAATGGGAGGACGTAGAGGGAGGAACGAGATGAACTTGGTCCAAAGAATGCCCAAAGGATCAAATAGGGGGACGAACAAGGACGAACGAGGCGAACTTAGTCTGAAGAATGCCCAAAGGATCAAATGGGAGGATGTAGAGGGACGAACGAGACGAACTTGGTCCAAAGAATGCCCAAGGATGAAATGGGAGGACAAAAAGGGACGAACGAGACGAACTTGGTCCAAAGAATGCCAAAGGATCAAATGGGCGGACGAAGAGGGATGAAGGAGACGAACTTGGTCCAAAGAATGCCCAAGGATCAAATGGGAGGACGTAGAGGGACGAACGACACGAACTTGGTCCAAAGAATGCCCAAAGGATAAAATGGGAGAGAACGAACAGGGACGAACGCGACGAACTTGGTCCAAAGAATGCCCAAAGATGAAATGGGAGGACGTAGAGGGAGGAACGAGATGAACTTGGTCCAAAGAATGCCCAAAGGATCAAATGGGGGGACGAACAAGGACGAACGAGGCGAACTTAGTCTGAAGAATGCCCAAAGGATCAAATGGGAGGATGTAGAGGGACGAACGAGACGAACTTGGTCCAAAGAATGCCCAAGGATGAAATGGGAGGACGAAAAGGGACGAACGAGACGAACTTGGTCCAAAGAATGCCAAAGGATCAAATGGGCGGACGAAGAGGGACGAAGGAGACGAACTTGGTCCAAAGAATGCCCAAGGATCAAATGGCAGGATGTAGAGGGACGAACGAGACGAACTTGGTCCAAAGAATGCCCAAAGGGTCAAATGGGAGAACAAACAGGGACGAACGAGACGAACTTGGTCCAAAGAATGCCCAAAGATGAAATGGGAGGATGTAGAGGGACGAACGAGACGAACTTTGTCCAAAGAATGCCCAAGGATGAAATGGGAGGACGAAAAGGGACAAACGAGACGAACGTGGTCCAAAGAATGCCAGAGGATCAAATGGGAGGACGAACGAGACCAACTTGGTACAAAGAATGCCAAAGGATCAAATGGGAGGACGAAGAGGGACGAACGAGACGAACTTGGTCCAAAGGATCAAATGGGGGACGAACGAGACGAACTTGGTCCAAAGAATGCCCAAAGGATCAAATGGGACGACGAACGTGACGAACTTGGCACAAAGAATTCCCAAGGATCAAATGGGAGGACGTAGAGGGATGAACGAGACGAACTTGGTCCAAAGAATGCCCAAAGGATCAAATGGGAGGACGAAGAGGGACGAAGGAGACGAACTTGGTCCAAAGAATGCCAAAGGATCAAATGGGAGGACGAACGTGACGAACTTGGTACAAAGAATGCCCAAGGATCAAATGGGAGCACGTAGAGGGATGAACGAGACGAACGTGGTCCAAAGAATGCCAAAGTGATGAGGACATGGAGGTCCAAGAAGCCATTCAAAGCCTAGGAGGCCCAATGACTAGGGCAATGTCAAGAAGGGCGCAAGAAGGCTTAGTCCAATTTATGACTAAGACAATTGCGAACATGGGCAAAGATGTAATTGCACCAAAAACCATGCTTGTCATACAAGACATGGAGGAGGCGCAACATGCATAACCAGCCAGCCAAGTTATCTTGTTTTAAATAAAGTGCATGTGACCCAATTGATTTATTTGGGACCAAAGCACTAAGTGTTTAATTCCTTGATTTATTTTTTGTGTGTTTAATCCACTTTAAGTGGTTACATGAATAAAGGCAAGAGGAAGGCATGGTGGGCGCATAAAGGCAAGGGAGACAAAGAAGTCATGGCAATCAAGACCAAGGCATGAATGCTCCAACATCACAATCAAAATGTAACAGCCACATGTTTAATTTCAATCAAGAGGGTGGCTGCATTAAGAAGGTGGGGCGCTGCACTTCATGGCTGGATAACAGCCAAATCAATTGGCTCTCTTGGGATTCCTTGCACCATTAGTGAGGGACTTGAAGAACAATCAAAGAGGGCATCCAAGAGAAGGAAGAGGGGCGCATTTCTGATGGCTGGACAGCAGCCATATTCATGGCTTCTCATAGGATTCCTTGCACATTAAAAAGCTAGGGAGCAGCCATATAATTACATGTAATTGCCTTGTAATTGCTTGATTAATTCTAGCCTAGGATTCCTTGGATTTTGGGCGCATAGAAGGGGCTGGTTGGCAGCCATCTGATTGCTTGTAATTGCTCCTTAATGAGCACCTAGGATTCCTTGTAAGCCTTGAAAGGCATAGCCCAAGTCAGCACTTGTAATTCAGACCAGCTCCCTCCCTATATAAAGGGGCGCATGGTACATGGAAATGCAACTTTGATTTTGAGCAAAAACATTACCTTGTGTAATTGAGTCCTTACTCTTTGGTTCTGGATTGAACCAGACTTTGATCTTACCAAGAATCCTTTCTTGTGGTGATCCTCATTTCCATAGGCTTATCCTTGTCTTGGATTAGACCAAGGTGGCGCCCCTTGCCTCCCATCCATTCTTCTTGTTCCTTGCTTCCTAAATTGCTCTCTTGTGTGCTTGTTATAACAAGAACTCTTAATTCTCACTTCCTTTTTGTTCACTTGTTCTTATTCTGTTCACTAGTTTCTTGTTAAAATAAGAACCATCCTTTCTTGCTATTCTATCTTAAAGATTGAAAATCACAAGTTCTTAGTCACAACCAGAATCTAAGTGGTGAATTCAAGTCATTGGCCAAGTTGTTACAACAAGGAGGCCATCATTTGGTATCAAAGCTTTGGTTCGAATTGTTACAAAAAGAAACCCAGGTTTATCTAATCTTATCTTAGTGTTCTGATTTCTTGTTTTTGAAAAAAAAAAAAAAGAAAAAAAAAAGGCTGCGAAAATTCAAAAGAAAAAAAAATATTTGTGTTTTGAATTCTGGTTGTGTTTTATTCTTGCTGCACTTTGATTTCTATTTTTCTCAATTTTGTTCTTTGAGTGAGTTCTAATTTGTTCTAGTTCTCACAATTTTTGTTCAGTTTCTTTTGTTTCTTGTTTTTTTTTACCTTTGCTACTCTAAGCTATTTTGGTGTGTGGATTATTATTTTGATTGGTTTCTTGGTTGTTTCATTTTCTGGTTTCTCTAAAGAACTAAAAGAGTTATGGATCCTCAAAATCGTTTACTTTTAGAAGCCCTCACGGCAAAAATGAGTGAACTATTAAAACAAGAATTGGTAGGTATCAATGAGAGACTTGATCAATTGGAAAACTCACAAAACAATAGTGATGGGGAGGATCGGAGGAGAAGGCGTGATGATAATAGAGAAGAGAGGTTGAGTGGTATAAAAATAAAAGTACCACAGTTTGTTGGAAGGAATGATCCCGAGGCGTATTTAGAATGGGAAACTAAAATTGAACAAATTTTTTCCTGTTATAATTACACTGATCTTCAAAAGGTGCAGGTTGCTTCTATTGAATTTACAGATTATGCCTTGGTGTGGTGGGATCAATTGGTGAAGGAAAGGAGAAGGTACAATGAGCAACCCATTGCCACATGGGAAGAGATGAAAAGGCTCATGAGAAGGAGATTTGTCCCATCTTATTACAACAGAGAGTTGCACAACAAGTTACAGCGACTCACCCAAGGTAATAAGAGTGTAGATGAGTACTTTAAGGAAATGGAGGTGGCGAAAATTAGAGCAAATGTGGAGGAGGATGAAGAAGCAACCATGGCCAGATTCTTGCATGGTCTAAATCGTGACATTAGTGATATAGTGGAACTACAACACTATGTCCAATTGGACGATTTGTTACATCAAGCCACAAAGGTAGAACAACAACTCAAAAGGAAGGGCCAAATAAGAAGAAGCACTACCACTTCCAATTGGAAGAATCACCCAAAGAATGAAGGTGCCTCATCATCTAAAGAAGCCACGGCTGATCCAAAAGAGGAGGTTGAGGAGGAAGAGGAAGAGGGCGAAGAGTATGAAGAGGGTGGTGAAGAGGAGGAGGCCCAAATACCAAGTGGAGAGTTGCTCATGATGAAGAGGGTGCTAGAAGCCATGGTCAAGGAAGAAGAGGCAACTCAAAGGGAAAACATTTTTCACTCAAGATGTCTCATAAAAGGCAAGGTATGTTCCCTTATTATTGATGGTGGGAGTTGTACAAATGTTGCTAGTACAAGGTTAGTTTCCAAACTGCAAATAGAAACTAAACCCCACCCCAAGCCATATAAGCTTCAATGGCTTGTTAATGATGTTGAGATGGTTGTGGACAAGCAAGCAGAAATTTCTTTTTCAATTGGTAAATATGAGGATGTGGCTGTTTGTGATGTTGTACCAATGGAGGCCAGCCATGTGTTGTTGGGAAGGCCTTGGCAATTTGACAAGAAAGCAAGTCATGAAGGGCACACCAACAAGTATTTCTTTGTTCATCATGGAAAAAGAATTGTTTTGGCTCCTTTGAGCCCAAGTGAGGTGAGAGATGATCAAAAGAAATTGAGAGAAAAATGTGAAAAAGAAAAAGAAATAGAAAAAGAAAAAGAAGAAAAAGAAAAGATCGCCAAAGAAAAAGAGAGAAAAAAGAGTGACAAAAAGAAAAATGATGAAAAGAAAGAAAGTTTGATGGCGACAAAAGGAGAGGTTAAAGAAGCTTTTGTCACAAACCAGCCCCTATATTTGCTTTATAGCAAAGAGGTGGCCTTGTTGGAAAATTTACCTAACACCAAAGAATTGCCAAAATGCATAGATTTTCTTTTGCAGGAATTTGAGGACTTGTTTCCTAAGGAGGTACCAAGTGGGCTGCCACCTTTGAGAGGGATTGAGCACCACATTGATCTCATCCCAGGCGCCACTTTGCCTAATAGGCCAGCCTACCGGAGCAACCCCCAACAAACGCAAGAGATACAAAAGCAAGTGGCTGAATTGGTAAGTAAAGGTTGGGTAAAAGAAAGTTTAAGTCCTTGTGCTGTCCCTGTTATTTTAGTTCCTAAGAAAGATGGTAGCTGGAGAATGTGCACTGATTGTAGAGCTGTTAACAATATTACTGTTAAGTATAGGCATCCTATTCCAAGATTAGATGACTTGCTTGATGAATTGTTTGGTGCATGTTTGTTCTCTAAAATTGATTTGAAAAGTGGGTACCATCAAATTAGGATAAGGGAAGGGGATGAATGGAAAACTGCTTTCAAAACAAAGTATGGTTTATATGAGTGGTTAGTTATGCCTTTTGGTTTAACAAATGCACCTAGCACTTTCATGAGATTAATGAACCATGTTTTGAGAGACTTTTTGGGCAAATTTGTTGTTGTATATTTTGATGATATCTTGATATATAGCAAAAATTTAGAAGACCATTGCATTCATCTAAGGGCTGTTTTAAATGTGCTAAGAAAAGAAAGCTTGTATGCAAACTTGGAAAAATGTGTTTTTTGCACGACACAAGTTATTTTTCTAGGCTTTGTTATAAGCTCTCAAGGAGTGCATGTGGATGAAGCAAAGGTGAAGGCAATCCAAGAGTGGCCAACACCTAAAAATGTGACTGAGGTAAGAAGCTTTCATGGTTTAGCAAGTTTCTATAGGAGGTTTGTTAAGGACTTTAGTACTATTGCTGCACCTCTTAATGAAATTGTTAAAAAGGAAGTTGGTTTTAAATGGGGTGAGAAACAAGAACAAGCTTTTTCAATTCTTAAAGAAAAGCTCACCCAAGCACCAATTCTAGCATTGCCTAATTTTTCAAAATCTTTTGAAATTGAGTGTGATGCTTCCAATGTTGGAATTGGGGCTGTTTTAATGCAAGAAGGACATCCAATTGCTTATTATAGTGAGAAATTAAAAGGGGCTGCCCTAAATTACTCAACTTATGATAAGGAATTGTATGCCTTAGTAAGGGCATTGCAAACATGGCAACATTACTTGCTGCCAAAAGAATTTGTCATTCATAGTGATCATGAGTCCTTGAAGTACTTAAAAGGACAAGGTAAGTTGAACAAGAGGCATGCTAAATGGGTTGAATTTTTGGAGCAATTTCCTTATGTGATTAAGCACAAGAAGAGTAAGGCAAATGTTGTGGCTGATGCATTATCAAGAAGGTATGCATTACTCTCTACTCTTGAAACTAAAGTTTTTGGTCTTGAACACATTAAGGAATTGTATGAGCATGATCTTGATTTTTCTGAAAAATATGTTGATTGTGTGCATGCTGCCCATAATGGATTTTTTAGGCACAATGATTATTTGTTTAAAGAGAAAAGGTTGTGTGTGCCAAAAGGATCCATTAGAGACCTCCTGGTCAGAGAGGCGCATGAGGGGGGGTTAATGGGACATTTTGGTGTTCCTAAAACTTTGGCATTTTTACAAGAACATTTTTATTGGCCTCACATGAAAGTTGATGTGCAAAGGTATTGTGAAAGGTGTATTGTTTGCAAAAAGGCCAAATCCAAAGTTTTACCCCATGGTTTGTATACTCCTTTGCCTGTTCCTGAATATCCTTGGATTGACCTTTCCATGGACTTTGTTTTGGGGCTGCCAAGAACAAAGACTGGAAAAGATTCTATTTTTGTTGTTGTGGACAGGTTCTCAAAAATGGCACACTTCATCCCATGCAAAAAGGTGGATGATGCTTGCCACATTGCTGATTTGTTCTTCAAAGAGGTGGTGCGCCTACATGGCCTACCAAAGAGTATAGTGTCCGATCGTGATGCTAAATTTCTAAGCCATTTCTGGAGAACTTTGTGGGGTAAGGTGGGAACTAAGTTACTATTCTCTACAACTTGTCATCCCCAAACTGATGGGCAAACTGAGGTAGTAAACAGAACTCTCTCTACTCTCTTAAGGGCCGTGCTTTCAAAGAATTTGAAAATGTGGGAAACATGGCTGCCCCATGTTGAATTTGCTTATAATAGGGCTGTCCATAGTACTACAAATCATTCCCCATTTGAGATTGTGTATGGTTATAATCCTTTGACTCCTCTTGATTTGTTACCTTTACCTAACACATCTCTGTTGAAGCATAAAGATGGCAAAGCAAAAGCTGAATTTGTGAAAAGTTTGCATGAGAAAATTAAGCTGCAAATTGAAAAGAAAAATGAAAGCTATGCCAAGAGCGCTAATAAAGGGCGCAAACGGGTTACCTTTGAACCCGGAGATTGGGTTTGGATCCATATGAGAAAGGAAAGGTTTCCTTTACAAAGGAAATCTAAGTTAATGCCTTGGGGCGATGGCCCTTTCCAAGTGATTGCCAAAGTTAATGACAATGCTTACAAGATTGACCTTCCTGGTGAGTATGGTGTTAGTGCCACTTTCAATGTTGCTGACTTGTCTCCTTTTGATGTAGGTGATGAAAACTTCAATTCGAGGTCGAATTCCTTTCAAGAGGGGGCGAATGATGAGGACATGGAGGTCCAAGAAGCCATTCAAAGCCTAGGAGGCCCAATGACTAGGGCAATGTCAAGAAGGGCGCAAGAAGGCTTAGTCCAATTTATGACTAAGACAATTGCGAACATGGGCAAAGATGTAATTGCACCAAAAACCATGCTTGTCATACAAGACATGGAGGAGGCGCAACATGCATAACCAGCCAGCCAAGTTATCTTGTTTTAAATAAAGTGCATGTGACCCAATTGATTTATTTGGGACCAAAGCACTAAGTGTTTAATTCCTTGATTTATTTTTTGTGTGTTTAATCCACTTTAAGTGGTTACATGAATAAAGGCAAGAGGAAGGCATGGTGGGCGCATAAAGGCAAGGGAGACAAAGAAGTCATGGCAATCAAGACCAAGGCATGAATGCTCCAACATCACAATCAAAATGTAACAGCCACATGTTTAATTTCAATCAAGAGGGTGGCTGCATTAAGAAGGTGGGGCGCTGCACTTCATGGCTGGATAACAGCCAAATCAATTGGCTCTCTTGGGATTCCTTGCACCATTAGTGAGGGACTTGAAGAACAATCAAAGAGGGCATCCAAGAGAAGGAAGAGGGGCGCATTTCTGATGGCTGGACAGCAGCCATATTCATGGCTTCTCATAGGATTCCTTGCACATTAAAAAGCTAGGGAGCAGCCATATAATTACATGTAATTGCCTTGTAATTGCTTGATTAATTCTAGCCTAGGATTCCTTGGATTTTGGGCGCATAGAAGGGGCTGGTTGGCAGCCATCTGATTGCTTGTAATTGCTCCTTAATGAGCACCTAGGATTCCTTGTAAGCCTTGAAAGGCATAGCCCAAGTCAGCACTTGTAATTCAGACCAGCTCCCTCCCTATATAAAGGGGCGCATGGTACATGGAAATGCAACTTTGATTTTGAGCAAAAACATTACCTTGTGTAATTGAGTCCTTACTCTTTGGTTCTGGATTGAACCAGACTTTGATCTTACCAAGAATCCTTTCTTGTGGTGATCCTCATTTCCATAGGCTTATCCTTGTCTTGGATTAGACCAAGGTGGCGCCCCTTGCCTCCCATCCATTCTTCTTGTTCCTTGCTTCCTAAATTGCTCTCTTGTGTGCTTGTTATAACAAGAACTCTTAATTCTCACTTCCTTTTTGTTCACTTGTTCTTATTCTGTTCACTAGTTTCTTGTTAAAATAAGAACCATCCTTTCTTGCTATTCTATCTTAAAGATTGAAAATCACAAGTTCTTAGTCACAACCAGAATCTAAGTGGTGAATTCAAGTCATTGGCCAAGTTGTTACAACAAGGAGGCCATCACAAAGGATCAAATGGGAGGACGAACGAGACCAACTTGGTACAAAGAATGCCAAAGGATCAAATGGGAGGACGAAGAGGGACGAACGAGACGAACTTGGTCCAAAGGATCAAATGGGGGACGAACGAGACGAACTTGGTCCAAAGAATGCCCAAAGGATCAAATGGGACGACGAACGTGACGAACTTGGCACAAAGAATGCCCAAGGATCAAATGGGAGGACGTAGAGGGACAAACGAGACGAACTTGGCCCAAAGAATGCCAAACGATCAAATGGGAGGACGAACGTGACGAACTTGGTACAAAGAATGCCCAGGGATCAAATGGGAGCACGTAGAGGGACGAACGAGACAAACTTGGTCCAAAGAATGCCAAAGGATCAAATGGAGGACAAAAAGTGACGAACGAGACGAACTTTGTCCAAAGAATGTCAAACGATCAAATGGGAGGACGAAGAGCGACGAAGGAGACGAACTTGGTCCAAAGAATGCCAAAGGATCAAATGGGAGCACGTAGAGGGACGAACGAGACGAACTTGGTCCAAAGAATGTCAAAGGATCAAATGGAGGACGAAAAGGGACGAACGAGACGAACTTTGTCCAAAGAATGTCAAACGATCAAATGGGAGGACGGAGAGGGACGAAGGAGACGAACTTGGTCCAAAGAATGCCAAAGGATCAAATGGGAGGACGAACATGACGAACTTGGTACAAAGAATGACCAAGGATCAAATGGGACGACGTAGAGGGACGAACGAGACGAACTTGGTCCAAAGAATGCCCAAAGGATCAAATGTGGGGACGAACGAGGCGAACTTAGTCCAAAGAATGCCCAAAGGATCAAATGGGAGGATGTAGAGGGACGAACGAGACGAACTTGGTCCAAAGAATGCCCAAGGATGAAATGGGAGCACGAAAAGGGACGAACGAGACGAACTTGGTCCAAAGAATGCCAAAGGATGAAATGGGCGGACGAAGAGGGACGAAGGAGACGAACTTGGTCCAAAGAATGCCCAAGGATCAAATGGGAGGACGTAGAGGGACGAACGAGACGAACTTGGTCCAAAGAATGCCGACAGGATCAAATGGGAGAACGAACAGGGACAAACGAGACGAACATGGTCCAAAGAATGCCCAAAGATGAAATGGGAGGATGTAGAGGGACGAACGAGACGAACTTCATCCAAAGAATGCCCAAGGATGAAATGGGAGGACGAAAAGGGACAAACGAGACGAACGAGGTCCAAAGAATGCCAGAGGATCAAATGGGAGGACGAACGAGACCAACATGGTACAAAGAATGCCACAGGATCAAATGGGAGGACGAAGAGGGATGAACGAGACGAACTTGGTCCAAAGAATGCCAAAGGATCAAATGGGGGACAAACGAGACGAACTTTGTCCAAAGAATACCCAAAGGATCAAATAGGACGACGAACGTGACGAACTTGGTACAAAGAATTCCCAAGGATCAAATGGGAGGACGTAGAGGGAGGAACGAGATGAACTTGGTCCAAAGAATGCCCAAAGGATCAAATAGGGGGACGAACAAGGACGAACGAGGCGAACTTAGTCTGAAGAATGCCCAAAGGATCAAATGGGAGGATGTAGAGGGACGAACGAGACGAACTTGGTCCAAAGAATGCCCAAGGATGAAATGGGTGGACAAAAAGGGACGAACGAGACGAACTTGGTCCAAAGAATGCCAAAGGATCAAATGGGCGGACGAAGAGGGATGAAGGAGACGAACTTGGTCCAAAGAATGCCCAAGGATGAAATGGGAGGACGTAGAGGGACGAACGACACGAACTTGGTCCAAAGAATGCCCAAAGGATAAAATGGGAGAGAACGAACAGGGACGAACGCGACGAACTTGGTCCAAAGAATGCCCAAAGATGAAATGGGAGGACGTAGAGGGAGGAACGAGATGAACTTGGTCCAAAGAATGCCCAAAGGATCAAATGGGGGGACGAACAAGGACGAACGAGGCGAACTTAGTCTGAAGAATGCCCAAAGGATCAAATGGGAGGATGTAGAGGGACGAACGAGACGAACTTGGTCCAAAGAATGCCCAAGGATGAAATGGGAAGACGAAAAGGGACGAACGAGACGAACTTGGTCCAAAGAATGCCAAAGGATCAAATGGGCGGACGAAGAGGGACGAAGGAGACGAACTTGGTCCAAAGAATGCCCAAGGATCAAATGGCAGGATGTAGGGGGACGAACGAGGCGAACTTGGTCCAAAGAATGCCCAAAGGGTCAAATGGGAGAACAAACAGGGACGAACGAGACGAACTTGGTCCAAAGAATGCCCAAAGATGAAATGGGAGGATATAGAGGGACGAACGAGACGAACTTTGTCCAAAGAATGCCCAAGGATGAAATGGGAGGACGAAAAGGGACAAACGAGACGAACGTGGTCCAAAGAATGCCAGAGGATCAAATGGGAGGACGTACGAGACCAACTTGGTACAAAGAATGCCAAAGGATCAAATGGGAGGACGAAGAGGGACGAACGAGACGAACTTGGTCCAAAGGATCAAATGGGGGACGAACGAGATGAACTTGGTCCAAAGAATGCCCAAAGGATCAAATGGGACGACGAACGTGACGAACTTGGCACAAAGAATTCCCAAGGATCAAATGGGAGGACGTAGAGGGATGAACGAGACGAACTTGGTCCAAAGAATGCCCAAAGGATCAAATGGGAGGACGAAGAGGGACGAAGGAGACGAACTTGGTCCAAAGAATGCCAAAGGATCAAATGGGAGGACGAACGTGACGAACTTGGTACAAAGAATGCCCAAGGATCAAATGGGAGCACGTAGAGGGATGAACGAGACGAACGTAGTCCAAAGAATGCCAAAGGATCAAATGGGAGGACGAACGAGACCAACTTGGTACAAAGAATGCCAAAGGATCAAATGGGAGGACGAAGAGGGACGAACGAGACGAACTTGGTCCAAAGGATCAAATGGGAGACGAACGAGACGAACTTGGTCCAAAGAATGCCCAAAGGATCAAATGGGACGACGAACGTGACGAACTTGGCACAAAGAATGCCCAAGGATCAAATGGGAGGACGTAGAGGGACAAACGAGACGAACTTGGTCCAAAGAATGCCAAACGATCAAATGGGAGGACGAATGTGACGAACTTGGTACAAAGAATGCCCAGGGATCAAATGGGAGCACGTAGAGGGACGAACGAGACAAACTTGGTCCAAAGAATGCCAAAGGATCAAATGGAGGACGAAAAGTGACGAACGAGACGAACTTTGTCCAAAGAATGTCAAACGATCAAATGGGAGGACGAAGAGCGACGAAGGAGACGAACTTGGTCCAAAGAATGCCAAAGGATCAAATGGGAGCACGTAGAGGGACGAACGAGACGAACATGGTCCAAAGAATGTCAAAGGATCAAATGGAGGACGAAAAGGGACGAACGAGACGAACTTTGTCCAAAGAATGTCAAACGATCAAATGGGAGGACGGAGAGGGACGAAGGAGACGAACTTGGTCCAAAGAATGCCAAAGGATCAAATGGGAGGACGAACATGACGAACTTGGTACAAAGAATGACCAAGGATCAAATGGGACGACGTAGAGGGACGAACGAGACGAACTTGATCCAAAGAATGCCCAAAGGATCAAATGTGGGGACGAACGAGGCGAACTTAGTCCAAAGAATGCCCAAAGGATCAAATGGGAGGATGTAGAGGGACGAACGAGACGAACTTGGTCCAAAGAATGCCCAAGGATGAAATGGGAGCACGAAAAGGGACGAACGAGACGAACTTGGTCCAAAGAATGCCAAAGGATGAAATGGGCGGACGAAGAGGGACGAAGGAGACGAACATGGTCCAAAGAATGCCCAAGGATCAAATGGGAGGACGTAGAGGGACGAACGAGACGAACTTGGTCCAAAGAATGCCGAAAGGATCAAATGGGAGAACGAACAGGGACGAACGAGACGAACGTGGTCCAAAGAATGCCCAAAGATGAAATGGGAGGATGTAGAGGGACGAACGAGACGAACATCATCCAAAGAATGCCCAAGGATGAAATGGGATGACGAAAAGGGACAAACGAGACGAACGTGGTCCAAAGAATGCCAGAGGATCAAATGGGAGGACAAACGATACCAACTTGGTACAAAGAATGCCACAGGATCAAATGGGAGGACGAAGAGGGACGAACGAGACGAACTTGGTCCAAAGGATCACATGGGGGACGAACGAGACGAATTTGGTCCAAAGAATGCCCAAAGGATCAAATGGGACGACGAACGTGACGAACCTGGTACAAAGAATTCCCAAGGATCAAATGGGAGGACGTAGAGGGATGAACGAGACGAACATGGTCCAAAGAATGTCCAAAGGATCAAATGGGAGGACGGACAGGGACGAACGAGACGAACTTCCTCCAAAGAATGCCAAAGGATCAAATGGGAGGACGAAGAGGGACGAAGGAGACGAACTTGGCCCAAAGAATGCCAAAGGATCAAATGGGAGGACGAACGTGACGAACTAGGTACAAAGAATGCCCAAGGATCAAATGGGAGCACGTAGAGGGACGAACGAGACGAACTTGGTCCAAAGAATGCCGAAGGATCAAATGGAGGACGAAAAGGGACGAACGAGACGAACTTTGTCCAAAGAATGTGAAACGATCAAATGGGAGGACAAAGAGGGACGAAGGAGACGAACTTGGTCCAAAGAATGCCAAAGGATCAAATGGGAGGGCGAACAAGGACGAACGAGATGAACTTAGTCCGAAGAATGCCCAAAGGATCAAATGGGAGGATGTAGAGGTACGAACGAGACGAACTTGGTCCAAAGAATGCCCAAGGATGAAATGGGAGGACGAGAAGGGACGAACGAGACGAACTTGGTCCAAAGAATGCCAAAGGATGAAATGGGCAGACGAAGAGGGACGAAGGAGACGAACCTGGTCCAAAGAATGCCAAAGGATCAAATGGGAGGACGTAGAGGGACGAACGAGACGAACTTTGTCCAAAGAATGCCCAAAGGATCAAATGGGAGAACGAACAGGGACGAACGAGACGAACTTGGTCCAAAGAATGCCCAAAGATGAAATGGGAGGATGTAGAGGGACGAACGAGACGAACTTGGTCCAAAGAATGCCCAAGGATGAAATGGGAGGACGAAAAGGGACAAACGAGACGAACGTGGTCCAAAGAATGCCAAAGGATCAAATGGCAGGACGAATGAGACCAACTTGGTACAAAGAATGCCACAGGATCAAATGGGAGGACGAAGAGGGACGAACGAGACGAACTTGGTCCAAAGGATCAAATGGGGGACGAACGAGACGAACTTGGTCCAAAGAATGCCCAAAGGATCAAATGGGACGACGAACGTGACGAACTTGGTACAAAGAATTCCCAAGGATCAAATGGGAGGACGTAGAGGGATGAACGAGACGAACATGGTCCAAAGAATGCCCAAAGGATCAAATGGGAGGACGTAGAGGGATGAACGAGACGAACGTGGTCCAAAGAATGCCCAAAGGATCAAATGGGAGGACGGACAAGGACGAACGAGACGAACATGGTCCAAAGAATGCCCAAAGATGAAATGGGAGGATGTAGAGGGACGAACGAGACGAACTTGGTCCAAAGAATGCCCAAGGATGAAATGGGATGATGAAAAGGGCCAAACGAGACGAACGTGGTCCAAAGATTGCCAAAGGATCAAATGGGAGGACGAACAAGACCAACTTGGTACAAAGAATGACAAAGGATCAAATGGGAGGACGAAGAGGGACGAACGAGACGAACTTGGTTCAAAGAATGCCAGATGTTCAAATGGGAGGACGAACGAGAGCAACTTGGTACAAAGAATGCCAAAGGATCAAATGGGAGGACGAAGAGGGACGAACGAGACGAACTTGGTCCAAAGAATGCCAAAGGATCAAATGGGCGGACGAAGGGGACGAACTTGGTCCAAATAATGCCCAAGGATCAAATGGCAGGACGTAGAGGGACGAACGCGACGAACTTGGTCCAAAGAATGCCCAAAGGATCAAATGGAGAACGAACAGGGACGAACGAGACGAACTTGGTCCAATGAATGCCCAAAGATGAAATGGGAGGATGTAGTGGGACGAACGAGACGAACTTGGTCCAAAGAATGCCCAAGGATGAAATGGGAGGACGAAAAGGGCCAAACGAGACGAACGTGGTCCAAAGAATGCCAAAGGATCAAATGGGAGGACGAACGAGACCAACTTGGTACAAGGAATGCCAAAGGATCAAATGGGAGGACGAAGAGGGATGAATGAGACGAACTTGGTCCAACGAATGCCAAAGGATCAAATGGGGGACGAACGAGAAGAACTTTGTCCAAAGAATGCCCAAAGGATCAAATGGGACGACGAATGTGACGAACTTGGTACAAAGAATTCCCAAGGATCAAATGGGAGGACGTAAAGGGAGGAACGAGACGAACTTGGTCCAAAGAATGCCCAAAGGATCAAATGGGAGGACGAACAGGGACGAACGAGACGAACTTGGTCCAAAGAATGCCAGAGGTTCAAATGGGAGGACGAACGAGACCAACTTGGTACAAAGAATGCCAAAGGATCAAATGGGAGGACGAAGAGGGACGAACGAGACGAACTTGTTCCAAAGAATGTCAAAGGATCAAATGGGAGGACGAAGAGGGACGAAGGAGACGAACTTGGTCCAAAGAATGCCAAAGGATCAAATTGGAGGACGAACGTGACGAACTTGGTACAAAGAATGCCCAAGGATCAAATGGGAGGACGAATAGGGACGAACAAGACAAACTTGGTCCAAAGAATGCCAATGGATCAAATGGAGGACGAAGAGGGACGAACGAGACGAACTTGGTCCAAAGATTGCCCAAGGATGAAATGGGAGGACGAAAAGCGACGAACGATACGAACTTGGTCCAAAGAATGCCAAAGGATCAGATGGGGGACGAACGGGACGAACTTGGTCCAAAGAATGCCAGAGGATCAAATGGGGGACGAACGGGACGAACTTGGTCCAAAGAATGCCCAAGGATCAAATGGGAGGACGTAGAGGTATGAACAAGACGAACTTGGTCCAAAGAATGCCCAATGGATCAAATGGGAGGACGAACAGGGACGAACGAGACGAACTTGGTCCAAAGAATGCCCAAAGATCAAATGGGAGGATGTAAAGGGATGAACGAGACGAACTTGGTCCAAAGAATGCCCGTGGATGAAATGGGAGGACGAAAAGGGACGAACGAGACGAACTTGGTCCAAAGAATGCCCGTGGATGAAATGGGAGGACGAAAAGGGACGAACGAGACGAACTTGGTCCAAAGAATGCCAAAGGATCAAATGGGAGGACGAAGAGGTACGAAGGAGACGAACTTGGTCGAAAGAATGCCAAAGGATCAAATGGGAGCACGTAGAGGGACGAACGAGACGAACATGGTCCAAAGAATGCCAAAGGATCAAATGGAGGACGAAAAGGGACGAACGGGACGAACTTGGTCCAAAGAATGCCCAAGGATCAAATGGGAGGACGTAGAGGTACGAACGAGACGAACTTGGTACAAAGAATGCCCAAAGGTTCAAATGGGACGACGAACGTGACGAACTTCGTACAAAGAATTCCCAAGGATCAAATGGGAGGACGTAGAGGGATGAACGAGACGAACTTGGTCCAAAGAATGCCCAAAGGATCAAATGGGAGGACGAACAGGGACGAACGAGACGAACTTGGTCCAAAGAATGCCAACGGATCAAATGGGAGGACGAAGAGGGACGAAGGAGACGAAATTGGTCCAAAGAATGCCAAAGGATCAAATGGGAGGATGAACGTGACGAACTTGTTACAAAGAATGCCCAAGGATCAAATGGGAGCACGTAGAGGGACGAACGAGACGAACATGGTCCAAAGAATGCCAGAGGATCAAATGGAGGACGAAAAGGGACGAACGAGACGAACTTTGTCCAAAGAATGTCAAACGATCGAATGGGAGGACAAAGAGGGACGAAGGAGACGAACTTGGTCCAAAGACTGCCAAAGGATCAAATGGGAGGACGAACATGACGAACTTCGTACAAAGAATGCCCAAGGATCAAATGGGAGGACGTAGAGGGACGAACGAGACGAACTTGGTCCAAACAATGCCCAAAGGATCAAATGGGAGGGTGAACAAGGACGAACGAGACGAACTTAGTCCGAAGAATGCCCAAAGGATCAAATGGGAAGATGTAGAGGGACGAACGAGACGAACTTGGTCCAAAGAATGCCCAAGCATGAAATGGGAGGACGAAAAGGGACGAACGAGATGAACTTGGTCCAAAGAATACCAAAGGATCAAATGGGCGGACGAAGAGGGACGAAGGAGACGAACTTGGTCCAAAGAATGCCCAAGGATCAAATGGGAGGACGTAGAGGGACGAACTTGGTCCAAAGAATGCCCAAAGGATCAAATGGAGAACGAACAGGGACGAACGAGACGAACTTGGTCCAAAGAATGCCCAAAGATGAAATGGGAGGATGTAGTGGGACGAACGAGACGAACTTGGTCCAAAGAATGCCCAAGGATGAAATGGGAGGACGAAAAGGGCCAAACGAGACGAACGTGGTCCAAAGAATGCCAAAGGATCAAATGGGAGGACGAACGAGCCAACTTGGTAGAAGGAATGCCAAAGGATCAAATGGGAGGACGAAGAGGGATGAATGAGACGAACTTGGTCCAACGAATTCCAAAGGATCAAATGGGGGACGAACGAGAAGAACTTTGTCCAAAGAATGCCCAAAGGATCAAATGGGACGACGAATGTGACGAACTTGGTACAAAGAATTCCCAAGGATCAAATGGGAGGACGTAGAGGGAGGAACGAGACGAACTTGGTCCAAAGAATGCCCAAAGGATCAAATGGGAGGACGAACAGGGACGAACGAGACGAACTTGGTCCAAAGAATGCCAGAGGTTCAAATGGGAGGACGAACGAGACCAACTTGGTACAAAGAATGCCAAAGGATCAAATGGGAGGACGAAGAGGGACGTTGAGTTGCGAACGAGACGAACTTGGTCCAAAGAATACCCAAAGGATCAAATGGGAGGACGAACAGGGACGAACGAGACGAACTTGGTCCAAAGAATGCCCAAAGATCAAATGGGAGGATGTAAAGGGACGAACGAGACGAACTTGGTCCAATGAATGCCCATGGATGAAATGGGAGGACGAAAAGGGACGAACGAGACGAACTTGGTCCAAAGAATGCCAAAGGATCAAATGGGAGGACGAAGAGGGACGAAGGAGACGAACTTGGTCCACAGAATGCCAAAGGATCTAATGGGAGGGCGAACGTGACGAACTTGGTACAAAGAATGCCCAAGGATCAAATGGAAGCACGTAGAGGGACGAACGAGACAAACTTGGTCCAAAGAATGCCAATGGATCAAATGGGAGGACGTAGAGGGACGAACGAGATGAACTTGGTCCAAAGAATGCCAATGGATCAAATGGGAGGACGAAGAGGGACGAAGGAGACGAACTTGGTCCACAGAATGCCAAAGGATCAAATGGGAGGACGAACGAGACGAACTTGGTCCAAAGAATGCCAATGGATCAAATGGGGGACGAACGGGACGAACTTGGTCAAAAGAATGCCAAAGGATCAAATGGGAGGACGAAGAGGGACGAACGAGACAAACTTGGTCCAAAGGATCAAATGGGGGACGAACGGGACGAACTTGGTCCAAAGAATGCCCAAAGGATCAAATGGGACGACGAACATGACGAACTTGGTACAAAGAATTCCCAAGGATCAAACTGGAGGACGTAGAGGGATGAACGAGACGAACTTGGTCCAATGAATGCCCAAAGGATCAAATGGGAGGACGAACAGGGACGAACGAGACGAACTTGGTCCCAAGAATGCCAAAGGATCAAATGGGAGGACGAAGAGGGACGAAGGAAACGAACTTGGTCCAAAGAATGCCAAAGGATCAAATGGGAGGACGAACGTGACGAACTTGGTACAAAGAATACCCAAGGATCAAGTGGGAGCACGTAGAGCGACGAACGAGACGAACTTGGTCCAAAGAATGCCAAAGGATCAAATGGGAGGACGAACATGACGAACTTGGTACAAAGAATGCCCAAGGATCAAATGGGAGGACGTAGAGGGACGAACGAGACGAACTTGGTCCAAAGAATGCCCAAAGATGAAATAGGAAGATGTAGAGGGACGAACGAGACGAACTTGGTCCAAAGAATGCCCAAGGATGAAATGGGAGGACGAAAAGGGCCAAACGAGACGAACGTTGTCCAACTAATGCCAAAGGATCAAATGGGAGGACGAACGAGACCAACTTGGTACAAAGAATGCCAAAGGATCAAATGGGAGGACGACGAGGGATGAATGAGACGAACTTGGTCCAAAGAATGCCAAAGGATCAAATGGGGGACGAACGAGACGAACTTTGTCCAATGAATGCCCAAAGGATCAAATTGGAGGACGAACGTGACGAACTTGGTACAAAGAATGCCCAAGGATCAAATGGGAGGACGAACAGGGACGAACGAGACAAACTTGGTCCAAAGAATGCCAATGGATCAAATGGAGGACGAAGAGGGACGAACGAGACGAACTTGGTCCAAAGATTGCCCAAGGATGAAATGGGAGGACGAAAAGGGACGAACGATACGAACTTGGTCCAAAGAATGCCAAAGGATCAAATGGGAGACGAACGGGACGAACTTGGTCCAAAGAATGCCCAAGGATCAAATGGGAAGATGTAGAGGTACGAACGAGACGAACTTGGTCCAAAGAATGCCAATGGATCAAATGGGAGGACGTAGAGGGACGAACGAGACGAACTTGGTCCAAAGAATGCCAATGGATCAAATGGAGGACGAAGAGGGACGAACGAGACGAACTTGGTCCAAAGAATGTCAAAGGATCAAATGTGAGGACGAAGGGGGACGAAGGAGACGAACTTGGTCCAAAGAATACCAAAGGATCAAATGGGAGGACGAACGAGACCAACTTGCTACAAAGAATGCCAAAGGATCAAAAGGGAGGACGAAGAGGGACGAACAAGACGAATTTGGTCCAAAGATTGCCCAAGGATGAAATGGGAGGACGAAAAGGGACGAACGAGACGAACTTGGTCCAAAGAATGCCAAAGGATCAAATGGGGGACGAACGGGACTAACTTGGTCCAAAGAATGCACAAGGATCAAATGGGAGGACATAGAGGGACGAACGAGAGGAACTTGGCCCAAAGAATGCCAAAGGATCAAATGGGGGTACGAACGTGACGAACTAGGTACAAAGAATGCCCAAGGATCAAATGGGAGCACGTAGAGGGACGAACGAGACGAACTTGGTCGAAAGAATGCCAAAGGATGAAATGGAGGACGAAAAGGGACAAACGAGACGAACTTTGTCCAAAGAATGTCAAACGATCAAATGGGAGGACGAAGAGGGACGAAGGAGACGAACTTGGTCCAAAGAATGCCAAAGGATCAAATGGGAGGTCGAACTTGACGACCTTGGTACAGAGAATGCCAAAGGATCAAATGGGAGGACGAAGAGGGACGAACGAGATGCACTTTGTCCAAAGAATGCCAAAGGATCAAATGGGGGACGAACGAGGGACGAAGGGGACGAACTTGGTCCAAAGAATGCCAAAGGATCAAATTGGAGGACGACCGTGACGAACTTGGTACAAAGAATGCCCAAGGATCAAATGGGAGGACGAACAGGGACGAACGAGACAAACTTGGTCCAAAGAATGCCAATGGATCAAATGGGAGGACGTAGAGGGACGAACGAGACGAACTTGGTCCAAAGAATGCCAAAGGATCAAATGGGGGACGAACGGGACGAACTTGGTCCAAAGAATGCCCAAGGATCAAATGGGAGGACGTAGAGGTACGAACGAGACGAGCTTGGTCCAAAGAATGCCCAAAGGATCAAATGGGAGGACGAACAGGGACGAACGAGACGAACTTGGTCCAAAGAATGCCCAAAGATCAAATGGGAGGATGTAAAGGGACGAACGAGACGAACATGGTCGAAAGAATGCCCATGGATGAAATGGGAGGATGAAAAGGGACGAACGAGACGAACTTGGTCCAAAGAATGCCAAAGGATGAAATGGGAGGACGAAGAGGGACGAACGAGACGAACTTGGTCCAAAGAATGCCAAAGGATCGAATGGGACTTCGAACGTGACGAAATTGGTACAAAGAATGCCCAAGGATCAAATGGAAGCACGTAGAGGGACGAACGAGACGAACGTGGTCCAAAGATTGCCCAAGGATGAAATAGGAGGACGAAAAGGGACGAACGATACGAACTTGGTCCAAAGAATGCCAAAGGATCAAATGGGCGACGAACGGGACGAACTTGGTCCAAAGAATGCCCAAGGATCAAATGGGAGGACGTAGAGGTACGAACGAGACGAACTTGGTCCAAAGAATGCCCAAAGGATCAAATGGGAGGACGAACAGGAACGAACGAGACGAACTTGGTCCAATGAATGCCCAAAGATCAAATGGGAGGACGAACAGGGACGAACGAGACGAACTTGGTCCAAAGAATGCCAATGGATCAAATGGGAGGACGAAGAGGGACGAAGGAGACGAACTTGGTCCAAAGAATGCCAAAGGATCAAATGGGAGGACGAACGCGACGAACTTGGTACAAAGAATGCCCAAGGATCAAATTGAAGCACGTAGAGGGACGAACGAGACGAACCTGGTCCAAAGAATGCCAAACGATCAAATGGAGGACGAAAAGGGACAAACGAGACGAACTTGGTCCAAAGAATGCCAATGGATCAAATGGAGGACGAAGAGGGACGAACGAGACGAACTTGGTCCAAAGAATGTCAAAGGATCAAATGTGAGGACGAAGGGGGACGAAGGAGACGAACTTGGTCCAAAGAATGCCAAAGGATCAAATGGGAGGACGAACGAGACCAACTTGCTACAAAGAATGCCAAAGGATCAAAAGGGAGGACGAAGAGGGACGAACAAGACGAATTTGGTCCAAAGATTGCCCAAGGATGAAATGGGAGGGCGAAAAGGGACGAACGAGACGAACTTGGTCCAAAGAATGCCAAAGGATCAAATGTGGGACGAACGGGACTAACTTGGTCCAAAGAATGCACAAGGATCAAATGGGAGGACATAGAGGGACGAACGAGAGGAACTTGGTCCAAAGAATGCCAAAGGATCAAATGGGGGGACGAACGTGACGAACTAGGTACAAAGAATGCCCAAGGATCAAATGGGAGCACGTAGAGGGACGAACGAGACGAACTTGGTCGAAAGAATGCCAAAGGATCAAATGGAGGACGAAAAGGGACAAACGAGACGAACTTTGTCCAAAGAATGTCAAACGATCAAATGGGAGGACGAAGAGGGACGAAGGAGACGAACTTGGTCCAAAGAATGCCAAAGGATCAAATGGGAGGACGAACATGACGACCTTGGTACAGAGATTGCCAAAGGATCAAATGGGCGGACGAAGAGGGACGAACGAGATGCACTTTGTCCAAAGAATGCCAAAGGATCAAATGGGGGACGAACGAGGGACGAAGGGGACGAACTTGGTCCAAAGAATGCCAAAGGATCAAATTGGAGGACGAACGTGACGAACTTGGTACAAAGAATGCCCAAGGATCAAATGGGAGGACGAACAGGGACGAACGAGGCAAACTTGGTCCAAAGAATGCCAATGGATCAAATGGGAGGACGTAGAGGGACGAACGAGACGAACTTGGTCCAAAGAATGCCAAAGGATCAAATGGGGGACGAACGGGACGAACTTGGTCCAAAGAATGCCCAAGGATCAAATGGGAGGACGTAGAGGTACGAACGAGACGAACTTGGTCCAAAGAATGCCCAAAGGATCAAATGGGAGGACGAACAGGGACGAACGAGACGAACTTGGTCCAAAGAATGCCCAAAGATCAAAAGGGAGGATGTAAAGGGACGAACGAGACGAACATGGTCGAAAGAATGCCCATGGATGAAATGGGAGGATGAAAAGGGACGAACGAGATGAACTTGGTCCAAAGAATGCCAAAGGATCAAATGGGAGGACGAAGAGGGACGAAGGAGACGAACTTGTCCAAAGAATGCCAAAGGATCAAATGGGACTACGAACGTGACGAAATTGCTACAAAGAATGCCCAAGGATCAAATGGAAGCACGTAGAGGGACGAACGAGACGAACGTGGTCCAAAGATTGCCCATGGATGAAATAGGAGGACGAAAAGGGACGAACGATACAAACTTGGTCCAAAGAATGCCAAAGGATCAAATGGGGGACGAACGGGACGAACTTGGTCCAAAGATTGCCCAAGGATCAAATGGGAGGACGTAGAGGTACGAACGAGACGAACTTGGTCCAAAGAATGCCCAAAGGATCAAATGGGAGGACGAACAGGAACGAACGAGACGAACTTGGTCCAATGAATGCCCAAAGATCAAATGGGAGGACGAACAGGGACGAACGAGACGAACTTGGTCGAAAGAATGCCAATGGATCAAATGGGAGGACGAAGAGGGACGAAGGAGACGAACTTGGTCCAAAGAATGCCAAAGGATCAAATGGGAGGACGAACGTGACGAACTTGGTACAAAGAATGCCCAAGGATCAAATTGAAGCACGTAGAGGGACGAACGAGACGAACTTGGTCCAAAGAATGCCAAAGGATCAAATGGAGGACGAAAAGGGACGAACGAGACGAACTTGGTCCAAAGAATGCCAATGGATCAAATGGAGGACGAAGAGGGACGAACGAGACGAACTTGGTCAAAAGAATGTCAAAGGATCAAATGTGAGGACGAAGGGGGACGAAGGAGACGAACTTGGTCCAAAGAATGCCAAAGGATCAAATGGGAGGACGAACGAGACCTACTGGCTACAAAGAGTGCCAAAGGATCAAAAGGGAGGACGAAGAGGGACGAACAAGACGAATTTGGTCCAAAGATTGCCCAAGGATGAAATGGGAGGACGAAAAGGGACGAACGAGACGAACTTGGTCCAAAGAATGCCAAAGGATCAAATGGGGGACGAACGGGACTAACTTGGTCCAAAGAATGCACAAGGATCAAATGGGAGGACATAGAGGGACGAACGAGAGGAACATGGTCCAAAGAATGCCAAAGGATCAAATGGGGGGACGAACGTGACGAACTAGGTACAAAGAATGCCCAAGGATCAAATGGGAGCACGTAGAGGGACGAACGAGACGAACTTGGTCGAAAGAATGCCAAAGGATCAAATGGAGGACGAAAAGGGACAAACGAGACGAACTTTGTCCAAAGAATGTCAAACGATCAAATGGGAGGACGAAGAGGGACGAAGGAGACGAACTTGGTGCAAAGAATGCCAAAGGATCAAATGGGAGGACGAACATGACGACCTTGGTACAGAGAATGCCAAAGGATCAAATGGGAGGACGAAGAGGGACGAACGAGATGCACTTTGTCCAAAGAATGCCAAAGGATCAAATGGGAGGACGAAGAGGGACGAAGGAGACGAACTTGGTCCAAAGAATGCCAAAGGATCAAATGGGAGGACGAACGTGACGAACTTGGTACAAAGAATGCCCAAGGATCAAATTGAAGCACGTAGAGGGACGAACGAGACGAACTTGGTCCAAAGAATGCCAAAGGATCAAATGGAGGACGAAAAGGGACGAACGAGACGAACTTGGTCCAAAGAATGCCAATGGATCAAATGGAGGACGAAGAGGGACGAACGAGACGAACTTGGTCAAAAGAATGTCAAAGGATCAAATGTGAGGACGAAGGGGGACGAAGGAGACGAACTTGGTCCAAAGAATGCCAAAGGATCAAATGGGAGGACGAACGAGACCTACTGGCTACAAAGAGTGCCAAAGGATCAAAAGGGAGGACGAAGAGGGACGAACAAGACGAATTTGGTCCAAAGATTGCCCAAGGATGAAATGGGAGGACGAAAAGGGACGAACGAGACGAACTTGGTCCAAAGAATGCCAAAGGATCAAATGGGGGACGAACGGGACTAACTTGGTCCAAAGAATGCACAAGGATCAAATGGGAGGACATAGAGGGACGAACGAGAGGAACATGGTCCAAAGAATGCCAAAGGATCAAATGGGGGGACGAACGTGACGAACTAGGTACAAAGAATGCCCAAGGATCAAATGGGAGCACGTAGAGGGACGAACGAGACGAACTTGGTCGAAAGAATGCCAAAGGATCAAATGGAGGACGAAAAGGGACAAACGAGACGAACTTTGTCCAAAGAATGTCAAACGATCAAATGGGAGGACGAAGAGGGACGAAGGAGACGAACTTGGTGCAAAGAATGCCAAAGGATCAAATGGGAGGACGAACATGACGACCTTGGTACAGAGAATGCCAAAGGATCAAATGGGAGGACGAAGAGGGACGAACGAGATGCACTTTGTCCAAAGAATGCCAAAGGATCAAATGGGGGACGAACGAGGGACGAAGGAGACGAACTTGGTCCAAAGAATGCCAAAGGATCAAATTGGAGGACGAACGTGACGAACTTGGTACAAAGAATGCCCAAGGATCAAATGGGAGGACGAACAGGGACGAACGAGACAAACTTGGTCCAAAGAATGCCAATGGATCAAATGGGAGGACGTAGAGGGACGAACGAGACGAACTTGGTCCAAAGAATGCCAAAGGATCAAATGGGGGACGAACGGGACGAACTTGGTCCAAAGAATGCCAATGGATCAAATGGAGGACGAAGAGGGACGAACGAGACGAACTTGGTCCAAAGAATGTCAATGGATCAAATGCGAGGACGAAGGAGACGAACTTGGTCCAAAGAATGCCAAAGGATCAAATGGGAGGACGAACGAGACCAACTTGCTACAAAGAATGCCAAAGGATCAAATGGGAGGACGAAGAGGGACGAACAAGAGAAACTTGGTCCAAAGATTGCCCAAGGATGAAATGGGAGGACGAAAAGGGATGAACGAGACGAACTTGGTCCAAAGAATGCAAAGGATCAAATGGGGGACGAACGGGACTAACTTGGTCCAAAGAATGCGCAAGGATCAAATGGGAGGACGTAGAGGGACGAACGAGACGAACTTGGTCCAAAGAATGCCAAAGGATGAAATGGGAGGACGAACAGGGACGAACGAGACGAACTTGGTCCAAAGAATGTCAAAGGATGAAATGGGAGGACGAAGAGGGACGAAGGAGATGAACTTGGTCCAAAGAATGCCAAAGGATCAAATGGGAGAACGAACGTGACGAACTTGGTACAAAGAATGCCCAAGGATCAAATGGGAGGACGAACAGGGACGAACGAGACGAACTTGGTCTAAAGAATGCCAATGGATCAAATGGGAGGACGTAGAGGGACGAAGGAGACGAACTTGGTCCAAACAATGCCAAAGGATCAAATGGGAGGACGAACGTGACGAACTTGGTACAAAGAATGCCAAAGGATCAAATGGGAGGACGAACAGGGACGAACGAGACGACCTTGGTCCAAAGAATGCCAAAGGATCGAATGGGAGGACGAAGAGGGACGAAGGAGACGAACTTGGCCCAAAGAATGCCAAAGGATCAAATGGGAGTACGAACGTGACGAAATTGGTACAAAGAATGCCCAAGGATCAAATGGAAGCACGTAGAGGGACGAACGAGACGAACGTGGTCCAAAGATTGCCCAAGGATGAAATAGGAGGACGAAAAGGGACGAACGATACGAACTTGGTCCAAAGAATGCCAAAGGATCAAATGGGGGACGAACGGGACGAACTTGGTCCAAAGAATGCCCAAGGATCAAATGGGAGGACGTAGAGGTACGAACGAGACGAACTTGGTCCAAAGAATGCCCAAAGGATCAAATGGGAGGACGAACAGGAACGAACGAGACGAACTTGGTCCAATGAATGCCCAAAGATCAAATGGGAGGACGAACAGGGACGAACGAGACGAACTTGGTCCAAAGAATGCCAATGGATCAAATGGGAGGACGAAGAGGGACGAAGGAGACGAACTTGGTCCAAAGAATGCCAAAGGATCAAATGGGAGGACAAACGTGACGAACTTGGTACAAAGAATGCCAAAGGATCAAATGGGAGGACGAACAGGGACGAACGAGACGAACTTGGTCCAAAGAATGCCAATGGATCAAATGGAGGACGAAGAGGGACGAACGAGACGAACTTGGTCCAAAGAATGTCAATGGATCAAATGCGAGGACGAAGGAGACGAACTTGGTCCAAAGAATGCCAAAGGATCAAATGGGAGGACGAACGAGACCAACTTGCTACAAAGAATGCCAAAGGATCAAATGGGAGGACGAAGAGGGACGAACAAGAGAAACTTGGTCCAAAGATTGCCCAAGGATGAAATGGGAGGACGAAAAGGGATGAACGAGAAAAAACTTGGTCCAAAGAATGCAAAGGATCAAATGGGTGACGAACGGGACTAACTTGGTCCAAAGAATGCGCAAGGATCAAATGGGAGGACGTAGAGGGACGAACGAGACGAACTTGGTCCAAAGAATGCCAAAGGATGAAATGGGAGGACGAACAGGGACGAACGAGACGAACTTGGTCCAAAGAATGTCAAAGGATGAAATGGGAGGACGAAGAGGGACGAAGGAGATGAACTTGGTCCAAAAAATGCCAAAGGATCAAATGGGAGAACGAACGTGACGAACTTGGTACAAAGAATGCCCAAGGATCAAATGGGAGGACGAACAGGGACGAACGAGACGAACTTGGTCTAAAGAATGCCAATGGATCAAATGGGAGGACGTAGAGGGACGAAGGAGACGAACTTGGTCCAAACAATGCCAAAGGATCAAATGGGAGGACGAACGTGACGAACTTGGTACAAAGAATGCCAAAGGATCAAATGGGAGGACGAACAGGGACGAACGAGACGACCTTGGTCCAAAGAATGCCAAAGGATCGAATGGGAGGACGAAGAGGGACGAAGGAGACGAACTTGGTCCAAAGAATGCCAAAGGATCAAATGGGAGTACGAACGTGACGAAATTGGTACAAAGAATGCCCAAGGATCAAATGGAAGCACGTAGAGGGACGAACGAGACGAACGTGGTCCAAAGATTGCCCAAGGATGAAATAGGAGGACGAAAAGGGACGAACGATACGAACTTGGTCCAAAGAATGCCAAAGGATCAAATGGGGGACGAACGGGACGAACTTGGTCCAAAGAATGCCCAAGGATCAAATGGGAGGACGTAGAGGTACGAACGAGACGAACTTGGTCCAAAGAATGCCCAAAGGATCAAATGGGAGGACGAACAGGAACGAACGAGACGAACTTGGTCCAATGAATGCCCAAAGATCAAATGGGAGGACGAACAGGGACGAACGAGACGAACTTGGTCCAAAGAATGCCAATGGATCAAATGGGAGGACGAAGAGGGACGAAGGAGACGAACTTGGTCCAAAGAATGCCAAAGGATCAAATGGGAGGACGAACGTGACAAACTTGGTACAAAGAATGCCCAAGGATCAAATTGAAGCACGTAGAGGGACGAACGAGACGAACTTGGTCCAAAGAATGACAAAGGATCAAATGGAGGACGAAAAGGGACGAACGAGACGAACTTTGTCCAAAGAATGTCAAACGATCAAATGGGAGGACGAAGAGGGACGAAGGAGACGAATTTAGTCCAAAGAATGCCCAAAGGATCAAATCGGAGAACGAACTGGGATAAACGAGACGAACACGGTCCAAAGAATGCCCAAGGACAAAATGGGAGGACGAAAAGGGACGAACGAGACGAACGTGGTCCAAAGAATGCCAAAGGATCAAATGGGAGGACGAAGAGGGACGAACGAGACGAACTTTGTCCAAAGAATGCCAAAGGATCAAATGGGGGACGAACGAGACGAACATTGTCCGAAGAATGGCCAAAGGATCAAATGGGGGACGAACGTGACGAACTTGGCACAACGAATTCCCAAGGATCAAATGGGAGGACGTAGAGGGAGGAACGAGACGAACCTGGTCCAAAGAATGCCCAAAGGATCAAATGGGAGGACGAACAGGGACGAACGAGACGAACTTTGTCCAAAGAATGCCAAAGGTTCAAATGGGAGGACGAACGAGACCAACTTGGTACAAGGAATGCCAAAGGATCAAATGGGAGGACGAAGAGGGACGAATGAGACGAACTTGGTCCAAAGATTGCCCAAGGATGAAATGGGAGGACGAACAGGGACGAACGAGACGAACTTGGTCCAAAGAATGTCAAAGGATCAAATGGGAGGTCGAAGAGGGACGAAGGAGACGAACTTGGTCCAAACAATGCCAAAGGATCAAATGGGAGGACGAACGCGACGAACTTGGTCCAAAGAATGCCAAAGGATCGAATGGGGGACGAACGGGACTAACTTGGTCCAAAGAATGCGCAAGGATCAAATGGGAGGACGTAGAGGGACGAACGAGACGAACTTGGTCCAAAGAATGCCAAAGGATGAAATGGGTGGACGAACAGGGATGAACGAGACGAACTTGGTCCAAAGAATGTCAAATGATGAAATGGGAGGACGAAGAGGGACGAAGGAGATGAACTTGGTCCAAAGAATGCCAAAGGATCAAATGGGAGAACGAATGTGACGAACTTGGTACAAAGAATGCCCAAGGATCAAATGGGAGGACGAACAGGGACGAACGAGACGAACTTGGTCTAAAGAATGTCAATGGATCAAATGGGAGGACGTAGAGGGACGAAAGAGACGAACTTGGTCCAAACAATGCCAAAGGATCAAATGGGAGGACGAACGTGACGAACTCGGTAAAAAGAATGCCCAAGGATCAAATGGGAGGACGAACAGGGACGAACGAGACGAACTTAGTCCAAAGAATGCCAATGGATCAAATGGGAGGACGTAGAGGGACGAACGAGAAGAACTTGGTCCAAAGAATGCCAATGGATCAAATGGGAGGACGTAGAGGGACGAACGAGACGAACTTGGTCCAAAGAATGCCAATGGATCAAATGGAGGACGAAGAGGGACGAACGAGACGAACTTGTTCCAAAGAATGTCAAAGGATCAAATGCGAGGACGAAGGGGGACGAAGGAGATGAACTTTGTCCAAAGAATGCTAAAGGATCAAATGGGAGGACGAACGTGACGAAGTTGGTACAAAGAATGCCCAAGGATCAAATGAAAGCACGTAGAGGGACGAACGAGATGAACGTGGTCCAAAGATTGCCCAAGGATGAAATAGGAGGACGATAAGGGACGAACGATACGAACTTGGTCCAAAGAATGCCAAAGGATCAAATGGGGGACGAACGGGACGAACTTGGTCCAAAGAATGCCCAAGGATCAAATGGGAGGACGTAGAGGTACGAACGAGACGAACTTGGTCCAAAGAATGCCAAAGGATCAAATGGGCGGACGAAGAGGGACGAAGGAGACGAACTTGGTCCAAAGAATGCCCAAGGATCAAATGGGAGGACGAAGAGGGACGAACGAGACGAACTTGGTCCAAAGAATGCCCAAAGGATCAAATGGAGAACGAACAGGGACGAACGAGACGAACTTGGTCCAAAGAATGCCCAAAGATGAAATGGGAGGATGTAGAGGGACGAACGAGACGAACTTGGTCCAAAGAATGCCCAAGGATGAAACGGGCGAAAAGGGCCAAACGAGACGAACGTGGTCCAAAGAATGCCATAGGATCAAATGGGAGGACGAACGAGACCAACTTGGTACAAAGAATGCCAAAGGATCAAATGGGGGACGAACGAGACGAACTTTGTCCAAAGAATGCCCAAATGATAAAATGGGAAGACGAACGTGACGAACTTGGTACAAAGAATTCCCAAGGATCAAATGGGAGGACGTAGAGGGAGGAACAAGACGAAATTGGTCCAAAGAATGCCCAAAGGATCAAATGGGAGGACGAACAGGGACGAACGAGACGAACTTGGTCCAAAGAATGTCAAAGGATCAAATGGGAGGACGAAGAGGGACGAAGGAGACGAACTTGGTCCAAAGAATACCAAAGGATCAAATTGGAGGACGAACATGACGAACTTGTTGCAAAGAATGCCCAAGGATCAAATTGGAAGACGAACAGGGACGAACGAGACAAACTTGGTCCAAAGAATGCCAATGGATCAAATGGGAGGACGTAGAGGGACGAACGAGATGAACTTGGTCCAAAGAATGCCAATGGATCAAATGGAGGACGAAGAGGGACGAACGAGACGAACTTGGTCCAAAGAATGCCCAAAGATGAAATGGGAGCATGTAGAGGGACGAACGAGACGAACTTGGTCCAAAGAATGCCCAAGGATGAAACGGGCGAAAAGGGCCAAACGAGACGAACGTGGTCCAAAGAATGCCATAGGATCAAATGGGAGGACGAACGAGACCAACTTGGTACAAAGAATGCCAAAGGATCAAATGGGGGACGAACGAGACGAACTTTGTCCAAAGAATGCCCAAATGATAAAATGGGAAGACGAACGTGACGAACTTGGTACAAAGAATTCCCAAGGATCAAATGGGAGGACGTAGAGGGAGGAACAAGACGAAATTGGTCCAAAGAATGCCCAAAGGATCAAATGGGAGGACGAACAGGGACGAACGAGACGAACTTGGTCCAAAGAATGTCAAAGGATCAAATTGGAGGACGAACGTGACGAACTTGTTGCAAAGAATGCCCAAGGATCAAATTGGAAGACGAACAGGGACGAACGAGACGAACTTGGTCCAAAGAATGCCCAAGGATGAAACGGGCGAAAAGGGCCAAACGAGACGAACGTGGTCCAAAGAATGCCATAGGATCAAATGGGAGGACGAACGAGACCAACTTGGTACAAAGAATGCCAAAGGATCAAATGGGGGACGAACGAGACGAACTTTGTCCAAAGAATGCCCAAATGATAAAATGGGAAGACGAACGTGACGAACTTGGTACAAAGAATTCCCAAGGATCAAATGGGAGGACGTAGAGGGAGGAACAAGACGAAATTGGTCCAAAGAATGCCCAAAGGATCAAATGGGAGGACGAACAGGGACGAACGAGACGAACTTGGTCCAAAGAATGTCAAAGGATCAAATGGGAGGACGAAGAGGGACGAAGGAGACGAACTTGGTCCAAAGAATGCCAAAGGATCAAATTGGAGGACGAACGTGACGAACTTGTTGCAAAGAATGCCCAAGGATCAAATTGGAAGACGAACAGGGACGAACGAGACAAACTTGGTCCAAAGAATGCCAATGGATCAAATGGGAGGACGTAGAGGGACGAACGAGATGAACTTGGTCCAAAGAATGCCAATGGATCAAATGGAGGACGAAGAGGGACGAACGAGACGAACTTGGTCCAAAGAATGCCCAAAGATGAAATGGGAGGATGTAGAGGGACGAACGAGACGAACTTGGTCCAAAGAATGCCCAAGGATGAAACGGGCGAAAAGGGCCAAACGAGACGAACGTGGTCCAAAGAATGCCATAGGATCAAATGGGAGGACGAACGAGACCAACTTGGTACAAAGAATGCCAAAGGATCAAATGGGGGACGAACGAGACGAACTTTGTCCAAAGAATGCCCAAATGATAAAATGGGAAGACGAACGTGACGAACTTGGTACAAAGAATTCCCAAGGATCAAATGGGAGGACGTAGAGGGAGGAACAAGACGAAATTGGTCCAAAGAATGCCCAAAGGATCAAATGGGAGGACGAACAGGGACGAACGAGACGAACTTGGTCCAAAGAATGTCAAAGGATGAAATGGGAGGACGAAGAGGGACGAAGGAGACGAACTTGGTCCAAAGAATGCCAAAGGATCAAATTGGAGGACGAACGTGACGAACTTGTTGCAAAGAATGCCCAAGGATCAAATTGGAAGACGAACAGGGACGAACGAGACAAACTTGGTCCAAAGAATGCCAATGGATCAAATGGGAGGACGTAGAGGGACGAACGAGATGAACTTGGTCCAAAGAATGCCAATGGATCAAATGGAGGACGAAGAGGGACGAACGAGACGAACTTGGTCCAAAGAATGCCCAAAGATGAAATGGGAGGATGTAGAGGGACGAACGAGACGAACTTGGTCCAAAGAATGCCCAAGGATGAAACGGGCGAAAAGGGCCAAACGAGACGAACGTGGTCCAAAGAATGCCATAGGATCAAATGGGAGGACGAACGAGACCAACTTGGTACAAAGAATGCCAAAGGATCAAATGGGGGACGAACGAGACGAACTTTGTCCAAAGAATGCCCAAATGATAAAATGGGAAGACGAACGTGACGAACATGGTACAAAGAATTCCCAAGGATCAAATGGGAGGACGTAGAGGGAGGAACAAGACGAAATTGGTCCAAAGAATGCCCAAAGGATCAAATGGGAGGACGAACAGGGACGAACGAGACGAACTTGGTCCAAAGAATGTCAAAGGATCAAATGGGAGGACGAAGAGGGACGAAGGAGACGAACTTGGTCCAAAGAATGCCAAAGGATCAAATTGGAGGACGAACATGACGAACTTGTTGCAAAGAATGCCCAAGGATCAAATTGGAAGACGAACAGGGACGAACGAGACAAACTTGGTCCAAAGAATGCCAATGGATCAAATGGGAGGACGTAGAGGGACGAACGAGATGAACTTGGTCCAAAGAATGCCAATGGATCAAATGGAGGACGAAGAGGGACGAACGAGACGAACTTGGTCCAAAGAATGCCCAAAGATGAAATGGGAGGATGTAGAGGGACGAACGAGACGAACTTGGTCCAAAGAATGCCCAAGGATGAAACGGGCGAAAAGGGCCAAACGAGACGAACGTGGTCCAAAGAATGCCATAGGATCAAATGGGAGGACGAACGAGACCAACTTGGTACAAAGAATGCCAAAGGATCAAATGGGGGACGAACGAGACGAACTTTGTCCAAAGAATGCCCAAATGATAAAATGGGAAGACGAACGTGACGAACTTGGTACAAAGAATTCCCAAGGATCAAATGGGAGGACGTAGAGGGAGGAACAAGACGAAATTGGTCCAAAGAATGCCCAAAGGATCAAATGGGAGGACGAACAGGGACGAACGAGACGAACTTGGTCCAAAGAATGTCAAAGGATCAAATGGGAGGACGAAGAGGGACGAAGGAGACGAACTTGGTCCAAAGAATGCCAAAGGATCAAATTGGAGGACGAACGTGACGAACTTGTTGCAAAGAATGCCCAAGGATCAAATTGGAAGACGAACAGGGACGAACGAGACGAACTTGGTCCAAAGAATGCCCAAGGATGAAACGGGCGAAAAGGGCCAAACGAGACGAACGTGGTCCAAAGAATGCCATAGGATCAAATGGGAGGACGAACGAGACCAACTTGGTACAAAGAATGCCAAAGGATCAAATGGGGGACGAACGAGACGAACTTTGTCCAAAGAATGCCCAAATGATAAAATGGGAAGACGAACGTGACGAACTTGGTACAAAGAATTCCCAAGGATCAAATGGGAGGACGTAGAGGGAGGAACAAGACGAAATTGGTCCAAAGAATGCCCAAAGGATCAAATGGGAGGACGAACAGGGACGAACGAGACGAACTTGGTCCAAAGAATGTCAAAGGATCAAATGGGAGGACGAAGAGGGACGAAGGAGACGAACTTGGTCCAAAGAATGCCAAAGGATCAAATTGGAGGACGAACGTGACGAACTTGTTGCAAAGAATGCCCAAGGATCAAATTGGAAGACGAACAGGGACGAACGAGACAAACTTGGTCCAAAGAATGCCAATGGATCAAATGGGAGGACGTAGAGGGACGAACGAGATGAACTTGGTCCAAAGAATGCCAATGGATCAAATGGAGGACGAAGAGGGACGAACGAGACGAACTTGGTCCAAAGAATGCCCAAAGATGAAATGGGAGGATGTAGAGGGACGAACGAGACGAACTTGGTCCAAAGAATGCCCAAGGATGAAACGGGCGAAAAGGGCCAAACGAGACGAACGTGGTCCAAAGAATGCCATAGGATCAAATGGGAGGACGAACGAGACCAACTTGGTACAAAGAATGCCAAAGGATCAAATGGGGGACGAACGAGACGAACTTTGTCCAAAGAATGCCCAAATGATAAAATGGGAAGACGAACGTGACGAACTTGGTACAAAGAATTCCCAAGGATCAAATGGGAGGACGTAGAGGGAGGAACAAGACGAAATTGGTCCAAAGAATGCCCAAAGGATCAAATGGGAGGACGAACAGGGACGAACGAGACGAACTTGGTCCAAAGAATGTCAAAGGATCAAATGGGAGGACGAAGAGGGACGAAGGAGACGAACTTGGTCCAAAGAATGCCAAAGGATCAAATTGGAGGACGAACGTGACGAACTTGTTGCAAAGAATGCCCAAGGATCAAATTGGAAGACGAACAGGGACGAACGAGACAAACTTGGTCCAAAGAATGCCAATGGATCAAATGGGAGGACGTAGAGGGACGAACGAGATGAACTTGGTCCAAAGAATGCCAATGGATCAAATGGAGGACGAAGAGGGACGAACGAGACGAACTTGGTCCAAAGAATGCCCAAAGATGAAATGGGAGGATGTAGAGGGACGAACGAGACGAACTTGGTCCAAAGAATGCCCAAGGATGAAACGGGCGAAAAGGGCCAAACGAGACGAACGTGGTCCAAAGAATGCCATAGCATCAAATGGGAGGACGAACGAGACCAACTTGGTACAAAGAATGCCAAAGGATCAAATGGGGGACGAACGAGACGAACTTTGTCCAAAGAATGCCCAAATGATAAAATGGGAAGACGAACGTGACGAACTTGGTACAAAGAATTCCCAAGGATCAAATGGGAGGACGTAGAGGGAGGAAAAAGACGAAATTGGTCCAAAGAATGCCCAAAGGATCAAATGGGAGGACGAACAGGGACGAACGAGACGAACTTGGTCCAAAGAATGTCAAAGGATCAAATGGGAGGACGAAGAGGGACGAAGGAGACGAACTTGGTCCAAAGAATGCCAAAGGATCAAATTGGAGGACGAACGTGACGAACTTGTTGCAAAGAATGCCCAAGGATCAAATTGGAAGACGAACAGGGACGAACGAGACAAACTTGGTCCAAAGAATGCCAATGGATCAAATGGGAGGACGTAGAGGGACGAACGAGACGAACTTGGTCCAAAGAATGCCAATGGATCAAATGGAGGACGAAGAGGGACGAACGAGACGAACTTGGTCCAAAGATTGCCCAAGGATGAAATGGGAGGACGAAAAGGGACGAACGATACGAACTTGGTCCAAAGAATGCCAAAGGATCAAATGGGAGACGAACGGGACGAACTTGGTCCAAACAATGCCCAAGGATCAAATGGGAGGACGTAGAGGTACGAACGAGACGAACTTGGTCCAAAGAATGCCCAAAGGATCAAATGGGAGGACGAACGGGGACGAACGAGACGAACTTGGTCCAAAGAATACCCATGGATGAAATGGGAGGACGAAAAGGGACGAACGAGACGAACTTGGTCCAAAGAATGCCAAAGGATCAAATGGGAGGACGAAGAGGGACGAAGGAGACGAACTTGGTCCAAAGAATGCCAAGGGATCAAATGGGAGGACGAACGTGACGAACTTGGTACAAAGAATGCACAAGGATCAAATGGAAGCACGTAGAGGGACGAACGAGACGAACGTGGTCCAAAGATTGCCCAAGGATGAAATAGGAGGACGAAGAGGGACGAAGGAGACGAACTTGGTCCAAAGAATGCCCAAGGATCAAATGGGAGGACGTAGACGGACGAACGAGACGAACTTGGTCCAAATAATGCCCAAAGGATCAAATCGGAGAACGAACAGGGACGAACGAGACGAACGTGGTCCAAAGAATGCCAAAGGATCATTTGGGAGGACGAACGAGACCAACTTGCTACAAAGAATGCCCAAGGATCAAATGGGAGGACGAAGAGGGACGAACGAGACGATCTTTGTCCAAAGAATGCCAAAGGATCAAATGGGGGACGAACGGGACGAACATTGTCCGAAGAATGCCCAAAGGATCAAATGGGACGACGAACGTGACGAACTTGGTACAAAGAATTCCCAAGGATCAAATGGGAGGACGTAGAGGGAGGTACGAGACGAACTTGGTCCAAAGAATGCTAAAGGATCAAATGGGGGACGAACGGGACTAACTTGGTCCAAAGAATGCGCAAGGATCAAATGGGAGGACGTAGAGGGACGAACGAGACGAACTTGGTCCAAAGAATCCCAAAGGATGAAATGGGAGGACGAACAGGGACGAACGAGACGAACTTGGTCCAAAGAATGTCAAAGGATCAAATGGGAGGACGAAGAGGGACGAAGGAGATGAACTTGGTCCAAAGAATGCCAAAGGATCAAATGGGAGGACGAACGTGACGAACTTGGAACAAAGAATGCCCAAGGATCAAATGGGAGGACGAACAGGGACGAACGAGACGAACTTGGTCCAAAGAATGCCAATGGATCAAATGGGAGGACGTAGAGGGACGAAGGAGACGAACTTGGTCCAAACAATGCCAAAGGATCAAATGGGAGGACGAACGTGACGAACTTGGTACAAAGAATGCCCAAGGATCAAATGGGAGGACGAACAGGGACGAACGAGACGAACTTAGTCCAAAGAATTCCAATGTATCAAATGGGAGGACGTAGAGGGACGAACGAGACGAACTTGGTCCAAAGAATGCCAATGGATCAAATGGAGGACGAAGAGGGACGAACGACACGAACTTGTTCCAAAGAATGTCAAAGGATCAAATGCGAGGACGAAGGGGGGCGAAGGAGACGAGCTTGGTCCAAAGAATGCCAAAGGATCAAATGGGAGGACGAACGAGACCAACTTGCTACAAAGAATGCCAAAGGATCAAATGGGAGGACGAAGAGGGACGAACGAGACGAACTTGGTCCAAAGATTGCCCAAAGGATCAAATGGAGAACGAACAGGGACGAACGAGACGAACTTGGTCCAAAGAATGCCCAAAGATGAAATAGGAGGATGTAGAGGGACGAATGAGACTAACTTGGTCCAAAGAATGCCCAAGGATGAAATGGGAGGACGAACAGGGACGAACGAGACGAACTTGGTCCAAAGAATGCCAATGGATCAAATGGGAGGACGTAGAGGGATGAAGGAGACGAACTTGGTCCAAACAATGCCAAAGGATCAAATGGGAGGACGAACGTGACGAACTTGGTACAAAGAATGCCCAAGGATCAAATGGGAGGACGAAGAGGGACGAACGAGACGAACTTGGTCCAAAGAATGCCCAAAGATGAAATAGGAGGATGTAGAGGGACGAATGAGACGAACTTGGTCCAAAGAATGCCCAAGGATGAAATGGGAGGACGAAAAGGGTCAAATGAGACGAACGTGGTCCAAAGAATGCCAAAGGATCAAATGGGAGGACGTACGAGACCAACTTGGTACAAAGAATGCCAAAGGATCAAATGGGAGGACGAAGAGGGATGAATGAGACGAACTTGGTCCAAAGAATGCCCAAAGGATCAAATGGGATGACGAACGTGACGAACTTGGTACAAAGAATTCCCAAGGATCAAATGGCAGGACGTAGAGGGAGGAACGAGACGAACTTGGTCCAAAGAATGCCCAAAGGATCAAATGGGAGGACGAACAGGGACGAACGAGACGAACTTGGTCCAAAGAAAGTCAATGGATCAAATGGGAGGACGAAGAGGGACGAAGGAGACGAACTTGGTCGAAAGAATGCCAAAGGATCAAATTGGAGGACGAACGTGACGAACTTGGTACAAAGAATGCCCAAGGATCAAATGGGAGGACGAACAGGGACGAACGAGACAAACTTGGTCCAAAGAATGCCAATGGATCAAATGGGAGGACGTAGAGGGACGAACGAGACGAACTTGGTCCAAAGAATGCCAATGGATCAAATGGAGGAGGAAGAGGGACGAACGAGACGAACTTGGTCCAAAGATTGCCCAAGGATGAAATGGGAGGACGAAAAGGGACGAACGAGACGAACTTGGTCCAAAGAATGCCAAAGGATCAAATGGGGGACGAACGGGACGTACTTGGTCCAAAGATTGCCCAAGGGTCAAATGGGAGGACGTAGAGGTACGAACGAGACGAACTTGGTCCAAAGAATGCCAATGGATCAAATGGGAGGACGTAGAGGGATGAACGAGACGAACTTGGTCCAAAGAATGCCAATGGATCAAATGGAGGACGAAGAGGGACGAACGAGACGAACTTGGTCCAAAGAATGTCAAAGGATCAAATGCGAGGACGAAGGGGCACGAAGGAGACGAACTTGGTCCAAAGAATGCCAAAGGAACAAATGGGAGGACGAACGAGACCAACTTGCTACAAAGAATGCCAAAGGCTCATATGGGAGGACGAAGAGGGACGAACAAGACGAACTTGGTCCAAAGATTGCCAAAGGATCAAATGGGAGGACGTAGAGGGACGAACGAGACGAACTTGGTCCGAAGAATGCAAAAGGATCAAATGGGAGGACGAACGTGACGAACTTGGTACAAAGAATGCCCAAGGATCAAATGGGAGCACGTAGAGGGACGAACGAGACGAACTTGGTCCAAAGAATGCCAAAGGATCAAATGGAGGACGAAAAGGGACGAACGAGACGAACTTTGTCCAAAGAATGTCAAACGATCAAATGGGAGGACGAAGAGGGACGAAGGAGACGAACTTGGTCCAAAGAATGCCAAAGGATCAAATGGGAGGACGAACATGACGAACTTGGTACAAAGAATGCCAAAGGATCAAATGGGAGGACGAAGAGGGACGAACGAGACAAAACTTGGTCCAAAGAATGCCAATGGATCAAATGGGAGGACGAAGAGGGACGACGGAGACGAACTTGGTCCAAAGAATGCCAAAGGATCAAATGGGAGGACGAACGTGACGAACTTGGTACCAAGAATGCGCAAGGATCAAATGGAAGCATGTAGAGCGACGAACGAGACGAACGTGGTCCAAAGATTGCCCAAGGATGAAATACGAGGACGAAAAGGGACGAACGATACGAACTTGGTCCAAAGAAAGCCAAAGGATCAAATGGGGGACGAACGGGACGAACTTGGTCCGAAGAATGCCCAAGGATCAAATAGGAGGGCGTAGAGGTACAAACGAGACGAACTTGGTCCAAAAAATGCCCAAAGGATCAAATGGGAGAACGAAGAGGGACGAAGGAGACGAACTTGGTCCAAAGAATGCCCAAGGATCAAATGGGAGGACGAACGAGACCAACTTGCTACAAAGAATGCCAAAGGATCAAATGGGAGGACGAAGAGGGACGAACAAGACGAACTTGGTCCAAAGATTGCCCAAGGATGAAATGGGAGGACGAAAAGGGACGAACGACACGAACTTGGTCCAAAGAATGTCAAAGGAACAAATTGGAGGACGAAGATGAACGAAGGAGACGAACTTGGTCCAAAGAATGCCAAAGGATCAAATGGGAGGACGAACGTGACGAACTTGGTACAAAGAATGCCCAAGGATCAAATGTGATGAGGACATGGAGGTCCAAGAAGCCATTCAAAGCCTAGGAGGCCCAATGACTAGGGCAATGTCAAGAAGGGTCCAAGAAGGCTTAGTCCAATTCATGACTAAGGCAATTTCCAACATGGACAAAAGAGTAATTGCACCAAAGACCATGCTTGTCATCCAAGCCATGGAGGAGGCGCAACACTCATGAACCTGCCATGTTATTTTGTTTTAAATAAAGTGCATGTGACCAATTGATTTATTTGGGACCAAAGCACTAAGTTGTTTAATTCCTTGTTTAATTTTTGGTGTGTTTAATCCACTTTAAGTGGTTGCTTGAATAAAAGCAAGAGGGACTCAATGAAGGCTGCATGGTGGGCGCTTAAATGAAGTCAAGGAAGACAAAGTGAATCAGATCACATCAAGGCAAGAAGGAGTTACACAAGACAAAGAATTCATAGCAATCAAGACAAAGGCATGAATGCTCCAAACACCACATTAAAAGTGTAACAGCCATGGTGGCTGCATTGAGGAGGAGTTAAGCGCATATTGAAGGCCATGGAACCAGCCAACTCAATGGGAGTTCTTAGGATTCCTTGCACCATTAGTGAGGGACTTGAAGAACAATCAAAGAGGGCATCCAAGAGAAGGAAGGGGGGCGCATATTGATGGCTGGACAGCAGCCTTATTCATGGTTTTTCATCAGATTCCTTGCACATTAAAAAGCTAGGGAGCAGCCATATAATTGCTTGTAATTACTTGTTAATTCTAGCCTAGGATTCTCTTGTTTTGGGCGCATAAGAAGGGCTGGATGACAGCCAACTTAATTCTTGTAATTGCTCCTTAATGAGCACCTAGGATTCCTTGTAAGCCTTGAAAGACATAGCCAAGTCTGCACTTGTAATTCAGACCAGCTCCCTCCCTATATAAAGGGGCGCATGGCACATGGAAAGGCAACTTTGATTTTGAGCAAAAACATTACCTTGTGTAATTGAGTCCTTACTCTTTGGTTCTGGATTGAACCAGACTTTGATCTTACCAAGAATCCTTTCTTGTGGTGATCCTCATTTCCATAGGCTTATCCTTGTCTTGGATTAGACCAAGGTGGCGCCCCTTGCCTCCCATCCATTCTTCTTGTTCTTTGTTTTACAATCTGCTCTCTTGTTTGCTTGTTATAACAAGAACTCTTATTCTTCACTTCCATTTTGTTCACTTGTTCTTATTCTGCTCACTTGTTCTTGTTAAAATAAGAACAATCATTTCTTGCTATTCTTTCTTAAAGATCAAAAATCACTAGTTCTAAGTCACAACCAGAATCTAAGTGGTGAATTCAAGTCATTGGCCAAATTGTTACAACAAGGAGGCCATCATTTGGCATCAAAGCTTTGGTTCGAATTGTTACAAAAAGAAACCCAAGTTTATCTAATCTTATCTTTGTGTTCTGATTTCTAGTTTTTGAAAAAAAAAAAAAAAAAAAAGGCTGCGAAAATTCAAAAGAAAAAAAAATATTTGTGTTTTGAATTCTGGTTGTGTTTTGTTCTTGCTGCACTTTGATTCCTATTTTTTTTCTCAATTTTGTTCTTTGAGTGAGTTCTAATTTGTTCTAGTTCTCACAATTTTTGTTCAGTTTCTTTTGTTTCTTGTTTTTACCTTTGTTACTCTAAGCTATTTTGGTGTGTGGATTATTATTTTGATTGGTTTCTTGTGTTGTTTCACTTTCTGGTTTCTCTAAAGAACTAAAAGAGTTATGGATCCTCAAAATCGTTTACTTTTAGAAGCCCTCACGGCAAAAATGAGTGAACTATTAAAACAAGAGTTGGTAGGTATCAATGAGAGAATTGATCAATTGGAAAACTCACAAAACAATAGTGATGGGGAGGATCGGAGGAGAAGGCGTGATGATAATAGAGAAGAGAGGTTGAGTGGTATAAAAATAAAAGTACCACAGTTTGTTGGAAGGAATGATCCCGAGGCGTATTTAGAATGGGAAACTAAAATTGAACAAATTTTTTCCTGTTATAATTACACTGATCTTCAAAAGGTGCAGGTTGCTTCTATTGAATTTACAGATTATGCCTTGGTGTGGTGGGATCAATTGGTGAAGGAAAGGAGAAGGTACAATGAGCAACCCATTGCCACATGGGAGGAGATGAAAAGGCTCATGAGAAGGAGATTCGTCCCATCTTATTACAACAGAGAGTTGCACAACAAGTTACAGCGACTCACCCAAGGTAATAAGAGTGTAGATGAGTACTTTAAGGAGATGGAGGTGGCGAAAATTAGAGCAAATGTGGAGGAGGATGAAGAAGCAACCATGGCCAGATTCTTGCATGGTCTAAATCGTGACATTAGTGATATAGTGGAACTACAACACTATGTCCAATTGGACGATTTGGTACATCAAGCCACAAAGGTAGAACAACAACTCAAAAGGAAGGGCCAAATAAGAAGAAGCACTACCACTTCCAATTGGAAGAATCACCCAAAGAATGAAGGTGCCTCATCATCCAAAGAAGCCACGGCTGATCCAAAAGGTAAAAACACTATAACTAGTCCTTCTCAAAATTCAACTAACCGGGCTGTTAAGTGTTTCAAGTGCCAAGGCTTAGGACACATTGCATCTCAATGTCCTACCAAGAGAATTATGATGGTAGAGGAGGTTGAGGAGGAAGAGGAAGAGGGCGAAGAGTATGAAGAGGGTGGTGAAGAGGAGGAGGCCCAAATACCAAGTGGAGAGTTGCTTATGATGAAGAGGGTGCTAGAAGCCATGGTCAAGGAAGAAGAGGCAACTCAAAGGGAAAACATTTTTCACTCAAGATGCCTCATAAAAGGCAAGGTATGTTCCCTTATTATTGATGGTGGGAGTTGTACAAATGTTGCTAGTACAAGGTTAGTTTCCAAACTGCAAATAGAAACTAAACCCCACCCCAAGCCATATAAGCTTCAATGGCTTGTTAATGATGTTGAGATGGTTGTGGACAAGCAAGTAGAAATTTCTTTTTCAATTGGTAAATATGAGGATGTGGCTGTTTGTGATGTTGTACCAATGGAGGCCAGCCATGTGTTGTTGGGAAGGCCTTGGCAATTTGACAAGAAAGCAAGTCATGAAGGGCACACCAACAAATATTTCTTTGTTCATCATGGCAAAAGAATTGTATTGGCTCCTTTGAGCCCAAGTGAGGTGAGAGATGATCAAAAGAAATTGAGAGAAAAATGTGAAAAAGAAAAAGAAATAGAAAAAGAAAAAGAAGAAAAAGAAAAGATCGCCAAAGAAAAAGAGAGAAAAAAGAGTGACAAAAAGAAAAATGAAGAAAAGAAAGAAAGCTTGATGGCGACAAAAGGAGAGGTTAAAGAAGCTTTTGTCACAAACCAGCCCCTATATTTGCTTTATAGCAAAGAGGTGGCCTTGTTGGAAAATTTACCTAACACCAAAGAATTGCCAAAATGCATAGATTTTCTTTTGCAGGAATTTGAGGACTTGTTTCCTAAGGAGGTACCAAGTGGGCTGCCGCCTTTGAGAGGGATTGAGCACCACATTGATCTCATCCCAGGCGCCACTTTGCCTAATAGGCCAGCCTACCGGAGCAACCCCCAACAAACGCAAGAGATACAAAAGCAAGTGGCTGAATTGGTAAGTAAAGGTTGGGTAAGAGAAAGCTTAAGTCCTTGTGCTGTCCCTGTTATTTTAGTCCCTAAGAAAGATGGTAGCTGGAGAATGTGCACTGATTGTAGAGCTGTTAACAATATTACTGTTAAGTATAGGCATCCTATTCCAAGATTAGATGACTTGCTTGATGAATTGTTTGGTGCATGCTTGTTCTCTAAAATTGATTTGAAAAGTGGGTACCATCAAATTAGGATAAGGGAAGGGGATGAATGGAAAACTGCTTTCAAAACAAAGTATGGTTTATATGAGTGGTTAGTTATGCCTTTTGGTTTAACAAATGCACCTAGCACTTTCATGAGATTAATGAACCATGTTTTGAGAGAATTCTTGGGTAAATTTGTTGTTGTATATTTTGATGATATCTTGATATATAGCAAAAATTTAGAAGACCATTGCATTCATCTAAGGGCTGTTTTGAATGTGCTAAGAAAAGAAAACTTGTTTGCAAATTTGGAAAAATGTGTTTTTTGCACGAAACAAGTTATTTTTCTAGGCTTTGTTATAAGCTCTCAAGGAGTGCATGTGGATGAAGCAAAGGTGAAGGCAATCCAAGAATGGCCCACACCCAAAAATGTGACTGAGGTAAGAAGCTTTCATGGTTTAGCAAGTTTCTATAGGAGGTTTGTTAAGGACTTTAGTACTATTGCTGCACCTCTTAATGAAATTGTTAAAAAGGAAGTTGGTTTTAAATGGGGTGAGAAGCAAGAACAAGCTTTTTCAATTCTTAAAGAAAAGCTCACCCAAGCACCAATTCTAGCATTGCCTAATTTTTCAAAATCTTTTGAAATTGAGTGTGATGCTTCCAATGTTGGAATTGGGGCTGTTTTAATGCAAGAAGGACATCCAATTGCTTATTATAGTGAGAAATTAAAAGGGGCTGCCCTAAATTACTCAACTTATGATAAGGAATTGTATGCCTTAATAAGGGCATTGCAAACATGGCAACATTACTTGCTGCCAAAAGAATTTGTCATTCATAGTGATCATGAGTCCTTGAAGTACTTAAAAGGACAAGGTAAGTTGAACAAGAGGCATGCTAAATGGATTGAATTTTTGGAGCAATTTCCTTATGTGATTAAGCACAAGAAGGGTAAGGCAAATGTTGTGGCTGATGCATTATCAAGAAGGTATGCATTACTCTCTACTCTTGAAACTAAAGTTTTTGGTCTTGAGCACATTAAGGAATTGTATGAGCATGATCTTGATTTTTCTGAAAAATATGTTGATTGTGTGCATGCTGCCCATAATGGATTTTTTAGGCACAATGATTATTTGTTTAAAGAGAAAAGGTTGTGTGTGCCAAAAGGATCCATTAGAGACCTCTTGGTCAAAGAGGCGCATGAGGGGGGGTTAATGGGACACTTTGGTGTTCCTAAAACTTTGGAATTTTTACAAGAACATTTTTATTGGCCTCACATGAAAGTTGATGTGCAAAAGTATTGTGAAAGGTGTATTGTTTGCAAAAAGGCCAAATCCAAAGTTTTACCCCATGGTTTGTATACTCCTTTACCTGTTCCTGAATATCCTTGGATTGACCTTTCCATGGACTTTGTTTTGGGGCTGCCAAGAACAAAGACTGGAAAAGATTCTATTTTTGTTGTTGTGGACAGGTTCTCAAAAATGGCACACTTCATCCCTTGCAAAAAGGTGGATGATGCTTGCCACATTGCTGATTTGTTCTTCAAAGAGGTGGTGCGCCTACATGGCCTACCAAAGAGTATAGTGTCCGATCGTGACGCTAAGTTTCTAAGCCACTTCTGGAGAACTTTGTGGGGTAAGGTGGGAACTAAGTTACTATTCTCTACAACTTGTCATCCCCAAACTGATGGGCAAACTGAGGTAGTAAACAGAACTCTCTCTACTCTTTTAAGGGCTGTGCTTTCAAAGAATTTGAAAATGTGGGAAACATGGCTGCCCCATGTTGAATTTGCTTATAATAGGGCTGTCCATAGTACTACAAATCATTCCCCATTTGAGATTGTGTATGGTTATAATCCTTTGACTCCTCTTGATTTGTTACCTTTACCTAACACATCTCTTTTGAAGCATAAAGATGGCAAAGCCAAAGCTGAATTTGTGAAAAGTTTGCATGAGAAAATTAAATTGCAAATTGCAAAGAAGAATGAAAGCTATGCCAAAAACGCCAATAAAGGGCGCAAACGGGTTATCTTTGAACCCGGAGATTGGGTTTGGATCCATATGAGAAAGGAAAGGTTTCCTTCACAAAGGAAATCTAAATTAATGCCTAGGGGCGATGGCCCTTTCCAAGTAATTGCCAAAGTTAATGATAATGCTTACAAGATTGACCTTCCTGGTGAGTATGGTGTTAGTGCCACTTTCAATGTTGCTGACTTGTCTCCTTTTGATGTAGGTGATGAAGACTTCAATTCGAGGTCGAATTCTTTTCAAGAGGGGGCGAATGATGAGGACATGGAGGTCCAAGAAGCCATTCAAAGCCTAGGAGGCCCAATGACTAGGGCAATGTCAAGAAGGGTCCAAGAAGGCTTAGTCCAATTCATGACTAAGGCAATTTCCAACATGGACAAAAGAGTAATTGCACCAAAGACCATGCTTGTCATCCAAGCCATGGAGGAGGCGCAACACTCATGAACCTGCCATGTTATTTTGTTTTAAATAAAGTGCATGTGACCAATTGATTTATTTGGGACCAAAGCACTAAGTTGTTTAATTCCTTGTTTAATTTTTGGTGTGTTTAATCCACTTTAAGTGGTTGCTTGAATAAAAGCAAGAGGGACTCAATGAAGGCTGCATGGTGGGCGCTTAAATGAAGTCAAGGAAGACAAAGTGAATCAGATCACATCAAGGCAAGAAGGAGTTACACAAGACAAAGAATTCATAGCAATCAAGACAAAGGCATGAATGCTCCAAACACCACATTAAAAGTGTAACAGCCATGGTGGCTGCATTGAGGAGGAGTTAAGCGCATATTGAAGGCCATGGAACCAGCCAACTCAATGGGAGTTCTTAGGATTCCTTGCACCATTAGTGAGGGACTTGAAGAACAATCAAAGAGGGCATCCAAGAGAAGGAAGGGGGGCGCATATTGATGGCTGGACAGCAGCCTTATTCATGGTTTTTCATCAGATTCCTTGCACATTAAAAAGCTAGGGAGCAGCCATATAATTGCTTGTAATTACTTGTTAATTCTAGCCTAGGATTCTCTTGTTTTGGGCGCATAAGAAGGGCTGGATGACAGCCAACTTAATTCTTGTAATTGCTCCTTAATGAGCACCTAGGATTCCTTGTAAGCCTTGAAAGACATAGCCAAGTCTGCACTTGTAATTCAGACCAGCTCCCTCCCTATATAAAGGGGCGCATGGCACATGGAAAGGCAACTTTGATTTTGAGCAAAAACATTACCTTGTGTAATTGAGTCCTTACTCTTTGGTTCTGGATTGAACCAGACTTTGATCTTACCAAGAATCCTTTCTTGTGGTGATCCTCATTTCCATAGGCTTATCCTTGTCTTGGATTAGACCAAGGTGGCGCCCCTTGCCTCCCATCCATTCTTCTTGTTCTTTGTTTTACAATCTGCTCTCTTGTTTGCTTGTTATAACAAGAACTCTTATTCTTCACTTCCATTTTGTTCACTTGTTCTTATTCTGCTCACTTGTTCTTGTTAAAATAAGAACAATCATTTCTTGCTATTCTTTCTTAAAGATCAAAAATCACTAGTTCTAAGTCACAACCAGAATCTAAGTGGTGAATTCAAGTCATTGGCCAAATTGTTACAACAAGGAGGCCATCATTTGGCATCAAAGCTTTGGTTCGAATTGTTACAAAAAGAAACCCAAGTTTATCTAATCTTATCTTTGTGTTCTGATTTCTAGTTTTTGAAAAAAAAAAAAAAAAAAAAAGGCTGCGAAAATTCAAAAGAAAAAAAAATATTTGTGTTTTGAATTCTGGTTGTGTTTTGTTCTTGCTGCACTTTGATTCCTATTTTTTTTCTCAATTTTGTTCTTTGAGTGAGTTCTAATTTGTTCTAGTTCTCACAATTTTTGTTCAGTTTCTTTTGTTTCTTGTTTTTACCTTTGTTACTCTAAGCTATTTTGGTGTGTGGATTATTATTTTGATTGGTTTCTTGTGTTGTTTCACTTTCTGGTTTCTCTAAAGAACTAAAAGAGTTATGGATCCTCAAAATCGTTTACTTTTAGAAGCCCTCACGGCAAAAATGAGTGAACTATTAAAACAAGAGTTGGTAGGTATCAATGAGAGAATTGATCAATTGGAAAACTCACAAAACAATAGTGATGGGGAGGATCGGAGGAGAAGGCGTGATGATAATAGAGAAGAGAGGTTGAGTGGTATAAAAATAAAAGTACCACAGTTTGTTGGAAGGAATGATCCCGAGGCGTATTTAGAATGGGAAACTAAAATTGAACAAATTTTTTCCTGTTATAATTACACTGATCTTCAAAAGGTGCAGGTTGCTTCTATTGAATTTACAGATTATGCCTTGGTGTGGTGGGATCAATTGGTGAAGGAAAGGAGAAGGTACAATGAGCAACCCATTGCCACATGGGAGGAGATGAAAAGGCTCATGAGAAGGAGATTCGTCCCATCTTATTACAACAGAGAGTTGCACAACAAGTTACAGCGACTCACCCAAGGTAATAAGAGTGTAGATGAGTACTTTAAGGAGATGGAGGTGGCGAAAATTAGAGCAAATGTGGAGGAGGATGAAGAAGCAACCATGGCCAGATTCTTGCATGGTCTAAATCGTGACATTAGTGATATAGTGGAACTACAACACTATGTCCAATTGGACGATTTGGTACATCAAGCCACAAAGGTAGAACAACAACTCAAAAGGAAGGGCCAAATAAGAAGAAGCACTACCACTTCCAATTGGAAGAATCACCCAAAGAATGAAGGTGCCTCATCATCCAAAGAAGCCACGGCTGATCCAAAAGGTAAAAACACTATAACTAGTCCTTCTCAAAATTCAACTAACCGGGCTGTTAAGTGTTTCAAGTGCCAAGGCTTAGGACACATTGCATCTCAATGTCCTACCAAGAGAATTATGATGGTAGAGGAGGTTGAGGAGGAAGAGGAAGAGGGCGAAGAGTATGAAGAGGGTGGTGAAGAGGAGGAGGCCCAAATACCAAGTGGAGAGTTGCTTATGATGAAGAGGGTGCTAGAAGCCATGGTCAAGGAAGAAGAGGCAACTCAAAGGGAAAACATTTTTCACTCAAGATGCCTCATAAAAGGCAAGGTATGTTCCCTTATTATTGATGGTGGGAGTTGTACAAATGTTGCTAGTACAAGGTTAGTTTCCAAACTGCAAATAGAAACTAAACCCCACCCCAAGCCATATAAGCTTCAATGGCTTGTTAATGATGTTGAGATGGTTGTGGACAAGCAAGTAGAAATTTCTTTTTCAATTGGTAAATATGAGGATGTGGCTGTTTGTGATGTTGTACCAATGGAGGCCAGCCATGTGTTGTTGGGAAGGCCTTGGCAATTTGACAAGAAAGCAAGTCATGAAGGGCACACCAACAAATATTTCTTTGTTCATCATGGCAAAAGAATTGTATTGGCTCCTTTGAGCCCAAGTGAGGTGAGAGATGATCAAAAGAAATTGAGAGAAAAATGTGAAAAAGAAAAAGAAATAGAAAAAGAAAAAGAAGAAAAAGAAAAGATCGCCAAAGAAAAAGAGAGAAAAAAGAGTGACAAAAAGAAAAATGAAGAAAAGAAAGAAAGCTTGATGGCGACAAAAGGAGAGGTTAAAGAAGCTTTTGTCACAAACCAGCCCCTATATTTGCTTTATAGCAAAGAGGTGGCCTTGTTGGAAAATTTACCTAACACCAAAGAATTGCCAAAATGCATAGATTTTCTTTTGCAGGAATTTGAGGACTTGTTTCCTAAGGAGGTACCAAGTGGGCTGCCGCCTTTGAGAGGGATTGAGCACCACATTGATCTCATCCCAGGCGCCACTTTGCCTAATAGGCCAGCCTACCGGAGCAACCCCCAACAAACGCAAGAGATACAAAAGCAAGTGGCTGAATTGGTAAGTAAAGGTTGGGTAAGAGAAAGCTTAAGTCCTTGTGCTGTCCCTGTTATTTTAGTCCCTAAGAAAGATGGTAGCTGGAGAATGTGCACTGATTGTAGAGCTGTTAACAATATTACTGTTAAGTATAGGCATCCTATTCCAAGATTAGATGACTTGCTTGATGAATTGTTTGGTGCATGCTTGTTCTCTAAAATTGATTTGAAAAGTGGGTACCATCAAATTAGGATAAGGGAAGGGGATGAATGGAAAACTGCTTTCAAAACAAAGTATGGTTTATATGAGTGGTTAGTTATGCCTTTTGGTTTAACAAATGCACCTAGCACTTTCATGAGATTAATGAACCATGTTTTGAGAGAATTCTTGGGTAAATTTGTTGTTGTATATTTTGATGATATCTTGATATATAGCAAAAATTTAGAAGACCATTGCATTCATCTAAGGGCTGTTTTGAATGTGCTAAGAAAAGAAAACTTGTTTGCAAATTTGGAAAAATGTGTTTTTTGCACGAAACAAGTTATTTTTCTAGGCTTTGTTATAAGCTCTCAAGGAGTGCATGTGGATGAAGCAAAGGTGAAGGCAATCCAAGAATGGCCCACACCCAAAAATGTGACTGAGGTAAGAAGCTTTCATGGTTTAGCAAGTTTCTATAGGAGGTTTGTTAAGGACTTTAGTACTATTGCTGCACCTCTTAATGAAATTGTTAAAAAGGAAGTTGGTTTTAAATGGGGTGAGAAGCAAGAACAAGCTTTTTCAATTCTTAAAGAAAAGCTCACCCAAGCACCAATTCTAGCATTGCCTAATTTTTCAAAATCTTTTGAAATTGAGTGTGATGCTTCCAATGTTGGAATTGGGGCTGTTTTAATGCAAGAAGGACATCCAATTGCTTATTATAGTGAGAAATTAAAAGGGGCTGCCCTAAATTACTCAACTTATGATAAGGAATTGTATGCCTTAATAAGGGCATTGCAAACATGGCAACATTACTTGCTGCCAAAAGAATTTGTCATTCATAGTGATCATGAGTCCTTGAAGTACTTAAAAGGACAAGGTAAGTTGAACAAGAGGCATGCTAAATGGATTGAATTTTTGGAGCAATTTCCTTATGTGATTAAGCACAAGAAGGGTAAGGCAAATGTTGTGGCTGATGCATTATCAAGAAGGTATGCATTACTCTCTACTCTTGAAACTAAAGTTTTTGGTCTTGAGCACATTAAGGAATTGTATGAGCATGATCTTGATTTTTCTGAAAAATATGTTGATTGTGTGCATGCTGCCCATAATGGATTTTTTAGGCACAATGATTATTTGTTTAAAGAGAAAAGGTTGTGTGTGCCAAAAGGATCCATTAGAGACCTCTTGGTCAAAGAGGCGCATGAGGGGGGGTTAATGGGACACTTTGGTGTTCCTAAAACTTTGGAATTTTTACAAGAACATTTTTATTGGCCTCACATGAAAGTTGATGTGCAAAAGTATTGTGAAAGGTGTATTGTTTGCAAAAAGGCCAAATCCAAAGTTTTACCCCATGGTTTGTATACTCCTTTACCTGTTCCTGAATATCCTTGGATTGACCTTTCCATGGACTTTGTTTTGGGGCTGCCAAGAACAAAGACTGGAAAAGATTCTATTTTTGTTGTTGTGGACAGGTTCTCAAAAATGGCACACTTCATCCCTTGCAAAAAGGTGGATGATGCTTGCCACATTGCTGATTTGTTCTTCAAAGAGGTGGTGCGCCTACATGGCCTACCAAAGAGTATAGTGTCCGATCGTGACGCTAAGTTTCTAAGCCACTTCTGGAGAACTTTGTGGGGTAAGGTGGGAACTAAGTTACTATTCTCTACAACTTGTCATCCCCAAACTGATGGGCAAACTGAGGTAGTAAACAGAACTCTCTCTACTCTTTTAAGGGCTGTGCTTTCAAAGAATTTGAAAATGTGGGAAACATGGCTGCCCCATGTTGAATTTGCTTATAATAGGGCTGTCCATAGTACTACAAATCATTCCCCATTTGAGATTGTGTATGGTTATAATCCTTTGACTCCTCTTGATTTGTTACCTTTACCTAACACATCTCTTTTGAAGCATAAAGATGGCAAAGCCAAAGCTGAATTTGTGAAAAGTTTGCATGAGAAAATTAAATTGCAAATTGCAAAGAAGAATGAAAGCTATGCCAAAAACGCCAATAAAGGGCGCAAACGGGTTATCTTTGAACCCGGAGATTGGGTTTGGATCCATATGAGAAAGGAAAGGTTTCCTTCACAAAGGAAATCTAAATTAATGCCTAGGGGCGATGGCCCTTTCCAAGTAATTGCCAAAGTTAATGATAATGCTTACAAGATTGACCTTCCTGGTGAGTATGGTGTTAGTGCCACTTTCAATGTTGCTGACTTGTCTCCTTTTGATGTAGGTGATGAAGACTTCAATTCGAGGTCGAATTCTTTTCAAGAGGGGGCGAATGATGAGGACATGGAGGTCCAAGAAGCCATTCAAAGCCTAGGAGGCCCAATGACTAGGGCAATGTCAAGAAGGGTCCAAGAAGGCTTAGTCCAATTCATGACTAAGGCAATTTCCAACATGGACAAAAGAGTAATTGCACCAAAGACCATGCTTGTCATCCAAGCCATGGAGGAGGCGCAACACTCATGAACCTGCCATGTTATTTTGTTTTAAATAAAGTGCATGTGACCAATTGATTTATTTGGGACCAAAGCACTAAGTTGTTTAATTCCTTGTTTAATTTTTGGTGTGTTTAATCCACTTTAAGTGGTTGCTTGAATAAAAGCAAGAGGGACTCAATGAAGGCTGCATGGTGGGCGCTTAAATGAAGTCAAGGAAGACAAAGTGAATCAGATCACATCAAGGCAAGAAGGAGTTACACAAGACAAAGAATTCATAGCAATCAAGACAAAGGCATGAATGCTCCAAACACCACATTAAAAGTGTAACAGCCATGGTGGCTGCATTGAGGAGGAGTTAAGCGCATATTGAAGGCCATGGAACCAGCCAACTCAATGGGAGTTCTTAGGATTCCTTGCACCATTAGTGAGGGACTTGAAGAACAATCAAAGAGGGCATCCAAGAGAAGGAAGGGGGGCGCATATTGATGGCTGGACAGCAGCCTTATTCATGGTTTTTCATCAGATTCCTTGCACATTAAAAAGCTAGGGAGCAGCCATATAATTGCTTGTAATTACTTGTTAATTCTAGCCTAGGATTCTCTTGTTTTGGGCGCATAAGAAGGGCTGGATGACAGCCAACTTAATTCTTGTAATTGCTCCTTAATGAGCACCTAGGATTCCTTGTAAGCCTTGAAAGACATAGCCAAGTCTGCACTTGTAATTCAGACCAGCTCCCTCCCTATATAAAGGGGCGCATGGCACATGGAAAGGCAACTTTGATTTTGAGCAAAAACATTACCTTGTGTAATTGAGTCCTTACTCTTTGGTTCTGGATTGAACCAGACTTTGATCTTACCAAGAATCCTTTCTTGTGGTGATCCTCATTTCCATAGGCTTATCCTTGTCTTGGATTAGACCAAGGTGGCGCCCCTTGCCTCCCATCCATTCTTCTTGTTCTTTGTTTTACAATCTGCTCTCTTGTTTGCTTGTTATAACAAGAACTCTTATTCTTCACTTCCATTTTGTTCACTTGTTCTTATTCTGCTCACTTGTTCTTGTTAAAATAAGAACAATCATTTCTTGCTATTCTTTCTTAAAGATCAAAAATCACTAGTTCTAAGTCACAACCAGAATCTAAGTGGTGAATTCAAGTCATTGGCCAAATTGTTACAACAAGGAGGCCATCAAAATGGGAGGACGAACAGGGACGAACGAGACGAACTTGGTCGAAAGAATGCCAATGGATCAAATGGGGGACGAAGGGGACTAACTTGGTCCAAAGAATGCGCAAGGATCAAATGGGAGGACGTAGAGGGACGAACGAGACGAACTTGGTCCAAAGAATGCCAAAGGATCAAATGGGAGGACGAACGTGACGAACTTGGTACAAAGAATGCCCAAGGATCAAATGGGAGCACGCAGAGGGACGAACGAGACGAACTTGGTCGAAAGAATGCCAAAGGATCAAATGGAGGATGAAAAGGGACGAACGAGACGAACTTTGTCCAAAGAATGTCAAACGATCAAATGGGAGGACGAAGAGGGACGAAGGAGACGAACTTGGTCCAAAGAATGCCAATGGATCAAATGGGAGGACGTAGAGGGATGAACGAGACGAACTTGGTCCAAAGAATGCCAATGGATCAAATGGAGGACGAAGAGGGACGAACGAGACGAACTTGGTCCAAAGAATGTCAAAGGATCAAATGCGAGGACGAAGGGGCACGAAGGAGACGAACTTGGTCCAAAGAATGCCAAAGGAACAAATGGGAGGACGAACGAGACCAACTTGCTACAAAGAATGCCAAAGGCTCATATGGGAGGACGAAGAGGGACGAACAAGACGAACTTGGTCCAAAGATTGCCAAAGGATCAAATGGGAGGACGTAGAGGGACGAACGAGACGAACTTGGTCCGAAGAATGCAAAAGGATCAAATGGGAGGACGAACGTGACGAACTTGGTACAAAGAATGCCCAAGGATCAAATGGGAGCACGTAGAGGGACGAACGAGACGAACTTGGTCCAAAGAATGCCAAAGGATCAAATGGAGGACGAAAAGGGACGAACGAGACGAACTTTGTCCAAAGAATGTCAAACGATCAAATGGGAGGACGAAGAGGGACGAAGGAGACGAACTTGGTCCAAAGAATGCCAAAGGATCAAATGGGAGGACGAACATGACGAACTTGGTACAAAGAATGCCAAAGGATCAAATGGGAGGACGAAGAGGGACGAACGAGACAAAACTTGGTCCAAAGAATGCCAATGGATCAAATGGGAGGACGAAGAGGGACGACGGAGACGAACTTGGTCCAAAGAATGCCAAAGGATCAAATGGGAGGACGAACGTGACGAACTTGGTACCAAGAATGCGCAAGGATCAAATGGAAGCATGTAGAGCGACGAACGAGACGAACGTGGTCCAAAGATTGCCCAAGGATGAAATACGAGGACGAAAAGGGACGAACGATACGAACTTGGTCCAAAGAAAGCCAAAGGATCAAATGGGGGACGAACGGGACGAACTTGGTCCGAAGAATGCCCAAGGATCAAATAGGAGGGCGTAGAGGTACAAACGAGACGAACTTGGTCCAAAAAATGCCCAAAGGATCAAATGGGAGAACGAAGAGGGACGAAGGAGACGAACTTGGTCCAAAGAATGCCCAAGGATCAAATGGGAGGACGAACGAGACCAACTTGCTACAAAGAATGCCAAAGGATCAAATGGGAGGACGAAGAGGGACGAACAAGACGAACTTGGTCCAAAGATTGCCCAAGGATGAAATGGGAGGACGAAAAGGGACGAACGACACGAACTTGGTCCAAAGAATGTCAAAGGAACAAATTGGAGGACGAAGATGAACGAAGGAGACGAACTTGGTCCAAAGAATGCCAAAGGATCAAATGGGAGGACGAACGTGACGAACTTGGTACAAAGAATGCCCAAGGATCAAATGGGAGGACGAACAGGGACGAACGAGACGAACTTGGTCGAAAGAATGCCAATGGATCAAATGGGGGACGAAGGGGACTAACTTGGTCCAAAGAATGCGCAAGGATCAAATGGGAGGACGTAGAGGGACGAACGAGACGAACTTGGTCCAAAGAATGCCAAAGGATCAAATGGGAGGACGAACGTGACGAACTTTGTCCAAAGAATGCCAAAGGATCAAATGGGACGACGAACGTGACAAATTGGTACAAAGAATGCCCAAGGATCAAATGGGAGCACGCAGAGGGACGAACGAGACGAACTTGGTCGAAAGAATGCCAAAGGATCAAATGGAGGATGAAAAGGGACGAACGAGACGAACTTTGTCCAAAGAATGTCAAACGATCAAATGGGAGGACGAAGAGGGACGAAGGAGACGAACTTGGTCCAAAGAATGCCAAAGGATCAAATAGGAGGACGAACATGAAGAACTTGGTACAAAGAATGCCAAAGGATCAAATGGGAGGACGAAGAGGGACGAACGAGAGGAACTTTGTCCAAAGAATGCCAAAGGATCAAATGGGGGACGAACGAGACGAACTTTGTCCAAAAAATGCCCAAAGGATCAAATGGGACGACGAACGTGACGAACTTGGTACAAAGAATTCCCTAGGATCAAATGTGAGGACGTAGAGGGAGGAACGAGACGAACGTGGTCCAAAGAATGCCCAAAGGATCAAATGGGAGGACGAACAGGGACGAACGAGACGAACTTGGTCCAATGAATGCCAAAGGTTCAAATGGGAGGACGAACGAGACGAACTTGGTACAAAGAATGCCAAAGGATCAAATGGGAGGACGAAGAGGGACGAACGAGATGAACTTGGTCCAAAGATTGCCCAAGGATGAAATGGGAGGACGAAAAGGGACGAACGAGACGAACATGGTCCAAAGAATGTCAAAGGAACAAATTGGAGGACGAAGATGAACGAAGGAGACGAACTTGGTCCAAAGAATGCCAAAGGAATAAATGGGAGGACGAACGTGACGAACTTGGTACAAAGAATGCCCAAGGATCAAATGGTAGGACGAACAGGGACGAACGAGACGAACTTGGTCCAAAGAATGCCAATGGATCAAATGGGAGGGCGTAGAGGGACGAACGAGACGAACTTGGTCGAAAGAATGCCAAAGGATCAAATGGAGGACGAAAAGGGACGAACGAGATGAACTTGGTCCAAAGAATGTCAAAGGATCAAATGGGAGGACGTAGAGGGACGAAGGAGACGAACTTGGTCCAAACAATGCCAAAGGATCAAATGGGAGGACGAACGTGACGAACTTGGTACAAAGAATGCCCAAGGATCAAATGGGAGGACGAACAGGGACGAACGAGACGAATTTGTTCCAAAGAATGCCAATGGATCAAATGGGAGGACGTAGAGGGACGAAGGAGACGAACTTGGTCCAAAGAATGCCAAAGGATCAAATGGGAGGACGAACGTGACGAACTTGGCACAAAGAATGCCCAAGGATCAAAAGGGATCACGTAGAGGGACGAACGAGACGAACTTGGTCGAAAGATTGCCAAAGGATCAAATGGAGGACGAACGTGACGAACTTGGTACAAAGAATGCCAAAGGATCAAATGGGAGGACGAAGAGGGACGAACGAGATGAACTTTGTCCAAAGAATGCCAAAGGATCAAATGGGGGACGAACGAGACGAACTTTGTCCAAAAAATGCCCAAAGGATCAAATGGGACGACGAACGTGACGAACTTGGTACAAAGAATTCCCTAGGATCAAATGTGAGGACGTAGAGGAAGGAACGAGACGAACGTGGTCCAACGAATGCCCAAAGGATCAAATGGGAGGACGAACAGGGACGAACGAGACGAACTTGGTCCAAAGAATGCCAAAGGTTCAAATGGGAGGACGAACGAGACGAACTTGGTACAAAGAATGCCAAAGGATCAAATGGGAGGACGAAGAGGGACGAACGAGACGAACTTGGTCCAAAGATTGCCCAAGGATGAAAAGGAAGGACGAAAAGGGACGAACGAGACGAACTTGGTCCAAAGAATGTCAAAGGAACAAATTGGAGGACGAAGATGAACGAAGGAGTCGAACTTGGTCCAAAGAATGCCAAAGGATCAAATGGGAGGACGAACGTGACGAACTTGGTACAAAGAATGCCCAAGGATCAAATGGGAGGACGAACAGGGACGAACGAGACGAACTTGGTCCAAAGAATGCCAATGTGATGGCCTCCTTGTTGTAACAACTTGGCCAATGACTTGAATTCACCACTTAGATTCTGGTTGTGACTTAGAACTAGTGATTTTTGATCTTTAAGAAAGAATAGCAAGAAAGGATTGTTCTTATTTTAACAAGAACAAGTGAGCAGAATAAGAACAAGTGAACAAAATGGAAGTGAAGAATAAGAGTTCTTGTTATAACAAGCAAACAAGAGAGCAGATTGTAAAACAAAGAACAAGAAGAATGGATGGGAGGCAAGGGGCGCCACCTTGGTCTAATCCAAGACAAGGATAAGCCTATGGAAATGAGGATCACCACAAGAAAGGATTCTTGGTAAGATCAAAGTCTGGTTCAATCCAGAACCAAAGAGTAAGGACTCAATTACACAAGGTAATATTTTTGCTCAAAATCAAAGTTGCATTTCCATGTGCCATGCGCCCCTTTATATAGGGAGGGGGCTGGTCTGATCACAAGGTAAGGACTTAGCCTATGCCATTCAAGGCTTACAAGGAATCCTAGGTGCTCATTAAGGAGCAATTACAAGCAATAAGATGGCTGCCAACCAGCCCCTCCTATGCGCCTACCAACCAAGGAATCCTAGGCTAGAATTAATCAAGCAATTACAAGGCAATTACATGTAATTATATGGCTGCTCCCTAGCTTTTTAATGTGCAAGGAATCTGATGAAAAACCATGAATATGGCTGCTGTCCAGCCATCAGAAATGCGCCCCCCTCCTTTCTCTTGGATGCCCTCTTTGATTGTTCTTCAAGTCCCTCACTAATGGTGCAAGGAATCCTAAGAACTCCCATTGAGTTGGCTGGTTCCATGGCCTTCAATATGCGCTTAACTCCTCCTCAATGCAGCCACCATGGCTGTTACACTTTTAATGTGGTGTTTGGAGCATTCATGCCTTTGTCTTGATTGCTATGAATTCTTTGTCTTGTGTAACTCCTTCTTGCCTTGATGAGCTTTGATTCACTTTGTCTTCCTTGACTTCATTTAAGCGCCCACCATGCAGCCTTCATTAAGTCCCTCTTGCTTTTATTCAAGCATCCACTTAAAGTGGATTAAACACACCAAAAATTAACAAGGAATTAAATAACTTAGTGCCTTGGTCCCAAATAAATCAATTGGTCACATGCACTTTATTTAAAACAAAATAACATGGCTGGTTTCATGAGTGTTGCGCCTCCTCCATAGCTTGGATGACAAGCATGGTCTTTGGTGCAATTACTTCTTTGTCCATGTTGGAAATTGTCTTAGTCATGAATTGGACTAAGCCTTCTTGGACCTTTCTTGACATTGCCCTAGTCATTGGGCCTCCTAGGCTTTGAATGGCTTCTTGGACCTCCATGTCCTCATCACAATGGATCAAATGGGAGGACGTAGAGGGACGAACGAGACGAACTTGGTCCAAAGAATGTCAAAGGATCAAATGGGAGGACGTAGAGGGACGAAGGAGACGAACTTGGTCCAAACAATGCCAAAGGATCAAATGGGAGGACGAACGTGACGAACTTGGTACAAAGAATGCCCAAGGATCAGATGGGAGGACGAATAGGGACGAACGAGACGAATTTGACCTAAAGAATGCCAATGGATCAAATGGGAGGACGTAGAGGGACGAAGGAGACGAACTTGGTCCAAACAATGCCAAAGGATCAAATGGGAGGACGAACGTGACGAACTTGGTACAAAGAATGCCCAAGGATCAAATGGGAGGACGAACAGGGACGAACGAGACGAACTTGGTCCAAAGAATGCCAATGGATCAAATGGGAGGACGTAGAGGGAGGAACGAGACGAACTTGGTCCAAAGAATGCCAGTGGATCAAATGGAGGACGAACGTGATGAACTTGGTACAAAGAATGCCCAAGGATCAAATGGGAGCACGTAGAGGGACGAACGAGACGAACTCGGTCCAAACAATGCCAAAGGATCAAATGGGAGGACGAACGTGACGAACTTGGTACAAAGAATGCCCAAGGATCAAATGGGAGGACGAACAGGGACGAATGAGACGAATTTGTTCCAAAGAATGCCAATGGATCAAATGGGAGGACGTAGAGGGACGAAGGAGACGAACTTGGTCCAAAGAATGCCAAAGGATCAAATGGGAGGACGAACGTGACGAACTTGGTACAAAGAATGCCCAAGGATCAAATGGGAGCACGTAGAGGGACGAACGAGACGAATTTGGTCCAAAGAATGCCAAAGGATCAAATTGAGGACGAAAAGGGACGAACGAGACAAACTTTGTCCAAAGAATGTTAAACGATCAAATGGGAGGACGAAGAGGGACGAAGGAGACAAACTTGGTCCAAAGAATGCCGAAGGATCAAATGGGAGGACGAAGAGGGACGAAAGAGACGAATTTGTTCCAAAGAATGCCCAAGGATCAAATGGGAGCACGTAGAGGGACGAACGAGACGATCTCGGTCCAAACAATGCCAAAGGATCAAATGGGAGGACGAACGTGACGAACTTGGTACAAAGAATGCCCAAGGATCAGATGGGAGGACGAATAGGGACGAACGAGACGAATTTGGGCCAAAGAATGCCAATGGATCAAATGGGAGGACGTAGAGGGACGAAGGAGACGAACTTGGTCCAAACAATGCCAAAGGATCAAATGGGAGGACGAACGTGACGAACTTGGTACAAAGAATGCCCAAGGATCAAATGGGAGGACGAACAGGGACGAACGAGACGAACTTGGTCCAAAGAATGCCAATGGATCAAATGGGAGGACGTAGAGGGAGGAACGAGACGAACTTGGTCCAAAGAATGCCAGTGGATCAAATGGAGGACGAACGTGATGAACTTGGTACAAAGAATTCCCAACGATCAAATGGGAGCACGTAGAGGGACGAACGAGACGGACTCGGTCCAAACAATGCGAAAGGATCGAATGGGAGGACGAACGTGACGAACTTGGTCCAAAGAATGCCCAAAAATCAAATGGAAGGACGAAAAGGGACGAACGAGACGAACTTGGCCCAAAGAATGCCAAAGGATCAAATGGGAGGACGAACGTGACGAACTTGGTACAAAGAATGCCCAATGATCAAATGGGAGCACGTAGAGGGACGAACGAGACGAATTTGGTCCAAAGAATGCCAAAGGATCAAATTGAGGACGAAAAGGGACGAACGAGACGAACTTTGTCCAAAGAATGTTAAACGATCAAATGGGAGGACGAAGAGGGACGAAGGAGACAAACTTGGTCCAAAGAATGCCGAAGGATCAAATGGGAGGACGAACATGACGAACTTGGTACAAAGAATGCCCAAGGATCAAATGGGAGGACGTAGAGGGACGAACGAGACGAACTTGGTCAAAAGAATGCCCAAAGGATCAAATGGTTGGACGAAGAGGGACGAAAGAAATGACCTTGGTCCAAAGAATGCCAAAGGATCAAATGGGAGGACGAACGTGACGAACTTGGTACAAAGAATGCCCAAGGATCAAATGGGAGCACGTAGAGGGACGAACGAGACGAACGAGACGAACTTGGTCGAAAGAATGCCAAAGGATCAAATGGAGGACGAAAAGGGACGAACGAGACGAACTTTGTCCAAAGAATGTCAAACGGTCAAATGGGAGGACGAAGAGGGACGAAGGAGACAAACTTGGTCCAAAGAATGCCGAAGGATCAAATGGGAGGATGAACATGAGGAACTTGGTACAAAGAATGCCCAAGGATCAAATGGGAGCACGTAGAGGGACGAACGAGACGAACTTGGTCCAAAGAATGCCCAAAGGATCAAATGGGAGGACGAACAAGGACGAACGAGATGAACTTAGTCCGAAGAATGCCTAAAGGATCAAATGGGAGGATGTAGAAGGATGAACGAGACAAACTTGGTACAAAGAATGCCCAAGGATGACATGGGAGGACGAAAAGGGACGAACGACACGAACTTGGTCCAAAGAATGAACAAAGGATCAAATGGGAGAACGAATAGGGACGAACGAGACGAACTTGGTCCAAAGAAAGGACGAACAGGGACGAACGAGACGAACTTGGTCCAAAGAATGCCCAAAGATCAAATGGGAGGACGAAAAGGGACGAACGAGACGAACTTGGTCCAAAGAATGCCCAAAGGATCAAATGGGAGGACGAACAACGACGAACGAGACGAACTTGGTCCAAAGAATGCACAAAGATCAAATGGGAGGACGAAAACGGACGAACGAGACGAACTTGGTCCAAAGAATGCCAAAGCATCAAATGGGAGGACGTAGAGGGACTAACGAGACGAACTTGGTCCAATGAATGTCCAAAGGATCAATTGGGAGGACGAACAGGGACGAACGAGACGAACTTGGTCCAAAGAATGCCCAAAGATCAAATTGGAGGACGAAAAGGGACGAACGAGACGAACTTGGTCCAAAGAATGCCAAAGGATCAAATGGAAGGACGAAGAGGGACGAAACAGACGAACTTGGTCCAAAGAATCCCAAAGGATCAAATAGGAGGACGAACGTGTCGAACTTGGTACAAAGAATGCCCAAGGATCAAATGGGAGCACGTAGAGGGACGAACGAGACGAACTTGGTCCAAAGAATGCCCAAAGGATCAAATGGGAGGACGAACAAGGACGAACGAGACGAACTTGGTCCAAAGAATGCACAAAAATCAAATGGGAGGACGAAAACGGACGAACGAGACGAACTTGGTCCAAAGAATGCCAAAGGATCAAATGGAAGGACGAAGAGGGACGAAACAGACGAACTTGGTCCAAAGAATGCCAAAGGATCAAATAGGAGGACGAACGTGACGAACTTCGTACAAAGAATGCCCAAGGATCAAATGGGAGCACGTAGAGGGACGAACGAGACGAACTTGGTCGAAGGAATGATAAAGGATGAAATGGAGGACGAAAAGGGGCGAACGAGACGAACTTTGTCCAAAGAATGTTAAACGATCAAATGGGAGGACGAAGAGGGACGAAGCAGACGAACTTGGTCCAAAGAATGCCCAAGGATCAAATGGGAGGACGTAGAGCGACGAACGAGACGAACTTAGTCCGAAGAATACCTAAAGGATCAAATGGGAGGATGTAGAAGGACGAACGAGACGAACTTGGTCAAAAGAATGCCCAAGGATGACATGGGAGGACGAAAAGGGACGAACGAGACAAACTTGGTCCAAAGAATGCTAAAGGATCAAATGGGCGGACGAAGAGGGACGAAGGAGACGAACTTGGTCCAAAGAATGCCCAAGGATCAAATGGGAGGACGTAGAGGGACGAACGACACGAACTTGGTCCAAAGAATGCCCAAAGGATCAAATGGGAGAACGAATAGGGACGAACGAGACGAACTTGGTCCAAAGAAAGGACGAACAGGGACGAACGAGTCGAACTTGGTCCAAAGAATGCCCAAAGATCAAATGGGAGGACGAAAAGGGACGAAAGAGACGAACTTGGTCCAAAGAATGCCCAAAGGATCAAATGGGAGGACGAACAAGGACGAACGAGACGAACTTGGTCCAAAGAATGCCCAAAGGATCAAATGGGAGGACGAACAAGGACGAACGAGACGAACTTGTTCCAAAGAATGCACAAAGATCAAATGGGAGGACGAAAACGGACGAACGAGACGAACTTGGTCCAAAGAATGCCAAAGCATCAAATGGGGGGACGTAGAGGGACTAACGAGACGAACTTGGTCCAATGAATGTCCAAAGGATCAATTGGGAGGACGAACAGGGACGAACGAGACGAACTTGGTCCAAAGAATTCCCAAAGATCAAATTGGAGGACGAAAAGGGACGAACGAGACGAACTTGGTCCAAAGAATGCCAAAGGATCAAATGGAAGGACGAAGAGGGACGAAACAGACGAACTTGGTCCAAAGAATGCCAAAGGATCAAATAGGAGGACGAACGTGACGAACTTCGTACAAAGAATGCCCAAGGATCAAATGGGAGCACGTAGAGGGACGAACGAGACGAACTTGGTCGAAAGAATGCCAAAGGATGAAATGGAGGACGAAAAGGGACGAACGAGACGAACTTTGTCCAAAGAATGTTAAACGATCAAATGGGAGGACGAAGAGGGACGAAGCAGACGAACTTAGTCCAAAGAATGCCCAAGGATCAAATGGGAGGACGTAGAGCGACGAACGAGATGAACTTAGTCCGAAGAATGCCTAAAGGATCAAATGGGGGGATGTAGAAGGACGAACGAGACGAACTTGGTCAAAAGAATGCCCAAGGATGACATGGGAGGGCGAAAAGGGACGAACGAGACAAACTTGGTCCAAAGAATGCCAAAGGATCAAATGGGCGGACGAAGAGGGACGAAGGAGACGAACTTGGTCCAAAGAATGCCCAAGGATCAAATGGGAGGACGTAGAGGGACGAACGACACGAACTTGGTCCAAAGAATGCCCAAAGGATCAAATGGGAGAACGAATAGGGACGAACGAGACGAACTTGGTCCAAAGAATGCCCAAAGATGAAATGGGAGGATGTACAGGGACGAACGAGATGAACTTGGTCCAAAGAATGCCCAAGGATGAAATCGGAGGACGAAAAGGGACGAACGACACGAACGTGGTCCAAAGAATGCCAAAGGATCAAATGGGAGGACGAACGAGACCGACTTGGTACAAAGAATGCCAAAGGATCAAATGGGAGGACGAAGAGGGACGAACGAGACGAACTTGGTCCAAAGAATGCCAAAGGATCACATGGGGGACGAACGAGACGAACTTGGTCCAAAGAATGCCCAAAGGATCAAATGGGACGACGTAGAGGGACGAACGACACGAACTTGGTCCAAAGAATGCCCAAAGGATCAAATGGGAGAACGAATAGGGACGAACGAGACGAACTTGGTCCAAAGAATGCCCAAAGATGAAATGGGAGGATGTACAGGGACGAACGAGATGAACTTGGTCCAAAGAATGCCCAAGGATGAAATCGGAGGACGAAAAGGGACGAACGACACGAACGTGGTCCAAAGAATGCCAAAGGATCAAATGGGAGGACGAACGAGACCGACTTGGTACAAAGAATGCCAAAGGATCAAATGGGAGGACGAAGAGGGACGAACGAGACGAACTTGGTCCAAAGAATGCCAAAGGATCACATGGGGGACGAACGAGACGAACTTGGTCCAAAGAATGCCCAAAGGATCAAATGGGACGACGAACGTGACGAACTTAGTACAAAGAATTCCCAAGGATCAAATGGGAGGACGTAGAGGGAGGAACGAGACGAACTTGGTCCAAAGAATGCCCAAAGGATCAAATGGGAGGACGAACAGGGATGAACGAGACGAACTTGGTCCAAAGAATGCCCAAAGATCAAATGGGAGGACGTAGAGGGACGAACGACACGAACATGGTCCAAAGAATGCCCAAAGGATCAAATGGGAGAACGAAGAGGGACGAACGAGACGAACTTGGTCAAAAGAATGCCCAAAGGATGAAATGGGAGGACGAACAGGGACGAACAAGACGAACTTGGTCCAAAGAATGCCCAAAGATCAAATGGGAGGACGAAAAAAGACGAACGAGATGAACTTGGTCCAAAGAATGCACAAAGGATCAAATGGGACGACAAACAGGGACGAACGAGACGAACTTGGTCCAAAGAATGCCCAAAGATCAAATGGGAGGACGAAGAGGGACGAACGACACGAACTTGGTCCAAAGAATGCCCAAAGGATCAAATGTGAGAACGAATAGGGACGAACGAGACGAACTTGGTCCAAAGAAAGGACGAACTGGGACGAACGAGACGAACTTGGTCCGAAGAATGCCCAAAGATCAAATGGGAGGACGAAAAGGGACGAACGAGACGAACTTGGTCCAAAGAATGCCCAAAGGATCAAATGGGAGGACGTAGAGGGACTAACGAGACGAACTTGGTCCAAAGAATGCGCAAAGAACAAATGGGAGGACGAAAAGGGAGGAACGAGACGAACTTGGTCCAAAGAATGCGAAAGGATCAAATGGGAGGACGAAGAGGGACGAAAGAGACGAACTTGGTCCAAAGAATGCCAAATGATCAAATGGGAGGACAAACGTGACGAACTTGGTACAAAGAATGCCCAAGGATCAAATGGGAGCACGTAGAAGGACGAACGAGACGAACTTGGTCGAAAGAATGCCAAAGGATGAAATGGAGGACGAAAAGGGACGAACGAGACGAACTTTGTCCAAAGAATGTTAAACGATCAAATGGGAGGACGAAGAGGGACGAAGGAGACGAACTTGGTCCAAAGAATGCCAAAGGATCAAATGGGAGGACGAACATGACGAACTTGGTACAAAGATTGCCGAAGGATCAAATGGGAGGACGTAGAGGGACGAACGAGACGAACTTGGTCCAAAGAATGCCCAAAGGATCAAATGGGAGGAAGAACAAGGACGAACGAGACGAACTTAGTCCGAAGAGTGCCTAAAGGATCAAATGGGAGGATGTAGAAGGACGAACGAGACGAACTTGGTCAAAAGAATGCCCAAGGATGACATGGGAGGACGAAAAGGGACGAACGAGACAAACTTGGTCCAAAGAATGCCAAAGGATCAAATGGGCGGACGAAGAGGGACGAAGGAGACGAACTTGGTCCAAAGAATGCCCAAGGATCAAATGGGAGGACGTAGAGGGACGAACGACACGAACTTGGTCCAAAGAATGCCCAAAGGATCAAATGGGAGAACGAATAGGGACGAACGAGACGAACTTGGTCCAAAGAATGCCCAAAGATGAAATGGGAGGATGTACAGGGACGAACGAGATGAACTTGGTCCAAAGAATGCCCAAGGATGAAATCGGAGGACGAAAAGGGACGAACGACACGAACGTGGTCCAAAGAATGCCAAAGGATCAAATGGGAGGACGAACGAGACCGACTTGGTACAAAGAATGCCAAAGGATCAAATGGGAGGACGAAGAGGGACGAACGAGACGAACTTGGTCCAAAGAATGCCAAAGGATCACATGGGGGACGAACGAGACGAACTTGGTCCAAAGAATGCCCAAAGGATCAAATGGGACGACGAACGTGACGAACTTAGTACAAAGAATTCCCAAGGATCAAATGGGAGGACGTAGAGGGAGGAACGAGACGAACTTGGTCCAAAGAATGCCCAAAGGATCAAATGGGAGGACGAACAGGGATGAACGAGACGAACTTGGTCCAAAGAATGCCCAAAGATCAAATGGGAGGACGTAGAGGGACGAACGACACGAACATGGTCCAAAGAATGCCCAAAGGATCAAATGGGAGAACGAAGAGGGACGAACGAGACGAACTTGGTCAAAAGAATGCCCAAAGGATGAAATGGGAGGACGAACAGGGACGAATAAGACGAACTTGGTCCAAAGAATGCCCAAAGATCAAATGGGAGGACGAAAAAAGACGAACGAGATGAACTTGGTCCAAAGAATGCCCAAAGGATCAAATGGGACGACAAACAGGGACGAACGAGACGAACTTGGTCCAAAGAATGCCCAAAGATCAAATGGGAGGACGAAGAGGGACGAACGACACAAACTTGGTCCAAAGAATGCCCAAAGGATCAAATGTGAGAACGAATAGGGACGAACGAGACGAACTTGGTCCAAAGAAAGGACGAACAGGGACGAACGAGACGAACTTCGTCCGAAGAATGCCCAAAGATCAAATGGGAGGACGAAAAGGGACGAACGAGACGAACTTGGTCCAAAGAATGCCCAAAGGATCAAATGGGAGGACGTAGAGGGACTAACGAGACGAACTTGGTCCAAAGAATGCGCAAAGAACAAATGGGAGGACGAAAAGGGAGGAACGAGACGAGCTTGGTCCAAAGAATGCGAAAGGATCAAATGGGAGGACGAAGAGGGACGAAAGAGACGAACTTGGTCCAAAGAATGCCAAATGATCAAATGGGAGGACAAACGTGACGAACTTGGTACAAAGAATGCCCAAGGATCAAATGGGAGCACGTAGAGGGACGAACGAGACGAACTTGGTCGAAAGAATGCCAAAGGATGAAATGGAGGACGAAAAGGGACGAACGAGACGAACTTTGTCCAAAGAATGTTAAACGATCAAATGGGAGGACGAAGAGGGACGAAGGAGACGAACTTGGTCCAAAGAATGCCAAAGGATCAAATGGGAGGACGAACATGACGAACTTGGTACAAAGATTGCCCAAGGATCAAATGGGAGGACGTAGAGGGACGAACGAGACGAACTTGGTCCAAAGAATGCCCAAAGGATCAAATGGGAGGAAGAACAAGGACGAACGAGACGAACTTAGTCCGAAGAGTGCCTAAAGGATCAAATGGGAGGATGTAGAAGGACGAACGAGACGAACTTGGTCCAAAGAATGCCCAAGGATGACATGGGAGGACGAAAAGGGACGAACGACACGAACTTGGTCCAAAGAATGCCCAAAGATCAAATGGGACGACAAACAGGGACGAACGAGACGAACTTGGTCCAAAGAATGCCCAAAGATCAAATGGGAGGACGAAGAGGGACGAACGACACGAACTTGGTCCAAAGAATGCCCAAAGGATCAAATGTGAGAACGAATAGGGACGAACGAGACGAACTTGGTCCAAAGAAAGGACGAACAGGGACGAACGAGACGAACTTGGTCCGAAGAATGCCCAAAGATCAAATGGGAGGACGAAAAGGGACGAACGAGACGAATTTGGTCCAAAGAATGCCCAAAGGATCAAATGGGAGGACGTAGAGGGACTAACGAGACGAACTTGGTCCAAAGAATGCGCAAAGAACAAATGGGAGGACGAAAAGGGAGGAACGAGACGAACTTGGTCCAAAGAATGCGAAAGGATCAAATGGGAGGACGAAGAGGGACGAAAGAGACGAACTTGGTCCAAAGAATGCCAAATGATCAAATGGGAGGACAAACGTGACGAACTTGGTACAAAGAATGCCCAAGGATCAAATGGGAGCACGTAGAGGGACGAACGAGACGAACTTGGTCCAAAGAATGCCAAAGGATGAAATGGAGGACGAAAAGGGACGAACGAGACGAACTTTGTCCAAAGAATGTTAAACGATCAAATGGGAGGACGAAGAGGGACGAAGGAGACGAACTTGGTCCAAAGAATGCCAAAGGATCAAATGGGAGGACGAACATGACGAACTTGGTACAAAGATTGCCCAAGGATCAAATGGGAGGACGTAGAGGGACGAACGAGACGAACTTGGTCCAAAGAATGCCCAAAGGATCAAATGGGAGGAAGAACAAGGACGAACGAGACGAACTTAGTCCGAAGAGTGCCTAAAGGATCAAATGGGAGGATGTAGAAGGACGAACGAGACGAACTTGGTCCAAAGAATGCCCAAGGATGACATGGGAGGACGAAAAGGGACGAACGAGACGAACTTGGTCCAAAGAATGCCAAAGGATCAAATGGGAGGACGAAGAGGGACGAAGGAGACGAACTTGGTCCAAAGAATACCCAAGGATCAAATGGGTGGACGTAGAGGGACGAACGACACGAACTTGGTCCAAAGAATGCCCAAAGGATCAAATGGGAGAACGAATAGGGACGAACGAGACGAACTTGGTCCAAAGAATGCCCAAAGATGAAATGGGAGGATGTAGAGGGACGAACGAGAAGAACTTGTTCCAAAGAATGCCCAAGGATGAAATGGGAGGACGAAAAGGGACGAACGACACGAACGTGGTCCAAACAATGCCAAAGGATCAAATGGGAGGACGAACGAGACCGACTTGGTACAAAGAATGCCAAATGATCAAATGGGAGGACGAAGAGGGACGAACGAGACGAACTTGGTCCAAAGAATGCCAAAGGATCACATGGGGGACGAACGAGACGAACTTGGTCCAAAGAATGCCCAAAGGATCAAATGGGACGACGAACGTGACGAACTTAGTGCAAAGAATTCCCAAGGATCAAATGGGAGGACGTAGAGGGAGGAACGAGACGAGCTTGGTCCAAAGAATGCCAAAGCATCAAATGGGAGGGTGAACGAGACCAACTTGGTACAAAGAATGCCAATGGATCAAATGGGAGGACGAAGTGGGACAAACGAGACGAACTTAATCCAAAGATTGCCCAAAGATGAAATGGGAGGACGACAAGGCACGAAAGAGACGAACTTGGTCCAAAGAATGTCAAAGGATCAAATGGGAGGACGAAGAGGGACGAAGGAAACGAACGTGGTCCAAAGAATGGCAAAGGATCAAATGGGAGGACGAACGTGACGAACTTGGCACAAAGAATGCCCATGGATCAAATGGGAGGACGAACAGGGACGAACGAGACGAACTTGGTCCAAAGAATGCCCGAAGATCAAATAGGAGGACGAAAAGGGACGAACATGGTCGAAAGAATGCCAAAGGATGAAATGGCGGACGAAAAGGGACGAACGAGACGAACTTTGTCCAAAGAATGTTAAACGATCAAATGGGAGGACGAAGAGGGACGGTGGGGACGAACATGGTCCAAAGAATGCCCAAGGATCAAATGGGAGGACGTAGAGGGACGAACGAAACGAACTTGGTCCAAAGAATGCCCAAAGGATCAAATGGGAGGAAGAACAAGGACGAACAAGACGAACTTAGTCCGAAGAATGCCTAAAGGATCAAATGCGAGGATGTAGAAGGACGAACGAGACAAACTTGGTCAAAAGAATGCCCATGGATGACATGGGAGGACGAAAAGGGACGAACGAGACAAACTTGGTCCAAAGAATGCCAAAGGATCAAATGGGCAGACGAAGAGGGACGAAGGAGACGAACTTGGTCCAAAGAATGCCCAAGGATCAAATGGGAGGACGTAGAGGGACGAACGACACGAACTTGGTCCAAAGAATGCCCAAAGATCAAATGGGAGAACGAATAGGGACGAACGAGACGAACTTTGTCCAAAGAATGCCCAAAGATGAAATGGGAGGATGTAGAGGGACGAACGAGACGAACTTGGTCCAAAGAATGCCCAAGGATGAAATGGGAGGACGAAAAGGGACGAACGAGACCAACGTGGTCCAAAGAATGCCAAAGGATCAAATGGGAGGACGAAGGAGCCCAACTTGGTACAAAGAATGCCAAAGGATCAAATGGGAGGACGAAGAGGGACGAACGAGACGAATTTGGTCCAAAGAATGCCAAAGGATCAAATGGGGGACGAACGAGACGAACTTGGTCCAAGGAATGCCCAAAGATCAAATGGGAGGACGTAGAGGGACGAATGAGACGAACTTGGTCCAAAGAATGCGCAAAGGATCAAATGGGAGGACGAATAGGGACGAACGAGACGAACTTGGTCCAAAGAATGCCAAAGGATCAAATGGGAGGACGAACGTGACGAACTTGGTACAAAGAATGCCCAAGGATCAAATGGGAGGACGAACAGGGACGTACGAGACGAATTTGGTCCAAAGAATGCCAATGGATCAAATGGGAGGACGTAGAGGGACGAAGGAGACGAACTTGGTCCAAACAATGCCAAAGGATCAAATGGGAGGACGAATGTGACGAACTTGGTACAAAGAATGCCCAAGGATCAAATGGGAGGACGAACAGGGACGAACGAGACGAATTTGGTCCAAAGAATGCCAATGGATCAAATGGGAGGACGTAGAGGGACGAACGAGACGAACTTGGTCCAAAGAATGCCAATGGATCAAATGGAGGACGAACGTGACGAACTTGGTACAAAGAATGCCCAAGGATCAAATGGGAGCACGTAGAGGAACGAACGAGACGAACTTGGTCCAAACAATGCCAAAGGATCAAATGGGAGGACGAACGTGACGAACTTGGTCCAAAGAATGCCCAAAAATCAAATGGGAGGACGAAAAGGGACGAACGAGACGAACTTCGTCCTAAGAATGCCAAAGGAGGAGGACGAAGAGGGACGAAAGAGACGAACTTGGCCCAAAGAATGCCAAAGGATCAAATGGGAGGACGAACGTGACGAACTTGGTACAAAGAATGCCCAAGGATCAAATGGGAGCACGTAGAGGGACGAACGAGACGAACTTGGTCCAAAGAATGCCAAAGGATCAAATTGAGGACAAATAGGGACGAACGAGACGAACTTTGTCCAAAGAATGTTAAACGATCAAATGGGAGGACGAAGAGGGACGAAGGAGACAAACTTGGTCCAAAGAATGCCAAAGGATCAAATGGGAGGACGAACATGACGAACTTGGTACAAAGAATGCCCAAGGATCAAATGGGAGGACGTAGAGGGACGAACGAGACGAACTTGGTCCAAAGAATGCCCAAAGGATCAAATGGTTGGACGAAGAGGGACGAAAGAAATGAACTTGGTCCAAAGAATGCCAAAGGATCAAATGGGAGGACGAACGTGACGAACTTGGTACAAACAATGCCCAAGGATCAAATGGAAGCACGTAGAGGGACGAAAGAAATGAACTTGCTCCAAAGAATGCCAAAGGATCAAATGGGAGGACGAACGAGACAAACTTCGTCCAAAGAATGCCAAAGGATCAAATGGGAGGACGAAGAGGGACGAAAGAGACGAACTTGGCCCAAAGAATGCCAAAGGATCAAATGGGAGGACGAACGTGACGAACTTGGTACAAAGAATGCCCAAGGATCAAATGGGAGCACGTAGAGGGACGAACGAGACGAACTTGGTCGAAAGAATGCCAAAGGATCAAATGGAGGACGAAAAGGGACGAACGAGATGAACTTTGTCCAAAGAATGTCAAACGATCAAATGGGAGGACGAAGAGGGACGAAGGAGACAAACTTGGTCCAAAGAATGCCGAAGGATCAAATGGGAGGACGAATATGACGAACATGGTCCAAAGAATGCCCAAGGATCAAATGGGAGGACGAACACGGACGAACGAGACGAACTTAGTCCGAAGAATGCCTAAAGGATCAAATGGGAGGATGTAGAAGGACGAACGAGACGAACATGGTCAAAAGAATGCCCAAGGATGACATGGGAGGACGAAAAGGGACGAATGAGATAAACTTGGTCCAAAGAATGCCAAAGGATCAAATGGGCGGACGAAGAGGGACGAAGGAGACGAACATGGTCCAAAAGAATGCCCAAGGATCAAATGGGAGGACGTAGAGGGACGAACGACACGAACTTGGTCCAAAGAATGTCCAAAGGATCAAATGGGAGAACGAATAGGGACGAACGAGACGAACTTGGTCCAAAGAATGCCCAAAGATGAAATGGGAGGATGTAGAGGGACGAACGAGATGAACTTGGTCCAAAGAATGCCCAAGGATGAAATGGGAGGACGAAAAGGGAGGTACGACACGAACGTAGTCCAAAGAATGGCAAAGGATCAAATGGGAGGACGAACGAGACCGACTTGGTACAAAGAATGCCAAAGGATCAAATGGGAGGACGAAGAGGGACGAACGAGAGGAACTTGGTCCAAAGAATGCCAAAGGATCACATGGGGGACGAACGAGACGAACTTGGTCCAAAGAATGCCCAAAGGATCAAATGGGACGACGAACGTGACGAACTTAGTGCAAAGAATTCCCAAGGATCAAATGGGAGGACGTAGAGGGAGGAACGAGACGAGCTTGGTCCAAAGAATGCCAAAGCATCAAATGGGAGGGTGAACGAGACCAACTTGGTACAAAGAATGCCAATGGATCAAATGGGAGGACGAAGTGGGACAAACGAGACGAACTTAATCCAAAGATTGCCCAAAGATGAAATGGGAGGACGACAAGGCACGAAAGAGACGAACTTGGTCCAAAGAATGTCAAAGGATCAAATGGGAGGACGAAGAGGGACGAAGGAAACGAACGTGGTCCAAAGAATGGCAAAGGATCAAATGGGAGGACGAACGTGACGAACTTGGCACAAAGAATGCCCATGGATCAAATGGGAGGACGAACAGGGACGAACGAGACGAACTTGGTCCAAAGAATGCCCGAAGATCAAATAGGAGGACGAAAAGGGACGAACATGGTCGAAAGAATGCCAAAGGATGAAATGGCGGACGAAAAGGGACGAACGAGACGAACTTTGTCCAAAGAATGTTAAACGATCAAATGGGAGGACGAAGAGGGACGGTGGGGACGAACATGGTCCAAAGAATGCCCAAGGATCAAATGGGAGGACGTAGAGGGACGAACGAAACGAACTTGGTCCAAAGAATGCCCAAAGGATCAAATGGGAGGAAGAACAAGGACGAACAAGACGAACTTAGTCCGAAGAATGCCTAAAGGATCAAATGCGAGGATGTAGAAGGACGAACGAGACAAACTTGGTCAAAAGAATGCCCATGGATGACATGGGAGGACGAAAAGGGACGAACGAGACAAACTTGGTCCAAAGAATGCCAAAGGATCAAATGGGCAGACGAAGAGGGACGAAGGAGATGAACTTGGTCCAAAGAATGCCCAAGGATCAAATGGGAGGACGTAGAGGGACGAACGACACGAACTTGGTCCAAAGAATGCCCAAAGATCAAATGGGAGAACGAATAGGGACGAACGAGACGAACTTTGTCCAAAGAATGCCCAAAGATGAAATGGGAGGATGTAGAGGGACGAACGAGACGAACTTGGTCCAAAGAATGCCCAAGGATGAAATGGGAGGACGAAAAGGGACGAACGAGACCAACGTGGTCCAAAGAATGCCAAAGGATCAAATGGGAGGACGAAGGAGCCCAACTTGGTACAAAGAATGCCAAAGGATCAAATGGGAGGACGAAGAGGGACGAACGAGACGAATTTGGTCCAAAGAATGCCAAAGGATCAAATGGGGGACGAACGAGACGAACTTGGTCCAAGGAATGCCCAAAGATCAAATGGGAGGACGTAGAGGGACGAATGAGACGAACTTGGTCCAAAGAATGCGCAAAGGATCAAATGGGAGGACGAATAGGGACGAACGAGACGAACTTGGTCCAAAGAATGCCAAAGGATCAAATGGGAGGACGAACGTGACGAACTTGGTACAAAGAATGCCCAAGGATCAAATGGGAGGACGAACAGGGATGTACGAGACGAATTTGGTCCAAAGAATGCCAATGGATCAAATGGGAGGACGTAGAGGGACGAAGGAGACGAACTTGGTCCAAACAATGCCAAAGGATCAAATGGGAGGACGAATGTGACGAACTTGGTACAAAGAATGCCCAAGGATCAAATGGGAGGACGAACAGGGACGAACGAGACGAATTTGGTCCAAAGAATGCCAATGGATCAAATGGGAGGACGTAGAGGGACGAACGAGACGAACTTGGTCCAAAGAATGCCAATGGATCAAATGGAGGACGAACGTGACGAACTTGGTACAAAGAATGCCCAAGGATCAAATGGGAGCACGTAGAGGAACGAACGAGACGAACTTGGTCCAAACAATGCCAAAGGATCAAATGGGAGGACGAACGTGACGAACTTGGTCCAAAGAATGCCCAAAAATCAAATGGGAGGACGAAAAGGGACGAACGAGACGAACTTCGTCCTAAGAATGCCAAAGGAGGAGGACGAAGAGGGACGAAAGAGACGAACTTGGCCCAAAGAATGCCAAAGGATCAAATGGGAGGACGAACGTGACGAACTTGGTACAAAGAATGCCCAAGGATCAAATGGGAGCACGTAGAGGGACGAACGAGACGAACTTGGTCCAAAGAATGCCAAAGGATCAAATTGAGGACAAATAGGGACGAACGAGACGAACTTTGTCCAAAGAATGTTAAACGATCAAATGGGAGGACGAAGAGGGACGAAGGAGACAAACTTGGTCCAAAGAATGCCAAAGGATCAAATGGGAGGACGAACATGACGAACTTGGTACAAAGAATGCCCAAGGATCAAATGGGAGGACGTAGAGGGACGAACGAGACGAACTTGGTCCAAAGAATGCCCAAAGGATCAAATGGTTGGACGAAGAGGGACGAAAGAAATGAACTTGGTCCAAAGAATGCCAAAGGATCAAATGGGAGGACGAACGTGACGAACTTGGTACAAACAATGCCCAAGGATCAAATGGAAGCACGTAGAGGGACGAAAGAAATGAACTTGCTCCAAAGAATGCCAAAGGATCAAATGGGAGGACGAACGAGACAAACTTCGTCCAAAGAATGCCAAAGGATCAAATGGGAGGACGAAGAGGGACGAAAGAGACGAACTTGGCCCAAAGAATGCCAAAGGATCAAATGGGAGGACGAACGTGACGAACTTGGTACAAAGAATGCCCAAGGATCAAATGGGAGCACGTAGAGGGACGAACGAGACGAACTTGGTCGAAAGAATGCCAAAGGATCAAATGGAGGACGAAAAGGGACGAACGAGATGAACTTTGTCCAAAGAATGTCAAACGATCAAATGGGAGGACGAAGAGGGACGAAGGAGACAAACTTGGTCCAAAGAATGCCGAAGGATCAAATGGGAGGACGAATATGACGAACATGGTCCAAAGAATGCCCAAGGATCAAATGGGAGGACGAACACGGACGAACGAGACGAACTTAGTCCGAAGAATGCCTAAAGGATCAAATGGGAGGATGTAGAAGGACGAACGAGACGAACATGGTCAAAAGAATGCCCAAGGATGACATGGGAGGACGAAAAGGGACGAATGAGATAAACTTGGTCCAAAGAATGCCAAAGGATCAAATGGGCGGACGAAGAGGGACGAAGGAGACGAACATGGTCCAAAAGAATGCCCAAGGATCAAATGGGAGGACGTAGAGGGACGAACGACACGAACTTGGTCCAAAGAATGTCCAAAGGATCAAATGGGAGAACGAATAGGGACGAACGAGACGAACTTGGTCCAAAGAATGCCCAAAGATGAAATGGGAGGATGTAGAGGGACGAACGAGATGAACTTGGTCCAAAGAATGCCCAAGGATGAAATGGGAGGACGAAAAGGGAGGTACGACACGAACGTAGTCCAAAGAATGGCAAAGGATCAAATGGGAGGACGAACGAGACCGACTTGGTACAAAGAATGCCAAAGGATCAAATGGGAGGACGAAGAGGGACGAACGAGAGGAACTTGGTCCAAAGAATGCCAAAGGATCACATGGGGGACGAACGAGACGAACTTGGTCCAAAGAATGCCCAAAGGATCAAATGGGACGACGAACGTGACGAACTTAGTACAAAGAATGTCCAAAGGATCAAATGGGAGGACGAACAGGGATGAACGAGACAAACTTGGTCCAAAGAATGCCCAAAGATCAAATGGGAGGACGTAGAGGGACGAACGACACGAACATGGTCCAAAGAATGCCCAAAGGATCAAATGGGAGAACGAAGAGGGACGAACGAGACGAACTTGGTCCAAAGAATGCCCAAAGGATCAAATGGGACGACGAACGTGACGAACTTGGTACAAAGAATTCCCAAGGATCAAATGGGAGGACGTAGAGGGAGGAACGAGACGAACTTGGTCCAAAGAATGCCCAAAGGATGAAATGGGAGGACGAACGGGGACGAACGAGACGAACTTGGTCCAAAGAATGACCAAAGGATCAAATGGGACGACGAACGTGACGAACTTAGTACAAAGAATTCCCAAGGATCAAATGGGAGGACGTAGAGGGAGGAACGAGACGAACTTAGTCCGAAGAGTGCCTATAGGATCAAATGGGAGGATGTAGAAGGACGAACGAGACGAACTTGGTCCAAAGAATGCCCAAGGATGACATGGGAGGACGAAAAGGGACGAATGAGACGAACTTGGTCCAAAGAATGCCAAAGGATCAAATGGGAGGACGAAGAGGGACGAACGAGACGAACTTAGTCCGAAGAGTGCCTATAGGATCAAATGGGATGATGTAGAAGGACGAACGAGACGAACTTGGTCCAAAGAATGCCCAAGGATGACATGGGAGGACGAAAAGGGACGAATGAGACGAACTTGGTCGAAAGAATGCCAAAGGATCAAATGGGAGGACGAAGAGGGACGAAGGAGACAAACTTGGTCCAAAGAATGCCAAAGGATCAAATGGGAGGACGAACATGACGAACTTGGTACAAAGAATGCCCAAGGATCAAATGGGAGGACGAACAGGGACGAACGAGACGAATTTGGTCCAAAGAATGCCAATGGATCAAATGGGAGGACGTAGAGGGACGAACGAGACGAACTTGGTCCAAAGAATGCCCAAAGGATCAAATGGGAGGAAGAACAAGGACGAACAAGACGAACTTAGTCCGAAGAATGCCTAAAGGATCAAATGCGAGGATGTAGAAGGACGAACGAGACAAACTTGGTCAAAACAATGCCCATGGATGACATGGGAGGACGAAAAGGGACGAACGAGACAAACTTGGTCCAAAGAATGCCAAAGGATCAAATGGGCGGACGAAGAGGGACGAAGGAGACGAACTTGGTCCAAAGAATGCCCAAGGATCAAATGGGAGGACGTAGAGGGACGAACGACACGAACTTGGTCCAAAGAATGCCCAAAGATCAAATGGGAGAACGAATAGGGACGAACGAGACGAACTTTGTCCAAAGAATGCCCAAAGATGAAATGGGAGGATGTAGAGGGACGAACGAGACGAACTTGGTCCAAAGAATGCCCAAGGATGAAATGGGAGGACGAAAAGGGACGAACGAGACCAACGTGGTCCAAAGAATGCCAAAGGATCAAATGGGAGGACGAAGGAGCCCAACTTGGTACAAAGAATGCCAAAGGATCAAATGGGAGGACGAAGAGGGACGAACGAGACGAATTTGGTCCAAAGAATGCCAAAGGATCAAATGGGGGACGAACGAGACGAACTTGGTCCAAGGAATGCCCAAAGATCAAATGGGAGGACGTAGAGGGACGAATGAGACGAACTTGGTCCAAAGAATGCGCAAAGGATCAAATGGGAGGACGAATAGGGACGAACGAGACGAACTTGGTCCAAAGAATGCCAAAGGATCAAATGGGAGGACGAACGTGACGAACTTGGTACAAAGAATGCCCAAGGATCAAATGGGAGGACGAACAGGGACGAACGAGACGAATTTGGTCCAAAGAATGCCAATTGATCAAATGGGAGGACGTAGAGGGACGAAGGAGACGAACTTGGTCCAAACTATGCCAAAGGATCAAATGGGAGGACGAACGTGACGAACTTGGTACAAAGAATGCCCAAGGATCAAATGGGAGGACGAACAGGGACGAACGAGACGAATTTGGTCCAAAGAATGCCAATGGATCAAATGGGAGGACGTAGAGGGACGAACGAGACGAACTTGGTCCAAAGAATGCCAATGGATCAAATGGAGGACGAACGTGACGAACTTGGTACAAAGAATGCCCAAGGATCAAATGGGAGCACGTAGAGGAACGAACGAGACGAACTTGGTCCAAACAATGCCAAAGGATCAAATGGGAGGACGAACGTGACGAACTTGGTCCAAAGAATGCCCAAAAATCAAATGGGAGGACGAAAAGGGACGAACGAGACGAACTTCGTCCTAAGAATGCCAAAGGAGGAGGACGAAGAGGGACGAAAGAGACGAACTTGGCCCAAAGAATGCCAAAGGATCAAATGGGAGGACGAACGTGACGAACTTGGTACAAAGAATGCCCAAGGATCAAATGGGAGCACGTAGAGGGACGAACGAGACGAACTTGGTCCAAAGAATGCCAAAGGATCAAATTGAGGACAAATAGGGACGAACGAGACGAACTTTGTCCAAAGAATGTTAAACGATCAAATGGGAGGACGAAGAGGGACGAAGGAGACAAACTTGGTCCAAAGAATGCCAAAGGATCAAATGGGAGGACGAACATGACGAACTTGGTACAAAGAATGCCCAAGGATCAAATGGGAGGACGTAGAGGGACGAACGAGACGAACTTGGTCCAAAGAATGCCCAAAGGATCAAATGGTTGGACGAAGAGGGACGAAAGAAATGAACTTGGTCCAAAGAATGCCAAATGATCAAATGGGAGGACGAACATGACGAACTTGGTACAAAGAATGCCCAAGGATCAAATGGGAGCACGTAGAGGGACGAAAGAAATGAACTTGGTCCAAAGAATGCCAAAGGATCAAATGGGAGGACGAACGAGACAAACTTCGTTCAAAGAATGCCAAAGGATCAAATGGGAGGACGAAGAGGGACGAAAGAGACGAACTTGGCCCAAAGAATGCCAAAGGATCAAATGGGAGGACGAACGTGACGAACTTGGTACAAAGAATGCCCAAGGATCAAATGGGAGCACGTAGAGGGACGAACGAGACGAACTTGGTCGAAAGAATGCCAAAGGATCAAATGGAGGACGAAAGGGACGAACGAGATGAACTTTGTCCAAAGAATGTCAAACGATCAAATGGGAGGACGAAGAGGGACGAAGGAGACAAACTTGGTCCAAAGAATGCCGAAGGATCAAATGGGAGGACGAACATGACGAACTTGGTACAAAGAATGCCCAAGGATCAAATGGGAGGACGAACAAGGACGAACGAGACGAACTTAGTCCGAAGAATGCCTAAAGGATCAAATGGGAGGATGTAGAAGGACGAACGAGACGAACATGGTCAAAAGAATGCCCAAGGATGACATGGGAGGACGAAAAGGGACGAACGAGATAAACTTGGTCCAAAGAATGCCAAAGGATCAAATGGGCGGACGAAGAGGGACGAAGGAGACGAACATGGTCCAAAGAATGCCCAAGGATCAAATGGGAGGACGTAGAGGGACGAACGACACGAACTTGGTCCAAAGAATGTCCAAAGGATCAAATGGGAGAACGAATAGGGACGAACGAGACGAACTTGGTCCAAAGAATGCCCAAAGATGAAATGGGAGGATGTAGAGGGACGAACGAGATGAACTTGGTCCAAAGAATGCCCAAGGATGAAATGGGAGGACGAAAAGGGAGGTACGACACGAACGTGGTCCAAAGAATGGCAAAGGATCAAATGGGAGGACGAACGAGACCGACTTGGTACAAAGAATGCCAAAGGATCAAATGGGAGGACGAAGAGGGACGAACGAGAGGAACTTGGTCCAAAGAATGCCAAAGGATCACATGGGGGACGAACGAGACGAACTTGGTCCAAAGAATGCCCAAAGGATCAAATGGGACGACGAACGTGACGAACTTAGTACAAAGAATGTCCAAAGGATCAAATGGGAGGACGAACAGGGATGAACGAGACAAACTTGGTCCAAAGAATGCCCAAAGATCAAATGGGAGGACGTAGAGGGACGAACGACACGAACATGGTCCAAAGAATGCCCAAAGGATCAAATGGGAGAACGAAGAGGGACGAACGAGACGAACTTGGTCCAAAGAATGCCCAAAGGATCAAATGGGACGACGAACGTGACGAACTTGGTACAAAGAATTCCCAAGGATCAAATGGGAGGACGTAGAGGGAGGAACGAGACGAACTTGGTCCAAAGAATGCCCAAAGGATGAAATGGGAGGACGAACGGGGACGAACGAGACGAACTTGGTCCAAAGAATGACCAAAGGATCAAATGGGACGACGAACGTGACGAACTTAGTACAAAGAATTCCCAAGGATCAAATGGGAGGACGTAGAGGGAGGAACGAGACGAACTTAGTCCGAAGAGTGCCTATAGGATCAAATGGGAGGATGTAGAAGGACGAACGAGACGAACTTGGTCCAAAGAATGCCCAAGGATGACATGGGAGGACGAAAAGGGACGAATGAGACGAACTTGGTCCAAAGAATGCCAAAGGATCAAATGGGAGGACGAAGAGGGACGAACGAGACGAACTTAGTCCGAAGAGTGCCTATAGGATCAAATGGGATGATGTAGAAGGACGAACGAGACGAACTTGGTCCAAAGAATGCCCAAGGATGACATGGGAGGACGAAAAGGGACGAATGAGACGAACTTGGTCGAAAGAATGCCAAAGGATCAAATGGGCGGACGAAGAGGGACGAAGGAGACAAACTTGGTCCAAAGAATGCCAAAGGATCAAATGGGAGGACGAACATGACGAACTTGGTACAAAGAATGCCCAAGGATCAAATGGGAGGACGTAGAGGGAGGAACGAGACGAACTTAGTCCGAAGAGTGCCTATAGGATCAAATGGGAGGATGTAGAAGGACGAACGAGACGAACTTGGTCCAAAGAATGCCCAAGGATGACATGGGAGGACGAAAAGGGACGAATGAGACGAACTTGGTCCAAAGAATGCCAAAGGATCAAATGGGAGGACGAAGAGGGACGAACGAGACGAACTTAGTCTGAAGAGTGCCTATAGGATCAAATGGGATGATGTAGAAGGACGAACGAGACGAACTTGGTCCAAAGAATGCCCAAGGATGACATGGGAGGACGAAAAGGGACGAATGAGACGAACTTGGTCGAAAGAATGCCAAAGGATCAAATGGGCGGACGAAGAGGGACGAAGGAGACAAACTTGGTCCAAAGAATGCCAAAGGATCAAATGGGAGGACGAACATGACGAACTTGGTACAAAGAATGCCCAAGGATCAAATGGGAGGACGTAGAGGGACGAACGAGACGAACTTGGTCCAAAGAATGCCCAAAGGATCAAATGGTTGGACGAAGAGAGACGAAAGAAATGAACTTGGTCCAAAGAATGCCAAAGGATCAAATGGGAGGACGAACGAGACGAACTTCGTCCAAAGAATGCCAAAGGATCAAATGGGAGGACGAAGAGGGACGAAAGAGACGAACTTGGCCCAAAGAATGCCAAAGGATCAAATGGGAGGACGAACGTGACGAACGTGGTACAAAGAATGCCCAAGGATCAAATGGGAGCACGTAGAGGGACGAACGAGACGAACTTGGTCGAAAGAATGCCAAAGGATCAAATGGAGGACGAAAAGGGACGAACGAGACGAACTTTGTCCAAAGAATGTCAAACGATCAAATGGGAGGACGAAGAGGGACGAAGGAGACAAACTTGGTCCAAAGAATGCCGAAGGATCAAATGGGAGGACGAACATGACGAACTTGGTACAAAGAATGCCCAAGGATCAAACGGGAGCACGTAGAGGGACGAACGAGACGAACTTGGTCCAAAGAATGCCCAAAGGATCAAATGGGAGGACGAACAAGGACGAACGAGACGAACTTAGTCCGAAGAATGCCTAAAAGATCAAATGGGAGGATGTAGAAGGTTGAACGAGACGAACTTGGTACAAAGAATGCCCAAGGATGACATGGGAGGACGAAAAGGGACGAACGAGACGAACTTGGTCCAAAGAATGCCAAAGGATCAAATGGGCGGACGAAGAGGGACGAAGGAGACGAACTTGGTCCAAAGAATGCCCAAAGATCAAATGGGAGGACGTAGAGGGACGAACGACACGAACTTGGTCCACAGAATGCCCAAAGGATCAAATGGGAGAACGGAGAGGGACGAACGAAACGAACTTGGTCCAAAGAATGCCCAAAGGATGAAATGGGAGGACGAACAGGGACGAACGAGACGAACTTGGTCCAAAGAATGCCCAAAGATCAAATGGGAGGACGAAAAGGGACGAACGAGACGAACTTGGTCCAAAGAATGCCCAAAGGATCAAATGGGAGGACAAACAGGGACGAACGAGACGAACTTGGTCCAAAGAATGCAAAAGGATCAAATGGGAGGACGAACGTGACGAACTTGGTACAATGAATGCCCAAGGATCAAATGGGAGCACGTAGAGGGACGAACGAGACGAACTTGGTCGAAAGAATGCCAAAGGATGAAATGGAGGACGAAAAGGGACGAACGAGACGAACTTTGTCCAAAGAATGTTAAACGATCAAATGGGAGTACGAAGAGGGACGAAGGAGACGAACTTGGTCCAAAGAATACCCAAGGATCAAATGGGAGGACGTAGAGGGACGAACGAGACGAACTTGGTCCAAAGAATGCCCAAAGGATCAAATGGGAGGAAGAACAAGGACGAACGAGACGAACTTAATCCGAAGAATGCCTAAAGGATCAAATGGGAAATGTAGAAGGACGAACGAGACGAACATGGTCAAAAGAATGCCCAAGGATGACATGGGAGGACGAAAAGGGACGAACGAGATAAACTTGGTCCAAAGAATGCCAAAGGATCAAATGGGCGGACGAAGAGGGACGAAGGACGAACTTGGTCCAAAGAATGCCCAAGGATCAAATGGGAGGACGTAGAGGGACGAACGACACGAACTTGGTCCAAAGAATGCCCAAAGGATCAAATGGGAGAACGAAAAGGGACGAACGAGACGAACTTGGTCCAAAGAATGCCCAAAGATGAAATGGGAGGATGTAGAGGGACGAACGAGATGAACTTGGTCCAAAGAATGCCCAAGGATGAAATGGGAGGACGAAAAGGGACGTACGACACGAACGTGGTCCAAAGAATGCCAAAGGATCAAATGGGAGGACGAACGAGACCGACTTGGTACAAAGAATGCCAAAGGATCAAATGGGAGGACGAAGAGGGACGAACGAGAGGAACTTGGTCCAAAGAATGCCAAAGGATCACATGGGGGACGAACGAGACGAACTTGGTCCAAAGAATGCCCAAAGGATAAAATGGGACGACGAACGTGACAAACTTAGTACAAAGAATGCCCAAAGGATCAAATGGGAGGACGAACAGGGATGAACGAGACGAACTTGGTCCAAAGAATGCCCAAAGATCAAATGGGAGGACGTAGAGGGACGAACGACACGAACATGGTCCAAAGAATGCCCAAAGGATCAAATGGGAGAACGAAGAGGGACGAACAAGACGAACTTGGTCCAAAGAATGCCCAAAGGATCAAATGGGACGACGAACGTGACGAACTTGGTACAAAGAATTCCCAAGGATCAAATGGGAGGACGTAGAGGGAGAAACGAGACGAACTTGGTCCAAAGAATGCCCAAAGGATGAAATGGGAGGATGAACGGGGACGAACGAGACGAACTTGGTCCAAAGAATGACCAAAGGATCAAATGGGACGACGAACGTGATGAACTTAGTACAAAGAATTCCCAAGGATCAAATGGGAGGACGTAGAGGGAGGAACGAGACGAACTTAGTCCGAAGAGTGCCTATAGGATCAAATGGGAGGATGTAGAAGGACGAACGAGACGAACTTGGTCCAAAGAATGCCCAAGGATGACATGGGAGGACGAAAAGGGACGAATGAGACGAACTTGGTCCAAAGAATGCCAAAGGATCAAATGGGAGGACGAAGAGGGACGAACGAGACGAACTTAGTCCGAAGAGTGCCTACAGGATCAAATGGGAGGATGTAGATGGACGAACGAGACGAACTTGGTCCAAAGAATGCCCAAGGATGACATGGGAGGACGAAAAGGGACGAATGAGACGAACTTGGTCCAAAGAATGCCAAAGGATCAAATGGGCGGACGAAGAGGGACGAAGGACGAACTTGGTCCAAAGAATGCCCAAGGATCAAATGGGAGGACGTAGAGGGACGAACGACACGAACTTGGTCCAAAGAATGCCCAAAGGATCAAATGGGAGAACGAAAAGGGACGAACGAGACGAACTTGGTCCAAAGAATGCCCAAAGATGAAATGGGAGGATGTAGAGGGACGAACGAGATGAACTTGGTCCAAAGAATGCCCAAGGATGAAATGGGAGGACGAAAAGGGACGTACGACACGAACGTGGTCCAAAGAATGCCAAAGGATCAAATGGGAGGACGAACGAGACCGACTTGGTACAAAGAATGCCAAAGGATCAAATGGGAGGACGAAGAGGGACGAACGAGAGGAACTTGGTCCAAAGAATGCCAAAGGATCACATGGGGGACGAACGAGACGAACTTGGTCCAAAGAATGCCTAAAGGATAAAATGGGACGACGAACGTGACAAACTTAGTACAAAGAATGCCCAAAGGATCAAATGGGAGGACGAACAGGGATGAACGAGACGAACTTGGTCCAAAGAATGCCCAAAGATCAAATGGGAGGACGTAGAGGGACGAACGACACGAACATGGTCCAAAGAATGCCCAAAGGATCAAATGGGAGAACGAAGAGGGACGAACAAGACGAACTTGGTCCAAAGAATGCCCAAAGGATCAAATGGGACGACGAACGTGACGAACTTGGTACAAAGAATTCCCAAGGATCAAATGGGAGGACGTAGAGGGAGAAACGAGACGAACTTGGTCCAAAGAATGCCCAAAGGATGAAATGGGAGGATGAACGGGGACGAACGAGACGAACTTGGTCCAAAGAATGACCAAAGGATCAAATGGGACGACGAACGTGATGAACTTAGTACAAAGAATTCCCAAGGATCAAATGGGAGGACGTAGAGGGAGGAACGAGACGAACTTAGTCCGAAGAGTGCCTATAGGATCAAATGGGAGGATGTAGAAGGACGAACGAGACGAACTTGGTCCAAAGAATGCCCAAGGATGACATGGGAGGACGAAAAGGGACGAATGAGACGAACTTGGTCCAAAGAATGCCAAAGGATCAAATGGGAGGACGAAGAGGGACGAACGAGACGAACTTAGTCCGAAGAGTGCCTACAGGATCAAATGGGAGGATGTAGAAGGACGAACGAGACGAACTTGGTCCAAAGAATGCCCAAGGATGACATGGGAGGACGAAAAGGGACGAATGAGACGAACTTGGTCCAAAGAATGCCAAAGGATCAAATGGGCGGACGAAGAGGGACGAAGGAGACGAACTTGGTCCAAAGAATGCCCAAGGATCAAATGGGAGGACGTAGAGGGACGAACGACACGAACTTGGTCCAAAGAATGCCCAAAGGATCAAATGGGAGAACGAATAGGGACGAACGAGACGAACTTGGTCCAAAGAATGCCCAAAGAAGAAATGGCAGGATGTAGAGGGACGAACGAGAAGAACTTTGTCCAAAGAATGCCCAAGGATGAAATGGGAGGACGAAAAGGGACGAACGAGACGAACTTGGTCCAAAGAATGCCAAAGGATCGAATGGGAGGACGAATGACGAACTTGGTACAAAGAATGCCCAACGATCAAATGGGAGCACGTAGAGGGACGAACGAGACGAACTTGGTCCAAAGAATGCCAAAGGATCAAATGGAGGACGAAAAGGAACGAACGAGAGGAACTTTCTCCAAAGAATGTCAAATGATCAAATGGGGGGACGAAGATGGACGAAGGAGACGAACTTGGTCCAAAGAATGCCAAAGGATCAAACGGGAGGACGAACATGACGAACTTGGTACAAAGAATGCCCAAGGATCAAATGGGAGGACGTAGAGGGACGAACGAGACGAACTTGGTCCAAAGAATGCCCACAGGATCAAATGGGAGGACGAACAATGACGAACGAGAGAAACTTGGTCCAAAGAATGCCAAAGGATCAAATGGGAGGATGTAGAGGGACAAACGAGACGAACTTGGTCCAAAGAATGCCCAAGGATGAAATGGGAGGACGAAAAGGGACGAAGGAGACGAACTTGGTCCAAAGAATGCCAAAGGATCAAATGGGCGGACAAAGAGGGACGAACGACACAAACTTGGTCCAAAGAATGCCAAAGGATCAAATGGGAGGACGAACGTGACGAACTTGGTACAAAGAATGCCCAAGGATCAAATGGGAGGACGTAGATGGACTAACGAGACGAACTTTGTCCAATGAATGCCCAAAGGATCTAATGGGAGTACGAACAGGGACGAACGAGACGAACTTGGTCCAAAGAATGCCCAAAGGATCAAATGGGAGGACGAACAGGAACGAACGAGACGAACTTGGTCCAAAGAATGCCCAAAGATCAAATGGGAGGATGTGAAGGGACAAACGAGACGAACTTGGTCCAAAGAATGCCCATGGATGAAATGGGAGGACTAAAAAGGACGAACGAGACCAACTTGGTCCAAAGAATGCCAAAGGATCAAATGGGAGGACGAAGAGGGACGAAGGAGACGAACTTGGTCCAAAGAACTGCAAAGGATCAAAAGGGAGGACGAACGTGACGAACTTGGTACAAAGAATGCCCAACGATCAAATGGGAGCACGTAGAGGGACGAATGAGAGGAACTTGGTCCAAAGAATGCCAAAGGATCAAATGGAGGACGAAAAGGGACGAACGAGACGAACATTGTCCAAAGAATGTCAAATGATCAAATGGGAGGACGAAGAGGGACGAAGGAGACGAACTTGGTCCAAATAATGCCAAAGGATCAAATGGGAGGACGAACATGACGAACTTGGTGCAAAGAATGCCCAAGGATCAAATGGGAGGACGTAGAGGGACGAACGAGACGAACTTGGTCCAAAGAATGTCCAAAGGATCAAATGGGAGGACGAACAAGGACGAACGAGAGAAACTTGGTCCAAATAATGCACAAAGGATCAAATGGGAGGATGTAGAGGGAGGAACGAGACGAACTTGGTCCAAAGAATGCCAAAGCATCAAATGGGAGGATGAACGAGACCAACTTGGTACAAAGAATGCCAAAGGATCAAATGGGAGGACGAAGTGGGACAAACGAGACGAACTTGGTCCAAAGATTGGCCAAAGATTAAATGGGAGGACGAAAAGGGACGAACGAGACGAACTTGGTCCAAAAAATGTCAAAGGATCAAATGGGAGGACGAAGAGAGACGAAGGAAACGAACGTGGTCCAAAGAATGGCAAAGGATCAAATGGGAGGACGAACGTGACGAACTTGGCACAAAGAATGCCCATGGATCAAATGGGAGGACGAACAGGGACGAACGAGACGAACATGGTACAAAGAATGCCAAAGGATCAAATGGGAGGACAAACGAGACCAACTTGGTGCAAAGAATGTCAAAGGATCAAATGGGAGGACGAAGAGGGACGAACGAGATGAGCTTGGTCCAAAGATTACCCAAGGATGAAATGGGAGGACGAAGAGGGACGAACGAGATGAACTTGGTCCAAAGAATGCCCAAAGGATCAAATGGGGGACGAACGGGACGAACATGGTCCAAAGAATGCCCAAAGGATCCAATGGGAGGACGAACGAGACGAACTTGGTCCAAAGAATGCCCATGGATGAAATGGGAGGACGAAAAGTGACGAACGAGACGAACTTGGTCCAAAGAATGCCAAAGGATCAAATCGGAGGACGAAGAGGTACGAAGGAGACGAACTTGGTCCAAAGAATGCCCAAAGATCAAATGGGAGGATGTGAAGGGACAAACGAGACGAACTTGTTCCAAAGAATGCCCATGGATGAATGCCAAAGGATCAAATGGGAGGACGAAGAGGGACGAAGGAGACGAACTTGGTCCAAAGAACTGCAAAGGATCAAATGGGAGGACGAACGTGACGAACTTGGTAAAAAGAATGCCCAACGATCAAATGGGAGCACGTAGAGGGACGAATGAGAGGAACTTGGTCCAAAGAATGCCAAAGGATCAAATGGAGGACGAAAAGGGACGAACGAGACGAACTTTGTCCAAAGAATGTCAAACGATCAAATGGGAGGACGAAGAGGGACGAAGGAGACGAACTTGGTCCAAAGAATGCTAAAGGGTGAAATGGGAGGACGAACATGACGAACTTGGAGCAAAGAATGCCCAAGGATCAAATGGGAGGACGTAGAGGGACGAACGAGACGAACTTGGTCCAAAGAATGTCCAAAGGATCAAATGGGAGGACGAACAAGGACGAACGAGAGAAACTTGGTCCAAAGAATGCCCAAAGGTTCAAATGGGAGGATGTAGAGGGACAAACGAGACGAACTTGGTCCAAAGAATGCCCAAGGATGAAATGGGAGGACGAAAAGGGACGAAGGAGACGAACTTGGTCCAAAGAAAGCCAAAGATTCAAATGGGCGGACAAAGAGGGACGAACGAGACAAACTTGGTCCAAAGAATGCCAAAGGATCAAATGGGAGGACGAACGTGACGAACTTGGTACAAAGAATGCCCAAGGATCAAATGGGAGGACGTAGAGGGACTAACGAGACGAACTTGGTCCAATGAATGCCCAAAGGATCTAATGGGAGTACGAACAGGGACGAACGAGACGAACTTGGTCCAAAGAATGCCCAAAGGATCAAATGGGAGGACGAACAGGAACGAACGAGACGAACTTGGTCCAAAGAATGCCCAAAGATCAAATGGGAGGATGTGAAGGGACGAACGAGACGAACTTGGTCCAAAGAATGCCCATGGATGAAATGGGAGGATGAAGTGGGACAAACGAGACGAACATGGTCCAAAGATTGCCCAAAGATTAAATGGGAGGATGAAAAGGGACGAACGAGACGAACTTGGTCCAAAGAATATTAAAGGATCAAATGGGAGGACGAACGAGACCAACTTGGTACAAAGATTGCCCAAAGATTAAATGGGAGAACGAACAGGGACGAACGAGACGAACTTGGTCCATAGAATGCCAAAGGATCAAATGGGAGAACAAACGAGACCAACTTGGTACAAAGAATGTCAAAGGATCAAATGGGATGACGAACGAGACGAACTTGGTCCAAAGATTGCCCAAGGATGAAATGGGAGGACGAAAAGGGACGAACGAGACGAACTTGGTCCAAAGAATGCCCAAAGATCAAATGGGAGGATGTGAAGGGACGAACGAGACGAACTTGGTCCAAAGAATGCCCTTGGATGAAATGGGAGGACGAAAAGGGACGAACGAGACGAACTTGGTCCAAAGAATGCCAAAGGATCAAATGGGAGGACGAAGAGGGACGAAGGAGACGAACTTGGTCCAAAGAATGCCAAAGGAAGAAATCGGAGGACAAACGTGACGAACTTGGTACAAAGAATGCCCAACGATCAAATGGGAGCACGTAGAGGGACGAATGAGAGGAACTTGGTCCAAAGAATGCCAAAGGATCAAATGGGAGCACGAACGTGACGAACTTGGTACAAAGAATGCCCAAGGATCAAATGGGTGGACGAACAGGGACGAACGAGACGAACTTGGTCCAAAGAATGCCAAGGGATCAAATGGGAGGACGAACATGACGAACTTGGTGCAAAGAATGCCCAAGGATCAAATGGGAGGACGTAGAAGGACGAACGAGACGAACTTGGTCCAAAGAATGCCCAAAGGATCAAATGGGAGGACGAACAGGAACGAACGAGACGAACTTGGTGCAAAGAATGCCCAAGGATCAAATGGGAGGACGTAGAAGGACGAACGAGACGAACTTGGTCCAAAGAATGCCCAAAGGATCAAATGGGAGGACGAACAGGAACGAACGAGACGAACTTGGTCCAAAGAATGCCCAAAGGATCTAATGGGAGGATGTAGAGGGACAAACGAGACGAACTTGGTCCAAAGAATGCCCATGGATGAAATGGGAGGACGAAAAGGGACGAACGAGACGAACTTGGTCCAAAGAATGCCAAAGGATCAAATGGGAGGACGAAGAGGGACGAAGGAGACGAACTTGGTCCAAAGAATGCCAAAGGATCAAATGGGAGGACGAACGTGACGAACTTGGTACAAAGAATGCCCAACGATCAAATGGGAGCACGTAGAGGGACGAATGAGAGGAACTTGGTCCAAAGAATGCCAAAGGATCAAATGGGAGCACGAACGTGACGAACTTGGTACAAAGAATGCCCAAGGGTCAAATGGGTGGACGAACAGGGACGAACGACACGAACTTGGTCCAAAGAATGCCAAAGGATCAAATGGGAGGACGAACATGACGAACTTGGTGCAAAGAATGCCCAAGGATCAAATGGGAGCACGTAGAGGGACGAATGAGAGGAACTTGGTCCAAAGAATGCCAAAGGATCAAATGGAGGACGAAAAGGGACGAACGAGACGAACTTTGTCCAAAGAATGTCAAATGATCAAATGGGAGGACGAAGAGGGACGAAGGAGACGAACTTGGTCCAAAGAATGCCAAAGGATCAAATGGGAGGACGAACATGACGAACTTGGTGCAAAGAATGCCCAAGGATCAAATGGGAGGACGTAGAGGGACGAACGAGACGAACTTGGTCCAAAGAATGTCCAAAGGATCAAATGGGAGGACGAACAAGGACGAACGAGAGAAACTTGGTCCAAAGAATGCCCAAAGGATCAAATGGGAGGATGTAGAGGGACAAACGAGACGAACTTGGTCCAAAGAATGCCCAAGGATGAAATGGGAGGACGAAAAGGGACGAAGGAGACGAACTTGGTCCAAAGAATGCCAAAGGATCAAATGTGAGGACGTAGAGGGAGGAACGAGACGAACTTGGTCCAAAGAATGCCAAAGCATCAAATGGGAGGATGAACGAGACCAACTTGGTACAAAGAATGCCAAAGGATCAAATGGGAGGACGAAGTGGGACAAACGAGACGAACTTGGTCCAAAGATTGCCCAAAGATTAAATGGGAGGACGAAGAGGGACGAAGGAAACAAACGTGGTCCAAAGAATGGCAAAGGATCAAATGGGAGGACGAACGTGACGAACTTGGAACAAAGAATGCCCATGGATCAAATGGGAGGACGAACAGGGACGAACGAGACGAACATGGTACAAAGAATGCCGAAGGATCAAATGGGAGGACAAACGAGACCAACTTGGTGCAAATAATGTCAAAGGATCAAATGGGAGGACGAAGAGGGACGAACGAGATGAGCTTGGTCCAAAGATTACCCACGGATGAAATGGGAGGACGAAGAGGGACGAACGAGATGAACTTGGTCCAAAGAATGCCCAAAGGATCAAATGGGGGACGAACGGGACGAACATGGTCCAAAGAATGCCCAAAGGATCCAATGGGAGGACGAACGAGACGAACTTGGTCCAAAGAATGCCCATGGATGAAATGGGAGGACGAAAAGTGAAGAACGAGACGAACTTGGTCCAAAGAATGCCAAAGGATCAAATCGGAGGACGAAGAGGGACGAGGGAGACGAACTTGGTCCAAAGAATGCCCAAAGATCAAATGGGAGGATGTGAAGGGACAAACGAGACGAACTTGTTCCAAAGAATGCCCATGGATGAAATGGGAGGACGAAAAGGGACGAACGAGACCAACTTTGTCCAAAGAATGCCAAAGGATCAAATGGGAGGACGAAGAGGGACGAAGGAGACGAACTTGGTCCGAAGAACTGCAAAGGATCAAATGGGAGGACGAACGTGACGAACTTGGTACAAAGAATGCCCAACGATCAAATGGGAGCACGTAGAGGGACGAATGAGAGGAAGTTGGTCCAAAGAATGCCAAAGGATCAAATGGAGGACGAAAAGGGACGAACGAGACGAACTTTGTCCAAAGAATGTCAAATGATCAAATGGGAGGACGAAGAGGGACGAAGGAGACGAACTTGGTCCAAAGAATGCCAAAGGGTGAAATGGGAGGACGAACATGACGAACTTGGAGCAAAGAATGCCCAAGGATCAAATGGGAGGACGTAGAGGGACGAACGAGACGAACTTGGTCCAAAGAATGTCCAAAGGATCAAATGGGAGGACGAACAAGGACGAACGAGAGAAACTTGGTCCAAAGAATGCCCAAAGGATCAAATGGGAGGATGTAGAGGGACAAACGAGACGAACTTGGTCCAAAGAATGCCCAAAGGATCTAATGGGAGGATGTAGAGGGACAAACGAGACGAACTTGGTCCAAAGAATGCGCATGGATGAAATGGGAGGACGAAAAGGGACGAACGAGACGAACTTGGTCCAAAGAATGCCAAAGGATCAAATGGGAGGACGAAGAGGGACGAAGGAGACGAACTTGGTCCAAAGAATGCCAAAGGATCAAATGGGAGGACGAACGTGACGAACTTGGTACAAAGAATGCCCAACGATCAAATGGGAGCACGTAGAGGGACGAATGAGAGGAACTTGGTCCAAAGAATGCCAAAGGATCAAATGGGAGCACGAACGTGACGAACTTGGTACAAAGAATGCCCAAGGGTCAAATGGGTGGACGAACAGGGACGAACGAGACGAACTTGGTCCAAATAATGCCAAAGGATCAAATGGGAGGACGAACATGACGAACTTGGTGCAAAGAATGCCCAAGGATCAAACGCGAGCACGTAGAGGGACGAATGAGAGGAACTTGGTCCAAAGAATGCCAAAGGATCAAATGGAGGACGAAAAGGGTCGAACGAGACGAACTTTGTTCAAAGAATGTCAAATGATCAAATGGGAGGACGAAGAGGGACGAAGGAGACGAACTTGGTCCAAAGAATGCCAAAGGATCAAATGGGAGGACGAACATGACGAACTTGGTGCAAAGAATGCCCAAGGATCAAATGGGAGGACGTAGAGGGACGAACGAGACGAACTTGGTCCAAAGAATGTCCAAAGGATCAAATGGGAGGACGAACAAGGACGAACGAGAGAAACTTGGTCCAAAGAATGCCCAAAGGATCAAATGGGAGGATGTAGAGGGACAAACGAGACGAACTTGGTCCAAAGAATGCCCAAGGATGAAATGGGAGGACGAAAAGGGACGAAGGAGACGAACTTGGTCCAAAGAATGCCAAAGGATCAAATGTGAGGACGTAGAGGGAGGAACGAGACGAACTTGGTCCAAAGAATGCCAAAGCATCAAATGGGAGGATGAACGAGACCAACTTGGTACAAAGAATGCCAAAGGATCAAATGGGAGGACGAAGTGGGACAAACGAGACGAACTTGGTCCAAAGATTGCCCAAAGATTAAATGGGAGGACGAAGAGGGACGAAGGAAACAAACGTGGTCGAAAGAATGGCAAAGGATCAAATGGGAGGACGAACGTGACGAACTTGGCACAAAGAATGCCCATGGATCAAATGGGAGGACGAACAGGGACGAACGAGACGAACATGGTACAAAGAATGCCAAAGGATCAAATGGGAATACAAACGAGACCAACTTGGTGCAAAGAATGTCAAAGGATCAAATGGGAGGACGAAGAGGGACGAACGAGATGAGCTTGGTCCAAAGATTACTCAAGGATGAAATGGGAGGACGAAGAGGGACGAACGAGATGAACTTGGTGCAAAGAATGCCCAAAGGATCAAATGGGGGACGAACGGGACGAACTTGGTCCAAAGAATGCCCAAAGGATCCAATGGGAGGACGAACAGGGACGAACGAGACGAACTTGCTCCAAAGAATGCCCATGGATGAAATGGGAGGACGAAAAGGGTCGAACGAGACGAACTTGGTCTAAAGAATGCCAAAGGATCAAATCGGAGGACGAAGAGGGACGAAGGAGACGAGCTTTGTCCAAAGAATGCCAAACGATCCAATGGGAGGACAAATGACGAACTTGGTACAAAGAATGCCCAACGATCAAATGGGAGCACGTAGAGGGACGAACGAGACGAGCTTGGTCCAAAGAATGCCAAAGGATCAAATGGAGGACGAAAAGGAACGAACGAGACGAACTTTGTCCAAAGAATGTCAAATGATCAAATGGGGGGACGAAGATGGACGAAGGAGACGAACTTGGTCCAAAGAATGCCAAAGGATCAAATGGGAGGACGAACATGACGAACTTGGTACAAAGAATGCCCAAGGATGAAATGGGAGGACGTAGAGGGACGAACGAGAGAAACTTGGTCCAAAGAATGCCAAAGGATCAAATGGGAGGATGTAGAGGGACAAACGAGACGAACTTGGTCCAAAGAATGCCCAAGGATGAAATGGGAGGATGAAAAGGGACGAAGGAGACGAACTTGGTCCAAAGAATGCCAAAGGATCAAATGGGCGGACAAAGAGGGACGAACGAGACAAACTTGGTCCAAAGAATGCCAAAGGATCAAATGGGAGGACGAACGTGACGAACTTGGTACAAAGAATGCCCAAGGATCAAATGGGAGGACGTAGAGGGACTAACGAGATGAACTTGGTCCAATGAATGCCCAAAGGATCTAATGGGAGTACGAACAGGGACGAACGAGACGAACTTGGTCCAAAGAATGCCCAAAGGATCAAATGGGAGGACGAACAAGAACGAACGAGACGAACTTGGTCCAAAGAATGCCCAAAGATCAAATGGGAGGATGTGAAGGGACGAACGAGACGAACTTGGTCCAAAGAATGCCCATGGATGAAATGGGAGGACGAAAAGGGACGAACGAGACGAACTTGGTCCAAAGAATGCCAAAGGATCAAATGGGAGGACGAAGAGGGACGAAGGAGACGAACTTGGTCCAAAGAACTGCAAAGGATCAAATGGGAGGACGAACGTGACGAACTTGGTACAAAGAATGCCCAATGATCAAATGGGAGCACGTAGAGGGACGAATGAGAGGAACTTGGTCCAAAGAATGCCAAAGGATCAAATGGAGGACGAAAAGGGACGAACGAGACGAACTTGGTCCAAAGAATGCCAAAGGATCAAATGGGCGGACAAAGAGGGACGAACGAGACAAACTTGGTCCAAAGAATGCCAAAGGATCAAATGGGAGGACGAACGTGACGAACTTGGTACAAAGAATGCCCAAGGATCAAATGGGAGGACGTAGAGGGACTAACGAGACGAACTTGGTCCAATGAATGCCCAAAGGATCAAATGGGAGGACGAACAGGAACGAACGAGACGAACTTGGTCCAAAGAATGCCCAAAGATCAAATGGGAGGATGTGAAGGGACGAACGAGACGAACTTGGTCCAAAGAATGCCCATGGATGAAATGGGAGGATGAAGTGGGACAAACGAGACGAACTTGGTCCAAAGATTGCCCAAAGATTAAATGGGAGGATGAAAAGGGACGAACGAGACGAACTTGGTCCAAAGAATGTCAAAGGATCAAATGGGAGGACGAACGAGACCAACTTGGTACAAAGATTGCCCAAAGAATACATGGGAGGACGAACAGGGACGAACGAGACGAACTTGGTCCATAGAATGGCAAAGGATCAAATGGGAGAACAAACGAGACCAACTTGGTACAAAGAATGTCAAAGGATCAAATGGGAGGACGAACGAGATGAACTTGGTCCAAAGAATGCCAAAGGATCAAATGGGAGGACGAACATGACGAACCTGGTGCAAAGAATGCCCAAGGATCAAATGGGAGGACGTAGAAGGACGAACGAGACGAACTTGGTCCAAAGAATGCCCAAAGGATCAAATGGGAGGACGAACAGGAACGAACGAGACGAACTTGGTCCAAAGAATGCCCAAAGGATCTAATGGGAGGATGTAGAGGGACAAACGAGACGAACTTGGTCCAAAGAATGCCCAAGGATGAAATGGGAGGACGAAAAGGGACGAACGAGACGAACTTGGTCCAAAGAATGCCAAAGGATCAAATGGGAGGACGAACGTGACGAACTTGGCACAAAGAATGCCCATGGATCAAATGGGAGGACGAACAGGGACGAACGAGACGAACATGGTACAAAGAATGCCAAAGGATCAAATGGGAATACAAACGAGACCAACTTGGTGCAAAGAATGTCAAAGGATCAAATGGGAGGACGAAGAGGGACGAACGAGATGAGCTTGGTCCAAAGATTACCCAAGGATGAAATGGGAGGACGAAGAGGGACGAACGAGATGAACTTGGTGCAAAGAATGCCCAAAGGATCAAATGGGGGACGAACGGGACGAACTTGGTCCAAAGAATGCCCAAAGGATCCAATGGGAGGACGAACAGGGACGAACGAGACGAACTTGGTCCAAAGAATGCCCATGGATGAAATGGGAGGACGAAAAGGGACGAACGAGACGAACTTGGTCCAAAGAATGCCAAAGGATCAAATCGGAGGACGAAGAGGGACGAAGGAGACGAGCTTTGTCTAAAGAATGCCAAACGATCCAATGGGAGGACAAATGACGAACTTGGTACAAAGAATGCCCAACGATCAAATGGGAGCACGTAGAGGGACGAACGAGACGAGCTTGGTCCAAAGAATGCCAAAGGATCAAATGGAGGACGAAAAGGAACGAACGAGACGAACTTTGTCCAAAGAATGTCAAATGATCAAATGGGGGGACGAAGATGGACGAAGGAGACGAACTTGGTCCAAAGAATGCCAAAGGATCAAATGGGAGGACGAACATGACGAACTTGGTACAAAGAATGCCCAAGGATGAAATGGGAGGACGTAGAGGGACGAACGAGACGAACTTGGTCCAAAGAATGCCCAAAGGATCAAATGGGAGGACGAACAAGGACGAACGAGAGAAACTTGGTCCAAAGAATGCCAAAGGATCAAATGGGAGGATGTAGAGGGACAAACGAGACGAACTTGGTCCAAAGAATGCCCAAGGATGAAATGGGAGGATGAAAAGGGACGAAGGAGACGAACTTGGTCCAAAGAATGCCAAAGGATCAAATGGGCGGACAAAGAGGGACGAACGAGACAAACTTGGTCCAAAGAATGCCAAAGGATCAAATGGGAGGACGAACGTGACGAACTTGGTACAAAGAATGCCCAAGGATCAAATGGGAGGACGTAGAGGGACTAACGAGATGAACTTGGTCCAATGAATGCCCAAAGGATCTAATGGGAGTACGAACAGGGACGAACGAGACGAACTTGGTCCAAAGAATGCCCAAAGGATCAAATGGGAGGACGAACAAGAACGAACGAGACGAACTTGGTCCAAAGAATGCCCAAAGATCAAATGGGAGGATGTGAAGGGACGAACGAGACGAACTTGGTCCAAAGAATGCCCATGGATGAAATGGGAGGACGAAAAGGGACGAACGAGACGAACTTGGTCCAAAGAATGCCAAAGGATCAAATGGGAGGACGAAGAGGGACGAAGGAGACGAACTTGGTCCAAAGAACTGCAAAGGATCAAATGGGAGGACGAACGTGACGAACTTGGTACAAAGAATGCCCAACGATCAAATGGGAGCACGTAGAGGGACGAATGAGAGGAACTTGGTCCAAAGAATGCCAAAGGATCAAATGGAGGACGAAAAGGGACGAACGAGACGAACTTGGTCCAAAGAATGCCAAAGGATCAAATGGGCGGACAAAGAGGGACGAACGAGACAAACTTGGTCCAAAGAATGCCAAAGGATCAAATGGGAGGACGAACGTGACGAACTTGGTACAAAGAATGCCCAAGGATCAAATGGGAGGACGTAGAGGGACTAACGAGACGAACTTGGTCCAATGAATGCCCAAAGGATCAAATGGGAGGACGAACAGGAACGAACGAGACGAACTTGGTCCAAAGAATGCCCAAAGATCAAATGGGAGGATGTGAAGGGACGAACGAGACGAACTTGGTCCAAAGAATGCCCATGGATGAAATGGGAGGATGAAGTGGGACAAACGAGACGAACTTGGTCCAAAGATTGCCCAAAGATTAAATGGGAGGATGAAAAGGGACGAACGAGACGAACTTGGTCCAAAGAATGTCAAAGGATCAAATGGGAGGACGAACGAGACCAACTTGGTACAAAGATTGCCCAAAGAATACATGGGAGGACGAACAGGGACGAACGAGACGAACTTGGTCCATAGAATGGCAAAGGATCAAATGGGAGAACAAACGAGACCAACTTGGTACAAAGAATGTCAAAGGATCAAATGGGAGGACGAACGAGATGAACTTGGTCCAAAGAATGCCAAAGGATCAAATGGGAGGACGAACATGACGAACCTGGTGCAAAGAATGCCCAAGGATCAAATGGGAGGACGTAGAAGGACGAACGAGACGAACTTGGTCCAAAGAATGCCCAAAGGATCAAATGGGAGGACGAACAGGAACGAACGAGACGAACTTGGTCCAAAGAATGCCCAAAGGATCTAATGGGAGGATGTAGAGGGACAAACGAGACGAACTTGGTCCAAAGAATGCCCAAGGATGAAATGGGAGGACGAAAAGGGACGAAGGAGACGAACTTGGTCCAAAGAATGCCAAAGGATCAAATGGGAGGACGAACGTGACGAACTTGGTACAAAGAATGCCCAAGGATCAAATGGGAGGACGTAGAGGGACTAACGAGACGAATTTGGTCCAATGAATGCCCAAAGGATCTAATGGGAGTACGAACAGGGACGAACGAGACAAACTTGGTCCAAAGAATGCCCAAAGGATCAAATGGGAGGACGAACAGGAACAAACGAGACGAACTTGGTCCAAAGAATGCCCAAAGATCAAATGGGAGGATGTGAAGGGACGAACGAGACGAACTTGGTCCAAAGAATGCCCATGGATGAAATGGGAGGACGAAAAGGGACGAACGAGATAAGCTTGGTCCAAAGAATGCCCAAAGGATCAAATGGGAGGATGTAGCGGGACAAACGAGACGAACTTGGTCCAAAGAATGCCCAAGGATGAAATGGGAGGACGAAAAGGGACGAATGAGACGAACTTGGTCCAAACAATGCCAAAGGATCAAATGGGCGGACAAAGAGGGACGAAAGAGACCAACTTGGTCCAAAGAATGCCAAAGGATCAAATGGGAGGACGAACGTGACGAACTTGGTACAAAGAATGCCCAACGATCAAATGGGAGGACGTAGAGGGACGAACGAGACGAACTTGGTCCAAACAATGCCAAAGGATCAAATGGGAGAACAAACGAGACCAACTTGGTACAAAGAATGTCAAAGGATCAAATGGGAGGACGAACGAGATGAACTTGGTCCAAAGAATGCCAAAGGATCAAATGGGAGGACGAACATGACGAACCTGGTGCAAAGAATGCCCAAGGATCAAATGGGAGGACGTAGAAGGACGAACGAGACGAACTTGGTCCAAAGAATGCCCAAAGGATCAAATGGGAGGACGAACAGGAACGAACGAGACGAACTTGGTCCAAAGAATGCCCAAAGGATCTAATGGGAGGATGTAGAGGGACAAACGAGACGAACTTGGTCCAAAGAATGCCCAAGGATGAAATGGGAGGACGAAAAGGGACGAAGGAGACGAACTTGGTCCAAAGAATGCCAAAGGATCAAATGGGAGGACGAACGTGACGAACTTGGTACAAAGAATGCCCAAGGATCAAATGGGAGGACGTAGAGGGACTAACGAGACGAATTTGGTCCAATGAATGCCCAAAGGATCTAATGGGAGTACGAACAGGGACGAACGAGACAAACTTGGTCCAAAGAATGCCCAAAGGATCAAATGGGGAGGACGAACAGGAACAAACGAGACGAACTTGGTCCAAAGAATGCCCAAAGATCAAATGGGAGGATGTGAAGGGACGAACGAGACGAACTTGGTCCAAAGAATGCCCATGGATGAAATGGGAGGACGAAAAGGGACGAACGAGATAAGCTTGGTCCAAAGAATGCCCAAAGGATCAAATGGGCGGATGTAGCGGGACAAACGAGACGAACTTGGTCCAAAGAATGCCAAGGATGAAATGGGAGGACGAAAAGGGACGAATGAGACGAACTTGGTCCAAACAATGCCAAAGGATCAAATGGGCGGACAAAGAGGGACGAAAGAGACCAACTTGGTCCAAAGAATGCCAAGGATCAAATGGGAGGACGAACGTGACGAACTTGGTACAAAGAATGCCCAACGATCAAATGGGAGGACGTAGAGGGACGAACGAGACGAACTTGGTCCAAACAATGCCAAAGGATCAAATGGAGGACAAAAAGGGATGAACGAGACGAACTTGGTCCAAAGAATGCCAAAGGATCAAATGGGAGGTCGAACGAGACGAACTTGGTACAAAGAATGCCCAAGGATCAAATGGGAGGACGTAGAGGGACGAACGAGACGAACTTGGTCCAAAGAATGCCCAAAGGATCAAATGGGAGGATGTAGAGGGACAAACGAGACGAACTTGGTCCAAAGAATGCCAAAGGATCAAATGGGCGGACGAAGAGGGACGAAGGACACGAACTTGGTCCAAAGAATGCCCAAGGATGAAATGGGAGGACGAAAAGGGATGAAGGAGACGAACTTGGTCCAAAGAATGACAAAGGATCAAATGGGCGGACGAAGAGGGACGAAGGAAACGACCCTGGTCCAAAGAATGCCAAAGGATCAAATGGGAGGACGAACGTGACGAACTTGGTACAAAGAATGCCCAACGATCAAATGGGAGCACGTAGATGAACGAACGAGACGAACTTGGTCCAAAGAATGCCAAAGGATCAAATGGAGAACGAAAAGGGACGAAAAGGGACGAACGAGACGAACTTTGTCCAAAGAATGTCAAATGATCAAATGGGAGGACGAAGAGGGACGAAGGAGACGAACTTGGTCCAAAGATTGCCAAAGGATCAAATGGCAGGACGAACATGACGAACTTGGTGCAAAGAATGCCCAAGGATCAAATGGGAGGACATAGAGGGACGAACGAGACGAACTTGGTCCAAAGAATGTCCAAAGGATCAAATGGGAGGACGAACAAGGACGAACGAGACAAACTTGGTCCAAAGAATGCCCAAAGGATCAAATGGGAGGATGTAGAGGGACAAACGAGACGAACTTGGTCCAAAGAATGCCCAAGGATGAAATGGGAGGACGAAAAGGGACGAATGAGACGAACTTGGTCCAAAGAATGCCAAAGGATCAAATGGAAGGACGAACGTGATGAACTTGGTACAAAGAATGCCCAACGATCAAATGGAAAGACGTAGAGGGACGAACGAGACGAACTTGGTCCAAAGAATGCCAAAGGATCAAATGGGAGAACGAACAGGGACGAACGAGACTACTTGGTCCAAAGAATGCCCAAAGGATCAAATGGGAGGACGAACAGGGACGAACGAGATGAACTTGGTCCAAAGATTGCCCAAGGATGAAATGGGAGCACGAAAAGGGACGAATGAGACGAACTTGGTCCAAAGAATGCCAAAGGATCAAATGGAAGGACGAACGTGATGAACTTGGTACAAAGAATGCCCAACGATCAAATGGGAAGACGTAGAGGGACGAACGAGACGAACTTGGTCCAAAGAATGCCCAAAGGATCAAATGGGAGAACGAACAGGGACGAACGAGACTACTTGGTCCAAAGAATGCCCAAAGGATCAAATGGGAGGACGAACAGGGACGAACGAGATGAACTTGGTCCAAAGATTGCCCAAGGATGAAATGGGAGGACGAAAAGGGATGAAGGAGACGAACTTGGTCCAAAGAATGACAAAGGATCAAATGGGCGGACGAAGAGGGACGAAGGAAACGACCCTGGTCCAAAGAATGCCAAAGGATCAAATGGGAGGACGAACGTGACGAACTTGGTACAAAGAATGCCCAACGATCAAATGGGAGCACGTAGATGAACGAACGAGACGAACTTGGTCCAAAGAATGCCAAAGGATCAAATAGAGAACGAAAAGGGACGAAAAGGGACGAACGAGACGAACTTTGTCCAAAGAATGTCAAATGATCAAATGGGAGGACGAAGAGGGACGAAGGAGACGAACTTGGTCCAAAGATTGCCAAAGGATCAAATGGCAGGACGAACATGACGAACTTGGTGCAAAGAATGCCCAAGGATCAAATGGGAGGACATAGAGGGACGAACGAGACGAACTTGGTCCAAAGAATGTCCAAAGGATCAAATGGGAGGACGAACAAGGACGAACGAGACAAACTTGGTCCAAAGAATGCCCAAAGGATCAAATGGGAGGATGTAGAGGGACAAACGAGACGAACTTGGTCCAAAGAATGCCCAAGGATGAAATGGGAGGACGAAAAGGGACGAATGAGACGAACTTGGTCCAAAGAATGCCAAAGGATCAAATGGAAGGACGAACGTGATGAACTTGGTACAAAGAATGCCCAACGATCAAATGGGAAGACGTAGAGGGACGAACGAGACGAACTTGGTCCAAAGAATGCCCAAAGGATCAAATGGGAGAACGAACAGGGACGAACGAGACTACTTGGTCCAAAGAATGCCCAAAGGATCAAATGGGAGGACGAACAGGGACGAACGAGATGAACTTGGTCCAAAGATTGCCCAAGGATGAAATGGGAGGACGAAAAGGGACGAATGAGACGAACTTGGTCCAAAGAATGCCAAAGGATCAAATGGAAGGACGAACGTGATGAACTTGGTACAAAGAATGCCCAACGATCAAATGGGAAGACGTAGAGGGACGAACGAGACGAACTTGGTCCAAAGAATGCCCAAAGGATCAAATGGGAGAACGAACAGGGACGAACGAGACTACTTGGTCCAAAGAATGCCCAAAGGATCAAATGGGAGGACGAACAGGGACGAACGAGATGAACTTGGTCCAAAGATTGCCCAAGGATGAAATGGGAGGACGAAAAGGGACGAACGAGACGAACTTGGACCAAAGAATGCCAAAGGATCAAATGGGGGACGAACGGGACAAACATGGTCCAAAGAATGCCCAAGGATCAAATGGGAGGGCGTAGAGGGATGAACGAGACGAACTTGGTCCAAAGAATGGCCAAAGGATCTAATGGGAGGACGAACAGGGACGAACGAGACGAACTTTGTCCAAAGAATGTCAAACGATCAAATGGGAGGTCGAAGAGGGTCGAAGGAGACGAACATGGAACAAAGAATGCCAAAGGATCAAATGGGAGGACGTAGAGGGACTAACGAGACGAATTTGGTCCAATGAATGCCCAAAGGATCTAATGGGAGTACGAACAGGGACGAACGAGACAAACTTGGTCCAAAGAATGCCCAAAGGATCAAATGGGAGGACGAACAGGAACAAACGAGACGAACTTGGTCCAAAGAATGCCCAAAGATCAAATGGGAGGATGTGAAGGGACGAACGAGACGAACTTGGTCCAAAGAATGCCCATGGATGAAATGGGAGGACGAAAAGGGACGAACGAGATAAACTTGGTCCAAAGAATGCCCAAAGGATCAAATGGGAGGATGTAGCGGGACAAACGAGACGAACTTGGTCCAAAGAATGCCCAAGGAAGAAATGGGAGGACGAAAAGGGACGAATGAGACGAACTTGGTCCAAACAATGCCAAAGGATCAAATGGGCGGACAAAGTGGGACGAACGAGACCAACTTGGTCCAAAGAATGCCAAAGGATCAAATGGGAGGACGAACGTGACAAACTTGGTACAAAGAATGCCCAACGATCAAATGGGAGGACGTAGAGGGACGAACGAGACGAACTTGGTCCAAACAATGCCAAAGGATCAAATGGAGGACAAAAAGGGATGAACGAGACGAACTTGGTCCAAAGAATGCCAAAGGATCAAATGGGAGGTCGAACGAGAAGAACTTGGTACAAAGAATGCCCAAGGATCAAATGGGAGGACGTAGAGGGACGAACGAGACGAACTTGGTCCAAAGAATGCCCAAGGATGAAATGGGAGGACGAAAAGGGACGAAGGAGACGAACTTGGTCCAAAGAATGCCAAAGGATCAAATGGGCGGACGAAGAGGGACGAAGGACACGAACTTGGTCCAAAGAATGCCCAAGGATGAAATGGGAGGACGAAAAGGGATGAAGGAGACGAACTTGGTCCAAAGAATGACAAAGGATCAAATGGGCGGACGAAGAGGGACGAAGCAAACGACCCTGGTCCAAAGAATGCCAAAGGATCAAATGGGAGGACGAACGTGACGAACTTGGTACAAAGAATGCCCAACGATCAAATGGGAGCACGTAGATGAACGAACGAGACGAACTTGGTCCAAAGAATGCCAAAGGATCAAATGGAGGACGAAAAGGGACGAAAAGGGACGAACGAGACGAACTTTGTCCAAAGAATGTCAAATGATCAAATGGGAGGACGAAGAGGGACGAAGGAGACGAACTTGGTCCAAAGATTGCCAAAGGATCAAATGGCAGGACGAACATGACGAACTTGGTGCAAAGAATGCCCAAGGATCAAATGGGAGGACATAGAGGGACGAACGAGACGAACTTGGTCCAAAGAATGTCCAAAGGATCAAATGGGAGGACGAACAAGGACGAACGAGACAAACTTGGTCCAAAGAATACCCAAAGGATCAAATGGGAGGATGTAGAGGGACAAACGAGACGAACTTGGTCCAAAGAATGCCCAAGGATGAAATGGGAGGACGAAAAGGGACGAATGAGACGAACTTGGTCCAAAGAATGCCAAAGGATCAAATGGAAGGACGAACGTGATGAACTTGGTACAAAGAATGCCCAACGATCAAATGGGAAGACGTAGGACGAACGAGACGAACTTGGTCCAAAGAATGCCCAAAGGATCAAATGGGAGAACGAACAGGGACGAACGAGACTACTTGGTCCAAAGAATGCCCAAAGGATCAAATGGGAGGACGAACAGGGACGAACGAGATGAACTTGGTGCAAAGATTGCCCAAGGATGAAATGGGAGGACGAAAAGGGACGAACGAGACGAACTTGGACCAAAGAATGCCAAAGGATCAAATGGGGGACGAACGGGACAAACATGGTCCAAAGAATGCCCAAGGATCAAATGGGAGGGCGTAGAGGGATGAACGAGACGAACTTGGTCCAAAGAATGGCCAAAGGATCTAATGGGAGGACGAACAGGGACGAACGAGACGAACATTGTCCAAAGAATGTCAAACGATCAAATGGGAGGTCGAAGAGGGTCGAAGGAGACGAACATGGAACAAAGAATGCCAAAGGATCAAATGGGAGGACGAACATGATGAACTTCGTACAAAGAATGCCCAAGGACGAAATGGGACGACGTAGAGGGACGAAGAGACGAACTTGGTCCAAAGAATGCCCAAAGATGAAATGGGAGGATGTAGAGGGACGAACGAGACGAACTTGGTCCAAAGAATGCCCAAAGATGAAATGGGAGGATGTAGAGGGACGAACGAGACGAACTTCGTCCAAAGAATGCCCAAGGCTGAAATGGGAGGACGAAAAGGGACGAACGAGACGAACTTGGTCCAAAGAATCCCAAAGGATCAAATGGGAGGACGAACGAGACCAACTTGGTCCAAAGAATGCCAAAGGATCAAATGGGAGGACGAAGAGGGACGAACGAGACGAACATGGTGCAAAGAATGCCAAAAGATCAAATGGGGGACGAACGAGACGAGCTTGGTCCAAAGAATGCCCAAAGATCAAATGGGAGGATATAGAGGGACGAATGAGAGAACTTGGTCTAAAGAATGCCCAAAGGATCAAATGGGAGGAGGAACAGGGATGAACGACACGAACTTGGTCCAAAGAATGCCCAAAAATCAAATGGGAGGATGTAAAGGGACGAACGAGACGAACTTGGTCCAAAGAATGCCCATGGATGAAATGGGAGGACGAAAAGGGACGAACGAGACGAACTTGGTCCAAAGAATGCCAAAGGATGAAATGGGAGGACGAAGAGGGACGAAGGAGACGAATATGGTCCAAAGAATGCCAAAGGATCAAATGGGAGGACGAACGTGACGAACTTGGTACAAAGAATGCCCAAGGATCAAATGGGAGCACGTAGAGGGACGAACGAGACGAACTTGATCCAAAGAATGCCAAAGGATCAAATGGAGGACGAAAAGGGACGAACGAGACGAACATTGTCCAAAGAATGTCAAAGGATCAAATGGGAGGACGAACATGACGTACTTGGTACAAAGAATGCCCAAGGATCAAATGGGAGGACGTAGAGAAACGAACGAGACGAACTTGGTCCAAAGAATGCCCAAAGGATCAAATGGGAGAACGAACAGGGACGAATGAGACGAACTTGGTCCAAAGAATGCCAAAGGATCAAATGGGAGGACGAACATGACGTACTTGGTACAAAGAATGCCCAAGGATCAAATGGGAGGACGTAGAGGGACGAACGAGACAAACTTGGTCCAAAGAATGCCCAAAGATCAAATGGGAGGACATAGAGGGACGAATGAGACGAACTTGGTCCAAAGAATGCCCAAAGGATCAAATGGGAGGATGAAGAGAGACGAACGAGACGAACTTGGTCCAAAGAATGCCCAAAGATCAAATGGGAGGATGTACAGGGACGAACGAGACGAACTTGGTCCAAAGAATGCCCATGGATGAAATGGGAGGACGAAAAGGGACGAACGAGACGAACTTGGTCCAAAGAATGCCAAAGGATCAAAAGGGAGGACGAACGTGACGAACTTGGTACAAAGAATGCCCAAGGATCAAATGGGATGACGTAGAGGGACGAACGAGACGAACTTGGTCAAAAGAATGCCAAAGGATCAAATGGAGGACGAAAAGGGACGAACGAGACGAACTTTGTCCAAAGAATGTCAAACGATCAAATGGGAGGTCGAAGAGGGTCGAAGGAGACGAACATGGAACAAAGAATGCCAAAGGATCAAATGGGAGGACGAACATGACGAACTTGGTACAAAGAATGCCCAAGGATCAAATGGGAGGACGTAGAGGGACGAACGAGACGAACTTGGTCCAAAGAATGCCCAAAGGATCAAATGGGAGAACGAAGAGGGACGAAGGAGACGAACTTGGTCCAAAGAATGCCAAAGGATCAAATGGGAGGACGAACATGACGAACTTGGTAAAAAGAATGCCCAAGGATCAAATGGGAGCACGTAGAGGGACGAACGAGACAAACTTGGTCCAAAGAATGCCAAAGCATCAAATGGAGGACGAAAACGGACGAACGAGACGAACTTTGTCCAAAGAATGTCAAACGATCAAATGGGAGGACGAAGAGGGACGAAGCAGACGAACTTGGTCGAAAGAATGCCAAAGGATCAAATGGGAGGACGAACATGACGAACTTGGTACAAAGAATGCCCAAGGATCAAATGGGAGGACGTAGAGGGACGAACGAGACGAACTTGGTCCAAAGAATGCCCAAAGGATCAAATGGGAGGACGAACAAGGACGAACGAGACAAACTTGGTCCAAAGAATACCCAAAGGATCAAATGGGAGGATGTAGAGGGACAAACGAGACGAACTTGGTCCAAAGAATGCCCAAGGATGAAATGGGAGGACGAAAAGGGACGAATGAGACGAACTTGGTCCAAAGAATGCCAAAGGATCAAATGGAAGGACGAACGTGATGAACTTGGTACAAAGAATGCCCAACGATCAAATGGGAAGACGTAGGACGAACGAGACGAACTTGGTCCAAAGAATGCCCAAAGGATCAAATGGGAGAACGAACAGGGACGAACGAGACTACTTGGTCCAAAGAATGCCCAAAGGATCAAATGGGAGGACGAACAGGGACGAACGAGATGAACTTGGTGCAAAGATTGCCCAAGGATGAAATGGGAGGACGAAAAGGGACGAACGAGACGAACTTGGACCAAAGAATGCCAAAGGATCAAATGGGGGACGAACGGGACAAACATGGTCCAAAGAATGCCCAAGGATCAAATGGGAGGGCGTAGAGGGATGAACGAGACGAACTTGGTCCAAAGAATGGCCAAAGGATCTAATGGGAGGACGAACAGGGACGAACGAGACGAACATTGTCCAAAGAATGTCAAACGATCAAATGGGAGGTCGAAGAGGGTCGAAGGAGACGAACATGGAACAAAGAATGCCAAAGGATCAAATGGGAGGACGAACATGATGAACTTCGCACAAAGAATGCCCAAGGACGAAATGGGACGACGTAGAGGGACGAAGAGACGAACTTGGTCCAAAGAATGCCCAAAGATGAAATGGGAGGATGTAGAGGGACGAACGAGACGAACTTGGTCCAAAGAATGCCCAAAGATGAAATGGGAGGATGTAGAGGGACGAACGAGACGAACTTCGTCCAAAGAATGCCCAAGGCTGAAATGGGAGGACGAAAAGGGACGAACGAGACGAACTTGGTCCAAAGAATGCCAAAGGATCAAATGGGAGGACGAACGAGACCAACTTGGTCCAAAGAATGCCAAAGGATCAAATGGGAGGACGAAGAGGGACGAACGAGACGAACATGGTGCAAAGAATGCCAAAAGATCAAATGGGGGACGAACGAGACGAGCTTGGTCCAAAGAATGCCCAAAGATCAAATGGGAGGATATAGAGGGACGAATGAGAGAACTTGGTCTAAAGAATGCCCAAAGGATCAAATGGGAGGAGGAACAGGGATGAACGACACGAACTTGGTCCAAAGAATGCCCAAAAATCAAATGGGAGGATGTAAAGGGACGAACGAGACGAACTTGGTCCAAAGAATGCCCATGGATGAAATGGGAGGACGAAAAGGGACGAACGAGACGAACTTGGTCCAAAGAATGCCAAAGGATGAAATGGGAGGACGAAGAGGGACGAAGGAGACGAATATGGTCCAAAGAATGCCAAAGGATCAAATGGGAGGACGAACGTGACGAACTTGGTACAAAGAATGCCCAAGGATCAAATGGGAGCACGTAGAGGGACGAACGAGACGAACTTGATCCAAAGAATGCCAAAGGATCAAATGGAGGACGAAAAGGGACGAACGAGACGAACATTGTCCAAAGAATGTCAAAGGATCAAATGGGAGGACGAACATGACGTACTTGGTACAAAGAATGCCCAAGGATCAAATGGGAGGACGTAGAGAAACGAACGAGACGAACTTGGTCCAAAGAATGCCCAAAGGATCAAATGGGAGAACGAACAGGGACGAACGAGACGAACTTGGTCCAAAGAATGCCAAAGGATCAAATGGGAGGACGAACATGACGTACTTGGTACAAAGAATGCCCAAGGATCAAATGGGAGGACGTAGAGGGACGAACGAGACAAACTTGGTCCAAAGAATGCCCAAAGATCAAATGGGAGGACATAGAGGGACGAATGAGACGAACTTGGTCCAAAGAATGCCCAAAGGATCAAATGGGAGGATGAAGAGAGACGAACGAGACGAACTTGGTCCAAAGAATGCCCAAAGATCAAATGGGAGGATGTACAGGGACGAACGAGACGAACTTGGTCCAAAGAATGCCCATGGATGAAATGGGAGGACGAAAAGGGACGAACGAGACGAACTTGGTCCAAAGAATGCCAAAGGATCAAAAGGGAGGACGAACGTGACGAACTTGGTACAAAGAATGCCCAAGGATCAAATGGGATGACGTAGAGGGACGAACGAGACGAACTTGGTCAAAAGAATGCCAAAGGATCAAATGGAGGACGAAAAGGGACGAACGAGACGAACTTTGTCCAAAGAATGTCAAACGATCAAATGGGAGGTCGAAGAGGGTCGAAGGAGACGAACATGGAACAAAGAATGCCAAAGGATCAAATGGGAGGACGAACATGACGAACTTGGTACAAAGAATGCCCAAGGATCAAATGGGAGGACGTAGAGGGACGAACGAGACGAACTTGGTCCAAAGAATGCCCAAAGGATCAAATGGGAGAACGAAGAGGGACGAAGGAGACGAACTTGGTCCAAAGAATGCCAAAGGATCAAATGGGAGGACGAACATGACGAACTTGGTAAAAAGAATGCCCAAGGATCAAATGGGAGCACGTAGAGGGACGAACGAGACAAACTTGGTCCAAAGAATGCCAAAGCATCAAATGGAGGACGAAAACGGACGAACGAGACGAACTTTGTCCAAAGAATGTCAAACGATCAAATGGGAGGACGAAGAGGGACGAAGCAGACGAACTTGGTCGAAAGAATGCCAAAGGATCAAATGGGAGGACGAACATGACGAACTTGGTACAAAGAATGCCCAAGGATCAAATGGGAGGACGTAGAGGGACGAACGAGACGAACTTGGTCCAAAGAATGCCCAAAGGATCAAATGGGAGAACGAACAGGGACGAACGAGACGAACTTGGTCCAAAGAATGCCCAAGGATGAAATGGGAGGACGAAAAGGGACGAACGACACGAACGTGGTCCAAAGAATGCCAAAGGATCAAATGGGAGGACAAACGAGACCAACTTGGTACAAAGAATGCCAAAGGATCAAATGGGAGGACGAAGAAGGACGAACGAGACGAACTTGGTCCAAAGAATGCCAAAGGAACAAATGGGGGACGAACGTGGCGAACTTGGTACAAAGAATGCCCAAGGATCAAATGGGAGGACGAACAGGGACGAACGAGACAAACTTGGTCGAAAGAATGCCCAAAGGATCTAATGGGAGGACGAACAGGGACAAACGAGACGAATTTGGTCCAAAGAATACCCAAAGATCAAATGGGAGGATGTAAAGGGACGAACGAGACGAACTTGGTCCAAAGAATGCCCATGGATGAAATGGGAGGACGCAAAAGGGACGAACGAGACGAACTTGGTCCAAAGAATGCCAAAGGATCAAAAGGGAGGACGAACGTGACGAACTTGGTACAAAGAATGCCCAAGGATCAAATGGGATGACGTAGAGGGACGAACGAGACGAACTTGGTCAAAAGAATGCCGAAGGATCAAATGGAGGACGAAAAGGGACGAACGAGACGAACTTTGTCCAAAGAATGTCAAACGATCAAATGGGAGGTCGAAGAGGGTCGAAGGAGACGAACATGGAACAAAGAATGCCAAAGGATCAAATGGGAGGACGAACATGACGAACTTGGTACAAAGAATGCCCAAGGATCAAATGGGAGGACGTAGAGGGACGAACGAGACGAACTTGGTCCAAAGAATGCCCAAAGGATCAAATGGGAGAACGAAGAGGGACGAAGGAGACGAACTTGGTCCAAAGAATGCCAAAGGATCAAATGGGAGGACGAACATGACGAACTTGGTAAAAAGAATGCCCAAGGATCAAATGGGAGCACATAGAGGGACGAACGAGACAAACTTGGTCCAAAGAATGCCAAAGCATCAAATGGAGGACGAAAACGGACGAACGAGACGAACTTTGTCCAAAGAATGTCAAACGATCAAATGGGAGGACGAAGAGGGACGAAGCAGACGAACTTGGTCCAAAGAATGCCAAAGGATCAAATGGGAGGACGAACATGACGAACTTGGTACAAAGAATGCCCAAGGATCAAATGGGAGGACGTAGAGGGACGAACGAGACGAACTTGGTCCAAAGAATGCCCAAAGGATCAAATGGGAGAACGAACAGGGACGAACGAGACGAACTTGGTCCAAAGAATGCCCAAGGATGAAATGGGAGGACGAAAAGGGACGAACGACACGAACGTGGTCCAAAGAATGCCAAAGGATCAAATGGGAGGACAAACGAGACCAACTTGGTACAAAGAATGCCAAAGGATCAAATGGGAGGACGAAGAAGGACGAACGAGACGAACTTGGTCCAAAGAATGCCAAAGGATCAAATGGGGGACGAACGAGACGAACTTGGTCCAAAGAATGCCCAAAGGATCAAATGGGACGACAAACGTGACGAACTTGGTACAAAGAATTTCCAAGGATCAAATGGGAGGACGTAGAGGGAGGAACGAGACGAACTTGGTCCAAAGAATGCCCAAAGGATCAAATGGGAGGACGAACGAGACGAACTTCGTCCAAGGAATGCCAAAGGTTCAAATGGGAGGACGAACGTGACGAACTTGGTACAAAGAATGCCCAAGGATCAAATGGGAGGACGAAGAGGGACGAACGAGACGAACATGGTCCAAAGAATGGCAAAGGATCAAATGGGAGGACGAAGAGGGACGAACGAGACGAACATGGTCCAAAGAATGGCAAAGGATCAAATGGGAGGACGAACGTGGCGAACTTGGTACAAAGAATGCCCAAGGATCAAATGGGAGGACGAACAGGGACGAACGAGACAAACTTGGTCGAAAGAATGCCCAAAGCATCTAATGGGAGGACGAACAGGGACAAACGAGACGAATTTGGTCCAAAGAATACCCAAAGATCAAATGGGAGGATGTAAAGGGACGAACGAGACGAACTTGGTCCAAAGAATGCCCATGGATGAAATGGGAGGACGCAAAAGGGACGAACGAGACGAACATGGTCCAAAGAATGCCAAAGGATCAAAAGGGAGGACGAACGTGACGAACTTGGTACAAAGAATGCCCAAGGATCAAATGGGATGACGTAGAGGGACGAACGAGACGAACTTGGTCAAAAGAATGCCAAAGGATCAAATGGAGGACGAAAAGGGACGAACGAGACGAACTTGGTCCAAAGAATGCCCAAAGATGAAATGGGAGGATGTAGAGGGACGAACGAGACGAACTTGGTCCAAAGAATGCCCAAGGATGAAATGGGAGGACGAAAAGGGACGAACGAGACGAACAAGGTCCAAAGAATGCCAAAGGATCAAATGGGAGGACAAAGAGGGACGAACGAGACGAACTTGGTCCAAAGAATGCCAAAAGATCAAATGGGGGACAAACGAGACGAACTTGGTCCAAAGAATGCCCAAAGATCAAATGGGAGGACATAGAGGGACGAATGAGACGAACTTGGTCCAAAGAATGCCCAAAGGATCAAATGGGAGGACGAACAGGGATGAACGACACGAACTTGGTCCAAAGAATGCCCAAAGGATCAAATTGGAGGACGAACAGGGACGAAGAGACGAACTTGGTCCAAAGAATGCCCAAAGATCAAATGGGAGGATGTAAAGGGACGAACGAGACGAACTTGGTCCAAAGAATGCCAAAGGATCAAACGGGAGGACGAAGAGGGACGAAGGAGACGAACTTGGTCCGAAGAATGCCGAAGGATCAAATGGGAGGACGAACGTGTCGAACTTGGTACAAAGAATGCCCAAGGATCAAATGGGAGGACGAACAGGGACGAACGAGACAAACTTGGTCGAAAGAATGCCCAAAGGATCTAATGGGAGGACGAACAGGGACAAACGAGACGAATTTGGTCCAAAGAATACCCAAAGATCAAATGGGAGGATGTAAAGGGACGAACGAGACGAACTTGGTCCAAAGAATGCCCATGGATGAAATGGGAGGACGCAAAAGGGACGAACGAGACGAACTTGGTCCAAAGAATGCCAAAGGATCAAAAGGGAGGACGAACGTGACGAACTTGGTACAAAGAATGCCCAAGGATCAAATGGGATGACGTAGAGGGACGAACGAGACGAACTTGGTCAAAAGAATGCCAAAGGATCAAATGGAGGACGAAAAGGGACGAACGAGACGAACTTTGTCCAAAGAATGTTAAACGATCAAATGGGAGGTCGAAGAGGGTCGAAGGAGACGAACATGGAACAAAGAATGCCAAAGGATCAAATGGGAGGACGAACATGACGAACTTGGTACAAAGAATGCCCAAGGATCAAATGGGAGGACGTAGAGGGACGAACGAGACGAACTTGGTCCAAAGAATGCCCAAAGGATCAAATGGGAGAACGAAGAGGGACGAAGGAGACGAACTTGGTCCAAAGAATGCCAAAGGATCAAATGGGAGGACGAACATGACGAACTTGGTAAAAAGAATGCCCAAGGATCAAATGGGAGCACGTAGAGGGACGAACGAGACAAACTTGGTCCAAAGAATGCCAAAGCATCAAATGGAGGACGAAAACGGACGAACGAGACGAACTTTGTCCAAAGAATGTCAAACGATCAAATGGGAGGACGAAGAGGGACGAAGCAGACGAACTTGGTCCAAAGAATGCCAAAGGATCAAATGGGAGGACGAACATGACGAACTTGGTACAAAGAATGCCCAAGGATCAAATGGGAGGACGTAGAGGGACGAACGAGACGAACTTGGTCCAAAGAATGCCCAAAGGATCAAATGGTAGAACGAACAGGGACGAACGAGACGAACTTGGTCCAAAGAATGCCCAAGGATGAAATGGGAGGACGAAAAGGGACGAACGACACGAACGTGGTCCAAAGAATGCCAAAGGATCAAATGGGAGGACAAACGAGACCAACTTGGTACAAAGAATGCCAAAGGATCAAATGGGAGGACGAAGAAGGACGAACGAGACGAACTTGGTCCAAAGAATGCCAAAGGATCAAATGGGGGACGAACGAGACGAACTTGGTCCAAAGAATGCCCAAAGGATCAAATGGGACGACAAACGTGACGAACTTGGTACAAAGAATTTCCAAGGATCAAATGGGAGGACGTAGAGGGAGGAACGAGACGAACTTGGTCCAAAGAATGCCCAAAGGATCAAATGGGAGGACGAACGAGACGAACTTCGTCCAAGGAATGCCAAAGGTTCAAATGGGAGGACGAACGTGACGAACTTGGTACAAAGAATGCCCAAGGATCAAATGGGAGGACGAAGAGGGACGAACGAGACGAACATGGTCCAAAGAATGGCAAAAGATCAAATGGGAGGACGAAGAGGGACGAACGAGACGAACATGGTCTAAAGAATGGCAAAGGATCAAATGGGAGGACGAACGTGGCGAACTTGGTACAAAGAATGCCCAAGGATCAAATGGGAGGACGAACAGGGACGAACGAGACAAACTTGGTCGAAAGAATGCCCAAAGCATCTAATGGGAGGACGAACAGGGACAAACGAAACGAATTTGGTCCAAAGAATACCCAAAGATCAAATGGGAGGATGTAAAGGGACGAACGAGACGAACTTGGTCCAAAGAATGCCCATGGATGAAATGGGAGGACGCAAAAGGGACGAACGAGACGAACATGGTCCAAAGAATGCCAAAGGATCAAAAGGGAGGACGAACGTGACGAACTTGGTACAAAGAATGCCCAAGGATCAAATGGGATGACGTAGAGGGACGAACGAGACGAACTTGGTCAAAAGAATGCCAAAGGATCAAATGGAGGAAGAAAAGGGACGAACGAGACGAACTTGGTCCAAAGAATGCCCAAAGATGAAATGGGAGGATGTAGAGGGACGAACGAGACGAACTTGGTCCAAAGAATGCCCAAGGATGAAATGGGAGGACGAAAAGGGACGAACGAGACGAACAAGGTCCAAAGAATGCCAAAGGATCAAATGGGAGGACAAAGAGGGACGAACGAGACGAACTTGGTCCAAAGAATGCCAAAAGATCAAATGGGGGACAAACGAGACGAACTTGGTCCAAAGAATGCCCAAAGATCAAATGGGAGGACACAGAGGGACGAATGAGACGAACTTGGTCCAAAGAATGCCCAAAGGATCAAATGGGAGAACGAACAGGGATGAACGACACGAACTTGGTCCAAAGAATGCCCAAAGGATCAAATTGGAGGACGAACAGGGACGAAGAGACGAACTTGGTCCAAAGAATGCCCAAAGATCAAATGGGAGGATGTAAAGGGACGAACGAGACGAACTTGGTCCAAAGAATGCCAAAGGATCAAACGGGAGGACGAAGAGGGACGAAGGAGACGAACTTGGTCCAAAGAATGCCAAAGGATCAAATGGGAGGACGAACGTGTCGAACTTGGTACAAAGAATGCCCAAGGATCAAATGGGAGCACGTAGAGGGACAAACGAGACAAACTTGGTCCAAAGAATGCAAAAGGATCAAATGGAGGACAAAAAGGGACGAACGAGACGAACTTTGTCCAAAGAATGTCAAACGATCAAATGGGAGGACGAAGAGGGACGAAGGAGACGAACTTGGTCCAAAGAATGCCAAAGGGTCAAATGGGAGGACAAACATGACGAACTTGGTACAAAGAATGCCCAAGGATCAAATGGGAGGACGTAGAGGGACGAACGAGACGAACTTGGTCCAAAGAATGCCCAAAGGATCAAATGGGAGGATGAACAAGGGCGAACGAGACGAACTTAGTCCAAAGAATGCCCAAAGGATCAAATGGGAGGATGTAGAGGGACGAACGAGACGAACTTGGTCCAAAGAATGCCCAAGGATGACATGGGAGGACGAAAAGGGACGAACGAGACGAACTTGGTCCAAAGAATGCCCAAGGATCAAATGGGAGGACGTAGAGGGACGAATGAGACGAACTTGGTCCAAAGAATGCCTAAAGGATCAAATGGGAGAACGAACAGGAACGAACGAGACGAACTTGGTCCAAAGAATGCCCAAAGATGAAATGGGAGGATGTAGAGGGACGAAGGAGACGAACTTGGTCCAAAGAATGCCAAAGGATCAAATGGGAGGACGAACGTGTCGAACTTGGTACAAAGAATGCCCAAGGATCAAATGGGAGCACGTAGAGGGACGAACGAGACAAACTTGGTCCAAAGAATGCCAAAGGATCAAATGGAGGACGAAAAGGGACGAACGAGATGAACTTTGTCTAAAGAATGTCAAACGGTCAAATGGGAGGACGAAGGGGGACGAAGGAGACGAACTTGGTCCAAAGAATGCCAAAGGGTCAAATGGGAGGACGAACATGACGAACTTGGTACAAAGAATGCCCAAGGATCAAATGGGAGGACGTAGAGGGACGAACGAGACGAACTTGGTCCAAAGAATGCCCAAAGGATCAAATGGGAGGACGAACAAGGACGAACGAGACGAACTTAGTCCAAAGAATGCCCAAAGGATCAAATGGGAGGATGTAGAGGGACGAACGAGACGAACTTGGTCCAAAGAATGCCCAAGGATGACATGGGAGGACGAAAAGGGACGAACGAGACGAACTTGGTCCAAAGAATGCCAAAGGATCAAATGGGCGGACGAAGAGGGACGAAGGAGACGAACTTGGTCCAAAGAATGCCCAAGGATCGAATGGGAGGACGTAGAGCGACGAATGAGACGAACTTGGTCCAAAGAATGCCCAAAGATGAAATGGGAGGATGTAGAGGGACGAACGAGACGAACTTGGTCCAAAGAATGCCCAAGGATGAAATGGGAGGACGAAAAGGGACGAACGACACGAACGTGGTCCAAAGAATGCCAAAGGATCAAATGGGAGGACGAAGAGGGACGAACGAGACGAACTTGGTCCAAAGAATGCCAAATGATCAAATGGAGGACGAACGAGACGAACTTGGTCCAAAGAATTCCCAAAGGATCGAATGGGACGACGAACGGGACGAACATGGTACAAAGAATTCCCAAGGATCAAATGGGAGGACGTAGAGGGAGGAACAAGACGAACTTGGTCCAAAGAATGCCTAAAGGGTCAAATGGGAGGACGAACAGGGACGAACGAGACGAACTTCGTCCAAAGAATGCCCAAGGATGAAATGGGAGGACGAAAAGGGACGAACAAGACGAACTTGGACCAAAGAATGCCAAAGGATCAAATGGGGGACGAACAGGGACGAACGAGACGAACTTGGTCCAAAGAATGCCCAAAGATCAAATGCGAGGATGTAAAGGGACGAACGAGACGAACTTGGTCCAGAGAATGCCCATGGATCAAAAGGGAGGACGAACGTGAGGAACTTGGTACAAAGAATGCCCAAGGATCAAATGGGATGACGTAGAGGGACGAACGAGACGAACATGGTCAAAATAATGCCAAAGGATCAAATGGAGGACGAACAGGGACGAACGAGACGAACTTGGTCCAAAGAATGCCCAAAGATGAAATGGGAGGATGTAGAGGGACGAACGAGACGAACTTGGTCCAAAGAATTCCCAAGGATGAAATGGGAGGACGAAAAGGGACGAACGAGATGAACGTGGTCCAAAGAATGCCAAAGGATCAAATGGGAGGACGAACGACACCGACTTGGTACAAAGAATGCCAAAGGATCAAATGGGAGGACGAAGAGGGACGAACGAGACGAACTTGGTCCAAAGAATGCCAAAAGATCAAATGGGGGACGAACGAGAGGAACTTGGTCCAAAGAATGCCCAAAGATCAAATGGGAGGACATAGAGGGATGAACGACACGAACTTGGTCCAAAGAATGCCCAAAGGATCAAATTGGAGGACGAACAGGGACGAACGAGACGAACTTGGTCCAAAGAATGCCCAAAGATCAAATGGGAGGAGGTAAAGGGACGACCGAGACGAACGTGGTCCAAAGAATGCCCATAGATGAAATGGGAGGACGGAAAGGAACGAACGAGACGAACTTGGTCCAAAGAATGCAAAGGATCAAATGGGAGGACGAAGAGGGACGAAGGAGACGAACTTGGTCCAAAGAATGCCAAAGGATCAAATGGGAGGACGAACGTGACGATCTTGGTACAACGAATGTCCAAGGATCAAATGGGAGCACGTAGAGGGACGAACGAGACGAACTTGGTCCAAAGAATGCCGAAGGATCAAATGGAGTACGAAAAGGGACGAACGAGACGAACTTTGTCCAAAGAATGTCAAACGATCAAATGGGAGGACGAAGAGGGACGAACGAGACGAACTTTGTCCAAAGCATGTCAACCGATCAAATGGGAGGACGAAGGAGACGAACTTGGTCCAAAGAATGCCAAAGGGTCAAATGGGTGGACGAACATGACGAACTTGGTACAAAGAATGCCCAAGGATCAAATGGGAGGACGTAGAGGGACGAACGAGACGAACTTGGTCCAAAGAATGCCCAAAGGATCAAATGGGAGGACGAACAAGGACGAACGCGACGAACTTAGTCCAAAGAATGCCCAAAGGATCAAATGGGAGGATGTAGAGGGACGAACGAGACGAACTTGGTCCAAAGATTGCCCAAGGATGACATGGGAGGACGAAAAGGGACGAACGAGACGAACTTGGTCCAAAGAATGCCAAAGGATCAAATGGGGGACGAACGAGACGAACTTGGTCCAAAGAATTCCCAAACGATCGAATGGGACGACGAACGTGACGAACATGGTACAAAGAATTCCCAAGGATCAAATGGGAGGACGTAGAGGGAGGAACAAGACGAACTTGGTCCAAAGAATGCCCAAAGGATCAAATGGGAGGACGAACAGGGACGAACGAGAAGAACTTCGTCCAAAGAATGCCCAAGGATGAAATGGGAGGACGAAAAGGGACGAACGAGACGAACTTGGACCAAATAATGCCAAAGGATCAAATGGGGGACGAACAGGGACGAACGAGACGAACTTGGTCCAAAGAATGCCCAAAGATCAAATGCGAGGATGTAAAGGGACGAACGAGACGAACTTGGTCCAAAGAATGCCCATGGATCAAAATGGAGGACGAACGTGACGAACTTGGTACAAAGAATGCCCAAGGATCAAATGGGATGACGTAGAGGGACGAACGAGACGAACATGGTCAAAATAATGCCAAAGGATCAAATGGAGGACGAACAGGGACGAACGAGACGAACTTGGTCCAAAGAATTCCCAAAGATGAAATGGGAGGATGTAGAGGAATGAACGAGACGAACTTGGTCCAAAGAATTCCCAAGGATGAAATGGGAGGCCGAAAAGGGACGAACGAGATGAACGTGGTCCAAAGAATGCCAAAGGATCAAATGGGAGGACGAACGACACCGACTTGGTACAAAGAATGCCAAAGGATCAAATGGGAGGACGAAGAGGGACGAACGAGACGAACTTGGTCCAAAGAATGCCAAAAGATCAAATGGGAGGACATAGAGGGATGAACGACACGAACTTGGTCCAAAGAATGCCCAAAGGATCAAATTGGAGGACGAACAGGGACGAACGAGACGAACTTGGTCCAAAGAATGCCCATGGATGAAATGGGAGGACGGAAAGGGACGAACGAGACGAACTTGGTCCAAAGAATGCAAAGGATCAAATGGGAGGACGAAGAGGGACGAAGGAGACGAACTTGGTGCAAAGAATGCCAAAGGATCAAATGGGAGGACGAACGTGACGATCTTGGTACAACGAATGCCCAAGGATCAAATGGGAGCACGTAGAGGGACGAACGAGACGAACTTGGTCCAAAGAATGCCAAAGGATCAAATGGAGGACGAAAAGGGACGAACGAGACGAACTTTGTCCAAAGAATGTCAAACGATCAAATGGGAGGACGAAGAGGGACGAAGGAGACGAACTTTGTCCAAAGAATGCCAAAGGATCAAATGGGAGGACGAACATGACGAACTTGGTACAAAGAATGCCCAAGGATCAAATGGGAGGACGTAGAGGGACGAACGAGACGAACTTGGTCCAAAGAATGCCCAAATATCAAATGGGAGGACATAGAGGGACGAATGAGACGAACTTGGTCCAAAGAATGCCCAAAGGATCAAACGGGAGGACGAACAGGGACGAACGAGACGAACTTGGTCCAAAGAATGCCAAAGGATCAAATGGGAGGACGAAGAGGGACGAAGGAGACGAACTTGGTCCAAAGAATGCCAAGGGATCAAATGGGAGGACGAACAAGGACGAACGAGACGAACTTAGTCCGAAGAATGCCCAAAGGATCAAATGGGAGGATGTAGAGGGACGAACGAGACGAACTTCGTCCAAAGAATGCCCAACGATGACATGGGAGGACGAAAAGGGACGAACGAGACGAACTTGGTCCAAAGAATGCCAAAGGATCGAATGGGCGGACGAAGAGGGACGAAGGAGACGAACTTGGTCCAAAGAATGCCCAAGGATCAAATGGGAGGACATAGAGGGACGAACGAGACGAACTTGGTCCAAAGAATGCCCAAAGGATCAAATGGGAGAACGAACAGGGACGAACGAGACGAACTTGGTCCAAAGAATGCCCAAAGATGAAGTGGGAGGATGTAGAGGGACGAACGAGACGAACTTGGTCCAAAGAATGCCCAAGGATGAAATGGGAGGACGAAAAGGGACGAACGACACGAACGTGGTCCAAAGAATGCCAAAGGATCAAATGGGAGGACAAACGAGACCAACTTGGTACAAAGAATGCCAAAGGATCAAATGGGAGGACGAAGAGGGACGAACGAGACGAACTTGGTCCAAAGACTGCCAAAGGATCAAATGGGGGACGAACGAGACGAACTTGGTCCAAAGAATGCCCAAAGGATCAAATGGGAGCACGTAGAGGGACGAACGAGACCAACTTGGTCCAAAGAATGCCATAGGATAAAATGGAGGACGAAAAGGGACGAACGAGACGAACTTTGTCCAAAGAATGTCAACCGATCAAATGGGAGGACGAAGAGGGACGAAGGAGACGAACTTGGTCCAAAGAATGCCAAAGGGTCAAATGGGAGGACGAACATGACGAACTTGGTACAAAGAATGCCCAAGGATCAAATGGGAGGACGTAGAGGGACGAACGAGACGAACTTGGTCCAAAGAATGCCCAAAGGATCAAATGGGAGGACGAACAAGGACGAACGAGACGAACTTAGTCCAAAGAATGCCCAAAGGATCAAATGGGATGATGTAGAGGGACGAACGAGACGAACTTGGTATAAAGATTACCCAAGGATGACATGGGAGGACGAAAAGGGACGAACGAGACGAACTTGGTCCAAAGAATGCCAAAGGATCAAATGGGAGGACAAACGAGACCAACTTGGTACAAAGAATGCCAAAGGATCAAATGGGAGGACGAAAAGGGACGAACGAGACGAACTTGGTCCAAAGAATGCCAAAGGATTAAATGGGAGGACGAACGTGACGAACTTGGTACAAAGAATGCCCAAGGATCAAATGGGAGCACGTAGAGGGACGAACGAGACAAACTTGGTGCAAAGAATGCCAAAGGATCAAATGGAGGACGAAAAGGGACGAACGAGACGAACTTTGTCCAAAGAATGTCAACCGATCAAATGGGAGGACGAAGAGGGACGAAGGAGACGAACTTGGTCCAAAGAATGCCAAAGGGTCAAATGGGAGGACGAACATGACGAACTTGGTACAAAGAATGCACAAGGATCAAATGGGAGGACGTAGAGGGACGAACGAGACGAACTTGGTCCAAAGAATGCCCAAAGGATCAAATGGGAGGACGAACAAGGACGAACGAGACGAACTTAGTCCAAAGAATGCCCAAAGGATCAAATGGGAGGATGAAGAGGGACGAACGAGACGAACTTGGTCCAAAGATTGCCCAAGGATGACATGGGAGGACGTAGAGGGACGAACGAGACGAACTTCGTCCAAAGAATGCCCAAGGATGACATGGGAGGACGAAAAGGGACGAACGAGACGAACTTGGTCCAAAGAATGCCCAAGGATCAAATGGGAGGACATAGAGGGACGAACGAGACGAACTTGGTCCAAAGATTGCCCAAAGGATCAAATGGGAGAACGAACAGGGACGAACGAGACGAACTTGGTCCAAAGAATGCCCAAAGATGAAGTGGGAGGATGTAGAGGGACGAACGAGACGAACTTGGTCCAAAGAATGCCCAAGGATGAAATGGGAGGACGAAAAGGGATGAACGACACGAACGTGGTCCAAAGAATGCCAAAGGATCAAATGGGAGGACAAACGAGACCAACTTGGTACAAAGAATGCCAAAGGATCAAATGGGAGGACGAAAAGGGACGAACGAGACGAACTTGGTCCAAAGAATGCCAAAGGATCAAATGGGAGGACGAACGTGACGAACTTGGTACAAAGAATGCCCAAGGATCAAATGGGAGCACGTAGAGGGACGAACGAGACAAACTTGGTGCAAAGAATGCCAAAGGATCAAATGGAGGACGAAAAGGGAGGAACGAGACGAACTTTGTCCAAAGAATGTCAACCGATCAAATGGGAGGACGAAGAGGGACGAAGGAGACGAACTTGGTCCAAAGAATGCCAAAGGGTCAAATGGGAGGATGAACATGACGAACTTGGTACAAAGAATGCCCAAGCATCAAATGGGAGGACGTAGAGGGACGAACGAGACGAACTTGGTCCAAAGAAAGCCCAAAGGATCAAATGGGAGGACGAACAAGGACGAACGAGACGAACTTAGTCCAAAGAATGCCCAAAGGATCAAATGGGAGGATGAAGAGGGACGAACGAGACGAACTTGGTCCAAAGATTGCCCAAGGATGACATGGGAGGACGTAGAGGGACGAACGAGATGAACTTCGTCCAAAGAATGCCCAAGGATGACATGGGAGGACGAAAAGGGACGAACGAGACGAACTTGGTCCAAAGAATGCCCAAGGATCAAATGGGAGGACATAGAGGGACGAACGAGACGAACTTGGTCCAAAGAATGCCCAAAGGATCAAATGGGAGAACGAACAGGGACGAACGAGACGAACTTGGTCCAAAGAATGCCCAAAGATGAAGTGGGAGGATGTAGAGGGACGAACGAGACGAACTTGGTCCAAAGAATGCCCAAGGATGAAATGGGAGGACGAAAAGGGATGAACGACACGAACGTGGTCCAAAGAATGCCAAAGGATCAAATGGGAGGACAAACGAGACCAACTTGGTACAAAGAATGCCAAAGGATCAAATGGGAGGACGAAAAGGGACGAACGAGACGAACTTGGTCCAAAGAATGCCAAAGGATCAAATGGGAGGACGAACGTGACGAACTTGGTACAAAGAATGCCCAAGGATCAAATGGGAGCACGTAGAGGGACGAACGAGACAAACTTGGTGCAAAGAATGCCAAAGGATCAAATGGAGGACGAAAAGGGAGGAACGAGACGAACTTTGTCCAAAGAATGTCAACCGATCAAATGGGAGGACGAAGAGGGACGAAGGAGACGAACTTGGTCCAAAGAATGCCAAAGGGTCAAATGGGAGGATGAACATGACGAACTTGGTACAAAGAATGCCCAAGGATCAAATGGGAGGACGTAGAGGGACGAACGAGACGAACTTGGTCCAAAGAATGCCCAAAGGATCAAATGGGAGGACGAACAAGGACGAACGAGACGAACTTAGTCCAAAGAATGCCCAAAGGATCAAATGGGAGGATGAAGAGATGAAGAGGGACGAACGAGACGAACTTGGTCCAAAGATTGCCCAAGGATGACATGGGAGGACGAAAAGGGACGAACGAGACGAACTTGGTCCAAAGAATGCCAAAGGATCAAATGGGCGGACGAAGAGGGACGAAGGAGACGAACTTGGTCCAAAGAATGCCCATGGATCAAATGGGAGGACGTAGAGGGACGAATGAGACGAAGTTGGTCCAAAGAATGCCCAAAGGATCAAATGGGAGAACGAACAGGGACGAACGAGACGAACTTGGTCCAAAGAATGCCCAAAGATGAAATGGGAGGATGTAGAGGGACGAACGAGACGAACTTGGTCCAAAGAATGCCCAAGGATGAAATGGGAGGACGAAAAGGGACGAACGACACGAACGTGGTCCAAAGAATGCCAAAGGATCAAATGGGAAGACAAACGAGACCAACTTGGTACAAAGAATGCCAAAGGATCAAATGGGAGGACGAAAAGGGACGAACGAGACGAACTTGGTCCAAAGAATGCCAAAGGATCAAATGGGGGACGAACGAGATGAACTTGGTCCAAAGAATTCCCAAAGGATCGAATGGGACGACGAACGTGACGAACATGGTACAAAGAATTCCCAAGGATCAAATGGGAGGACGTAGAGGGAGGAACAAGACGAACTTGGTCCAAAGAATGCCCAAAGGATCAAATGGGAGGACGAATAGGGACGAACGAGACGAACTTCGTCCAAAGAATGCCCAAGGATGAAATGGGAGGACGAAAAGGGACGAACGAGACGAACTTGGACCAAAGAATGCCAAAGGATCAAATGGAGGACGAAAAGGGACGAACGAGACGAACTTTGTCCAAAGAATGTCAACCGATCAAATGGGAGGACGAAGAGGGACGAAGGAGACGAACTTGGTCCAAAGAATGCCAAAGGGTCAAATGGGAAGACGAACATGACGAACATGGTACAAAGAATGCCCAAGGATCAAATGGGAGGACGTAGAGGGACGAACGAGACGATCTTGGTCCAAAGAATGCCCAAAGGATCAAATGGGAGGACGAACAAGGACGAACGAGACGAACTTAGTCCAAAGAATGCCCAAAGGATCAAATGGGAGGATGTAGAGGGACGAACGAGACGAACTTGGTCCAAAGATTGCCCAAGGATGACATGGGAGGACGAAAAGGGACGAACGAGACGAACTTGGTCCAAAGAATGCAAAAGGATCAAATGGGCGGACGAAGAGGGACGAAGGAGACGAACTTGGTCCAAAGAATACCCATGGATCAAATGGGAGGACGTAGAGGGACGAATGAGACGAAGTTGGTCCAAAGAATGCCCAAAGGATCAAATGGGAGAACGAACAGGGACGAACGAGACGAACTTGGTCCAAAGAATGCCCAAAGATGAAATGGGAGGATGTAGAGGGACGAACGAGACGAACTTGGTCCAAAGAATGCCCAAGGATGAAATGGGAGGACGAAAAGGGACGAACGACACGAACGTGGTCCAAAGAATGCCAAAGGATCAAATGGGAGGACAAACGAGACCAACTTGGTACAAAGAATGCCAAAGGATCAAATGGGAGGACGAAAAGGGACGAACGAGACGAACTTGGTCCAAAGAATGCCAAAGGATCAAATGGGGGACGAACGAGATGAACTTGGTCCAAAGAATGCCCAAAGGATCGAATGGGACGACGAACGTGACGAACATGGTACAAAGAATTCCCAAGGATCAAATGGGAGGACGTAGAGGGAGGAACAAGACGAACTTGGTCCAAAGAATGCCCAAAGGATCAAATGGGAGGACGAATAGGGACGAACGAGACGAACTTCGTCCAAAGAATGCCCAAGGATGAAATGGGAGGACGAAAAGGGACGAACGAGACGAACTTGGACCAAAGAATGCCAAAGGATCAAATGGAGGACGAAAAGGGACGAACGAGACGAACTTTGTCCAAAGAATGTCAACCGATCAAATGGGAGGACGAAGAGGGACGAAGGAGACGAACTTGGTCCAAAGAATGCCAAAGGGTCAAATGGGAAGACGAACATGACGAACATGGTACAAAGAATGCCCAAGGATCAAATGGGAGGACGTAGAGGGACGAACGAGACGATCTTGGTCCAAAGAATGCCCAAAGGATCAAATGGGAGGACGAACAAGGACGAACGAGACGAACTTAGTCCAAAGAATGCCCAAAGGATCAAATGGGAGGATGTAGAGGGACGAACGAGACGAACTTGGTCCAAAGATTGCCCAAGGATGACATGGGAGGACGAAAAGGGACGAACGAGACGAACTTGGTCCAAAGAATGCCAAAGGATCAAATGGGCGGACGAAGAGGGACGAAGGAGACGAATTTGGTCCAAAGAATGCCCAAGGATCAAATGGGAGGACGTAGAGGGACGAAGGAGACGAACTTGGTCCAAAGAATGCCCAAAGGATCAAATGGGAGAACGAACAGGGACGAACGAGACGAACTTGGTCCAAAGAATGCCCAAAGATGAAATGGGAGGAGGTAGAGGGACGAACGAGACGAACTTGGTCCAAAGAATGCCCAAGGATGAAATGGGAGGACGAAAAGGGACGAACGACACGAATGTGGTCCAAAGAATGCCAAAGGATCAAATGGGAGGACAAACGAGACCAACTTGGTACAAAGAATGCCAAAGGATCAAATGGGAGGACGAAAAGGGACGAACGAGACGAACTTGGTCCAAAGAATGCCAAAGGATCAAATGGGGGACGAACGGGATGAACTTGGTCCAAAGAATTCCCAAAGGATCGAATGGGACGACGAACGTGACGAACATGGTACAAAGAATTCCCAAGGATCAAATGGGAGGACGTAGAGGGAGGAACAAGACGAACTTGGTCCAAAGAATGCCCAAAGGATCAAATGGGAGGACGAATAGGGACGAACGAGACGAACTTCGGCCAAAGAATGCCCAAGGATGAAATGGGAGGACGAAAAGGGACGAACGAGACGAACTTGGACCAAAGAATCCCAAAGGATCAAATGGGGGACGAACAGGGACGAACGAGACGAACTTGGTCCAAAGAATACCCAAATATCAAATGCGAGGATGTAAAGGGCCGAACGAGACGAACTTGGTCCAAAGAATGCCCATGGATCAAAAGGGAGGACGAACGTGACGAACTTGGTACAAAGAATGCCCAAGGATCAAATGGGATGATGTAGAGGGACGAACGAGACGAACATGATCAAAAGAATACCAAAGGATCAAATGGAGGATGAACAGAGACGAACGAGACGAACTTGGTCCAAAGAATGCCCGAAGATGAAATGGGAGGATGTAGAGGGACGAACGAGACGAACTTGGTCCAAAGAATTCCCAAGGATGAAATGGGAGGACGAAAAGGGACGAACGAGACGAACTTGGTCCAAAGAATGCCAAAGGATCAAATGGGAGGACGAAGAGGGACGAAGGAGACGAACTTGGTCCAAAGAATACCAAGGGATCAAATGGGAGGACGAACAAGGACGAACAAGACGAACTTAGTCCGAAGAATGCCCAAAGGATCAAATGGGAGGATGTAGAGGGACGAACGAGACGAACTTCGTCCAAAGAATGCCCAAGGATGACATGGGAGGACGAAAAGGGACGAACGAGACGAACTTGGTCCAAAGAATGCCAAAGGATCGAAGGGGCGGAAGAAGAGGGACGAAGGAGACGAACTTGGTCCAAAGAAAGCCCAAGGATCAAATGGGAGGACATAGAGGGACGAACGAGACGAACTTGGTCCAAAGAATGCCCAAAGGATCAAATGGGAGAACGAACAGGGACGAACGAGACGAACTTGGTCCAAAGAATGCCCAAAGATGAAGTGGGAGGATGTAGAGGGACGAACGGGACGAACTTGGTCCAAAGAATGCCCAAGGATGAAATGGGAGGACGAAAAGGGACGAACGACACGAACGTGGTCCAAAGAATGCCAAAGGATCAAATGGGAGGACAAACGAGACCAACTTGGTACAAAGAATGCCAAAGGATCAAATGGGAGGACGAAGAGGGACGAACGAGACGAATTTGGTCCAATGAATGCCAAAGGATCAAATGGGGGACGAACGAGACGAACTTGGTCCAAAGAATGCCCAAAGGATCAAATGGGACGACGAACGTGACGAACTTGGTACAACGAATGCCCAAGGATCAAATGGGAGCACGTAGAAGGACGAACGAGACGAACTTGGTCCAAAGAATGCCAAAGGATCAAATGGAGGACGAAAAGGGACGAACGAGACGAACTTTGTCCAAAGAATGTCAAACGATCAAATGGGAGGACGAAGAGGGACGAAGGAGACGAACTTTGTCCAAAGAATGCCAAAGGATCAAATGGGAGGACGAACATGACGAACTTGGTACAAAGAATGCCCAAGGATCAAATGGGAGGACGTAGAGGGACGAACGAGACGAACTTGGTCCAAAGAATGCCCAAATTTCAAATGGGAGGACATAGAGGGACGAATGAGACGAACTTGGTCCAAAGAATGCCCAAAGGATCAAACGGGAGGACGAACAGGGACGAACGAGACGAACTTGGTCCAAAGAATTTGATGAGGACATGGAGGTCCAAGAAGCCATTCAAAGCCTAGGAGGCCCAATGACTAGGGCAATATCAAGAAGGGCGCAAGAAGGCTTAGTCCAATTTATGACTAAGACAATTGCAAACATGGGCAAAGATGTAATTGCACCAAAAACCATGCTTGTCATACAAGCCATGGAGGAGGCGCAACATGCATAACCAGCCAGCCAAGTTACTTTTTAAATAAAAGTGCAAGTGACCAATTGATTTTATTTGGGACCAAGGCACTAAGTTATTTAATTCCTTGTTTATTTTGGTGTGTTTAATCCACTTCAAGTGGCAAGTGTGGGGCGCATGTAACAGCTCTTTTGTAGAGTTGAATGGGTCCAAATAATCTGATGGCAAGGAAAGACAAAGAATTCAAAGCAATCAAGGCAAGAGGGAGTTACACAAGACAAAGGATTAATGCTCCAACAGCACAATTAAAATGTAACAGCCATCTCTTTAATTACAAGGTGGCTGAGTCATGAAGAAGCAATCAAAGAGGCTGCCTCCTGGTCATTAAGAAGCGCATGCAGCTGTACTCTGACCAAGCATTTGCGCCTTTTGGAAGAGCTGAAGCAGCAGCCATGTTTGTAACCTCTTCTTTATGATAGCCTAGGATTCCTTGTAGACTTTAAGCTGGTCAGCAGCCATTGTAATTGTTCTTTATGATAGCCTAGGATTCCTTGTAGACTTTGAGCTGGTCAGCAGCCATTGTAATTGCTCTTTATGCTAGCCTAGGATTCCTTGTAGCCTTGAATGGCAAAGACTTGGTCTCTTCTTTGTAATCAGAACCAGCCTCCCTCACTATATATAGGGGGCGCATGGAGCATAGGAAAACAAGATTGATTTTGAGCAAAAATATTACCTTGTGTAATTGAGTCCTTACTCTTTGGTTCTGGATTGAACCAGACTTTGATCTTACCAAGAATCCTTTCTTGTGGTGATCCTCATTTCCATAGGCTTATCCTTGTCTTGGATTAGACCAAGGTGGCGCCCCTTGCCTCCCATCCATTCTTCTTGTTCCTTGCTTCCTAAATTGCTCTCTTGTTTGCTTGTTATAACAAGAACTCTTAATTCTCACTTCCTTTTTGTTCACTTGTTCTTATTCTGCTCACTTGTTTCTTGTTAAAATAAGAACCATCCTTTCTTGCTATTCTTTCTTAAAGATTGAAAATCACAAGTCCTAAGTCACAACCAGATCCTAAGTGGTGATTTCAAGTCATTGGCCTAGTTATTACAACAAGGAGGCCATCAGAATTCCCAAAGATCAAATGGGAGGATGTAAAGGGACAAACGAGACGAACTTGGTCCAAAGAATGCCCACGGATGAAATGGGAAGACGAAAAGGGACGAACGAGACGAACTTGGTCCAAAGAATGCCAAAGGATCAAATGGGAGGACGAAGAGGGACGAAGGAGACGAACTTGGTCCAAAGAATGCCAAAGGATCAAATGGGAGGATGAACAAGGACGAACGAGACGAACTTAGTCCGAAGAATGCCCAAAGGATCAAATGGGAGGATGTAGAGGGACGAACGAGACGAACTTGGTCCAAAGAATGCCCAAGGATGACATGGGAGGACGAAAAGGGACGAACGAGACGAACTTGGTCCAAACAATGCCAAAGGATCGAATGGGCGGACGAAGAGGGACGAAGGAGACGAACTTGGTCCAAAGAATGCCCAAGGATCAAATGGGAGGACATAGAGGGACGAACGAGACGAACTTGGTCCAAAGAATGCCCAAAGCATCAAATGGGAGAACGAACAGGGATGAACGAGACGAACTTGGTCCAAAGAATGCCCAAAGATGAAGTGGGAGGATGTAGAGGGACGAACGAGACGAACTTGGTCCAAATAATGCCCAAGGATGAATGAAGGTGCCTCATCATCCAAAGAAGCCACGGCTGATCCAAAAGGTAAAAACACTATAACTAGTCCTTCTCAAAATTCAACTAACCGGGCTGTTAAGTGTTTCAAGTGCCAAGGCTTAGGACACATTGCATCTCAATGTCCTACCAAGAGAATTATGACGGTAGAGGAGGTTGAGGAGGAAGAGGAAGAGGGCAAAGAGTATGAAGAGGGTGGTGAAGAGGAGGAGGCCCAAATACCAAGTGGAGAGTTGCTCATGATGAAAAGGGTGCTAGAAGCCATGGTCAAGGAAGAAGAGGCAACTCAAAGGGAAAACATTTTTCACTCAAGATACCTCATAAAAGGCAAGGTATGTTCCCTTATTATTGATGGTGGGAGTTGTACAAATGTTGCTAGTACAAGGTTAGTTTCCAAACTGCAAATAGAAACTAAACCCCACCCCAAGCCATATAAGCTTAAATGGCTTGTTAATGATGTTGAGATGGTTGTGGACAAGCAAGTAGAAATTTCTTTTTCAATTGGTAAATATGAGGATGTGGCTGTTTGTGATGTTGTACCAATGGAGGCCAGCCATGTGTTGTTGGGAAGGCCTTGGCAATTTGACAAGAAAGCAAGTCATGAAGGGCACACCAACAAGTATTTCTTTGTTCATCAAGGAAAAAGAATTGTTTTGGCTCCTTTGAGCCCAAGTGAGGTGAGAGATGATCAAAAGAAATTGAGAGAAAAATGTGAAAAAGAAAAAGAAATAGAAAAAGAAAAAGAAAAGATCGCCAAAGAAAAAGAGAGAAAAAAGAGTGACAAAAAGAAAAATGAAGAAAAGAAAGAAAGTTTGATGGCGACAAAAGGAGAGGTTAAAGAAGCTTTTGTCACAAATCAGCCCCTATATTTGCTTTTTAGCAAAGAGGTGGCCTTGTTGGAAAATTTACGTAATACCAAAGAATTGCCAAAATGCATAAATGTTCTTTTGCAGGAATTTGAGGACTTGTTTCCTAAGGAGGTACCAAGTGGGCTCATCCCAAGTGCCACTCTACCTAATAGACCGGCCTACCGGAGCAACCCCCAACAAACGCAAGAGATACAAAAGCAAGTGGCTGAATTGGTAAGTAAAGGTTGGGTAAGAGAAAGTTTAAGTCCTTGTGCTGTCCCTGTTATTTTAGTCCCTAAGAAAGATGGTAGCTGGAGAATGTGCACTGATTGTAGAGCTGTTAACAATATTACTGTTAAGTATAGGCATCCTATTCCAAGATTAGATGACTTGCTTGATGAATTGTTTGGTGCATGCTTGTTCTCTAAAATTGATTTGAAAAGTGGGTACCATCAAATTAGGATAAGGGAAGGGGATGAATGGAAAACTGCTTTCAAAACAAAGTATGGTTTATATGAGTGGTTAGTTATGCCTTTTGGTTTAACAAATGCACCCAGCACTTTCATGAGATTAATGAACCATGTTTTGAGAGAATTCTTGGGCAAATTTGTTGTTGTATATTTTGATGATATCTTGATATATAGCAAAAATTTAGAAGACCATTGCATTCATCTAAGGGCTGTTTTGAATGTGCTAAGAAAAGAAAACTTGTTTGCAAATTTGGAAAAATGTGTTTTTTGCACGAAACAAGTTATTTTTCTAGGCTTTGTTATAAGCTCTCAAGGAGTGCATGTGGATGAAGCAAAGGTGAAGGCAATCCAAGAATGGCCCACAGCCAAAAATGTGACTGAGGTAAGAAGCTTTCATGGTTTAGCAAGTTTCTATAGGAGGTTTGTTAAGGACTTTAGTACTATTGCTGCACCTCTTAATAAAATTGTTAAAAAGGAAGTTGGTTTTAAATGGGGTGAGAAACAAGAACAAGCTTTTTCAATTCTTAAAGAAAAGCTCACCCAAGCACCAATTCTAGCATTGCCTAATTTTTCAAAATCTTTTGAAATTGAGTGTGATGCTTCCAATGTTGGAATTGGGGCTGTTTTAATGCAAGAAGGACATCCAATTGCTTATTATAGTGAGAAATTAAAAGGGGCTGCCCTAAATTACTCAACTTATGATAAGGAATTGTATGCCTTAGTAAGGGCATTGCAAACATGGCAACATTACTTGCTGCCAAAAGAATTTGTCATTCATAGTGATCATGAGTCCTTGAAGTGCTTAAAAGGACAAGGTAAGTTGAACAAGAGGCATGCTAAATGGGTTGAATTTTTGGAGCAATTTCCTTATGTGATTAAGCACAAGAAGGGTAAGACAAATGTTGTGGCTGATGCATTATCAAGAAGGTATGCATTACTCTCTACTCTTGAAACTAAAGTTTTTGGTCTTGAACACATTAAGGAATTGTATGAGCATGATCTTGATTTTTCTGAAAAATATGTTGATTGTGTGCATGCTGCCCATAATGGATTTTTTAGGCACAATGATTATTTGTTTAAAGAGAAAAGGTTGTGTGTGCCAAAAGGATCCATTAGAGACCTCTTGGTCAAAGAGGCGCATGAGGGGGGGTTAATGGGACATTTTGGTGTTCCTAAAACTTTGGAATTTTTACAAGAACATTTTTATTAGCCTCACATGAAAGTTGATGTGCAAAAGTATTGTGAAAGGTGTATTGTTTGCAAAAAGGCCAAATCCAAAGTTTTACCCCATGGTTTGTATACTCCTTTACCTGTTCCTGAATATCCTTGGATTGACCTTTCCATGGACTTTGTTTTGGGGCTGCCAAGAACAAAGACTGGAAAAGATTCTATTTTTGTTGTTGTGGACAGGTTCTCAAAAATGGCACACTTCATCCCATACAAAAAGGTGGATGATGCTTGCCACATTGCTGATTTGTTCTTCAAAGAGGTGGTGCGCCTACATGGCCTACCAAAGAGTATAGTGTCCGATCGTGACGCTAAGTTTCTAAGCCACTTATGGAGAACATTGTGGGGTAAGGTGGGAACTAAGTTACTATTCTCTACAACTTGTCATCCCCAAACTGATGGGCAAACTGAGGTAGTAAACAGAACTCTCTCCACTCTCTTAAGGGCTGTGCTTTCAAAGAATTTGAAAATGTGGGAAACATGGCTGCCCCATGTTGAATTTGCTTATAATAGGGTTGTCCATAGTACTACAAATCATTCCCCATTTGAGATTGTGTATGGTTATAATCCTTTGACTCCTCTTGATCTATTACCATTACCTAACACATCTCTGTTGAAACATAAAGATGGCAAAGCAAAAGATGAATTTGTGAAAAGTTTGCATGAGAAAATTAAATTGCAAATTGAAAAGAAGAATGAAAGCTATGCCAAAAACGCCAACAAAGGGCGCAAACGGGTTACCTTTGAACCCGGAGATTGGGTTTGGATCCATAGGAAAAAGGAAAGGTTTCCTTCACAAAGGAAATCTAAGTTAATGCCTAGGGGCGATGGCCCTTTCCAAGTGATTGCCAAAGTTAATGATAATGCTTCGTCTCGTTCATCCTTCTACGTCCTCCCATTTGATATTTGGGCATTCTTTGGACCAAATTCGTATCGTTCGTCCCTTTTCGTCTTGCCATTTGATCCTTGGACATTCTTTGGGTCAAGTTCGTCTCGTTCGTCCCTCTTCGCCATCCACTCGTTCGTCCCTCTTAGTCCTCCCATTTGATCCTTGGGCATTTTTTGGACCAAGTTCGTCTCGTTCGTCCCTCTTCGTCCTCCCATTTGGTCCTTGGGCATTCTTTGGAACAAGTTCGTCTCATTTGTCCCTCTTCGTCCTCCATTTGATCTTTTGGAATTCTTTGGACCAAGTTCGTCTCATTCATCCCTCTACATCCTCCCATTTGATCCATTGGCATTCTTTGGACCAAGTTCGTCTCATTTGTCCCTCTTCGTCTTCCACTTGATCCTTTGGCATTCTATGGACCATGTTCGCCTCGTTCGTCCCTTTTCGTCCTCCCAGTTGATCCTTGGGTATTCTTTGGGCCAAGTTCGTCTCTCTACGTCCTCCCATTTCATATTTGGGCATTCATTGGACCAAGTTCATATCGTTCGTCCCTTTTCGTCCTGCCATTTGATCCTTGGGCATTCATTAGACCAAGTTCGTCTCGTTCGTCCCAGATCGTCCTCCCATTTGATCCTTTGGGCATTCTTTGGCCGAAGTTCGTCTCGTTCGTCCCTCTTCGTCCTCCCATTTGATCCTTTGGGCATTCTTTGGAACAAGTTCGTCTCGTTTGTCCCTCTTCCTCCTCCCATTTGATGCTTTGACATTCATTGGACCTAGTTCGTCTCGTTCGTCCCTTTTCATCCTCCATTTCATCCTTGGGCATTCATTAGACCAAGTTCGTCTCGTTCGTCCCAGTTTGTCCTCCCATTTGATCTTTGGCATTCTTTGGACGAAGTTCGTCTTGTTTGTCCCTCTTCGTCCACCCATATGATCCTTCGCCATTTTTTGGACCAATTCGTCTCATTCGTCCATCTTCGTCCTCCCATTTGATCTTTGAGCATTCTTTGGACCAAGTTCATCTCATTCGTCCCTCTACGTCCTCCAATTTGATCTTTGGGCATTCTTTGCACCTAGTTCGTATTGTTCGTCCCTTTCCGCCTTGCCATTTGATCCTTGGGCATTCTTTCGACCAAGTTCGTCTCGTTCGTCCCTCTTCGTCCTCCATTTGATCTTTTGGCATTCTTTGGACCAAGTTCGTCTCGTTCGTCCCTCTACGTCCTCCCATTTGATCCTTTGGCATTCTTTGGACCAAGTTCATCTCGTTTGTCCCTCTTCATTCTCCACTTGATTCATTGGCATTCTTTGGACCATGTTCTTCTCGTTCGTCCCTTTTCGTCCTCCCATTTGATCCTTGGGTATTCTTTGGACCAAGTTCATCTCGTTCGTCCCTCTACGTCCTCCCATTTGATATTTGGGCATTCTTTGGACCAAGTTCATCACGTTCGTCCTCTACGTCCTCCAATTTGATCTTTGGGCATTCTTTGCACCAAGTTCATATTGTTCGTCCCTTTTCGTCCTGCCATTTGATCATTGGGCATTCTTTCGACCAAGTTTGTCTCGGTCCTCCCTCTTCGTCCTCCATTTGAGATTTGATCATTCTCTGGGCCAACTTCGCCTCGTTCTTCCCTCTTCGTCCTCCATTTGATCTTTTGGCATTCTTTGGACCAAGTTCGTCTCGTTTGTCCCTCTTCGTCCACCCATTTTTTCCTTTGCCATTCTTTGGACCAAGTTCGTCTCCTTCGTCCATCTTCGTCCTCCCATTTCATCTTTGGGCATTCTTTAGACCAAGTACGTCTCGTTGATCCCTCTACGTCCTCCCATTTGATATTTGGGCATTCTTTGGACCAAGTTCGTATCGTTCGTCCCTTTTCGTCCTGCCATTTGATCCTTGGGCATTCTTTGGGTCAAGTTCGTCTCGTTCATCCCTCTTCGTCATCCACTCGTTCGTCCCTCTTTGTCCTCCCAATTGATCCTTGGGCATTTTTTGGACCAAGTTCGTCTCGTTCGTCCCTCTTCGTCCGCCCATTTGATCCTTGGGCATTCTTTGGACCAAGTTCGTCTCGTTCGTCCCTCTTCGTCCTCCATTCGATCTTTTGGCATTCTTTGGACCAAGTTCGTCTCCTTCATCCTTCTACGTCCTCCCATTTGATCCATTGGCATTCTTTGGACCAAGTTCGTCTCGTTTGTCCCTCTTCATCCTCCACTTGATCCTTTGGCATTCTTTGGACCATGTTCGTCTCGTTCGTCCCTTTTCGTCCTCCCATTTGATCATTGGGTATTCTTTGGACCAAGTTCGTCTGTTTCGTCCCTCTACGTCCTCCCATTTCATATTTGGGCATTCTTTGGACCAAGTTCATATCGTTCGTCCGTTTTCATCTTGCGATTTGATCCTTGGGCATTCATTAGACCAAGTTCGTCTCGTTCGTCCCAGTTCGTCCTCCCATTTGATCCTTTGGGCATTCTTTGGACGAAGTTCGTCTCGTTCGTCCCTCTTCGTCCTCCCATATGATCATTTGGGCATTCTTTGGAACAAGTTCGTCTCGTTTGTCCCTCTTCCTCCTCCCATTTGATGCTTTGACATTCATTGGACCAAGTTCATCCCGTTCGTCCCTTTTCGTCCTCCACTTGATTCATTGGCATTCTTTGGACCAAGTTCGTCTCGTTTGTCCCTCTTCGTCCACCTATTTGATCCTTTGCCATTCTTTGACCAAGTTCGTCTCATTCGTCCATCTTCGTCCTCCCATTTGATCTTTGAGCATTCTTTGGACCAAGTTCGTCTCGTTCGTCCCTCTACGTCTTCCAATTTGATCTTTGGGCATTCTTTGGACCATGTTCGTTTCGTTCGTCCCTTTACGTCCTCCCATTTGATCCTGGGGCGTTCTTTGGACCAAGTTCGTCTCGTTCGTCCATCTTCGTCCACCATTTGATATTTGGGCATTCTCTGGGCCAAGTTCGTCACATTCGTCCTCTACGTCCTCCAATTTGATCTTTGGGCATTCTCTGCACCATGTTCGTTTTGTTCGTCCCTTTTCGCCTTGCCATTTGATCCTTGGGCATTCTTTCGACCAAGTTCGTCTCGTTCGTCCCTCTTCGTCCTCCAATTTGATCTTTGGGTATTCTTTGCACCAAGTTCGTATTGTTCGTCCCTTTTCGTCCTGCCATTTGATACTTGGGCATTCTTTCGACCAAGTTCGTCTCGTTTGTCCCTCTACGTCCTCCCATTTGATATTTGGGCATTCTTTGGGCCAAGTTCGTCACATTCGTCCTCTACGTCCTCCAATGTGATCTTTGGGCATTCTTTGCACCAAGTACGTTTTTTTCGTCCCTTTTCGTCCTGCCATTTGATCCTTGGGCATTCTTTCGACCAAGTTCGTGTCGTTCGTCCCCTTCGTCCTTCATTTGTTATTTCGGTATTCTCTGGGCCAAGTTCGTCTCGTTCTTCCCTCTTCGTCCTCCATTTGATCTATTGGCATTCTTTGGACCAAGTTCATCTCGTTCGTCCCTCTACGTCCTCCCATTTGATCCTTGGGCATTCTTTGGACCAAGTTCGTCTCATTCGTCCCTCTTCGTCCTCCCATTTGATCCTTTGGGCATTCTTTGGACGAAGTTCGTCTTGTTCGTCCCTCTTCGTCCTCCATTTGATCCTTTGGCATTCTTTGGACCAAGTTCGTCTCGTTTGTCCCTCTTCGTCCTCCACTTGATCATTTGGCATTCTTTGGGCCATGTTCGTCTCGTTCATCCCTCTACGTCCTCCCATTTGATCCTTTGGTATTCTTTGGACCAAGTTCTTCTCGTTTGTCCCTCTTCGTCCTCCACTTGATCCTTGGGTATCTTTGGACCATGTTCACCTCGTTCGTCCCTTTACGTCCCCCCATTTGATCCTTTGGCATTCTTTGGACCAAGTTCGTCTCCTTCGTCCATCTTCGTCCTCCCATTTCATCTTTGGGCATTCTTTAGACCAAGTACGTCTCGTTGATCCCTCTACGTCCTCCCATTTGATATTTGGGCATTCTTTGGACCAAGTTCGTATCGTTCGTCCCTTTTCGTCTTGCCATTTGATCCTTGGGCATTCTTTGGGTCAAGTTCGTCTCGTTCATCCCTCTTCGTCATCCACTCGTTCGTCCCTCTTTGTCCTCCCATTTGATCCTTGGGCATTTTTTGGACCAAGTTCGTCTCGTTCGTCCCTCTTCGTCCGCCCATTTGATCCTTGGGCATTCTTTGGACCAAGTTCGTCTCGTTCGTCCCTCTTCGTCCTCCATTCGATCTTTTGGCATTCTTTGGACCAAGTTCGTCTCCTTCATCCTTCTACGTCCTCCCATTTGATCCATTGGCATTCTTTGGACCAAGTTCGTCTCGTTTGTCCCTCTTCATCCTCCACTTGATCCTTTGGCATTCTTTGGACCATGTTCGTCTCGTTCGTCCCTTTTCGTCCTCCCATTTGATCATTGGGTATTCTTTGGACCAAGTTCGTCTGTTTCGTCCCTCTACGTCCTCCCATTTCATATTTGGGCATTCTTTGGACCCAGTTCCTATCGTTCGTCCGTTTTCGTCTTGCGATTTGATCCTTGGGCATTCATTAGACCAAGTTCGTCTCGTTCGTCCCAGTTCGTCCTCCCATTTGATCCTTTGGGCATTCTTTGGACGAAGTTCGTCTCGTTCGTCCCTCTTCGTCCTCCCATATGATCATTTGGGCATTCTTTGGAACAAGTTCGTCTCGTTTGTCCCTCTTGCTCCTCCCATTTGATGCTTTGACATTCATTGGACCAAGTTCATCCCGTTTGTCCCTTTTCGTCCTCCACTTGATTCATTGGCATTCTTTGGACCAAGTTCGTCTCGTTTGTCCCTCTTCGTCCGCCTATTTGATCCTTTGCCATTCTTTGACCAAGTTCGTCTCATTCGTCCATCTTCGTCCTCCCATTTGATCTTTGAGCATTCTTTGGACCAAGTTCGTCTCGTTCGTCCCTCTACGTCCTCCAATTTGATCTTTGGGCATTCTTTGGACCATGTTCGTTTCGTTCGTCCCTTTACGTCCTCCCATTTGATCCTGGGGCGTTCTTTGGACCAAGTTCGTCTCGTTCGTCCATCTTCGTCCACCATTTGATATTTGGGCATTCTCTGGGCCAAGTTCGTCACGTTCGTCCTCTACGTCCTCCAATTTGATCTTTGGGCATTCTTTGTACCATGTTCGTTTTGTTCGTCCCTTTTCGCCTTGCCATTTGATCCTTGGGCATTCTTTCGACCAAGTTCGTCTCGTTCGTCCCTCTTCGTCCTCCAATTTGATCTTTGGGTATTCTTTGCACCAAGTTCGTATTGTTCGTCCCTTTTCGTCCTGCCATTTGATACTTGGGCATTCTTTCGACCAAGTTCGTCTCGTTTGTCCCTCTACGTCCTCCCATTTGATATTTGGGCATTCTTTGGGCCAAGTTCGTCACATTCGTCCTCTACGTCCTCCAATGTGATCTTTGGGCATTCTTTGCACCAAGTACGTATTTTTCGTCCCTTTTCGTCCTGCCATTTGATCCTTGGGCATTCTTTCGACCAAGTTCGTCTCGTTCGTCCCCTTCGTCCTTCATTTGTTATTTCGGTATTCTCTGGGCCAAGTTCGTCTCGTTCTTCCCTCTTCGTCCTCCATTTGATCTATTGGCATTCTTTGGACCAAGTTCATCTCGTTCGTCCCTCTACGTCCTCCCATTTGATCCTTGGGCATTCTTTGGACCAAGTTCGTCTCATTCGTCCCTCTTCGTCCTCCCATTTGATCCTTTGGGAATTCTTTGGACGAAGTTCGTCTTGTTCGTCCCTCTTCGTCCTCTATTTGATCCTTTGGCATTCTTTGGACCAAGTTCGTCTCGTTTGTCCCTCTTCGTCCTCCACTTGATCATTTGGCATTCTTTGGGCCATGTTCGTCTCGTTCATCCCTCTACGTCCTCCCATTTGATCCTTTGGTATTCTTTGGACCAAGTTCTTCTCGTTTGTCCCTCTTCGTCCTCCACTTGATCCTTTGGTATCTTTGGACCATGTTCACCTCGTTCGTCCCTTTACGTCCCCCCATTTGATCCTTTGGCATTCTTTGGACCAAGTTCGTCTCCTTCGTCCATCTTCGTCCTCCCATTTCATCTTTGGGCATTCTTTAGACCAAGTACGTCTCGTTGATCCCTCTACGTCCTCCCATTTGATATTTGGGCATTCTTTGGACCAAGTTCGTATCGTTCGTCCCTTTTCGTCCTGCCATTTGATCCTTGGGCATTCTTTGGGTCAAGTTCGTCTCGTTCATCCCTCTTCGTCATCCACTCGTTCGTCCCTCTTTGTCCTCCCATTTGATCCTTGGGCATTTTTTGGACCAAGTTCGTCTCGTTCGTCCCTCTTCGTCCGCCCATTTGATCCTTGGGCATTCTTTGGACCAAGTTCGTCTCGTTCGTCCCTCTTCGTCCTCCATTCGATCTTTTGGCATTCTTTGGACCAAGTTCGTCTCCTTCATCCTTCTACGTCCTCCCATTTGATCCATTGGCATTCTTTGGACCAAGTTCGTCTCGTTTGTCCCTCTTCATCCTCCACTTGATCCTTTGGCATTCTTTGGACCATGTTCGTCTCGTTCGTCCCTTTTCGTCCTCCCATTTGATCATTGGGTATTCTTTGGACCAAGTTCGTCTGTTTCGTCCCTCTACGTCCTCCCATTTCATATTTGGGCATTCTTTGGACCCAGTTCATATCGTTCGTCCGTTTTCGTCTTGCGATTTGATCCTTGGGCATTCATTAGACCAAGTTCGTCTCGTTCGTCCCAGTTCGTCCTCCCATTTGATCCTTTGGGCATTCTTTGGACGAAGTTCGTCTCGTTCGTCCCTCTTCGTCCTCCCATATGATCATTTGGGCATTCTTTGGAACAAGTTCGTCTCGTTTGTCCCTCTTCCTCCTCCCATTTGATGCTTTGACATTCATTGGACCAAGTTCATCCCGTTCGTCCCTTTTCGTCCTCCACTTGATTCATTGGCATTCTTTGGACCAAGTTCGTCTCGTTTGTCCCTCTTCGTCCACCTATTTGATCCTTTGCCATTCTTTGACCAAGTTCGTCTCATTCGTCCATCTTCGTCCTCCCATTTGATCTTTGAGCATTCTTTGGACCAAGTTCGTCTCGTTCGTCCCTCTACGTCCTCCAATTTGATCTTTGGGCATTCTTTGGACCATGTTCGTTTCGTTCGTCCCTTTACGTCCTCCCATTTGATCCTGGGGCGTTCTTTGGACCAAGTTCGTCTCGTTCGTCCATCTTCGTCCACCATTTGATATTTGGGCATTCTCTGGGCCAAGTTCGTCACGTTCGTCCTCTACGTCCTCCAATTTGATCTTTGGGCATTCTCTGCACCATGTTCGTTTTGTTCGTCCCTTTTCGCCTTGCCATTTGATCCTTGGGCATTCTTTCGACCAAGTTCGTCTCGTTCGTCCCTCTTCGTCCTCCAATTTGATCTTTGGGTATTCTTTGCACCAAGTTCGTATTGTTCGTCCCTTTTCGTCCTGCCATTTGATACTTGGGCATTCTTTCGACCAAGTTCGTCTCGTTTGTCCCTCTACGTCCTCCCATTTGATATTTGGGCATTCTTTGGGCCAAGTTCGTCACATTCGTCCTCTACGTCCTCCAATGTGATCTTTGGGCATTCTTTGCACCAAGTACGTATTTTTCGTCCCTTTTCGTCCTGCCATTTGATCCTTGGGCATTCTTTCGACCAAGTTCGTCTCGTTCGTCCCCTTCGTCCTTCATTTGTTATTTCGGTATTCTCTGGGCCAAGTTCGTCTCGTTCTTCCCTCTTCGTCCTCCATTTGATCTATTGGCATTCTTTGGACCAAGTTCATCTCGTTCGTCCCTCTACGTCCTCCCATTTGATCTTGGGCATTCTTTGGACCAAGTTCGTCTCATTCGTCCCTCTTCGTCCTCCCATTTGATCCTTTGGGAATTCTTTGGACGAAGTTCATCTTGTTCGTCCCTCTTCGTCCTCTATTTGATCCTTTGGCATTCTTTGGACCAAGTTCGTCTCGTTTGTCCCTCTTCGTCCTCCACTTGATCATTTGGCATTCTTTGGGCCATGTTCGTCTCGTTCATCCCTCTACGTCCTCCCATTTGATCCTTTGGTATTCTTTGGACCAAGTTCTTCTCGTTTGTCCCTCTTCGTCCTCCACTTGATCCTTTGGTATCTTTGGACCATGTTCACCTCGTTCGTCCCTTTACATCCCCCCATTTGATCCTTTGGCATTCTTTGGACCAAGTTCGTCTCCTTCGTCCATCTTCGTCCTCCCATTTCATCTTTGGGCATTCTTTAGACCAAGTACGTCTCGTTGATCCCTCTACGTCCTCCCATTTGATATTTGGGCATTCTTTGGGTCAAGTTCGTCTCGTTCATCCCTCTTCGTCATCCACTCGTTCGTCCCTCTTTGTCCTCCCATTTGATCCTTGGGCATTTTTTGGACCAAGTTCGTCTCGTTCGTCCCTCTTCGTCCGCCCATTTGATCCTTGGGCATTCTTTGGACCAAGTTCGTCTCGTTCGTCCCTCTTCGTCCTCCATTCGATCTTTTGGCATTCTTTGGACCAAGTTCGTCTCCTTCATCCTTCTACGTCCTCCCATTTGATCCATTGGCATTCTTTGGACCAAGTTCGTCTCGTTTGTCCCTCTTCATCCTCCACTTGATCCTTTGGCATTCTTTGGACCATGTTCGTCTCGTTCGTCCCTTTTCGTCCTCCCATTTGATCATTGGGTATTCTTTGGACCAAGTTCGTCTGTTTCGTCCCTCTACGTCCTCCCATTTCATATTTGGGCATTCTTTGGACCCAGTTCATATCGTTCGTCCGTTTTCGTCTTGCGATTTGATCCTTGGGCATTCATTAGACCAAGTTCGTCTCGTTCGTCCCAGTTCGTCCTCCCATTTGATCCTTTGGGCATTCTTTGGACGAAGTTCGTCTCGTTCGTCCCTCTTCGTCCTCCCATATGATCATTTGGGCATTCTTTGGAACAAGTTCGTCTCGTTTGTCCCTCTTCCTCCTCCCATTTGATGCTTTGACATTCATTGGACCAAGTTCATCCCGTTCGTCCCTTTTCGTCCTCCACTTGATTCATTGGCATTCTTTGGACCAAGTTCGTCTCGTTTGTCCCTCTTCGTCCACCTATTTGATCCTTTGCCATTCTTTGACCAAGTTCGTCTCATTCGTCCATCTTCGTCCTCCCATTTGATCTTTGAGCATTCTTTGGACCAAGTTCGTCTCGTTCGTCCCTCTACGTCCTCCAATTTGATCTTTGGGCATTCTTTGGACCATGTTCGTTTCGTTCGTCCCTTTACGTCCTCCCATTTGATCCTGGGGCGTTCTTTGGACCAAGTTCGTCTCGTTCGTCCATCTTCGTCCACCATTTGATATTTGGGCATTCTCTGGGCCAAGTTCGTCACGTTCGTCCTCTACGTCCTCCAATTTGATCTTTGGGCATTCTCTGCACCATGTTCGTTTTGTTCGTCCCTTTTCGCCTTGCCATTTGATCCTTGGGCATTCTTTCGACCAAGTTCGTCTCGTTCGTCCCTCTTCGTCCTCCAATTTGATCTTTGGGTATTCTTTGCACCAAGTTCGTATTGTTCGTCCCTTTTCGTCCTGCCATTTGATACTTGGGCATTCTTTCGACCAAGTTCGTCTCGTTTGTCCCTCTACGTCCTCCCATTTGATATTTGGGCATTCTTTGGGCCAAGTTCGTCACATTCGTCCTCTACGTCCTCCAATGTGATCTTTGGGCATTCTTTGCACCAAGTTCGTATTTTTCGTCCCTTTTCGTCCTGCCATTTGATCCTTGGGCATTCTTTCGACCAAGTTCGTCTCGTTCGTCCCCTTCGTCCTTCATTTGTTATTTCGGTATTCTCTGGGCCAAGTTCGTCTCGTTCTTCCCTCTTCGTCCTCCATTTGATCTATTGGCATTCTTTGGACCAAGTTCATCTCGTTCGTCCCTCTACGTCCTCCCATTTGATCCTTGGGCATTCTTTGGACCAAGTTCGTCTCATTCGTCCCTCTTCGTCCTCCCATTTGATCCTTTGGGCATTCTTTGGACGAAGTTCGTCTTGTTCGTCCCTCTTCGTCCTCCATTTGATCCTTTGGCATTCTTTGGACCAAGTTCGTCTCGTTTGTCCCTCTTCGTCCTCCACTTGATCATTTGGCATTCTTTGGGCCATGTTCGTCTCGTTCATCCCTCTACGTCCTCCCATTTGATCCTTTGGTATTCTTTGGACCAAGTTCTTCTCGTTTGTCCCTCTTCGTCCTCCACTTGATCCTTTGGTATCTTTGGACCATGTTCGCCTCGTTCGTCCCTTTACGTCCCCCCATTTGATCCTTTGGCATTCTTTGGACCAAGTTCGTCTCGTTCGTCCCTCTTCGTCCTTCATTTGATATTTGGGCATTCTCTGGGGCAAGTTCGTCTCGTTCTTCCCTCTTCGTCCTCCATTTGATCTATTGGCATTCTTTGGACCAAGTTCGTCTCGTTGGTCCCACTTCGTCCTCCCATTTGATGCATTGACATTCTTTGGACCAATTTCGTCTCGTTCGTCCGTTTTCATCCTCCATTTGATCCTTTGGAATTCTTTGGACCAAGTTCGTCTGATTCGTCCCTCTACATCCTCCCGTTTGATCTTTGGGCATTCTTTGGACCAAGTTCGTCTCGTTTGTCCCTCTTCGTCCACCATTTGATCCGTTGGCATTCTTTGGATCATGTTCTTCTCGTTCGTCCCTCTTCACCCTCCCATTTGATCCTTTGACTTTATTTGGACCAATTTCGTCTCGTTCGTCCACCCATTTTATCCTTTGCCATTCTTTGGACCAAGTTTGTCTCATTCATCCATCTTCGTCCTCCCATTTGATCTTTGGGCATTCTGTGGACCAAGTTCGTCTCGTCCGTCCCTCTACGTCCTCCCATTTGATCTTAGGACATTATTTGCACCAAGTTCGTATTGTTCGTCCCTTTTCATCCTGCCATTTGATCCTTGTGCATTCTTTCGACCAAGTTCGTCTCGTTCGTCCCTCTTCGTCCTCCATTTGATATTTGGGCATTCTCTGGGCGAAGTTCGTCTCGTTCTTCACTCTTCGTCCTCCATTTGATCTGTTGGCATTCTATGGACCAAGTTCATCGCGTTTATCCCTCTTCGTCCTCCCATTTGATCCTTGGGCATTCTTTGGACCAAGTTCGTCACGTTCGTCCTCTACGTCCTCCAATTTGATCTTTGGGTATTCTTTGCACCATGTTCGTATTGTTCGTCCCTTTTCGCCTTGCCATTTGATCCTTGGGCATTCTTTCGACCAAGTTCATCTCGTTCGTCCCTCTTCGTCCTCCATTTGATATTTGGGCATTCTCTGCGCAAAGTTCATCTCGTTCTTCCCTCTTCGTCCTCCATTTGATCTGTTGGCATTCTTTGGACCAAGTTCGTCGCCTTTATCCCTCTTCGTCCTCCCATTTGATCCTTGGGCATTCTTTGGACCAAGTTTGTCTCATTCGTCCGTCTACGTCCACCCATTTGATATTTGGGCATTCTTTGGACCATGTTTGTTTCGTTCGTCCCTTTACGTCCTCCCATTTGATCCTGGGGCGTTCTTTGGACCATGTTCGTCTCGTTCGTCCCTCTTCGTCCTCCATTTGATATTTGGGCATTCTCTAGGCCAAGTTTGTCGCGTTCGTCCTCTACGTCCTCCAATTTGATCTTTGGGCATTCTTTGCACCAAGTTCGTACTGTTCGTCCCATTTCGCCTTGCCATTTGATCCTTGGGCATTCTTTCGACCAAGTTCGTCTCGTTCGTCCCTCTTCGTCCTCCCATTTGATATTTGGGCATTCATTGGACGAAGTTCGTCTCGTTCATCCCTCTACGTCCTCCAATTTGATCTTTGGGCATTCTTTGCACCAAGTTCGTATTGTTCGTCCCTTTTCGTCCTGCCATTTGATCCTTGGGCATTCGTTGGACCAAGTTCGTCTCGTTTGTCCCTCTTCGTCCTCCATTTGATCATTTGGCATTCTTTGGACCAAATTCGTCTCGTTCGTCCCTCTTCGTCCTCCATTCGATCTTTTGGCATTCGTTGGACCAAGTTCGTCTCGCTCTTCCCTCTACGTCCCCCCATTTGATCCTTTGGCATTCTTTGGACCAAGTTCGTCTCGTTTGTCCCTCTTCTTCCTCCACTTGATCCTTTGGCATTCTTTGGACCATGTTCGTCTCGTTCGTCCCTTTTCGTCCTCCCATTTGATCCTTGGGTATTCTTTGGACCAAGTTCATCTCGTTCGTCCCTCTACGTCTTCCCATTTGATATTTGGGCATTCTTTGGGCCAAGTTCGTATCGTTCGTCCCTTTTCGTCCTGCCATTTGATCCTTGGGCATTCTTTGGACCATGTTCGTCTCGTTCGTCCCAGTTCGTCCTCCCATTTGATACTTTGGGCATTCTTTGGACGAAGTTCGTCTCGTTCATCCCTCTTCGTCCTCCCATTTGATCCTTTGGGCATTCTTTGGACCAAGTTCGTCTCGTTCGTCCCTCCTCGTCATCTATTTGATCCTTCGGCATTCTTTGGATCAAGTTCGTCTCGTTCTTCCCTCTTTGTCCTCCCTCTACGTCCTCCCATTTGATCCTTCGGCATTCTTTGGACCAAGTTCGTCTCGTTGGTCTCTCTTCGTCCTCCCATTTGATGCATTGACATTCTTTGGACCAAGTTCGTCTCGTTCGTCGCTTTTCGTCCTCCATTTGATCCTTTGGAATTCTTTGGACCAAGTTCGTCTCGTTCGTCCCTCTTCACCCTCCCATTTGATCCTTTGACATTCTTTGGACCAATTTCGTCTCGTTCGTCCACCCATTTTATCCTTTGCCATTCTTTGGACCAAGTTCGTCTCGTTCATCCATCTTCGTCCTCCCATTTGATCTTTGGGCATTCTGTGGACCAAGTTCGTCTCGTTCGTCCCTCTACGTCCTCCCATTTGATCTTAGGACATTATTTCCAGCAAGTTCGTATTGTTCGTCCCTTTTCGTCCTGCCATTTGATCCTTGGGCATTCTTTCGACCAAGTTCGTCTCGTTCGTCCCTCTTCGTCCTCCATTTGATATTTTGGCATTCTCTGGGCGAAGTTCGTCTCGTTCTTCCCTCTTCGTGCTCCATTTGATCTGTTGGTATTCTTTGGACCAAGTTCGTCGCGTTTATCCCTCTTGGTCCTCCCATTTGATCCTTGGGCATTCTTAGGACCAAGTTCGTCATGTTCATCCTCTATGTCCGCCAATTTGATCTTTGGGCATTCTTTGCACCATGTTCGTATTGTTCGTCATTTTTCGCCTTGACATTTGATCCTTGGGCATTCTTTCGACCAAGTTTGTCTCGTTCGTCCCTCTTCTTCCTCCATTTGATATTTAGGCATTCTCTTGGCGAAGTTCGTCTCGTTCTTTCCTCTTCCTCCTGCATTTGATCTGTTGGCAATCTTTGGACCAAGTTCATCGCGTTTTTCCGTCTTCGTCCTCCCATTTGATCCTTGGGCATTCTTTGGACCAAGTTCGTCTCATTCGTCCCTCAGCGTCCACCCATTTGATATTTGGGCATTCTTTGGACCATGTTCGTTTCGTTCGTCCCTTTAAGTCCTCCCATTTGATCCTGGGGCGTTCTTTGGACCAAGTTCGTCTCGTTCGTCCCTCTTCGTCCTCCATTTGATATTTGGGCATTCTCTGGGCCAAATTCGTCACGTTCGTCCTCTACGTCCTCTAATTTGATCTTTGGGCATTCTTTGCACCAAGTTCGTACTGTTCGTCCCTTTTCGCCTTGCCATTTGATCCTTGGGCATTCTTTCGACCAAGTTCGTCTCGTTCGTCCCTCTTCGTCCTCCCATTTGATATTTGGGCATTCTTTGGACCAAGTTCGTCTCGTTCGTCTCTCTACGTCCTCCAATTTGATCTTTGGGCATTCTTTGCACCAAGTTCGTATTGTTCGTCCCTCTTCGTCCTTCATTTGATATTTGGGCATTCTCTGGGCCAAGTTCGTCTCGTTCTTCCCTCTTCGTCCTCCATTTGATCTATTGGCATTCTTTGGACCAAGTTCGTCACGTTCGTCCCTCTACGTCCTCCCATTTGATCTTTGGGCATTCTTTGCACAAAGTTCGTATTGTTCGTCCCTTTTCGTCCTACCATTTGATCCTTGGGCATTCGTTGGACCAAGTTCGTCTCTTTGTCCCTCTTCGTCCTCCATTTGATCATTTGGCATTCTTTGGACCAAATTCGTGTCGTTCGTCCCTCTTCGTCCTCCAGTTGATCTTTTGGCATTCGTTGGACCAAGTTCGTCTCGCTCTTCCCTCTACGTCCCCCCATTTGATCCTTTGGCATTCTTTGGACCAAGTTCGTCTCGTTTGTCCCTCTTCTTCCTCCACTTGATCCTTTGGCATTCTTTGGACCATGTTCGTCTCGTTCGTCCCTTTTCGTCCTCCCATTTGATCCTTGGGTATTCTTTGGACCAAGTTCATCTCGTTCGTCCCTCTACGTCTTCCCATTTGATATTTGGGCATTCTTTGGGCCAAGTTCGTATCGTTCGTCCCTTTTCGTCCTGCCATTTGATCTTTGGGCATTCTTTGGACCATGTTCGTCTCGTTCGACCCAGTTCGTCCTCCCATTTGATACTTTGGGCATTCTTTGGACGAAGTTTGTCTCGTTCATCCCTCTTCGTCCTCCCATTTGATCCTTTGGGCATTCTTTGGACCAAGTTCGTCTCGTTCGTCCCTCTTCGTCATCCATTTGATCCTTCGGCATTCTTTGGATCAAGTTCGTCTCGTTCTTCCCTCTTTGTCCTCCCTCTACGTCCTCCAATTTGATCCTTCGGCATTCTTTGGACCAAGTTCGTCTCGTTGGTCTCTCTTCGTCCTCCCATTTGATGCATTGACATTCTTTGGACCAAGTTCGTCTCGTTCGTCGCTTTTCGTCCTCCATTTGATCATTTGGAATTCTTTGGACCAAGTTCGTCTCGTTCGTCCCCCTTCACCCTCCCATTTGATCCTTTGACATTCTTTGGACCAATTTTGTCTCGTTCGTCCACCCATTTTATCCTTTGCCATTCTTTGGACCAATTTCGTCTCGTTCATCCATCTTCGTCCTCCCATTTGATCTTTGGGCATTCTGTGGGCCAAGTTCGTCTCGTTCGTCCCTCTACGTCCTCCCATTTGATCTTAGGACATTATTTGCAGCAAGTTCGTATTGTTCGTCCCTTTTCGTCCTGCCATTTGATCCTTGGGCATTCTTTCGACCAAGTTCGTCTCGTTCGTCCCTCTTCGTCCTCCATTTGATTTTTTGGCATTCTCTGGGCGAAGTTCGTCTCGTTCTTCACTCTTCGTCCTCCATTTGATCTGTTGGCATTCTTTGGACCAAGTTCGTCGCGTTTATCCCTCTTCGTCCTCCCATTTGATCCTTGGGCATTCTTTGGACCAAGTTCGTCATGTTCGTCCTCTACGTCCTCCAATTTGATCTTTGGGCATTCTTTGCACCATGTTCATATTGTTCGTCCCTTTTCGCCTTGCCATTTGATACTTTGGCATTCTTTCGACCAAGTTTGTCTCGTTCGTCCCTCTTCTTCCTCCATTTGATATTTAGGCATTCTCTTGGCGAAGTTTGTCTCGTTCGTCCCTCTTCGTCCTCCATTTGATATTTAGGCATTCTCTAGGCGAAGTTCGTCTCATTCGTCCCTCTACGTCCACCCATTTGATATTTGGGCATTCTTTGGGCCAAATTTGTCGCGTTCGTCCTCTACGTCCTCCAATTTGATCTTTGGGCATTCTTTGCACCAAGTTCGTACTGTTCGTCCCTGTTCGCCTTGCCATTTGATCCTTGGGCATTCTTTCGACCAAGTTCGTCTCGTTCGTCCCTCGTCGTCCTCCCATTTGATATTTGGGCATTCTTTGGACCAAGTTCGTCTCGTTCGTCCCTCTACGTCCTCCAATTTGATCTTTGGGCATTCTTTGCACCAAGTTCGTATTGTTCGTCCCTTTTCGTCCTGCCATTTGATCCTTGGGCATTCTTTCGACCAAGTTCGTCTCGTTCGTCTCTCTTCGTCCTTCATTTGATATTTGGGCATTCTTTGGGCCAACTTCGTCTCGTTCTTCCCTCTTCATCCTCCATTTGATCTATTGGCAATCTTTGGACCAAGTTCGTCTCGTTCGTCCCTCTACGTCCTCCCATTTGATCCTTCGGCGTTCTTTGGACCAAGTTCGTCGCGTTTGTCCCTCTTCATCCTCCCATTTAATCCTTGGGCATTCTTTGGACAAAGTTCGTCTCATTCGTCCCTCTACGTCCTCCCATTTGATCCTTTTTCATTCTTTGGACCATGTTCGTTTCGTTTGTCCCTCAACGTCCTCCCATTTGATCCTGGGGCATTCTTTTGACCAAGTTCGTCTCGTTCGTCCCTCTTCGTCATCTATTTGATCCATCGGCATTCTTTGGATCAAGTTCGTCTCGTTCTTCCCTCTTTGTCCTCCCTCTACGTCCTCCCATTTGATCCTTTGGCATTCTTTGGAACACGTTCGTCTCGTTCGTCCCTCTACGTCCTCCAATTTGATCTTTGGGCATTCTTTGCTCCAAGTTCGTATTGTTCGTCCCTTTTCGTGCTGCCATTTGATCCTTGGGCATTCTTTCGACCAAGTTCGTCTCGTTCGTCCCTCTTCGTCCTTCATTTGATATTTGGGCATCCTCTGGGCCAAGTTCGTCTCGTTCTTCCCTCTTCGTCCTCCATTTGATCTATTGGCATTCTTTGGACCAAGTTCGTCTCGTTCGTCCCTCTACGTCCTCCCATTTAACCCTTGGGCACTCTTTGGACAAAGTTCGTCTCATTCGTCCCTCTACGTCCTCCATTTGATCTGTTGGCATTCTTTGGACCAAGTTCGTCTCGTTCGTCCCTCTACGTCCTCCAATTTGATCTTTGGGCATTCTTTGCACCAAGTTCGTATTGTTCGTCCCTTTTCGTGCTGCCATTTGATCCTTGGGCATTGTTTCGACCAAGTTCGTCTCGTTCGTCTCTCTTCGTCCTTCATTTGATATTTGGGCATTCTCTGGGCCAACTTCGTCTCGTTCTTCCCTCTTCGTCCTCCACTTGATCTATTGGCAATCTTTGGACCAAGTTCGTCTCGTTCGTCCCTCTACGTCCTCCCATTTGATCCTTCGGCGTTCTTTGGACCAAGTTCGTCGCGTTTGTCCCTCTTCATCCTCCCATTTGATCCTTGGGCATTCTTTGGACAAAGTTCGTCTCCTTCGTCCCTCTGCGTCCTCCCATTTGATCCTTTTTCTTTCTTTGGACCATGTTCGTTTCGTTTGTCCCTCAACGTCCTCCCATTTGATCCTGGGGCATTCTTTGGACCAAGTTCGTCTCGTTCGTCCCTCTTCGTCATCCATTTGATCCTTCGGCATTCTTTGGATCAAGTTCGTCTCATTCTTCCCTCTTTGTCCTCCCTCTACGTCCTCCCATTTGATCCTTCGGCATTCTTTGCACCACGTTCGTCTCGTTTGTCCCTCTTCGCCCTCCATTTGATCATTTGGCATTCTTTGGACCAAGTTCGTCTCGTTCGTCCCTCTACGTCCCTCGATTTGATCATTTGGCATTCTTTGGACCATGTTCGTCTCGTTTGTCACTCTTCGTCCTCCATTTGATCATTTGGCATTCTTTGGACCAAATTCGTCTCGTTCGTCCCTCTACGTCCTCCCATTTGATCCTTTGGCATTCTTTGGACCAAGTTCGTCTCGTTCGTCCCTCTTCGTCCTCCACTTGATCCTTTGGCATTCTTTGGACCATGTTCGTCTCGTTCGTCCCTTTTCGTCCTCCCATTTGAGCCTTGGGTATTCTCTGGACCAAGTTCGTCTCGTTCGTCCCTCTACGTCCTCCCATTTGATATTTGGCCATTCTTTGGACCAAGTTCGTATCGTTCGTCCCTTTTCGTCCTGCCATTTGATCCTTGGCCATTCTTTGGACCATGTTCATCTCGTTCGTCCCAGTTCGTCCTCCCATTTGATCCTTTGACATTCTTTGGACCAAGTTCGTCTCGTTCGTCCCTTTTCGTCCTCCATTTGATCCTTTGGAATTCTTTGTACCAAGTTCGTCTCGTTCGTCACTCTACGTCCTCCAATTTGATCTTTGGGCATTCTTTGGACCAAGTTCGTGTTGTTTGTCCCTCTTCGTCCACCATTTGATCCTTTGGCATTCTTTGGATCATGTTCGTCTCGTTCGTCCCTCTTCATCCTCCCATTTGATCCTTAGACATTCTTTGGACCAATTTCGTCTCGTTGGTCCCTCTTCGTCCATCTTCGTCCTCCCATTTGATCTTTGGGCATTCTTTGGACCAAGTTCGTCTCGTTCGTCCCTTTTCGTCCTCCTTTTGATCCTTCGGCATTCTTTGGATCATGTTCGTCTCGTTCGTCCCTCTTCATCCTCTTCGTCCATCTTCGTCCTCCCATTTGATCTTTGGGCATTCTTTGGACGAAGTTCGTCTCGTTCGTCCCTCTACGTCCTCTCATTTGATCTTAGGACATTCTTTGCACCAGGTTCATATTGTTCGTCCCTTTTCGTCCTGCCATTTGATCCTTGGGCTTTCTTTCGACCAAGTTCGTCTTGTTCGTCCTCCATTTGATATTTGGGCATTCTCTGGGCGAATTTCGTCTGGTTCGTCCCATCTCGTCCTCCCATTTGATCCTTTGGGCATTCTCTAGACGAAGTTCGTGTCGTTCGTCCCTTTTCGTCCTCCCATTTGATCCATTGGGCATTCTTTGGACCAAGTTCGTCTCGTTTGTCCCTCTTCGTCCTCCACTTGATCCTTTGGCATTCTTTGGACCAAGTTCGTCTTGTTCGTCCCTTTTCGTCCTCCCATTTGATCCTTTGGCATTCTTTGGACCAAGTTCGTCTCGTTTGTCCCTCTTCGTCCTCCATTTGATCTTTTACCATTCTTTGGACCAACTTCGTCTCGTTCATCCCTCTTCGTCCTCCCATTTGATCCTTTGGCATTATTTGGACCAACTTTGTCTCGTTTGTCCCTCTTCGTCCTCCACTTGATCCATTGGCATTCTTTGGACCATGTTCGTCTCGTTCGTCCCTTTTCGTCCTCCCATTTGATCCATCGGTATTGTTTGGACCAAGTTCATCTCGTTCATCCCTCTACGTCCTCCCATTTGATCCTTTGGCATTCTTTGGACCAAGTTCGTCTCGTTCATCCCTCTTCGTCCTCCCATTTGATCCTTTGGCATTATTTGGACCAACTTTGTCTCGTTTGTCCCTCTTCGTCCTCTACTTGACCCTTTGGCATTCTTTGGACCATTTTCGTCTCGTTCGTCCCTTGTCTTCCTCCCATTTGACCCTTTGCATTCTTTGGACCATGTTCGTCTCGTTTGTCCCTCTTCGTCCTCCACTTGATCCTTTGGCATTCTTTGGATGATGTTGGGCTCGTTCGTCATTTTTCGTCCCCCCATTCGATCCTTTGGCATTCATTGGATCAAGTTCGTCTCGTTTGGCCCTCTTCGTCCTCCATTTAATCTTTTGGCATTCTTTGGACCAAGTTCATCTCGTTCCTCCCTCTACGTCCTCCCATTTGATCCTTTGGCATTCTTTGGACCAAGATCGTCTCGTTTGTCCCTCTATGTCCTCGACTTGATCCTTTGGCATTCTTTGGACCATGTTCGTCTCGTTCGTCCCTTTTCGTCCCCCCATTTGATCCTTTGGCATTCTTTGGACCAAGTTCGTCTCATTTGTCCCTCTTCGTCCTCCATTTGATCTTTTGGCATTCTTTGGACCATTTTCGTCTCGTTCATCCCTTTTCGTCCTCCCATTTGACCCTTTGGCATTCTTTGGACCATTTTCGTCTCGTTCGTCCCTTTTCGTACTCCATTTGATCGTTTGGCATTCTTTGGACCAAGTTCATCTCGTTCCTCCCTCTACGCCCTCCCATTTGATCCTTTGGTATTCTTTGGACCAAGTTCGTATCGTTCGTCCCTTTTCGTCCTCCCATTTTATCCTTGGGTATTCTTTGGACCAAGTTCGTATCGTTCGTCCCTTTTCGTCCTGCCATTTGATCCTCGGGCATTCTTTGGACCAAGTTCATCTCGTCCGTCCCAGTTCGTCCTCCCATTTGATACTTTGGCCATTCTTGACACGAAGTTCGTCTCGTTCGTCCCTCTTCGTCGTCCCATTTGATCCTTTGGGCATTCTTTGGACCAAGTTCATCACGTTCGTACCTCTACGTCCTCCCATTTGATCTTTGGGCATTCTTTGGACCAAGCTCGTCACGTTCGTCCCAGTTCGTCCTCCCATTTGATCTTTGGACATTCTTTGCACCAAGTTCGTATTGTTCGTCCCTTTTTGTCCTGCCATTTGATCCTTGGGCATTCTTTCGACCATGTTCGTCTCGTTCGTCCCTCTTCGTCCTCCATTTGATATTTGAGCATTCTTTGGACAAAGTTCATTTCGTTCGTCCTTCTACGTCTTCCAATTTGATCCTTTGGCATTCTTTGGACCAAGTTCGTCGGGTTTGTCCCTCTTCGTCCTCCACTTATTCCTTTGTCATTCTTTGGATCAAGTTCGTCTCGGTCGTCCCTTTTCGTTCTCCCATATGATCCGTGGGCATTCTTTTGACCAAGTTCGTCTAGTTCGTCCCTCTACGTCCTCCCATTTGATATTTGGGCATTCTTTGGACAAAGTTCGTATCGGTCGTCCCTCTTCGTCCTCCCATTTGATCCTTGGGCATTCTTTGGATCAAGTTCGTCTTGTTCTTCCCTCTTTGTTCTCCCATTTGATCCTTGGGCATTCTTTAGACCAAGTTCGTCTCGTTCGTCCCTTTTCGTCCTCCCATTTGATCCTTGGGCATTCTTTGGACCAAGTTTGTCACGTTCGTCCCTCTACGTCCTCCCATTTGATATTTTGGCATTCTTTGGACCAAGTTCGTATCGTTCATCCCTCTACGTCTTCCCATTTGATCCTTAGGCATTCTTTGGACCAAGTTCGTCTCGTTCGTCCCTCTTCGTCATCCATTTGATCCTTTGCCATTCTTTGGATCAAGTTCGTGTCGTTCTTCCCTCTTTGTCCTGCCATTTGATCCTTGGGCATTCTTTGGACCAAGTTCGTATCGTTCGTCCCTTTTCGTCCAGCCATTTGATCCTTGGGCAATCTTTGGACCAAGTTCGTCTCGTTTGTCCCAGTTGTCCTCCCATTTGATACGTTGGCCATTCTTTGGACGAAGTTCATCTCGTTCTTCCCACTTCGTCCTCCCATTTGATCCTTTGGGCATTCTATGGACCAAGTTTGTCTCGATTGACCCTCTTCGTCCTCCCATTTTATGCTTTGACATTCTTTGGACCAAGTTCTTCTCGTTCGACCCTTTTCGTCCTCCAGTTGATCCTTTGGCATTCTTTGGACCAAGTTCGTCTCGTTCGTCCCAGCTCGTCCTCCTGTTGATCCTTTGGCATTCTTTGGATCGAGTTCGTCTCATTCGTCCATTTTCGTCCTCCCATTTGATGTTTGGGCATTCTTTGGACCAAGTTCGTCTTGTTCGTCCTTCTACGTCCTCCCATTTGCTCTATGGACATTCTTTGCAGCAAGTTCGTATTGTTCGTCCCTTTTCGTCCTGCAATTTGATCCTTGGGCATTCTTTCGACCAAGTTCGTCTCGTTCGTCCCTCTTCGTCCTCCATTTGATATTTGGGCATTCTCTGGGCCAAGTTCGTCTCGTTCTTCCCTCTTCTTCCTCCATTTGATCTTTTCACATTCTTTGGACCAAGTTCATCTCGTTCGTCCCTCTACGTCCTCCCATTTGATCCTTTGGCATTCTTTGGACCAAGTTCGTCGGGTTTGTCCCTCTTCGTCCTCCACTTGATCCTTTGGCATTGTTTGGATCAAGTTCGTCTCGGTCGTCCCTTTTCGTCCTCCCATTTGATCTATGGGCATTCTTTGGACTAAGTTCGTCTACTTCGTCCCTCTACGTCCTCCCATTTGATATTTGGGCATTCTTTGGACAAAGTTCGTATCGTTCGTCTCTCTACGTCCACCCATTTGATCCTTGGGCATTCTTTGGACCAAGTTCCTCTCGTTCGTCCCTCTTCGTCCTCCCATTTGATATTTTGGCATTCTTTGGACCATGTTCGTATCGTTCGTCCCTCTACGTCCTCCCATTTGATCCATGGGCATTCTTTGGACCAAGTTCGTCTCGTTCGTCCTTCTTCATCCTCCCATTTGATCTTTGGGCATTCTTTGGACCAAGTTCGTCTCGTTTGTCCCTCTTCGTCCACCATTTGATACATTGGCATTCTTTAGATAATGTTCGTCTCGTTGGTCACTCTTCGTCCACCCATTTGATCCTTTGCCATTCTTTGGACCAAGTTCCTCTCATTCGTCCATCTTCGTCCTCCCATTTCATCGTTGGGCATTCTTTGGACCAAGTTCATCTCGTTAATCCCTCTACGTCCTCCCATTTGATCCTTTGGCATTCTTTGGACCAAGTTCGTCTCGTTTGTCCCTCTTCGTCCTCCACTTGATCCTTTGGCATTCTTTGGACCATGTTCGTCTCGTTCGTCCCTTTTCGTCCTCCCATTTGATCCTTGGGCATTCTTTGGACCAAGTTCGTATCGTTCGTCCTTTTTCGTCTTGCCATTTGATCCTTGGGCATTCTTTGGACCAAGTTCATCTCGTTTTTCCCAGTTCGTCCTCCCATTTGGTACTTTCGGCATTCTTTGGACGAAGTTCGTCTCGTTCGTCCCTCTACGTCCTCCCATTTGATATTTTGGCATTCTTTGGACCAAGTTCGTATCGTTCGTCCCTCTACGTCCTCCCATTTGATCCTTAGGCATTCTTTGGACCAAGTTCGTCTCGTTCGTCCCTCTTCGTCATCCATTTTATCCTTTGGTATTCATTGGATCAAGTTCGTGTTATTCTTCCCTCTTTGTCCTCCCATTTGATCCTTGGGCATTCTTTGGACCAAGTTCGTATCGTTTGTCCCTTTTCGTCCTGCCATTTGATCCTTGGGCATTCTTTGGACCAAGTTCGTCTCGTTTGTCCCAGTTCGTCCTCCCATTTGATACTTTAGGCATTCTTTGGACGAAGTTCGTCTCGTTCGTCCCTCTTCGTCCTCCCATTTGATCCTTTGGGCATTCTATGGACCAAGTTCGTCTCGTTTGTCCCTTTTCGTCCTCCCATTTTATGCTCTGACATTCTTTGGACGAAGTTCGTCTCGTTCGTCCCTTTTCGTCCTCCCATTTGATCTTTGGGCATTCTTTGGACCAAGTTCGTCTCGTTCGTCCCTCTACGTCCTCCCATTTGCTCTTTGGACATTCTTTGCACCAAGTTCGTATTGTTCGTCCCTTTTCGTCCTGCCATTTGATCCTTGGGCATTCATTGGACCAAGTTCGTCTCGTTCGTCCCTCTTCGTCCTCCATTTGATATTTGGGCATTCTCTGGGCCAAGTTCGTCTCGTTCTTCTCTCTTCGTCCTCCATTTGATCTTTTCGCATTCTTTGGACCAAGTTCATCTCGTTCGTCCCTCTACGTCCTCCCATTTGATCCTTTGGCATTCTTTGGACCAAGTTCGTCGGGTTTGTCCCTCTTCGTCCTCCACTTGATCCTTTGGCATTCTTTGGATCAAGTTCGTCTCGGTCGTCCCTTTTCGTCCTCCCATTTGATCTACGGGCATTCTTTAGACAAAGTTCGTCTAGCTCGTCCCTCTACATCCTCGCATTTGATATTTGGGCATTCTTTGGACAAAGTTCGAATCGTTCGTCCCTCTACTTCCTCCCATTTGATCCTTGGGCATTCTTTGGACCAAGTTCGTCTCCTTCGTCCCTCTTCGTCCTCCCATTTGATATTTTAGCATTCTTTGGACCAAGTTCGTATCGTTCGTCCCTCTACGTCCTCCCATTTGATACTTGGGTATTCTTTGGACAAGTTCGTCACGTTCGTCCCTCTTTGTCATCCATTTGATCCTTTGGCATTCTTTGGATCAATTTCGTCTTGTTCTTCCCTCTTTGTCCTCCCATTTGATCCTTGGGCATTCTTTGGACCATGTTCGTATCGTTCGTCCCTTTTCGTCCTGCCATTTGATCCTTGGGCATTCTTTGGACCATGTTCGTCTCGTTTGTCCCTGTTCGTCCTCCCATTTGATACTTTGGGCAATCTTTGGATGAAGTTCGTCTCGTTCGTCCCTCTTCGTCCTCCCATTTGATCTTTGGGCATTCTTTGGACCAAGTTCGTCTCGTTTGTCCCTCTTCGTCCTCCAGTTGATCCTTTGGCATTCTTTGGATCATGTTCGTCTCGTTGGTCCCTCTTCGTCCACCCACTTGATCCTTTGCCATTCTTTGGACCAAGTTCGTCTCATTCGTCCATCTTCATCCTCCCATTTGATCTTTGGGCATTCTTTGGACCAAGTTCGTCTCGTTCGTCACTCTACGTCCTCCTATTTGATCCTTTGGCATTCTTTGGACCAAGTTCATCTCGTTCGTCCCTTTTCGTCCTGCCATTTGATCCTTGGGCATTCTTTGCACCTAGTTCGTATTGTTCGTCCCTTTTCGTCCTACCATTTGATCCTTGGGCATTCTTTCGACCATGTTCGTCTCGTTCGTCCCTCTTCGCCCTCCATTTCATATTTGGGCATTCTTTGGACCAAGTTCGTCCGGTTTGTCCCTCTTCGTCCTCCACTTGATCCTTTGGCATTCTTTGGATCAACTTCGTCTCAGTCTTCCCTTTTCGTCCTCCCATATGATCCATGGGCATTCTTTTGACCAAGTTCGTCTAGTTCGTCCCTCTACGTCCTCCCATTTGATATTTCGGCATTCTTTGGACAAAGTTCGTATCGGTCGTCCCTCTACGTCCTCCCATTTGATCCTTGGGCTTTCTTTGGATCAAGTTCGTCTTGTTCTTCCCCCTTTGTCCTCCCATTTGATCCTTGGGCATTCTTTGCACCTAGTTCGTATTGTTCGTCGGTTTTCGTCCTACCTTTTGATCCTTGGGCATTCTTTCGACCATGTTCGTCTCGTTCGTCCCTCTTCGTCCTCCATTTGATATTTGGGCATTCTTTGGACCAAGTTCGTCGGGTTTGTCCCTCTACGTCCTCCACTTGATCATTTGGCATAATTTCGATCAAGTTCGTCTTAGTCGTCCCTTTTCGTCCTCCCATATGATCCATGGGCATTCTTTTGACCAAGTTCGTCTAGTTCGTCCCTCTACGTCCTCCCATTTGATATTTCGGCATTCTTTGGACAAAGTTCGTATCGGTCGTCCCTCTACGTCCTCCCATTTGATCCTTTGGCATTCTTTGGACGAAGTTCGTCTCGTTCGTCCCTTTTCGTCCTGCCATTTGATCCTTGGGCATTCTTTGCACCTAGTTCGTATTGTTCGTCCCTTTTCGTCCTACCATTTGATCCTTGGGCGTTCTTTTGACCATGTTCGTCTCGTTCGTCCCTCTTCGTCCTCCATTTGAAATTTGGGCATTCTTTGGACCAAGTTCGTCGGGTTTGTCCCTCTTCGTCCTCCACTTGATCCTTTGGCATTCTTTGGATCATGTTCGTCTCAGTCGTCCCTTTTCATCCTCCCATATGATCCATGGGCATTCTTTTGACCAAGTTCGTCTAGTTCGTCCCTCTACGTCCTCCCATTTGATATTTCGGCATTCTTTGGACAAAGTTCGTATCGGTCGTCCCTCTACGTCCTCCCATTTGATCCTTGGGCATTCTTTGGACCAAGTTCGTCTCGTTCATCCCAGCTCGTCCCCCCATTTGAACTTTTGGGCATTCTTAGGACGAAGTTCGTCTTGTTCATCCCTTTTCGTCCTCCCATTTGATCCTTTGGGCATTCTTTGGACCATGTTCGTCTCGTTTGTCCCTCTTCGTCCTCCATTTCATCGTTTGGCATTCTTTGGACCAAGTTCGTCTCGTTTGTCCCTCTTCGTCCTCCACTTGATCCTTTGGCATTCTTTGGACCTTGTTCGTCTCATTCGTCCCTTTTCGTCCTCGCATTTGATCCTTGGGCATTCTTTGGACCAAGTTCGTCACGTTCGTCCCTCTACGTCCTCCCATTTGATATTTGGGCATTCTTTGGACCAAGTTCGTCGGGTTTGTCCCTCTTCGTCCTCCACTTGATCCTTTGGCATTGTTTGGATCAAGTTCGTCTCGGTCGTCCCTTTTCGTCCTCCCATTTGATCCATGGGCATTCTTTGGACAAAGTTTGTCTACTTCGTCCCTCTATGTCCTCCCATTTGATATTTGGGCATTCTTTGGACAAAGTTCGTATTGTTCGTCCCTCTACGACCTCCCATTTGATCCTTGGGCATTCTTTGGACCAAGTTCATCTCGTTCGTCCCTCTTCGTCATCCATTTGATCCTTTGGCATTCTTTGGATCAAGTTCGTATCGTTCATCCTAGCTCATCCTCCCATTTGATCCTTTGGGCATTCTTTGGACGAAGTTCGTCTCGTTCGTCCCTTTTCGTCCTCCCATTTGATCCTTTGGGCATTCTTTGGACCAAGTTCGTCTCGTTTGTCCCTCTTCGTCCTCTATTTCATCGTTCGGCATTCTTTGGACGAAGTTCCTCTCGTTAATACCTCTACGTGCTCCCATTTGATCCTTTGGCATTCTTTGGACCAAGTTCGTCTCGTTAGTCCCTCTTCGTCCTCCACTTGATCCTTTGGCATTCTTTGGACTATGTTCGTCTCGTTCGTCCCTTTTCGTCCTCCTATTTGATCCATGGGCATTCTCTGGGCCAAGTTCGTCTCGTTCTTCCCTCTTCGTCCTCCATTTGATCTTTTCGCATTCTTTGGACCAAGTTCATCTTGTTCGTCCCTCTACGTCCTCCCATTTGATCCTTGGGCATTCTTTGGATCAAGTTCGTCTCGTTCTTCCCTCTTTGTCCTCCCATTTGATCCTTGGGCATTCTTTGCACCAAGTTCGTCTCGTTCATCCAGCTCGTCCTGCCATTTGATCCTTTGGGCATTCTTTGGACGATGTTCGTCCCTTTTCGTCCTCCCATTTGATCCTTTGGGCATTCTTTGGAACAAGTTCGTCTCGTTTGTCCCTCTTTGTCCTCCATTTCATCGTTTGGCATTCTTTGGACCATGTTCGTCTCATTAATCCCTCTACGTCCTCCCATTTGATCCTTTGGCATTCTTTGGACCAAGTTCGTCTCGTTTGTCCCTCTTCGTCTTCCACTTGATCCTTTGGCATTCTTTGGACCATGTTCGTCTCGTTCGTCCCTTTTCGTCCGCCCATTTGATCCTTGGGCATTCTTTGGCCCAAGTTCGTCACGTTCGTCCCTCTTCGTCATCCATTTGATCCTTTGGCATTCTTTGGATCAAGTTCGTCTGTTCTTCCCTCTTTGTCCGCCCATTTGATCCTTGGGCATTCTTTGGACCAAGTTCGTATCGTTCGTCCCTTTTCGTCCTGCCATTTGATCCTTGGGCATTCTTTGGACCAAGTTCGTCTCGTTTGTCCCAGTTCGTCCACCCATTTGATAATTTGGGCATTCTTTGGACGAAGTTCGTCTCGTTCGTCCCTCTTCGTCCTTCCATTTGATCCTTTGGGCATTCTATGCACCAAGTTCGTCTCGTTTGTCCCTCTTCGTCCTCCCATTTTATGCAATGACACCCTTTGGATAAGTTCGTCTCGTTCGTCCTCCCATTTGATCGTTTCGGCATTTTTTGGATGAAGTTTGTCTGGTTCATCCCTCTTCGTCCTAACATTTGATCCTTTGGGCATTCTTTGGACCAAGTTCGTCTCGTTCGTCCCTCTTCGTCCTCCCATTTGATCTTTGGGCATTCTTTGGACCAAGTTCGTCTCGTTTGTCCCTCTTCGTCCACCAGTTGATCCTTTGGGATTCTTTGGATCATGTTCGTCTCGTTGGTCCCTCTTCGTCCACCCACTTGATCCTTTCCCATTCTTTGGACCAAGTTCGTCTCATTCGTCCATCTTCATCCTCCCATTTGATCTTTGGGCATTCTTTGGACCAAGTTCGTCTCGTTCGTCACTCTACGTCCTCCTATTTGATCCTTTGGCATTCTTTGGACCAAGTTCGTCTCGTTCGTCCCTTTTCGTCCTGCCATTTGATCCTTGGGCATTCTTTGCACCTAGTTCGTATTGTTCGTCCCTTTTCGTCCTACCATTTGATCCTTGGGAATTCTTTCGACCATGTTCGTCTCGTTCGTCCCTCTTCGCCCTCCATTTCATATTTGGGCATTCTTTGGACCAAGTTCGTCCGGTTTGTCCCTCTTCGTCCTCCACTTGATCCTTTGGCATTCTTTGGATCAACTTCGTCTCAGTCGTCCCTTTTCGTCCTCCCATATGATCCATGGGCATTCTTTTGACCAAGTTCGTCTAGTTCGTCCCTCTACGTCCTCCCATTTGATATTTCGGCATTCTTTGGACAAAGTTCGTATCGGTCGTCCCTCTACGTCCTCCCATTTGATCCTTCGGCTTTCTTTGGATCAAGTTCGTCTTGTTCATCCCCCTTTGTCCTCCCATTTGATCCTTGGGCATTCTTTGCACCTAGTTCGTATTGTTCGTCGGTTTTCGTCCTACCTTTTGATCCTTGGGCATTCTTTCGACCATGTTCGTCTCGTTCGTCCCTCTTCGTCCTCCATTTGATATTTGGGCATTCTTTGGACCAAGTTCGTCGGGTTTGTCCCTCTACGTCCTCCACTTGATCATTTGGCATAATTTCGATCAAGTTCGTCTTAGTCGTCCCTTTTCGTCCTCCCATATGATCCATGGGCATTCTTTTGACCAAGTTCGTCTAGTTCGTCCCTCTACGTCCTCCCATTTGATATTTCGGCATTCTTTGGACAAAGTTCGTATCGGTCGTCCCTCTACGTCCTCCCATTTGATCCTTTGGCATTCTTTGGACGAAGTTCGTCTCGTTCGTCCCTTTTCGTCCTGCCATTTGATCCTTGGGCATTCTTTGCACCTAGTTCGTATTGTTCGTCCCTTTTCGTCCTACCATTTGATCCTTGGGCGTTCTTTTGACCATGTTCGTCTCGTTCGTCCCTCTTCGTCCTCCATTTGAAATTTGGGCATTCTTTGGACCAAGTTCGTCGGGTTTGTCCCTCTTCGTCCTCCACTTGATCCTTTGGCATTCTTTGGATCATGTTCGTCTCAGTCGTCCCTTTTCATCCTCCCATATGATCCATGGGCATTCTTTTGACCAAGTTCGTCTAGTTCGTCCCTCTACGTCCTCCCATTTGATATTTCGGCATTCTTTGGACAAAGTTCGTATCGGTCGTCCCTCTACGTCCTCCCATTTGATCCTTGGGCATTCTTTGGACCAAGTTCGTCTCGTTCATCCCAGCTCGTCCCCCCATTTGAACTTTTGGGCATTCTTAGGACGAAGTTCGTCTTGTTCATCCCTTTTCGTCCTCCCATTTGATCCTTTGGGCATTCTTTGGACCATGTTCGTCTCGTTTGTCCCTCTTCGTCCTCCATTTCATCGTTTGGCATTCTTTGGACCAAGTTCGTCTCGTTTGTCCCTCTTCGTCCTCCACTTGATCCTTTGGCATTCTTTGGACCTTGTTCGTCTCATTCGTCCCTTTTCGTCCTCGCATTTGATCCTTGGGCATTCTTTGGACCAAGTTCGTCACGTTCGTCCCTCTACGTCCTCCCATTTGATATTTGGGCATTCTTTGGACCAAGTTCGTCGGGTTTGTCCCTCTTCGTCCTCCACTTGATCCTTTGGCATTGTTTGGATCAAGTTCGTCTCGGTCGTCCCTTTTCGTCCTCCCATTTGATCCATGGGCATTCTTTGGACAAAGTTTGTCTACTTCGTCCCTCTATGTCCTCCCATTTGATATTTGGGCATTCTTTGGACAAAGTTCGTATTGTTCGTCCCTCTACGACCTCCCATTTGATCCTTGGGCATTCTTTGGACCAAGTTCATCTCGTTCGTCCCTCTTCGTCATCCATTTGATCCTTTGGCATTCTTTGGATCAAGTTCGTATCGTTCATCCTAGCTCATCCTCCCATTTGATCCTTTGGGCATTCTTTGGACGAAGTTCGTCTCGTTCGTCCCTTTTCGTCCTCCCATTTGATCCTTTGGGCATTCTTTGGACCAAGTTCGTCTCGTTTGTCCCTCTTCGTCCTCTATTTCATCGTTCGGCATTCTTTGGACGAAGTTCCTCTCGTTAATACCTCTACGTGCTCCCATTTGATCCTTTGGCATTCTTTGGACCAAGTTCGTCTCGTTAGTCCCTCTTCGTCCTCCACTTGATCCTTTGGCATTCTTTGGACTATGTTCGTCTCGTTCGTCCCTTTTCGTCCTCCTATTTGATCCATGGGCATTCTCTGGGCCAAGTTCGTCTCGTTCTTCCCTCTTCGTCCTCCATTTGATCTTTTCGCATTCTTTGGACCAAGTTCATCTTGTTCGTCCCTCTACGTCCTCCCATTTGATCCTTGGGCATTCTTTGGATCAAGTTCGTCTCGTTCTTCCCTCTTTGTCCTCCCATTTGATCCTTGGGCATTCTTTGCACCAAGTTCGTCTCGTTCATCCAGCTCGTCCTGCCATTTGATCCTTTGGGCATTCTTTGGACGATGTTCGTCCCTTTTCGTCCTCCCATTTGATCCTTTGGGCATTCTTTGGAACAAGTTCGTCTCGTTTGTCCCTCTTTGTCCTCCATTTCATCGTTTGGCATTCTTTGGACCATGTTCGTCTCATTAATCCCTCTACGTCCTCCCATTTGATCCTTTGGCATTCTTTGGACCAAGTTCGTCTCGTTTGTCCCTCTTCGTCTTCCACTTGATCCTTTGGCATTCTTTGGACCATGTTCGTCTCGTTCGTCCCTTTTCGTCCGCCCATTTGATCCTTGGGCATTCTTTGGCCCAAGTTCGTCACGTTCGTCCCTCTTCGTCATCCATTTGATCCTTTGGCATTCTTTGGATCAAGTTCGTCTGTTCTTCCCTCTTTGTCCGCCCATTTGATCCTTGGGCATTCTTTGGACCAAGTTCGTATCGTTCGTCCCTTTTCGTCCTGCCATTTGATCCTTGGGCATTCTTTGGACCAAGTTCGTCTCGTTTGTCCCAGTTCGTCCACCCATTTGATAATTTGGGCATTCTTTGGACGAAGTTCGTCTCGTTCGTCCCTCTTCGTCCTTCCATTTGATCCTTTGGGCATTCTATGCACCAAGTTCGTCTCGTTTGTCCCTCTTCGTCCTCCCATTTTATGCAATGACACCCTTTGGATAAGTTCGTCTCGTTCGTCCTCCCATTTGATCGTTTCGGCATTTTTTGGATGAAGTTTGTCTTGTTCGTCCCTCTTCGTCCTAACATTTGATCCTTTGGGCATTCTTTGGACCAAGTTCGTCTCGTTCGTCCCAGCTCGTCCTCCAGTTGATCCTTTGGCATTCTTTGGATCAAGTTCTTCTCATTCGTCCATTTTCGTCCTCCTATTTGATCTTTGGGCATTCTTTCGACCAAGTTCGTCTCGTTCATCCCTCTACGTCCTCCCATTTGCTCTTTGGACATTCTTTGCACCAAGTTCGTATTGTTCGTCCCTTTTCGTCCTGCCATTTGATCCTTGGGCATTCTTTCGACCAAGTTCGTCTCGTTCGTCCCTCTTCGTCCTCCATTTGATATTTGCACATTCTCTGGGCCAAGTTCGTCTCGTTCTTCGCTCTTCGTCCTCCATTTGATCTTTTCGCATTCTTTGGACCAAGTTCATCTCGTTCGTCCCTCTACGTACTCCCATTTGATCCTTTGGCATTCTTTGGACCAAGTTCGTCGGGTTTGTCCCTCTTCGTCCTCCACTTGATCCTTTGGCATTCTTTGGACCAAGTTCGTATCGTTCGTCCCTTTTCGTCCTGCCATTTGATCCTAGGCATTCTTTGGACCAAGTTCGTCTCGTTTGTCCCAGATCGTCCTCCCATTTGATAATTTGGGCATTCTTTGGACGAAGTTCGTCTCGTTCAACCCTCTTCGTCCTCCCATTTGATCCTTTGGGCATTCTATGGACCAAGTTCGTCTCGTTTGTCCCTCTTCGTCCTCCCATTTTATGCTTTGACATTCTTTGGACCATGTTCGTCTCGTTCGTCCCTTTTCGTCCTCTAGTTGATCCTTTGGTATTCTTTGGACCAAGTTCGTCTCGTTCGTCCCAGCTCGTCCTCCAGTTGATCCATTGGCATTATTTGGAACAAGTTCGTCTGATTCGTCCAATTTCGTCCTCCATTTGATATTTGGGCATTCTCTGGGCCAAGTTCGTCTCGTTCTTCCCTCTTCGTCCTCGATTTGATCTTTTCGCATTCTTTGGACCAAGTTCATCCCGTTCGTCCCTCTATGTCCTCCCATTTTATCCTTTGGCATTCTTTGGACCAAGTTCGTCGGGTTTGTCCCTCTTCGTCCTCCACTTGATCCTTTGGCATTCTTTGGATCAAGTTCGTCTCGGCCGTCCCTTTCGTCCTCCCATTTGATCCATGGGCATTCTTTGGACAAAGTTCGTCTAGTTCGTCCCTCTACGTCCTCCCATTTGATATTTGGGCAATCTTTGGACATAGTTCGTATCGTTCGTCCCTCTATGTCCTCCCATTTGATCCTTGGGCATTCTTTGGACCAAGTTCGTCTCGTTCGTCCGTCGTCGTCATCCATTTGATCCTTTGGCATTCTTTGGATAAAGTTCGTGTCGTTCTTCCCTCTTTGTCCTCCCATTTGATCCTTGGGCATTCTTTGGACCAAGTTCGTCTCGTTAATCCCAGCTCGTCTTGCCATTTGATCCTTTGGTCATTCTTTGGACGAAGTTCGTCTTGTTCATCCCTTTCCATCCTCCCATTTGATCCTGTGGGCATTCTTTGGACCAAGTTCGTCTCATTTTCCCCTCTTCGTCCTCCATTTCATCATTTGGCATTCTTTGAACCAAGTTCGTCTCGTTAATCCCTCTACGTCCTCCCATTTGATCCTTGGCCATTCTTTGGACCAAGTTCGTATCGTTCGTCCCTTTTCGTCCTGCCATTTGATCCTTGGGCATTCTTTGGACCAAGTTCGTCTCGTTTCTCCTAGTTCGTCCTTCAATTTGATACTTTCTGCATTCTTTGGACGAAGTTCGTCTCGTTCGTCCCACTTCGTCCTCCCATTTGATCCTTTGGCATTCTTTGGACCAAGTTCGTCTCGTTTGTCCCTCTTCGTCCTCCCATTTGATCCTTGGGCATTCCTTGGACCATGTTCATCACGTTCGTCCCTCTACGTCCTCCCATTTGATATTTGGGCATTCTTTGGACCAAGTTCGTATCGTTCGTCCCTCTATGTCCTCCCATTTGATCCTTGGGAATTCTTTGGACCAAGTTCGTCTCGTTCGTCTCTCTTCGACATCCATTTGATCCTTTGGCATTCTTTGGACCAAGTTCGTCTCGTTCGTCCCTTTTCGTCCTCCCATTTGATCTTTGGGCATTCTTTTGACCAAGTTCGTCTCGTTCGTCCCTATTCGTCCTCCCATTTCATCCTTTGGGCATTCTTTGGACCAAATTCGTCTCGTTCGTCCCTATTCGTTCTCCCATTTGATCCTTTGGGCATTCTTTGGACCAAGTTCGTGTCGTTCGTCCCTCTACGTCCTCCCATTTGATCTTTGGGCATTCTTTGGACCAAGTTCGTCTCGTTCGTCCCTGTTCGTCCTCCCATTTGATCCTTTGGGGATTCTTTGGACCAAGTTCGTCTCGTTCCTCCCTCTACGTCTCCCACTTGATCCTTCGGAATTCTTTGTACTAAGTTCGTCACGTTCGTCGTCCCATTTGATCCTTTGGGCATTGTTTGGACCAAGTTCGTCTCGTTCGTCCCGTATGTGATCCTTTGGCATTCTTGGGACCAAGTTCGTCTCGTTCGTCCCTCTTCGTCCTCCCATTTGATCCTTTGGCATTCTTTGTACCAAGTCGGTCTCGTTTGTCCTCCCATTTGATCCTTTGGCATTCTTTGGACCACGTTCGTGTCGTTCGTCCCTTTTCGTCCTCCCATTTCATCCTTGGGCATTCTTTGGACCAAGTTCATCTCGTTCGTCCCTCTACATCCTCCCATTTCATCTTTGGGCATTCTTTGGACCAAGTTCGTCTCGTTCGTCCCTATTCGTTCTCCCATTTGATCCTTTGGGCATTCTTTGGACCAAGTTCGTGTCGTTCGTCCCTCTACGTCCTCCCATTTGATCCTTGGGCATTCTTTGGACCAAGTTCGTCTCCTTCATCCCTCTTCGTCCGCCCATTTGATCCTTTGGCATTCTTTGGACCAAGTTCCTCTCGTTCGTCCCTTTTCGTCCTCCCATGTCATCCTTGGGCATTCTTTTGTCCAAGTTCGTCTCGTTCGTCCTTCTACATCCTCCCATTTGATCCTATAGGCATTCTTCGGACTAAGTTCGTCTCGTTCGTCCTTGTTCTTCCTCCCATTTGATCCTTTGGGCATTCTTTGGACCAAGTTCGTGTCGTTCGTCCCTCTACGTCCTCCCATTTGATCTTTGGGCATTCTTTCGACCAAGTTCGTCTCGTTCGCCCCTCTACGTGCTCCCATTTGATCCTTGGGCATTCTATGTACCAAGTTCGTCACATTCGTCCTCCCATTTGATCCTTTGGCATTCTTTGGACCAAGTTCGTCTGTTTCGTCCCTCTTCGTCCTCCCATTTGATCCTTTGGCATTCTTTGGACCAAGTTCATCTCGTTCGTCTCTTTTCGTCCTCCTATTTGATCTTTGGGCATTCATTGGACCAAGTTCATCTCATTCGTCCCTGTTCGTCCTCCCATTTGATCCTTTGGGCATTCTTTGGACCAAGTTCGTCTCGTTAGTCCCTCTACGTCCTCCCATTTGATCCTTTGGCATTCTTTGGACCAAGTTCGTCTCGTTCGTCCGTTTTCGTCCTCCCATTTGATCTTTGTACATTCTTTGGACCAAGTTCGTCTCGTTCGTCCCTGTTCGTCGTCCCATTTGATCCTTTGGGCATTCTTTGGACCAAGTTCGTCTCGTTCGTCCCTTTTCGTCCTCCCATTTGATCTTTGGGCATTCTTTGGACCAAGTTCGTCTGGTTCGTCCCTGTTCGTCCTTTCTTTGGACCAAGTTCGTCTCGTTCGTCCCTATTCGTTCTCCCATTTCATCCTTTGTTCATTCTTTGGACCAAGTTCGTCTCGTTCGTCCCTCTACGTCCTCCCATTTCATCTTTGGGCATTCTTTGGACCAAGTTCGTCTCGTTCGTCCCTGTTTGTCGTCCCATTTGATCCTTTGGGCATTCTTTGGACCAAGTTCGTCTCGTTCGTCCCTTTTCGTCCTCCCATTTGATCTTTGGGCATTCTTTGGACCAAGTTCGTCTCGTTCGTCCCTGTTCGTCCTCCCATTTCATCCTTTGGGCATTCTTTGGACCAAGTTCGTCTCGTTCGTCCCTATTCGTTCTCCCATTTGATCCTTTGGGCATTCTTTGGACCAAGTTCGTGTCGTTCGTCCCTCTACGTCCTCCCATTTGATCTTTGGGCATTCTTTGGACCAAGTTCGTCTCGTTCGTCCCTGTTCGTCCTCCCATTTGATCCTTTGGGGATTCTTTGGACCAAGTTCGTCTCGTTCCTCCCTCTACGTCTCCCATTTGATCCTTCGGAATTCTTTGTACTAAGTTCGTCACGTTCGTCGTCCCATTTGATCCTTTGGGCATTGTTTGGACCAAGTTCGTCTCGTTCGTCCCGTATGTGATCCTTTGGCATTCTTGGGACCAAGTTCGTCTCGTTCGTCCCTCTTCGTCCTCCCATTTGATCCTTTGGCATTCTTTGTACCAAGTCGGTCTCGTTTGTCCTCCCATTTGATCCTTTGGCATTCTTTGGACCACGTTCGTGTCGTTCGTCCCTTTTCGTCCTCCCATTTCATCCTTGGGCATTCTTTGGACCAAGTTCATCTCGTTCGTCCCTCTACATCCTCCCATTTCATCTTTGGGCATTCTTTGGACCAAGTTCGTCTCGTTCGTCCCTATTCGTTCTCCCATTTGATCCTTTGGGCATTCTTTGGACCAAGTTCGTGTCGTTCGTCCCTCTACGTCCTCCCATTTGATCCTTGGGCATTCTTTGGACCAAGTTCGTCTCCTTCATCCCTCTTCGTCCGCCCATTTGATCCTTTGGCATTCTTTGGACCAAGTTCCTCTCGTTCGTCCCTTTTCGTCCTCCCATGTCATCCTTGGGCATTCTTTTGTCCAAGTTCGTCTCGTTCGTCCTTCTACATCCTCCCATTTGATCCTATAGGCATTCTTCGGACTAAGTTCGTCTCGTTCGTCCTTGTTCTTCCTCCCATTTGATCCTTTGGGCATTCTTTGGACCAAGTTCGTGTCGTTCGTCCCTCTACGTCCTCCCATTTGATCTTTGGGCATTCTTTCGACCAAGTTCGTCTCGTTCGCCCCTCTACGTGCTCCCATTTGATCCTTGGGCATTCTATGTACCAAGTTCGTCACATTCGTCCTCCCATTTGATCCTTTGGCATTCTTTGGACCAAGTTCGTCTGTTTCGTCCCTCTTCGTCCTCCCATTTGATCCTTTGGCATTCTTTGGACCAAGTTCATCTCGTTCGTCTCTTTTCGTCCTCCTATTTGATCTTTGGGCATTCATTGGACCAAGTTCATCTCATTCGTCCCTGTTCGTCCTCCCATTTGATCCTTTGGGCATTCTTTGGACCAAGTTCGTCTCGTTAGTCCCTCTACGTCCTCCCATTTGATCCTTTGGCATTCTTTGGACCAAGTTCGTCTCGTTCGTCCGTTTTCGTCCTCCCATTTGATCTTTGTACATTCTTTGGACCAAGTTCGTCTCGTTCGTCCCTGTTCGTCGTCCCATTTGATCCTTTGGGCATTCTTTGGACCAAGTTCGTCTCGTTCGTCCCTTTTCGTCCTCCCATTTGATCTTTGGGCATTCTTTGGACCAAGTTCGTCTGGTTCGTCCCTGTTCGTCCTTTCTTTGGACCAAGTTCGTCTCGTTCGTCCCTATTCGTTCTCCCATTTCATCCTTTGTTCATTCTTTGGACCAAGTTCGTCTCGTTCGTCCCTCTACGTCGTCCCATTTCATCTTTGGGCATTCTTTGGACCAAGTTCGTCTCGTTCGTCCCTGTTTGTCGTCCCATTTGATCCTTTGGGCATTCTTTGGACCAAGTTCGTCTCGTTCGTCCCTTTTCGTCCTCCCATTTGATCTTTGGGCATTCTTTGGACCAAGTTCGTCTCGTTCGTCCCTGTTCGTCCTCCCATTTCATCCTTTGGGCATTCTTTGGACCAAGTTCGTCTCGTTCGTCCCTATTCGTTCTCCCATTTGATCCTTTCGGCATTCTTTGGACCAAGTTCGTGTCGTTCGTCCCTCTACGTCCTCCCATTTGATCTTTGGGCATTCTTTGGACCAAGTTCGTCTCGTTCGTCCCTCTACGTCCTCCCATTTGATCCTTGGGCTTTCTTTGGACCAAGTTCGTCTCCTTCGTCCCCCTTCGTCCTCCCATTTGATCGTTTAACATTCTTTGGACAAATTTCGTCTCGTTCGTCCCTTTTCTTCCTCCATTTCATCCTTTGGCATTCTTTCGACCAAGTTCGTCTCGTTCGTCCCTGTTCGTCCTTTCTTTGGACCAAGTTCGTCTCGTTCGTCCCTATTCGTTCTCCCATTTGATCCTTTGTTCATTCTTTGGACCATGTTCGGGTCGTTCGTCCCTCTACGTCCTCCCATTTGATCTTTGGGCATTCTTTGGACCAAGTTCGTCTCGTTCGTCCCTGTTTGTCCTCCCATTTGATCCTTTGCGCATTCTTTGGACCAAGTTCGTCTCGTTCGTCCCTTTTAGTCCTCCCATTTGATCTTTGGGCATTCTTTGGACCAAGTTCGTCTCGTTCGTCCCTGTTCGTCCTCCCATTTCATCCTTTGGGCATTCTTTGGACCAAGTTCGTCTCGTTCGTCCCTATTCGTTCTCCCATTTGATCCTTTGGGCATTCTTTGGACCAAGTTCGTGTCGTTCGTCCCTCTACGTCCTCCCATTTGATCTTTGGGCATTCTTTGGACCAAGTTCGTCTCGTTCGTCCCTGTTCGTCCTCCCATTTGATCCTTTGGGGATTCTTTGGACCAAGTTCGTCTCGTTCCTCCCTCTACGTCCTCCCATTTGATCCTTGGGAATTCTTTGTACTAAGTTCGTCACGTTCGTCGTCCCATTTGATCCTTTGGTTATTGTTTGGACCAAGTTCGTCTCGTTCGTCCCCTATGTGATCCTTTGGCATTCTTGGGACCAAGTTCGTCTCGTTCGTCCCTCTTCGTCCTCCCATTTGATCCTTTGGCATTCTTTGTACCAAGTTGGTCTCGTTTGTCCTCCCATTTGATCCTTTGGCATTCTTTGGACCACGTTCGTGTCGTTCGTCCCTTTTCGTCCTCCCATTTCATCCTTGGGCATACTTTGGACCAAGTTCATCTCGTTCGTCCCTCTACATCCTCCCATTTCATCTTTGGGCATTCTTTGGACCAAGTTCGTCTCGTTCGTCCCTGTTCGTTCTCCCATTTGATCCTTTGGGCATTCTTTGGACCAAGTTCGTCTCGTTTGTCCCTCTACGTCCTCCCATTTGATCCTTGGGCATTCTTTGGACCAAGTTCGTCTCCTTCGTCCCTCTTCGTCCGCCCATTTGATCCTTTGGCATTCTTTGGACCAAGTTCGTCTCGTTCGTCCCTTTTCGTCCTCCCATGTCATCCTTGGGCATTCTTTTGACCAAGTTCGTCTCGTTCGTCCTTCTACATCCTCCCATTTGATCCTTTAGGCATTCTTCGGACTAAGTTCGTCTCGTTCGTCCTTGTTCTTCCTCCCATTTGATCCTTTGGGCATTCTTTGGACCAAGTTCGTCTCGTTCGTCCCTCTACGTCCTCCCATTTGATCCTTGGGCATTCTTTGGACCAAGTTCGTCTCCTTCGTCCCTCTTCGTCCTCCCATTTGATCGTTTAACATTCTTTGGACAAAGTTCGTCTCGTTCGTCCCTTTTTGTCCTCCATTTCATCCTTTGGCATTCTTTCGGCCAAGTTCGTCTCGTTCGTCCCTCTACGTGCTCCCATTTGATCCTTGGGCATTCTTTGTACCAAGTTCGTCACGTTCGTCCTCCCATTTGATCCTTTGGCATTCTTTGGACCAAGTTCGTCTGTTTCGTCCCTCTTCGTCCTCCCATTTGATCCTTTGGCATTCTTTGGACCAAGTTCATCTCGTTCGTCCCTTTTCGTCCTCCTATTTGATATTTGGGCATTCATTGGACCAAGTTCGTCTCGTTCGTCCCTGTTCGTCCTCCCATTTGATCCTTTGGGCATTCTTTGGACCAAGTTCGTCTCGTTAGTCCCTCTACGTCCTCCCATTTGATCCTTTGGCATTCTTTCGACCAAGTTCATCTCGTTCGTCCGTTTTCGTCCTCCCATTTGATCTTTGTGCATTCTTTGGACCAAGTTCGTCTCGTTCGTCCCTGTTCGTCGTCCCATTTGATCCTTTGGGCATTCTTTGGACCAAGTTCGTCTAGTTCGTCCCTTTTCGTCCTCCCATTTGATCTTTGGGCATTCTTTGGACCAAGTTCGTCTCGTTCGTCCCTATTCGTTCTCCCATTTGATCCTTTGTTCATTCTTTGGACCAAGTTCGTGTCGTTCGTCCCTCTACGTCCTCCCATTTGATCTTTGGGCATTCTTTGGACCAAGTTCGTCTCGTTCGTCCCTGTTTGTCCTCCCATTTGATCCTTTGGGCATTCTTTGGACCAAGTTCGTCTCATTCGTCCCTTTTCGTCCTCCCATTTGATCTTTGGGCATTCTTTGGACCAAGTTCGTCTCGTTCGTCCCTGTTCGTCCTCCCATTTCATCCTTTGGGCATTCTTTGGACCAAGTTTGTGTCGTTCATCCCTCTACGTCCTCCCATTTGATCTTTGGGTATTCTTTGGACCAAGTTCGTCTCCTTCGTCCCTCTTCGTCCGCCCATTTGATCCTTTGGCATTCTTTGGACCAAGTTCGTCTCGTTCGTCCCTATTCGTCCTCCCATTTCATCCTTTGGGCATTCTTTGGACCAAGTTCGTCTCATTCGTCCCTATTCGTTCTCCAATTTGATCCTTTGGGCATTCTTTGGACCAAGTTCGTGTCGTTCGTCCCTCTACGTCCTCCCATTTGATCTTTGGGCATTCTTTGGACCAAGTTCGTCTCGTTCGTCCCTGTTCGTCCTCTCATTTGATCCTTTGGGCATTCTTTGGACCAAGTTCGTCTCGTTCCTCCGTCTACCTCCTCCCATTTGATCCTTGGGAATTCTTTGTAATAAGTTCGTCACGTTCGTCGTCCCATTTGATCCTTTGGGCATTCTATGGACCAAGTTCGTCTCGTTCGTCCCCCATGTGATCCTTTGGCATTCTTTGGACCAAGTTCGTCTCGTTCGTCCCTCTTCGTCCTCCCATTTGATCCTTTGGCATTCTTTGTACCAAGTCGGTCTCGTTCGTCCTCCCATTTGATCCTTTGGCATTCTTTGGACCACGTTCGTGTCGTTCGTCCCTTTTCGTCCTCCCATTTCATCCTTGGGCATTCTTTGGACCAAGTTCATCTCGTTCGTCCCTCTACATCCTCCCATTTCATCTTTGGGCATTCTTTGGACCAAGTTCGTCTCATTCGTCCCTATTCGTTCTCCCATTTCATCCTTTGGGCATTCTTTGGACCAAGTTCGTGTCGTTCGTCCCTCTACGCCCTCGCATTTGATCCTTGGGCATTCTTTGGACCAAGTTCGTCTCCTTCGTCCCTCTTCGTCCGCCCATTTTGATGAGGACATGGAGGTCCAAGAAGCCATTCAAAGCCTAGGAGGCCCAATGACTAGGGCAATGTCAAGAAGGGTCCAAGAAGGCTTAGTCCAATTCATGACTAAGACAATTTCCAACATGGACAAAGAAGTAATTGCACCAAAGACCATGCTTGTCATCCAAGCCATGGAGGAGGCGCAAGACTCATGAAGCCAGCCATGTTATTTTGTTTTGAATAAAGTGCATGTGACCAATTGATTTATTTGGGACCAAAGCACTAAATTGTTTAATTCCTTGTTTAATTTTTGTGTGTTTAATCCACTTTAAGTGGTTACATGAATAAAGACAAGAGGAAGGCTTGGTGGGCGCATAAAGGGAAGGGAGACAAAGAAGTCATAGCAATCAAGACCAAGGCATGAATGCTCCAACATCACAATAAAAATGTAACAGCCACATGTTTAATTTCAATCAAAATGGTGGCTGCATTAAGAAGGTGGGGCGCTGCACTTCATGGCTGGATAACAGCCAAATCAATTGGCTCTCTTGGGATTCCTTGCACCATTAGTAAAGGACTTGAAGAGCAATCAAAGAAGGCATCCAAGACAAGAGGGTGTGCGCTGCATTGGTGTGGCTGGACAGCAGCCAAACTGATTTGGTTTCTTAAGATTCCTTGCATCATTAGTGAGCTAGGGAGCAGCCATATAATTACATGTAATTGCCTTGTAAATGCTTGTTAATTTTTAGCCTAGGATTCCTTGGATTGTGGGCGCATAGAAGGGGCTGGTTGGTAGCCATCTTATTGCTTGTAATTGCTCCTTAATGAGCACCTAGGATTCCTTGTAAGCCTTGAAAGGCATAGCCCAAGTCTGCACTTGTAAATTAGACCAGCCCCCTCCCTATATAAAGGGGCGCATGGCACATGGAAATGCAACTTTGATTTTGAGCAAAAATATTACCTTGTGTAATTGAGTCCTTACTCTTTGGTTCTGGATTGAACCAGACTTTGATCTTACCAAGAATCCTTTCTTGTGGTGATCCTCATTTCCATAGGCTTATCCTTGTCTTGGATTAGACCAAGGTGGCGCCCCTTGCCTCCCATCCATTCTTCTTGTTCCTTGCTTTATAATCTGCTCTCTTGTTTGCATGTTATAACAAGAACTCTTTGCTTTCATTTCCTTTTGTTCCCTTGATTTTTATTCTACTCACTTGATTTTCTTGTTAAAATAAGAATCATCTGTTCTTGCTATTCTTTCTTAAAGATTGGAAACCACAAGTTCTAAGTCACAACCAGATTCTAAGTGGTGAATTCAAGTCATTGGCCAAGTTACTACAACAAGGAGGCCATCATTTGGCATCAAAGCTTTGGCATTCTTTGGACCAAGTTTGTCTCCTTCGTCCCTCTTCGTCCTCCCATTCGATCGTTTGACATTCTTTGGACAAAGTTCGTCTCGTTCGTCCCTTTTCGTCCTCCATTTGATCCTTTGGCATTCTTTCGACCAAGTTCGTCTCGTTCGTCCCTCTACGTGCTCCCATTTGATCCTTGGGCATTCTTTGTACTAATTTCGTCACGTTCGTCCTCCCATTTGATCCTTTGGCATTCTTTGGGCCAAGTTCGTCTCTTTCGTCCCTCTTCGTCCGCCCATTTGATCCTTTGGCATTCTTTGGACCAAGTTCCTCTCGTTCGTCCCTTTTCGTCCTCCCATGTCATCCTTGGGCATTCTTTTGACCAAGTTCGTCTCGTTCGTCCTTCTACATCCTCCCATTTGATCCTTTAGGCATTCTTCGGACTAAGTTCGTCTCGTTCGTCCTTGTTCTTCCTCCCATTTGATCCTTTGGGCATTCTTTGGACCAAGTTCGTGTCGTTCGTCCCTCTACGTCCTCCCATTTGATCTTTGGGCATTCTTTCGACCAAGTTCGTCTCGTTCGCCCCTCTACGTGCTCCCATTTGATCCTTGGGCATTCTATGTACCAAGTTCGTCACATTCGTCCTCCCATTTGATCCTTTGGCATTCTTTGGACCAAGTTCGTCTGTTTCGTCCCTCTTCGTCCTCCCATTTGATCCTTTGGCATTCTTTGGACCAAGTTCATCTCGTTCGTCTCTTTTCGTCCTCCTATTTGATCTTTGGGCATTCATTGGACCAAGTTCATCTCATTCGTCCCTGTTCGTCCTCCCATTTGATCCTTTGGGCATTCTTTGGACCAAGTTCGTCTCGTTAGTCCCTCTACGTCCTCCCATTTGATCCTTTGGCATTCTTTGGACCAAGTTCGTCTCGTTCGTCCGTTTTCGTCCTCCCATTTGATCTTTGTGCATTCTTTGGACCAAGTTCGTCTCGTTCGTCCCTGTTCGTCGTCCCATTTGATCCTTTGGGCATTCTTTGGACCAAGTTCGTCTCGTTCGTCCCTTTTCGTCCTCCCATTTGATCTTTGGGCATTCTTTGGACCAAGTTCGTCTCGTTCGTCCCTGTTCGTCCTTTCTTTGGACCAAGTTCGTCTCGTTCGTCCCTATTCGTTCTCCCATTTCATCCTTTGTTCATTCTTTGGACCAAGTTCGTGTCGTTCGTCCCTCTACGTCCTCCCATTTCATCTTTGGGCATTCTTTGGACCAAGTTCGTCTCGTTCGTCCCTGTTTGTCGTCCCATTTGATCCTCTGGGCATTCTTTGGACCAAGTTCGTCTCGTTCGTCCCTTTTCGTCCTCCCATTTGATCTTTGGGCATTCTTTGGACCAAGTTCGTCTCGTTCGTCCCTGTTCGTCCTCCCATTTCATCCTTTGGGCATTCTTTGGACCAAGTTCGTCTCGTTCGTCCCTATTCGTTCTCCCATTTGATCCTTTCGGCATTCTTTGGACCAAGTTCGTGTCGTTCGTCCCTCTACGTCCTCCCATTTGATCTTTGGGCATTCTTTGGACCAAGTTCGTCTCGTTCGTCCCTCTACGTCCTCCCATTTGATCCTTGGGCTTTCTTTGGACCAAGTTCGTCTCCTTCGTCCCCCTTCGTCCTCCCATTTGATCGTTTAACATTCTTTGGACAAATTTCGTCTCGTTCGTCCCTTTTCTTCCTCCATTTCATCCTTTGGCATTCTTTCGACCAAGTTCGTCTCGTTCGTCCCTGTTCGTCCTTTCTTTGGACCAAGTTCGTCTCGTTCGTCCCTATTCGTTCTCCCATTTGATCCTTTGTTCATTCTTTGGACCATGTTCGGGTCGTTCGTCCCTCTACGTCCTCCCATTTGATCTTTGGGCATTCTTTGGACCAAGTTCGTCTCGTTCGTCCCTGTTTGTCCTCCCATTTGATCCTTTGCGCATTCTTTGGACCAAGTTCGTCTCGTTCGTCCCTTTTAGTCCTCCCATTTGATCTTTGGGCATTCTTTGGACCAAGTTCGTCTCGTTCGTCCCTGTTCGTCCTCCCATTTCATCCTTTGGGCATTCTTTGGACCAAGTTCGTCTCGTTCGTCCCTATTCGTTCTCCCATTTGATCCTTTGGGCATTCTTTGGACCAAGTTCGTGTCGTTCGTCCCTCTACGTCCTCCCATTTGATCTTTGGGCATTCTTTGGACCAAGTTCGTCTCGTTCGTCCCTGTTCGTCCTCCCATTTGATCCTTTGGGGATTCTTTGGACCAAGTTCGTCTCGTTCCTCCCTCTACGTCCTCCCATTTGATCCTTGGGAATTCTTTGTACTAAGTTCGTCACGTTCGTCGTCCCATTTGATCCTTTGGTTATTGTTTGGACCAAGTTCGTCTCGTTCGTCCCCTATGTGATCCTTTGGCATTCTTGGGACCAAGTTCGTCTCGTTCGTCCCTCTTCGTCCTCCCATTTGATCCTTTGGCATTCTTTGTACCAAGTCGGTCTCGTTTGTCCTCCCATTTGATCCTTTGGCATTCTTTGGACCACGTTCGTGTCGTTCGTCCCTTTTCGTCCTCCCATTTCATCCTTGGGCATACTTTGGACCAAGTTCATCTCGTTCGTCCCTCTACATCCTCCCATTTCATCTTTGGGCATTCTTTGGACCAAGTTCGTCTCGTTCGTCCCTGTTCGTTCTCCCATTTGATCCTTTGGGCATTCTTTGGACCAAGTTCGTCTCGTTTGTCCCTCTACGTCCTCCCATTTGATCCTTGGGCATTCTTTGGACCAAGTTCGTCTCCTTCGTCCCTCTTCGTCCGCCCATTTGATCCTTTGGCATTCTTTGGACCAAGTTCGTCTCGTTCGTCCCTTTTCGTCCTCCCATGTCATCCTTGGGCATTCTTTTGACCAAGTTCGTCTCGTTCGTCCTTCTACATCCTCCCATTTGATCCTTTAGGCATTCTTCGGACTAAGTTCGTCTCGTTCGTCCTTGTTCTTCCTCCCATTTGATCCTTTGGGCATTCTTTGGACCAAGTTCGTCTCGTTCGTCCCTCTACGTCCTCCCATTTGATCCTTGGGCATTCTTTGGACCAAGTTCGTCTCCTTCGTCCCTCTTCGTCCTCCCATTTGACCGTTTAACATTCTTTGGACAAAGTTCGTCTCGTTCGTCCCTTTTCGTCCTCCATTTCATCCTTTGGCATTCTTTCGGCCAAGTTCGTCTCGTTCGTCCCTCTACGTGCTCCCATTTGATCCTTGGGCATTCTTTGTACCAAGTTCGTCACGTTCGTCCTCCCATTTGATCCTTTGGCATTCTTTGGACCAAGTTCGTCTGTTTCGTCCCTCTTCGTCCTCCCATTTGATCCTTTGGCATTCTTTGGACCAAGTTCATCTCGTTCGTCCCTTTTCGTCCTCCTATTTGATATTTGGGCATTCATTGGACCAAGTTCGTCTCGTTCGTCCCTGTTCGTCCTCCCATTTGATCCTTTGGGCATTCTTTGGACCAAGTTCGTCTCGTTAGTCCCTCTACGTCCTCCCATTTGATCCTTTGGCATTCTTTGGACCAAGTTCGTCTCGTTCGTCCGTTTTCGTCCTCCCATTTGATCTTTGTGCATTCTTTGGACCACGTTCGTCTCGTTCGTCCCTGTTCGTCGTCCCATTTGATCCTTTGGGCATTCTTTGGACCAAGTTCGTCTCGTTCGTCCCTTTTCGTCCTCCCATTTGATCTTTGGGCATTCTTTGGACCAAGTTCGTCTCGTTCGTCCCTGTTCGTCCTTTCTTTGGACCAAGTTCGTCTCGTTCGTCCCTATTCGTTCTCCCATTTCATCCTTTGTTCATTCTTTGGACCAAGTTCGTGTCGTTCGTCCCTCTACGTCCTCCCATTTCATCTTTGGGCATTCTTTGGACCAAGTTCGTCTCGTTCGTCCCTGTTTGTCATCCCATTTGATCCTTTGGGCATTCTTTGGACCAAGTTCGTCTCGTTCGTCCCTTTTCGTCCTCCCATTTGATCTTTGGGCATTCTTTGGACCAAGTTCGTCTCGTTCGTCCCTGTTCGTCCTCCCATTTCATCCTTTGGGCATTCTTTGGACCAAGTTCGTCTCGTTCGTCCCTATTCGTTCTCCCATTTGATCCTTTCGGCATTCTTTGGACCAAGTTCGTGTCGTTCGTCCCTCTACGTCCTCCCATTTGATCTTTGGGCATTCTTTGGACCAAGTTCGTCTCGTTCGTCCCTCTACGTCCTCCCATTTGATCCTTGGGCTTTCTTTGGACCAAGTTCGTCTCCTTCGTCCCCCTTCGTCCTCCCATTTGATCGTTTAACATTCTTTGGACAAATTTCGTCTCGTTCGTCCCTTTTCTTCCTCCATTTCATCCTTTGGCATTCTTTCGACCAAGTTCGTCTCGTTCGTCCCTGTTCGTCCTTTCTTTGGACCAAGTTCGTCTCGTTCGTCCCTATTCGTTCTCCCATTTGATCCTTTGTTCATTCTTTGGACCATGTTCGGGTCGTTCGTCCCTCTACGTCCTCCCATTTGATCTTTGGGCATTCTTTGGACCAAGTTCGTCTCGTTCGTCCCTGTTTGTCCTCCCATTTGATCCTTTGCGCATTCTTTGGACCAAGTTCGTCTCGTTCGTCCCTTTTAGTCCTCCCATTTGATCTTTGGGCATTCTTTGGACCAAGTTCGTCTCGTTCGTCCCTGTTCGTCCTCCCATTTCATCCTTTGGGCATTCTTTGGACCAAGTTCGTCTCGTTCGTCCCTATTCGTTCTCCCATTTGATCCTTTGGGCATTCTTTGGACCAAGTTCGTGTCGTTCGTCCCTCTACGTCCTCCCATTTGATCTTTGGGCATTCTTTGGACCAAGTTCGTCTCGTTCGTCCCTGTTCGTCCTCCCATTTGATCCTTTGGGGATTCTTTGGACCAAGTTCGTCTCGTTCCTCCCTCTACGTCCTCCCATTTGATCCTTGGGAATTCTTTGTACTAAGTTCGTCACGTTCGTCGTCCCATTTGATCCTTTGGTTATTGTTTGGACCAAGTTCGTCTCGTTCGTCCCCTATGTGATCCTTTGGCATTCTTGGGACCAAGTTCGTCTCGTTCGTCCCTCTTCGTCCTCCCATTTGATCCTTTGGCATTCTTTGTACCAAGTCGGTCTCGTTTGTCCTCCCATTTGATCCTTTGGCATTCTTTGGACCAGGTTCGTGTCGTTCGTCCCTTTTCGTCCTCCCATTTCATCCTTGGGCATACTTTGGACCAAGTTCATCTCGTTCGTCCCTCTACATCCTCCCATTTCATTTTTGGGCATTCTTTGGACCAAGTTCGTCTCGTTCGTCCCTGTTCGTTCTCCCATTTGATCCTTTGGGCATTCTTTGGACCAAGTTCGTCTCGTTTGTCCCTCTACGTCCTCCCATTTGATCCTTGGGCATTCTTTGGACCAAGTTCGTCTCCTTCGTCCCTCTTCGTCCGCCCATTTGATCCTTTGGCATTCTTTGGACCAAGTTCGTCTCGTTCGTCCCTTTTCGTCCTCCCATGTCATCCTTGGGCATTCTTTTGACCAAGTTCGTCTCGTTCGTCCTTCTACATCCTCTCATTTGATCCTTTAGGCATTCTTCGGACTAAGTTCGTCTCGTTCGTCCTTGTTCTTCCTCCCATTTGATCCTTTGGGCATTCTTTGGACCAAGTTCGTCTCGTTCGTCCCTCTACGTCCTCCCATTTGATCCTTGGGCATTCTTTGGACCAAGTTCGTCTCCTTCGTCCCTCTTCGTCCTCCCATTTGATCGTTTAACATTCTTTGGACAAAGTTCGTCTCGTTCGTCCCTTTTCGTCCTCCATTTCATCCTTTGGCATTCTTTCGGCCAAGTTCGTCTCGTTCGTCCCTCTACGTGCTCCCATTTGATCCTTGGGCATTCTTTGTACCAAGTTCGTCACGTTCGTCCTCCCATTTGATCCTTTGGCATTCTTTGCACCAAGTTCGTCTGTTTCGTCCCTCTTCGTCCTCCCATTTGATCCTTTGGCATTCTTTGGACCAAGTTCATCTCGTTCGTCCCTTTTCGTCCTCCTATTTGATATTTGGGCATTCATTGGACCAAGTTCGTCTCGTTCGTCCCTGTTCGTCCTCCCATTTGATCCTTTGGGCATTCTTTGGACCAAGTTCGTCTCGTTAGTCCCTCTACGTCCTCCCATTTGATCCTTTGGCATTCTTTCGACCAAGTTCATCTCGTTCGTCCGTTTTCGTCCTCCCATTTGATCTTTGTGCATTCTTTGGACCAAGTTCGTCTCGTTCGTCCCTGTTCGTCGTCCCATTTGATCCTTTGGGCATTCTTTGGACCAAGTTCGTCTCGTTCGTCCCTTTTCGTCCTCCCATTTGATCTTTGGGCATTCTTTGGACCAAGTTCGTCTCGTTCGTCCCTATTCGTTCTCCCATTTGATCCTTTGTTCATTCTTTGGACCAAGTTCGTGTCGTTCGTCCCTCTACGTCCTCCCATTTGATCTTTGGGCATTCTTTGGACCAAGTTCGTCTCGTTCGTCCCTGTTTGTCCTCCCATTTGATCCTTTGGGCATTCTTTGGACCAAGTTCGTCTCATTCGTCCCTTTTCGTCCTCCCATTTGATCTTTGGGCATTCTTTGGACCAAGTTCGTCTCGTTCGTCCCTGTTCGTCCTCCCATTTCATCCTTTGGGCATTCTTTGGACCAAGTTTGTGTCGTTCATCCCTCTACGTCCTCCCATTTGATCTTTGGGTATTCTTTGGACCAAGTTCGTCTCCTTCGTCCCTCTTCGTCCGCCCATTTGATCCTTTGGCATTCTTTGGACCAAGTTCGTCTCGTTCGTCCCTATTCGTCCTCCCATTTCATCCTTTGGGCATTCTTTGGACCAAGTTCGTCTCATTCGTCCCTATTCGTTCTCCAATTTGATCCTTTGGGCATTCTTTGGACCAAGTTCGTGTCGTTCGTCCCTCTACGTCCTCCCATTTGATCTTTGGGCATTCTTTGGACCAAGTTCGTCTCGTTCGTCCCTGTTCGTCCTCTCATTTGATCCTTTGGGCATTCTTTGGACCAAGTTCGTCTCGTTCCTCCGTCTACCTCCTCCCATTTGATCCTTGGGAATTCTTTGTAATAAGTTCGTCACGTTCGTCGTCCCATTTGATCCTTTGGGCATTCTATGGACCAAGTTCGTCTCGTTCGTCCCCCATGTGATCCTTTGGCATTCTTTGGACCAAGTTCGTCTCGTTCGTCCCTCTTCGTCCTCCCATTTGATCCTTTGGCATTCTTTGTACCAAGTCGGTCTCGTTCGTCCTCCCATTTGATCCTTTGGCATTCTTTGGACCACGTTCGTGTCGTTCGTCCCTTTTCGTCCTCCCATTTCATCCTTGGGCATTCTTTGGACCAAGTTCATCTCGTTCGTCCCTCTACATCCTCCCATTTCATCTTTGGGCATTCTTTGGACCAAGTTCGTCTCATTCGTCCCTATTCGTTCTCCCATTTCATCCTTTGGGCATTCTTTGGACCAAGTTCGTGTCGTTCGTCCCTCTACGCCCTCGCATTTGATCCTTGGGCATTCTTTGGACCAAGTTCGTCTCCTTCGTCCCTCTTCGTCCGCCCATTTTGATGAGGACATGGAGGTCCAAGAAGCCATTCAAAGCCTAGGAGGCCCAATGACTAGGGCAATGTCAAGAAGGGTCCAAGAAGGCTTAGTCCAATTCATGACTAAGACAATTTCCAACATGGACAAAGAAGTAATTGCACCAAAGACCATGCTTGTCATCCAAGCCATGGAGGAGGCGCAAGACTCATGAAGCCAGCCATGTTATTTTGTTTTGAATAAAGTGCATGTGACCAATTGATTTATTTGGGACCAAAGCACTAAATTGTTTAATTCCTTGTTTAATTTTTGTGTGTTTAATCCACTTTAAGTGGTTACATGAATAAAGACAAGAGGAAGGCTTGGTGGGCGCATAAAGGGAAGGGAGACAAAGAAGTCATAGCAATCAAGACCAAGGCATGAATGCTCCAACATCACAATAAAAATGTAACAGCCACATGTTTAATTTCAATCAAAATGGTGGCTGCATTAAGAAGGTGGGGCGCTGCACTTCATGGCTGGATAACAGCCAAATCAATTGGCTCTCTTGGGATTCCTTGCACCATTAGTAAAGGACTTGAAGAGCAATCAAAGAAGGCATCCAAGACAAGAGGGTGTGCGCTGCATTGGTGTGGCTGGACAGCAGCCAAACTGATTTGGTTTCTTAAGATTCCTTGCATCATTAGTGAGCTAGGGAGCAGCCATATAATTACATGTAATTGCCTTGTAAATGCTTGTTAATTTTTAGCCTAGGATTCCTTGGATTGTGGGCGCATAGAAGGGGCTGGTTGGCAGCCATCTTATTGCTTGTAATTGCTCCTTAATGAGCACCTAGGATTCCTTGTAAGCCTTGAAAGGCATAGCCCAAGTCTGCACTTGTAAATCAGACCAGCCCCCTCCCTATATAAAGGGGCGCATGGCACATGGAAATGCAACTTTGATTTTGAGCAAAAATATTACCTTGTGTAATTGAGTCCTTACTCTTTGGTTCTGGATTGAACCAGACTTTGATCTTACCAAGAATCCTTTCTTGTGGTGATCCTCATTTCCATAGGCTTATCCTTGTCTTGGATTAGACCAAGGTGGCGCCCCTTGCCTCCCATCCATTCTTCTTGTTCCTTGCTTTATAATCTGCTCTCTTGTTTGCATGTTATAACAAGAACTCTTTGCTTTCATTTCCTTTTGTTCCCTTGATTTTTATTCTACTCACTTGATTTTCTTGTTAAAATAAGAATCATCTGTTCTTGCTATTCTTTCTTAAAGATTGGAAACCACAAGTTCTAAGTCACAACCAGATTCTAAGTGGTGAATTCAAGTCATTGGCCAAGTTACTACAACAAGGAGGCCATCATTTGGCATCAAAGCTTTGGCATTCTTTGGACCAAGTTTGTCTCCTTCGTCCCTCTTCGTCCTCCCATTCGATCGTTTGACATTCTTTGGACAAAGTTCGTCTCGTTCGTCCCTTTTCGTCCTCCATTTGATCCTTTGGCATTCTTTCGACCAAGTTCGTCTCGTTCGTCCCTCTACGTGCTCCCATTTGATCCTTGGGCATTCTTTGTACTAATTTCGTCACGTTCGTCCTCCCATTTGATCCTTTGGCATTCTTTGGGCCAAGTTTGTCTCTTTCGTCCCTCTTCGTCCTCCCATTTGATCGTTTGGCATTCTTTGGACGAAGTTCGTCTCGTTCCTCCCTTTTCGTCCTCCCATTTGATCTTTGGGCATTCTTTGGACCAAGTTCGTCACGTTCGTCCTCCCATTTGATCCTTTGGCATTGTTTGGACCAAGTTCGTCTCTTTCGTCCCTCTACGTCCTCCCATTTGATCCATTGGCATTCTTTGGACCAAATTCGTCTCGTTCGTCCCTGTTCGTCCTCCCATTTGATCCTTGGGCATTCTTTGTACCAAGTTCGTCACGTTCGTCCTCCCATTTGATCCTTTGGCATTGTTTGGACCAAGTTCGTCTCCTTCGTCCCTCTACGTCCTCCCATTTGATCCTTTGACATTCTTTGGACAAAGTTCGTCTCGTTCGTCCCTTTTCGTCCTCCATTTGATCCTTTGGCATTCTTTCGACCAAGTTCGTCTCGTTCGTCCCTCTACGTCCTCCCATTTGATTTTTGGGCATTCTTTGGACCAAGTTCGTCTCGTTCGTCCCTGTTTGTCGTCCCATTTGATCCTTTGGGCATTCTTTGGACCAAGTTCGTCTCGTTCGTTCCTTTTCGTCCTCCCAGTTGATCTTTGGGCATTCTTTGGACCAAGTTCGTCTCGTTCGTCCCTGTTCGTCCTCCCATTTCATCCTTTGGGCATTCTTTGGACCAAGTTCGTCTCGTTCGTCCCTATTCGTTCTCCCATTTGATCCTTTGGGCATTCTATGGACCAAGTTCGTGTCGTTCGTCCCTCTACGTCCTCCCATTTGTTCTTTGGGCATTCTTTGGACCAAGTTCGTCTCCTTCGTCCCTCTTCGTCCGTCCATTTGATCCTTTGGCATTCTTTGGACCAAGTTCGTCTCGTTCGTCCCTTTTCGTCCTCCCATGTCATCCTTGGGCATTCTTTGTACCAAGTTCGTCTCGTTCATCCTTCTACATCCTCCCATTTGATCCTTTAGGCATTCTTCGGACTAAGTTCGTCTCGTTCGTCCTTGTTCATCCTCCCATTTGATCCTTTGGGCATTCTTTGGACCAAGTTCGTTTCGTTCGTCCCTCTACGTCCTCCCATTTGATCCTTGGGCATTCTTTGTACCAAGTTCGTCATGTTCGTCCTCCCATTTGATCCTTCGGCATTCTTTGGACCAAGTTTGTCTCCTTCGTCCCTCTTCGTCCTCCCATTTGATCGTTTGACATTCTTTGGACAAAGTTCGTCTCGTTCGTCCCTTTTCGTCCTCCATTTGATCCTTTGGCATTCTTTCGAACAAGTTCATCTCGTTCGTCCCTCTACGTGCTCCCATTTGATCCTTGGGCATTCTTTGTACCAAGTTCGTCACGTTCGTCCTCCCATTTGATCCTTTGACATTCTTTGGACCAAGTTCATTTCTTTCGTCCCTCTTCGTCCAACCATTTGATCCTTTGGGCGTTCTTTGGACCAAGTTCGTCTCGTTCGTCCCTCTACGTCCTCCCATTTGATCCATGGGCATTCTTTGTACCAAGTTCGTCATGTTCGTCCTCCCATTTGATTCTTTGGCATTCTTTGGACCAAGTTCATTTCTTTCGTCCCTCTTCGTCCAACCATTTGATCCTTTGGGCATTTTTTGGACCAAGTTCGTCTCGTTCGTCCCTCTACGTGCTCCCATTTGATCCTTGGGCATTCATTGTACTAAGTTCGTCACGTTCGTCCTCCCATTTGATCCTTTGGCATTCTTTGGGCCAAGTTCGTCTCTTTCGTCCCTCTTCGTCCTCCCATTTGATCCTTTGGCATTCTTTGGACGAAGTTCGTCTCGTTCCTCCCTCTACGTGCTCCCATTTGATCCTTGGGCATTCATTGTACTAAGTTCGTCACGTTCGTCCTCCCATTTGATCCTTTGGCATTCTTTGGGCCAAGTTCGTCTCTTTCGTCCCTCTTCGTCCTCCCATTTGATCCTTTGGCATTCTTTGGACGAAGTTCGTCTCGTTCCTCCCTTTTCGTCCTCCCATTTGATCTTTGGGCATTCTTCGGACCAAGTTCGTCACGTTCGTCCTCCCATTTGATCCTTTGGCATTGTTTGGACCAAGTTCGTCTCCTTCGTCCCTCTACGTCCTCCCATTTGATCCATCGGCATTCTTTGGGCCAAATTCGTCTCGTTCGTCCCTGTTCGTCCTCCCATTTGATCCTTGGGCATTCTTTGTACCAAGTTCGTCACGTTCGTCCTCCCATTTGATCCTTTGGCATTGTTTGGACCAAGTTCGTCTCCTTCGTCCCTTTACGTCCTCCCATTTGATCCTTTGACATTCTTTGGACCAAATTCGTCTCGTTCGTCCCTTTTCGTCCTCCATTTGATCCTTTGGCATTCTTTCGACCAAGTTCGTCTCGTTCGTCCCTCTACGTCCTCCCATTTGATCTATTGGCATTCTTTGGACCATGTTCGTCTCGTTCGTCCCTGTTCGTCCTCCCATTTGATCCTTGGGCATTCTTTGTACCAAGTTCGTCACGTTCGTCCTCCCATTTGATCCTTTGGCATTCTTTGGACCAAGTTCGTCTCCTTCGTTCATCTTCGTCCTCCAATTTGTTCCTTTGACATTCTTTGGACCAATTTCGTCTCGTTCGTCCCCTTTCGTCCTCCCATTTCATCCTTGGGCAATCTTTGGACCAAGTTCGTCTCGTTCGTCCCTCTTCGTCCTTCCATTTGATCCTTTGGCATTCTTTGTACCAAGTTCGTCTCGTTCGTCCTCCCATTTGAACCTTTGGCATTCATTGGACCAAGTTCGTCTCGTTCGTCCCTGTTCATCCTCCCATTTGATCCTTTGGGCATTCTTTGGACCACGTTCGTCTCGTTCCTCCCTCTACGTCCTCCCATTTGATCCTTGGGAATTCTTTGTACCAAGTTCGTCACGTTCGTCGTCCCATTTGATCCTTTGGGCATTTTTTGGACAAAGTTCGTCTCGTTCGTCCCCCTTTTGATCCTTTGGCATTCTTTGGACCAAGTTCGTCTCCTTCGTCCCTCTTCGTCCTCCCATTTGATCGTTTGACATTCTTTGGACAAAGTTCGTCTCGTTCGTCCCTTTTCGTCCTCCATTTGATCCTTTGGCATTCTTTCGACCAAGTTCGTATCGTTCGTCCCTCTACGTGCTGCCATTCGATCCTTGGGCATTCTTTATACCAAGTTCGTCACGTTCGTCCTCCCATTTGATCCTTTGGCATTCTTTGGACCAATTTCGTCTCCTTCGTCCCTCTCGTCCTCCCATTTGATCCATTGGCATTCTTTGGACCAAATTCGTCTCGTTCGTCCCTGTTCGTCCTCCCATTTGATCCTTGGGCATTCTTTGTACCAAGTTCGTCACGTTCGTCCTCCCATTTGATCCTTTGGCATTGTTTGGACCAAGTTCGTCTCCTTCGTCCCTCTTCGTCCTCCCATTTGATCGTTTGACATTCTTTGGACAAAGTTCGTCTCGTTCGTCCCTTTTCGTCCTCCATTTGATCCATTGGCATTCTTTCGACCAAGTTCGTCTCGTTCGTCCCTCTACGTGCTCCCATTTGATCCTTGGGCATTCTTTGTACCAAGTTCGTCACGTTCGTCCTCCCATTTGATCCTTTGGCATTCTTTGGACCAAGTTCGTCTCGTTCGTCCCTCTACGTCCTCCCATTTGATCCTTGCGCATTCTTTGGACCAAGTTAGTCTCGTTCGTCCCCCATTTGATCCTTTGGCATTCTTTGGACCATGTTCGTCTCGTTCGTCCCTTTTCGTCCTCCCATTTCATCCTTGGGCAATCTTTGGACCAAGTTCGTCTTGTTCGTCCCTCTTCGTCCTCCCATTTGATCCTTTGGCATTCTTTGTAGCAAGTTGGTCTCGTTCGTCCTCCCATTTGATCCTTTGGCATTCTTTGGACCAAGTTCGTCTCCTTCGTCCCCCTTCGTCCTCGCATTTGATCCTTTGACATTCTTTGGACCAAGTTCGTCTCGTTCGTCCCTTTTCGTCCTCCATTTGATCCATTGGCAATCTTTGGACCAAGTTCGTCTCGTTCGTCCCTCTACGTCCTCCCATTTGATCCATTGGCATTCTTTGGACCATGTTCGTCTCGTTCGTCCCTGTTCGTCCTCCCATTTGATCCTTGGGCATTCTTTGTACCAAGTTCGTCACGTTCGTCCTCCCATTTGATCCTTTGGCATTGTTTGGACCAAGTTCATCTCCTTCGTCCCTCTACGTCCTCCCATTTGATCCATCGGCATTCTTTGGACCAAATTCGTCTCGTTCGTCCCTGTTCGTCCTCCCATTTGATCCTTGGGCATTCTTTGTACCAAGTTCGTCACGTTCGTCCTCTCATTTGATCCTTTGGCATTGTTTGGACGAAGTTCGTCTCCTTCGTCCCTCTACATCCTCCCATTTGATCCTTTGACATTCTTTGGACCAAGTTCGTCTCGTTCGTCCCTTTTCGTCCTCCATTTGATCCTTTGGCATTCTTTCGACCAAGTTCGTCTCGTTCGTCCCTCTACGTCCTCCCATTTGATCCATTGGCATTCTTTGGACCATGTTCGTCTCGTTCGTCCCTGTTCGTCCTCCCATTTGATCCTTGGGCATTCTTTGTACCAAGTTCGTCACGTTCGTCCTCCCATTTGATCCTTTGGCATTCTTTGGACCAAGTTCGTCTCCTTCGTTCATCTTCGTCCTCCAATTTGTTCCTTTGACATTCTTTGGACCAATTTCGTCTCGTTCGTCCCCTTTCGTCCTCCCATTTCATCCTTGGGCAATCTTTGGACCAAGTTCGTCTCGTTCGTCCCTCTTCGTCCTTCCATTTGATCCTTTGGCATTCTTTGTACCAAGTTCGTCTCGTTCGTCCTCCCATTTGAACCTTTGGCATTCATTGGACCAAGTTCGTCTCGTTCGTCCCTGTTCATCCTCCCATTTGATCCTTTGGGCATTCTTTGGACCACGTTCGTCTCGTTCCTCCCTCTACGTCCTCCCATTTGATCCTTGGGAATTCTTTGTACCAAGTTCGTCACGTTCGTCGTCCCATTTGATCCTTTGGGCATTGTTTGGACAAAGTTCGTCTCCTTCGTCCCTCTTCGTCCTCCCATTTGATCATTTGACATTCTTTGGACAAAGTTGTAGGTAACAAGATGAAACACAAGAAGGGGGGGTTGAATTGTGTTTCTAAGCTTTTAAAACTTTTCGCAAATGATGGACGCTGGCTGTTAAAAACATTGGACGCACAGCTTGGTTCAAATATTGGACGCACAGTGTTTTCTGAAATATTGGACGCACAGAGTGCTAAAACACTGGACGCACAGAAATGTGAAATATTGGACGCACAAAAGATTGGACGCTGAGGCTTCCCTCTAGGTTTAAAAACTTGTTTTCTTTGTGCGATTTGAGGTGTATGAAAAACTTGTTTAAAGAAAATCAATTCAATCCCCTTGGTTAGTAATAAACACAAATATAAAAGGAGTTAAGGGAAAGAAGAAATAACACAAGTTTTTATACTGGTTCACCCTTTCCTAAGAGCTACGTCCAGTCCCCTCAAACTAGAGAGATTTCACTATCAAACCAGATAGGTACAAGTATTCTTTGCACACAGCCTCTGCAGGCTAAAACCCAAGTATTCTTTGAATACAGCCTCTCCAGGCTAAAACCCAAGTATTCTTTGCACACAGCCTCTCCAGGCTAAAACCCAAGTTTTCTTTGGACGCAGCCTCTTCAGGCTAAACCCCAAGTATGCTTTGAACACAGCCTCTTCAGGCTAAACAACTCAGCAGAGTTTTGATTCAAGTGCTGTCTAACTCACACAAGTGAGGATATGAAAACTAAAGCACTTTGAGAGTTAAGCAAACTCTCTTTTACAAGAAGATAAAGAAATACAAGACTTTCAATACAGAGTATAAAAGATTGTTTGCACAGCGTTTTTGCTCTTTCTTTTTCGTTGTTCAGTCTCTTGTATTCTTCTTCTTGCTTCTCGGTATTTATAAGAGTAGTGAAGCTTCACTAGTGGAAAAAAGAGATTCCAAGTCGGTTGTTTAGGGCTTTCCAAGTCGGTTGTTTAGGGGTCTTAAAATCTGCCGACTTAGAAAGTCGAGGGCTTTCCAAGTCGGGTTGTTGCCCGACTTGGAAAGTGCCACATTCCAAGACGGTTACCCAACCGTCTTGGAAAGCCTAATTTTTGGCCAAAAATGGACTTTCAAAGTCGGGTAAATTTGTAACCGATTTGAAAGTTCAACTTTCAAAGTCGGGTAAGATACTAACCGACTTTAAAAGCCAACTTTCAAAGACGGGTAGAATGAAACCTGACTTGGAAAGGATACTTTCCAAGACGGTTAAACTGTTAACCGGCTTGGAAAGTAGGATTTTGAAGTCGGTTCCTATGATAACCGACTTTGAAAGGTGGTTTTTTTTTTAATAGCAGTATCTGTTTTTCATACACCTCTCTGTTCTAATCCAGTACAGAACAATAAGAAAGACATAATCACAATTGATAATAGAACAATAAGAAAGCTGGTTGCTTATTAATGCAATCAACAAGTATCCAATATTTGTCTATAAAAACCAAAACAAAAAATCATTATACCATGTAGCAATGATAACAGATCCAACAAAAGGAAGGACAAAATGATCTATAAAGTTTAAGATGGCCTATTTTTATACTAATGTGGCAAGAAAAGTGAAACAAGCTATATATCACAGAAAAATACTAGTATATCAAAATCTCCAATGGCCACCATCTTTGTGGGAAAAACTGTTACTTGATCAAATACAATACGCACAGAAAACCAATGGCCAGTCACAATAGAAGTGCCAATAAAAGCAAGCACATAGCATATCACTTGATCAAGATAAACATAAAAACATTCTTCATATCATGCAAACTGATTAAAACACAGAACAAGTCCTAAAACACTTAACTACAAATTATATCCTATCCTTTACTTCTCTTCTCATAAATTTCCAAAAAATAGCTTGCCCAAATGTCTTTATTCTCATCAATGACTTCGTCAGGAAATGGTGAAGCGTCATTGAAGATCTGCAAGTTGAAATTTAATTATCTTATAGTTAAAACAAACAAAGATAATAACTAAGGTGCAAATGCTGAACGTTGTATTACCTTTGTCCAATTACCAACAACTCTTCCCAATATTACATTCAACATATTCCGCATCACATAGTGCCCGCACTCCCACGTGCCATTCTGTTTAGGCATCTACAAATGAAATATAGGAAATAGATAGGATTAGAACATAACATTGAGGAATTTTAGATTTAGAAAGCAAAGAGAGTACAAAAGGAAAATTCAATTCTTAATTGTGCTTACCGTGGGTGTTATCCATTCAACAACCTTCCTCCTTTCACCCTTCTTCATCCTATATGTATCCACCGCCCTTTGAAAAAGTAATATGCATTGCAAAAAATAAGTTACTATGACAAACGAATAATACATATGACAAAGAAAAAGTATGATAAAAAAAACTTACGATTCAATAGTACTCCTTATTTCAGCATCCGGGTTATACTTCAATGAACACATCCAGACTATAACACATTTTTCAGGACAAATGATAAACAATTGCCAATGATTGCTGCATTGGGTTCAAACAATAAGTGGTGTATAACACGAATTATGTTAAAAATACTATAACAACAACATGAATTACCTATACAAGTACGGTGCAAGGTATACTTGTTTGCCCTCTTTTAGTTTTTCCGCGATGTATTTTTGTGTTGCGATTCTTGGTTGGAGCGGCGAAGGACTAACCTTGAATGGGTCCAAGATACAGTACACATCGCCAATATCTCTCCTGCTACACTCCCGGTGTAGATACCTGAAAAGTTGAGGTAAATATTAATTATAATCGAAACTTAAAGTTAACAGTATTTACAAAAATGTGATACTTACGAGCACCATAATTGAACAATGGTCATTGAAACCCATATTTTTTTGCCAATGAGATCAAGAATGTCGTGTGTCCTGACAAAATAACATGGTAGATCCTCATGCTCCAATTGAACCGAAACGGCGTGTCCATCGAATCCAACTAACTTCAGAGCCAATTCCTTTGAAGCCGGTAGCTTAGGCCCGTCAGTGGATGTGGCAGCTGCACAACTACCCTTAGTGCTCGCATGCATAGTAACTCTAGGAGAACTAGGCAATTGGACATCTATGGGTTGTTGGGAACTCATAGATGCCACCACAAGTGCCATCTTCTGCAATATCAAATGTCATAAACATAAACATTAATTAAATTCTTAAAGATCAATTACAATTGCAAATTTGTCATACTATGCATACCTCCTGTAACATCTTCTCCATCCTCTGTTCCATCTCCTCTTGCCATTTCTTTTCCACCTCCTGCTGGACTTTCTTATTTATTACTTCCTCCAACTGATGGGTATTTATACTCCCTGAGGTGGTGCCACAACGTGAATGCGGTCCGAAGTAATTCCGTAAGCCCACACCTCGTCCAGCAGTGCGGACACGGCCAGGATGCTCAGGAGTTCCAATAGCAGCAGTCAAGATATCTTGACGACCATGTGGAACAAAAGAACCCTGCGTGCTCTGCTCGACCAGGGAATCCTATAAGAATGACGTGTCAAAGATCATATAAGCTTGTTACAATTAAAATTAGAATTAGTATTGAGCAATTACTTATAATCTTTTCAGCAACCAATGCTGAGGCCTCAGATGTATATTCACCCGACCTTTTAATTCGGGCTTGCTTCCACATTTCATGGCGTGGAGGATCAACAATGGAGGCCTCACCATCACCCGATGCTTGGGTCATTTTCTGCTTAAGCAATTTATAACCCCCACGAGACAAACTATGGGGATACTTATTCTTTGATTGATTTTGAATCCCCTTTTGTCTTTTCGCCTGGTATAAATAACACCCAACAAAATTCAATACAAAATTATATAAGTGAGGCCAAGTTAAAAAAAATTACTGACAACATACCTGAAACTCAGGCTCCTGTCTGATCTCAACAAACCTTTGCCACACCTCATCTGAAATAGAGGAATACTTCTCACAGGGCGAACCCTTAGAAATACATATTCCCTGGTTAGTGTATTCTTAAACGCCTTCCACCGCTCACACGCATATGAAAGCAATCTCTTTTTCAACAATTCATCATTTGGAATAGTAAAAGTTTCCTACAATACAATACATATGGTTAATATACATATACAATATAGACAAAAATATAATTCAGTGTAAAACTTACGTACCGATAAATCTTGCCAAATCATGTCCTTCACATCACGGGCTACGTCATCCCATTCTAAAGGCAGAATACTGACTTTGGTCCGAGCAAGCATCCCAACATAGCTGCTGAACACCTTGGCATGCTCACCAATGGGTCGACCAAGCTCATCAAACGCAACCTCAAGCTTCTGACCGGATCGACGTTTAGCAGTCACACCTTTCAACTTTGTGGGTCCTCTAGTATTTGGATGGGTAGACGTGCTATCTGTGGGGCCACCACATGAAGGAGGGATACTCGATGAGTCATCCATGTGCCTGTTTAGACAAAGAAAAATAAAGGTCAGAAACATGTTTAAAAAATAATTATATTAAATATAAACAATGGAAAAATAACAGACATGTATTAACTTATAAAGTATATTGTAGTCAAGTATGAATGTTCTCCCATATCCCTTCTTGATGATCATCACGAGTGGCATGTACAACGTCCACTTCATTCTCTTCAAGGAAAGAACGAGGAGTCTGACAAACATCTAGAGTTGAATCTTGATTTTCATCAAGATCATGCATGCTTCCTCTTTGGAGGACCACTGACCACTTTTTGTTAGAAGGATCATTGACATAAAACACTTGTCTTGCATGGACTGCCATGATGAAGGGCTCGTCCTTATAGGCTACCTTATGAAGGTCCACCAATGTAAATCCAAGATCATCGATTTTGACCCCGTTGTTAATGTCAACCCACTTGCATTTAAAAAGAGGCACTGTAAATTTACAATAGTCGACCTCCCAAATCTCTTCAATGACCCCATAGTAAGGTACGGATGTCATAATGGGGTTTTTGTCTTTTGAACTAGAGAAATGCATGGAAGAAGCCACGACCATAACACCACTATTTTGCATGGTACTTTTGTCATCCTGTGACTTTGTATAGAAGGAAAATTTATTAATATCGTACCCTTGCCAACATACAACACTAAAACTAGGCTCATATGCTAGCCATTTTAATGTCTCAGAAGCATTGTTGTCATTTGCAATTTCTTGTTTAAACCAATCTAAGAAAGTCTTGTTATGCTCCTTCAACAACCATTTTTCGTTCATTTTAGGGTTTTTCTCCTTCACAATGCTTTTGTGATCAGATAAGTAAGGTACAACCTCATCAGTGTTCTTCAGTATGTACAAATGCGCTTGGAGCACTTCCTCCCTACCCATGCTCTTAATAGTCATACCTCGTGTACCCTTACCTTCATATCTTCCCTCATGACGAGACTTGGGAAGGCCTACAGGGTCTGCCTCTGACATGTAGTCTGAACAAAACTCAACAGCTTCTTCTGTGATGTACCTTTCAACTATAGATGCTTCAGGATGGTGTGGATTCTTGACATACCCTTTCAAGATCTTCATGTATCGTTCAACTGGGTACATCCACCTTAAATAAACTGGCCCACACAATCTAATCTCCCTCACTAGATGAACAATCAAGTGAACCATCATGTCGAAAAATGAAGGAGGAAAATACATCTCCAAACAACACAAGATAAGAACGGCCTCATTTTCCAACTCATCCAACTTCTGAGGGTCAATGACTTTGCTGCATATAGCATTGAAGAAAAAGCACAACCTAGTAATTGTATCTCGAACCTTTTTTGGCAAGATCCCACGAATAGCCACTGGTAGTAGTTGTTGCATCAAGACATGGCAATCATGAGACTTTAAGCCAACTAATTTGAAATCTTTCATTGAAACAAGTCTATTGACATTTGAGGAGTAACCTTGTGGCACTTTGACGCCCTTTAGACACTCACAGAAACTTCTTCGCTCTTGCTTCGACAAGGTATGGCATGCTGGGGGCAAATATGTTTTGTTACCTCTTGGTTGTGGAGCCAATTGCTCTCTTATGCCCATCGCAACTAGATCTAGGCGAGCATTCAAACCATCCTTTGTCTTGCCCTGAATGTTGAGAAGCGTTCCGATTATACTATCGCACACATTTTTCTCCACATGCATCACATCAATACAGTGTCTTACATCAAGACTGGACCAGTATGGAAGATCAAAGAAGACCGACCTCTTCTTCCATATGTTTTTCTCAGTAGACTGCTTTTGCTTCTTTCCAAATGTAACATTGATGTCCTTCAGCCGTCGATAGACTTCTTCTCCAGTTAAGGTTTTCGGAGCAAGTTCATACTCTTGGCATCCATTAAAAGCCTTTTTCAACCTACGATACGGGTGATCCCGTCTAAGAAATCTCCGATGCCCAAGATAAACAGTCTTCCTTCTATGTTGTAGTTGATAGTAGCATGTGCCTTCTTGACATATAGGGCATGCTTTATGTCCCTTAACGGAATACCCGCACAAGTTCCCGTATGCTGGAAAGTCATTGATGGTGCAGAATAGCATGGCACGCAGCTTGAAATATTCACCGGAATACCCATCAAACACATCCACACCTTCCTCCCATAGCATTCTCAAGTCTTCAATTAAGGGACTTAGAAAAACATCTATGTCATTTCCTGACTGTTTTGGGCCCGAGATCATCATAGATAACATAATGTATTTGCGCTTCATGCACAGTGAAGGAGATAGGTTGTAAATTACAAGGAGAACAGGCCATGAACTATGGATGCTACTTAAGCTACCGTATGGATTCATTCCATCCGTAGCAAGTCCAAGCCTAATGTTTCTTGGCTCATTCCCGAAATCCGGAAACAAAGAATCAACTTTTTGCCATTGCTGGGAATCAGCTGGATGGCGAAGCACTCCATCACATTTTCTTTCTTTTGCATGCCATCTAATGTTCTTTGCGTCATTTACATTAGCAAACAATCGCTTGAACCTTGGAATTATTGGAAGGTACCATAGCACCTTCGCAGGAGGACCTTTTTTTTCTTCATCACAATTGGAATCACCATCCTTCACTTTATAGCGTGATACCCCACACCTGGGACACTTATGCGTCTCTTCAAACTCTTTTCGGTACAATATGCAATCATTGGGGCATGCGTGTATTTTCTTATACTCCACACCCATCGGACACAATATCTTCTTCGCCTCATAGGTACGGTTCGGCAATGTGTTACCCTCCGGAAACATGTCCTTCAACAACTCGAGCAATTCGGTGAAGCCTTTATCAGTCCACCCATTTATCGCCTTCAGATTGAACAATCTTAACACCGCTGACAACCGTGTGAAATTTGTGCACCCCGGATACAAAGGCTCTTCCTTGTCACTGCACAAAGTGTCATACACATGTGCGTGCTTAAAAGACTCATGTCCAATATCACGGATCATGTCCTCTAGTCGGTCGTCCATGTCCACTTCAACTTCCGCTCTTTTAGACACACTTGGCCTATTTAAGATTTCACCATGCCAAGTCTATGTCGTATAACCACTGCAGATCCCATTTAAAAAGAGATGATCCCGTATTTCGTCAACTTTGAGTGCATTCTGATTCGCACAATTAACACAAGGACAATCAAACCTCCCTTTACGACCAGGAAGATTTTTTTGAGCAAATTTGAGAAACTCTTCCACTCCATTCGCATACTCATCACTCAATCGATTACTTTGCATCCAGCTACGATCCATAACTACTTCTGAAATAATATAAACACACGCTCATTATATTGGATCTCACACGGGAAACCAACACTTCAATTTAACTTAAATTACAAAACACGCTTCACTCCTAAAAGAGAGACCATATAGTGTCCTCCTTAAAGCCATCAGCGTATAAGACTTTTTGCGCCCATGCGACTTTAAAAGTCATTTGAAAGAATAGCCATTGTGAGCCATCAGCCATGCGGGAAGAATAGCCATTGTGAGCACGAGATGACATCGCTTAATTAATCATTTGAAAGATACAAATTAAATACTTAGGTTTTTAACTAGTCTCACTCAGTAATCTATGTCATGCTTTCACACCAATCTCAAATAAGAAAACCATAATTTAGTCATATTGTAAAGAGCAGTATTAAAAGGAATTAACTCAAGTACCTAGTGTGAAGAAGAGTCCAAATCAGTGAAGCTAACACGCACACAGAGAATTCCAAACTAAAAAACAACCCAAACCTGCATCACAACAGAAAAAATATTCCATATAAACCAGCAATAAAAATCTAGTACTTCTAAAAAGAGTAAAATGTAAAAACAAAAAGAACCATTTTAATCTTGAATTGACACAATTAAAAAGCAAGAAACAAGAAAGGTTTAAAAAGAAGAGCATTTAAAAGCAAGGTGCCATTACAAGACAGCAATAGGTATTAGGTGCTATCTAGAACAAGTCCTTTATTCACAAGCAGCAGAAATATCAAAGCAATTCAAGAAATTACAAAGTCAAATAGGGTAGGATACTCTGAATACTACTGGGAGGAATCATTATCATTATCATTTTCCTTTTTTTTTTTTTGATATACCATTATCATTTTCCTTTGATACTACTAGCATTGCTCATAGTTGATATTTCTTTAAGGTATGGAACTTCTGAATTAACTCATAGTTGATATTTCTTTAAGGTATAGAACTTCTGAATTAATTCTTTTATCTTTTATATACTCAAAGCCAGCATCAGTTATTCATCTACAAGCCAGGACTAAAAAATTCAAATATCCTGAACAGAACATTTAATATGCACTAAATATAAAACAGAACTCATGTTCTAAATTGTTTAGTTTTCTGCCAACTAAGGAGGACACCCAGTTAGGAGAAAAAAAAACAACTAAAAGTAACACAACAAAAAATAAAATAATTCACACAACATGCGCCTTTTCTTATCACCCAAGTTCATCCCAATCCTAATTCAAGTTCAAATCCAATACAGAGCAAGAAAACAGACCCATAATAATACTAGTCCATTCAGCATATCTCAAACTCAAACCCATATATTGACCTAAAAACACTTTAACCCATATAGCTATCTTTGTCACATCCTTTTAGAAACAATCAAACCAACTGCTCACCGGTCACCATTTTTAAGAATTACATAATAACACAATATGGTGGCATAACTTTGACATTTAATTTCCATCCCTTATCATAACATTCCTTAACAAACCACTTGGCTGAATTGCAATGGAACAAATAAAACAACTTAAAATTTAAAAAGAGCAGAACCAAGTTTGACAATGGAAAGAAAAGAATATAGTAGCAAAGCTTTTTGAAACACATTGAACAAGACGTGGAAGTTGCCTTTATCAGTAAGTACATAGGAGGTTTTTGCAAAGAAACAATTAGCTGAGGAATAAGAGAGAGGCAAAGAAACACATTGAACATAAAGTGTGGTTGTGTGTGCCCTACTTTGTGGCTGTACCTATTAGCATACCATAACACTATCAACCACAAATAGTTCAAACATCAATCATTCAGGCCTTTTGACAAACATAAGAGAGGCAACAAAATACCATTTAAAATAAAGAAGCCACGGAGGAACTCGATTACAGTTTTTATCATGTAAAAATTTGGTCACTTGTTGCTCCTTCTTATAATCTTCCCAAGAATCAGAACCACCATTAAACACATTAAGACAACACCATCAACCACCAAAAACAAATACTCTATGGCCTATACTACCTTAAACCCCATCTATATCAGTAAAACCCCATTTGAAACCCCTGCAAACCTAGGACCAGAATATACAAAACAGAGTTCCTCTTCCATTCTCAACCCCACCAAGCCAAACTGCGAGCGTGTGTTTTAACCCGAGACTCAATCTTTTACTGTACTATAATTTATTTCTGATTTTCAGTACAACTATACTACAACAGATTCAAACAATTCTCAGACTACATAGTATATACAAATACAAATTCATTTACAGTTAATGCTATTTTTTGAGACTCACTGGAAGTAGAGCGGAGACAGAAGAGCTGAATATCTTGAGGCCCAAACGTGACTTGCTTCAGCTGGTAACTTCAGATTCAAAAAATGCCTCATCATTACAACTGTGAGAACGATGTAGAGAGAGAGAGAGAGAGAGAGAGAGAGAAGAATGTGAGAAGAATCTGAGAATACCTGAGCTCTGTCGCGGTGGTGGCTGAGAGACGAACAGTGAGGCTTGCGCAGTGGTGAACGGTGAGACAATGCGAAGAGAAGCTCGCGGAGAAGAGAGAGGGAACAGAGGCTCACGGCGGAACAGAGAGGGAAACGGCGGTGGAGGCTCACGGATCACGGTGGAACAAAAACGGAGTGAATAGGGCTCAAAAACGGTGAGGGTTTGGGACCAAAAACACGAAAGAGTGAGAGTGAGGGAACGAGTGAGGGAAACGGATGAGTGATTCAAATTCTGAATTTTTACACCTTCCGAGTCGGTTGCAACAATCCGTCTTTAAAAGGTTCGCCAAAATTACAAAAAATGCCACCGCTTCGACCTTCCAAGTCGGGTAATTAGATAACCGGCCTGGAAAAGTTATTCTTAATTACTAAACTGCCACCGCGTTCACCTTCCATGTCGCGTGTACATATAATCGATCTAGAAACGTTACACTTAATTACCAAATTGCCACCGCGTCACTTTCCAAGCCGGCGGCGCAGATACCTGACTTTAAAACTCCATTTTATTCCCATTTTTCCACTAGTGCTTCAGACTTGTTCTTCAGTTGCTCAACTTCAGCTCTCATAAAAGTTACCGTTCTCAAATAGCATTTAATGCTATTTTCCCGTTGCTCTGAGGAGATCTACTTCATTGTGCATGTCTGCGTTTCTTTCTCCCAAATCAGAAGCAACCTGTACTCAAAGTCTCAATTGTACAGTGGTTAATAATAATATCTTATTGAGACAGAGAGAATACACTGTGTAAAGCAGAAAGATGTGTTCAGAGATATATAGAGTAGTTAAAAGTACATTCTCTCTCTTAGTACACTTTCCACAGTACTTTATGCTTTTTCAGAAGTACATTCACACACGTTGACAAAGATGTACAGAAAGCATTGCATACAACTATTTATTTCAAATCATTTGCTCAATAAATATGTTTCATATTAAATGCATGAGCAGTAAATAGCACGTAATGGACTCTGCGTTTTGGACGCAGCATATAGAATCTATTGGACGCATACCTTTGCACTTACCAATTTGCACAGACCTCATGCAAACATTGGACGCATACTTATGCTTACCATTCTGATGATTAGTTGCAAAGCAACATTGGATGTATTGCCTCATTCTGGTTATTGGACTTTTGCCATTTCCCTATAGTTCCATTGGACGCAAAGCAATATTGTTGTCCTTCTTATTTATTGGACGCAGAACAGGACCTTTGTCATTTTGATTTCATTGGACGCAGAGCAGTTCTTTTGTTTGTTCAGTTTCATTGGACGCAGAGTTGCACTCTTGCTCACACTGAACATTGGACTTTTATCCTTCATCTGCATTGGACGCTCACTGAATCTGTTCCTTTGAAAATCATTGAACTCTTACTGCAATTCTGCTTCTCATAAAAACATTGGACTCTGCCAGTATTGCCTTGTTCTTATCATTGGACTTATGCCAGTCTTGCCTTGTACATATCATTGGACGATCAGCATTCTGTACCTTGGTCAAGAGCACATCCTGAACATTGGACTTAAGTCTTCAATGCCTTCTTATGAATCATTGGACGTATGAAATTGTCCTTGTGCCTTGTACTGATTTATTGGACGCACAATCATTGTTTGCCTTTGTGCTGAAACATTGGACGCAGAACTCTTCCTTCTGCTCAACCATTGGACGCAGAATTCTTGTGTCCATTCTAGTGCCAACATTGGACTCAAAATTCTTGTGTCCATTCCAGTGCCAACATTGGACGCAAGGCTCACTTTGAATGCCAGCCAATGTCATGAAGAATTGATTGGACGCAGACTGCAATAAGCTTAGTTAGGCAGCATTGTTGTACATTGTACAGCTTAATACAAATTGATTATCCTTTGTAAAAACCTTAATACATTTTGTTATCATCAAAACCATAAAATCACTTAGGGAGTTTTTGTATTAAAAACACTTTTAACCAATTTGGTTCCAACAAAAGTTCGTCTCGTTCGTCCCTTTTCGTCCTCCATTTGATCCTTTGGCATTCTTTCGACCAAGTTCATCTCGTTCGTCCCTGTTCGTCCTCCCATTTGATCCTTGGGCATTCTTTGTACCAAGTTCGTCACGTTCGTCCTCCCATTTGATCCTTTGGCATTCTTTGGTCGAAGTTCGTCTCCTTCGTTCATCTTCGTCCTCCAATTTTTTCCTTTAACATTCTTTGGACCAAGTTCGTCTCGTTCGTCCCTTTTCGTCCTCCCATTTCATCCTTGGGCAATCTTTGGACCAAGTTCGTCTCGTTCGTCCCTCTTCGTCCTCCCATTTGATCCTTTGGCATTCTTTGTACCAAGTTCGTCTCGTTCGTCCTCCCATTTGAACCTTTGGCATTCTTTGGACCAAGTTCGTCTCGTTCGTCCCTGTTCGTCCTCCCATTTGATCCTTTGGGCATTCTTTGGACCACGTTCGTCTCGTTCGTCCCTCTACGTCCTCCCATTTGATCCTTGGGCATTCTTTGTACCAAGTTCGTCATGTTCGTCCTCCCATTTGATCCTTCGGCATTCTTTGGACCAAGTTTGTCTCCTTCGTCCCTCTTCGTCCTCCCATTTGATCATTTGACATTCTTTGGACAAAGTTCGTCTCGTTCGTCCCTTTTCGTCCTCCATTTGATCCTTTGGCATTCTTTCGACCAAGTTCGTCTCGTTCGTCCCTCTACGTGCTCCCATTTGATCCTTGGGCATTCTTTGTACCAAGTTCGTCATGTTCGTCCTCCCATTTGATACTTTGGCATTCTTTGGACCAAGTTCATTTCTTTCGTCCCTCTACGTCCTCCCATTTGATCCTTTGGGCATTCTTTGGACCAAGTTCGTCTCGTTCGTCCCTCTACGTCCTCCCATTTGATCCTTGGGCATTCTTTGTACCAAGTTCGTCACGTTCGTCCTCCCATTTGATCCTTTGGCATTCTTTGGGCCAAGTTCGTCTCTTTCGTCCCGCTTCGTCCTCCCATTTGATCCTTTGGCATTCTTTGGACGAAGTTCGTCTCGTTCCTCCCTTTTCGTCCTCCCATTTGATCTTTGGGCATTCTTTGGACCAAGTTCGTCACGTTCGTCCTCCCATTTGATCCTTTGGCATTGTTTGGACCAAGTTCGTCTCCTTCGTCCCTCTACGTCCTCCCATTTGATCCATTGGCATTCTTTGGACCAAATTCGTCTCGTTCGTCCCTGTTCGTCCTCCCATTTGATCCTTGGGCATTCTTTGTACCAAGTTCGTCACGTTTGTCCTCCCATTTGATCCTTTGGCATTGTTTGGACCAAGTTCGTCTCCTTCGTCCCTCTACGTCCTCCCATTTGATTCTTTGACATTCTTTGGACCAAGTTCGTCTCGTTCGTCCCTTTTCGTCCTCCATTTGATCCTTTGGCATTCTTTCGACCAAGTTCGTCTCGTTCGTCCCTCTACGTCCTCCCATTTGATGCATTGGCATTCTTTGGACCAAGTTCGTCTCATTCGTCCCTGTTCGTCCTCCCATTTGATCCTTGGGCAATCTTTGTACCATGTTCGTCACGTTCGTCCTCCCATTTGATCCTTTGGCATTCTTTGGACCAAGTTCGTCTCCTTCGTTCATCTTCGTCCTCCAATTTGTTCCTTTGACATTCTTTGGACCAAGTTCGTCTCGTTCGTCCCTTTTCTTCCTCCCATTTCATCCTTGGGCAATCTTTGGACCAAGTTCGTCTTGTTCGTCCCTCTTCGTCCTCCCATTTGATCCTTTGGCATTCTTTGTAGCAAGTTGGCCTCGTTCGTCCTCCCATTTGATCCTTTGGACCAAGTTCGTCTCCTTCGTCCCCCTTCGTCCTCGCATTTGATCCTTTGACATTCTTTGGACCAAGTTCGTCTCGTTCGTCCCTCTTCGTCCTCCATTTGATCCATTGGCATTCTTTGGACCAAGTTCGTCTCGTTCGTCCCTTTACGTCCTCCCATTTGATCCATTGGCATTCTTTGGACCATGTTCGTCTCGTTCGTCCCTGTTCGTCCTCCCATTTGATCCTTGGGCATTCTTTGTACCAAGTTCGTCACGTTCGTCCTCCCATTTGATCCTTTGGCATTGTTTGGACCAAGTTCGTCTCCTTCGTCCCTCTACGTCCTCCCATTTGATCCATTGGCATTCTTTGGACCAAATTCGTCTCGTTCGTCCCTGTTCGTCCTCCCATTTGATCCTTGGGCATTCTTTGTACCAAGTTCGTCGCGTTCGTCCTCCCATTTGATCCTTTGGCATTGTTTGGACCAAGTTCGTCTCCTTCGTCCCTCTACGTCCTCCCATTTGATCCTTTGACATTCTTTGGACCAAGTTCGTCTCGTTCGTCCCTTTTCGTCCTCCAATTGATCCTTTGGCATTCTTTGGACCAACTTCGTCTCGTTCGTCCCTCTACGTCCTCCCATTTGATCCATTGGCATTCTTTGGACCAAGTTCGTCTCGTTCGTCCCTGTTCGTCCTCCCATTTGATCCTTGGGCATTCTTTGCACCAAGTTCGTCACGTTAGTCCTCCCATTTGATCCTTTGGCATTCTTTGGACCAAGTTCGTCTCCTTCGTCCCTCTTCGTCCTCCCATTTGATCGTTTGACATTCTTTGGACAAAGTTCGTCTCGTTCGTCCCTTTTCGTCCTCCATTTGATCCTTTGGCATTCTTTCGACCAAGTTCGTCTCGTTCATCCCTCTACGTGCTCCCATTTGATCCTTGGGCATTCTTTGTACCAAGTTCGTCACGTTCGTCCTCCCATTCGATCCTTTGGCATTCTTTGGACCATGTTCGTCTCGTTCGTCCCTCTACGTCCTCCCATTTGATCCTTGCGCATTCTTTGGACCAAGTTAGTCTCGTTCTTCCCCCATTTGATCCTTTGGCATTCTTTGGACCAAGTTCGTCTCGTTCGTCCCTTTTCGTCCTCCCATTTCATCCTTGGGCAATCTTTGGACCAAGTTCGTCTTGTTCGTCCCTCTTCGTCCTCCCATTTGATCCTTTGGCATTCTTTGCAGCAAGTTGGTCTCGTTCGTCCTCCTATTTGATCCTTTGGCATTCTTTGGACCAAGTTCGTCTCCTTCGTCCCCCTTCGTCCTCGCATTTGATCCTTTGACATTCTTTGGACCAAGTTCGTCTCGTTCGTCCCTCTTCGTCCTCCATTTGATCCATTGGCATTCTTTGGACCAAGTTCGTCTCGTTCGTCCCTTTACGTCCTCCCATTTGATCCATTGGCATTCTTTGGACCATGTTCGTCTCGTTCGTCCCTGTTCCTCCTCCCATTTGATCCTTGGGCATTCTTTGTACCAAGTTCGTCACGTTCGTCCTCCCATTTGATCCTTTGGCATTGTTTGGACCAAGTTCGTCTCCTTCGTCCCTCTACGTCCTCCCATTTGATCCATTGGCATTCTTTGGACCAAATACGTCTCGTTCGTCCCTGTTCGTCCTCCCATTTGATCCTTGGGCATTCTTTGTACCAAGTTCGTCACGTTCGTCCTCCCATTTGATCCTTTGGCATTGTTTGGACCAAGTTCGTCTCCTTCGTCCCTCTATGTCCTCCCATTTGATCCTTTGACATTCTTTGGACCAAGTTCGTCTCGTTCGTCGCTTTTCGTCCTCCATTTGATCCTTTGGCATTCTCTGGACCAAGTTCGTCTCGTTCGTCCCTCTACGTCCTCCCATTTGACCCTTTGGCATTCTTTCGACCAAATTCGTCTCGTTCGTCCCTGTTCGTCCTCCCATTTGATCCTTGGGCATTCTTTGTACCAAGTTCGTCACGTTTGTCCTCCCATTTGATCCTTTGGCATTGTTTGGACCAAGTTCGTCTCCTTCGTCCCTCTACGTCCTCCCATTTGATTCTTTGACATTCTTTGGACCAAGTTCGTCTCGTTCGTCCCTTTTCGTCCTCCATTTGATCCTTTGGCATTCTTTCGACCAAGTTCGTCTCGTTCGTCCCTCTACGTCCTCCCATTTGATGCATTGGCATTCTTTGGACCAAGTTCGTCTCATTCGTCCCTGTTCGTCCTCCCATTTGATCCTTGGGCAATCTTTGTACCATGTTCGTCACGTTCGTCCTCCCATTTGATCCTTTGGCATTCTTTGGACCAAGTTCGTCTCCTTCGTTCATCTTCGTCCTCCAATTTGTTCCTTTGACATTCTTTGGACCAAGTTCGTCTCGTTCGTCCCTTTTCTTCCTCCCATTTCATCCTTGGACAATCTTTGGACCAAGTTCGTCTTGTTCGTCCCTCTTCGTCCTCCCATTTGATCCTTTGGCATTCTTTGTAGCAAGTTGGCCTCGTTCGTCCTCCCATTTGATCCTTTGGACCAAGTTCGTCTCCTTCGTCCCCCTTCGTCCTCGCATTTGATCCTTTGACATTCTTTGGACCAAGTTCGTCTCGTTCGTCCCTCTTCGTCCTCCATTTGATCCATTGGCATTCTTTGGACCAAGTTCGTCTCGTTCGTCCCTTTACGTCCTCCCATTTGATCCATTGGCATTCTTTGGACCATGTTCGTCTCGTTCGTCCCTGTTCGTCCTCCCATTTGATCCTTGGGCATTCTTTGTACCAAGTTCGTCACGTTCGTCCTCCCATTTGATCCTTTGGCATTGTTTGGACCAAGTTCGTCTCCTTCGTCCCTCTACGTCCTCCCATTTGATCCATTGGCATTCTTTGGACCAAATTCGTCTCGTTCGTCCCTGTTCGTCCTCCCATTTGATCCTTGGGCATTCTTTGTACCAAGTTCGTCGCGTTCGTCCTCCCATTTGATCCTTTGGCATTGTTTGGACCAAGTTCGTCTCCTTCGTCCCTCTACGTCCTCCCATTTGATCCTTTGACATTCTTTGGACCAAGTTCGTCTCGTTCGTCCCTTTTCGTCCTCCAATTGATCCTTTGGCATTCTTTGGACCAAGTTCGTCTCGTTCGTCCCTCTACGTCCTCCCATTTGATCCATTGGCATTCTTTGGACCAAGTTCGTCTCGTTCGTCCCTGTTCGTCCTCCCATTTGATCCTTGGGCATTCTTTGCACCAAGTTCGTCACGTTAGTCCTCCCATTTGATCCTTTGGCATTCTTTGGACCAAGTTCGTCTCCTTCGTCCCTCTTCGTCCTCCCATTTGATCTTTTGACATTCTTTGGACAAAGTTCGTCTCGTTCGTCCCTTTTCGTCCTCCATTTGATCCTTTGGCATTCTTTCGACCAAGTTCGTCTCGTTCATCCCTCTACGTGCTCCCATTTGATCCTTGGGCATTCTTTGTACCAAGTTCGTCACGTTCGTCCTCCCATTCGATCCTTTGGCATTCTTTGGACCAAGTTCGTCTCGTTCGTCCCTCTACGTCCTCCCATTTGATCCTTGCGCATTCTTTGGACCAAGTTAGTCTCGTTCTTCCCCCATTTGATCCTTTGGCATTCTTTAGACCAAGTTCGTCTCGTTCGTCCCTTTTCGTCCTCCCATTTCATCCTTGGGCAATCTTTGGACCAAGTTCGTCTTGTTCGTCCCTCTTCGTCCTCCCATTTGATCCTTGGGCAATCTTTGTACCATGTTCGTCACGTTCGTCCTCCCATTTGATCCTTTGGCATTCTTTGGACCAAGTTCGTCTCCTTCGTTCATCTTCGTCCTCCAATTTGTTCCTTTGACATTCTTTGGACCAAGTTCGTCTCGTTCGTCCCTTTTCGTCCTCCCATTTCATCCTTGGGCAATCTTTGGACCAAGTTCGTCTTGTTCGTCCCTCTTCGTCCTCCCATTTGATCCTTTGGCATTCTTTGCAGCAAGTTGGTCTCGTTCGTCCTCCCATTTGATCCTTTGGCATTCTTTGGACCAAGTTCGTCTCCTTCGTCCCCCTTCGTCCTCGCATTTGATCCTTTGACATTCTTTGGACCAAGTTCGTCTCGTTCGTCCCTCTTCGTCCTCCATTTGATCCATTGGCATTCTTTGGACCAAGTTCGTCTCGTTCGTCCCTTTACGTCCTCCCATTTGATCCATTGGCATTCTTTGGACCATGTTCGTCTCGTTCGTCCCTGTTCCTCCTCCCATTTGATCCTTGGGCATTCTTTGTACCAAGTTCGTCACGTTCGTCCTCCCATTTGATCCTTTGGCATTGTTTGGACCAAGTTCGTCTCCTTCGTCCCTCTACGTCCTCCCATTTGATCCATTGGCATTCTTTGGACCAAATACGTCTCGTTCGTCGCTTTTCGTCCTCCATTTGATCCTTTGGCATTCTCTGGACCAAGTTCGTCTCGTTCGTCCCTCTACGTCCTCCCATTTGACCATTTGGCATTCTTTGGACCATGTTCGTCTCGTTCGTCCCTGTTCCTCCTCCCATTTGATCCTTGGGCATTCTTTGTACCAAGTTCGTCACGTTCGTCCTCCCATTTGATCCTTTGGCATTGTTTGGACCAAGTTCGTCTCCTTCGTCCCTCTATGTCCTCCCATTTGATCCTTTGACATTCTTTGGACCAAGTTCGTCTCGTTCGTCGCTTTTCGTCCTCCATTTGATCCTTTGGCATTCTCTGGACCAAGTTCGTCTCGTTCGTCCCTCTACGTCCTCCCATTTGACCCTTTGGCATTCTTTCGACCAAGTTCGTCTCGTTCGTCCCTCTACGTGCTCCCATTTGATCCTTGCGCATTCTTTGTACCAAGTTCGTCTTGTTCGTCCTCCCATTTGATACTTTGGCATTCTATGGACCAAGTTCATTTCTTTCGTCCCTCTTCGTCCTCCCATTTGATCATTTGGGCATTCTTTGGACCAAGTTCGTCTCGTTCGTCCCTCTACGTCCTCCCATTTGATCCTTGGGCATTCTTTGTACCATGTTCGTCATGTTCGTCCTCCCATTTGATCCTTTGGCATTCTTTGGACCATGTTCGTCTCCTTCGTCTCTCTTCGTCCTCCCGTTTGATCGTTTAACATTCTTTGGTCAAAGTTCGTCTCGTTCGTCCCTCTACGTGCTCACATTTGATCCTTGGGCATTCATTGTACCAAGTTCGTCACGTTCGTCCTCCCATTTGATCCTTTGGCATTCTTTCGGCCAAGTTTGTCTCTTTCGTCCCTCTTCGTCCTCCCATTTGATCCTTTGGCATTCTTTGGACGAAGTTCGTCTCGTTCCTCCCTTTTCGTCCTCCCATTTGATCTTTGGGCATTCTTTGGACCAAGTTCGTCACGTTCGTCCTCCCATTTGATCCTTTGGCATTGTTTGGACCAAGTTCGTCTCCTGCGTCCCTCTACGTCCTCCCATTTGATCCATTGGCATTCTTTGGACCAAATTCGTCTCGTTCGTCCCTGTTCGTCCTCCCATTTGATCCTTGGGCATTCGTTGTACCAAGTTCGTCACGTTTGTCCTCCCATTTGATCCTTTGGCATTGTTTGGACCAAGTTCGTCTCCTTCGTCCCTCTACGTCCTCCCATTTGATTCTTTGACATTCTTTGGACCAAGATCGTCTCGTTCGTCCCTTTTCGTCCTCCATTTGATCCTTTGGCATTCTTTCGACCAATTTCGTCTCGTTCGTCCCTCTACGTCCTCCCATTTGATGCATTGGCATTCTTTGGACCAAGTTCGTCCCTGTTCGTCCTCCCGTTTGATCCTTGGGCATTCTTTGTACCAAGTTCGTCACGTTCGTCCTCCCATTTGATCCTTTGGCATTCTTTGGACCAAGTTCGTCTCCTTCGTTCATCTTCGTCCTCCAATTTGTTCCTTTGACATTCTTTGGACCAAGTTCGTCTCGTTCGTCCCTTTTCGTCCTCCCATTTCATCCTTGGGCAATCTTTGGACCAAGTTCGTCTCGTTTGTCCCTCTTCGTCCTTCCATTTGATCCTTTGGCATTCTTTGTACCAAGTTCGTCTCGTTCGTCCTCCCATTTGAACCTTTGGCATTCTTTGGACCAAGTTCGTCTCGTTCGTCCCTGTTCGTCCTCCCGTTTGATCCTTGGGCATTCTTTGTACCAAGTTCGTCACGTTCGTCCTCCCATTTGATCCTTTGGCATTCTTTGGACCAAGTTCGTCTCCTTCGTTCATCTTCGTCCTCCAATTTGTTCCTTTGACATTCTTTGGACCAAGTTCGTCTCGTTCGTCCCTTTCCGTCCTCCATTTGATCCTTTGGCATTCTTTCGACCAAGTTCGTCTCGTTCGTCCCTCTACGTCCTCCCATTTGATCCTTGGGCATTCTTTGTACCAAGTTCGTCACGTTCGTCCTCCCATTTGATCCTTTGGCATTGTTTGGACCAAGTTCGTCTCCTTCGTCCCTCTACGTCCTCCCATTTGATCCTTTGACATTCTTTGGACCAAGTTCGTCTCGTTCGTCCCTTTTCGTCCTCCAATTGATCCTTTGGCATTCTTTGGACCAAGTTCGTCTCGTTCGTCCCTCTACGTCCTCCCATTTGATCCTTGGGCATTCTTTGTACCAAGTTCGTCACGTTCGTCCTCCCATTTGATCCTTTGGCATTGTTTGGACCAAGTTCGTCTCCTTCGTCCCTCTACGTTCTCCCATTTGATCCTTTGACATTCTTTGGACCAAGTTCGTCTCGTTCGTCCCTTTTCGTCCTCCAATTGATCCTTTGGCATTCTTTGGACCAAGTTCGTCTCGTTCGTCCCTCTACGTCCTCCCATTTGATCCATTGGCATTCTTTGGACCAAGTTCGTCTCGTTCGTCCCTGTTCGTCCTCCCATTTGATCCTTAGGCATTCTTTGCACCAAGTTCGTCACGTTCGTCCTCCCATTTGATCCTTTGGCATTCTTTGGACCAAGTTCGTCTCCTTCGTCCCTCTTCGTCCTCCCATTTGATTGTTTGACATTCTTTGGACAAAGTTCGTCTCGTTCGTCCCTTTTCGTCCTCCATTTGATCCTTTAGCATTCTTTCGACCAAGTTCGTCTCGTTCATCCCTCTACGTGCTCCCATTTGATCCTTGGGCATTCTTTGTACCAAGTTCGTCACGTTCGTCCTCCCATTTGATCCTTTGGCATTCTTTGGACCAAGTTCGTCTCGTTCGTCCCTCTACGTCCTCCCATTTGATCCTTGCGCATTCTTTGGACCAAGTTAGTCTCGTTCTTCCCCCATTTGATCCTTTGGCATTCTTTGGACCAAGTTCGTCTCGTTCGTCCCTTTTCGTCCTCCCATTTCATCCTTGGGCAATCTTTGGACCAAGTTCGTCTTGTTCGTCCCTCTTCGTCCTCCCATTTGATCCTTTGGCATTCTTTGCAGCAAGTTGGTCTCGTTCGTCCTCCCATTTGATCCTTTGGCATTCTTTGGACCAAGTTCGTCTCCTTCGTCCCCCTTCGTCCTCGCATTTGATCCTTTGACATTCTTTGGACCAAGTTCGTCTCCTTCGTCCCCCTTCGTCCTCGCATTTGATCCTTTGACATTCTTTGGACCCAGTTCGTCTCGTTCGTCCCTTTACGTCCTCCCATTTGATCCATTGGCATTCTTTGGACCATGTTCGTCTCGTTCATCCCTGTTCGTCCTCCCATTTGATCCTTGGGCATTCTTTGTACCAAGTTCGTCACGTTCGTCCTCCCATTTGATCCTTTGGCGTTGTTTGGACCAAGTTCGTCTCCTTCGTCCCTCTACGTCCTCCCATTTGATCCATTGGCATTCTTTGGACCAAATTCGTCTCGTTCGTCCCTGTTCGTCCTCCCATTTGATCCTTGGGCATTCTTTGTACCAAGTTCGTCACGTTCGTCCTCCCATTTGATCCTTTGGCATTGTTTGGACCAAGTTCGTCTCCTTCGTCCCTCTACGTCCTCCCATTTGATTCTTTGACATTCTTTGGACCAAGTTCGTCTCGTTCGTCCCTTTTCGTCGTCCATTTGATCCTTTGGCATTCTTTCGACCAATTTCGTCTCGTTCGTCCCTCTACGTCCTCCCATTTGATGCATTGGCATTCTTTGGACCAAGTTCGTCTCGTTCGTCCCTGTTCGTCCTCCCGTTTGATCCTTGGGCATTCTTTGTACCAAGTTCGTCACGTTCGTCCTCCCATTTGATCCTTTGGCATTCTTTGGACCAAGTTCGTCTCCTTCGTCCCTCTTCGTCCTCCCATTTGATCGTTTGACATTCTTTGGACAAAGTTCGTCTCGTTCGTCCCTTTTCGTCCTCCCATTTCATCCTTGGGCAATCTTTGGACCAAGTTCGTCTCGTTTGTCCCTCTTCGTCCTCCATTTGATCCTTTGGCATTCTTTGGACCAAGTTCGTCTCGTTCGTCCCTCTACGTCCTCCCATTTGATGCATTGGCATTCTTTGGACCAAGTTCGTCTCGTTCGTCCCTGTTCGTCCTCCCGTTTGATCCTTGGGCATTCTTTGTACCAAGTTCGTCTCGTTCGTCCCTCTTCGTCCTCCATTTGATCCTTTGGCATTCTTTGGACCAAGTTCGTCTCGTTCGTCCCTCTACGTCCTCCCATTTGATGCATTGGCATTCTTTGGACCAAGTTCGTCTCGTTCGTCCCTGTTCGTCCTCCCGTTTGATCCTTGGGCATTCTTTGTACCAAGTTCGTCACGTTCGTCCTCCCATTTGATCCTTTGGCATTCTTTGGACCAAGTTCGTCTCCTTCGTCCCTCTTCGTCCTCCCATTTGATCGTTTGACATTCTTTGGACAAAGTTCGTCTCGTTCGTCCCTTTTCGTCCTCCCATTTCATCCTTGGGCAATCTTTGGACCAAGTTCGTCTCGTTTGTCCCTCTTCGTCCTCCCATTTGATCCTTTGGCATTCTTTGTACCAAGTTCGTCTCGTTCGTCCTCCCATTTGAACCTTTGGCATTCTTTGGACCAAGTTCGTCTCGTTCGTCCCTGTTCGTCCTCCCATTTCATCCTTTGGTATTCTTTGTACCAAGTTCGTCATGTTCGTCCTCCCATTTGATCCTTTGGCATTCTTTGGACCAAGTTCGTCTCCTTCGTCCCTCTTCGTCCTCCCATTTGATCGTTTGACATTCTTTTTGGACAAAGTTCGTCTCGTACGTCCCTTTCCGTCCTCCATTTGATCCTTTGGCATTCTTTCGACCAAGTTCGTCTCGTTCGTCCCTCTACGTCCTCCCATTTGATCCTTGGGCATTCTTTGTACCAAGTTCGTCACGTTCGTCCTCCCATTTGATCCTTTGGCATTGTTTGGACCAAGTTCGTCTCCTTCGTCCCTCTACGTCCTCCCATTTGATCCTTTGACATTCTTTGGACCAAGTTCGTCTCGTTCGTCCCTTTTCGTCCTCCAATTGATCCTTTGGCATTCTTTGGACCAAGTTCGTCTCGTTCGTCCCTCTACGTCCTCCCATTTGATCCATTGGCATTCTTTGGACCAAGTTCGTCTCGTTCGTCCCTGTTCGTCCTCCCATTTGATCCTTGGGCATTCTTTGCACCAAGTTCGTCACGTTCGTCCTCCCATTTGACCCTTTGGCATTCTTTGGACCAAGTTCGTCTCCTTCGTCCCTCTTCGTCCTCCCATTTGATTGTTTGACATTCTTTGGACAAAGTTCGTCTCGTTCGTCCCTTTTCGTCCTCCATTTGATCCTTTAGCATTCTTTCGACCAAGTTCGTCTCGTTCATCCCTCTACGTGCTCCCATTTGATCCTTGGGCATTCTTTGTACCAAGTTCGTCACGTTCGTCCTCCCATTTGATCCTTTGGCATTCTTTGGACCAAGTTCGTCTCGTTCGTCCCTCTACGTCCTCCCATTTGATCCTTGCGCATTCTTTGGACCAAGTTAGTCTCGTTCTTCCCCCATTTGATCCTTTGGCATTCTTTGGACCAAGTTCGTCTCGTTCGTCCCTTTTCGTCCTCCCATTTCATCCTTGGGCAATCTTTGGACCAAGTTCGTCTTGTTCGTCCCTCTTCGTCCTCCCATTTGATCCTTTGGCATTCTTTGCAGCAAGTTGGTCTCGTTCGTCCTCCCATTTGATCCTTTGGCATTCTTTGGTCCAAGTTCGTCTCCTTCGTTCAATTTCGTCCTCCAATTTTTTCCTTTGACATTCTTTGGACCAAGTTCGTCTCGTTCGTCCCTTTTCGTCCTCCCATTTCATCCTTGGGCATTCTTTGTACCAAGTTCGTCATGTTCGTCCTCCCATATGATCCTTCAGCATTCTTTGGACCAAGTTTGTCTCCTTCGTCCCTCTTCGTCCTCCCATTTGATCATTTGACATTCTTTGGACAAAGTTCGTCTCGTTCGTCCCTTTTCGTCCTCCATTTGACCCTTTGGCATTCTTTCGACCAAGTTCGTCTCGTTCGTCCCTCTACGTGCTCCCATTTGATCCTTGGGCATTCTTTGTACCAAGTTCGTCTTGTTCGTCCTCCCATTTGATACTTTGGCATTCTATGGACCAAGTTCATTTCTTTCGTCCCTCTTCGTCCTCCCATTTGATCATTTGGGCATTCTTTGGACCAAGTTCGTCTCGTTCGTCCCTCTACGTCCTCCCATTTGATCCTTGGGCATTCTTTGTACCATGTTCGTCATGTTCGTCCTCCCATTTGATCCTTTGGCATTCTTTGGACCAAGTTCGTCTCCTTCGTCCCTCTTCGTCCTCCCATTTGATCGTTTAACATTCTTTGGACAAAGTTCGTCTCGTTCGTCCCTCTACGTGCTCACATTTGATCCTAAGGCATTCTTTGTACCAAGTTCGTCACGTTCGTCCTCCCATTTGATCCTTTGGCATTCTTTGGGCCAAGTTTGTCTCTTTCGTCCCTCTTCGTCCTCCCATTTGATCCTTTGGCATTCTTTGGACGAAGTTCGTCTCGTTCCTCCCTTTTCGTCCTCCCATTTGATCTTTGGGCATTCTTTGGACCAAGTTCGTCACGTTCGTCCTCCCATTTGATCCTTTGGCATTGTTTGGACCAAGTTCGTCTCCTTCGTCCCTCTACGTCCTCCCATTTGATCCATTGGCATTCTTTGGACCAAATTCGTCTCGTTCGTCCCTGTTCGTCCTTCCATTTGATCCTTGGGCATTCGTTGTACCAAGTTCGTCACGTTTGTCCTCCCATTTGATCCTTTGGCATTGTTTGGACCAAGTTCGTCTCCTTCGTCCCTCTACGTCCTCCCATTTGATTCTTTGACATTCTTTGGACCAAGTTCGTCTCGTTCGTCCCTTTTCGTCCTCCATTTGATCCTTTGGCATTCTTTCGACCAATTTCGTCTCGTTCGTCCCTCTACGTCCTCCCATTTGATGCATTGGCATTCTTTGGACCAAGTTCGTCTCGTTCGTCCCTGTTCGTCCTCCCATTTGATCCTTGGGCATTCGTTGTACCAAGTTCGTCACGTTTGTCCTCCCATTCGATCCTTTGGCATTGTTTGGACCAAGTTCGTCTCCTTCGTCCCTCTACGTCCTCCCATTTGATTCTTTGACATTCTTTGGACCAAGTTCGTCTCGTTCGTCCCTTTTCGTCCTCCATTTGATCCTTTGGCATTCTTTCGACCAATTTCGTCTCGTTCGTCCCTCTACGTCCTCCCATTTGATGCATTGGCATTCTTTGGACCAAGTTCGTCTCGTTCATCCCTGTTCGTCCTCCCATTTGATCCTTGGGCATTCTTTGTACCAAGTTCGTCACGTTCGTCCTCCCATTTGATCCTTTGGCATTCTTTGGACCAAGTTCGTCTCCTTCGTTCATCTTCGTCCTCCAATTTCTTCCTTTGACATTCTTTGGACCAAGTTCGTCTCGTTCGTCCCTTTTCGTCCTCCCATTTCATCCTTGGGCAATCTTTGGACCAAGTTCGTCTCGTTTGTCCCTCTTCGTCCTCCCATTTGATCCTTTGGCATTCTTTGTACCAAGTTCGTCTCGTTCGTCCTGCCATTTGAACCTTTGGCATTCTTTGGACCAAGTTCGTCTCGTTCGTCCCTGTTCGTCCTCCCATTTCATCCTTTGGCATTCTTTGTACCAAGTTCGTCATGTTCGTCCTCCCATTTGATCCTTTGGCATTCTTTGGACCAAGTTCGTCTCGTTCGTCCCTCTACGTCCTCCCATTTGATCCATTGGCATTCTTTGGACCAAGTTCGTCTCGTTCGTCCCTGTTCGTCCTCCCATTTGATCCTTGGGCATTCTTTGTACCAAGTTCGTCACGTTCGTCCTCCCATTTGATCCTTTGGCATTCTTTGGACCAAGTTCGTCTCCTTCGTCCCTCTTCGTCCTCCCATTTGATCGTTTGACATTCTTTTTGGACAAAGTTCGTCTCGTACGTCCCTTTCCGTCCTCCATTTGATCCTTTGGCATTCTTTCGACCAAGTTCGTCTCGTTCGTCCCTCTACGTCCTCCCATTTGATCCTTGCGCATTCTTTGGACCAAGTTAGTCTCGTTCTTCCCCCATTTGATCCTTTGGCATTCTTTGGACCAAGTTCGTCTCGTTCGTCCCTTTTCGTCCTCCCATTTCATCCTTGGGCAATCTTTGGACCAAGTTCGTCTTGTTCGTCCCTCTTCGTCCTCCCATTTGATCCTTTGGCATTCTTTGCAGCAAGTTGGTCTCGTTCGTCCTCCCATTTGATCCTTTGGCATTCTTTGGTCCAAGTTCGTCTCCTTCGTTCATCTTCGTCCTCCAATTTTTTCCTTTGACATTCTTTGGACCAAGTTCGTCTCGTTCGTCCCTTTTCGTCCTCCCATTTCATCCTTGGGCATTCTTTGTACCAAGTTCGTCATGTTCGTCCTCCCATATGATCCTTCAGCATTCTTTGGACCAAGTTTGTCTCCTTCGTCCCTCTTCGTCCTCCCATTTGATCATTTGACATTCTTTGGACAAAGTTCGTCTCGTTCGTCCCTTTTCGTCCTCCATTTGACCCTTTGGCATTCTTTCGACCAAGTTCGTCTCGTTCGTCCCTCTACGTGCTCCCATTTGATCCTTGGGCATTCTTTGTACCAAGTTCGTCTTGTTCGTCCTCCCATTTGATACTTTGGCATTCTATGGACCAAGTTCATTTCTTTCGTCCCTCTTCGTCCTCCCATTTGATCATTTGGGCATTCTTTGGACCAAGTTCGTCTCGTTCGTCCCTCTACGTCCTCCCATTTGATCCTTGGGCATTCTTTGTACCATGTTCGTCATGTTCGTCCTCCCATTTGATCCTTTGGCATTCTTTGGACCAAGTTCGTCTCCTTCGTCCCTCTTCGTCCTCCCATTTGATCGTTTAACATTCTTTGGACAAAGTTCGTCTCGTTCGTCCCTCTACGTGCTCACATTTGATCCTAAGGCATTCTTTGTACCAAGTTCGTCACGTTCGTCCTCCCATTTGATCCTTTGGCATTCTTTGGGCCAAGTTTGTCTCTTTCGTCCCTCTTCGTCCTCCCATTTGATCCTTTGGCATTCTTTGGACGAAGTTCGTCTCGTTCCTCCCTTTTCGTCCTCCCATTTGATCTTTGGGCATTCTTTGGACCAAGTTCGTCACGTTCGTCCTCCCATTTGATCCTTTGGCATTGTTTGGACCAAGTTCGTCTCCTTCGTCCCTCTACGTCCTCCCATTTGATCCATTGGCATTCTTTGGACCAAATTCGTCTCGTTCGTCCCTGTTCGTCCTTCCATTTGATCCTTGGGCATTCGTTGTACCAAGTTCGTCACGTTTGTCCTCCCATTTGATCCTTTGGCATTGTTTGGACCAAGTTCGTCTCCTTCGTCCCTCTACGTCCTCCCATTTGATTCTTTGACATTCTTTGGACCAAGTTCGTCTCGTTCGTCCCTTTTCGTCCTCCATTTGATCCTTTGGCATTCTTTCGACCAATTTCGTCTCGTTCGTCCCTCTACGTCCTCCCATTTGATGCATTGGCATTCTTTGGACCAAGTTCGTCTCGTTCGTCCCTGTTCGTCCTCCCATTTGATCCTTGGGCATTCGTTGTACCAAGTTCGTCACGTTTGTCCTCCCATTCGATCCTTTGGCATTGTTTGGACCAAGTTCGTCTCCTTCGTCCCTCTACGTCCTCCCATTTGATTCTTTGACATTCTTTGGACCAAGTTCGTCTCGTTCGTCCCTTTTCGTCCTCCATTTGATCCTTTGGCATTCTTTCGACCAATTTCGTCTCGTTCGTCCCTCTACGTCCTCCCATTTGATGCATTGGCATTCTTTGGACCAAGTTCGTCTCGTTCATCCCTGTTCGTCCTCCCATTTGATCCTTGGGCATTCTTTGTACCAAGTTCGTCACGTTCGTCCTCCCATTTGATCCTTTGGCATTCTTTGGACCAAGTTCGTCTCCTTCGTTCATCTTCGTCCTCCAATTTCTTCCTTTGACATTCTTTGGACCAAGTTCGTCTCGTTCGTCCCTTTTCGTCCTCCCATTTCATCCTTGGGCAATCTTTGGACCAAGTTCGTCTCGTTTGTCCCTCTTCGTCCTCCCATTTGATCCTTTGGCATTCTTTGTACCAAGTTCGTCTCGTTCGTCCTGCCATTTGAACCTTTGGCATTCTTTGGACCAAGTTCGTCTCGTTCGTCCCTGTTCGTCCTCCCATTTCATCCTTTGGCATTCTTTGTACCAAGTTCGTCATGTTCGTCCTCCCATTTGATCCTTTGGCATTCTTTGGACCAAGTTCGTCTCGTTCGTCCCTCTACGTCCTCCCATTTGATCCATTGGCATTCTTTGGACCAAGTTCGTCTCGTTCGTCCCTGTTCGTCCTCCCATTTGATCCTTGGGCATTCTTTGTACCAAGTTCGTCACGTTCGTCCTCCCATTTGATCCTTTGGCATTCTTTGGACCAAGTTCGTCTCCTTCGTCCCTCTTCGTCCTCCCATTTGATCGTTTGACATTCTTTTTGGACAAAGTTCGTCTCGTACGTCCCTTTCCGTCCTCCATTTGATCCTTTGGCATTCTTTCGACCAAGTTCGTCTCGTTCGTCCCTCTACGTCCTCCCATTTGATCCTTGGGCATTCTTTGTACCAAGTTCGTCACGTTCGTCCTCCCATTTGATCCTTTGGCATTGTTTGGACCAAGTTCGTCTCCTTCGTCCCTCTACGTCCTCCCATTTGATCCTTTGACATTCTTTGGACCAAGTTCGTCTCGTTCGTCCCTTTTCGTCCTCCAATTGATCCTTTGGCATTCTTTGGACCAAGTTCGTCTCGTTCGTCCCTCTACGTCCTCCCATTTGATCCATTGGCATTCTTTGGACCAAGTTCGTCTCGTTCGTCCCTGTTCGTCCTCCCATTTGATCCTTGGGCATTCTTTGCACCAAGTTCGTCACGTTCGTCCTCCCATTTGATCCTTTGGCATTCTTTGGACCAAGTTCGTCTCCTTCGTCCCTCTTCGTCCTCCCATTTGATTGTTTGACATTCTTTGGACAAAGTTCGTCTCGTTCGTCCCTTTTCGTCCTCCATTTGATCCTTTAGCATTCTTTCGACCAAGTTCGTCTCGTTCATCCCTCTACGTGCTCCCATTTGATCCTTGGGCATTCTTTGTACCAAGTTCGTCACGTTCGTCCTCCCATTTGATCCTTTGGCATTCTTTGGACCAAGTTCGTCTCGTTCGTCCCTCTAAGTCCTCCCATTTGATCCTTGCGCATTCTTTCGACCAAGTTAGTCTCGTTCTTCCCCCATTTGATCCTTTGGCATTCTTTGGACCAAGTTCGTCTCGTTCGTCCCTTTTCGTCCTCCCATTTCATCCTTGGGCAATCTTTGGACCAAGTTCGTCTTGTTCGTCCCTCTTCGTCCTCCCATTTGATCCTTTGGCATTCTTTGCAGCAAGTTGGTCTCGTTCGTCCTCCCATTTGATCCTTTGGCATTCTTTGGACCAAGTTCGTCTCCTTCGTCCCCCTTCGTCCTCGCATTTGATCCTTTGACATTCTTTGGACCAAGTTCGTCTCGTTCGTCCCTCTTCGTCCTCCATTTGATCCATTGGCATTCTTTGGACCCAGTTCGTCTCGTTCGTCCCTTTACGTCCTCCCATTTGATCCATTGGCATTCTTTGGACCATGTTCGTCTCGTTCGTCCCTGTTCGTCCTCCCATTTCATCCTTGGGCATTCTTTGTACCAAGTTCGTCACGTTCGTCCTCCCATTTGATCCTTTGGCGTTGTTTGGACCAAGTTCGTCTCCATCGTCCCTCTACGTCCTCCCATTTGATCCATTGGCATTCTTTGGACCAAATTCGTCTCGTTCGTCCCTGTTCGTCCTCCCATTTGATCCTTGGGCATTCTTTGTACCAAGTTCGTCACGTTCGTCCTCCCATTTGATCCTTTGGCATTGTTTGGACCAAGTTCGTCTCCTTCGTCCCTCTACGTCCTCCCATTTGATCCTTTGACATTCTTTGGACCAAGTTCGTCTCGTTCGTCGCTTTTCGTCCTCCATTTGATCCTTTGGCATTCTTTGGACCAAGTTCGTCTCGTTCGTCCCTCTACGTCCTCCCATTTGATCCATTGGCATTCTTTGGACCAAGTTCGTCTCGTTCGTCCCTGTTCGTCCTCCCATTTGATCCTTGGGCATTCTTTGTACCAAGTTAGTCACGTTCGTCCTCCCATTTGATCCTTTGGCATTCTTTGGTCCAAGTTCGTCTCCTTCGTTCATCTTCGTCCTCCAATTTTTTCCTTTGACATTCTTTGGACCAAGTTCGTCTCGTTCGTCCCTTTTCGTCCTCCCATTTCATCCTTGGGCATTCTTTGTACCAAGTTCGTCATGTTCGTCCTCCCATTTGATCCTTCAGCATTCTTTGGACCAAGTTTGTCTCCTTCGTCCCTCTTCGTCCTCCCATTTGATCATTTGACATTCTTTGGACAAAGTTCGTCTCGTTCGTCCCTTTTCGTCCTCCATTTGACCCTTTGGCATTCTTTCGACCAAGTTCGTCTCGTTCGTCCCTCTACGTGCTCCCATTTGATCCTTGGGCATTCTTTGTACCAAGTTCGTCTTGTTCGTCCTCCCATTTGATACTTTGGCATTCTATGGACCAAGTTCATTTCTTTCGTCCCTCTTCGTCCTCCCATTTGATCATTTGGGCATTCTTTGGACCAAGTTCGTCTCGTTCGTCCCTCTACGTCCTCCCATTTGATCCTTGGGCATTCTTTGTACCATGTTCGTCATGTTCGTCCTCCCATTTGATCCTTTGGCATTCTTTGGACCAAGTTCGTCTCCTTCGTCCCTCTTCGTCCTCCCATTTGATCGTTTAACATTCTTTGGACAAAGTTCGTCTCGTTCGTCCCTCTACGTGCTCACATTTGATCCTAAGGCATTCTTTGTACCAAGTTCGTCACGTTCGTCCTCCCATTTGATCCTTTGGCATTCTTTGGGCCAAGTTTGTCTCTTTCGTCCCTCTTCGTCCTCCCATTTGATCCTTTGGCATTCTTTGGACGAAGTTCGTCTCGTTCCTCCCTTTTCGTCCTCCCATTTGATCTGTGGGCATTCTTTGGACCAAGTTCGTCACGTTCGTCCTCCCATTTGATCCTTTGGCATTGTTTGGACCAAGTTCGTCTCCTTCGTCCCTCTACGTCCTCCCATTTGATCCATTGGCATTCTTTGGACCAAATTCGTCTCGTTCGTCCCTGTTCGTCCTTCCATTTGATCCTTGGGCATTCGTTGTACCAAGTTCGTCACGTTTGTCCTCCCATTTGATCCTTTGGCATTGTTTGGACCAAGTTCGTCTCCTTCGTCCCTCTACGTCCTCCCATTTGATTCTTTGACATTCTTTGGACCAAGTTCGTCTCGTTCGTCCCTTTTCGTCCTCCATTTGATCCTTTGGCATTCTTTCGACCAATTTCGTCTCGTTCGTCCCTCTACGTCCTCCCATTTGATGCATTGGCATTCTTTGGACCAAGTTCGTCTCGTTCGTCCCTGTTCGTCCTCCCATTTGATCCTTGGGCATTCGTTGTACCAAGTTCGTCACGTTTGTCCTCCCATTCGATCCTTTGGCATTGTTTGGACCAAGTTCGTCTCCTTCGTCCCTCTACGTCCTCCCATTTGATTCTTTGACATTCTTTGGACCAAGTTCGTCTCGTTCGTCCCTTTTCGTCCTCCATTTGATCCTTTGGCATTCTTTCGACCAATTTCGTCTCGTTCGTCCCTCTACGTCCTCCCATTTGATGCATTGGCATTCTTTGGACCAAGTTCGTCTCGTTCATCCCTGTTCGTCCTCCCATTTGATCCTTGGGCATTCTTTGTACCAAGTTCGTCACGTTCGTCCTCCCATTTGATCCTTTGGCATTCTTTGGACCAAGTTCGTCTCCTTCGTTCATCTTCGTCCTCCAATTTCTTCCTTTGACATTCTTTGGACCAAGTTCGTCTCGTTCGTCCCTTTTCGTCCTCCCATTTCATCCTTGGGCAATCTTTGGACCAAGTTCGTCTTGTTTGTCCCTCTTCGTCCTCCCATTTGATCCTTTGGCATTCTTTGTACCAAGTTCGTCTCGTTCGTCCTGCCATTTGAACCTTTGGCATTCTTTGGACCAAGTTCGTCTCGTTCGTCCCTGTTCGTCCTCCCATTTCATCCTTTGGCATTCTTTGTACCAAGTTCGTCATGTTCGTCCTCCCATTTGATCCTTTGGCATTCTTTGGACCAAGTTCATCTCCTTCGTCCCTCTTCGTCCTCCCATTTGATCGTTTGACATTCTTTTTGGACAAAGTTCGTCTCGTACGTCCCTTTCCGTCCTCCATTTGATCCTTTGGCATTCTTTCGACCAAGTTCGTCTCGTTCGTCCCTCTACGTCCTCCCATTTGATCCTTGGGCATTCTTTGTACCAAGTTCGTCACGTTCGTCCTCCCATTTGATCCTTTGGCATTGTTTGGACCAAGTTCGTCTCCTTCGTCCCTCTACGTCCTCCCATTTGATCCTTTGACATTCTTTGGACCAAGTTCGTCTCGTTCGTCCCTTTTCGTCCTCCAATTGATCCTTTGGCATTCTTTGGACCAAGTTCGTCTCGTTCGTCCCTCTACGTCCTCCCATTTGATCCATTGGCATTCTTTGGACCAAGTTCGTCTCGTTCGTCCCTGTTCGTCCTCCCATTTGATCCTTGGGCATTCTTTGCACCAAGTTCGTCACGTTCGTCCTCCCATTTGATCCTTTGGCATTCTTTGGACCAAGTTCGTCTCCTTCGTCCCTCTTCGTCCTCCCATTTGATCGTTTGACATTCTTTGGACAAAGTTCGTCTCGTTCGTCCCTTTTCGTCCTCCATTTGATCCTTTAGCATTCTTTCGACCAAGTTCGTCTCGTTCATCCCTCTACGTGCTCCCATTTGGTCCTTGGGCATTCTTTGTACCAAGTTTGTCACGTTCGTCCTCCCATTTGATCCTTTGGCATTCTTTGGACCAAGTTCGTCTCGTTCGTCCCTCTATGTCCTCCCATTTGATCCTTGCGCATTCTTTGGACCAAGTTAGTCTCGTTCTTCCCCCATTTGATCCTTTGGCATTCTTTGGACCAAGTTCGTCTCGTTCGTCCCTTTTCGTCCTCCCATTTCATCCTTGGGCAATCTTTGGACCAAGTTCGTTTTGTTCGTCCCTCTTCGTCCTCCCATTTGATCCTTTTGCATTCTTTGTAGCAAGTTGGTCTCGTTTGTCCTCCCATTTGATTCTTTGGCATTCTTTGGACCAAGTTCGTCTCCTTCGTCCCCCTTCGTCCTCGCATTTGATCCTTTGACATTCTTTGGACCAAGTTCGTCTCGTTCGTCCCTCTTCGTCCTCCATTTGATCCATTGGCATTCTTTGGACCATGTTCGTCTCGTTCGTCCCTTTACGTCCTCCCATTTGATCCATTGGCATTCTTTGGACCATGTTCGTCTCGTTCGTCCCTGTTCGTCCTCCCATTTGATCCTTGGGCATTCTTTGTACCAAGTTCGTCACGTTCGTCCTCCCATTTGATCCTTTGGCATTGTTTGGACCAAGTTCGTCTCCTTCGTCCCTCTACGTCCTCCCATTTGGTCCATTGGCATTCTTTGGACCAAATTCGTCTCGTTCGTCCCTGTTCGTCCTCCCATTTGATCCTTGGGCATTCTTTGTACCAAGTTCGTCACGTTCGTCCTCCCATTTGATCCTTTGGCATTGTTTGGACCAAGTTCGTCTCCTTCGTCCCTCTACGTCCTCCCATTTGATCCTTTGACATTCTTTGGACCAAGTTCGTCTCGTTCGTCCCTTTTCGTCCTCCAATTGATCCTTTGGCATTCTTTGGACCAAGTTCGTCTCGTTCGTCCCTCTACGTCCTCCCATTTGATCCATTGGCATTCTTTGGACCAAGTTCGTCTCGTTCGTCCCTGTTCGTCCTCCCATTTGATCCTTGGGCATTCTTTGCACCAAGTTCGTCACGTTCGTCCTCCCATTTGATCCTTTGGCATTCTTTGGACCAAGTTCGTCTCCTTCGTCTCTCTTCGTCCTCCCATTTGATCGTTTGACATTCTTTGGACAAAGTTCGTCTCGTTCGTCCCTTTTCGTCCTCCATTTGATCCTTTAGCATTCTTTCGACCAAGTTCGTCTCGTTCATCCCTCTACGTGCTCCCATTTGATCCTTGGGCATTCTTTGTACCAAGTTTGTCACGTTCGTCCTCCCATTTGATCCTTTGGCATTCTTTGGACCAAGTTCGTCTCGTTCGTCCCTCTACGTCCTCCCATTTGATCCTTGCGCATTCTTTGGACCAAGTTAGTCTCGTTCTTCCCCCATTTGATCCTTTGGCATTCTTTGGACCAAGTTCGTCTCGTTCGTCCCTTTTCGTCCTCCCATTTCATCCTTGGGCAATCTTTGGACCAAGTTCGTTTTGTTCGTCCCTCTTCGTCCTCCCATTTGATCCTTTTGCATTCTTTGTAGCAAGTTGGTCTCGTTTGTCCTCCCATTTGATTCTTTGGCATTCTTTGGACCAAGTTCGTCTCCTTCGTCCCCCTTCGTCCTCGCATTTGATCCTTTGACATTCTTTGGACCAAGTTCGTCTCGTTCGTCCCTCTTCGTCCTCCATTTGATCCATTGGCATTCTTTGGACCATGTTCGTCTCGTTCGTCCCTTTACGTCCTCCCATTTGATCCATTGGCATTCTTTGGACCATGTTCGTCTCGTTCGTCCCTGTTCGTCCTCCCATTTGATCCTTGGGCATTCTTTGTACCAAGTTCGTCACGTTCGTCCTCCCATTTGATCCTTTGGCATTGTTTGGACCAAGTTCGTCTCCTTCGTCCCTCTACGTCCTCCCATTTGGTCCATTGGCATTCTTTGGACCAAATTCGTCTCGTTCGTCCCTGTTCGTCCTCCCATTTGATCCTTGGGCATTCTTTGTACCAAGTTCGTCACGTTCGTCCTCCCATTTGATCCTTTAGCATTGTTTGGACCAAGTTCGTCTCCTTCGTCCCTCTACGTCCTCCCATTTGATCCTTTGACATTCTTTGGACCAAGTTCGTCTCGTTCGTCGCTTTTCGTCCTCCATTTGATACTTTGGCATTCTTTGGACCAAGTTCGTCTCGTTCGTCCCTCTACGTCCTCCCATTTGATCCATTGACATTCTTTGGACCAAGTTCGTCTCGTTCGTCCCTGTTCGTCCTCCCATTTGATCCTTGGGCATTCTTTGTACCAAGTTCGTCACGTTCGTCCTCCCATTTGATCCTTTGGCATTCTTTGGTCCAAGTTCGTCTCCTTCGTTCATCTTCGTCCTCCATTTTTTTCCTTTGACATTCTTTGGACCAAGTTCGTCTCGTTCGTCCCTTTTCGTCGTCCCATTTCATCCTTGGGCATTCTTTGTACCAAGTTCGTCATGTTCGTCCTCCCATTTGATCCTTCAGCATTCTTTGGACCAAGTTTGTCTCCTTCGTCCCTCTTCGTCCTCCCATTTGATCATTTGACATTCTTTGGACAAAGTTCGTCTCGTTCGTCCCTTTTCGTCCTCCATTTGACCCTTTGGCATTCTTTCGACCAAGTTCGTCTCGTTCGTCCCTCTACGTGCTCCCATTTGATCCTTGGGCATTCTTTGTACCAAGTTCGTCTTGTTCGTCCTCCCATTTGATACTTTAGCATTCTATGGACCAAGTTCATTTCTTTCGTCCCTCTTCGTCCTCCCATTTGATCATTTGGGCATTCTTTGGACCAAGTTCGTCTCGTTCGTCCCTCTACGTCCTCCCATTTGATCCTTGGGCATTCTTTGTACCATGTTCGTCATGTTCGTCCTCCCATTTGATCCTTTGGCATTCTTTGGACCAAGTTCGTCTCCTTCGTCCCTCTTCGTCCTCCCATTTGATCGTTTAACATTCTTTGGACAAAGTTCGTCTCGTTCGTCCCTCTACGTGCTCACATTTGATCCTTGGGCATTCTTTGTACCAAGTTCGTCACGTTCGTCCTCCCATTTGATCCTTTGGCATTCTTTGGGCCAAGTTTGTCTCTTTCGTCCCTCTTCGTCCTCCCATTTGATCCTTTGGCATTCTTTGGACGAAGTTCATCTCGTTCCTCCCTTTTCGTCCTCCCATTTGATCTTTGGGCATTCTTTGGACCAAGTTCGTCACGTTCGTCCTCCCATTTGATCCTTTGGCATTGTTTGGACCAAGTTCGTCTCCTTCGTCCCTCTACGTCCTCCCATTTAATCCATTGGCGTTCTTTGGACCAAATTCATCTCGTTCGTCCCTGTTCGTCCTTCCATTTGATCCTTGGGCATTCGTTGTACCATGTTCGTCACGTTTGTCCTCCCATTTGATCCTTTGGCATTGTTTGGACCAAGTTCGTCTCCTTCGTCCCTCTACGTCCTCCCATTTGATTCTTTGACATTCTTTGGACCAAGTTCGTCTCGTTCGTCCCTTTTCGTCGTCCATTTGATCCTTTGGCATTCTTTCGACCAATTTCGTCTCGTTCGTCCCTCTACGTCCTCCCATTTGATGCATTGGCATTCTTTGGACCAAGTTCGTCTCGTTCGTCCCTGTTCGTCCTCCCATTTGATCCTTGGGCATTCTTTGTACCAAGTTCGTCACGTTCGTCCTCCCATTTGATCCTTGGGCATTGTTTGGACCACGTTCGTCTCCTTCGTCCCTCTACGTCCTCCCATTTGATCCTTTGACATTCTTTGGACCAAGTTCGTCTCGTTCGTCCCTTTTCGTCCTCCAATTGATCCTTTGGCATTCTTTGGACCATGTTCGTCTCGTTCGTCCCTCTACGTCCTCCCATTTGATCCATTGGCATTCTTTGGACCAAGTTCGTCTCGTTCGTCCCTGTTCGTCCTCCCATTTGATCCTTGGGCATTCTTTGCACCAAGTTCGTCACGTTCGTCCTCCCATTTGATCCTTTGGCATTCTTTGGACCAAGTTCGTCTCCTTCGTCCCTCGTCGTCCTCCCATTTGATCGTTTGACATTCTTTGGACAAAGTTCGTCTCGTTCGTCCCTTTTCGTCCTCCATTTGATCCTTTGGCATTCTTTCGACCAAGTTCGTCTCGTTCATCCCTCTACGTGCTCCCATTTGATCCTTGGGCATTCTTTGTACCAAGTTCGTCACGTTCGTCCTCCCATTTGATCCTTTGGCATTCTTTGGACCAAGTTCGTCTCGTTCGTCCCTGTTCGTCCTCCCATTTGATCCTTTGGGCATTCTTTGGACCACGTTCGTCTCGTTCGTCCCTCTACGTCCTCCCATTTGATCCTTGGGCATTCTTTGTACCATGTTCGTCATGTTCGTCCTCCCATTTGATCCTTCGGCATTCTTTGGACCAAGTTTGTCTCCTTCGTCCCTCTTCGTCCTCCCATTTGATCATTTGACATTCTTTGGACAAAGTTCGTCTCTTTCGTCCCTCTGCGTCCTCCCATTTGATCCTTTGGGCATTCTCTAGACCAAGTTCGTCTCGTTCGTCCCTCTACGTCCTCCTATTTGATCCTTGGGCATTCTTTGTACCAAGTTCGTCATGTTCGTCCTCCCATTTGATCCTTTGGCATTCTTTGGACCAAGTTCGTCTCCTTCGCCCCACTTCGTCCTCCCACTTGATCGTTTAACATTCTTTGGACAAAGTTCGTCTCGTTCGTTCCTTTTCGTCCTCAATTTGATCCTTTGGCATTCTTTGGACCAAGTTCGTCTCGTTCGTCCCTCTACGTGCTCCCATTTGATCCTTGGGCATTCATTGTACCAAGTTCGTCACGTTCGTCCTCCCATTTGATCCTTTGGCATTCTTTGGGCCAAGTTCGTCTCTTTCGTCCCTATTCGTCCTCCCATTTAATTTTTTGGCATTCTTTGGACGAAGTTCGTCTCGTTCCTCCCTTTTCGTCCTCCCATTTGATCTTTGGGCATTCTTTGGACCAAGTTCGTCACGTTCGTCCTCCCATTTGATCCTTGGGCATTCTTTGTACCATGTTCGTCATATTCGTCCTCCCATTTGATCCTTTGGCATTCTTTGGACCAAGTTTGTCTCCTTCGTCCCTCTTCATCCTCCCATTTGATCATTTGACATTCTTTGGACAAAGTTCGTCTCGTTCGTCCCTTTTCGTCCTCCATTTGATCCTTTGGCATTCTTTCGACCAAGTTCGTCTCGTTCGTCCCTCTACGTGCTCCCATTTGATCCTTGGGCATTCTTTGTACCAAGTTCGTCATGTTTGTCCTCCCATTTGATCCTTTGGCATTCTTTGGACCAAGTTCATTTCTTTCGTCCCTCTTCGTCCTCCCATTTGATCCTTTAGGCATTCTCTGGACCAAGTTCGTCTCGTTCGTCCCTCTACGTCCTTCCATTTGAGCATTGGGCATTCTTTGTACCAAGTTCGTCATGTTCGTCCTCCCATTTGATCCTTTGGCATTCTTTGGACCAAGTTCGTCTCCTTCGTCCCTCTTCGTCCTCCCATTTGATCGTTTAACATTCTTTGGACAAAGTTCGTCTCGTTCGTTCCTTTTCGTCCTCAATTTGATCCTTTGGCATTCTTTGGAGCAAGTTCGTCTCGTTCGTCCCTCTACGTGCTCCCATTTGATCCTTGGGCATTCATTGTACCAAGTTCGTCACGTTCGTCCTCCCATTTCATCCTTTGGCATTCTTTGGGCCAAGTTCGTCTCTTTCGTCCCTCTTCGTCCTCCCATTTGATCCTTTGGCATTCTTTGGACGAAGTTCGTCTCATTCCTCCCTTTTCGTCCTCCCATTTGATCTTTGGGCATTCTTTGGACCAAGTTCGTCACGTTCGTCCTCCCATTTGATCCTTGGGCATTCTTTGTACCATGTTCGTCATGTTCGTCCTCCCATTTGATCCTTCGGCATTCTTTGGACCAAGTTTGTCTCCTTCGTCCCTCTTTGTCCTCCCATTTGATCATTTGACATTCTTTGGACAAAGTTCGTCTTGTTCGTCCCTTTTCGTCCTCCATTTGATCCTTTGGCATTCTTTCGACCAAGTTCGTCTCGTTCGTCCCTCTACGTGCTGCCATTTGATCCTTGGGCATTCTTTGTACCAAGTTCGTCATGTTCGTCCTCCCATTTGATCCTTTGGCATTCTTTGGACCAAGTTCGTCTCCTTCGTCCCTCTACGTCCTCCCATTTGATCCATTGGCATTCATTGGACCAAATTCGTCTCGTTCGTCCCTGTTCGTCCTCCCATTCGATCCTTGGGCATTCTTTGTACCAAGTTCGTCACATTCGTCCTCCCATTTGATCCTTTGACATTCTTTGGACCAAGTTCGTCTCGTTCATCCCTCTACGTCCTCCCATTTGATCCATTGGCATTCTTTAGACCAAGTTCGTCTCGTTCGTCCCTGTTCGTCCTCCCATTTGATCCATGGGCATTCTTTGTACCAAGTTCGTCACGTTCGTCCTCCCATTTGATCCTTTGGCATTCTTTGGTCCAAGTTCGTCTCCTTCGTTCATCTTCGTCCTCCAATTTTTTCCTTTGACATTCTTTGGACCAGGTTCGTCTCGTTCGTCCCTTTTCGTCCTCCCATTTCATCCTTGGGCAATCTTTGGACCAAGTTCGTCTCGTTCGTCCCTCTACGTGCTCCCATTTGATCCTTGGGCATTCTTTGTACCAAGTTCGTCATGTTCGTCCTCCCATTTGATCCTTTGGCATTCTTTGGACCAAGTTCATTTCTTTCGTCCCTCTTCGTCCTCCCATTTGATCCTTTGGGCATTCTCTAGACCATGTTCGTCTCGTTCGTCCCTCTACGTCCTCCCATTTGATCCTTGGGCATTCTTTGTACCAAGTTCGTCATGTTCGTCCTCCCATTTGATCCTTTGGCATTCTTTGGACCAAGTTCGTCTCCTTCGCCCCTCTTCGTCGTCCCACTTGATCGTTTAACATTCTTTGGACAAAGTTCGTCTCGTTCGTTCCTTTTCGTCCTCAATTTGATCCTTTGGCATTCTTTGGACCAAGTTCGTCTCGTTCGTCCCTCTACGTGCTCCCATTTGATCCTTGGGCATTCTTTGTACCAAGTTCGTCACGTTCGTCCTCCCATTTGATCCTTTGGCATTCTTTGGGCCAAGTTCGTCTCTTTCGTCCCTCTTCGTCCTCCCATTTAATTTTTTGGCATTCTTTGGACGAAGTTCATCTCGTTCCTCCCTTTTCGTCCTCCCATTTGATCTTTGGGCATTCTTTGGACCAAGTTCGTCACGTTCGTCCTCCCATTTGATCCTTGGGCATTCTTTGTACCATGTTCGTCATATTCGTCCTCCCATTTGATCCTTCAGCATTCTTTGGACCAAGTTTGTCTCCTTCGTCCGTCTTCATCCTCCCATTTGATCATTTGACATTCTTTGGACAATCTTCGTCTCGTTCGTCCCTTTTCGTCCTCCATTTGATCCTTTGGCATTCTTTCGACCAAGTTCGTCTCGTTCGTCCCTCTACATGCTCCCATTTGATCCTTGGGCATTCTTTGTACCAAGTTCGTCACGTTCGTCCTCCCATTTGATCCTTTGGCATTCTTTGGGCCAAGTTTGTCTCTTTCGTCCCTCTTCGTCCTCCCATTTGATCCTTTGGCATTCTTTGGACGAAGTTCGTCTCATTCCTCCCTTTTCGTCCTCCCATTTGATATTTGGGCATTCTTTGGACCAAGTTCGTCACGTTCGTCCTCCCATTTGATCCTTGGGCACTCTTTGTACCTTGTTCGTCATGTTCGTCCTCCCATTTGATCCTTCGGCATTCTTTGGACCAAGTTTGTCTCCTTCGTCCCTCTTCGTCCTCCCATTTGATCATTTGACATTCTTTGGACAAAGTTCGTCTCGTTCGTCCCTTTTCGTCCTCCATTTGATCCTTTGGCATTCTTTCGACCAAGTTCGTCTCGTTCGTCCCTCTACGTGCTCCCATTTGATCCTTGGGCATTCTTTGGACCAAGTTCGTCTCGTTCGTCCCACTACCTCCTCCCATTTCATCTTTGGGCATTCTTTGGACCAAGTTCGTCTCGTTCGTCCCTGTTCGTTCTCCATTTGATCCTTTGGGCATTCTTTGGACCAAGTTCGTCCCTCTACGTCCTCCCATTTGATCCTTGGGCATTCTTTGGACCAAGTTCGTCTCCTTCGTCCCTCTTCGTCCGCCCATTTGATCCTTTGGTATTCTTTGGACCAAGTTCATCTCGTTCGTCCCTTTTCGTCCTCCCATTTCATGCTTGGGCATTCTTTGGACCAAGTTCGTCTCGTTCGTCCCTCTACATCTTCCCATTTGATCCTTTGGGCATTCTTCGGACTAAGTTCGTCTCGTTCGTCCTTGTTCACCCTCGCATTTGATCCTTTGGGCATTGTTTGGACCAAGTTCGTCTCGTTCGTCCCTCTACGTCCTCCCATTTGATCCTTGGGCATTCTTTGTACGAAGTTCGTCATGTTCGTCCTCCCATTTGATCCTTTGGCATTCTTTGGACCAAGTTCGTCTCCTTCGTCCCTCTTTGTCCTCCCATTCGATCGTTTGACATTCTTTGGACAAAGTTCGTCTCGTTCGTCCCTTTTCGTCCTCCACTTGATCCTCTGGCATTCTTTGGACCATGTTCGTCTCGTTCGTCCCTCTACGTGCTCCCATTTGATCCTTGGGCATTCTTTGTACCAAGTTCGTCATGTTCGTCCTCCCATTTGATCCTTTGGCATTCTTTGGACCAAGTTCGTCTCCTTCGTCCCTCTGTGTCCTCCCATTTGATCCATTGGCATTCTTTGGACCAAATTCGTCTCGTTCGTCCCTGTTCGTCCTCCCATTCGATCCTTGGGCATTCTTTGTACCAAGTTCGTCACGTTCGTCCTCCCATTTGATCCTTTGGCATTGTTTGGACCAAGTTCGTCTCCTTCGTCCCTCTACGTCCTCCCATTTGATCCTTTGACATTCTTTGGACCAAGTTCGTCTCGTTCATCCCTCTACGTCCTCCCATTTGATCCATTGGCATTCTTTAGACCAAGTTCGTCTCGTTCGTCCCTGTTCGTCCTCCCATTTGATCCTTGGGCATTCTTTGTACTAAGTTCGTCACGTTCGTCCTCCCATTTGATCCTTTGGCATTCTTTGGTCCAAGTTCGTCTCCTTCGTTCATCTTCGTCCTCCAATTTTTTCCTTTGACATTCTTTGGACCAAGTTCGTCTCGTTCGTCCCTTTTCGTCCTCCCATTTCATCCTTGGGCAATCTTTGGACCAAGTTCGTCTCGTTCGTCCCTCTTCGTCCTCCCAATTGATCCTTTGGCATTATTTGTACCAAGTTCGTCTCGTTCGTCCTCCCATTTGAACCTTTGGCATTCTTTGGACCAAGTTCGTCTTGTTCGTCCCTGTTCGTCCTCCCATTTGATCCTTTGGGCATTCTTTGGACCACGTTCGTCTCGTTCGTCCCTCTACGTCCTCCCATTTGATCCTTGGGCATTCTTTGTACCAAGTTCGTCATGTTCGTCCTCCCATTTGATCCTTCAGCATTTTTTGGACCAAGTTTGTCTCCTTCGTCCCTCTTCGTCCTCCCATTTGATCATTTGACATTCTTTGGACAAAGTTCGTCTCGTTCGTCCCTTTTCGTCCTCCATTTGATCCTTTGGCATTCTTTCGACCAAGTTCGTCTCGTTCGTCCCTCTACGTGCTCCCATTTGATCCATGGGCATTCTTTGTACCAAGTTCGTCATGTTCGTCCTCCCATTTGATACTTTGGCATTCTTTGGACCAAGTTCATTTCTTTCGTCCCTCTTCGTCCTCCCATTTGATCATTTGGGCATTCTTTGGACCAACTTCGTCTCGTTCGTCCCTCTACGTCCTCCTATTTGATCCTTGGGCATTCTTTGTACCAAGTTCGTCATGTTCGCCCTCCCATTTGATCCATTGGCATTCTTTGGACCAAGTTCGTCTCCTTCGTCCCTCTTCGTCCTCCCATTTGATCGTTTAACATTCTTTGGACAAAGTTCGTCTCGTTCGTCCCTCTACGTGCTCCCATTTGATCCTTGGGCATTCTTTGTACCAAGTTCGTCACGTTCGTCCTCCCATTTGATCCTTTGGGCCAAGTTCGTCTCTTTCGTCCCTCTTCGTCCTCCCATTTGATCCTTTGGCATTCTTTGGACGAAGTTCGTCTCGTTCCTCCCTTTTCGTCCTCCCATTTGATCTTTGGGCATTCTTTGGACCAAGTTCGTCACGTTCGTCCTCCCATTTGATCCTTTGGCATTGTTTGGACCAAGTTCGTCTCCTTCGTCCCTCTACGTCCTCCCATTTGATCCATTGGCATTCTTTGGACCAAATTCATCTCGTTCGTCCCTGTTCGTCCTCCCATTTGATCCTTGGACATTCTTTGTACCAAGTTCGTCACGTTTGTCCTCCCATTTGATCCTTTGGCATTGTTTGGACCAAGTTCGTCTCCTTCGTCCCTCTACCTCCTCCCATTTGATTCTTTGACATTCTTTGGACCAAGTTCGTCTCGTTCGTCCCTTTTCGTCCTCCATTTGATCCTTTGGCATTCTTTCGACCAAGTTCGTCTCGTTCGTCCCTCTACGTCCTCCCATTTGATGCATTGGCATTCTTTGGACCAAGTTCGTCTCGTTCGTCCCTGTTCGTCCTCCCATTTGATATTTGGGCATTCTTTGTACCAAGTTCGTCACGTTCGTCCTCCCATTTGATCCTTTGGCATTCTTTGGACCAAGTTCGTCTCCTTCGTTCATCTTCGTCCTCTAATTTGTTCCTTTGACATTCTTTGGACCAAGTTCGTCTCGTTCGTCCCTGTTCGTCCTCCCATTTCATCCTTTGGAATTCTTTGTACCAAGTTCGTCATGTTCGTCCTCCCATTTGATCCTTTGGCATTCTTTGGACCAAGTTCGTCTCCTTTGTCCCTCTTCGTCCTCCCATTTGATCGTTTGACATTCTTTTTGGACAAAGTTCGTCTCGTTCGTCCCTTTCCGTCCTCCATTTGATCCTTTGGCATTCTTTCGACCAAGTTCGTCTCGTTCGTCCCTCTACGTGCTCCCATTTGATCCTTGGGCATTCTTTGTACCAAGTTCGTCACGTTCGTCCTCCCATTTGATCCTTTGGCATTGTTTGGACCAAGTTCGTCTCCTTCGTCCCTCTACGTCCTCCCATTTGATCCTTTGACATTCTTTGGACCAAGTTTGTCTCGTTCGTCCCTTTTCGTCCTCCATTTGATCCTTTGGCATTCTTTCGACCAAGTTCGTCTCGTTCGTCCCTCTACGTCCTCCCATTTGATCCATTGGCATTCTTTGGACCAAGTTCGTCTCGTTCGTCCCTATTCGTCCTCCCATTTGATCCTTGGGCATTCTTTGCACCAAGTTCGTCACGTTCGTCCTCCTGTTTGATCCTTTGGCATTCTTTGGACCAAGTTCGTCTCCTTCGTTCATCTTCGTCCTCCAATTTGTTCCTTTGACATTCTTTGGACCAAGTTCGTCTCGTTCGTCCCTTTTCGTCCTCCCATTTCATCATTGGGCAATCTTTGGACCAAGTTCGTCTCGTTTGTCCCTCTTCGTCCTCCCATTTGATCCTTTGGCATTCTTTGTACCAAGTTCGTCTCGTTCGTCCTCCCATTTGAACCTTTGGCACTCTTTGGACCAAGTTCGTCTCGTTCGTCCCTGTTCGTCCTCCCATTTGATCCTTTGGGCATTCTTTGGACCACGTTCGTCTCGTTCGTCCCTCTACGTCCTCCCATTTGATCCTTGGGCATTCTTTGTACCATGTTTGTCATGTTCGTCCTCCCATTTGATCCTTCGGCATTCTTTGGACCAAGTTTGTCTCCTTCGTCCCTCTTCGTCCTCCCATTTGATCATTTGACATTCTTTGGACAAAGTTCGTCTCGTTCGTCCCTTTTCGTCCACCATTTGATCCTTTGGCATTCTTTCGATCAAGTTCGTCTCGTTCGTCCCTCTACGTGCTCCCATTTGATCCTTGGGCATTCTTTGTACCAAGTTCGTCATGTTCGTCCTCCCATTTGATCCTTTGGCATTCTTTGGACCAAGTTCATTTCTTTCGTCCCTCTTCGTCCTCCCATTTGATCCTTTGCATTCTTTGGACCACGTTCGTCTCGTTCCTCCCTCTACGTCCTCCCATTTGATCCTTGGGAATTCTTTGTACCAAGTTCGTCACGTTCGTCGTCCCATTTGATCCTTTGGGCATTTTTTGGACAAAGTTTGTCTCGTTCGTCCCCCATTTGATCCTTTGGCATTCTTTGGACAAAGTTCATCTCGTTCGTCCCTCTACGTCCTCCCATTTGATCCTTGGGCATTCTTTGTACCAAGTTTGTCATGTTCGTCCTCCCATTTGATCCTTTGGCATTCTTTGGACCAAATTCGTCTCCTTCGTCCCTCTTCGTCCTCCCATTTGATCGTTTAACATTCTTTGGACAAAGTTCGTCTCGTTCGTTCCTTTTCGTCCTCAATTTGATCCTTTGGCATTCTTTGGACCAAGTTCGTCTCGTTCGTCCCTCTACGTGCTCCCATTTGATCCTTGGGCATTCTTCGTACCAAGTTCGTCACGTTCGTCCTCCCATTTGATCCTTTGGCATTCTTTGGGCCAAGTTCGTCTCTTTCGTCCCTCTTCGTCCTCCCATTTGATCCTTTGGCATTCTTTGGACGAAGTTCGTCTCGTTCCTCCCTTTTCGTCCTCCCATTTGATCTTTGGGCATTCTTTGGACCATGTTCGTCACGTTCGTCCTCCCATTTGATCCTTTGGCATTGTTTGGACCAAGTTCGTCTCCTTCGTCCCTCTACGTCCTCCCATTTGATCCATTGGCATTCTTTGGACCAAATTCGTCTCGTTCGTCCCTGTTCGTCCTCCCATTTGATCATTGGGCATTCTTTGTACCAAGTTCGTCACGTTCGTCGTCCCATTTGATCCTTTGGCATTGTTTGGACCAAGTTCGTCTCCTTCGTCCCTCTACGTCCTCCCATTTGATTCTTTGACATTCTTTGGACCAAGTTCGTCTTGTTCGTCCCTTTTCGTCCTCCATTTGATCCTTTGGCATTCTTTCGACCAAGTTCGTCTCGTTCGTCCCTCTACGTCCTCCCATTTGATCCATTGGCATTCTTTGGACCAAGTTCGTCTCGTTCGTCCCTGTTCGTCCTCCCATTTGATCCTTGGGCATTCTTTGTACCAAGTTCGTCACGTTCGTCCTCCCATTTGATCCTTTGGCATTCTTTGTACCAAGTTCGTCTCCTTCGTTCATCTTCGTCCTCCAATTTGTTCCTTTGACATTCTTTGGACCAAGTTCGTCTCGTTCGTCCCTTTTCGTCCTTCCATTTCATCCTTGGGCAATCTTTGGACCAAGTTCGTCTCGTTCGTCCCTCTTCGTCCTCCCATTTGATCCTTTGGCATTCTTTGTACCAAGTTCGTCTCGTTCGTCTTCCCATTTGAACCTTTGGCATTCTTTGGACCAAGTTCGTCTCGTTCGTCCCTGTTCGTCCTCCCTTTTGATCCTTTGGGCATTCTTTGGACCACGTTCGTCTCGTTCGTCCCTCTACGTCCTCCCATTTGATCCTTGGGCATTCTTTGTACCATGTTCGTCATGTTCGTCCTCCCATTTGATCCTTCGGCATTCTTTGGACCAAGTTTGTCTCCTTCGTCCCTCTTCGTTCTCCCATTTGATCATTTGACATGCTTTGGACAAAGTTCATCTCGTTCGTCCCTTTTCGTCCACCATTTGATCCTTTGGCATTCTTTCGATCAAGTTCGTCTCGTTCGTCCCTCTACGTGCTCCCATTTGATCCTTGGGCATTCTTTGTACCAAGTTCGTCATGTTCGTCCTCCCATTTGATCCTTTGGCATTCTTTGGACCAAGTTCATTTCTTTCGTCCCTCTTCGTCCTCCCATTTGATCCTTTGGGCATTCTCTGGACCAAGTTCGTCTCGTTCGTCCCTCTACGTCCTGCCATTTGATCCTTGGGCATTCTTTGTACCAAGTTTGTCATGTTCGTCCTCCCATTTGATCCTTTGGCATTCTTTGGACCAAATTCGTCTCCTTCGTCCATCTTCGTCCTCCCATTTGATCGTTTAACATTCTTTGGACAAAGTTCGTCTCGTTCGTTCCTTTTCGTCCTCAATTTGATCCTTTGGCATTCTTTGGACCAAGTTCGTCTCGTTCGTCCCTCTACGTGCTCCCATTTGATCCTTGGGCATTCTTCGTACCAAGTTCGTCACGTTCGTCCTCCCATTTGATCCTTTGGCATTCTTTGGGCCAAGTTCGTCTCTTTCGTCCCTCTTCGTCCTCCCATTTGATCCTTTGGCATTCTTTGGACGAAGTTCGTCTCGTTCCTCCCTTTTCGTCCTCCCATTTGATCTTTGGGCATTCTTTGGACCAAGTTCGTCACGTTCGTCCTCCCATTTGATCCTTTGGCATTGTTTGGACCAAGTTCGTCTCCTTCGTCCCGCTACGTCCTCCCATTTGATCCATTGGCATTATTTGGACCAAATTCGTCTCGTTCGTCCCTGTTCGTCCTCCCATTTGATCATTGGGCATTCTTTGTACCAAGTTCGTCACGTTCGTCGTCCCATTTGATCCTTTGGCATTGTTTGGACCAAGTTCGTCTCCTTCGTCCCTCTACGTCCTCCCATTTGATTCTTTGACATTCTTTCGACCAAGTTCGTCTCGTTCGTCCCTCTACGTCCTCCCATTTGATCCATTGGCATTCTTTGGACCAAGTTCGTCTCGTTCGTCCCTGTTCGTCCTCCCATTTGATCCTTGGGCATTCTTTGTACCAAGTTCGTCACGTTCGTCCTCCCATTTGATCCTTTGGCATTCTTTGTACCAAGTTCGTCTCCTTCGTTCATCTTCGTCCTCCAATTTGTTCCTTTGACATTCTTTGGACCAAGTTCGTCTCGTTCGTCCCTTTTCGTCCTTCCATTTCATCCTTGGGCAATCTTTGGACCAAGTTCGTCTCGTTCGTCCCTCTTCGTCCTCCCATTTGATCCTTTGGCATTCTTTGTACCAAGTTCGTCTCGTTCGTCTTCCCATTTGAACCTTTGGCATTCTTTGGACCAAGTTCGTCTCGTTCGTCCCTGTTCGTCCTCCCATTTGATCCTTTGCATTCTTTGGACCACGTTCGTCTCGTTCCTCCCTCTACGTCCTCCCATTTGATCCTTGGGAATTCTTTGTACCAAGTTCGTCACGTTCGTCGTCCCATTTGATCCTTTGGGCATTTTTTGGACAAAGTTTGTCTCGTTCGTCCCCCATTTGATCCTTTGGCATTCTTTGGACAAAGTTCATCTCGTTCGTCCCTCTTCGTCCTCCCATTTGATCCTTTGGCATTCTTTGTACCAAGTTCGTCATGTTCGTCCTCCCATTTGATCCTTTGGCATTCTTTGGACCAAGTTCGTCTCCTTCGTCCCTCTTCGTCCTCCCATTTGATCGTTTGACATTCTTTGGACAAAGTTCGTCTCGTTCGTCCCTTTTCGTCCTCCATTTGATCCTTTGGCATTCTTTCGACCAAGTTTGTCTCGTTCGTCCCTCTACGTGCTCCCATTTGATCCTTGGGCATTCTTTGTACCAAGTTCGTCACGTTCGTCCTCCCATTTGATCCTTTGGCATTCTTTGGACCATGTTCGTCTAGTTCGTCCCTCTACGTCCTCCCATTTGATCCTTGCGCATTCTTTCGACCAAGTTAGTCCCGTTTGTCCCCCATTTGATCCTTTGGCATTCTTTGGACCAAGTTCGTCCCTTTTCGTCCTCCCATTTCATCCTTGGGCAATCTTTGGACCAAGTTCGTCTTGTTCGTCCCTCTTCGTCCTCCCATTTGATCCTTTGGCATTCTTTGTAGCAAGTTGGTCTCGTTCGTCCTCCCATTTGATCCTTTGGCATTCTTTGGGCCAAGTTCGTCTCTTTCGTCCCTCTTCGTCCTCCCATTTGATCCTTTGGCATTCTTTGGACGAAGTTCGTCTCGTTCCTCCCTTTTCGTCCTCCCATTTGATCTTTGGGCATTCTTTGGACCAAGTTCGTCACGTTCGTCCTCCCATTTGATCCTTTGGCATTGTTTGGACCAAGTTCGTCTCCTTCGTCCCTCTACGTCCTCCCATTTGATCCATTGGCAATCTTTGGACCAAATTCGTCTCGTTCGTCCCTGTTCGTCCTCCCATTTGATCATTGGGCATTCTTTGTACCAAGTTCGTCACGTTCGTCGTCCCATTTGATCCTTTGGCATTGTTTGGACCAAGTTCGTCTCCTTCGTCCCTCTACGTCCTCCCATTTGATTCTTTGACATTCTTTCGACCAAGTTCGTCTCGTTCGTCCCTCTACGTCCTCCCATTTGAGCCATTGGTATTCTTTGGACCAAGTTCGTCTCGTTCGTCCCTGTTCGTCCTCCCATTTGATCCTTGGGCATTTTTTGTACCAAGTTCGTCACGTTCGTCCTCCCATTTGATCCTTTGGCATTCTTTGTACCAAGTTCGTCTCCTTCGTTCATCTTCGTCCTCCAATTTGTTCCTTTGACATTCTTTGGACCAAGTTCGTCTCGTTCGTCCCTCTTCGTCCTCCCATTTGATCCTTTGGCATTCTTTGTACCAAGTTCGTCTCGTTCGTCTTCCCATTTGAACCTTTGGCATTCTTTGGACCAAGTTCGTCTCGTTCGTCCCTGTTCGTCCTCCCATTTGATCCTTTGCATTCTTTGGACCACGTTCGTCTCGTTCCTCCCTCTACGTCCTCCCATTTGATCCTTGGGAATTCTTTGTACCAAGTTCGTCACGTTCGTCGTCCCATTTGATCCTTTGGGCATTTTTTGGACAAAGTTTGTCTCGTTCGTCCCCCATTTGATCCTTTGGCATTCTTTGGACAAAGTTCATTCTCGTTCGTCCCTCTTCGTCCTCCCATTTGATCCTTTGGGCATTCTTTGTACCAAGTTCGTCATGTTCGTCCTCCCATTTGATCCTTTGGCATTCTTTGGACCAAGTTCGTCTCCTTCGTCCCTCTTCGTCCTCCCATTTGATCGTTTGACATTCTTTGGACAAAGTTCGTCTCGTTCGTCCCCTTTTCGTCCTCCATTTGATCCTTTGGCATTCTTTCGACCAAGTTTGTCTCGTTCGTCCCTCTACGTGCTCCCATTTGATCCTTGGGCATTCTTTGCACCAAGTTCGTCACGTTCGTCCTCCCATTTGATCCTTTGGCATTCTTTGGACCATGTTCGTCTAGTTCGTCCCTCTACGTCCTCCCATTTGATCCTTGCGCATTCTTTGGACCAAGTTAGTCCCGTTTGTCCCCCATTTGATCCTTTGGCATTCTTTGGACCAAGTTCGTCCCTTTTCGTCCTCCCATTTCATCCTTGGGCAGTCTTTGGACCAAGTTCGTCTTGTTCGTCCCTCTTCGTCCTCCCATTTGATCCTTTGGCATTCTTTGTAGCAAGTTGGTCTCGTTCCTCCTCCCATTTGATCCTTTGGCATTCTTTGGACCAAGTTCGTCTCCTTCGTCCCCCTTCGTCCTCACATTTGATCCTTTGACATTCTTTGGACCAAGTTCGTCTCGTTCGTCCCTCTACGTCCTCCCATTTGATCCATTGGCATTCTTTGGGCCAAGTTCGTCTCGTTCGTCCCTTTTCGTCCTCCCATTTGATCCTTGGGCATTCTTTGTACCAAGTTCGTCACGTTTGTCCTCCCATTTGATCCTTTGGCATTGTTTGGACCAAGTTCGTCTCCTTCGTCCCTCTACGTCCTCCCATTTGATCCATTGGCATTCTTTGGACCAAATTCGTCTCGTTCGTCCCTGTTCGTCCTCCCATTTGATCATTGGGCATTCTTTTTACCAAGTTCGTCACGTTCGTCCTCCCATTTGATCCTTTGGCATTGTTTGGACCAAGTTCGTCTCCTTCGTCCCTCTACGTCCTCCCATTTGATCCTTTGACATTCTTTGGACCAAGTTCGTCTCGTTCGTCCCTGTTCGTCCTCCCATTTGATCATTGGGCATTCTTTTTACCAAGTTCGTCACGTTCGTCCTCCCATTTGATCCTTTGACATTGTTTGGACCAAGTTCGTCTCCTTCGTCCCTCTACGTCCTCCCATTTGATCCTTTGACATTCTTTGGACCAAGTTCGTCTCGTTCGTCCCTGTTCGTCCTCCCATTTGATCATTGGGCATTCTTTTTACCAAGTTCGTCACGTTCGTCCTCCCATTTGATCCTTTGGCATTGTTTGGACCAAGTTCGTCTCGTTCGTCCCTCTACGTCCTCCCATTTGATACATTGGCATTCTTTGGACCAAATTCGTCTCGTTCGTCCCTGTTCGTCCTCCCATTTGATCATTGGGCATTCTTTTTACCAAGTTCGTCACGTTCGTCCTCCCATTTGATCCTTTGGCATTGTTTGGACCAAGTTCGTCTCCTTCGTCCCTCTACGTCCTCCCATTTGATCCATTGGCATTCTTTGGACCAAATTTGTCTCGTTCGTCCCTGTTCGTCCTCCCATTTGATCATTGGGCATTCTTTTTACCAAGTTCGTCACGTTCGTGCTCCCATTTGATCCTTTGGCATTGTTTGGACCAAGTTCGTCTCGTTCGTCCCTCTACGTCCTCCCATTTGATCCATTGGCATTCTTTGGACCAAGTTCGTCTCGTTCGTCCCTGTTCGTCCTCCCATTTGATCCTTGGGCATTCTTTGTACCATGTTCGTGACGTTCGTTCTCCCATTTGATCCTTTGGCATTCTTTGGACCAAGTTCGTCTCGTTTGTCCCCCATTTGATCCTTTGGCATTCTTTGTACCAAGTTCGTTACGTTCGTCCTCCCATTTGATACATTGGCATTCTTTGGACCAAATTCGTCTCGTTCGTCCCTGTTCGTCCTCCCATTTGATCATTGGGCATTCTTTTTACCAAGTTCGTCACGTTCGTCCTCCCATTTGATCCTTTGGCATTGTTTGGACCAAGTTCGTCTCCTTCGTCCCTCTACGTCCTCCCATTTGATCCATTGGCATTCTTTGGACCAAATTTGTCTCGTTCGTCCCTGTTCGTGCTCCCATTTGATCCTTGGGCATTCTTTGTACCAAGTTCGTTACGTTCGTCCTCCCATTTGATCCTTTGGCATTCGTTGGATAAAGTTCGTCTCGTTCGTCCCTCTACGTCCTCCCATTTGATCCTTGCGCATTCTTTCTACCAAGTTAGTCCCGTTCGTCCCAGATTTGATCCTTTGGCATTCTTTGGACCAAGTTCCTCTCGTTCGTCCCTTTTCGTCCTCCCGTTTCATCCTTGGGCAATCTTTGGACCAAGTTCGTCTTGTTCGTCCCTCTTCGTCCTCCCATTTGATCCTTTGGCATTCTTTGTAGCAAGTTGGTCTCGTTCGTCCTCCCATTTGATCCTTTGGCATTCTTTGGACCAAGTTCGTCTCCTTCGTCCCCCTTCGTCCTCGCATTTGATCCTTTGACATTCTTTGGACCAAGTTCGTCTCGTTCGTCCCTCTTCGTCCTCCATTTGATCCATTGGCATTCTTTGGACCAAGTTCGTCTCGTTCGTCCCTCTACGTCCTCCCATTTGATCCATTGGCATTCTTTGGACCAAGTTCGTCTCGTTCGTCCCTGTTCGTCCTCCCAATTGATCCTTGGCCATTCTTTGTACCAAGTTCGTCACGTTCGTCCTCCCATTTGATCCTTTGGCATTGTTTGGACCAAGTTCGTCTCCTTCGTCCCTCTACGTCCTCCCATTTGATCCTTTGACATTCTTTGGACCAAGTTCGTCTCGTTCGTCCCTTTTCGTCCTCCATTTGATCCTTTGGCATTCTTTCGACCAAGTTCGTATCGTTCGTCCGTCTACGTGCTCCCATTTGATCCTTGGGCATTCTTTGTACCAAGTTCGTCACGTTCGGCCTCCCATTTGATCCGTTGGCATTCTTTGGACCAAGTTCGTCTCGTTCGTCCCTCTACGTCCTCCCATTTGATCCTTGCGCATTCTTTGGACCAAGTTAGTCCCGTTCGTCCCCCATTTGATCGTTTGGCATTCTTTGGACCAAGTTCGTCTCCTTCGTCCCCCTTCGTCCTCGCATTTGATCCTTTGACATTCTTTGGACCAAGTTCGTCTCGTTCGTCCCTCTTCGTCCTCCATTTGATCCATTGCCATTCTTTGGACCAAGTTCGTCTCGTTCGTCCCTCTACGTCCTCCCATTTGATCCATTGGCATTCTTTGGACCAAGTTCGTCTCGTTCGTCCCTGTTCGTCCTCCCATTTGATCCTTGGGCATTCTTTGTACCAAGTTCGTCACGTTCGTCCTCCCATTTGATCCTTTGGCATTGTTTGGACCAAGTTCGTCTCCTTCGTCCCTCTACGTCCTCCCATCTGATCCATTGGCATTCTTTGGACCAAATTCGTCTCGTTCGTCCCTGTTCGTCCTCCCATTTGATCCTTGGGCATTCTTTGTACCAAGTTCGTCACGTTCGTCCTCCCATTTGATCCTTTGGCATTCCTTGGACCAAGTTCATCTCCTTCGTCCCTCGTTCGTCCTCCCATTTGATCCTTCGGCATTCTTTGTACCAAGTTCGTCTCCTTCGTTCATCTTCGTCCTCCAATTTGTTCCTTTGACATTCTTTGGACCAAGTTCGTCTCGTTCGTCCCTTTTCGTCCTTCCATTTCATCCTTGGGCAATCTTTGGACCAAGTTCGTCTCGTTCGTCCCTCTTCGTCCTCCCATTTGATCCTTTGGCATTCTTTGTACCAAGTTCGTCTCGTTCGTCTTCCCATTTGAACCTTTGGCATTCTTTGGACCAAGTTCGTCTCGTTCGTCCCTGTTCGTCCTCCCATTTGATCCTTTGCATTCTTTGGACCACGTTCGTGTCGTTCCTCCCTCTACGTCCTCCCATTTGATCCTTGGGAATTCTTTGTACCAAGTTCGTCACGTTCGTCGTCCCATTTGATCCTTTGGGCATTTTTTGGACAAAGTTTGTCTCGTTCGTCCCCCATTTGATCCTTTGGCATTCTTTGGACAAAGTTCATCTCGTTCGTCCCTCTTCGTCCTCCCATTTGATCCTTTGGCATTCTTTGTACCAAGTTCGTCATGTTCGTCCTCCCATTTGATCCTTTGGCATTCTTTGGACCAAGTTCGTCTCCTTCGTTCCTCTTCGTCCTCCCATTTGATCGTTTGACATTCTTTGGACAAAGTTCGTCTCGTTCGTCCCTTTTCGTCCTCCATTTGATCCTTTGGCATTCTTTCGACCAAGTTTGTCTCGTTCGTCCCTCTACGTGCTCCCATTTGATCCTTGGGCATTCTTTGTACCAAGTTCGTCACGTTCGTCCTCCCATTTGATCCATTGGCATTCTTTGGACCAAATTCGTCTCGTTCGTCCCTGTTCGTCCTCCCATTTGATCATTGGACATTCTTTTTACCAAGTTCGTCACGTTCGTCCTCCCATTTGATCCTTTGGCATTGTTTGGACCAAGTTCGTCTCCTTCGTCCCTCTACGTCCTCCCATTTGATCCATTGGCATTCTTTGGACCAAATTTGTCTCGTTCGTCCCTGTTCGTCCTCCCATTTGATCATTGGGCATTCTTTTTACCAAGTTCGTCACGTTCGTGCTCCCATTTGATCCTTTGGCATTGTTTGGACCAAGTTCGTCTCGTTCGTCCCTCTACGTCCTCCCATTTGATCCATTGGCATTCTTTGGACCAAGTTCGTCTCGTTCGTCCCTGTTCGTCCTCCCATTTGATCCTTGGGCATTCTTTGGACCATGTTCGTGACGTTCGTTCTCCCATTTGATCCTTTGGCATTCTTTGGACCAAGTTCGTCTCGTTTGTCCCCCATTTGATCCTTTGGCATTCTTTGTACCAAGTTCGTTACGTTCGTCCTCCCATTTGATACATTGGCATTCTTTGGACCAAATTCGTCTCGTTCGTCCCTGTTCGTCCTCCCATTTGATCATTGGGCATTCTTTTTACCAAGTTCGTCACGTTCGTCCTCCCATTTGATCCTTTGGCATTGTTTGGACCAAGTTCGTCTCCTTCGTCCCTCTACGTCCTCCCATTTGATCCATTGGCATTCTTTGGACCAAATTTGTCTCGTTCGTCCCTGTTCGTGCTCCCATTTGATCCTTGGGCATTCTTTGTACCAAGTTCGTTACGTTCGTCCTCCCATTTGATCCTTTGGCATTCGTTGGATAAAGTTCGTCTCGTTCGTCCCTCTACGTCCTCCCATTTGATCCTTGCGCATTCTTTCTACCAAGTTAGTCCCGTTCGTCCCAGATTTGATCCTTTGGCATTCTTTGGACCAAGTTCCTCTCGTTCGTCCCTTTTCGTCCTCCCGTTTCATCCTTGGGCAATCTTTGGACCAAGTTCGTCTTGTTCGTCCCTCTTCGTACTCCCATTTGATCCTTTGGCATTCTTTGTAGCAAGTTGGTCTCGTTCGTCCTCCCATTTGATCCTTTGGCATTCTTTGGACCAAGTTCGTCTCCTTCGTCCCCCTTCGTCCTCGCATTTGATCCTTTGACATTCTTTGGACCAAGTTCGTCTCGTTCGTCCCTCTTCGTCCTCCATTTGATCCATTGGCATTCTTTGGACCAAGTTCGTCTCGTTCGTCCCTCTACGTCCTCCCATTTGATCCATTGGCATTCTTTGGACCAAGTTCGTCTCGTTCGTCCCTGTTCGTCCTCCCAATTGATCCTTGGCCATTCTTTGTACCAAGTTCGTCACGTTCGTCCTCCCATTTGATCCTTTGGCATTGTTTGGACCAAGTTCGTCTCCTTCGTCCCTCTACGTCCTCCCATTTGATCCTTTGACATTCTTTGGACCAAGTTCGTCTCGTTCGTCCCTTTTCGTCCTCCATTTGATCCTTTGGCATTCTTTCGACCAAGTTCGTCTCGTTTGTCCGTCTACGTGCTCCCATTTGATCCTTGGGCATTCTTTGTACCAAGTTCGTCACGTTCGGCCTCCCATTTGATCCGTTGGCATTCTTTGGACCAAGTTCGTCTCGTTCGTCCCTCTACGTCCTCCCATTTGATCCTTGCGCATTCTTTGGACCAAGTTAGTCCCGTTCGTCCCCCATTTGATCGTTTGGCATTCTTTGGACCAAGTTCGTCTCCTTCGTCCCCCTTCGTCCTCGCATTTGATCCTTTGACATTCTTTGGACCAAGTTCGTCTCGTTCGTCCCTCTTCGTCCTCCATTTGATCCATTGGCATTCTTTGGACCAAGTTCGTCTCGTTCGTCCCTCTACGTCCTCCCATTTGATCCATTGGCATTCTTTGGACCAAGTTCGTCTCGTTCGTCCCTGTTCGTCCTCCCATTTGATCCTTGGGCATTCTTTGTACCAAGTTCGTCACGTTCGTCCTCCCATTTGATCCTTTGGCATTGTTTGGACCAAGTTCGTCTCCTTCGTCCCTCTACGTCCTCCCATCTGATCCATTGGCATTCTTTGGACCAAATTCGTCTCGTTCGTCCCTGTTCGTCCTCCCATTTGATCCTTGGGCATTCTTTGTACCAAGTTCGTCACGTTCGTCCTCCCATTTGATCCTTTGGCATTCCTTGGACCAAGTTCATCTCCTTCGTCCCTCGTTCGTCCTCCCATTTGATCCTTCGGCATTCTTTGTACCAAGTTCGTCTCCTTCGTTCATCTTCGTCCTCCAATTTGTTCCTTTGACATTCTTTGGACCAAGTTCGTCTCGTTCGTCCCTTTTCGTCCTTCCATTTCATCCTTGGGCAATCTTTGGACCAAGTTCGTCTCGTTCGTCCCTCTTCGTCCTCCCATTTGATCCTTTGGCATTCTTTGTACCAAGTTCGTCTCGTTCGTCTTCCCATTTGAACCTTTGGCATTCTTTGGACCAAGTTCGTCTCGTTCGTCCCTGTTCGTCCTCCCATTTGATCCTTTGCATTCTTTGGACCACGTTCGTGTCGTTCCTCCCTCTACGTCCTCCCATTTGATCCTTGGGAATTCTTTGTACCAAGTTCGTCACGTTCGTCGTCCCATTTGATCCTTTGGGCATTTTTTGGACAAAGTTTGTCTCGTTCGTCCCCCATTTGATCCTTTGGCATTCTTTGGACAAAGTTCATCTCGTTCGTCCCTCTTCGTCCTCCCATTTGATCCTTTGGCATTCTTTGTACCAAGTTCGTCATGTTCGTCCTCCCATTTGATCCTTTGGCATTCTTTGGACCAAGTTCGTCTCCTTCGTCCCTCTTCGTCCTCCCATTTGATCGTTTGACATTCTTTGGACAAAGTTCGTCTCGTTCGTCCCTTTTCGTCCTCCATTTGATCCTTTGGCATTCTTTCGACCAAGTTTGTCTCGTTCGTCCCTCTACGTGCTCCCATTTGATCCTTGGGCATTCTTTGTACCAAGTTCGTCACGTTCGTCCTCCCATTTGATCCTTTGGCATTCTTTGGACCATGTTCGTCTAGTTCGTCCCTCTACGTCCTCCCATTTGATCCTTGCGCATTCTTTCGACCAAGTTAGTCCCGTTTGTCCCCCATTTGATCCTTTGGCATTCTTTGGACCAAGTTCGTCCCTTTTCGTCCTCCCATTTCATCCTTGGGCAATCTTTGGACCAAGTTCGTCTTGTTCGTCCCTCTTCGTGCTCCCATTTGATCCTTTGGCATTCTTTGTAGCAAGTTGGTCTCGTTCGTCCTCCCATTTGATCCTTTGGCATTCTTTGGGCCAAGTTCGTCTCTTTCGTCCCTCTTCGTCCTCCCATTTGATCCTTTGGCATTCTTTGGACGAAGTTCGTCTCGTTCCTCCCTTTTCGTCCTCCCATTTGATCTTTGGGCATTCTTTGGACCAAGTTCGTCACGTTCGTCCTCCCATTTGATCCTTTGGCATTGTTTGGACCAAGTTCGTCTCCTTCGTCCCTCTACGTCCTCCCATTTGATCCATTGGCAATCTTTGGACCAAATTCGTCTCGTTCGTCCCTGTTCGTCCTCCCATTTGATCATTGGGCATTCTTTGTACCAAGTTCGTCACGTTCGTCGTCCCATTTGATCCTTTGGCATTGTTTGGACCAAGTTCGTCTCCTTCGTCCCTCTACGTCCTCCCATTTGATTCTTTGACATTCTTTGGACCAAGTTCGTCTTGTTCGTCCCTTTTCGTCCTCCATTTGATCCTTTGGCATTCTTTCGACCAAGTTCGTCTCGTTCGTCCCTCTACGTCCTCCCATTTGAGCCGTTGGTATTCTTTGGACCAAGTTCGTCTCGTTCGTCCCTGTTCGTCCTCCCATTTGATCCTTGGGCATTCTTTGTACCAAGTTCGTCACGTTCGTCCTCCCATTTGATCCTTTGGCATTCTTTGTACCAAGTTCGTCTCCTTCGTTCATCTTCGTCCTCCAATTTGTTCCTTTGACATTCTTTGGACCAAGTTCGTCTCGTTCGTCCCTTTTCGTCCTTCCATTTCATCCTTGGGCAATCTTTGGACCAAGTTCGTCTCGTTCGTCCCTCTTCGTCCTCCCATTTGATCCTTTGGCATTCTTTGTACCAAGTTCGTCTCGTTCGTCTTCCCATTTGAACCTTTGGCATTCTTTGGACCAAGTTCGTCTCGTTCGTCCCTGTTCGTCCTCCCATTTGATCCTTTGCATTCTTTGGACCACGTTCGTCTCGTTCCTCCCTCTACGTCCTCCCATTTGATCCTTGGGAATTCTTTGTACCAAGTTCGTCACGTACGTCGTCCCATTTGATCCTTTGGGCATTTTTTGGACAAAGTTTGTCTCGTTCGTCCCCCATTTGATCCTTTGGCATTCTTTGGACAAAGTTCATCTCGTTCGTCCCTCTTCGTCCTCCCATTTGATCCTTTGGCATTCTTTGTACCAAGTTCGTCATGTTCGTCCTCCCATTTGATCCTTTGGCATTCTTTGGACCAAGTTCGTCTCCTTCGTCCCTCTTCGTCCTCCCATTTGATCGTTTGACATTCTTTGGACAAAGTTCGTCTCGTTCGTCCCTTTTCGTCCTCCATTTGATCCTTTGGCATTCTTTCGACCAAGTTTGTCTCGTTCGTCCCTCTACGTGCTCCCATTTGATCCTTGGGCATTCTTTGTACCAAGTTCGTCACGTTCGTCCTCCCATTTGATCCTTTGGCATTCTTTGGACCATGTTCGTCTAGTTCGTCCCTCTACGTCCTCCCATTTGATCCTTGCGCATTCTTTGGACCAAGTTAGTCCCGTTTGTCCCCCATTTGATCCTTTGGCATTCTTTGGACCAAGTTCGTCCCTTTTCGTCCTCCCATTTCATCCTTGGGCAATCTTTGGACCAAGTTCGTCATGTTCGTCCCTCTTCGTCCTCCCATTTGATCCTTTGGCATTCTTTGTAGCAAGTTGGTCTCGTTCCTCCTCCCATTTGATCCTTTGGCATTCTTTGGACCAAGTTCGTCTCCTTCGTCCCCCTTCGTCCTCACATTTGATCCTTTGACATTCTTTGGACCAAGTTCGTCTCGTTCGTCCCTCTACGTCCTCCCATTTGATCCATTGGCATTCTTTGGGCCAAGTTCGTCTCGTTCGTCCCTTTTCGTCCTCCCATTTGATCCTTGGGCATTCTTTGTACCAAGTTCGTCACGTTTGTCCTCCCATTTGATCCTTTGGCATTGTTTGGACCAAGTTCGTCTCCTTCGTCCCTCTACGTCCTCCCATTTGATCCATTGGCATTCTTTGGACCAAATTCGTCTCGTTCGTCCCTGTTCGTCCTCCCATTTGATCATTGGGCATTCTTTTTACCAAGTTCGTCACGTTCGTCCTCCCATTTGATCCTTTGGCATTGTTTGGACCAAGTTCGTCTCCTTCGTCCCTCTACGTCCTCCCATTTGATCCTTTGACATTCTTTGGACCAAGTTCGTCTCGTTCGTCCCTGTTCGTCCTCCCATTTGATCATTGGGCATTCTTTTTACCAAGTTCGTCACGTTCGTCCTCCCATTTGATCCTTTGGCATTGTTTGGACCAAGTTCGTCTCCTTCGTCCCTCTACGTCCTCCCATTTGATCCTTTGACATTCTTTGGACCAAGTTCGTCTCGTTCGTCCCTGTTCGTCCTCCCATTTGATCATTGGGCATTCTTTTTACCAAGTTCGTCACGTTCGTCCTCCCATTTGATCCTTTGGCATTGTTTGGACCAAGTTCGTCTCGTTCGTCCCTCTACGTCCTCCCATTTGATACATTGGCATTCTTTGGACCAAATTCGTCTCGTTCGTCCCTGTTCGTCCTCCCATTTGATCATTGGGCATTCTTTTTACCAAGTTCGTCACGTTCGTCCTCCCATTTGATCCTTTGGCATTGTTTGGACCAAGTTCGTCTCCTTCGTCCCTCTACGTCCTCCCATTTGATCCATTGACATTCTTTGGACCAAATTTGTCTCGTTCGTCCCTGTTCGTCCTCCCATTTGATCATTGGGCATTCTTTTTACCAAGTTCGTCACGTTCGTGCTCCCATTTGATCCTTTGGCATTGTTTGGACCAAGTTCGTCTCGTTCGTCCCTCTACGTCCCCCCATTTGATCCATTGGCATTCTTTGGACCAAGTTCGTCTCGTTCGTCCCTGTTCGTCCTCCCATTTGATCCTTGGGCATTCTTTGTACCATGTTCGTGACGTTCGTTCTCCCATTTGATCCTTTGGCATTCTTTGGACCAAGTTCGTCTCGTTTGTCCCCCATTTGATCCTTTGGCATTCTTTGTACCAAGTTCGTTACGTTCGTCCTCCCATTTGATACATTGGCATTCTTTGGACCAAATTCGTCTCGTTCGTCCCTGTTCGTCCTCCCATTTGATCATTGGGCATTCTTTTTACCAAGTTCGTCACGTTCGTCCTCCCATTTGATCCTTTGGCATTGTTTGGACCAAGTTCGTCTCCTTCGTCCCTCTACGTCCTCCCATTTGATCCATTGGCATTCTTTGGACCAAATTTGTCTCGTTCGTCCCTGTTCGTGCTCCCATTTGATCCTTGGGCATTCTTTGTACCAAGTTCGTTACGTTCGTCCTCCCATTTGATCCTTTGGCATTCGTTGGATAAAGTTCGTCTCGTTCGTCCCTCTACGTCCTCCCATTTGATCCTTGCGCATTCTTTCTACCAAGTTAGTCCCGTTCGTCCCAGATTTGATCCTTTGGCATTCTTTGGACCAAGTTCCTCTCGTTCGTCCCTTTTCGTCCTCCCGTTTCATCCTTGGGCAATCTTTGGACCAAGTTCGTCTTGTTCGTCCCTCTTCGTCCTCCCATTTGATCCTTTGGCATTCTTTGTAGCAAGTTGGTCTCGTTCGTCCTCCCATTTGATCCTTTGGCATTCTTTGGACCAAGTTCGTCTCCTTCGTCCCCCTTCGTCCTCGCATTTGATCCTTTGACATTCTTTGGACCAAGTTCGTCTCGTTCGTCCCTCTTCGTCCTCCATTTGATCCATTGGCATTCTTTGGACCAAGTTCGTCTCGTTCGTCCCTCTACGTCCTCCCATTTGATCCATTGGCATTCTTTGAACCAAGTTCGTCTCGTTCGTCCCTGTTCGTCCTCCCATTTGATCCTTGGGCATTCTTTGTACCAAGTTCGTCACGTTCGTCCTCCCATTTGATCCTTTGGCATTGTTTGGACCAAGTTCGTCTCCTTCGTCCCTCTACGTCCTCCCATCTGATCCATTGGCATTCTTTGGACCAAATTCGTCTCGTTCGTCCCTGTTCGTCCTCCCATTTGATCCTTGGGCATTCTTTGTACCAAGTTCGTCACGTTCGTCCTCCCATTTGATCCTTTGGCATTCCTTGGACCAAGTTCATCTCCTTCGTCCCTCGTTCGTCCTCCCATTTGATCCTTCGGCATTCTTTGTACCAAGTTCGTCCCTCTTCGTCCTCCCATTTGATCCTTTGGCATTCTTTCGACCAAGTTCGTCTCGTTCGTCCCTCTACGTGCTCCCATTTGATCCTTGGGCATTCTTTGTACCAAGTTCGTCACGTTCGTCCTCCCATTTGATCCGTTGGCATTCTTTGGACGAAGTTCGTCTCGTTCGTCCCTTTTCGTCCTCCCATTTCATCCTTGGGCAATCTTTGGACCAAGTTCGTCTTGTTCGTCCCTCTTCGTCCTCCCATTTGATCCTTTGGTATTCTTTGTAGCAAGTTGGTCTCGTTCGTCCTGCCATTTGATCCTTTGGCATTCTTTGGACCAAGTTCGTCTCCTTCGTCCCCCTTCGTCCTCGCATTTGATCCTTTGACATTCTTTGGAACAAGTTCGTCTCGTTCGTCCCTCTTCGTCCTCCATTTGATCCATTGGCATTCTTTGGACCATGTTCGTCTCGTTCGTCCCTCTTCGTCCTCCATTTGATCCTTTGGCATTCTTTGTACCAAGTTGGTGTCGTTCGTCCTCCGATTTGGACCTTTGGCATTCTTTGGACCAAGTTCGTCTCGTTCGTCCCTGTTCGTCCTCCCATTTGATCCTTTGGGCATTCTTTGGACCAGGTTCGTCTCGTTCCTCCCTCTACGTCCTCCCATTTAATCCTTGGGAATTCTTTGTACCAAGTTCGTCACGTTCGTCGTCCCATTTGATCCTTTGGGCATTCTTCGGACAATGTTCGTCTCGTTCGTCCCCCATTTGATCCTTTAGGATTCTTTGGACAAAGTTCGTCTCGTTCGTCCCTCTTCGTCCTCCCATTTGATCATTTGGCATTCTTTGTACCAAGTTGGTCTCGTTCGTCCTCCCATTTGATCCTTTGGCATTCTTTGGACCACGTTCGTCTCGTTCGTCCCTTTTCGTCCTCCCATTTCATCCTTGGGCATTCTTTGGACCAAGTTCGTCTCGTTCGTCCGTTTTCGTCCTCCCATTTGATCCTTTGGCATGTTTTGGACCACGTTCGTCTCCTTCGTCCCTCTTCGTCCTCCCATTTGATCGTTTGACATTCTTTGGACAAAGTTCGTCTCGTTCATCCCTTTACGGCCTCTATTTGATCCTTTGCCATTCTTTGGACCAAGTTCGTCTCGTTCGTCCCTCTACGTGCTTCCATTTGATCCTTGGGCATTCTTTGTACCAAGTTCGTCACGTTCGTCCTCCCATTTGATCCTTTGGCATTCCTTGGACCAAGTTCATCTCCTTCGTCCCTCTTCGTCCTCCCATTTGATCCTTCGGCATTCTTTGGACAAAGTTCATCTCGTTCGTCCCTCTTCGTCCTCCCATTTGATCCTTTGGCATTCTTTGTACCAAGTTCGTCATGTTCGTCCTCCCATTTGATCTTTTGGCATTATTTGGACCAAGTTCTTCTCCTTCGTCCCTCTTCGTCCTCCCATTTGATCGTTTGACATTCTTTGGACAAAGTTCGTCTCGTTCGTCCCTTTTCGTCCTCCATTTGATACTTTGGCATTCTTTCGACCAAGTTCGTCTCATTCGTCCCTCTACGTGCTCCCATTTGATCCTTTGGCATTCTTTGGACCAAGTTCGTCTCGTTCGTCCCTCTACGTCCTCCCATTATATCCTTGCGCATTCTTTCTACCAAGTTAGTCCCGTTCGTCCCCCATTTGATCCTTTGGCATTCTTTGGACCAAGTTCGTCTCGTTCGTCCCTTTTCGTCCTCCCATTTCATCCTTGGGCAATCTTTGGACCAAGTTCGTCTTGTTCGTCCCTCTTCGTCCTCCCATTTGATCCTTTGGCATTCTTTGTAGCAAGTTGGTCTCGTTCGTCCTCCCATTTGATCCTTTGGCATTCTTTGGACGAAGTTCGTCTCCTTCGTCCCCCTTCGTCCTCGCATGTGATCCTTTGACATTCTTTGGACCAAGTTCGTCTCGTTCGTCCCTCTTCGTCCTCCATTTGATCCATTGGCATTCTTTGGACCATGTTCGTCTCGTTCGTCCCTCTACGTCCTCCCATTTGATCCATCGGCATTCTTTGGACCAAGTTCGTCTCGTTCGTCCCTGTTCGTCCTCCCATTTGATCCTTGGGCATTCTTTGTACCAAGTTCGTCACGTTCGTCCTCCCATTTGATCCTTTGGCATTCTTTGGTCCAAGTTCGTCTCCTTCGTTCATCTTCGTCCTCCAATTTTTTCCTTTGACATTCTTTGGACCAAGTTCGTCTCGTTCGTCCCTTTTCGTCCTCCCATTTCATCCTTGGGCAATCTTTGGACCAAGTTCGTCTCGTTCGTCCCTCTTCGTCCTCCGATTTGATCCTTTGGCATTCTTTGTACCAAGTTGGTGTCTTTCGTCCTCCGATTTGGTCCTTTGGCATTCTTTGGACCAAGTTCGTCTCGTTCGTCCCTATTCGTCCTCCCATTTGATCCTTTGGGCATTCTTTGGACCAGGTTCGTCTCGTTTCTCCCTCTACGTCCTCCCATTTGATCCTTGGGCATTCTTTGGACCACGTTCGTCTCGTTTGGCCCTTTTCGTCCTCCCATTTCATCCTTGGGCATTCTTTGGAGCAAGTTCGTCTCGTTCGTCCCTCTACATCCTCCCATTTGATCCTTGGGCATTCTTTGGACCAAGTTCGTCTCCTTCGTCCCTCTACGTACGCCCATTTGATCCTTTGGCATTCTTTGGACCAAGTTCGTCTCGTTCGTCCCTCTACGTCCTCTCATTTGATCCTTGCGCATTCTTTGGACCAAGTTAGTCCCGTTCGTCCCCCATTTGATCCTTTGGCATTCTTTGGACCAAGTTCGTCTCGTTCGTCCCTTTTCGTCCTCCCATTTCATCCTTGGGTAATCTTTGGACCAAGTTCGTCTTGTTCGTCCCTCTTCGTCCTCCCATTTGATCCTTTGGCATTCTTTGTAACAAGTTGGTCTCGTTCGTCCTCCCATTTGATCCTTTGGCATTCTTTGGACCAAGTTCGTCTCCTTCGTCCCCCTTCGTCCTCGCATTTGATCCTTTGACATTCTTTGGAACAAGTTCGTCTCGTTCGTCCCTCTTCGTCCTCCATTTGATCCATTCGCATTCTTTGGGCCAAGTTCGTCTCGTTCGTCGCTCTACGTCCTCCCATTTAATCCTTTGGCATTCTTTGGACAAAGTTCGTCTCATTCGTCCTCCCATTTCATCCTTGGGCAATCTTTGGACCAAGTTCGTCTTGTTCTTCCCTCTTCGTCCTCCCATTTGATCCTTTGGCATTCTTTGTAGCAAGTTGGTCTCGTTCGTCCTCCCATTTGATCCTTTGGCATTCTTTGGACCAAGTTCGTCTCGTTCGTCCCTCTTCGTCCTCCATTTGATCCATTGGCATTCTTTGGACCAAGTTTGTCTCGTTCGTCCCTGTTCGTCCTCCCATTTGATCCTTGGGCATTCTTTGTACCAAGTTCGTCACGTTCGTCCTCCAATTTGATCCTTTGGCATTCTTTGGACCAAGTTCGTCTCCTTCGTTCCTCTTCGTCCTCCCATTTGATCCTTTGACATTCTTTGGACCAAGTTCGTCTCGTTCGTCCCTGTTCGTCCTCCCATTTGATCCTTTGGGCATTCTTTGGACCAAGTTCGTCTCGTTCCTCCCTCTACGTCCTCCCATTTGATCCTTGGGAATTCTTTGTACCAGGTTCGTCACGTTCGTCGTCCCATTTGATCCTTTGGCATTCTTTGGACCACGTTCGTCTCCTTTGGCCCTTTTCGTCCTCTCATTTCATCCTTGGGCATTCTTTGGACCAAGTTCGTCTCGTTCGTCCCTCTACATCGTCCATTTCATCTTTGGGCATTCTTTGGACCAAGTTCGTCTCGTTCGTCCCTGTTCGTTCTCCATTTGATCCTTTGGGCATTCTTTGGACCAAGTTCGTCTCCTTCGTCCCTCTTCGTACGCCCATTTGATCCTTTGGCATTCTTTGGACCAAGTTCGCCTCGTTCGTCCCTCTACGTCCTCCCATTTGATCCTTGCACATTCTTTGGACCAAGTTAGTCCCGTTCGTCCCCCATTTGATCCTTTGGCATTCTTTGGACCAAGTTCGTCTCTTTCGTCCCTTTTCGTCCTCCCATTTCATCCTTGGGTAATCTTTGGAGCAAGTTCGTCTTGTTCGTCCCTCTTCGTCCTCCCATTTGATCCTTTGGCATTCTTTGTAGCAAGTTGGTCTCGTTCGGCCTCCCATTTGATCCTTTGGCATTCTTTGGACCAAGTTCGTGTCCTTCGTCCCCCTTCGTCCTCGCATTTGATCCTTTGACATTCTTTGGAACAAGTTCGTCTCGTTCGTCCCTCTTCGTCCTCCATTTGATCCATTCGCATTCTTTGGGCCAAGTTCGTCTCGTTCGTCGCTCTACGTCCTCCCATTTGATCCATTGGCATTCTTTGGACTAAGTTCGTCTCGTTCGTCCCTGTTCGTCCTCCCATTTGATCCTTGGGAGTTCTTTGTACCAAGTTCGTCACGTTCGTCCTCCCATTTGATCCTTTGGCATTGTTTGGACCAAGTTCGTCTCCTTCATCCCCCTACGTCCTCCCATTTGATCCATTGGCATTCTTTGGACCAAGTTCGTCTCGTTCGTCCCTGTTCGTCCTCCCATTTAATCCTTGGGCATTCTTTGTACCAAGTTCGTCACGTTCGTTCTCCCATTTGATCCATTGGCATTCATTGGACCAAGTTCATATCCTTCGTCCCTCTTCGTCCTCCCATTTGATCCTTTGAAATTCTTTGGACCAAGTTCGTCTCGTTCGTCCCTGTTCGTCCTCCCATTTCACCCTTTGGCATTCTTTGGACCAAGTTCGTCTCGTTCGTCCCTCTACGTCCTCCCATTTGATCCTTGCGCATTCTTTGGACCAAGTTAGTCCCGTTCGTCCCCCATTTGATCCTTTCGCATTCTTTGGACCAAGTTCGTCTCATTCATCCTCCCATTTCATCCTTGGGCAATCTTTGGACCAAGTTCGTCTTGTTCTTCCCTCTTCGTCCTCCCATTTGATCCTTTGGCATTCTTTGTAGCAAGTTGGTCTCGTTCGTCCTCCCATTTGATCCTTTGGCATTCTTTGGACCAAGTTCGTCTCGTTCGTCCCTCTTCGTCCTCCATTTGATCCATTGGCATTCTTTGGACCAAGTTTGTCTCGTTCGTCCCTGTTCGTCCTCCCATTTGATCCTTGGGCATTCTTTGTACCAAGTTCGTCACGTTCGTCCTCCAATTTGATCCTTTGGCATTCTTTGGACCAAGTTCGTCTCCTTCGTTCCTCCCTCTACGTCCTCCCATTTGATCCTTTGACATTCTTTGGACCAAGTTCGTCTCGTTTGTCCTCCCATTTGATCCTTTGGGCATTCTTTGGACCAAGTTCGTCTCGTTCCTCCCTCTACGTCCTCCCATTTGATCCTTGGGAATTCTTTGTACCAAGTTCGTCACGTTCGTCGTCCCATTTGATCATTTGGGCTTTCTTTGGACAAAGTTCGTCTCGTTCGTCCCCCATTTGACCCTTTGGCATTCTTTGGACCAAGTTCGTCTCATTCATCCCTCTTTGTCCTCCCATTTCATCCTTTGGCATTCTTTGTACCAAGTTGGTCTCGTTCGTCCTCCCATTTGATCCTTTGGCATTCTTTGGACCACGTTCGTCTCCTTTGGCCCTTTTCGTCCTCTCATTTCATCCTTGGGCATTCTTTGGACCAAGTTCGTCTCGTTCGTCCCTCTACATCCTCCCATTTCATCTTTGGGCATTCTTTGGACCAAGTTCGTCTCGTTCGTCCCTGTTCGTTCTCCATTTGATCCTTTGGGCATTCTTTGGACCAAGTTCGTCTCCTTCGTCCCTCTTCGTACGCCCATTTGATCCTTTGGCATTCTTTGGACCAAGTTCGTCTCGTTCGTCCCTCGACGTCCTCCCATTTGATCCTTGCACATTCTTTGGACCAAGTTAGTCCCGTTCGTCCCCCATTTGATCCTTTGGCATTCTTTGGACCAAGTTCATCTCTTTCGTCCCTTTTCGTCCTCCCATTTCATCCTTGGGTAATCTTTGGAGCAAGTTCGTCTTGTTCGTCCCTCTTCGTCCTCCCATTTGATCCTTTGGCATTCTTTGTAGCAAGTTGGTCTCGTTCGGCCTCCCATTTGATCCTTTGGCATTCTTTGGACCAAGTTCGTGTCCTTCGTCCCCCTTCGTCCTCGCATTTGATCCTTTGACATTCTTTGGAACAAGTTCGTCTCGTTCGTCCCTCTTCGTCCTCCATTTGATCCATTGGCATTCTTTGGACCAAGTTCGTCTCGTTCGTCGCTCTACGTCCTCCCATTTGATCCATTGGCATTCTTTGGACTAAGTTCGTCTCGTTCGTCCCTGTTCGTCCTCCCATTTGATCCTTGGGCATTCTTTGTACCAAGTTCACCACATTCGCCCTCCCATTTGATCCTTTGGCATTGTTTGGACCAAGTTCGTCTCCTTCGTCCCACTACGTCCTCCCATTTGATCCATTGGCATTCTTTGGACCAAGTTTGTCTCGTTCGTCCCAGTTCGTCCTCCCATTTGATCCTTGGGCATTCTTTGTACCAAGTTCGTCACGTTCGTCCTCCAATTTGATCCTTTGGCATTCTTTGGACCAAGTTCGTCTCCTTCGTTCCTCTTCGTCCTCCCATTTGATCCTTTGACATTGTTTGGACCAAGTTCGTCTCGTTCGTCCCTGTTCGTCCTCCCATTTGATCCTTTGGGCATTCTTTGGACCAAGTTCGTCTCGTTCCTCCCTCTACGTCCTCCCATTTGATCCTTGGGAATTCTTTGTACCAAGTTCGTCACGTTCGTCGTCCCATTTGATCCTTTGGGCATTCTTTGGACAAAGTTCGTATCGTTCGTCCCCCATTTGACCCTTTGGCATTCTTTGGACCAAGTTCGTCTCATTCATCCCTCTTCGTCCTCCCATTTGATCCTTTGGCATTCTTTGGACCACGTTCGTCTCGTTTGGCCCTTTCCGTCCTCCCATTTCATCCTTGGGCATTCTTTGGACCAAGTTCGTCTCGTTCGTCCCTCTACATCCTCCCATTTGATCCTTGGGCATTCTTTGGACCAAGTTAGTCCCGTTCGTCCCCCATTTGATCCTTTGGCATTCTTTGGACCAAGTTCGTCTCATTCGTCCTCCCATTTCATCCTTGGGCAATCTTTGGACCAAGTTCGTCTTGTTCTTCCCTCTTCGTCCTCCCATTTGATCCTTTGGCATTCTTTGTAGAAACTTGGTCTCGTTCGTCCTCCCATTTGATCCTTTGGCATTCTTTGGACCAAGTTCGTCTCGTTCGTCCCTCTTCGTCCTCCATTTGATCCATTGGCATTCTTTGGACCAAGTTCGTCACGTTCGTTCTCCCATTTGATCCATTGGCATTCTTTGGACCAAGTTCATATCCTTCGTCCCTCTTCGTCCTCCCATTTGATCCTTTGAAATTCTTTGGACCAAGTTCGTCTCGTTCGTCCCTGTTCGTCCTCCCATTTCATCCTTTGGCATTCTTTGGACCAAGTTCGTCTCGTTCGTCCCTCTACGTCCTCCCATTTGATCCTTGCGCATTCTTTGGACCAAGTTAGTCCCGTTCGTCCCCCATTTGATCCTTTGGCATTCTTTGGACCAAGTTCGTCTCATTCGTCCTCCCATTTCATCCTTGGGCAATCTTTGGACCAAGTTCGTCTTGTTCTTCCCTCTTCGTCCTCCCATTTGATCCTTTGGCATTCTTTGTAGAAACTTGGTCTCGTTCGTCCTCCCATTTGATCCTTTGGCATTCTTTGGACCAAGTTCGTCTCGTTCGTCCCTCTTCGTCCTCCATTTGATCCATTGGCATTCTTCGGACCAAGTTTGTCTCGTTCGTCCCTGTTCGTCCTCCCATTTGATCCTTGGGCATTCTTTGTACCAAGTTCGTCACGTTCGTCCTCCAATTTGATCCTTTGGCATTCTTTGGACCAAGTTCGTCTCCTTCGTTCCTCTTCGTCCTCCCATTTGATCCTTTGACATTCTTTGGACCAAGTTCGTCTCGTTCGTCCCTGTTCGTCCTCCCATTTGATCCTTTGGGCATTCTTTGGACCAAGTTCGTCTCGTTCCTCCCTCTATGTCCTCCCATTTGATCCTTGGGAATTCTTTGTACCAAGTTCGTCACGTTCGTCGTCCCATTTGATCCTTTGGGCATTCTTTGGACAAAGTTCGTCTCGTTCGTCCCCCATTTGACCCTTTGGAATTCTTTGGACCAAGTTCGTCTCATTCATCCCTCTTCGTCCTCCCATTTGATCCTTTGGCATTCTTTGTACCAAGTTGGTCTCGTTCGTCCTCCCATTTGATCCTTTGGCATTCTTTGGACCACGTTCGTCTCGTTTGGCCCTTTTCGTCCTCCCATTTCATCCTTCGGCATTCTTTGGACCAAGTTCGTCTCGTTCGTCCCTCTACATCCTCCCATTTCATCTTTGGGCATTCTTTGGACCAAGTTCGTCTCGTTCGTCCCTGTTCGTTCTCCATTTGATCCTTTGGGCATTCTTTGGACCAAGTTCGTCTCGTTCGTCCCTCTACGTCCTCCCATTTGATCCTTGGGCATTCTTTGGACCAAGTTCGTCACCTTCGTCCCTCTTCGTACGCCCATTTGATCCTTTGGCATTCTTTGGACCAAGTTCGTCTCGTTCGTCCCTCTACGTCCTCCCATTTGATCCTTGCACATTCTTTGGACCAAGTTAGTCCCGTTCGTCCCCCATTTGATCCTTTGGCATTCTTTGGACCAAGTTCGTCTCTTTCGTCCCTTTTCGTCCTCCCATTTCATCCTTGGGTAATCTTTGGAGCAAGTTCGTCTTGTTCGTCCCTCTTCGTCCTCCCATTTGATCCTTTGGCATTCTTTGTAGCAAGTTGGTCTCGTTCGGCCTCCCATTTGATCCTTTGGCATTCTTTGGACCAAGTTCGTGTCCTTCGTCCCCCTTCGTCCTCGCATTTGATCCTTTGACATTCATTGGAACAAGTTCGTCTCGTTCGTCCCTCTTCGTCCTCCATTTGCTCCATTGGCATTCTTTGGACCAAGTTCGTCTCGTTCGTCGCTCTACGTCCTCCCATTTGACCCATTGGCATTCTTTGGACTAAGTTCGTCTCGTTCGTCCCTGTTCGTCCTCCCATTTGATCCTTGGGCATTCTTTGTACCAAGTTCGTCACATTCGCCCTGCCATTTGATCCTTTGGCATTGTTTGGACCAAGTTCGTCTCCTTCGTCCCACTACGTCCTCCCATTTGATCCATTGGCATTCTTTGGACCAAGTTTGTCTCGTTCGTCCCTGTTCGTCCTCCCATTTGATCCTTGGGCATTCTTTGTACCAAGTTCGTCACGTTCGTCCTCCAATTTGATCCTTTGGCATTCTTTGGACCAAGTTCGTCTCGTTCGTCCCTGTTCGTCCTCCCATTTGATCCTTTGGGCATTCTTTGGACCAAGTTCGTCTCGTTCCTCCCTCTACGTCCTCCCATTTGATCCTTGGGAATTCTTTGTACCAAGTTCGTCACGTTCGTCGTCCCATTTGATCCTTTGGGCATTCTTTGGACAAAGTTCGTATCGTTCGTCCCCCATTTGACCCTTTGGCATTCTTTGGACCAAGTTCGTCTCATTCATCCCTCTTCGTCCTCCCATTTGATCCTTTGGCATTCGTTGTACCAAGTTGGTCTCGTTCGTCCTCCCATTTGATCCTTTGGCATTCTTTGGACCACGTTCGTCTCGTTTGGCCCTTTTCGTCCTCCCATTTCATCCTTGGGCATTCTTTGGACCATGTTCGTCTCGTTCGTCCCTCTACATCCTCCCATTTGATCCTTGGGCATTCTTTGGACCAAGTTCGTCTCCTTCGTCCCTCTTTGTACGCCCATTTGATCCTTTGGCATTCTTTGGACCAAGTTCGTCTCGTTCGTCCCTCTACGTCCTCCCATTTGATCCTTGCGCATTCTTTGGACCAAGTTAGTCCCGTTCGTCCCCCATTTGATCCTTTGGCATTCTTTGGACCAAGTTCGTCTCGTTCGTCCCTTTTCGTCCTCCCATTTCATCCTTGGGTAATCTTTGGACCAAGTTCGTCTTGTTCGTCCCTCTTCGTCCTCCCATTTGATCCTTTGGCATTCTTTGTAGCAAGTTGGTCTCGTTCGTCCTCCCATTTGATCCTTTGGCATTCTTTGGACCAAGTTCGTCTCCTTCGTCCCCTTTCGTCCTCGCATTTGATGCTTTGACATTCTTTGGAACAAGTTCGTCTCGTTCGTCCCCCTTCGTCCACCATTTGATCCATTGGCATTCTTTGGACCAAGTTCGTCTCGTTCGTCGCTCTACGTCCTCCCATTTGATCCATTGGCATTCTTTGGACTAAGTTCATCTCGTTCGTCCCTGTTCGTCCTCCCATTTGATCCTTGGGCATTCTTTGTACCAAGTTCGTCACGTTCGCCCTCCCATTTGATCCTTTGGCATTGTTTGGACCAAGTTCGTCTCCTTCGTCCCTCTACGTCCTCCCATTTGATCTATTGGCATTCTTTGGACCAAGTTCGTCTCGTTCGTCCCTGTTCGTCCTCCCATTTAATCCTTGAGCATTCTTTGTACCAAGTTCGTCACGTTCGTTCTCCCATTTGACCCATTGGCATTCTTTGGACCAAGTTCATCTCCTTCGTCCCTCTTCGTCCTTCCATTTGATCCTTTGCCATTCTTTGGACCAAGTTCGTCTCATTCGACCCTGTTCGTCCTCCCATTTCATCCTTTGGCATTCTTTGGACCAAGTTCGTCTCGTTCGTCCCTCTACGTCCTCCCATTTGATCCTTGCGCATTCTTTGGACCATGTTAGTCCTGTTCGTCCCCCATTTGATCCTTTGGCATTCTTTGGACCAAGTTCGTCTCGTTCGTCCCTTTTCGTCCTCCCATTTCATCCTTGGGCAATCTTTGGACCAAGTTCGTCTTGTTCTTCCCTCTTCATCCTCCCATTTGATCCTTTGGCATTCTTTGTAGCAAGTTGGTCTCGTTCGTCCTCCCATTTGATCCTTTGGCATTCTTTGGACCAAGTTCGTCTCCTTCGTCCCCCTTCGTCCTCGCATTTGATCCTTTGACATTCTTTGGACCAAGTTCGTCTCGTTCGTCCCTCTTCGTCCTCCATTTGATCCATTGGCATTCTTTGGACCAAGTTCGTCTCGTTCCTCCCTCTACGTCCTCCCATTTGATCCATTGGCATTCTTTGGACCAAGTTCGTCTCGTTCGTACCTCTACGTCCTCCCATTTGATCCTTGGGCATTCTTTGGACCAAGTTCGTCCCGTTCGTCCCCCATTTGATCCTTTGGCATTCTTTGGACCAAGTTCGTCTCGTTCGTCCTCCCATTTCATCCTTGGGCAATCTTTGGACCAAGTTCGTCTCGTTCGTCCCTCTTCGTCCTCCATTTGATCCATTGGCATTCTTTAGACCAAGTTTGTCTCGTTCGTCCCTGTTCGTCCTCCCATTTGATCCTTGGGCATTCTTTGTACCAAGTTCGTCACGTTCGTCCTCCAATTTGATCCTTTGGCATTCTTTGGACCAAGTTCGTCTCCTTCGTTCCTCTTCGTTCTCCCATTTGATCCTTTGGCATTCTTTGGACCAAGTTCATCTCCTTCGTCCCTCTTTGTCCTCCCATTTGATCCTTTGACATTCTTTGGACCAAGTTCGTCTCGTTCGTCCCTGTTCGTCCTCCCATTTCATCCTTTGGCATTCTTTGGACCAAGTTCGTCTCGTTCGTCCCTCTACGTCCTCCCATTTAATCCATGCGCATTCTTTGGACCAAGTTAGTCCCGTTCGTCCCCCATTTGATCCTTTGGCATTCTTTGGACCAAGTTCGTCTCGTTCGTCCCTTTTCGTCCTCCCATTTCATCCTTGGGCAATCTTTGGACCAAGTTCGTCTTGTTCTTCCCTCTTCGTTGATGGCCTCCTTGTTGTAATAACTTGGCCAATGACTTGAATTCACCACTTAGAATCTGGTTGTGACTAAGAACTTGTGATTTTATCTTTAAGAAAGAATAGCAAGAAAGGATGATTCTTATTTTAACAAGAACACAAGTGAGTAGAACAAGAATCAAGTGAACAAAAAGGAAGTGAGAATAAGGAGTTCTTGTTATAACAAGCAAACAAGGGAGCAGATTATAAGGCAAGGAACAAGAAGAATGGATGGGAGGCAAGGGGCGCCACCTTGGTCTAATCCAAGACAAGGATAAGCCTATGGAAATGAGGATCACCACAAGAAAGGATTCTTGGTAAGATCAAAGTCTGGTTCAATCCAGAACCAAAGAGTAAGGACTCAATTACACAAGGTAATATTTTTGGTCAAAATCAAAGTTGTTTTCCTATGCTCCATGCGCCCCCTATATATAGTGAGGGAGGCTGGTTCTGATTACAAAGAAGAGACCAAGTCTTTGCCATTCAAGGCTACAAGGAATCCTAGGCTAGCATAAAGAGCAATTACAATGGTTGCTGACCAGCTCAAAGTCTACAAGGAATCCTAGGCTATCATAAAGAACAATTACAATGGCTGCTGACCAGCTTAAAGTCTACAAGGAATCCTAGGCTATCATAAAGAAGAGGTTACAAACATGGCTGCTGCTTCAGCTCTTCCAAAAGGCGCAAATGCTTGGTCAGAGTACAGCTGCATGCGCTTCTTGATGACCAGGAGGCAGCCTCTTTGATTGCTTCTTCATGACTCAGCCACCATGTAATTAAAGAGATGGCTGTTACATTTTAATTGTGCTGTTGGAGCATTAATCCGTTGTCTTGTGTAACTCCCTCTTGCCTTGATTGCTTTGAATTCTTTGTCTTTCCTTGCCATCAGATTATTTGGACCCATTCAACTCTACAAAAGAGCTGTTACATGCGCCCCACACTTGCCACTTGAAGTGGATTAAACACACCAAAATAAACAAGGAATTAAATAACTTAGTGCCTTGGTCCCAAATAAAATCAATTGGTCATTTGCACTTTTATTTAATTAAAACAAAGTAACTTGGCTGGCTGGTTATGCATGTTGCGCCTCCTCCATGGCTTGTATGACAAGCATGGTTTTTGGTGCAATTACATCTTTGCCCATGTTTGCAATTGTCTTAGTCATAAATTGGACTAAGCCTTCTTGGACCCTTCTTGACATTGCCCTAGTCATTGGGCCTCCTAGGCTTTGAATGGCTTCTTGGACCTCCATGTCCTCATCATTCGCCCCCTCTTGAAAGGAATTCGACCTCGAATTGAAGTCTTCATCACCTACATCAAAAGGAGACAAGTCAGCAACATTGAAAGTGGCACTAACACCATACTCACCAGGAAGGTCAATCTTGTAAGCATTATCATTAACTTTGGCAATCACTTGGAAAGGGCCATCGCCCCTAGGCATTAACTTAGATTTCCTTTGTGAAGGAAACCTTTCCTTTCTCATATGGATCCAAACCCAATCTCCGGGTTCAAAGATAACCCGTTTGCGCCCTTTATTGGCGTTTTTGGCATAGCTTTCATTCTTCTTTTCAATTTGCAATTTAATTTTCTCATGCAAACTTTTCACAAATTCAGCTTTGGCTTTGCCATCTTTATGCTTCAAAAGAGATGTGTTAGGTAAAGGTAACAAATCAAGAGGAGTCAAAGGATTATAACCATACACAATCTCAAATGGGGAATGATTTGTAGTACTATGGACAGCCCTATTATAAGCAAATTCAACATGGGGCAGCCATGTTTCCCACATTTTCAAATTCTTTGAAAGCACAGCCCTTAAGAGAGTAGAGAGAGTTCTGTTTACTACCTTAGTTTGCCCATCAGTTTGGGGATGACAAGTTGTAGAGAATAGTAACTTAGTTCCCACCTTACCCCACAAAGTTCTCCAGAAGTGGCTTAGAAACTTAGCATCACGATCGGACACTATACTCTTTGGTAGGCCATGTAGGCGCACCACTTCTTTGAAAAACAAGTCAGCAATGTGGCAAGCATCATCCACCTTTTTGCATGGGATGAGATCAATGTGGTGCTCAATCCCTCTCAAAGGTGGCAGCCCACTTGGTACCTCCTTAGGAAACAAGTCCTCAAATTCCTGCAAAAGAAAATCTATGCATTTTGGCAATTCTTTGGTGTTAGGTAAATTTTCCAACAAAACCACCTCTTTGCTAAAAAGCAAATATAGGGGCTGGTTTGTGACAAAAGCTTCTTTAACCTCTCCTTTTGTCGCCATCAAACTTTCTTTCTTTTCTTCATTTTTCTTTTTGTCACTCTTTTTTCTCTCTTTTTCTTTGGCGATCTTTTCTTTTTCTTTTTCTATTTCTTTTTCTTTTTCACATTTTTCTCTCAATTTCTTTTGATCATCTCTCACCTAACTTGGGCTCAAAGGAGCCAAAACAATTCTTTTTCTATGATGAACAAAGAAATACTTGTTGGTGTGCCCTTCATGACTTGCTTTCTTGTCAAATTGCCAAGGCCTTCCCAACAACACATGGCTGGCCTCCATTGGGACAACATCACAAACTGCCACATCCTCATATTTACCAATTGAAAAAGAAATTTCTACTTGCTTGTCCACAACCATCTCAACATCATTAACAAGCCATTGAAGCTTATATGGCTTGGGGTGGGGTTTAGTTTCTATTTGCAGTTTGGAAACTAACCTTGTACTAGCAACATTTGTACAACTCCCACCATCAATAATAAGGGAACATACCTTGCCTTTTATGAGGCATCTTGAGTGAAAAATGTTTTCCCTTTGAGTTGCCTCTTCTTCCTTGACCATGGCTTCTAGCACCCTCTTCATCATAAGCAACTCTCCACTTGGTATTTGGGCCTCCTCCTCTTCACCACCCTCTTCATACTCTTCGCCCTCTTCCTCTTCCTCCTCAACCTCCTCTACCATCATAATTCTCTTGGTAGGACATTGAGATGCAATGTGTCCTAAGCCTTGGCACTTGAAACACTTAACAGCCCGGTTAGTTGAATTTTGAGAAGGACTAGTTATAGTGTTTTTACCTTTTGGATCAGCCGTGGCTTCTTTGGATGATGAGGCACCTTCATTCTTTGGGTGATTCTTCCAATTGGAAGTGGTAGTGCTTCTTCTTATTTGGCCCTTCCTTTTGAGTTGTTGTTCTACCTTTGTGGCTTGATGTACCAAATCGTCCAATTGGACATAGTGTTGTAGCTCCACTATATCACTAATGTCACGATTTAGACCATGCAAGAATCTGGCCATGGTTGCTTCTTCATCCTCCTCCACATTTGCTCTAATTTTTGCCACCTCCATCTCCTTAAAGTACTCATCTACACTCTTATTACCTTGGGTGAGTCGCTGTAATTTGTTGTGCAACTCTCTGTTGTAATAAGATGGGATGAATCTCCTTCTCATGAGCCTTTTCATCTCCTCCCATGTGGCAATGGCTGGCTCATTGTGCCTTCTCCTTTCCTTCACCAACTGATCCCACCACACCAAGGCATAATCTGTAAATTCAATAGAAGCAACCTGCACCTTTTGAAGATCAGTGTAATTATAACAGGAAAAAATTTGTTCAATTTTAGTTTCCCATTCTAAATACGCCTCAGGGTCATTCCTTCCAACAAACTGTGGTACTTTTATTTTTATACCACTCAACCTCTCTTCTCTATTATCATCACGCCTTCTCCTCCGATCCTCCCCATCACTATTGTTTTGTGAGTTTTCCAATTGATCAAGTCTCTCATTGATACCTTCCAATTCTTGTTTTAATAGTTCACTCATTTTTGCCGTGAGGGCTTCTAAAAGTAAACGATTTTGAGGATCCATAACTCTTTTAGTTCTTTAGAGAAACCAGAAAGTGAAACAACACAAGAAACCAATCAAAATAATAATCCACACACCAAAATAGCTTAGAGTAGCAAAGGTAAAAAACAAGAAACAAAAGAAACTGAACAAAAAATTGTGAGAACTAGAACAAATTAGAACTCACTCAAAGAACAAAATTGAGAAAAAAAAAAGAAATCAAAGTGCAGCAAGAACAAAAACACAACCAGAATTCAAAACACAAATTTTTTTTTTCTTTTTTTTTTATAACAAACTAAGAATGAAAACACAAAGATAAGATTACATAAACCTGGGCTTCTTTTTTTGTAACAATTCGAACCAAAGCTTTGATGCCAAATGATGGCCTCCTTGTTGTAATAACTTGGCCAATGACTTGAATTCACCACTTAGAATCTGGTTGTGACTAAGAACTTGTGATTTTATCTTTAAGAAAGAATAGCAAGAAAGGATGATTCTTATTTTAACAAGAACACAAGTGAGTAGAACAAGAATCAAGTGAACAAAAAGGAAGTGAGAATAAAGAGTTCTTGTTATAACAAGCAAACAAGGGAGCAGATTATAAGGCAAGGAACAAGAAGAATGGATGGGAGGCAAGGGGCGCCACCTTGGTCTAATCCAAGACAAGGATAAGCCTATGGAAATGAGGATCACCACAAGAAAGGATTCTTGGTAAGATCAAAGTCTGGTTCAATCCAGAACCAAAGAGTAAGGACTCAATTACACAAGGTAATATTTTTGCTCAAAATCAAAGTTGTTTTTCCATGCTCCATGCGCCCCCTATATATAGTGAGGGAGGCTGGTTCTGATTACAAAGAAGAGACCAAGTCTTTGCCATTCAAGGCTACAAGGAATCCTAGGCTAGCATAAAGAGCAATTACAATGGCTGCTGACCAGCTCAAAGTCTACAAGGAATCCTAGGCTATCATAAAGAAGAGGTTACAAACATGGCTGCTGCTTCAGCTCTTCCAAAAGGCGCAAATGCTTGGTCAGAGTACAGCTGCATGCGCTTCTTGATGACCAGGAGGCAGCCTCTTTGATTGCTTCTTCATGACTCAGCCACCATGTAATTAAAGAGATGGCTGTTTCATTTTAATTGTGCTGTTGGAGCATTAATCCTTTGTCTTGTGTAACTCCCTCTTGCCTTGATTGCTTTGAATTCTTTGTCTTTCCTTGCCATCAGATTATTTGGACCCATTCAACTCTACAAAAGAGCTGTTACATGCGCCCCACACTTGCCACTTGAAGTGGATTAAACACACCAAAAAAAACAAGGAATTAAATAACTTAGTGCCTTGGTCCCAAATAAAATCAATTGGTCACTTGCACTTTTATTTAATTAAAACAAAGTAACTTGGCTGGCTGGTTATGCAAGTTGCGCCTCCTCCATGGCTTATATGACAAGCATGGTTTTTGGTACAATTACATCCTTGCCCATGTTTGCAATTGTCTTAGTCATAAATTGGACTAAGCCTTCTTGGACCCTTCTTGACATTGCCCTAGTCATTGGGCCTCCTAGGCTTTGAATGGCTTCTTGGACCTCCATGTCCTCATCATTCGTCCTCCCATTTGATCCTTTGGCATTCTTTGTAGCAAGTTCGTCTCGTTCGTCCTCCCATTTGATCCTTTGGCATTCTTTGGACCAAGTTCGTCTCCTTCGTCCTCGCATTTGATCCTTTGACATTCTTTGGACCAAGTTCGTCTCGTTCGTCCCTCTTCGTCCTCCATTTGATCCATTGGCATTCTTTAGACCAAGTTCGTCTCGTTCGTCCCTCTACGTCCTCCCATTTGATCCATTGGCATTCTTTGGACTAAGTTCGTCTCGTTCGTCCCTGTTCGTCCTCCCATTTGATCCTTGGGCATTCTTTGTACCAAGTTCGTCCCGTTCGTCCTCCAATTTGATCCTTTGGCATTGTTTGGACCAAGTTCGTCTCCTTCGTCCCTCTACGTCCTCCCATTTGATCCATTGGCATTCTTTGGACCAAGTTCGTCTCGTTCGTCCCTGTTCGTCCTCCCATTTGATCCTTTGGCATTCTTTGTACCAAGTTGGTCTCGTTCGTCCCTCTTCGTCCTCCCATTTGATCCTTTGGCAATCTTTGGACCAAGTTCGTCTCGTTCGTCCCTTTTCGTCCTCCCATTTCATCCTTGGGCAATCTTTGGACCAAATTCGTCTTGTTCGTCCCTCTTCGTCCTCCCATTTGATCCTTTGGCATTCTTTGTAGCAAGTTGGTCTCGTTCGTCCTCCCATTTGATCCTTTGGCATTCTTTGGACCAAGTTCGTCTCCTTCGTCCCCCTTCGTCCTCGCATTTGATCCTTTGACATTCTTTGGACCAAGTTCGTCTCGTTCGTCCCTCTTCGTCCTCCATTTGATCCATTGGCATTCTTTGGACCAAGTTCGTCTCGTTCGTCCCTCTACGTCCTCCCATTTGATCCATTGGCATTCTTTGGACCAAGTTCGTCTCGTTCGTCCCTGTTCGTCCTCCCATTTGATCCTTTGGCATTCTTTGTACCAAGTTGGTCTCGTTCGTCCCTCTTCGTCCTCCCATTTGATCCTTTGGCAATCTTTGGACCAAGTTCGTCTCGTTCGTCCCTTTTCGTCCTCCCATTTCATCCTTGGGCAATCTTTGGACCAAATTCGTCTGGTTCGTCCCTCTTCGTCCTCCCATTTGATCCTTTGGCATTCTTTGTAGCAAGTTGGTCTCGTTCGTCCTCCCATTTGATCCTTTGGCATTCTTTGGACCAAGTTCGTCTCCTTCGTCCCCCTTCGTCCTCGCATTTGATCCTTTGACATTCTTTGGACCAAGTTCGTCTCGTTCGTCCCTCTTCGTCCTCCATTTGATCCATTGGCATTCTTTGGACCAAGTTCGTCTCGTTCGTCCCTCTACGTCCTCCCATTTGATCCTTCGGACCAAGTTCGTCTCGTTCGTACCTCTACATCCTCCCATTTGATCCTTGGGCATTCTTTGGACCAAGTTCGTCCCGTTCGTCTCCCATTTGATCCTTTGGCATTCTTTGGACCAAGTTCGTATCGTTCGTCCCTTTTCGTCCTCCCATTTCATCCTTGGGCAATCTTTGGACCAAGTTCGTCTCGTTCGACCCTCTTCGTCCTCCATTTGATCCATTGGCATTCTTTGGACCAAGTTCGTCTCGTTCATCCCTCTACGTCCTCCCATTTGATCCATTGGCATTCTTTGGACCAAGTTTGTCGCTTTCGTCCCTGTTCGTCCTCCCATTTGATCCTTGGGCATTCTTTGTACCAAGTTCGTCACGTTCGTCCTCCAATTTGATCCTTTGGCATTCTTTGGACCAAGTTCGTCTCGTTCGTCCCTGTTCGTCCTCCCATTTGATCCTTTGGGCATTCTTTGGACCAAGTTCGTCTCGTTCCTACCTCTACGTCCTCCCATTTGATTCTTAGGAATTCTTTGTACCAAGTTCGTCACGTTCGTCGTCCCATTTGATCCTTTGGGCATTCTTTGGACAAAGTTCGTCTCGTTCGTCCCCCATTTGATCCTTTGGTATTCTTTGGACCAAGTTCGTCTCATTCATCCCTCGTCGTCCTCCCATTTGATCCTTTGGCATTCTTTGTACCAAGTTGGTCTCGTTCGTCCTCCCATTTGATTCTTTGGCATTCTTTGGACCACGTTCGTCTCGTTTGGCCCTTTTCGTCCTCCCATTTCATCCTTGGGCATTCTTTGGACCAAGTTCGTCTCGTTCGACCCTCTACATCCTCCCATTTCATCTTTGGGCATTCTTTGGACCAAGTTCGTCTCGTTCGTCCCTGTTCGTTCTCCATTTGATCCTTTGGGCATTCTTTGGACCAAGTTCGTCTCGTTCGTCCCTCTACGTCCTCCCATTTGATCCTTGGGCATTCTTTGGACCAAGTTCATCTCCTTCGTCCCTCTTCGTCCGCCCATTTGATCCTTTGGTGTTCTTTGGACCAAGTTCGTCTCGTTCGTCCCTTTTCGTTCTCCCATTTCATATTTGGGCATTCTTTGGACCAAGTTCGTCTCGTTCGTCCCTCTACATCCTCCCATTTGATCCTTTGGGCATTCTTCGGACTAAGTACGTCTCGTTCGTCCTTGTTCGCCCTCCCATTTGATCCTTTGGGCATTCTTTGGGCCAAGTTCGTCTCGTTCGTCCCTCTACGTCCTCCCATTTGATCCTTGGGCATTCTTTGTACCAAGTTCGTCATGTTCATCCTCCCATTTGATCGTTTGGCATTCTTTGGGCCAAGTTCGTCCCTCTTTGTCCTCCCATTTGATCGTTTGGCATTCTTTGGACAAAGTACGTCTCGTTCGTCCCTTTTCGTCCTCCATTTGATCCTTTGTCGCTCTACGTGCTCCCATTTGATCCTTGGGCATTCTTTGTACCAAGTTCGTCACGTTCGTCCTCCCATTTGATCCTTTGGCATTCTTTGGACCAAGTTCGTCTCCTTCGTCCCTCTTCGTCCTCCCATTTGATCCTTTGGCATTCTTTGGACCAAGTTCGTCTCGTTCGTCCCTGTTTGTCCTCCCATTTGATCCTTTGGGCATTCTTTGGACCAAGTTCGTCTCGTTCATCCCTCTACGTCCTCCCATTTGATCCTTGGGAATTCTTTGTACCAAGTTCGTCACGTTCGTCGTCCCATTTGATCCTTTGGGCATTCTTTGGACCAAGTTCGTCCCCCATTTGATCCTTTGGACCAAGTTCGTCTCGTTCGTCCCTCTTCGTCCTCCCATTTGATCCTTTGGCATTCTTTTGACCAAGTTCGTCTCGTTCGTCCCTTTTCGTCCTCCCATTTCATCCATAGGCATTCTTTGGAGCAAGTTCGTCTCGTTCGTCCCTTTACATCCTCCCATTTGATCTTTGGGCATTCATTGGACCAAGTTCGTCTCGTTCGTCCCTGTTCGTCCTCCCATTTGATCCTTTGGGCATTCTTTGGACCAAGTTCGTCTCGTTCGTACCTCTACGTCCTCCCATTTGATCCTTGGGCATTCTTTGGACCAAGTTCGTCTCGTTCGTCCCTCTTCGTCCTCCATTTGATCCATTGGCATTCTTTGGACCAAGTTCGTCTCGTTCGTCCCTCTACGTCCTCCCATTTGATCCATTGGCATTCTTTGGACCAAGTTTGTCTCGTTCGTCCCTCTACGTGCTTCCATTTGATCCTTGGGCATTCTTTATACCAAGTTCGTCACGTTCGTCCTCCCATTTGATCCTTTGGCATTCTTTGGACCAAGTTCGTCTCCTTCGTCCCTCTTCGTCCTCCCATTTGATCCTTTGGCATTCTTTGGACCAAGTTCGTCTCGTTCGTCCCTTTTCGTGCTCCCATTTCATCCATGGGCATTCTTTGGACCAAGTTCGTCTCGTTCGTCCCTTTACATCCTCCCATTTGATCTTTGGGCATTCTTTGGACCAAGTTCGTCTCGTTCGTCCCTGTTCGTCCTCCCATTTGATCCTTTGGGCATTCTTTGGACCAAGTTTATGTCATTCGCACCTCTACGTCCTCCCATTTGATCCTTGGGCATTCTTTGTACCAAGTTCGTCACGTTCGTCCTCCAATTTGATCCTTTGGCATTCTTTGGACCATGTTCGTCTCCTTCGTCCCTCTTCGTCCCTCTTCGTCCTCCCATTTGATCCTTTGACATTCTTTGGACCAAGTTCGTCTCGTTCGTCCCTTTTTGTCCTCCCATTTCATCCTTGGGCAATCTTTGGACCAAGTTCGTCTCGTTCGTCCCTCTTCGTCCTCCCATTTGATCCTGTGGCATTCTTTGTACCAAGTTGGTCTCGTTCGTCCTCCCATTTGAACCTCTGGCATTCTTTGGTGCAAGTTCGTCTCGTTCGTCCCTGTTCGTCCTCCCATTTGATCCTTTGGGCATTCTTTGGACCAAGTTCGTCTCGTTCGTCCCTCTTCGTCCTCCCATTTGATCCTTTGGCATTCTTTGTACCAAGTTGGTCTCGTTCGTCCTCCCATTTGAACCTCTGGCATTCTTTGGACCAAGTTCATCTCGTTCGTCCACGTTCGTCGTCCCATTTGATCCTTTGGGCATTCTTTGGACCAAGTTCATCTCGTTCGTCCCCCATTTGATCCTTTGGACCAAGTTCGTCTCGTTCGTCCCTCTTCGTCCTCCCATTTGATCCTTTGGCATTCTTTTGACCAAGTTCATCTCGTTCGTCCCTTTACATCCTCCGATTTGATCTTTGGGTATTCATTGGACCAAGTTCGTCTCGTTCGTCCCTGTTCGTCCTCCCATTTGATCCTTTGGGCAATCTTTGGACCAAGTTCGTCTCGCTCGTACCTCTACATCCTCCCATTTGATCCTTGGGCATTCTTTAGACCAAGTTCGTCCCGTTCGTCCCCCATTTGATCCTTTGGCATTCTTTGGACCAATTTCGTATCGTTCGTCCCTTTTCGTCCTCCTATTTCATCCTTGGGCAATCTTTGGACCACGTTCGACTCGTTCGTCCCTCTACGTGCTTCCATTTGATCCTTGGGCATTCTTTGTACCAAGTTCGTCACGTTCGTCCTCCCATTTGATCCTTTGGCATTCTTTGGACCAAGTTCGTATCGTTCGTCCCTTTTCGTCCTCCCATTTCATCCTTGGGCAATCTTTGGACCAAGTTCGTCTCGTTCGTCCCTCTTCGTCCTCCATTTGATCCATTGGCATTCTTTGGACCATGTTCGTCTCGTTCGTCCCTCTACGTCCTCCCATTTAATCCATTGGCATTCTTTGGACCAAGTTTGTCTCGTTCGTCCATGTTCGTCCTCCCATTTGATCCTTGGGCATTCTTTGTACCAAGTTCGTCACGTTCGTCCTCCAATTTGATCCTTTGGCATTCTTTGGACCAAGTTCGTCTCCTTTGTCCCTCTTCGTCCTCCCATTTGATCCTTTGACATTCTTTGGACCAAGTTCGTCTCGTTCGTCCCTTTTCGTCCTCCCATTTCATCCTTGGGCAATCTTTGGACCAAGTTCGTCCCGTTCGTCCCTCTTCGTCCTCCCATTTGATCCTTTGGCATTCTTTGTACCAAGTTGGTCTCGTTCGTCCTCCCATTTGAACATCTGGCATTCTTTGAACCAAGTTCGTCTCGTTCCTCCCTCTACGTCCTCCTATTTGATCCTTGGGAATTCTTTGTACCAAGTTCGTCACGTTCGTCGTCCCATTTGATCCTTTGGGCATTCTTTGGACAAAGTTCGTCTCGTTCGTCCCCCATTTGATCCTTTGGCATTCTTTGGACCAAGTTCGTCTCATTCATCCCTCTTCGTCCTCCCATTTGATCCTTTGGCATTCTTTGTACCAAGTTGGTCTTGTTCGTCCTCCCATTTGATCCTTTGGCATTCTTTGGACCACGTTCGTCTTGTTTGGCCCTTTTTGTCCTCCCATTTCATCCTTGGGCATTCTTTGGACCAAGTTCGTCTCGTTCGTCCCTCTACATCCTCCCATTTCATCTTTGGGCATTCTTCGGACCAAGTTCGTCTCGTTCGTCCCTGTTCGTTCTCCATTTGATCCTTTGGGCATTCTTTGGACCAAGTTCGTCTCGTTCGTCCCTCTACGTCCTGCCATTTGATCCTTGGGCATTCTTTGGACCAAGTTCGTCTCCTTCGTCCCTCTTCGTCCGCCCATTTGATCCTTTGGCATTCTTTGGACCAAGTTCGTCTCCTTCGTCCCTCTTCGTCCGCCCATTTGATCCTTTGGCATTCTTTGGACCAAGTTCGTCTCGTTCGTCCCTCTTCGTCCTCCCATTTGATCCTTTGGCATTCTTTGTACCAAGTTGGTCTCGTTCGTCCTCCCATTTGAACATCTGGCATTCTTTGAACCAAGTTCGTCTCGTTCGTCCCTGTTCGTCCTCCCATTTGATCCTTTGGGCATTCTTTGGACCAAGTTCGTCTCGTTCCTCCCTCTACGTCCTCCCATTTGATCCTTGGGAATTCTTTGTACCAAGTTCGTCACGTTCGTCGTCCCATTTGATCCTTTGGGCATTCTTTGGACAAAGTTCGTCTCGTTCGTCCCCCATTTGATCGTTTGGCATTCTTTGGACCAAGTTCGTCTCAGTCATCCCTCTTCGTCCTCCCATTTGATCCTTTGGCATTCTTTGTACCAAGTTGGTCTTGTTCGTCCTCCCATTTGATCCTTTGGCATTCTTTGGACCACGTTCGTCTCGTTTGGCCCTTTTCGTCCTCCCATTTCATCCTTGTGCATTCTTTGGACCAAGTTCATCTCGTTCGTCCCTCTACATCCTCCCATTTCATCTTTGGGCATTCTTTGGACCAAGTTCGTCTCGTTCGTCCCTGTTCGTTCTCCATTTGATCCTTTGGGCATTCTTTGGACCAAGTTCATCTCGTTCGTCCCTCAAAAATGGCACACTTCATCCCATGCAAAAAGGTGGATGATGCTTGCCACATTGCTGATTTTTTCTTCAAAGAGGTGGTGCGCCTACATGGCCTACCAAAGAGTATAGTGTCCGATAGTGACGCTAAGTTTCTAAGCCACTTCTGGAGAACTTTGTGGGGTAAGGTGGGAACTAAGTTACTATTCTCTACAACTTGTCATCCCCAAACTGATGGGCAAACTGAGGTAGTAAACAGAACTCTCTCTACTCTCTTAAGGGCTATGCTTTCAATGAATTTGAAAATGTGGGAAACATGGCTGCCCCATGTTGAATTTGCTTATAATAGGGCTGTCCATAGTACTACAAATCATTCCCCATTTGAGATTGTGTATGGTTATAATCCTTTGACTCCTCTTGATTTGTTACCTTTACCTAACACATCTCTGTTGAAGCATAAAGATGGCAAAGCAAAAGCTAAATTTGTGAAAAGTTTGCATGAGAAAATTAAGCTGCAAATTGAAAAGAAAAATGAAAGCTATGCCAAGAGTGCTAATAAAGGGCGCAAACGGGTTACCTTTGAACCCGGAGATTGGGTTTGGATCCATATGAGAAAGGAAAGGATTCCTTTACAAAGGAAATCTAAGTTAATGCCTAGGGGCGATGGCCCTTTCCAAGTGATTGCCAAAGTTAATGATAATGCTTACAAGATTGACCTTCCAGGTGAGTATGGTGTTAGTGCCACTTTCAATGTTGCTGACTTGTCTCCTTTTGATGTAGGTGATGAAGACTTCAATTCGAGGTCGAATTCTCCTCAAGAGGGAGGAAATGATGAGGACATGGAGCACCAAGAGGCCATTCAAAGCCTAGGAGGACCAGTAACAAGGGCAATGTCAAGAAGGGTCCAAGAAGGCTTAGTCCAATTCATGACTAAGACAATTGCAAACATGGGCAAAGATGTAATTGCACCAAAAACCATGCTTGTCATACAAGCCATGGAGGAGGCGCAACATGCATAACCAGCCAGCCAAGTTACTTTGTTTTAATTGAATAAAAGTGCAAGTGACCAATTGATTTATTTGGGACCAAGGCACTAAGTTATTTAATTCCTTTTTATTTTTGTGTGTTTAATCCACTTCAAGTGGTGGTGTGTGGCGCAAAGAAGAGGGTCCCATAACTCTCAACAGCTCTTTGTGTAATTCAAGTGATCTGATGACAAGGAAAGACAAAGGAATGCAAAGCAATCAAGGCAAGAAGGAGTTACACAAGACAAAGGAGTAAATACTCCAACAGCACACTAAAAGTGTAACAGCCACATACTCAAGTGCAATCAAAATGGTGGCTGTGAAACCTTCCTAGTCATGAAGAGCAATCAAAGAGGAAGCTACCATCTGACCAAGCAAGGCGCCCCATCTCCCCTGGCCAGGTGCATTGCGCCACCTTAGAGCTGGTCAGCAGCCAACTAATTAATTGTAAATGCTTCTTTATGATAGCCTAGGATTCCTTGTAGACTTTGAGCTGGTCAGCAGCCATTGTAATTGTTCTTTATGATAGCCTAGGATTCCTTGTAGACTTTGAGCTGGTCAGCAGCCATTGTAATTGCTCTTTATGCTAGCCTAGGATTCCTTGTAGCCTTGAATGGCAAAGACATGGTCTCTTCTTTGTAATCAGAACCAGCCTCCCTCACTATATATAGGGGGCGCATGGAGCATGGAAAAACAACTTTGATTTTGAGCAAAAATATTACCTTGTGTAATTGAGTCCTTACTCTTTGGTTCTGGATTGAACCAGACTTTGATCTTACCAAGAATCCTTTCTTGTGGTGATCCTCATTTCCATAGGCTTATCCTTGTCTTGGATTAGACCAAGGTGGCGCCCCTTGCCTCCCATCCATTCTTCTTGTTCCTTGCTTTCTAAATTGCTTTCTTGTTTGCTTGTTATAACAAGAACTCTTTATTTTCCCTTCCTTGTACACTTGATTCTTATTCGACTCACTTGATTTTCTTGTTAAAATAAGAATCATCCTTTCTTGCTATCCTTTCTTAAAGATTGAAAATCACAAGTTCTAAGTCACAACCAGATTCTAAGTGGTGTTTTCAAGTCATTGGCCTAGTTATTACAACAAGGAGGCCATCACATTTGATCCTTTGGGCATTCTTTGGACAAAGTTCGTCTCGTTCGTCCCCCATTTGATCCTTTGGCATTCTTTGGACCAAGTTCGTCTCATTCATCCCTCTTCGTCCTCCCATTTGATCCTTTTGCATTCTTTGTACCAAGTTGGTCTTGTTCGTCCTCCCATTTCATCCTTGGGCATTCTTTGGACCAAGTTCGTCTCGTTCGTCCCTCTACATCCTCCCATTTCATCTTTGGGCATTCTTTGGACCAAGTTCGTCTCGCTCGTTCCTGTTCGTTCTCCATTTGATCCTTTGGGCATTCTTTGGACCAAGTTCGTCTCGTTCGTCCCCCTACGTCCTGCCATTTGATCCTTGGGCATTCTTTGGACCAAGTTCGTCTCCTTCGTCCCTCTTCGTCCGCCCATTTGATCCTTTGGCATTCTTTGGACCAAGTTCGTCTCGTTCGTCCCTCTTCGTCCTCCCATTTGATCCTTTGGCATTCTTTGTACCAAGTTGGTCTCGTTCGTCCTCCCATTTGAACATCTGGCATTCTTTGAACCAAGTTCGTCTCGTTCGTCCCTGTTCGTCCTCCCATTTGATCCTTTGGGCATTCTTTGGACCAAGTTCGTCTCGTTCCTCCCTCTACGTCCTCCCATTTGATCCTTGGGAATTCTTTGTACCAAGTTCGTCATGTTCGTCCCTATTCATTTGATCCTTTGAGCATTCTTTGGACAAAGTTCGTCTCGTTCGTCCCCCATTTGATCCTTTGGCATTCTTTGGACCAAGTTCGTCTCATTCATCCCTCTTCGTCCTCCCATTTGATCCTTTGGCATTCTTTGTACCAAGTTGGTCTTGTTCGTCCTCCCATTTGATCCTTTGGCATTCTTTGGACCACGTTCGTCTCGTTTGGCCCTTTTCGTCCTCCCATGTCATCCTTGGGCATTCTTTGGACCAAGTTCGTCTCGTTCGTCCCTCTACATCCTCCCATTTCATCTTTGGGCATTCTTTGGACCAAGTTCGTCTCGTTCGTCCCTGTTTGTTCTCCATTTGATCCTTTGGGCATTCTTTGGACCAAGTTCGTCTCGTTCGTCCCTCTACGTCCTGCCATTTGATCCTTCGGCATTCTTTGGACCAAGTTCGTCTCCTTCGTCCCTCTTCGTCTGCCCATTTGATCCTTTGGCATTCTTTGGACCAAGTTCGTCCCGTTCGTCCCTTTTCGTCCTCCCATTTCATCCTGGGGCATTCTTTGGACCAAGTTCGTCTCGTTCGTCCCTCTACATCCTCCCATTTGATCCTTTGGGCATTCTTCAGACTAAGTTCGTCTCGTTCGTCCTTGTTCGCCCTCCCATTTGATCCTTTGGGCATTCTTTGGACCAAGTTCGTCTCGTTCGTCCCTCTACGTCCTCCCATTTGATCCTTTGGCATTCTTTGGACCAAGTTCGTCTCCTTCGTCCCTCTTTGTCCTCCCATTTGATCATTTGACATTCTTTGGACAAAGTTCGTCTCGTTCGTCCCTTTTCGTCCTCCATTTGATCCTTTGGCATTCTTTGGACCAAGTTCGTCTCGTTCGTCCCTCTACGTGCTCCCATTTGATCCTTGGGCATTCTTTGTACCAAGTTCGTCACGTTCGTCCTCCCATTTGATCCTTTGGCATTCTTTGGACGAAGTTCGTCTCGTTCGTCCCTGTTCGTCCTCCCATTTGATCCTTTGGGCATTCTTTGGACCATGTTCGTCTCGTTCATCCCTATACGTCCTCCCATTTGATCCTTGGGAATTCTTTGTACCAAGTTCGTCATGTTCGTCGTCCCATTTGATCCTTTGGGCATTCTTTGGACAAAGTTCATCTCGTTCGTCCCCCATTTGATCCTTTGGACCAATTTCGTCTCGTTTGTCCCTCTTCGTCCTCCCATTTGATCCTTTGGCATTCTTTGTACCAAGTTGGTCTCGTTCGTCCTCCCATTTCATCCTTGGGCAATCTTTGGACCAAGTTCGTCTCGTTCGTCCCTCTTCGTCCTCCCATTTGATCCTTTCGCATTCTTTGTACCAAGTTGGTCTCGTTCGTCCTCCCATTTGAACATCTGGCATTCTTTGAACCAAGTTCGTCTCGTTCGTCCCTGTTCGTCCTCCCATTTGATCCTTTGGGCATTCTTTGGACCAAGTTCGTCTCGTTCCTCCCTCTACGTCCTCCCATTTGATCCTTGGGAATTTTTTGTACCAAGTTCGTCACGTTCGTCGTCCCTTTTGATCCTTTGGGCATTCTTTGGACAAAGTTCGTCTCGTTCGTACCCCATTTGATCCTTTGGCATTCTTTGGACCAAGTTCGTCTCATTCATCCCTCTTCGTTCTCCCATTTGATCCTTTGGCATTCTTTGTACCAAGTTGGTCTTGTTCGTCCTCCCATTTGATCCTTTGACATTCTTTGGACCACGTTCGTCTCGTTTGACCCTTTCGTCCTCCCATTTCATACTTGGGCATTCTTTGGACCAAGTTCGTCTCGTTCGTCCCTCTACATCCTCCCATTTCATCTTTGGGCATTCTTTGGACCAAGTTCGTCTCGTTCGTCCCTGTTTGTTCTCCATTTGATCCTTGGGCATTCTTTGGACCAAGTTCGTCTCGTTCGTCCCTCTACGTCCTCCCATTTGATCCTTTGGGCATTCTTTGGACCAAGTTCGTCTCGTTCGTCCCTTTTCGTCCTCCATTTGATCCTTTTGGCATTCTTTGGACCAAGTTCGTCTCGTTCCTCCCTCTACGTCCTGCCATTTGATCCTTGGGCATTCTTTGGACCAAGTTCGTCTCCTTCGTCCCTCTTCGTCCGCCCATTTGATCCTTTGGCATTCTTTGGACCAAGTCCGTCTCGTTCGTCCCTTTTCGTCCTCCCATTTCATCCTTGGGCATTCTTTGGACCAAGTTCGTCTCGTTCGTCCCTCTACATCCTCCCATTTGATCCTTTGGGCATTCTTCGGACTAAGTTCGTCTCGTTCGTGCTTGTTCGCCCTCCCATTTGATCCTTGGGCATTCTTTGTACCATGTTCGTCATGTTCGTCCTCCCATTTGATCCTTTGGCATTTTTTGAACCAAGTTTGTCTCCTTCGTCCCTCTTTGTCCTCCCATTTGATCGTTTGACATTCTTTGGACAAAGTTCGTCTCGTTCGTCCCTTTTCGTCCTGCATTTGATCCTTTGGCATTCTTTGGACCAATTTCGTCTCGTTCATCCCTCTACGTGGTCCCATTTGATCCTTGGGCATTCTTTGTACCAAGTTCGTCACGTTCGTCCTCCCATTTGATCCTTTGGCATTCTTTGGACCAAGTTCGCCTCCTTCGTCCCTCTTCGTCCTCCCATTTGATCCTTTGACATTCTTTGGACCAAGTTCGTCTCCTTCGTCCCTCTTCGTCCTCCCATTTCATCCTTTGGCATTCTTTGGACCAAGGTCGTCTCGTTCGTCCCTGTTCGTCCTCCCATTTGATCCTTTGGGCATTCATTGGACCAAGTTCATCTCGTTCGTCCCTCTACGTCCTACCATTTGATCCTTGTGAATTATTTGTACCAAGTTCGTCACGTTCGTCGTCCCATTTGATCCTTTGGGCATTCTTTGGACCAAGTTCGTCTCGTTCGTCCCCCATTTGATCCTTTGCTGTTCTTTGGACCAAGTTCGTCTCGTTCGTCCCTCTTCGTCCTCCCATTTGATCCTTTGGCATTCTTTGTACCAAGTTGGTCTCATTCGTCCTGCCATTTGATCCTTTGGCATTCTTTGGACCACGTTCGTCTCGTTTGCCCCTTTTCGTCCTCCTATTTCATCCTTGGGCATTCTTTGGACCAAGTTCGTCTCGTTCGTCACTCTACATCCTCCCATTTCATCTTTGGGCATTCTTTGGACCAAGTTCGTCTCGTTCGTCCCTGTTCGTTGTCCCATTTGATCCTTTGGGCATTTTTTAGACCAAGTTCGTGTCGTTCGTCCCTCTACGTCCTCCCATTTGATCCTTGGGCATTCTTTGGACCAAGTTCGTCTCCTTCGTCCGTCTTCGTCCGCCCATTTGATCCTTTGGCATTCTTTGGACGAAGTTCGTCTCGTTCGTCCTCCCATTTGATCCTTTGCGTTCTTTGGACCACGTTCGTCTCGTTTGGCCCTTTTCACCCTCCCATTTCATCCTTGGGCATTATTTGGACCAAGTTCGTCTCGTTCGTCCCTCTACATCCTCCCATTTCATCCTTGGGCATTCTTTGGACCAAGTTCGTCTCGTTCGTCCCTGTTCGTTCTCCCGTTGATCCTTTGGGCATTCTTTGGACCAAGTTCGTCTCATTCGTCCCTCTACGTCCTGCCATTTGATCCTTGGGCATTCTTTGGACCAAGTTCGTCTCCTTCGTCCCTCTTCGTCCTCCCATTTGATCCTTTGGGCATTCTTCGGACTAGGTTCGTCTCGTTCGTCCTTGTTCGCCCTCCCATTTGATCCTTTGGGCATTCTTTGGACCAAGTTCGTCTCGTTCATCCCTCTACGTTCTCCCATTTGATGCTTGGGCATTCTTTGTACCAAGTTCGTCATGTTCGTCCTCCCATTTGATCCTTTGGCATTCTTTGAACCAAGTTTGTCTCCTTCGTCCCTCTTTGTCCTCCCATTTGATCGTTTGACATTCTTTGGACAAACTTCGACTCGTTCGTCCCTTTTCGTCCTCCATTTGATCCTTTGGCATTCTTTGGACCAAGTTCATCTCGTTCATCCCTCTACGTGCTCCCATTTGATCCTTGGGCATTCTTTGTACCAAGTTCGTCACGTTCGTCCTCCCATTTGATCCTTTGGCATTCTTTGGACCAAGTTCGTCTCCTTCGTCCCTCTTCGTCCTCCCATTTGATGTTTTGGCATTCTTTGGACCAAGTTCGTCTCGTTCGTCCCTGTTCGTCCTCCCATTTGATACTTTGGGCATTCTTTGGACCAAGTTCGTCTCGTTCATTCCTCTACGTCCTCCCATTTGATCCTTTGGACCAAGTTTGTCTCGTTCGTCCCCCATTTGATCCTTTGGACCAAGTTCGTCTTTTTCGTCCCTCTTCGTCCTCCCATTTGAGCCTTTGGCATTCTTTGTACCAAGTTCGTCTCGTTCAACCCTGTTCGTCCTCCCATTTGATACTTTGGGCATTCTTTGGACCAAGTTCGTCTCGTTCATCCCTCTACGTCCTCCCATTTGATCCTTGGGAATTCTTTGTGCCAAGTTCGTCACGTTCGTCGTCCCATTTGATCCTTTGGGCATTCTTTGCACCAAGTTCGTCTCGTTCGTCCCCCATTTGATCCTTTGGACCATGTTTTTCTCGTTCGTCCCTCTTCGTGCTCCCATTTGATCCTTTGGCATTCTTTGTACCAAGTTGGTCTAGTTTATCCCTTTTCGTCCTCCCATTTCATCCTTGGGCATTCTTTGGACGAAGTTCGTCTCGTTCGACCCTCTACATCCTCCCATTTCATCTTTGGGCATTCTTTGGACTAAGTTCGTCTCGTTCGTCCCTGTTCGTTCTCCCATTTGATCCTTTGGGCATTCTTTGGACCAAGTTCGTCTCGTTTGTCCCTCTACGTCCTCCCATTTGATCCTTGGGCATTCTTTGGGCCAAGCTCGTCTCCTTCGTCCCTCTTCGTCCGCCCATTTGATCCTTTGGCATTCTTTGGACCAAGTTCGTCTCGTTCGTCCCTCTACGTGCTCCAATTTGATCCTTTGGCATTCTTTGGACCAAGTTCGTCTCGTTCGTCCCTCTACATCCTCCCATTTGATCCTTTGGGCATTCTTTGGACTAAGTTCGCCTCGTTCGTCCCCCCATTTGATCCTTTGGGCATTCTTTGGACCAAGTTCGTCTCGTTCGTCCCTCTACGTCCTCCCATTTGATCCTTTGGCATTCTTTGTACCAAGTTCGTCATGTTCGTCCTCCCATTTGATCCTTTGGCATTCTTTGGACCAAGTTCGCCTCCTTCGTCCCTCTTCGTCCTCCCATTTGATCGTTTGACATTCTTTGGACAAAGTTCGTCTCGTTCGTCCCTTTTCGTCCTCCATTTGATCCTTTGACATTCTTTGGACCAAGTTCGTCTCGTTCGTCCCTCTACGTGCTCCAATTTGATCCTTTGGCATTCTTTGGACCAAGTTCGTCTCCTTCGTCCCTCTTCGTCCTCCCATTTGATCGTTTGACATTCTTTGGACAAAGTTCGTCTCGTTCGTCCCTTTTCGTCCTCCATTTGATCCTTTGGCATTCTTTGAACCAAGTTCGTCTCGTTCGTCCCTCAACGTGCTCCCATTTGATCCTTGGGCATTCTTTGTACCAAGTTCGTCACGTTCATCCTCCCATTTGATCGTTTGGCATTCTTTGGACCAAGTTCGTCTCCTTCGTCCCTCTTCATCCTCCCATTTGATCCTTTGGCATTCTTTGGACCAAGTTCGTCTCGTTCGTCCCTGTTCGTCCTCCCATTTGATCCTTTGGGCATTCATTGGACCAAGTTCATCTCGTTCGTCCCTCTACGTCCTACCATTTGATCCTTGGGAATCCTTTGTACCAAGTTCGTCACGTTCGTCGTCCCATTTGATCCTTTGGGCATTCTTTGGACCAAGTTCGTCTCGTTCGTCCCCCATTTGATCCTTTGCTGTTCTTTGGACCAAGTTCGTCTCGTTCGTCCCTCATCGTCCTCCCATTTGATCCTTTGGCATTCTTTGTACCAAGTTGGTCTCATTCGTCCTGCCATTTGATCATTTGGCATTCTTTGGACCACGTTCGTCTCGTTCGTCCCTTTTCGTCCTCCCATTTCATCCTTGGGCATTCTTTGGATCAAGTTCGTCTCGTTCATCCCTCTACATCCTCCCATTTCATCTTTGGGCATTCTTTGGACCAAGTTCGTCTCGTTCGTCCCTGTTCGTTCTCCATTTGATACTTTGGGCATTCTTTGGACCAAGTTCGTCTCATTCGTCCCTCAACGTCCTGCCATTTGATCCTTGGGCATTCTTTGGACCAAGTTCGTCTCCTTCGTCCCTCTTCGTCCGCCCATTTGATCCTTTGGCATTCTTTGGACCAAGTTCGTCTCGTTCGTCCCTTTTCGTCCTCCCATTTCATCCTTGGGCATTCTTTGGACCAAGTTCGTCTCGTTCGTCGCTCTACATCCTCCCATTTGATCCTTTGGGCATTCTTCGAACTAAGTTCGTCTCGTTCGTCCTTGTTCGCCCTCCCATTTGATCCTTGGGCATTCTTTGGACCAAGTTCGTCTCGTTCGTCCCTCTACGTCCTCCCATTTGATGCTTGGGCATTCTTTGTACCAAGTTCGTCGTGTTCGTCCTCCCATTTGATCCTTTGGCATTCTTTGTACCAAGTTTGTCTCATTCGTCCCTCTTCGTCCGCCCATTTGATCCTTTGGCATTCTTTGGACCAAGTTCGTCTCGTTCGTCCCTTTTCGTGCTCCCATTTCATCCTTGGGCATTCTTTGGACCAAGTTCGTCTCGTTCGTCCCTCTACATCCTCCCATTTGATCCTTTGGGCATTCTTCGGACTAAGTTCGTCTCGTTCGTCCTTGTTCGCCCTCCCATTTGATCCTTTGACATTCTTTGGACCAAGTTCGTCTTGTTCGTCCCTCTACGTCCTCCCATTTGATCCTTGGTCATTCTTTGTACCAAGTTCGTCATGTTCGTCCTCCCATTTGATCCTTTGGCATTCTTTGGACCAAGTTCGTCTCCTTCGTCCCTCTTCCTCCTCCCATTTGATCGTTTGACATTCTTTGGACAAAGTTCGTCTCGTTCGTCCCTTTTCGTCCTCCATTTGATCATTTGACATTCTTTGGACCAAGTTCGTCTCGTTCGTCCCTCTACGTGCTCCCATTTGATCATTTGGTATTCTTTGGACCAAGTTCGTCTCCTTCGTCCCTTTTCGTCCTCCCATTTGATCGTTTGACATTCTTTGGACAAAGTTCGTCTCGTTCGTCCCTTTTCGTCCTCCATTTGATCCTTTGGCATTCTTTGGACCAAGTTTGTCTCGTTCGTCCCTCTACGTGCTCCTATTTGATCCTTGGGCATTCTTTGTACCAAGTTCGTCACCTTCGTCCTCCCATTTGATCGTTTGGCATTCTTTGGACCAAGTTCGTCTCCTTCGTCCCTCTTCGTCCTCCCATTTGATCCTTTGGCATTCTTTGGACCAAGGTCGTCTCGTTCGTCCCTGTTCGTCCTCCCATTTGATCCTTTGGGCATTCTTTGGACCAAGTTCATCTCGTTCGTCCCTCTACGTCCTACCATTTGATCCTTGTGAATTTTTTGTACCAAGTTCGTCACGTTCGTCGTCCCATTTGATCCTTTGGGCATTCTTTGGACCAAGTTCGTCTCGTTCGTCCCCCATTTGATCCATTCTGTTCTTTGGACCAAGTTCGTCTCGTTCGTCCCTCTACATCCTCCCATTTCATCTTTGGGCATTCTTTGGACCAAGTTCGTCTCGTTCGTCCCTCAACGTCCTGCCATTTGATCCTTGGGCATTCTTTGGACCAAGTTCGTCTCCTTCGTCCCTCTTCGTCCGCCCATTTGATCCTTTGGCATTCTTTGGAGCAAGTTCGTCTCGTTTGTCCCTTTTCGTCCTCCCATTTCATCCTTGGGCATTCTTTGGACCAAGTTCGTCTCGTTCGTCCCTCTACATCCTCCCATTTGATCCTTTGGGCATTCTTCGGACTAAGTTCATCTCGTTCGTCCTTGTTCGCCCTCCCATTTGATCCTTTGGGCATTCTTTGGACCAAGTTCGTCTCGTTCGTCCCTCTACGTCCTCCCGTTTGATGCTTGGGCATTCTTTGTACCAAGTTCGTCATGTTCGTCCTCCCATTTGATCCTTTGCATTCTTTGAACCAAGTTTGTCTCCTTCGTCCCTCTTTGTCCTCCCATTTGATCGTTTGACATTCTTTGGACAAAGTTCGTATCGTTCGTCCCTTTTCGTCCTCCATTTGATCCTTTGGCATTCTTTGGACCAAGTTCGTCTCGTTGATCCCTCTACGTGCTCCCATTTGATCCTTGGGCATTCTTTGTACCAAGTTCGTCACGTTCGTCCTCCCATTTGATCCTTTGGCATTCATTGGACCAAGTTCGTCTCCTTCGTCCCACTTCGTCCTCCCATTTGATCCTTTGGCATTCTTTGGACCAAGTTCGTCTCGTTCGTCCCTGTTCGTCCTCCCATTTGATCCTTTGGGCATTCTTTGGACCAAGTTCGTCATGTTCGTCCTCCCATTTGATCCTTTGCATTCTTTGAACCAAGTTTGTCTCCTTCGTCCCTCTTTGTCCTCCCATTTGATCGTTTGACATTCTTTGGACAAAGTTCGTATCGTTCGTCCCTTTTCGTCCTCCATTTGATCCTTTGGCATTCTTTGGACCAAGTTCGTCTCGTTGATCCCTCTACGTGCTCCCATTTGATCCTTGGGCATTCTTTGTACCAAGTTCGTCACGTTCGTCCTCCCATTTGATCCTTTGGCATTCTTTGGACCAAGTTCGTCTCCTTCGTCCCTCTTCGTCCTCCCATTTGATCCTTTGGCATTCTTTGGACCAAGTTCGTCTCGTTCGTCCCTGTTCGTCCTCCCATTTGATCCTTTGGGCATTCTTTGGACCAAGTTCGTCTCGTTCATCCCTCTACGTCCTCCCATTTGATCCTTGGGAATTCTTTGTGCCAAGTACGTCACGTTCGTCGTCCCATTTGATCCTTTGGGCATTCTTTGGACCAAGTTCGTCTCGTTTGTCCCCCATTTGATCCTTTGGACCAAGTTCGTCTTGTTCGTCCCTCTTCGTCCTCCCATTTGATCCTTTGGCATTCTTTGTACCAAGTTGGTCTCGTTCGTCCTCCCATTTGATCCTTTGGCATTCTTTGGACCACGTTCGTCTCGTTTGGCCCTTTTCGTCCTCCCATTTCATCCTTGGGCATTCTTTGGACCAAGTTCGTCTCGTTCGTCCTTCTACATCCTCCCGTTTCATCTTTGGGCATTCTTTGGACCAAGTTCGTCTCGTTTGTCCCTGTTCGTTCTCCCATTTGATCCTTTGGGCATTCTTTGGGCCAAGTTCGTCTCGTTTGTCCCTCTACGTCCTCCCATTTGATCCTTGGGCATTCTTTGGACCAAGTTCGTCTCCTTCGTCCCTCTTCGTCCGCCCATTTGATCCTTTGGCATCTTTGGACCAAGTTCGTCTCGTTCGTCCCTTTTCGTGCTCCCATTTCATCCTTGGGCATTCTTTGGACCAAGTTCATCTCGTTCGTCCCTCTACGTCCTACCATTTGATCCTTGTGAATTTTTTGTACCAAGTTCGTCACGTTCGTCGTCCCATTTGATCCTTTGGGCATTCTTTGGACCCAGTTCGTCTCGTTCGTCCCCCATTTGATCCTTTCTGTTCTTTGGACCAAGTTCGTCTCGTTCGTCCCTCTACATCCTCCCATTTCATCTTTGGGCATTCTTTGGACCAAGTTCGTCTCGTTCGTCCCTCAACGTCCTGCCATTTGATCCTTGGGCATTCTTTGGACCAAGTTCGTCTCCTTCGTCCCTCTTCGTCCGCCCATTTGATCCTTTGGCATTCTTTGGAGCAAGTTCGTCTCGTTTGTCCCTTTTCGTCCTCCCATTTCATCCTTGGGCATTCTTTGGACCAAGTTCGTCTCGTTCGTCCCTCTACATCCTCCCATTTGATCCTTTGGGCATTCTTCGGACTAAGTTCATCTCGTTCGTCCTTGTTCGCCCTCCCATTTGATCCTTTGGGCATTCTTTGGACCAAGTTCGTCTCGTTCGTCCCTCTACGTCCTCCCGTTTGATGCTTGGGCATTCTTTGTACCAAGTTCGTCATGTTCGTCCTCCCATTTGATCCTTTGCATTCTTTGAACCAAGTTTGTCTCCTTCGTCCCTCTTTGTCCTCCCATTTGATCGTTTGACATTCTTTGGACAAAGTTCGTATCGTTCGTCCCTTTTCGTCCTCCATTTGATCCTTTGGCATTCTTTGGACCAAGTTCGTCTCGTTGATCCCTCTACGTGCTCCCATTTGATCCTTGGGCATTTTTTGTACCAAGTTCGTCACGTTCGTCCTCCCATTTGATCCTTTGGCATTCATTGGACCAAGTTCGTCTCCTTCGTCCCTCTTCGTCCTCCCATTTGATCCTTTGGCATTCTTTGGACCAAGTTCGTCTCGTTCGTCCCTGTTCGTCCTCCCATTTGATCCTTTGGGCATTCTTTGGACCAAGTTCGTCATGTTCGTCCTCCCATTTGATCCTTTGCATTCTTTGAACCAAGTTTGTCTCCTTCGTCCCTCTTTGTCCTCCCATTTGATCGTTTGACATTCTTTGGACAAAGTTCGTATCGTTCGTCCCTTTTCGTCCTCCATTTGATCCTTTGGCATTCTTTGGACCAAGTTCGTCTCGTTGATCCCTCTACGTGCTCCCATTTGATCCTTGGGCATTCTTTGTACCAAGTTCGTCACGTTCGTCCTCCCATTTGATCCTTTGGCATTCATTGGACCAAGTTCGTCTCCTTCGTCCCTCTTCGTCCTCCCATTTGATCCTTTGGCATTCTTTGGACCAAGTTCGTCTCGTTCGTCCCTGTTCGTCCTCCCATTTGATCCTTTGGGCATTCTTTGGACCAAGTTCGTCATGTTCGTCCTCCCATTTGATCCTTTGCATTCTTTGAACCAAGTTTGTCTCCTTCGTCCCTCTTTGTCCTCCCATTTGATCGTTTGACATTCTTTGGACAAAGTTCGTATCGTTCGTCCCTTTTCGTCCTCCATTTGATCCTTTGGCATTCTTTGGACCAAGTTCGTCTCGTTGATCCCTCTACGTGCTCCCATTTGATCCTTGGGCATTCTTTGTACCAAGTTCGTCACGTTCGTCCTCCCATTTGATCCTTTGGCATTCTTTGGACCAAGTTCGTCTCCTTCGTCCCTCTTCGTCCTCCCATTTGATCCTTTGGCATTCTTTGGACCAAGTTCGTCTCGTTCGTCCCTGTTCGTCCTCCCATTTGATCCTTTGGGCATTCTTTGGACCAAGTTCGTCTCGTTCATCCCTCTACGTCCTCCCATTTGATCCTTGGGAATTCTTTGTGCCAAGTACGTCACGTTCGTCGTCCCATTTGATCCTTTGGGCATTCTTTGGACCAAGTTCGTCTCGTTTGTCCCCCATTTGATCCTTTGGACCAAGTTCGTCTCGTTCGTCCCTCTTCGTCCTCCCATTTGATCCTTTGGCATTCTTTGTACCAAGTTGGTCTCGTTCGTCCTCCCATTTGATCCTTTGGCATTCTTTGGACCACGTTCGTCTCGTTTGGCCCTTTTCGTCCTCCCATTTCATCCTTGGGCATTCTTTGGACCAAGTTCGTCTCGTTCGTCCTTCTACATCCTCCCGTTTCATCTTTGGGCATTCTTTGGACCAAGTTCGTCTCGTTTGTCCCTGTTCGTTCTCCCATTTGATCCTTTGGGCATTCTTTGGGCCAAGTTCGTCTCGTTTGTCCCTCTACGTCCTCCCATTTGATCCTTGGGCATTCTTTGGACCAAGTTCGTCACCTTCGTCCCTCTTCGTCCGCCCATTTGATCCTTTGGCATCTTTGGACCAAGTTCGTCTCGTTCGTCCCTTTTCGTGCTCCCATTTCATCCTTGGGCATTCTTTGGACCAAGTTCATCTCGTTCGTCCCTCTACGTCCTACCATTTGATCCTTGTGAATTTTTTGTACCAAGTTCGTCACGTTCGTCGTCCCATTTGATCCTTTGGGCATTCTTTGGACCAAGTTCGTCTCGTTCGTCCCCCATTTGATCCTTTCTGTTCTTTGGACCAAGTTCGTCTCGTTCGTCCCTCTACATCCTCCCATTTCATCTTTGGGCATTCTTTGGACCAAGTTCGTCTCGTTCGTCCCTCAACGTCCTGCCATTTGATCCTTGGGCATTCTTTGGACCAAGTTCGTCTCCTTCGTCCCTCTTCGTCCGCCCATTTGATCCTTTGGCATTCTTTGGAGCAAGTTCGTCTCGTTTGTCCCTTTTCGTCCTCCCATTTCATCCTTGGGCATTCTTTGGACCAAGTTCGTCTCGTTCGTCCCTCTACATCCTCCCATTTGATCCTTTGGGCATTCTTCGGACTAAGTTCATCTCGTTCGTCCTTGTTCGCCCTCCCATTTGATCCTTTGGGCATTCTTTGGACCAAGTTCGTCTCGTTCGTCCCTCTACGTCCTCCCGTTTGATGCTTGGGCATTCTTTGTACCAAGTTCGTCATGTTCGTCCTCCCATTTGATCCTTTGCATTCTTTGAACCAAGTTTGTCTCCTTCGTCCCTCTTTGTCCTCCCATTTGATCGTTTGACATTCTTTGGACAAAGTTCGTATCGTTCGTCCCTTTTCGTCCTCCATTTGATCCTTTGGCATTCTTTGGACCAAGTTCGTCTCGTTGATCCCTCTACGTGCTCCCATTTGATCCTTGGGCATTCTTTGTACCAAGTTCGTCACGTTCGTCCTCCCATTTGATCCTTTGGCATTCATTGGACCAAGTTCGTCTCCTTCGTCCCTCTTCGTCCTCCCATTTGATCCTTTGGCATTCTTTGGACCAAGTTCGTCTCGTTCGTCCCTGTTCGTCCTCCCATTTGATCCTTTGGGCATTCTTTGGACCAAGTTCGTCATGTTCGTCCTCCCATTTGATCCTTTGCATTCTTTGAACCAAGTTTGTCTCCTTCGTCCCTCTTTGTCCTCCCATTTGATCGTTTGACATTCTTTGGACAAAGTTCGTATCGTTCGTCCCTTTTCGTCCTCCATTTGATCCTTTGGCATTCTTTGGACCAAGTTCGTCTCGTTGATCCCTCTACGTGCTCCCATTTGATCCTTGGGCATTCTTTGTACCAAGTTCGTCACGTTCGTCCTCCCATTTGATCCTTTGGCATTCTTTGGACCAAGTTCGTCTCCTTCGTCCCTCTTCGTCCTCCCATTTGATCCTTTGGCATTCTTTGGACCAAGTTCGTCTCGTTCGTCCCTGTTCGTCCTCCCATTTGATCCTTTGGGCATTCTTTGGACCAAGTTCGTCTCGTTCATCCCTCTACGTCCTCCCATTTGATCCTTGGGAATTCTTTGTGCCAAGTACGTCACGTTCGTCGTCCCATTTGATCCTTTGGGCATTCTTTGGACCAAGTTCGTCTCGTTTGTCCCCCATTTGATCCTTTGGACCAAGTTCGTCTCGTTCGTCCCTCTTCGTCCTCCCATTTGATCCTTTGGCATTCTTTGTACCAAGTTGGTCTCGTTCGTCCTCCCATTTGATCCTTTGGCATTCTTTGGACCACGTTCGTCTCGTTTGGCCCTTTTCGTCCTCCCATTATCCTTGGGCATTCTTTGGACCAAGTTCGTCTCGTTCGTCCTTCTGCATCCTCCCGTTTCATCTTTGGGCATTCTTTGGACCAAGTTCGTCTCGTTTGTCCCTGTTCGTTCTCCCATTTGATCCTTTGGGCATTCTTTGGGCCAAGTTCGTCTCGTTTGTTCCTCTACGTCCTCCCATTTGATCCTTGGGCATTCTTTGGACCAAGTTCGTCTCCTTCGTCCCTCTTCGTCCGCCCATTTGATCCTTTGGCATCTTTGGACCAAGTTCGTCTCGTTCGTCCCTTTTCGTGCTCCCATTTCATCCTTGGGCATTCTTTGGACCAATTTCGTCTCGTTCGTCCCTCTACATCCTCCCATTTGATCCTTTGGGCATTCTTTGGACTAAGTTCGCCTCTTTCGTCCCCCCATTTGATCCTTTGGGCATTCTTTGGACCAAGTTCGTCTCGTTCGTCCCTCTACGTCCTCACATTTGATCCTTGGGCATTCTTTGTACCAAGTTCGTCATATTCGTCCTCCCATTTGATCCTTTGGCATTCTTTGGACCAAGTTCGTCTCCTTCGTCCCTCTTCATCCTCCCATTTGATCCTTTGGCATTCTTTGGACCAAGTTCGTCTCGTTCGTCCCTGTTCGTCCTCCCATTTGATCCTTTGGGCATTCTTTGGACCAAGTTCGTCTCGTTCGTCCCTCTACGTCCTCACATTTGATCCTTGCGCATTCTTTGTACCAAGTTCGTCATGTTCGTCCTCCCATTTGATCCTTTGGCATTCTTTGGACCAAGTTCGTCTCGTTGATCCCTCTACGTGCTCCCATTTGATCCTTGGGCATTCTTTGTACCAAGTTCGTCACGTTCGTCCTCCCATTTGATCCTTTGGCATTCTTTGGACCAAGTTCGTCTCCTTCGTCCCTCTTCGTCCTCCCATTTGATCCTTTGGCATTCTTTGGACCAAGTTCGTCTCGTTCGTCCCTGTTCGTCCTCCCATTTGATCCTTTGGGCATTCTTTGGACCAAGTTCGTCTCGTTCATCCCTCTACGTCCTCCCATTTGATCCTTGGGAATTCTTTGTGCCAAGTACGTCACGTTCGTCGTCCCATTTGATCCTTTGGGCATTCTTTGGACCAAGTTCGTCTCGTTTGTCCCCCATTTGATCCTTTGGACCAAGTTCGTCTCGTTCGTCCCTCTTCGTCCTCCCATTTGATCCTTTGGCATTCTTTGTACCAAGTTGGTCTCGTTCGTCCTCCCATTTGATCCTTTGGCATTCTTTGGACCACGTTCGTCTCGTTTGGCCCTTTTCGTCCTCCCATTTCATCCTTGGGCATTCTTTGGACCAAGTTCGTCTCGTTCGTCCCTCTACATCCTCCCGTTTCATCTTTGGGCATTCTTTGGACCAAGTTCATCTCGTTTGTCCCTGTTCGTTCTCCCATTTGATCCTTTGGGCATTCTTTGGGCCAAGTTCGTCTCGTTTGTCCCTCTACGTCCTCCCATTTGATCCTTGGGCATTCTTTGGACCAAGTTCGTCTCCTTCGTCCCTCTTCGTCCGCCCATTTGATCCTTTGGCATCTTTGGACCAAGTTCGTCTCGTTCGTCCCTTTTCGTGCTCCCATTTCATCCTTGGGCATTCTTTGGACCAATTTCGTCTCGTTCGTCCCTCTACATCCTCCCATTTGATCCTTTGGGCATTCTTTGGACTAAGTTCGCCTCTTTCGTCCCCCCATTTGATCCTTTGGGCATTCTTTGGACCAAGTTCGTCTCGTTCGTCCCTCTACGTCCTCACATTTGATCCTTGGGCATTCTTTGTACCAAGTTCGTCATATTCGTCCTCCTATTTGATCCTTTGGCATTCTTTGGACCAAGTTCGTCTCCTTCGTCCCTCTTCATCCTCCCATTTGATCCTTTGGCATTCTTTGGACCAAGTTCGTCTCGTTCGTCCCTGTTCGTCCTCCCATTTGATCCTTTGGGCATTCTTTGGACCAAGTTCGTCTCGTTCGTCCCTCTACGTCCTCACATTTGATCCTTGGGCATTCTTTGTACCAAGTTCGTCATGTTCGTCCTCCCATTTGATCCTTTGGCATTCTTTGGACCAAGTTCGTCTCCTTCGTCACTCTTCGTCCTCCCATTTGATCCTTTGGCATTCTTTGGACCAAGTTCGTCTCCTTCGTCCCTCTTCGTCCTCCCATTTGATCCTTTGGCATTCTTTGGACCAAGTTCGTCTCGTTCGTCCCTCTACGTCCTCCCATTTGATCCTTGGGAATTCTTTGTGCCAAGTTCGTCACGTTCGTCATCCCATTTGATCCTTTGGGCATTCTTTGGACCAAGTTCGTCTCGTTCGTCCCCCATTTGATCCTTTGGACCAAGTTCGTCTCGTTCGTCCCTCTTCGTCCTCCCATTTGATCCTTTGGCATTCTTTGTACCAAGTTGGTCTCGTTCGTCCTCCCATTTGATCCTTTGGCATTCTTTGGACCACGTTCGTCTCGTTTGGCCCTTTTCGTCCTCCCATTCCATCCTTGGGCATTCTTTGGACCAAGTTCGTCTCGTTCGTCCTTCTACATCCTCCCATTTCATCTTTGGGCATTCTTTGGACCAAGTTCGTCTCGTTTGTCCCTGTTCGTTCTCCCATTTGATCCTTTGGGCATTCTTTGGGCCAAGTTCGTCTCGTTTGTCCCTCTACGTCCTCCCATTTGATCCTTGGGCATTCTTTGGACCAAGTTCGTCTCCTTCGTCCCTCTTTGTCTGCCCATTTGATCCTTTGGCATTCTTTGGACCAAGTTCGTCTCGTTCGTCCCTTTTCGTGCTCCCATTTCATCCTTGGGCATTCTTTGGACCAATTTCGTCTCGTTCATCCCTCTACATCCTCCCATTTGATCCTTTGGGCATTCTTTGGACTAAGTTCGCCTCTTTCGTCCCCCCATTTGATCCTTTGGGCATTCTTTGGACCAAGTTCGTCTCGTTCGTCCCTCTACGTCCTCACATTTGATCCTTGGGCATTCTTTGTACCAAGTTCGTCATGTTCGTCCTCCCATTTGATCCTTTGGCATTCTTTGGACCAAGTTCGTCTCCTTCGTCCCTCTTCGTCCTCCCATTTGATCGTTTGACATTCTTTGGACAAAGTTCGTCTCGTTCGTCCCTTTTCGTCCTCCATTTGATCCTTTGACATTCTTTGGACCAAGTTCGTCTCGTTCGTCCCTCTACGTGCTCCCATTTGATCCTTTGGCATTCTTTGGACCAAGTTCGTCTCCTTCGTCCCTCTTCGTCCTCCCAATTGATCGTTTGACATTCTTTGGACAAAGTTCGTCTCGTTCGTCCGTTTTCGTCCTCCATTTGATCCTTTGGCATTCTTTGGACCAAGTTCGTCTCGTTCGTCCCTCAACGTGCTCCCATTTGATCCTTGGGCATTCTTTGTACCAAGTTCGTCATGTTCATCCTCCCATTTGATCGTTTGGCATTCTTTGGACCAAGTTCGTCTCCTTCGTCCCTCTTCGTCCTCCCATTTGATCCTTTGGCATTCTTTGGACCAAGTTCGTCTCGTTCGTCCCTGTTCGTCCTCCCATTTGATCCTTTGGGCATTCTTTGGACCAAGTTCGTCTCGTTCGTCCCTGTTCGTCCTCCCATTTGATCCTTTGGGCATTCTTTGTACCAAGTTCGTCACGTTCGTCGTCCCATTTGATCCTTGGGCATTCTTTGTACCAAGTTCGTCACGTTCATCCTCCCATTTGATCGTTTGGCATTCTTTGGACCAAGTTCGTCTCCTTCGTCCCTCTTCGTCCTCCCATTTGATCCTTTGGCATTCTTTGGACCAAGTTCGTCTCGTTCGTCCCTGTTCGTCCTCCCATTTGATCCTTTGGGCATTCTTTGGACCAAGTTCATCTCGTTCGTATCTCTACGTCCTACCATTTGATCCTTGGGAATTCTTTGTACCAAGTTCGTCACGTTCGTCGTCCCATTTGATCCTTTGGGCATTCTTTGGACCAAGTTCGTCTCGTTCGTCCCCCATTTGATCCTTTGGTGTTCTTTGGACCAAGTTCGTCTCGTTTGTCCCTTTTCGCCCTCCCATTTCATCCTTGGGCATTCTTTGGACCAAGTTCGTCTCGTTCGTCCCTGTTCGTTCCCCCATTTGATCCTTTGGGCATTCTTTGGACCAAGTTCGTCTCGCTTGTCCCTCTACGTCCTCCCATTTGATCCTTGGGCATTCTTTGGACCAAGTTCGTCTCCTTCGTCCCTCTTCGTCCGCCCATTTGATCCTTTGGCATTCTTTGGACCAAGTTCGTCTCGTTCATCCCTTTTCGTGCTCCCATTTCATCCATGGGCATTCTTTGGACCAAGTTCGTCTCATTCGTCCCTCTACATCCTCCCATTTGATCCTTTGGGCATTCTTTGGACTAAGTTCGCCTCGTTCGTCCCCCCATTTGATCCCTTGGGCATTCTTTGGACCAAGTTCGTCTCGTTCGTCCCTCTACGTCCTCCCATTTGATCCTTGGGCATTCTTTGTACCAAGTTCGTCATGTTCGTCCTCCCATTTGATCCTTTGGCATTCTTTGGACCAAGTTCGTCTCCTTCGTCCCTCTTCGTCCTCCCATTTGATCGTTTGACATTCTTTGGACAAAGTTCGTCTCGTTCGTCCGTTTTCGTCCTCCATTTGATCCTTTGGCATTCTTTGGACCAAGTTCGTCTCGTTCGTCCCTCAACGTGCTCCCATTTGATCCTTGGGCATTCTTTGTACCAAGTTCGTCACGTTCATCCTCCCATTTGATCGTTTGGCATTCTTTGGACCAAGTTCGTCTCCTTCGTCCCTCTTCGTCCTCCCATTTGATCCTTTGGCATTCTTTAGACCAAGTTCGTCTCGTTCGTCCCTGTTCGTCCTCCCATTTGATCCTTTGGGCATTCTTTGGACCAAGTTCATCTCGTTCGTCCCTCTACGTCCTACCATTTGATCCTTGGGAATTCTTTGTACCAAGTTCGTGACGTTCGTCGTCCCATTTGATCCTTGGGCATTCTTTGTACCAAGTTCGTCACGTTCATCCTCCCATTTGATCGTTTGGCATTCTTTGGACCAAGTTCGTCTCGTTCGTCCCTCTTCGTCCTCCCATTTGATCCTTTGGCATTCTTTGGACCAAGTTCGTCTCGTTCGTCCCTGTTCGTCCTCCCATTTGATCCTTTGGGCATTCTTTGGACCAAGTTCATCTCGTTCGTCCCTCTACGTCCTACCATTTGATCCTTGGGAATTCTTTGTACCAAGTTCGTCACGTTCGTCGTCCCATTTGATCCTTTGGGCATTCTTTGGACCAAGTTCGTCTCCTTCGTCCCTCTACGTCATGCCATTTGATCCTAGGGCATTCTTTGGACCAAGTTCGTCTCCTTCGTCCCTCTTCGTCCGCCCATTTAATCCTTGGGCATTCTTTGGACCTAGTTCGTGTCGTTCGTCCCTCTACATCCTCCCATTTGATCCTTTGGCATTCTTTGGACCAAGTTCGTGTCCTTCGTCCCTCTTCGTCCTCCCACTTGATCGTTTGACATTCTTTGGACAAAGTTCGTCTCGTTCGTCCCTTTTCGTCCTCCATTTGATCCTTTGACATTCTTTGGACCAAGTTCGTCTCGTTCGTCCCTCTACGTGCTCCCATTTGATCCTTTGGCATTCTTTGGACCAAGTTCGTCTCCTTCGTCCCTCTTCGTCCTCCCATTTGATCGTTTGACATTCTTTGCACAAAGTTCGTCTCGTTCGTCCGTTTTCGTCCTCCATTTGATCCTTTGGCATTCTTTGGACCAAGTTCGTCTCGTTCGTCCCTCAACGTGCTCCCATTTGATCCTTGGGCATTCTTTGTACCAAGTTCGTCACGTTCATCCTCCCATTTGATCGTTTGGCATTCTTTGGACCAAGTTCGTCTCCTTCGTCCCTCTTCGTCCTCCCATTTGATCCTTTGGCATTCTTTGGACCAAATTCGTCTCGTTCGTCCCTGTTCGTCCTCCCATTTGATCCTTTGGGCATTCTTTGGACCAAGTTCATCTCGTTCGTCCCTCTACGTCCTACCATTTGATCCTTGGGAATTCCTTGTACCAAGTTCGTCACGTTCGTCGTCCCATTTGATCCTTAGGGCATTCTTTGGACCAAGTTCGTCTCGTTCGTCCCCAATTTGATCCTTTGGTGTTCTTTGGACCAAGTTCGTCTCGTTCGTCCCTCTTCGTCCTCCCATTTGATCCTTTGGCATTCTTTGTACCAAGTTGGTCTCATTCGTCCTGCCATTTGATCCTTTGGCATTCTTTGGACCACGTTCGTCTCGTTTGTCCCTTTTCGTCCTCCCATTTCATCCTTGGGCATTCTTTGGACCAAGTTCGTCTCGTTCGTCCCTGTTCGTTCTCCCATTTGATCCTTTGGGCATTCTTTGGACCAAGTTCGTCTCGCTTGTCCCTCTACGTCCTCCCATTTGATCCTTGGGTATTCTTTGGACCAAGTTCGTCTCCTTCGTCCCTCTTCGTCCGCCCATTTGATCCTTTGGCATTCTTTGGACCAAGTTCGTCTCGTTCATCCCTTTTCGTGCTCCCATTTCATCCTTGGGCATTCTTTGGACCAAGTTCGTCTCCTTCGTCCCTCTACATCCTCCCATTTGATCCTTTGGGCATTCTTTGGACTAAGTTCGCCTCGTTCGTCCCCCCATTTGATCCCTTGGGCATTCTTTGGACCAACTTCGTCTCGTTCGTCCCTCTACGTCCTCCCATTTGATCCTTGGGCATTCTTTGTACCAAGTTGGTCATGTTCGTCCTCCCATTTGATCCTTTGGCATTCTTTGGACCAAGTTCGTTTCCTTCGTCCCTCTTCGTCCTCCCATTTGATCGTTTGACATTCTTTGGACAAAGTTCGTCTCGTTCGTCCGTTTTCGTCCTCCATTTGATCCTTTGGCATTCTTTGGACCAAGTTCGTCTCGTTCGTCCCTCAACGTGCTCCCATTTGATCCTTGGGCATTCTTTGTACCAAGTTCGTCACGTTCATCCTCCGATTTGATCGTTTGGCATTCTTTGGACCAAGTTCGTCTCCTTCGTCCCTCTTCGTCCTCCCATTTGATCCTTTGGCATTCTTTGGACCAAGTTCGTCTCGTTCGTCCCTGTTCGTCCTCCCATTTGATCCTTTGGGCATTCTTTGGACCAAGTTCATATCGTTCGTCCCTCTACGTCCTACCATTTGATCCTTGGGAATTCTTTGTACCAAGTTCGTCACGTTCGTCGTCCCATTTGATCCTTGGGCATTCTTTGTACCAAGTTCGTCACGTTCATCCTCCCATTTGATCGTTTGGCATTCTTTGGACCAAGTTCGTCTCCTTCGTCCCTCTTCGTCCTCCCATTTGATCCTTTGGCATTCTTTCGACCAAGTTCGTCTCGTTCGTCCCTGTTCGTCCTCCCATTTGATCCTTTGGGCATTCTTTGGACCAAGTTCATCTCGTTCGTCCCTCTACGTCCTACCATTTGATCCTTGGGAATTCTTTGTACCAAGTTCGTCACGTTCGTCGTCCCATTTGATCCTTTGGGCATTCTATGGACCAAGTTCGTCTCGTTCGTCCCCCATTTGATCCTTTGGTGTACTTTGGACCAAGTTCGTCTCGTTCGTCCCTCTTCGTCCTCCCATTTGATCCTTTGGCATTCTTTGTACCAAGTTGGTCTCATTCGTCCTGCCATTTGATCCTTTGGCATTCTTTGGACCACGTTCGTCTCGTTTGTCCCTTTTCGCCCTCCCATTTCATCCTTGGGCATTCTTTGGACCAAGTTCGTCTCGTTCGTCCCTGTTCGTTCTCCCATTTGATCCTTTGGGCATTCTTTGGACCAAGTTCGTCTCGCTTGTCCCACTACGTCCTCCCATTTGATCCTTGGGCATTCTTTGGACCAAGTTCGTCTCCTTCGTCCCTCTTCGTCCGCCCATTTGATCCTTTGGCATTCTTTGGACCAAGTTCGTCTCATTCATCCCTTTTCGTGCTCCCATTTCATCCATGGGCATTCTTTGGACCAAGTTCGTCTCATTCGTCCCTCTACATCCTCCCATTTGATCCTTTGGGCATTCTTTGGACTAAGTTCGCCTCGTTCGTCCCCCCATTTGATCCCTTGGGCATTCTTTGAACCAAGTTCGTCTCGTTCGTCCCTCTACGTCCTCCCATTTGATCCTTGGGCATTCTTTGTACCAAGTTCGTCATGTTCGTCCTCCCATTTGATCCTTTGGCATTCTTTGGACCAAGTTCGTCTCCTTCGTCCCTCTTCGTCCTCCCATTTGATCGTTTGACATTCTTTGGACAAAGTTCGTCTCGTTCGTCCCTTTTCGTCCTCCATTTGATCCTTTGGCATTCTTTGGACCAAGTTCGTCTCCTTCGTCCCTCAACGTCCTCCCATTTGATCCTTGGGCATTCTTTGTACCAAGTTCGTCACGTTCATCATCCCATTTGATCGTTTGGCATTCTTTGGACCAAGTTCGTCTCCTTTGTCCCTCTTCGTCCTCCCATTTGATCCTTTGGCATTCTTTGGACCAAGTTCGTCTCGTTCGTCCCTGTTCGTCCTCCCATTTGATCCTTTGGGGATTTTTTGGACCAAGTTCATCTCGTTCGTCCCTCTACGTCCTACCATTTGATCGTTGGGAATTCTTTGTACCAAGTTCGTCACGTTCGTCGTCCCATTTGATCCTTTGGGCATTCTTTGGACCAAGTTCGTCTCCTTCGTCCCTCTACGTCATGCCATTTGATCCTTGGTCATTCTTTGGACCAAGTTCGTCTCGTTCGTCCCTCTACATCCTCCCATTTGATCCTTTGGGCATTCTTCGGACTAAGTTCGTCTCGTTCGTCCTTGTTCGCCCTCCCATTTGATCCTTTGGGCATTCTTTGGACAAAGTTCGTCTCGTTCGTCCCTCTTCGTCCTCCCATTTGATCCTTTGGCATTCTTTGTACCAAGTTGGTCTCATTCGTCCTGCCATTTGATCCTTTGGCATTCTTTGGACCACGTTCGTCTCGTTTGTCCCTTTTCGTCCTCCCATTTCATCTTTGGGCATTCTTTGGACCAAGTTCGTCTCGTTCGTCCCTCTACATCCTCCCATTTCATCTTTGGGCATTCTTTGGACCAAGTTCGTCTCGTTCGTCCCTGTTCGTTCTCCCATTTGATCCTTTGGGCATTCTTTGGACCAAGTTCGTGTCGTTCGTCCCTCTACGTCCTCCCATTTGATCCTTGGGCATTCTTTGGACCAAGTTCGTCTCCTTCGTCCCTCTTCGTCCGCCCATTTGATCCTTTGGCATTCTTTGGACCAAGTTCGTCTCGTTCGTTCCATTTCGTTCTCCCATTTGATCCTTTGGGCATTCTTTGGACCAAGTTCGTCTCGCTTGTCCCTTTACGTCCTCCCATTTGATCCTTGGGCATTCCTTGGACCAAGTTCGTCTCCTTCGTCCCTCTTCGTCCGCCCATTTGATCCTTTGGCATTCTTTGTACCACGTTCGTCACGTTCATCCTCCCATTTGATCGTTTGGCATTCTTTGGACCAAGTTCGTCTCCTTCGTCCCTCTTCGTCCTCCCATTTGATCCTTTGGCATTCTTTGGACCAAGTTCGTCTCGTTAGTCCCTGTTCGTCCTCCCATTTGATCCTTTGGGCAATCTTTGGACCAAGTTCATCTCGTTCGTCCCTCTACGTCCTACCATTTGATCCTTGGGAATTCCTTGTACCAAGTTCGTCACGTTCGTCGTCCCATTTGATCCTTTGGGCATTCTTTGGACCAAGTTCGTCTCCTTCGTCCCTCTACGTCCTGCCATTTGATCCTTGGGCATTCTTTGGACCAAGTTCGTCTCCTTCGTCCCTCTTCGTCCGCCCATTTGATCCTTGGGCATTCTTTGGACCAAGTTCGTCTCGTTCGTCCCTCTACATCCTCCCATTTCATCTTTGGGCATTCTTTGGACCAAGTTCGTCTCGTTCGTCCCTGTTCGTTCTCCCATTTTATCCTTTGGGCATTCTTTGGACCAAGTTCGTGTCGTTCGTCCCTCTACGTCCTCCCATTTGATCCTTGGGCATTCTTTGGACCATGTTCGTCTCCTTCGTCCCTCTTCGTCCGTCCATTTGATCCTTTGGCATTCTTTGGACCAAGTTCGTCTCGTTCGTCCCTTTTCGTCCTCCCATTTTATCCTTGGGCATTCTTTGGACCAAGTTCGTCTCGTTCGTCCCTCTACATCCTCCCATTTGATCCTTTGGACATTCTTCAGACCAAGTTCGCCTCGTTCGTCCGTGTTCGTCCCCCCATTTGATTATTTGGGCATTCTTTGGACCAAGTCCGTCTCGTTCCTCCCTCTACGTCCTCCCATTTGATCCTTGGGAATTCTTTGTACCAAGTTCGTCACGTTCGTCGTCCCATTTGATCCGTTGGGCATTCTTTGGACAAAGTTCGTCTCGTTCGTCCCCCATTTGATCCTTTGGCATTCTTTGGACCAAGTTCGTCTCATTCGTCCCTCTTCGTCCTCCCATTTGATCCTTTGGCATTCTTTGTACCAAGTTGGTCTCGTTCGTCCTCCCATTTGATGCTTTGGCATTCTTTGGACCACGTTCGTCTCGTTTGGCCCTTTTCGTCCTCCCATTTCCTCCTTGGGCAATCTTTGGACCAAGTTCGTCTCGTTCGTCCCTCTACATCCTCCCATTTCATCTTTGGGCATTCTTTGGACCAAGTTCGTCTCGTTCGTCCCTCTACGTCCTGCCATTTGATCCTTGGGCATTCTTTGGACCAAGTTCGTCTCCTTCGTCCCTCTTCGTCCGCCCATTTGATCCTTTGGCATTCTTTGGACCAAGTTCGTCTCGTTCGTCCCTTTTCGTCCTCCCATTTCATCATTGGGCATTCTTTGGACCAAGTTCGTCTCGTTCGTTCGTCTACATCATCCCATTTGATCCTTTGGGCATTCTTCGGACTAAGTTCGTCTCGTTTGTCCTTGTTCGCCCTCCCATTTGATCCTTTGGGCATTCTTTGGACCAAGTTCGTCTCGTTCGTCCCTATACGTCCTCCCATTTGATCGTTGGGCATTCTTTGTACCAAGTTCGTCATGTTCATCCACCCATTTGATCCTTTCGCATTCTTTGGACCAAGTTCGTCTCCTTCGTCCCTCTTTGTCCTCCCATTTGATCGTTTGACATTCTTTGGACAAAGTTCGTCTCGTTCGTCCGTTTTCGTCCTCCATGTGATCCTTTGGCGTTCTTTGGACCAAGTTCGTCTCGTTCGTCCCTCTTCGTCCTCCCATTTGATCCATTGGCATTCTTTGTACCAAGTTGGTCTCATTCGTCCTGCCATTTGATCCTTTGGCATTCTTTGGACCACGTTCGTCTCGTTTGTCCCTTTTCGTCCTCCCATTTCATCCTTGGGCATTCTTTGGACCAAGTTCGTCTCGTTCGTCCCTGTTCGTTCTCCCATTTGATCCTTTGGGCATTCTTTGGACCAAGTTCGTGTCGTTCGTCCCTCTACGTCCTCCCATTTGATCCTTGGGCATTCTTTGGACCAAGTTCGTCTCCTTCGTCCCTCTTCGTCCGCCCATTTGATCCTTTGGCATTCTTTGGACCAAGTTCGTCTCGTTCGTTCCATTTCGTTCTCCCATTTGATCCTTTGGGCTTTCTTTGGACCAAGTTCATCTCGCTTGTCCCTCTACGTCCTCCCATTTGATCCTTGGGCATTCTTTGGACCAAGTTCGTCTCCTTCGTCCCTCTTCGTCCGCCCATTTGATCCTTTGGCATTCTTTGTACCAAGTTCGTCACGTTCATCCTCCCATTTGATCGTTTGGCATTGTTTGGACCAAGTTCGTCTCCTTCGTCCCTCTTCGTCCTCCCATTTGATCCTTTGGCTTTCTTTGTACCAAGTTGGTCTCGTTCGTCCTCCCATTTGATGCTTTGGCATTCTTTGGACCACGTTCGTCTCGTTTGGCCCTTTTCGTCCTCCCATTTCCTCCTTGGGCAATCTTTGGACCAAGTTCGTCTCGTTCGTCCCTCTACATCCTCCCATTTCCTCTTTGGGCATTCTTTGGACCAAGTTCGTCTCGTTCGTCCCTGTTCGTTCTCCCATTTGATCCTTTGGGCATTCTTTGGACCAAGTTCGTGTCGTTCGTCCCTCTACGTCCTCCCATTTGATCCTTGGGCATTCTTTGGACCATGTTCGTCTCCTTCGTCCCTCTTCGTCCGTCCATTTGATCCTTTGGCATTCTTTGGACCAAGTTCGTCTCGTTCGTCCCTTTTCGTCCTCCCATTTCATCCTTGGGTATTCTTTGGACCAAGTTCGTCTCGTTCGTCCCCCTGCATGCTCCCATATGATCCTTTGGGCATTCTTCAGACCAAGTTCGCCTCGTTCGTCCGTGTTCGTCCCCCCATTTGATCCTTTGGGCATTCTTTGGACCAAGTTCGTCTCGTTCCTCCCTCTACGTCGTCCCATTTGATCCGTTGGGCATTCTTTGGACAAAGTTCGTCTCGTTCGTCCCCCATTTGATCCTTTGGCATTCTTTGGACCAAGTTCGTCTCATTCGTCCCTCTTCGTCCTCCCATTTGATCCTTTGGCATTCTTTGTACCAAGTTGGTCTCGTTCGTCCTCCCATTTGATGCTTTGGCATTCTTTGGACCACGTTCGTCTCGTTTGGCCCTTTTCGTCCTCCCATTTCCTCCTTGGGCAATCTTTTGACCAAGTTCGTCTCTTTCGTCCCTCTACATCCTCCCATTTCATCTTTGGGCATTCTTTGGACCAAGTTCGTCTCGTTCGTCCCTGCTCGTTCTCCATTTGATCCTTTGGGCATTCTTTGGACCAAGTTCGTCTCGTTCGTCCCTCTACGTCCAGCCATTTGATCCTTCGGCATTCTTTGGACCAAGTTCGTCTCCTTCGTCCCTCTTCGTCCGCCCATTTGATCCTTTGGCATTCTTTGGACCAAGTTCGTCTCGTTCGTCCCTTTTCGTCCTCCCATTTCATCCTTGGGCATTCTTTGGACCAAGTCCGTCTCGTTCCTCCCTCTACGTCCTCCCATTTGATCCTTGGGAATTCTTTGTACCAAGTTCGTCACGTTCGTCGTCCCATTTGATCCGTTGGGCATTCTTTGGACAAAGTTCGTCTCGTTCGTCCCCCATTTGATCCTTTGGCATTCTTTGGACCAAGTTCGTCTCATTCGTCCCTCTTCGTCCTCCCATTTGATCCTTTGGCATTCTTTGTACCAAGTTGGTCTCGTTCGTCCTCCCATTTGATGCTTTGGCATTCTTTGGACCACGTTCGTCTCGTTTGGCCCTTTTCGTCCTCCCATTTCCTCCTTGGGCAATCTTTGGACCAAGTTCGTCTCGTTCGTCCCTCTACATCCTCCCATTTCATCTTTGGGCATTCTTTGGACCAAGTTCGTCTCGTTCGTCCCTCTACGTCCTGCCATTTGATCCTTGGGCATTCTTTGGACCAAGTTCGTCTCCTTCGTCCCTCTTCGTCCGCCCATTTGATCCTTTGGCATTCTTTGGACCAAGTTCGTCTCGTTCGTCCCTTTTCGTCCTCCCATTTCATCATTGGGCATTCTTTGGACCAAGTTCGTCTCGTTCGTTCGTCTACATCATCCCATTTGATCCTTTGGGCATTCTTCGGACTAAGTTCGTCTCGTTTGTCCTTGTTCGCCCTCCCATTTGATCCTTTGGGCATTCTTTGGACCAAGTTCGTCTCGTTCGTCCCTATACGTCCTCCCATTTGATCCTTGGGCATTCTTTGTACCAAGTTCGTCATGTTCATCCACCCATTTGATCCTTTCGCATTCTTTGGACCAAGTTCGTCTCCTTCGTCCCTCTTTGTCCTCCCATTTGATCGTTTGACATTCTTTGGACAAAGTTCGTCTCGTTCGTCCGTTTTCGTCCTCCATTTGATCCTTTGGCGTTCTTTGGACCAAGTTCGTCTCGTTCGTCCCTCTTCGTCCTCCCATTTGATCCATTGGCATTCTTTGTACCAAGTTGGTCTCATTCGTCCTGCCATTTGATCCTTTGGCATTCTTTGGACCACGTTCGTCTCGTTTGTCCCTTTTCGTCCTCCCATTTCATCCTTGGGCATTCTTTGGACCAAGTTCGTCTCGTTCGTCCCTGTTCGTTCTCCCATTTGATCCTTTGGGCATTCTTTGGACCAAGTTCGTGTCGTTCGTCCCTCTACGTCCTCCCATTTGATCCTTGGGCATTCTTTGGACCAAGTTCGTCTCCTTCGTCCCTCTTCGTCCGCCCATTTGATCCTTTGGCATTCTTTGGACCAAGTTCGTCTCGTTCGTTCCATTTCGTTCTCCCATTTGATCCTTTGGGCTTTCTTTGGACCAAGTTCATCTCGCTTGTCCCTCTACGTCCTCCCATTTGATCCTTGGGCATTCTTTGGACCAAGTTCGTCTCCTTCGTCCCTCTTCGTCCGCCCATTTGATCCTTTGGCATTCTTTGTACCAAGTTCGTCACGTTCATCCTCCCATTTGATCGTTTGGCATTGTTTGGACCAAGTTCGTCTCCTTCGTCCCTCTTCGTCCTCCCATTTGATCCTTTGGCTTTCTTTGTACCAAGTTGGTCTCGTTCGTCCTCCCATTTGATGCTTTGGCATTCTTTGGACCACGTTCGTCTCGTTTGGCCCTTTTCGTCCTCCCATTTCCTCCTTGGGCAATCTTTGGACCAAGTTCGTCTCGTTCGTCCCTCTACATCCTCCCATTTCCTCTTTGGGCATTCTTTGGACCAAGTTCGTCTCGTTCGTCCCTGTTCGTTCTCCCATTTGATCGTTTGGGCATTCTTTGGACCAAGTTCGTGTCGGTCGTCCCTCTACGTCCTCCCATTTGATCCTTGGGCATTCTTTGGACCATGTTCGTCTCCTTCGTCCCTCTTCGTCCGTCCATTTGATCCTTTGGCATTCTTTGGACCAAGTTCGTCTCGTTCGTCCCTTTTCGTCCTCCCATTTCATCCTTGGGTATTCTTTGGACCAAGTTCGTCTCGTTCGTCCCCCTGCATGCTCCCATATGATCCTTTGGGCATTCTTCAGACCAAGTTCGCCTCGTTCGTCCGTGTTCGTCCCCCCATTTGATCCTTTGGGCATTCTTTGGACCAAGTTCGTCTCGTTCCTCCCTCTACGTCGTCCCATTTGATCCGTTGGGCATTCTTTGGACAAAGTTCGTCTCGTTCGTCCCCCATTTGATCCTTTGGCATTCTTTGGACCAAGTTCGTCTCATTCGTCCCTCTTCGTCCTCCCATTTGATCCTTTGGCATTCTTTGTACCAAGTTGGTCTCGTTCGTCCTCCCATTTGATGCTTTGGCATTCTTTGGACCACGTTCGTCTCGTTTGGCCCTTTTCGTCCTCCCATTTCCTCCTTGGGCAATCTTTTGACCAAGTTCGTCTCTTTCGTCCCTCTACATCCTCCCATTTCATCTTTGGGCATTCTTTGGACCAAGTTCGTCTCGTTCGTCCCTGCTCGTTCTCCATTTGATCCTTTGGGCATTCTTTGGACCAAGTTCGTCTCGTTCGTCCCTCTACGTCCAGCCATTTGATCCTTGGGCATTCTTTGGACCAAGTTCGTCTCCTTCGTCCCTCTTCGTCCGCCCATTTGATCCTTTGGCATTCTTTGGACCAAGTTCGTCTCGTTCGTCCCTTTTCGTCCTCCCATTTCATCCTTGGGCATTCTTTGGACCAAGTTCGTCTCGTTCGTTCGTCTACATCATCCCATTTGATCCTTTGGGCATTCTTCGGACTATGTTCGTCTCGTTTGTCCTTGTTCGCCCTCCCATTTGATCCTTTGGGAATTCTTTGGACCAAGTTCGTCTCGTTCGTCCCTATACGTCCTCCCATTTGATCCTCGGGCATTCTTTGTACCAAGTTCCTCATGTTCGTCCACCCATTTCATCCTTTCGCATTCTATGGACCAAGTTCGTCTCCTTCGTCCCTCTTTGTCCTCCCATTTGATCGTTTGACATTCTTTGGACAAAGTTCGTCTCGTTCGTCCCTTTTCGTCCTCCATTTGATCCTTTGGCGTTCTTTGGACCAAGTTCGTGTCGTTCGTCCCTCTACGTGCTCCCATTTGATCCTTTCTCATTCTTTGTACCAAGTTCGTCACGTTCGTCCTCCCATTTGATCCTTTGGCATTCTTTGGACCAAGTTCGTCTCCTTCGTCCCTCTTCGTCCTCCCATTTGATCCTTTGGCATTCTTTGGACCAAGTTCGTCTCGTTCATCCCTCTACGTCCTCCCACTTGATCCTTGGGAATTCTTTGTACCAAGTTCGTCACGTTCGTCGTCCCATTTGATCCTTTGGGCATTCTTTGGACCAAGTTCGTCTCGTTCGTCCCTCTACGTGCTCCCATTTGATCCTTGGGCATTCTTTGTACCAAGTTCGTCACGATCATCCTCCCATTTGATCGTTTGGCATTCTTTGGACCAAGTTCGTCTCCTTCGTCCTCCCATTTGATCCTTTGGCGTTCTTTGGACCAAGTTCTTCTCGTTCGTCCCTGTTCGTCCTCCCATTTGTTCCTTGGGAATTCTTTGTACCAAGTTCGTCACGTTCGTCGTCCAATTTGATCCTTTGGGCATTCTTTGGACCAAGTTCGTCTCGTTCGTCCGCCATTTGATGCTTTGGACCAAGTTCGTCTCGTTCGTCCCTCTTCGTCCTCCCATTTGATCCTTTGGCATTCTTTGGACCACGTTCGTCTCGTTTGTCCCTTTTCGTCCTCCCATTTCATCCTTGGGCATTCTTTGGACGAAGTTCGTCTCGTTCGTCCCTCTACATCCTCCCATTTCATCTTTGGGCATTCTTTGGACCAAGTACATCTCGTTCGTCCCTGTTCGTTCTCCCATTTGATCCTTTGGGCATTCTTTGGACCAAGTTCGTCTCGTTCGTCCCTCTACGTCCTCCCATTTGATCCTTGGGCATTCTTTGGACCAAGTTCGTCTCCTTCGTCCCTCTTCGTCCGCCCATTTGATCCTTTGGCATTCTTTGGACCAAGTTCGTCTCGTTCATCCCTTTTCGTGCTCCCATTTCATCCTTGGGTATTCTTTGGACCAATTTCGTCTCATTCGTCCCTCTACATCCTCCCATTTGATCCTTTGGGCATTCTTTGGACTAAGTTCGCCTCGTTCGTCCCCACATTTGATCCTTTGGGCATTCTTTGGACCAAGTTCGTCACGTTCGACCCTCTACGTCCTCTCATTTGATCCTTGGGCATTCTTTGTACCATGTTGGTCATGTTCGTCCTCCCATTTGATCCTTTGGCATTCTTTGGACCAAGTTCGTCTCCTTCGTCCCTCCTCGTCCTCCCATTTGATCGTTTGACATTCTTTGGACAAAGTTCGTCTCGTTCGTCCCTTTTCGTCCTCCATTTGATCCTTTGACATTCTTTGGACGAAGTTCATCTCGTTCGTCCCTCTACGTGCTCCCATTTGATCCTTTGGCATTCTTTGGACCAAGTTCGTCTCCTTCGTCCCTCTTCGTCCTCCCATTTGATCGTTTGACATTCTTTGGACAAAGTTCGTCTCGTTCGTCCCTTTTCGTCCTCCATTTGATCCTTTGGCATTCTTTGGACCAAGTTCGTCTCGTTCGTCCCTCAACGTGCTCCCATTTGATCCTTGGGCTTTCTTTGTACCAAGTTCGTCACGTTCATCCTCCCATTTGTTCGTTTGGCATTCTTTGGACCAAGTTCGTCTCGTTCGTCCCTATACGTCCTCCCATTTGATCCTTGGGCATTCTTTGTACCAAGTTCCTCATGTTCGTCCACCCATTTGATCCTTTCGCATTCTTTGGACCAAGTTCGTCTCCTTCGTCCCTCTTTGTCCTCCCATTTCATCCTTGGGCAATCTTTGGACCAAGTTCGTCTGGTTCGTCCCTCTTCGTCCTCCCATTTGATCCTTTGGCATTCTTTGGACCAAGCTCGTCTCGTTCGTCCCTGTTCGTCTTCCCATTTGATCCTTTGGGCATTCTTTGTACCAAGTTCGTCACGTTCGTCGTCCCATTTGATCCATTGGGCATTCTTTGGACCAAGTTCGTCTCGTTCGTCCCCCATTTGATCCTTTGGTGTTCTTTGGACCAAGTTCGTCTCGTTCGTCCCTCTTCGTCGTCCCATTTGATCCTTTGGCATTGTTTGTACCAAGTTGGTCTCATTCGTCCTGCCATTTGATCCTTTGGCATTCTTTGGACCACGTTCGTCTCGTTTGTCCCTTTTCGTCCTCCCATTTCATCCTTGGGCATTCTTTGGGCCAAGTGCGTCTCGTTCGTCCCTCTACATCCTCCCATTTGATCCTTTGGGCATTCTTCAGACTAAGTTCGCCTCGTTCGTCCATGTTCGTCCCCCCATTTGATCCTTTGGGCATTCTTTGGACCAAGTTCGTCTCGTTCCTCCCTCTACGTCCTCCCATTTGATCCTTGGGAATTCTTTGTACCAAGTTCGTCACGTTCGTCGTCCCATTTGATCCTTTGGGCATTCTTTGGACAAAGTTCGTCTCGTTCGTCCCCCATTTGAGCCTTTGACATTCTTTAGACCAAGTTCGTCTCATTCATCCCTCTTCGTCCTCCCATTTGATCCTTTGGCATTCTTTGTACCAAGTTGGTCTCATTCGTCCTGCCATTTGATCCTTTGGCATTCTTTGGACCACGTTCCTCTCGTTTGTCCCTTTTCGTCCTCCCATTTCATCCTTTGGCATTCTTTGGACCAAGTTCGTCTCGTTCGTCCCTCTACGTGCTCCCATTTGATCCTTGGGTATTCTTTGTGCAAAGTTCGTCACGTTCGTCCTCCCATTTGATCGTTTGGCATTCTTTGGACCAAGTTCGTCTCCTTCGTCCCTCTTCGTCCTCCCACTTGATCCTTTGGGCATTCTTTGTACCAAGTTCGTCACGTTCGTCGTCCCATTTGATCCATTGGGCATTCTTTGGACCAAGTTCGTCTCGTTCGTCCCCCATTTGATCCTTTGGTGTTCTTTGGACCAACTTCGTCTCGTTCGTCCCTCTTCGTCGTCCCATTTGATCCTTTGGCGTTGTTTGTACCAAGTTGGTCTCATTCGTCCTGCCATTTGATCCTTTGGCATTCTTTGGACCACGTTCGTCTCGTTTGTCCCTTTTCGTCCTCCCATTTCATCCTTGGGCATTCTTTGGGCCAAGTGCGTCTCGTTCGTCCCTCTACATCCTCCCATTTGATCCTTTGGGCATTCTTCAGACTAAGTTCGCCTCGTTCGTCCATGTTCGTCCCCCCATTTGATCCTTTGGGCATTCTTTGGACCAAGTTCGTCTCGTTCCTCCCTCTACGTCCTCCCATTTGATCCTTGGGAATTCTTTGTACCAAGTTCGTCACGTTCGTCGTCCCATTTGATCCTTTGGGCATTCTTTGGACAAAGTTCGTCTCGTTCGTCCCCCATTTGAGCCTTTGGCATTTTTTAGACCAAGTTCGTCTCATTCATCCCTCTTCGTCCTCCCATTTGATCCTTTGGCATTCTTTGTACCAAGTTGGTCTCGTTCGTCCTCCCATTTGATCCTTTGGCATTCTTTGGACCACGTTAGTCTCGTTTGGCCCTTTTCGTCCTCCCATTTCATCCTTGGGCATTCTTTGGACCAAGTTCGTCTCGTTCGTCCCTCTACATCCTCCCATTTCATCTTTGGGCATTCTTTGGACCAAGTTCGTCTCGTTCGTCCCTGTTCGTTCTCCATTTGATCCTTTGGGCATTCTTTGGACCAATTTCGTCTCGTTCGTCCCTCTACGTCCTGCCTTTTGATCCTTGGGCATTCTTTGGACCAAGTTCGTCTCCTTCGTCCCTCTTCGTCCTCCCATTTCATCCTTGGGCATTCTTTGGACCAAGTTCGTCTCGTTTGTCCCTCTACATCCTCCCATTTGATCCTTTGGGCATTCTTCAGACTAAGTTCGCCTCGTTCGTCCTTGTTCGTCCCCCCATTTGATCCTTTGGGCATTCTTTGGACCAAGTTCGTCTCGTTCCTCCCTCTACGTCCTCCCATTTGATCCTTGGGAATTCTTTGTAACAAGTTCGTCACGTTCGTCGTTCCATTTGATCCTTTGGGCATTCTTTGGACAAAGTTCGTCTCGTTCGTCCCCCATTTGAGCCTTTGGCATTCTTTGGACCAAGTTCGTCTCATTCATCCCTCTTCGTCCTCCCATTTGATCCTTTGGCATTCTTTGTACCAAGTTGGTCTCGTTCGTCCTCCCATTTGATCCTTTGGCATTCTTTGGACCACGTTCGTCTCGTTTGGCCCTTTTCGTCCTCCCATTTCATCCTTGGGCATTCTTTGGACCAAGTTCGTCTCGTTCGTCCCTCTACGTGCTCCCATTTGATCCTTGGGCATTCTTTGTACCAAGTTCGTCACGTTCGTCCTCCCATTTGATCCTTTGGCATTCTTTGGACCAAGTTCGTCTCCTTCGTCCCTCTTCGTCCTCCCATTTGATCCTTTGGCATTCTTTGGACCATGTTCGTCTCGTTCGTCCCTGTTCGTCCTCCCATTTGATCCTTTGGGCATTCTTTGGACCAAGTTCGTCTCGTTCATCCCTCTACGTCCTCCCATTTGATCCTTGGGAATTCTTTGTACCTTGTTCGTCACGTTCGTCGTCCCATCTGATCCTTTGGGCATTCTTTGGACAAAGTTCGTCTCGTTCGTCCCCCATTTGATGCTTTGGACCAAGTTCGTCTCGTTCGTCCCTTATCGTCCTCCCATTTGATCCTTTGGCATTCTTTGGACCACGTTCGTCTCGTTTGTCCCTGTTCGTTCTCCCATTTGATCCTTTGGGCATTCTTCGGACCAAGTTCGTCTCGTTTGTCCCTCTACGTCCTCCCATTTGATCCTTGGGCATTCTTTGGACCAAGTTCGTCTCCTTCGTCCCTCTTCGTCCGCCCATTTGATCCTTTGGCATTCTTTGGACCAAGTTCGTCTCGTTCGTCCCTTTTCGTGCTCCCATTTCATCCTTGGGCATTCTTTGGACCAAGTTCGTCTCGTTCGTCCCTCTACATCCTCCCATTTGATCCTTTGGGCATTCTTTGGACTAAGTTCGCCTCGTTCGTCCCCCCATTTGATCCTTTGGGCATTCTTTGGACCATGTTCTTCTCGTTCGTCCCTCTACGTCCTCCCATTTGATCCTTGGGCATTCTTTGTACCAAGTTCGTCATGTTCGTCCTCCCATTTGATCCTTTGGCATTCTTTGGACCAAGTTCGTCTCCTTCGTCCCTCTTTGTCCTCCCATTTGTTCGTTTAACATTCTTTGGACAAAGTTCGTCTCGTTCGTCCCTTTTCGTCCTCCATTTGATCTTTTGACATTCTTTGGACCAAGTTCGTCTCGTTCGTCCCTCTACGTGCTCCCATTTGATCCTTTGGCATTCTTTGGACCAAGTTCGTCTCCTTCGTCCCTCTTCGTCCTCCCATTTGATCGTTTGACATTCTTTGGACAAAGTTTGTCTCTTTCGTCCCTTTTCGTCCTCCATTTGATCCTTTGGCATTCTTTGGACCAAGTTCGTCTCGTTCGTCCCTCTACGTGCTCCCATTTGATCCTTGGGTATTCTTTGTACCAAGTTCGTCACGTTCGTCCTCCAATTTGATCGTTTGGCATTCTTTGGACCAAGTTCGTCTCCTTCGTCCCTCTTCGTCCTCCCATTTGATCCTTTGGGCATTCTTTGGACCATGTTCGTCTCGTTCAACCTTCTACGTCCTCCCATTTGATCCTTGGGAATTCTTTGTACCAAGTTCGTCACGTTCGTCGTCCCATCTGATCCTTTGGGCATTCTTTGGACCAAGTTCGTCTCGTTCGTCCCTCTACGTGCTTCCATTTGATCCTTGGGCATTCTTTGTACCAAGTTCGTCACGTTCGTCGTACCATTTGATCCTTTGGGCATTCTTTGGACCAAGTTCTTCTCGTTCGTCCCTCTACGTGCTCCCATTTGATCCTTGGGTATTCTTTGTACCAAGTTCGTCACGTTCGTCCTCCCATTTGATCGTTTGGCATTCTTTGGACCAAGTTCGTCTCCTTCGTCCCTCTTCGTCCTCCCATTTGATCCTTTGGGCATTCTTTGGACCAAGTTCGTCTCGTTCATCCCTCTACGTCCTCCCATTTGATCCTTGGGAATTCTTTGTACCAAGTTCGTCACGTTCGTCGTCCCATCTGATCCTTTGGGCATTCTTTGGACCATGTTCGTCTCGTTCGTCCCTCTACGTGCTTCCATTTGATCCTTGGGAATTCTTTGTACCAAGTTCGTCACGTTCGTCGTCCCATCTGATCCTTTGGGCATTCTTTGGACCAAGTTCGTCTCGTTCGTCCCTCTACATCCTCCCATTTCGTCTTTGGGCATTCTTTGGACCAAGTTCGTCTCGGTCGTCCCAGTTCGTTCTCCATTTGATCCTTTGGGCATTCTTTGGACCAATTTCGTCTCGTTCGTCCCTCTACGTCCTGCCATTTGATCCTTGGGCATTCTTTGGACCAAGTTCGTCTCCTTCGTCCCTCTTCGTCCTCCCATTTCATCCTTGGGCATTCTTTGGACCAAGTTCGTCTCGTTCGTCCCTCTACATCCTCCCATTTGATCCTTTGGGCATTCTTCAGACTAAGTTCGCCTCGTTCGTCCTTGTTCGTCCCCCCATTTGATCCTTTGGGCATTCTTTGGACCAAGTTCTTCTCGTTCCTCCCTCTACGTCCTCCCATTTGATTCTTGGGAATTCTTTGTACCAAGTTCGTCACGTTCGTCGTCCCATTTGATCCTTTGGGCATTCTTTGGACAAAGTTCGTCTCGTTTTTCCCCCATTTGAGCCTTTGGCATTCTTTGGACCAAGTTCGTCTCATTCATCCCTCTTCGTCCTCCCATTTGATCCTTTGGCATTCTTTGTACCAAGTTGGTCTCGTTCGTCCTCCCATTTGATCCTTTGGCATTCTTTGGACCACGTTCGTCTCGTTTGGCCCTTTTCATCCTCCCATTTCATCCTTGGGCATTCTTTGGACCAAGTTCGTCTCGTTCGTCCCTCTACGTGCTCCCATTTGATCCTTGGGCATTCTTTGTACCAAGTTCGTCACGTTCGTCCTCCCATTTGATCCTTTGGCATTCTTTGCACCAAGTTCGTCTCCTTCGTCCCTCTTCGTCCTCCCATTTGATCCTTTGGCATTCTTCGGACCAAGTTCGTCTCGTTCGTCCCTTTTCGTCCTCCCATTTGATCCTTTGGGCATTCTTTGGACCAAGTTCGTCTCGTTCATCCCTCTACGTCCTCCCATTTGATCCTTGGGAATTCTTTGTACCAAGTTCGTCACGTTCGTCGTCCCATCTGATCCTTTGGGCATTCTTTGGACCAAGTTCATCTCGTTCGTCCCTCTACGTGCTCCCATTTGATCCTTGGGTATTCTTTGTACCAAGTTCGTCACGTTCGTCCTCCCATTTGATCGTTTGGCATTCTTTGGACCAAGTTCGTCTCCTTCGTCCCTCTTCGTCCTCCCATTTGATCCTTTGGGCATTCTTTGGACCAAGTTCGTCTCGTTCATCCCTCTACGTCCTCCCATTTGATCCTTGGGAATTCTTTGTACCAAGTTCGTCACGTTCGTCGTCCCATCTGATCCTTTGGGCATTCTTTGGACCATGTTCGTCTCGTTCGTCCCTCTACGTGCTTCCATTTGATCCTTGGGAATTCTTTGTACCAAGTTCGTCACGTTCGTCGTCCCATCTGATCCTTTGGGCATTCTTTGGACCAAGTTCGTCTCGTTCGTCCCTCTACATCCTCCCATTTCATCTTTGGGCATTCTTTGGACCAAGTTCGTCTCGGTCGTCCCTGTTCGTTCTCCATTTGATCCTTTGGGCATTCTTTGGACCAATTTCGTCTCGTTCGTCCCTCTACGTCCTGCCATTTGATCCTTGGGCATTCTTTGGACCAAGTTCGTCTCCTTCGTCCCTCTTCGTCCTCCCATTTCATCCTTGGGCATTCTTTGGACCAAGTTCGTCTCATTCGTCCCTCTACGTGCTCCCATTTGATCCTTGGGCATTCTTTGTACCAAGTTCGTCACGTTCGTCCTCCCATTTGATCCTTTGGCATTCTTTGCACCAAGTTCGTCTCCTTCGTCCCTCTTCGTCCTCCCATTTGATCCTTTGGCATTCTTTGGACCAAGTTCGTCTCGTTCGTCCCTGTTCGTCCTCCCATTTGATCCTTTGGGCATTCTTTGGACCAAGTTCGTCTCGTTCGTCCCTCTACGTCCTCCCATTTGATCCTTGGGAATTCTTTGTACCAAGTTCGTCACGTTCGTCGTCCCATCTGATCCTTTGGGCATTCTTTGGACCAAGTTCATCTCGTTCGTCCCTCTACGTGCTTCCATTTGATCCTTGGGCATTCTTTGTACCAAGTTCGTCACGTTCATCCTCCCATTTGATCGTTTGGCATTCTTTGGACCAAGTTCGTCTCCTTCGTCCCTCTTCGTCCTCCCATTTGATCCTTTCGCATTCTTTGGACCAAGTTCGTCTCGTTCGTCCCTGTTCGTCCTCCCATTTGATCCTTTGGGCATTCTTTGGACCAAGTTCGTCTTGTTCATCCCTCTACGTCCTCCCATTTGATCCTTGGGAATTCTTTGTCCCAAGTTCGTCACGTTCGTCGTCCCATTTGATCCTTTGGGCATTCTTTGGACCAAGTTCCTCTCGTTCGTCCCCCATTTGATGCTTTGGACCAAGTTCGTCTCGTTCGTCCCTCTTCGTCCTCCCATTTGATCCTTTGACATACTTTGGACCAAGTTCGTCTTCTTCGTCCCTCTTCGTCCTCCCATTTGATCCTTTGATATTCTTTGGACCAAATTCGTCGCACTCATCCCTTTTCGTCCTCCATTTCATCCTTTGGCTTTCTTTGGACCAAGTTCGTCTCGTTCGTCCATCTTCGTCCTCCCATTTGATCCTTTGGCATTCTTTGGACCAAGTTTCCCTCGTTCGTCCCTCTACGTCCTCCCATTTGATATTTGGGCATTCTTTGCACCAAGTTGGTTTCGTTCATCCCTATTCGTCCTCCCATTTGATCCTTTGACATTCTTTGGACCAAGTTCGTCTCGTTCGTCCCTTTTCGTTCTCTATTTGATCCTTTGGCATTCCTTGGACCAAGTTCGTCTCGTTTGCCCCTCTTCGTCTCCCATTTGATCATTTGGCATTCTTTGGACCAAGTTCGTCTCGTTCGTCCCTTTTCGTCCTCCCATTTCATCCTTGGGCATTCTTTGGACCAAGTTCATCTCGTTCGTCCCTCTTCGTCCTCCCATTTGATCCTTGGGCATTCTTTGGACCATGTTCGTCTCGTTCGTCCCTCTACGTCCTCCCATTTGATATTTGGGCATTCTTTGAACCAAGTTGGTCTCGTTCATCCCTATTCGTCCTCCCATTTGATCCTTTGAGCATTATTTGGACCATGTTGTTGGAACCAAATTGGTTAAAAGTATTTTTAATACAAATACTCCCTAAGTGATTTTATGGTTTTGATGATAACAAAATGTATTAAGCTTTTACAATGTATAACAAAGCTGCCTAACTAAGTTTATTGAAGGATGTTGCAGTCTGCGTCCAATAAATTAGTTCATCATGACATTGGCTCATATTAAAAGTCTGAGAAGCCTTGCGTCCAATGTTGAAGTCATCATCCAATATTGGCACTGGAATGGACACCAAGAGTTCTGCGTCCAATGAAGCAGAATTGACAAAAGGCCACCAATACTTCCCTGCGTCCAATGGAACTATAAGGAAATGGCAAAAGCTCAATAACCAGAATGAGGCAATACGTCCAATGTTGCTTTGCAACAAATCATCAGAATGGTAAGCATAAAGATGCGTCCAATGAATGAATGAATTCTGTGCAATTGGTAAGTACCAGGTATGCGTCCAATGATTTCTACTTGCTGCGTGCAAAACGCAGAGTCCATTACTTGCTATTTATTGCTCTTGCATTTAATATGGAACATATTTATTGAGCAAATGATTTGAGATAAATAGTTGTATGCAATGCTTTTCTGTACAACCATTGTCAACGTTTTTGAATGTACTTTTGAAAAGCATAAAGTACTGTGGAAAGTGTACTAAGAGAGAGAATGTACTTTTATCTACTCTGTATATCTCTGAACACATCTTTCTACTTTACACAGTGTATTCTCTCTGTCTCAATAAGATATTACTATTAACCACTGTACAATTGAGACTTTGAGTACAGGTTGCTTTTGATTTAGGAGAAAGAAACGCAGACATGCTCACTGAAGTAGATCTCCTCAGAGCAACGGGAAAATAGCATTTAATGCTATTAGAGAACGGTAACTTTTATGAAGGCTGAAGCTGAGCTATTCGAAGAACAAGTCTGAAGCTTCATCAAAGCCTATATATATACCGTGAACAAGAAGAAGAATACAAGACACTGAACAACGAAAAAGAAAGAGCAAAAACGCTGTGCAATTTGTTATACTCTGTATAGAAAGTCTTGTATATTTTCTATCTTCTTGTAAAAGAGAGTTTGCTTAACTCTCGAAGTGCTTTAGTTTTCATATCCTCACTTGTGTGAGTTAGACAGCACTTAAATCAAAAACACTCTGCTGAGTTGTTTGAGTCTGGAGAGGCTTGACTGTAAAAGAATACTTGATTTAGCCTAAAGAGGCTGTGTTCAAAGAATACTTGTGATTTAGCCTGAAGAGGCTGCGTTCAAAGAATACTTGGGATTTAGCCTGGAGAGGCTGTGTTCAAAGAATACTTGGGTTTTAGCCTTAAGAGGCTGTGTGCAAAGAATACTTGGGTTTTAGCCTTAAGAGGCTGCGTGCAAAGAATACTTGTACCTATCTGGTTTGATAGTGAAATCTCTCTAGTTTGAGGGGACTGGACGTAGCTCTTTGGAAAGGGTGAACCAGGATAAAAACTTGTGTTATTTCTTCTTTCCCTTAACTCTTTTTATATCTGTGCTTATTACTAACCAAGGGGATTGTATTGATTTTATTTCAACAAGTTTTTCATACACCTTAAATCGCACAAAGAAAACAAGTTTTTAACTCAGCAGAAGCCTCTGCGTCCAATCCTTTTGTGCGTCCAATATTTCACAACTTTTGTGCGTCCAATATTTCACAACTATTGTGCGTCCAATATTTCGAAACTTTGTGCGTCCAATATCTTAGTACGCTCTGCGTCCAACGTTTTCACAAGCCAGCGTCCAACATTGCGAAAAGTTTTTTAAAAGCTGAGAAACACAATTCAACCCCCTCCTTCTTGTGTTTCATCTTGTTACCTACAGTTGGCATCAGAGCTCGGTCTCTAGGGGTTGAGCACCTAACAGTGCAGAGAAGCAAAGATCCATGGAGAACGAGGGACAAGCTGTAAACAGACCACCACTGTTCAATGGAAATGAATACGACTACTGGAAGCAAAGAATGTGATCATTCTTTGATGCGCAGAATATAGATTTGTGGGATGTTGTGGAAACTGGCTATACTGCTCCAGTAAATGAAGCAGGTCAACCAATACCAAGAGCTCAGTGGACAGCAGATCAAAGGACCAGATTCCAGCTGAACTCGAAGGCAAGGAACTATCTGATGTGTGCCATTACAAAGTTAGAATATGACAAGGTGCACAGCTGCACTACTGCCAAGGAGATGTGGGACACTTTTGCTTTGGCACATGAAGGTTCATCTCAGGTTCGTGAGTCCAAAATCAGCATGCTAGTTCATCAATATGAACTATTCAAAATGGAGGATCACGAGTCCATTGATCAAATGTTTGGAAGATTCCAAACAATCATTAACAACCGGAGGTCCTTGGGAAAAATCTACACAACCCAGGAGCACATCAGGAAAATCCTAAGGAGTCTACCAAGACAATGGAGACCCAAGGTGACTGCTATACAAGAAGCAAGGATATTTCCACTCTTGCCATGGAAAATCTTCTAGGCTCACTCAAAGTACATGAGCTTGAGCTCAGAGAAGAGGGAACCAAAAAAAGGGCAAAGTCCATTGCTCTTAAAGCTCAAAAAGGGAGCACCTCAAAAGCCTTGAAGGCCAATGATTCTGATGAAGAATCATGCAGCTCAGAAGGAGAAGAAGGTTCAGATGATGATGAACTCTACCTCATCTCCAAGAAGTTAAAGGCCATATGGAACAAGAAAGGTGGCTTCAGAAGGAAGCAATTCAACAGAAAATTTCCACAAAAAGAAACTGAGCAAAAGGAGAAAAATCCAGTGGTGTGCTATGGATGCAAGAAACCAGGCCACTACATGTCAAATTGTCCTGAGGCAGAAAGAACGAAGAAGAAGTTCTTCAAGAAGAAGAAAGGTCTCATGGCAACATGGGAGGATCTTGATGATTCCTCTAATGATGAGGACGAGGAGGATAAAGAAGAAGCTAATCTCTGCCTAAAGGCAAGTCTATCCTCAACTGACAGTGAGGACGAAGAGGAGGTAATTTCTTATTCTGAATTAAGTAATAATTTTGATGATCTTCTTAGAGATTCATCCATTTTATCTGATGAGTACAGATCTTTAAAGAAAAAGTTTTCTCTTATGACCAAAAATCTTGAAAAGCTTACTTTAGAAAACAAAGTACTCAAATCAGAAAATGAAAAGTTAAGACTTCAAGTAAGTCAACACAAAGATGAATCTCCAAAGGATTCCGAGTCCAATACTTCCTGTGAAGTACAAGTACTTCAACAAGAAGTAAATGAACTCACTGGACGATTGTCCAGATTTGTCAGTAGCTCTGAAAAGCTTGATCAAATTTTAAAAATTCAGAGAAAACCTTCTGACAAAAGTGGTTTGGGTTATGAAAAACCAAAACCAAAGTTTTCCAAAAGTCCATCAAAATTTAATATATACTATGGTCACTGTGGAAAGGCTGGACATGTTACATCAACATGCGCCCATAACAAAAGGGACATGCCTGGACGCAGACCAAGAACTAACAAGAAAGGACCCAAGTCAATCTGGGTACCAAAAAGTATGATAATTCCTGTTGCAGATATACTTGATGGGAGGAAGACAACTCCAGTCATGGCACCTGGACAGTGGCTGCTTACTACGCATAACAGGAGAAAGGTCTATGTTCCAAGACCTAAAGCTTAAGATCACCTAAGAGTGAAGAAGATGGACCAGACGCAGAAAACTGTGATGCGTCCAATACTGGAAGTGGAAGAAGCTGGCACTTTAAGACTTATCATCCTGAAGATCAAATCATTGGGAATGCAGATGATAAAGTCAGAACAAGGTCCACATTCAGAGAACAAACTGATGTTGCATTCATCTCTGAATTGGAGCCCAAAAACATAGATGAAGCCCTATTGGACGAAGGATGGATTTTGGCAATGCAGGAGGAGCTGAATCAATTCAAATGAAATGATGTTTGGATGCTGGTAGCCCCACCTGAAGATAAGTCCATCATTGGAACCAAATGGGTGTTCAGAAACAAACTGGACGAAGAAGGTAAAGTTGTGAGAAACAAAGCAAGGTTAGTTGCTCAAGGCTACTCACAACAGGAAGGTATTGATTTTACTGAAACCTTTGCTCCAGTAGCTAGAATAGAAGCCATTCGCATTTTACTTTCATTTGCTGCCCAACATGATATGAGGCTTTATCAAATGGATGTAAAAAGTGCTTTTCTGAATGATATAATAACAGAAGAAGTCTATGTTGAACAGCCCCCTGGCTTTGAGGATCACACTTTTCCAAATCATGTTTTTAAATTGAAAAAAGCTCTTTATGGCCTCAAGCAAGCTCCTCGAGCTTGGTATGAAAAACTAAGTTCTTTTCTAATGGAAAATAGTTTTTCAAGAGGAAAAGTTGACAATACTCTTTTCAGAAAATCCTTAGACTCACATTTCATCACAGTACAAATTTATGTGGATGATATCATTTTTTGTACTACTGATGAATCTCTTTGTAGAGAATTTTCTGAGTTAATGCAGGTTAGTAGGATTCTGTGATGCTGATTATGCTGGAGACAGGCTTGAAAGAAAAAGCACCAGCGGAGGATGCCATTTTATTGGATCCAATCTAGTATCATGGACAAGCAGGAGACAAAGCACAATTGCAATATCAACAGCTGAAGCTGAATATGTCTCTGCTGCAAGTTGTTGTTCTCAGCTCTTATGGATTAAACATCAATTGGAGGACTACAACATCTTTGAGAGTAAGATTTCTGTTCTTTGTGATAATACTGCTGCAATCAATTTATCTAAGAACCCAATCTTACACTCAAGAGCTAAGCATATAGAAATTAAACATCATTTTATTAGAGACTATGTGCAGAAGGGAACATTTGATATTCAGTTTGTTAACACTGAAAATCAATGGGCAGATATATTTACAAAACCCCTCTCTGTAGATAGATTCATTTTTATAAGGAAGCATTTGAATATGCACTTTATAAAAGACTGATGTTTAGCGTCCAATATGCTCAAGCTGAGTCTGAGTCCAATGTGACTAGAGTCCAATAGGACACGACAGTCTATTTGAGACTTAGAATTTTTTTAAAAGACTCAAAAGCTTTTACATCTTAGTAATCCCACGCTGAGTCCAAACTATTTTCATAAAGATATATCTTACAGTTGGTTTTCTCTTTGTTTGGCATCTTTTCTAAAATCATTTCTGTTTGAGAAAGCTTGTTTAGAAAAAGGGGAGAAGGAAAAGGGTTTTTAAGTTTTAAAAGAATTATGTTTTAAAAGCTCAAAGTCAGTTTTAAAAGCTCAAAGTCAGTTTTAAAATGATTCTTTTCTCTCTGATTTTCAAAACTGTCTTTGGACTATGATGTTCTATGAACCTTTTTGCCTGATGACAAAAGGGGGAGAAATATATGGGATTAAGTTTTAAAAAGAAAGAAGAATATGGGATTAAGTCTGATTGCGTTGCAGTGGTCTTATTACCATGTTTTAATCTGATAAGCTATTTGCTTTATAAATTGGACTAATCTTGTTTTTATGAGTAAAAGAAATTTTCAGGTACTCCTGAGTATATTGAATATCCAAAACCATGAGATGTTTATCTCAGGGGGAGAAGAGTAAGGAAAAACTGAGACGTTTATCTCAGGGGGAGTTTCCCTTAGAAAATTTCTGTTTATTTATACTGACTGTTTTTTGGTTAATATGCTTTATTGTTTGTGAAACTTAATAATGTTTGTCATCATCAAAAAGGGGGAGATTGTTGGAACCAAATTGGTTAAAAGTATTTTTAATACAAATACTCCCTAAGTGATTTTATGGTTTTGATGATAACAAAATGTATTAAGCTTTTACAATGTATAACAAAGCTGCCTAACTAAGTTTATTGAAGGATGTTACAGTCTGCGTCCAATAAATTAGTTCATCATGACATTGGCTCATATTCAAAGTCTGAGAAGCCTTGCGTCCAATGTTGAAGTCATCATCCAATATTGGCACTGGAATGGACACCAAGAGTTCTGCGTCCAATGAAGCAGAATTGGCAAAAGGCCAACAATACTTCCCTGCATCCAATAGAACTATAAGGAAATGGCAAAAGTCCAATAACCAGAATGAGGCAATACGTCCAATGTTGCTTTGCAACAAATCATCAGAATGGTAAGCATAAAGATGCGTCCAATGAATGAATGAATTCTGTGCAATTGGTAAGTACCAGGTATGCGTCCAATGATTTCTACTTGCTGCGTCCAAAACGCAGAGTCCATTACTTGCTATTTATTGCTCTTGCATTTAATATGGAACATATTTATTGAGCAAATGATTTGAGATAAATAGCTGTATGCAATGCTTTTCTGTACAACCATTGTCAACGTTTTTGAATGTACTTTTGAAAAGCATAAAGTACTGTGGAAAGTGTACTAAGAGAGAGAATGTACTTTTATCTACTCTGTATATCTCTGAACACATCTTTCTACTTTACACAGTGTATTCTCTCTGTCTCAATAAGATATTACTATTAACCACTGTACAATTGAGACTTTGAGTACAGGTTGCTTCTGATTTAGGAGAAAGAAACGCAGACATGCTCACTGAAGTAGATCTCCTCAGAGCAACGGGAAAATAGCATTTAATGCTATTAGAGAACGGTAACTTTTATGAAGGCTGAAGCTGAGCTATTCGAAGAACAAGTCTGAAGCTTCATCAAAGCCTATATATATACCGTGAACAAGAAGAAGAATACAAGAGACTGAACAACGGAAAAGAAAGAGCAAAAACGCTGTGCAATTTGTTATACTCTGTATAGAAAGTCTTGTATATTTTCTATCTTCTTGTAAAAGAGAGTTTGCTTAACTCTCGAAGTGCTTTAGTTTTCATATCCTCACTTGTGTGAGTTAGACAACACTTAAATCAAAAACACTCTGCTGAGTTGTTTGAGTCTGGAGAGGCTTGACTGTAAAAGAATACTTGATTTAGCCTGAAGAGGCTGTGTTCAAAGAATACTTGTGATTTAGCCTGAAGAGGCTGTGTTCAAAGAATACTTGTGATTTAGCCTGAAGAGGCTGCGTTCAAAGAATACTTGGGATTTAGCCTGGAGAGGCTGTGTTCAAAGAATACTTGGGTTTTAGCCTCGAGAGGCTGTGTGCAAAGAATACTTGGGTTTTAGCCTTAAGAGGCTGCGTGCAAAGAATACTTGTACCTATCTGGTTTGATAGTGAAATCTCTCTAGTTTGAGGGGACTGGACGTAGCTCTTTGGAAAGGGTGAACCAGGATAAAAACTTGTGTTATTTCTTCTTTCCCTTAACTCTTTTTATATCTGTGCTTATTACTAACCAAGGGGATTGTATTGATTTTATTTCAACAAGTTTTTCATACACCTTAAATCGCACAAAGAAAACAAGTTTTTAACTCAGCAGAAGCCTCTGCGTCCAATCCTTTTGTGCGTCCAATATTTCACAACTTTTGTGCGTCCAATATTTCACAACTATTGTGCGTCCAATATTTCGAAACTTTGTGCGTCCAATATCTTAGTACGCTGTGCGTCCAACGTTTTCACAAGCCAGCGTCCAACATTGCGAAAAGTTTTTTAAAAGCTTAGAAACACATCTCAACCCCCTCCTTCTTGTGTTTCATCTTGTTACCTACAGTTGGCATCAGAGCTCGGTCTCTAGGGGTTGAGCACCTAACAGTGCAGAGAAGCAAAGATCCATGGAGAACGAGGGACAAGCTGTGAACAGATCACCACTGTTCAATGGAAATGAATACGACTACTGGAAGCAAAGAATGATCACATTCTTTGATGCGCAGAATATAGATTTGTGGGATGTTGTGGAAACTGGCTATACTGCTCCAGTAAATGAAGCAGGTCAACCAATACCAAGAGCTCAGTGGACAGCAGATCAAAGGACCAGATTCCAGCTGAACTCGAAGGCAAGGCACTATCTGATGTGTGCCATTACAAAGTCAGAATATGACAAGGTGCACAGCTGCACTACTGCCAAGGAGATGTGGGACACTTTTGCTTTGGCACATGAAGGTTCATCTCAGGTTCGTGAGTCCAAAATCAGCATGCTAGTTCATCAATATGAACTATTCAAAATGGAGGATCACGAGTCCATTGATCAAATGTTTGGAAGATTCCAAACAATCATTAACAACCGGAGGTCCTTGGGAAAAATCTACACAACCCAGGAGCACATCAGGAAAATCCTAAGGAGTCTGCCAAGACAATGGAGACCCAAGGTGACTGCTATACAAGAAGCAAGGGATATTTCCACTCTTGCCATGGAAAATCTTCTAGGCTCACTCAAAGTACATGAGCTTGAGCTCAGAGAAGAGGGAACCGAAAAAAGGGCAAAGTCCATTGCTCTTAAAGCTCAAAAAGGGAGCACCTCAAAAGCCTTGAAGGCCAATGATTCTGATGAAGAATCATGCAGCTCAGAAGGAGAAGAAGGTTCAGATGATGATGAACTCTACCTCATCTCCAAGAAGTTAAAGGCCATATGGAACAAGAAAGGTGGCTTCAGAAGGAAGCAATTCAACAGAAAATTTCCACAAAAAGAAACTGAGCAAAAGGAGAAAAATCCAATGGTGTGCTATGGATGCAAGAAACCAGGCCACTACATATCAAATTGTCCTGAGGCAGAAAGAACGAAGAAGAAGTTCTTCAAGAAGAAGAAAGGTCTCATGGCAACATGGGAGGATCTTGATGATTCCTCTAATGATGAGGACGAGGAGGATAAAGAAGAAGCTAATCTCTGCCTAAAGGCAAGTCTATCCTCAACTGACAGTGAGGACGAAGAGGAGGTAATTTCTTATTCTGAATTAAGTAATAATTTTGATGATCTTCTTAGAGATTCATCCATTTTATCTGATGAGTACAGATCTTTAAAGAAAAAGTTTTCTCTTATGACCAAAAATCTTGAAAAGCTTACTTTAGAAAAAAAGTACTCAAATCAGAAAATGAAAAGTTAAGACTTCAAGTAAGTCAACACAAAGATGAATCTCCAAAGGATTCCGAGTCCAATACTTCCTGTGAAGTACAAGTACTTCAACAAGAAGTAAATGAACTCACTGGACGATTGTCCAGATTTGTCAGTAGCTCTGAAAAGCTTGATCAAATTTTAAAAATTCAGAGAAAACCTTCTGACAAAAGTGGTTTGGGTTATGAAAAACCAAAACCAAAGTTTTCCAAAAGTCCATCAAAATTTAATATATACTATGGTCACTGTGGAAAGGCTGGACATGTTACATCAACATGCGCCCATAACAAAAGGGACATGCCTGGAAGCAGACCAAGAACTAACAAGAAAGGACCCAAGTCAATCTGGGTACCAAAAAGTATGATAATTCCTGTTGCAGATATACTTGATGGGAGGAAGACAACTCCAGTCATGGCACCTGGACAGTGGCTGCTTACTACGCATAACAGGAGAAAGGTCTATGTTCCAAGACCTAAAGCTTAAGATCACCTAAGAGTGAAGAAGATGGACCAGACGCAGAAAACTGTGATGCGTCCAATACTGGAAGTGGAAGAAGCTGGCACTTTAAGACTTATCATCCTGAAGATCAAATCATTGGGAATGCAGATGATAAAGTTAGAACAAGGTCCACATTCAGAGAACAAACTGATGTTGCATTCATCTCTGAATTGGAGCCCAAAAACATAGATGAAGCCCTATTGGACGAAGGATGGATTTTGGCAATGCAGGAGGAGCTGAATCAATTCAAACGAAATGATGTTTGGACGCTGGTAGCCCCACCTGAAGATAAGTCCATCATTGGAACCAAATGGGTGTTCAGAAACAAACTGGACGAAGAAGGTAAAGTTGTGAGAAACAAAGCAAGGTTAGTTGCTCAAGGCTACTCACAACAGGAAGGTATTGATTTTACTGAAACCTTTGCTCCAGTAGCTAGAATAGAAGCCATTCGCATTTTACTTTCATTTGCTGCCCAACATGATATGAGCCTTTATCAAATGGATGTAAAAAGTGCTTTTCTGAATGGTATAATAACAGAAGAAGTCTATGTTGAACAGCCCCCTGGCTTTGAGGATCAAACTTTTCCAAATCATGTTTTTAAATTGAAAAAGGCTCTTTATGGCCTCAAGCAAGCTCCTCGAGCTTGGTATGAAAAACTAAGTTCTTTTCTAATGGAAAATAGTTTTTCAAGAGGAAAAGTTGACAATACTCTTTTCAGAAAATCCATAGACTCACATTTCATCACAGTACAAATTTATGTGGATGATATCATTTTTTGTGCTACTGATGAATCTCTTTGTAGAGAATTTTCTGAGTTAATGCAGGTTAGTAGGATTCTGTGATGCTGATTATGCTGGAGACAGGCTTGAAAGAAAAAACACCAGCGGAGGATGCCATTTTATTGGATCCAATCTAGTATCATGGACAAGCAGGAGACAAAGCACAATTGCAATATCAACAGCTGAAGCTGAATATGTCTCTGCTGCAAGTTGTTTTTCAGAGCTCTTATGGATTAAACATCAATTGGAGGACTACAACATCTTTGAGAGTAAGATTTCTGTTCTTTGTGATAATACTGCTGCAATCAATTTATCTAAGAACCCAATCTTACACTCAAGAGCTAAGCATATAGAAATTAAACATCATTTTATTAGAGACTATGTGCAGAAGGAAACATTTGATATTTGTAACGCCCCTTTTTCCCACAAGGAACGTCACGTGAAAAACTAAAACTTAATGCGGGAAAAGCGTCTTTCATAAATTAAGGTTACCAAAATTGGTGGCTAATTTTTTTTTAAAAGAATCTTATCCGAAAAGATTTCTCACATCATATTTAGCCGTCCTGAAAACTCAGAAGAAAAGAAACATCATACACATATATATATATATCATCATGACACGAAGAAAATAAAACGATAAAGCTAAACCTAGGAAAACGATAAATCAAAAAGTGTGTCCAATACACGACACTGAACATGTACATCCCAAATCTAGGCTGGTCGCTAACAGACATCCCACAACCTAGCACTAGACACCCCCACCTCTACAGGCCGAAGACGATGATGTCTCCTCGGGGTCCTCCTCAACCTCGGACACCTCGAATAGTACACGATCTGGCTCGTCTCTAACCTTCCTCTTCCCTCTATCTACGTGTCCCGAAGGTTCGGCAGAAGTATTAGAAGAACAGCGCACCAAACGTCCAGAAGGTGCGACGGGTGGAACAGGAAGTGTAGGTCTCACTGTCTCGGGTGATAGAACCGGTGTCACTGGTGGAGCCATCCTTGGTAAGCTTGCCCTCTCCAAGGAACTCTTCCTTGGAGTGCGACGAATCAGACGACAATGGTTCGATACTGATTCGGCTATCCGCTGACGTGTAGGCCTCTGATCCTCCCTCGCCTCTCTCCTAGGCTACGCCGTGGGTGGAACTTTGGCCTCCAGTTTCTCCAAAGTGATTCTGCGTGCAAAGGGTGCATCTCCCAGCCAGTAGCGCATCCTCTCGATGGGTATATAGACGTCCAATACCATGTCCCTCTCCAAAACCTCTTCGCGGCCCAACATCCCTCCTCTAGTCCTAACCACGTGTCCAGACACAGTGGCCCATTGGGAGATGGGATCGTAAGTCCATCCCCCACCATCGGCCTCACGAGGCCGGAAGCACTCCCTCACTCGGGCTATCAGAGGTCTCAAAGTGGACATCTACGCATAACGTACATAAAATAATAGAAAAACACGCAAGGGTGAATTTCTTTGCACAAGTTGAAATCCACTGAAAGGATGTATACGAAACAGAAAATACTACATAATACATTCCAAGAATATATGTATAGCTACTCTTTTGCAAATCTTTCTCTAAGATATTCATAAACCAAAAGAGAGCACATCATCAAATTAAGCACACAGTCAAACACACACAAAGCACTCTAGCATAATGCATGTCACTTCAATATCTCTTTAATACACCGGTGCACTGCTCCATGGAGACTTCTCTTCCTGAACTTAGTAGAGTGATATGGTTATAGCATAAACCGACCATAATAAACTAATCAGTCCCCTTTTTCATGGACATGGTAACCATCGGTCCCCTTTTCCATGGACAGGTTTTACAATTATTCAGTAGAGCTACTAACACCATAACATAATAAACCAATCGGTCCCCTTTTTCATGGACATGGTAACCATCGGTCCCCTTTTTCATGGACAGGTTTTACAATTATTTAGTAGGCTACTATGAGACCTAACATAATAAACCAATCGGTCCCCTTTTTCATGGACATGGTAACCATCGGTCCCCTTTTTCATGGACAGGTTTTACAATTATTCGGTAGAGCAACATAATAAACCAATCGGTCCCCTTTTTCATGGACATGGTAACCATCGGTCCCCTTTTTCATGGACAGGTTTTTGCAATTATTCACAATCCATCGCATAGGATTGTATGCTCTCATCATAGCATAAATCTAGCCTGGCAAAAGCCAATATCTCAAATGCATATGACATGATATTTGCACTCACAAGTAATACAATCAATGCGGTCCCTCGTCTTAGGGTTTTTCGTCACCACGTGTTAGCTTTCATCCAACACCGTGTAATTTTATTGTTCTTAAGACTTTTATCTTCGCCACGTATTGGTTCTCTTCCAATACCGTGTAATATTATTTATTGAAAAATGTAAGTTTTATGGAAAATTCCCCTTTGAAATTAAAGTTCTTCTTTAACTTTAACTCTCTAATTCTTATTATTTTTCCTTCTCACTTCTTATTAATTATTAAAAACCACATAACTTGTTAAAATTTCATTTTGATCCCAAAACGTCCAGTCCCTGCGTCCAGTCTGCGTCCAGTCCCTGCGTCCAGTTCATGCGTCCAATTTCTGCGTCCAGTCTGCGTCCAGTCTCTGCGTCCAATTCCTGCGTCCAGTCTACGTGCAGTTCCTGCGTCCAGTTCCTGCGTCCAATTTCTGCGTCCAGTTCCTGCGTCCAGTCTGCGTCCAGTCTCTGCGTCCAGTCTCTGCGTCCAATTTCTGCGTCCAGTTTCTGCGTCCAGTTCTTGCGTCCAGTTTCTGCGTCCAGTTTCTGTGTCCAGTTTTCACGTTTTCTACCCCCGAACTTTTATAACATGAGTGTTATCTTGAATCCTAATTAATTTCTTTGTTTTCATTTGTAAAACTTTCAAACCAATCCCAATCACATAGAATTAAATCATGTGAAACTCCAAGAATCAATATTCATCCATTTAGGCAAAAACACCACCAAGCCATAAATCAAACATACACTTAGGCATTCCAAATCACTCCAAATCATACATATGATTTTTCCAACAACACATAGGCTTATCAAAAATTATCATGCCTCAACCAAAATCATACTTTCACTCATATACATAAATATATAAAAATACATATTACTAAAGAATGATTTCTCATTCAAACACCCAATATGAAAAATCAAGTCTTTGAGTTTTTCATAAACATACAACATACACCACACACATACACATCCTTCCCAACTTATTGAGAAAATCCCCTTACCTCTTGAAGACTTGAAAATGGGCTAACTCCAAAATCACCTTCACACCACACCAACACCAAGTGGTCTACTCAACACCTTGATGTTCCCACACTTAGAAAAATTTACTCAAATCTTGAAAGAAAATAGATCCAAGGTAGTTTCCAAGCTTGTAGGTTCCAATGGAGTGAACCTAAACCAAGGAAAAGCTTACTTTTAGTGAAATGAAGAACTCAAGCTTTCATGAAAACATAAAAGTGGTGGAAATGAGAAAATGAAAGAAGTTTATGGATTAGAATGATGATCCAAACCTTTTTTGTGAAGCTTGGGTATGGAAAATCTCAATAAAACTCAAGCTTTTGGGTGTGGAGAAAAGCTTGGAAAATGAGAGCAAATGAAGTTTTTGTAAAAATGAGGAAGATGAAGTGAATAGGAAATAAAGCATTTCTCCTCCTTTTCCTTGAAGAAGTACACGGCCATGACAAGGAGAAATGGGAGGCATGGGCTTTGATTGAGTTGGTTCACCTACTCCATTCTTTTAATTTGAAAAATTCCAATTAATTCCCATTTGACTCAATTGAATTTTGGGATATTTTTGGAAAGTGAATCAGCCCCCCTTTCTGTGCCCAAACTGACTAGAAAATGGTGGAATTTAATTCCACCAAGTTAGGGTTTAATCGGTAGTTCGCAGTGGTAAAAACGCGTAGTTTTCGAACCCCTTTTTAGATAAATATTTTTCTAAAATGAGTAAAATCATGAGAAATGAATTTTATGATTTGAATATGTCATAGAAAAATTTAGAAACCCAAAACTAAATTTTTGGACTATTTTTCATGTCCCGGTTGCGCTCGGTTTACCCGTAAAGCACCAAACGCGGGTAAAAATAAAGTTTTTCTAAAAAAATTTCCAGAAAATTTCTAAAAATCACAAATATTATAAGAACCACTTTTGGTTCGTTAAAAATTTATTTTGGAGTAAAAATGACCTTCAGAAAAATACTGGACCCTATCCCCGCATCAGGAGAGAATGCGGTTCCCGCAAAAACTCAGTTTTGCGAACTTGGCTACTCTTGACTCTTCTAAAATAAATCTAAGATATTACTATCACTATCCTCACCTCAAGATCCCAAAAATTATTAATTAAATAATTTTAATTAATTTAAAGCAAATCAAAAATCCATAAAACTATTTAAAAATTGAGGGTGTTACAACTCTACCCCTCTAAAAAGAATTTCGTCCCCGAAATTACGTACCTAAACTACGTTTAACCATCAATATAGAAAAACTCTCATCCGATAAAATTTTTCCTTTTTACTGTTACTTCTACTTTTAGAAATAACCTACTCTCGTTCCTTCGAGTATCCCTACTCTCACTACAGAGTATTCTCACACTATCCATCAAGGCTCATCACTATCCAATCCAAAGTTCAAGATCTCAACAATGTTAGTCCATATCAAATATTATTGTCCCCTCTCTACTACCGGCAAGCCAATGGGTTGATCAGTCCCACACCTTGTCCTTAAGTAGTTAGAAAACGATAATAAGTGTATAGCTACTCACATTATTGCCCAAATCATTCCTGAATATAATCACCAATACATATCTACTATTCTTCATCCGATTCTCCCAAAAATTCTTTCCATCTTATTACATCTTCAAGATCTACTAATGTTTCGCGACCCTTCACTGTATTATCTTTTTCTTATACCCGTCCCTTAATACTCGTTACAGTACTCCTAGATAACTGTCGACTATTGTTCATACACCACCCACTCTTTGCTAAAGGATCCTTGGCAAAAATTTCCTATGAAAATTTCTATTACAACTCACACTATCATCTATAGGGTTCTAGTCTCCCTTAAAGTCGACCCAGAATAGGAAAATCATTTTACAAACGAGATTATCACTACTAGTGAGAATTGGTTTGACAAGATGGCCAATCAAAAAGATTATTAGATAGGAAGATAGAAAAATAACTAGGTAAGAAGATAGACAGACGAAATTACTGAATAGCTTTATACATAGATTGCAAACAGTTTTGGAAACAAGCAGACATAAGATTTCTAGGAAGTTACATATTTAAGTAGTAGCGGAAGGAATTTAAAACATAGTCAGATTTTGAATCTAAAACTTAGAAGAAACTAAAACATACAACACACCAAAGATTTCTTAACAAACTAATCTAGTCTTCCAGAATCTTCAAAAACTCGCAAAAGACCACCCATTCCAACCATCCCTGAAGCCCCTAGTCTTCAAAATTACCGGCTATGTCATTTCCTTCTTGTAGGGAATCCTCTGAGGTGAAACTTCAGTACCACTCATAATGTAAACATGTCCTTTTGTCTTCGGCCTTCCGGCTTTGACAGCGTTGATTTCCGGCTTGGGTTTGGGCATATTACAGTCTTTTGCTATGTGTCCAAATTTTCCACAGCTATAGCACTTCTTTCCTTGTTGAGTACAGACATGAGAATAGTGTCCTAGTTTCCCACATTTGAAACATGTCACTGGAGCACCTGCTCCTTGACTTCGCTGGTTGGTACCACCAGTAGAAAAATTTACATTGCTCTTTTGTTGGTTCCCCCGATCCTTATAGTAGGGCTTGTTCTGATTCTGCTTTCCTTCCTTCTCTTGTGGATATGACCTAGACGGTCCACCCACGTTTCCCTTATTCACTCTTCCTCTCATCAGGTTCTCCATCTTTCTACACTTTTCCACCAGCAGTGGAAATTGACTAATATCTTGAGAAGCTACAGATTGACGCACCTCATACCTCAACCCCGCTTCGAACCTCTCGCATTTCCATCCCTCATCTGGTTGGACTTGGAAGAACCGAAAGTACTTGGCAAGTGATTCAAACTTTGCCGCGTACTCTCCAACGGACATGTCTTTTTGCTGCAGTCGCAAAAACTCTTGCTCTTTCTCCGACCTCGCGCTCTGTGGAAAATACTTCTCTAGAAATTTCTCCTTGAATATTTCCCAAGTCACAACTTGGTTTCCAGCTTCCATCAGTTGTCGAACTCCCTTCCACCAATATTCCGCGTCACCCAACAGCAGATAGACCGCGTACTGTACCTTCTCAGCTGCCGTGCAGTGTAGAATCTCAAATATCTTCTCTAGCTCTTGTATCCATAACTCCGCTTTCTCCGGATCAGTCTCGCCATAAAACTGTAGTGGATTATGGTGTCGAAAATCAACCAATCTCTTGGTTTCAGCAGCTCTCTTAACCCTCACTCTATCCTCAGCATCTCTTTGTTGTCGCTCAATGTCCCTTTGTTCAGCACGAACAGACTGTTGAGCCATCTGAGCCGCCATGTTGGTCATAGCCGCAATAGCCCTTTCCATCGTATCATCACGGTCCTCAGCGTCAACGCGATTCATTGGTCGTCCTCGACGTGCCATGGGTTTCTACAAGTCAACCATTGTAGTTGCACCATTCAAAACCCATTCAAGAAAGCAATCAATTTCACACATTGTTTCATAAGGAAACAATACAAACAATGTCACACAATGCTAATTAGAGATTCACACAACTTAAACTTAGTAAGTCTATAACCTAAATAAACTCCATCAGAGTTCACACAACTTAGACATAGTAGACCTATAACCTACAGTCCCGACAGACATCAACCTGGCTCTGATACCACAAATGTAACGCCCCTTTTTCCCACAAGGAATGTCACGTGAAAAACTAAAACTTAATGCGGGAAAAGCGTCTTTCATAAATTAAGGTTACCAAAATTGGTGGCTAATTTTTTTTTTAAAAGAATCTTATCCGAAAAGATTTCTCACATCATATTTAGCCGTCCTGAAAACTCAGAAGAAAAGAAACATCATACACACATATATATATATATCATCATGACACGAAGAAAATAAAACGATAAAGCTAAACCTAGGAAAACGATAAATCAAAAAGTGTGTCCAATACACGACACTGAACATGTACATCCCAAACCTAGGCTGGTCGCTAACAGACATCCCACAACCTAGCACTAGACACCCCCACCTCTACAGGTCTAAGACGATGACGTCTCCTCGGGGTCCTCCTCAACCTCGGACACCTCGAATAGTACACGATCTGGCTCGTCTCTAACCTTCCTCTTCCCTCTATCTACGTGTCCCGAAGGTTCGGCAGAAGTATTAGAAGAACAACGCACCAAACGTCCAGAAGGTGTGACGGGTGGAACAGGAAGTGTAGGTCTCACAGTCTCGGGTGATAGAACCGGTGTCACTGGTGGAGCCATCCTTGGTATGCTTGCCCTCTCCAAGGAACTCTTCCTTGGAGTGCGACGAATCAGAGGACAATGGTTCGATACTGATTCAGCTATCCGCTGACGTGTAGGCCTCTGATCCTCCCTCGCCTCTCTCCTAGGCTGCACCGTGGGTGGAACTCTGGCCTCCCGTTTCTCCAAAGTGATTCTGCGTGCAAAGGGTGCATCTCCCAGCTGTTGGAACCAAATTGGTTAAAAGTGTTTTTAATACAAAAACTCCCTAAGTGATTTTATGGTTTTGATGATAACAAAATGTATTAAGGTTTTTACAAAGGATAAACAAAATGTATTAAGCTTGTACAATGTACAACAATGCTGCCTAACTAAGCTTATTGCGGTCTGCGTCCAATCAGTTCTTCATGACATTGGCTGGCATTCAAAGTGAGTCTTGCGTCCAATGTTGGCACTGGAATGGACACAAGAATTTTGCGTCCAATGTTGGCACTGGAATGGACACAAGATTCTGCGTCCAATGTTTGAGCAGAAGGAAGAGTTCTGCGTCCAATGTTTCAGCACAAAGGCAAACAATGATTGTGCGTCCAATGATATGTACAAGGCAAGACTGGCATAAGTTCAATGATAAGAACAAGGCAATACTGGCAGAGTCCAATGCTTTTATGAGAAGCAGAATTGCAGTAAGAGTCCAATGATTTTCAAAGGAACAGATTCAGTGAGCGTCCAATGCAGATGAAGGATAAAAGTCCAATGTTCAGTGTGAGCAAGAGTGCAACTCTGCGTCTAATGAAACTGAACAAACAAAAGAACTGCTCTGCGTCCAATGAAATCAGAATGACAAAGGTACTGTTCTGCGTCCAATAAATAAGAAGGACAACAATATTGCTTTGCGTCCAATGGAACACAATGAAGCAGATTGACAAAGGTACATCAAACAACTGTTCTGCGTCCAATGAAGCAGAAGAACAAATGTACAACAATCAACTTTGCGTCCAATGGAACTATAGGGAAATGGCAAAAGTCCAATAACCAGAATGAGGCAATAAGTCCAATACTGTCTTGCATTCAAATGGAATAGATTGGTAAGCATAAAGATGCGACCAATGATTGAATGAATATTCTGTGCAAATGGTAAGGACAAGGTATGCGTCCATTTGCTAAAAGGACTGAAAGTCCAATATTCTATATGCTGCGTCCAAAACGCAGAGTCCATTACGTGCTATTTACTGCTCATGCATTTAATATGAAACATATTTATTGAGCAAATGATTTGAAATAAATAGTTGTATGCAATGCTTTCTGTACATCTTTGTCAACGTGTGTGAATGTACTTCTGAAAAGCATAAAGTACTGTGGAAAGTGTACTAAGAGAGAGAATGTACTTTTAACTACTCTATATATCTCTGAACACATCTTTCTGCTTTACACTGTGTATTCTCTCTGTCTCAATAAGATATTATTATTAACCACTGTACAATTGAGACTTTGAGTACAGGTTGCTTCTGATTTGGGAGAAAGAAACGCAGACATGCACAATGAAGTAGATCTCCTCAGAGCAACGGGAAAATAACATTAAATGCTATTTGAGAACGGTAACTTTTATGAGAGCTGAAGTTGAGCAACTGAAGAACAAGTCTGAAGCTTCACTACTCTTATAAATACCGAGAAGCAAGAAGAAGAATACAAGATACTGAACAACGAAAAAGAAAGAGCAAAAGCGCTGTGCAATCTTTTATACTCTGTATTGAAAGTCTTGTATTTCTTTATCTTCTTGTAAAAGAGAGTTTGCTTAACTCTCAAAGTGCTTTAGTTTTCATATCCTCACTTGTGTGAGTTAGACAGCACTTGAATCAAAACTCTGCTGAGTTGTTTTAGCCTGAAGAGGCTGCGTTCAAAGAATACTTGGGTTTTAGCCTGAAGAGGCTGCGTTCAAAGAATACTTGGGTTTTAGCCTGGAGAGGCTGTGTGCAAAGAATACTTGGGTTTTAGCCTGAAGAGGCTGTGTGCAAAGAATACTTGTACCTATCTGGTTTGATTGTGAAATCTCTCTAGTTTGAGGGGACTGGACGTAGCTCTTAGGAAAGGGTGAACCAGTATAAAAACTTGTGTTATTTCTTCTTTCCCTTAACTCCTTTTATATCTGTGTTTATTACTAACCAAGGGGATTGAATTGATTTTGTTTAAACAAGTTTTTCATACACCTCAAATCGCACAAAGAAAACAAGTTTTTAAACTAAGAGGGAAGCCTCTGCGTCCAATCTTTTGTGCGTCCAATATTTCACAGTTCTGTGCGTCTAGTGTTTTAGCACTCTGTGAGTCCAATTTTTCAGAAAACACTGTGCGTCCAATATTTGAACCAAGCTGTGCGTCCAACGTTTTTAACAGCCAGCGTCCAACATTTGCAAAAAGTTTTAAAAGCTTAGAAACACAATTCAACCCCCCCTTCTTGTGTTTCATCTTGTTACCTACAGTTGGCATCAGAGCTCGGTCTCTAGGGGTTGAGCACTTAACAGTGCAGAGAAGCAAGATCCATGGAGAACGAGGGACAGGCTGTGAACAGACCACCACTGTTCAATGGCAACGAATATGACTACTGGAAGCAAAGAATGTCACATTCTTTGATGCTCAAAATATAGACCTATGGGATGTCGTGGAAACTGGCTACACTGCTCCAGTAAATGAAGCAGGTCAACAAATACCAAGAGCTGAGTGGACAGCAGATCAAAGGACAAGGTTCCAGCTGAACTCGAAGGCCAGGCACTACCTGATGTGTGCCATCACAAAATCTGAATATGACAAGGTGCACAGCTGCACCACTGCCAAGGAAATGTGGGACACTCTGGCCTTGGCACATGAAGGCTCTTCTCAGGTTCGTGAATCTAAGATAAGCATACTAGTTCATCAATATGTACTATTTAAGATGGAAGAACAAGAGTCCATTGATCAAATGTTTGGAAGATTCCAAACTATTACCAACAACCTGAGATCCTTGGGGAAAGTCTACACAACCCAGGAACATGTAAGGAAGATTTTGAGGAGTCTGCCCAGACAGTGGAGACCCAAAGTTACAGCAATACAAGAAGCAAGGGATCTTTCCACTCTTGCTTTAGAAAATCTTCTAGGCTCATTGAAAGTACATGAGCTTGAGCTGAATGAAGAGGGAACCGAGAAAAGAGCAAAGTCCATTGCTCTTAAAGCTCAAAGAGGGAGCACCTCAAAAGCCTTGAGGGCCAACGATTCTGATGAAGAATCATGCAGTTCACAAGGAGAAGAAGACTCGGATGAAGATGAACTTTCATTCATATCCAAAAGAATAAAATCAATGTGGAAAAAGAAGGGTGGCTTCAGGAGGAAGCAATTCAGCAAAAGATTTCCACAGAAGGAAGCTGAGCAAAAAGAGGAAAGTCCAGTGGTGTGCTATGGATGCAGGAAACCAGGCCACTACAAGGCAGACTGTCCTGAGGCCGAGAGGACAAAGAAGAAGTTCTTCAAGAAGAAAAAAGGTCTCATGGCAACATGGGAGGACCTTGATGATTCCTCTGATGATGAGGATAAGGAAGAGGCAAATCTGTGTCTAATGGCAGGACTCTCCTCAGTTGAAAGTGAAGACGAAGAGGAGGTAATTTCTTACTCTGAATTAAGAAATAATTTTGATGAGCTTCTTAGAGATTCATCCATTCTATCTGATGAGTACAAGTCTTTAAAGAAAAAGTTTTCTCTTATAACAAAAGATTTTGAAAAGCTTTCTTCAGAAAACAAAGTACTTAAATCGGATAATGAACATTTAAGACTTCAAGTAAGTCAATTGAAAGAAGAATCTCCAAAGAAGTCTGAGTCCAATACTTCCTGTGAAGTACAAGTACTTCAACAAGAAGTAGATGAACTCACTGGACGATTGTCCAGATTTGTCAGTAGCTCTGAAAAGCTTGATCAAATTTTAAAAATTCAGAGAAAACCTTCTGACAAAACTGGTTTGGGTTATGAAAAACCGAAACCAAAGTTTTCCAAGAGTCCATCAAAGTTTAATATATATTGTGGATACTGTGGAAAGGCTGGACATGTCACATCGACATGCTTCCATAATAAATGGAACAAGCCTGGACGCAGGCCAAGGACTAACATGAAAGGACCCAAGAAAATCTGGGTACCTAATAACATGATCATTCCTGTTGCAGATTTGCTTAATGGGAGGAAAGCAACACCAGTCATGGTACCTGGACAGTGGCTGCTCACGACACATGACAGGAGAAAGGTCTATGTTCCAAGACCTAAAGCCTAGATCAAAGGGCTGGGTCACGTTTGGAGGTGACCAGAAAGGCAGAATAGTTGGAATAGGTAAAATTGGTAAACATCCTTTTCCCTCTATTGAAAATGTCTTATTGGTTGAAGGACTCAAACATAATCTGCTTAGCATAAGTCAATTGTGTGATAGCGGGTTTGATGTTTCCTTTAACAAGGATAAATGTATAGTCAGAAATTCTGATGAGTCCATACTTTTTCAAGCAAAGAGGCAGGACAATGTTTATAAAATTGATTTTGAAAATCTGTCCAAACAGAATGTCTCATGCTTCATTTCTTTAAATAATGAACAATGGATATGGCACAAGAAGCTTGGTCATGCAAGCTTGAGAACCATCTCAAAGCTTAATAAGCATAGCCTCGTAAGAGGACTTCCAAATCTTGTGTACAAATATGAGGTTCTCTGTGAAGCATGTCAGAAAGGGAAACAAGTGAAAAACTCTTTTAATTCTAAAAACATTGTTTCCACTTCTAGACCTTTAGAACTTTTACATATGGATTTGTTTGGACCAACACAAACTGCTTCTTTGAGTGGAAAGAAATATGGACTAGTTATAGTTGATGACTATACTAGATGGACATGGGTTAAATTCCTTGCACACAAGGATGAGTCTTTTAAAGTATTCACCATATTTTGTAAAAGAGTCCAAACTGAGAAAGGAGTTTGTATCAACTCCATTCGAAGTGATCATGGAGGTGAGTTTGAAAATGCAAACTTTCAGAGATTCTGTGAAGAGAATGGAATCCTTCACAATTTCTCTGCACCTAGAACACCACAGCAAAATGGTGTAGTAGAGAGGAAAAATCGATCTTTACAAGAGATGGCCAGGACCATGCTCAATGATCACTCAACCTCTAAGAGGTTTTGGGCTGAAGCTGTAAACACAGCATGTTATTTGCAAAACCGAATTTATATAAGGCCTATACTGAAAAAGACTCCTTATGAATTGTGGAAAGGAAGAAAACCCAACATTTCATATTTTCATCCTTTCGGATGTGAGTGTTTTATTCTTAACACCAAGGATCAACTTGGTAAATTTGACTCTAAAATTGATAATGGAATTTTTCTGGGTTATTCTGAAACTTCCAAGGCATATCGAGTTTACAACTCAAGAACCTTGACTGTTGAAGAGTCAATTCACGTTAAATTCAATGACAAAAAGCCTGACAATGATCTGTCAGAGCTAAGTGATTCTCTTGCAGATATGAGAATACAACCAGGAGGTGAAGAATCATCAAGCAAGATTGAAGAAGATGGACCAGACGCAGGAGACAGTCATGCGTCCAATACTGCAGGTGGTAAAAGCTGGCATTTTAAGACTTATCATCCTGAAGATCAAATTATTGGAAATGCAGATGATAAAGTCAGAACAAGGTCCACATTCAGAGAGCAAACTGATGTAGCATTCATCTCTGAATTGGAGCCAAAGAATATAGATGAATCCCTATTGGATGAAGGATGGATTTTAGCAATGCAGGAGGAGCTGAATCAGTTCAAAAGAAATGATGTTTGGACTCTGGTAGCCCCACCTGAAGATAAGTCCATCATTGGAACCAAATGGGTGTTCAGAAACAAGCTGGACAAAGAAGGTAAAGTTGTGAGAAACAAAGCAAGGTTAGTTGCTCAAGGCTACTCACAACAGGAAGGTATTGATTTTACTGAAACCTTTGCTCCAGTAGCTAGAATAGAAGCCATTCGCATTTTACTTTCATTTGCTGCCCAACATGATATGAGGCTTTATCAAATGGATGCAAAGAGTGCTTTTCTGAATGGTATAATAACAGAAGAAGTCTATGTTGAACAACTTCCTGGCTTTGAGGATCAATCTTTTCCAAATCATGTTTTTAAATTGAAAAAGACTCTTTATGGCCTTAAGCAAGCTCCTCGAGCTTGGTATGAAAAACTGAGTTCATTTTTAATGGAAAATGGTTTTTCAAGAGGAAAAGTTGATAACACTCTTTTCAGAAAATCCATAGACTCACATTTCATCATAGTACAGATTTATGTAGATGACATTATTTTTGGTGCTACTGATGAATCTTTGTGTAGAGAATTCTCTGAGTTAATGCAGAAAGAATTCGAAATGAGCATGATGGGAGAGTTGAAGTTCTTTCTTGGACTTCAAGTGAAACAAACTCAAGATGGGATATATGTGCATCAGACCAAATATACAAAGGAGCTTCTGAAGAAGTTCAAGATGGATGATTGCAAACCCATGAATACTCCCATGCATCCAACTTGCATAATGAGCCTGAATGACAAAGATAAAAAGGTAGATCAAAAGGTATATAGAGGTATGATAGGATCTCTTTTATATCTTACTGCATCTAGACCTGATATTATGTTCAGCGTTTGCTTATGTGCAAGATTTCAATCAGATCCTAGAGATTCTCATTTGACTGCTGTCAAGAGAATTTTTAGATATCTGAAAGAGACTACTAATCTCGGTTTGTAGTTTAAGAAATCGGATGAGTACAGATTAGTAGGATTCTGTGATGCTGATTATGCTGGAGACAGGCTTGAAAGAAAAAGCACCAGCGGAGGATGCCATTTTATTGGATCCAATTTAGTATCATGGACAAGCAAGAGACAAAGCACAATTGCATTATCAACAGCCGAAGCTGAATATGTCTCTGCAGCAAGTTGTTGTTCTCAGCTCTTATGGATTAAATATCAATTGGAGGACTACAACATCTTTGAGAGTAAGATTTCTGTTCTTTGTGATAATACTGCTGCAATCAATTTATCTAAGAACCCAATCTTACACTCAAGAGCTAAGCATATAGAAATTAAACATCATTTTGTTGGAACCAAATTGGTTAAAAGTGTTTTTAATACAAAAACTCCCTAAATGATTTTATGGTTTTGATGATAACAAAATGTATTAAGGTTTTTACAAAGGATAATCTATTTGTATTAAGCTTGTACAATGCATAACAAATGCTGCCTAACTAAGTTTATTGCAGTCTGCGTCCAATAAATTAGTTCATCATAACATTGGCTCATATTCAAAGTCTGAGAAGCTTTGCGTCCAATGTTGGCACTGGAGAGCTCTGCGTCCAATGTTTGAGCACAAAGGCAAGCAATGTTGTGCGTCCAATAAATCAGTACAAAGCACAAGGAAAGAACAAAGTTCTGCGTCCAATGTCTTCTGAAGAAGCAGAATCGCAGAAGTAGAAGAAATCAAGTCTTGAAGACACGCTACTTTCTGCGTCCAATGTTTTCCAAAGAAGCAGAATCAGTAAGCGTCCAATAGAGCAAGACTGGCATAAGTCCAATGATAAGAACAAGGCAATACTGGCAGAGTCCAATATTTGTATGAGAAGCAGAATTGCAGTAAGAGTCCAATGATTTTCAAAGGAACAGATTCAGTGAGCAATGAAGGATAAAAGTCAAATGTTCAGTGTGAGCAAGAGTGCAACTCTGCGTCCAATGAAACTGAACAAACAAAAGAACTGCTCTGCGTCCAATGAAGTCAGAGTTACTCAAGCACTGTTCTGCGTCCAATAAATAAGAAGGACAACAATATTGCTTTGCGTCCAATGGAGCACAAGGAAGCAGATTGACAAAGGTACATCAAACAATTGTTCTGCGTCCAATGGAGCAGAAGAACAAATGTACAACAATCAACTTTGCGTCCAATGGAGCACAAGGAAGCAGATTGACAAAGGTACATCAAACAATTGTTCTGCGTCCAATGGACCAGAAGAACAAATGTACAACAATCAACCTTGCGTCCAATGGAACTATAGGGAAATGGCAAAAGTCCAATACTGGCTTGCATTCAAATGGAATAGATTGGTAAGCATCAGGTTGCTTCTGATTTGGGAGAAAGAAACGCAGACATGCACAATGAAGAAGATCTCCTCAGAGCAACGGGAAAATAGCATTAAATGCTATTAGAGAACGGTAATTTTATGAAGGCTGAAGCTGAGCTATTCGAAGAACAAGCCTGAAGCTTCATCAAAGCCTATAAATACCGAGAAGCAAGAAGAAGAATATAAGTGACTGAAAACGAAAAAGAAAGAGCTGAACTGCTGTGCAATCTTTTATACTCTGATTAGAAAAGTCTTGTATTTCTTTATCTTCTTGTAAAAGAGAGTTTGCTTAACTCTCAAAGTGCTTTAGATTTCATATCCTCACTTGTGTGAGTTAGACAGCACTTGTATCAAAACTCTGCTGAGTTGTTTAGCCTGAAGAGGCTGTGTTCAAAGAATACTTGGGGTTTAGCCTGAAGAGGCTGCGTCCAAAGAATACTTGGGTTTTAGCCTGGAGAGGCTGTGTGCAAAGAATACTTGGGTTTTAGCCTGAAGAGGCTGTGTGCAAAGAATACTTGTATGCTATCAGGTTGATAGTGAAATCTCTCTAGTTTGAGGGGACTGGACGTAGCTCTTAGGAAAGGGTGAACCAGTATAAAAACTTGTGTTATTTCTTCTTTCCCTTAACTCCTTTTATATCTGTGTTTATTACTAACAAAGGGGATTGAAATTGTTTTTATTCAAACAAGTTTTTCAAACCAAAAGGGGAGCATTCTGTGCATCCAATCTTTAGAAAACCTGTGCGTCCAGTTTTTATAAAGACTTTGTGCGTCCAATATTTCAAAAAGCACTGTGCGTCCAATATTTGAACTAAAGCTGTGCGTCCAACGTTTTTAACAGCCAGCGTCCATCATTTGCGAAAAAGTTTTAAAAGCTTAGAAACACAATTCAACCCCCCCTTCTTGTGTTTCATCTTGTTACCTACAGTTGGCATCAGAGCTCGGTCTCTAGGGGTTGAGCACTTAACAGTGCAGAGAAGCAAGATCCATGGAGAACGAGGGACAGGCTGTGAACAGACCACCACTGTTCAATGGCAACGAATATGACTACTGGAAGCAAAGAATGATCACATTCTTTGATGCTCAAAATATGGACCTATGGGATGTCGTGGAAACTGGCTACACTTCTCCAGTAAATGAAGCAGGACAACCAGTACCAAGAGCTCAGTGGACACAAGATCAGAGAACAAGATTCCAGCTGAACTCGAAGGCAAGGCACTATCTAATGTGTGCCATTACAAAGTCAGAATATGACAAGGTGCACAGCTGCACTACTGCCAAGGAGATGTGGGACACTCTAGCTTTGGCACATGAAGGTTCATCTCAGGTTCGTGAGTCCAAAATCAGCATGCTAGTTCATCAATATGAACTATTCAAAATGGAGGATCACGAGTCCATTGATCAAATGTTTGGAAGATTCCAAACAATCATCAACAACCTGAGGTCCTTGGGAAAAATCTACACAACCCAAGAGCATATCAGGAAAATCCTAAGGAGTCTACCAAGACAATGGAGACCCAAGGTGACAGCCATACAAGAAGCAAGGGATCTTTCCACTCTTGCCATGGAGGATCTTCTAGGCTCACTGAAAGTACATGAGCTTGAGCTGAATGAAGAGGGAACCGAGAAAAGAGCAAAGTCCATTGCTCTTAAAGCTCATAGAGGGAGCACCTCCAAAGCATTGAAGGCAAATGATTCTGATGAAGAATCATGCAGCTCAGAAGGAGAAGAAGGCTCAGATGATGATGAACTCTCCTTCATCTCCAGGAAAATAAAATCAATGTGGAAAAAGAAGGGTGGCTTCAGAAGGAAGCAATTCAACAGAAGATTTCCACAGAAGGAAGCTGAGCAAAAGGAGGAAAGTCCAGTGGTGTGCTATGGATGCAGGAAACCAGGCCACTACAAGGCAGACTGTCCTGAGGCAGAGAAGACAAAGAAGAAGTTCTTCAAGAAGAAAAAAGGTCTCATGGCAACATGGGAGGACCTTGATGATTCCTCTGATGATGAGGATAAGGAAGAGGCAAATCTCTGTCTAATGGCAGGACTCTCCTCAGTTGAAAGTGAAGATGAAGAGGAGGTAATTTCTTACTCTGAATTAAGAGATAATTTTGATGAGCTTCTTAGAGATTCATCCATTCTATCTGATGAGTACAAGTCTTTAAAGAAAAAGTTTTCTCTTATAACAAAAGATTTTGAAAAGATTTCTTCAGAAAACAAAGTACTCAAATCAGAAAATGATCATTTAAGACTTCAAGTAAGTCAATTGAAAGAAGAATCTCCAAAGAAGTCTGAGTCCAATACTTCCTGTGAAGTACAAGTACTTCAACAAGAAGTAGATGAACTCACTGGACGTTTGTCCAAGTTTGTCAGTAGCTCTGAAAAGCTTGATCAAATTTTAAAAATTCAGAGAAAACCTTCTGACAAAACTGGTTTGGGTTATGAAAAACTGAAACCAAAGTTTTCCAAGAGTCCATCAAAGTTTAATATATATTGTGGTCACTGTGGAAAGGCTGGACATGTCACATCGACATGCTTCCATAATAAATGGAACAAGCCTGAACGCAGGCCAAGGACTAACATGAAAGGACCCAAGAAAATCTGGGTACCTAAGAACATGATCATTCCTGTTGCAGATTTGCTTAGTGGGAGGAAAACAACACCAGTCATGGTACCTGGACAGTGGCTGTTCACGACACATGACAGGAGAAAGGTCTATATTCCAAGACCTAAAGCCTAGATCAAAGGGCTGGGTCACGTTTGGAGGTGACCAGAAAGGCAGAATAGTTGGAATAGGTAAAATTGGTAAACATCCTTTTCCTACTGTTGAAAATGTTTTATTGGTTGAAGGACTCAAACATAATCTACTTAGCATAAGTCAATTGTGTGACAGTGGATGTGATGTTTCCTTTGACAAAGATAAATGTATAGTCAAAAATTCTGATAAGTCCATTCTTTTTCAAGCAAAGAGGCAGGATAATGTTTATAAAATTGATTTCGAAAATTTGTCCAAACAGAATGTCTCATGCTTCATTTCTTTAAATGATGAACAATGGATATGGCACAAGAAGCTTGGTCATGCAAGCTTGAGAACCATCTCAAAGCTTAATAAGCATAGCCTCGTAAGAGGACTTCCAAATCTTGTGTACAAATCTGAGGTTCTCTGTGAAGCATGTCAGAAAGGGAAACAAGTGAAAAACTCTTTTAATTCTAAAAACATTGTTTCCACTTCAAGACCTTTAGAACTTTTACATATGGATTTGTTTGGACCAACATAAACTGCTTCCTTGAGTGGAAAGAAATATGGACTTGTTATAGTTGATGACTATACTAGATGGACATGGGTTAAATTCCTAGCACACAAGGATGAGTCGTTTAAGGTATTCACCATTTTTTGTAAAAGAGTCCAAACTGAGAAAGGAGTTTGTATCAACTCCATTCGAAGTGATCATGGAGGTGAGTTTGAAAATGCAAACTTTCAGAGATTCTGTGAAGAGAATGGAATCCTTCACAATTTCTCTGCACCTAGAACACCACAGCAAAATGGTGTAGTAGAGAGGAAAAATCGATCTTTACAAGAGATGGCCAGGACCATGCTCAATGATCACTCAACCTCTAAGAGGTTTTGGGCTGAAGCTGTAAACACAGCATGTTATTTGCAAAACCGAATTTATATAAGGCCTATACTGAAAAAGACTCCTTATGAATTGTGGAAAGGAAGAAAACCCAACATTTCATATTTTCATCCTTTCGGATGTGAGTGTTTTATTCTTAACACCAAGGATCAACTTGGTAAATTTGACTCTAAAATTGATAATGGAATTTTTCTGGGTTATTCTGAAACTTCCAAGGCATATCGAGTTTACAACTCAAGAACCTTGACTGTTGAAGAGTCAATTCACGTTAAATTCAATGACAAAAAGCCTGACAATGATCTGTCAGAGCTAAGTGATTCTCTTGCAGATATGAGAATACAACCAGGAGGTGAAGAATCATCAAGCAAGATTGAAGAAGATGGACCAGACGCAGGAGACAGTCATGCGTCCAATACTGCAGGTGGTAAAAGCTGGCATTTTAAGACTTATCATCCTGAAGATCAAATTATTGGAAATGCAGATGATAAAGTCAGAACAAGGTCCACATTCAGAGAGCAAACTGATGTAGCATTCATCTCTGAATTGGAGCCAAAGAATATAGATGAATCCCTATTGGATGAAGGATGGATTTTAGCAATGCAGGAGGAGCTGAATCAGTTCAAAAGAAATGATGTTTGGACTCTGGTAGCCCCACCTGAAGATAAGTCCATCATTGGAACCAAATGGGTGTTCAGAAACAAGCTGGACAAAGAAGGTAAAGTTGTGAGAAACAAAGCAAGGTTAGTTGCTCAAGGCTACTCACAACAGGAAGGTATTGATTTTACTGAAACCTTTGCTCCAGTAGCTAGAATAGAAGCCATTCGCATTCTACTTTCATTTGCTGCCCAACATGATATGAGGCTTTATCAAATGGATGTAAAGAGTGCTTTTCTGAATGGTATAATAACAGAAGAAGTCTATGTTGAACAGCCCCCTGGCTTTGAGGATCAATCTTTTCCAAATCATGTTTTTAAATTGAAAAAGGCTCTTTATGGCCTTAAGCAAGCTCCTCGAGCTTGGTATGAAAAACTGAGTTCATTTTTAATGGAAAATGGTTTTTCAAGAGGAAAAGTTGATAACACTCTTTTCAGAAAATCCATAGACTCACATTTCATCATAGTACAGATTTATGTAGATGACATTATTTTTGGTGCTACTGATGAATCTTTGTGTAGAGAATTCTCTGAATTAATGCAGAAAGAATTCGAAATGAGCATGATGGGAGAGTTGAAGTTCTTTCTTGGACTTCAAGTGAAACAGACTAAAGATGGGATATATGTGCATCAGACCAAATATACAAAGGAACTTCTGAAGAAGTTCAAGATGGATGATTGCAAACCCATGAATACCCCCATGCATCCAACTTGCATAATGAGCCTGAATGACAAAGATAAAAAGGTAGATCAAAAGGTATATAGAGGTATGATAGGATCTCTTTTATATCTTACTGCATCTAGACCTGATATTATGTTCAGTGTATGCTTATGTGCAAGATTTCAATCAGATCCTAGAGATTCTCATTTGACTGCTGTCAAGAGAATTTTTAGATATCTGAAAGAGACTACTAATCTTGGTTTGCTGTTTAAGAAATCAGATGAATACAGATTAGTAGGATTCTGTGATGCTGATTATGCTGGAGACAGGCTTGAAAGAAAAAGCACCAGCGGAGGATGCCATTTTATTGGATCCAATTTAGTATCATGGACAAGCAAGAGACAAAGCACAATTGCATTATCAACAGCCGAAGCTGAATATGTCTCTGCAGCAAGTTGTTGTTCTCAGCTCTTATGGATTAAATATCAATTGGAGGACTACAACATCTTTGAGAGTAAGATTTCTGTTCTTTGTGATAATACTGCTGCAATCAATTTATCTAAGAACCCAATCTTACACTCAAGAGCTAAGCATATAGAAATTAAACATCATTTTATTAGAGACTATGTGCAGAAGGGAACATTTGATATTCAGTTTGTTAACACTGAAAATCAATGGGCAGATATATTTACAAAACCCCTCTCTGTAGATAGGTTTACTTTTATAAGGAAGCATTTGAATATGCACTTTATAAAAGACTGATGTTTAGCGTCCAATATGCTTAAGTTGAGTCTGAGTCCAATGTGACTAGAGTCCAACAGGACACGACAGTCTATTTGAGACTTAGAAATTTTTTAAAGACTCAAAAGCTTTCACATCTTAGTAATCCCACGCTGAGTCCAAACTTTTTCATAAAGATATTTCTTACAGTTGGTTTTCTCTTCGTTTGACATCTTTTCTAAAATCTTTTCTGTTTGAGAAAGCTTGTTTAGAAAAAGGGAGAAGAAAAAGATTTTTTAAGTTTCTCTCTGTGTTTCAAAACTGTCTTTGGACTATGATGATTCTATGAACCTTTTTGCCTGATGACAAAAGGGGGAGAAAGAATGGGATTAAGTTTTTATATATTGACTAAAAGGGGAGAAAGATTAAGTCTGATTGCATTAGTCTTATTACCATGTTGTTATTTTGATAAGCTATTTGTGGACTAATCTTTGTTCTATGAGTAAAAGAAATTTTCAGGTACTCTAAGTATATTGAATATCCAAAACCATGAGATGTTTATCTCAGGGGGAGAAGAGTAAAGAAAAACTGAGATGTTTATCTCAGGGGGAGTTTCTCTTTGAAAATTTCTGTTTTTGCTGTTTATTGTTTGTAAAACTTAATAATGTTTGTCATCATCAAAAAGGGGGAGATTGTTGGAACCAAATTGGTTAAAAGTGTTTTTAATACAAAAACTCCCTAAATGATTTTATGGTTTTGATGATAACAAAATGTATTAAGGTTTTTACAAAGGATAATCTATTTGTATTAAGCTTGTACAATGCATAACAAATGCTACCTAACTAAGTTTATTGCAGTCTGCGTCCAATAAATTAGTTCATCATAACATTGGCTCATATTCAAAGTCTGAGAAGCTTTGCGTCCAATGTTGGCACTGGAGAGCTCTGCGTCCAATGTTTGAGCACAAAGGCAAGCAATGTTGTGCGTCCAATAAATCAGTACAAAGCACAAGGGAAGAACAAAGTTCTGCGTCCAATGTCTTCTGAAGAAGCAGAATCGCAGAAGTAGAAGAAATCAAGTCTTGAAGACACGCTACTTTCTGCGTCCAATGTTTTCCAAAGAAGCAGAATCAGTAAGCGTCCAATAGAGCAAGACTGGCATAAGTCCAATGATAAGAACAAGGCAATACTGGCAGAGTCCAATATTTGTATGAGAAGCAGAATTGCAGTAAGAGTCCAATGATTTTCAAAGGAACAGATTCAGTGAGCAATGAAGGATAAAAGTCAAATGTTCAGTGTGAGCAAGAGTGCAACTCTGCGTCCAATGAAACTGAACAAACAAAAGAACTGCTCTGCGTCCAATGAAGTCAGAGTTACTCAAGCACTGTTCTGTGTCCAATAAATAAGAAGGACAACAATATTGCTTTGCGTCCAATGGAGCACAAGGAAGCAGATTGACAAAGGTACATCAAACAATTGTTCTGCGTCCAATGGAGCAGAAGAACAAATGTACAACAATCAACTTTGCGTCCAATGGAGCACAAGGAAGCAGATTGACAAAGGTACATCAAACAATTGTTCTGCGTCCAATGGAGCAGAAGAACAAATGTACAACAATCAACCTTGCGTCCAATGGAACTATAGGGAAATGGCAAAAGTCCAATACTGGCTTGCATTCAAATGGAATAGATTGGTAAGCATCAGGTTGCTTCTGATTTGGGAGAAAGAAACGCAGACATGCACAATGAAGAAGATCTCCTCAGAGCAACGGGAAAATAGCATTAAATGCTATTAGAGAACGGTAATTTTATGAAGGCTGAAGCTGAGCTATTCGAAGAACAAGCCTGAAGCTTCATCAAAGCCTATAAATACCGAGAAGCAAGAAGAAGAATATAAGTGACTGAAAACGAAAAAGAAAGAGCTGAACTGCTGTGCAATCTTTTATACTCTGATTAGAAAAGTCTTGTATTTCTTTATCTTCTTGTAAAAGAGAGTTTGCTTAACTCTCAAAGTGCTTTAGATTTCATATCCTCACTTGTGTGAGTTAGACAGCACTTGTATCAAAACTCTGCTGAGTTGTTTAGCCTGAAGAGGCTGTGTTCAAAGAATACTTGGGGTTTAGCCTGAAGAGGCTGCGTCCAAAGAATACTTGGGTTTTAGCCTGGAGAGGCTGTGTGCAAAGAATACTTGGGTTTTAGCCTGAAGAGGCTGTGTGCAAAGAATACTTGTATTCTATCAGGTTGATAGTGAAATCTCTCTAGTTTGAGGGGACTGGACGTAGCTCTTAGGAAAGGGTGAACCAGTATAAAAACTTGTGTTATTTCTTCTTTCCCTTAACTCCTTTTATATCTGTGTTTATTACTAACAAAGGGGATTGAAATTGTTTTTATTCAAACAAGTTTTTCAAACCAAAAGGGGAGCATTCTGTGCATCCAATCTTTAGAAAACCTGTGCGTCCAGTTTTTATAAAGACTTTGTGCGTCCAATATTTCAAAAAGCACTGTGCGTCCAATATTTGAACTAAAGCTGTGCGTCCAACGTTTTTAACAGCCAGCGTCCATCATTTGCGAAAAAGTTTTAAAAGCTTAGAAACACAATTCAACCCCCCCCTTCTTGTGTTTCATCTTGTTACCTACACATTTTATTAGAGACTATGTGCAGAAGGGAACATTTGATATTCAGTTTGTTAACACTGAAAATCAATGGGCAGATATATTTACAAAACCCCTCTCTGTAGATAGGTTTACTTTTATAAGGAAGCATTTGAATATGCACTTTATAAAAGACTGATGTTTAGCGTCCAATATGCTTAAGTTGAGTCTGAGTCCAATGTGACTAGAGTCCAATAGGACACGACAGTCTATTTGAGACTTAGAACGTTTTTTAAAGACTCAAAAGCTTTTACATCTTAGTAATCCCACGCTGAGTCCAAATTTTTTTTTTCATAAAGATATTTCTTACAGTTGGTTTTCTCTTCATTTGACATCTTTTCTAAAATCATTTCTGTTTGAGAAAGCTTGTTTAGAAAAAGGGAGAAGAAAAGGGTTTTTATGTTTCTCTCTGTGTTTCAAAACTGTCTTTGGACTATGATGTTCTATGAACCTTTTTGCCTGATGACAAAAGGGGGAGAAATATATGGGATTAAGTTTTAAAAAGAAACAAGAATATGGGATTAAGTCTGATTGCGTTGCAGTAGTCTTATTACCATGTTTTAATCTGATAAGCTATTTGCTTTTTTATTGGACTAATCTTGTTGTTATGAGTAAAAGAAATTTTCAGGTACTCTAAGTATATTGAATATCCAAAACCATGAGATGTTTATCTCAGGGGGAGAAGAGTAAGGAAAATCTGAGATGTTTATCTTAGGGGGAGTTTCCCTTAGAAAATTTCTGTTTTTGCTGACTAATTTTGGTTTATATGCTTTATTGTTTGTAAAACTTAATAATGTTTGTCATCATCAAAAAGGGGGAGATTGTTGGAACCAAATTGGTTAAAAGTGTTTTTAATACAAAAACTCCCTAAGTGATTTTATGGTTTTGATGATAACAAAATGTATTAAGGTTTTTACAAAGGATAAACAAAATGTATTAAGCTTGTACAATGTACAACAATGCTGCCTAACTAAGCTTATTGCAGTCTGCGTCCAATCAGTTCTTCATGACATTGGCTGGCATTCAAAGTGAGCCTTGCGTCCAATGTTGGCACTGGAATGGACACAAGAATTTTGCGTCCAATGTTGGCACTGGAATGGACACAAGATTCTGCGTCCAATGTTTGAGCAGAAGGAAGAGTTCTGCGTCCAATGTTTCAGCACAAAGGCAAACAATGATTGTGCGTCCAATGATATGTACAAGGCAAGACTGGCATAAGTTCAATGATAAGAACAAGGCAATACTGGCAGAGTCCAATGCTTTTATGAGAAGCAGAATTGCAGTAAGAGTCCAATGATTTTCAAAGGAACAGATTCAGTGAGCGTCCAATGCAGATGAAGGATAAAAGTCCAATGTTCAGTGTGAGCAAGAGTGCAACTCTGCGTCCAATGAAATTGAACAAACAAAAGAACTGCTCTGCGTCCAATGAAATCAGAATGACAAAGGTACTGTTCTGCGTCCAATAAATAAGAAGGACAACAATATTGCTTTGCGTCCAATGGAACACAATGAAGCAGATTGACAAAGGTACATCAAACAACTGTTCTGCGTCCAATGAAGCAGAAGAACAAATGTACAACAATCAACTTTGCGTCCAATGGAACTATAGGGAAATGGCAAAAGTCCAATAACCAGAATGAGGCAATAAGTCCAATACTGTCTTGCATTCAAATGGAATAGATTGGTAAGCATAAAGATGCGTCCAATGATTGAATGAATATTCTGTGCAAATGGTAAGGACAAGGTATGCGTCCATTTGCTAAAAGGACTGAAAGTCCAATATTCTATATGCTGAGTCCAAAACGCAGAGTCCATTACGTGCTATTTACTGCTCATGCATTTAATATGAAACATATTTATTGAGTAAATGATTTGAAATAAATAGCTGTATGCAATGCTTTCTGTACATCTTTGTCAACGTGTGTGAATGTACTTCTGAAAAGCATAAAGTACTGTGGAAAGTGTACTAAGAGAGAGAATGTACTTTTAACTACTCTATATATCTCTGAACACATCTTTCTGCTTTACACTGTGTATTCTCTCTGTCTCAATAAGATATTATTATTAACCACTGTACAATTGAGACTTTGAGTACAGGTTGCTTCTGATTTGGGAGAAAGAAACGCAGACATGCACAATGAAGTAGATCTCCTCAGAGCAACGGGAAAATAACATTAAATGCTATTTGAGAACGGTAACTTTTATGAGAGCTGAAGTTGAGCAACTGAAGAACAAGTCTGAAGCTTCACTACTCTTATAAATACCGAGAAGCAAGAAGAAGAATACAAGATACTGAACAACGAAAAAGAAAGAGCAAAAGCGTTGTGCAATCTTTTATACTCTGTATTGAAAGTCTTGTATTTCTTTATCTTCTTGTAAAAGAGAGTTTGCTTAACTCTCAAAGTGCTTTAGTTTTCATATCCTCACTTGTGTGAGTTAGACAGCACTTGAATCAAAACTCTGCTGAGTAGTTGTTTTAGCCTGAAGAGGCTGCGTTCAAAGAATACTTGGGTTTTAGCCTGAAGAGGCTGCGTTCAAAGAATACTTGGGTTTTAGCCTGAAGAGGCTGCGTTCAAAGAATACTTGGGTTTTAGCCTGGAGAGGCTGTGTGCAAAGAATACTTGGGTTTTAGCCTGAAGAGGCTGTGTGCAAAGAATACTTGTACCTATCTGGTTTGATAGTGAAATCTCTCTAGTTTGAGGGGACTGGACGTAGCTCTTAGGAAAGGGTGAACCAGTATAAAAACTTGTGTTATTTCTTCTTTCCCTTAACTCCTTTTATATCTGTGTTTATTACTAACCAAGGGGATTGAATTGATTTTGTTTAAACAAGTTTTTCATACACCTCAAATCGCACAAAAGAAAACAAGTTTTTAAACTAAGAGGGAAGCCTCTGCGTCCAATCTTTTGTGCGTCCAATGTTTTAGCACTCTGTGCGTCCAATTTTTCAGAAAACACTGTGCGTCCAATATTTGAACCAAGCTGTGCGTCCAACGTTTTTAACAGCCAGCGTCCAACATTTGCGAAAAGTTTTAAAAGCTTAGAAACACAATTCAACCCCCCTTCTTGTGTTTCATCTTGTTACCTACACCAGCCAGTAGCGCATCCTCTCGATGGGTATATAGACGTCCAATACCATGTCCCTCTCCAAAACCTCTTCGGGGCCCAACACCCCTCCTCTAGTCCTAACCACGTGTCCAGACACAGTGGCCCATTGGGAGATGGGATCGTAAGTCCATCCCCCACCATCGGCCTCACGAGGCCGGAAGCACTCCCTCACTCGGCCTATCAGAGGTCTCGAAGTGGACATCTACGCATAACGTACATAAAATAATAGAAAAACACGCAAGGGTGAATTTCTTTGCACAAGTTGAAATCCACTGAAAGGATGAATACGAAACAGAAAATACTACATAATACATTCCAAGAATATATGTATAGCTACTCTTTCGCAAATCTTTCTCTAAGATATTCATAAACCAAAAGAGAGCACATCATCAAATTAAGCACACAGTCAAACACACACAAAGCACTCTAGCATAATGCATGTCACTTCAATATCTCTTTAATACACCGGTGCACTGCTCCATGGAGACTTCTCTTCCTCAACTTAGTAGAGCGATATGGTTATAGCATAAACCGACCATAATAAACCAATCGGTCCCCTTTTTCATGGACATGGTAACCATCGGTCCCCTTTTCCATGGACAGGTTTTACAATTATTCAGTAGAGCTACTAACACCATAACATAATAAACTAATCGGTTCCCTTTTTCATGGACATGGTAACCATCGGTCCCCTTTTTCATGGACAGGTTTTACAATTATTTAGTAGGCTACTATGAGACCTAACATAATAAACCAATCGGTCCCCTTTTTCATGGACATGGTAACCATCGGTCCCCTTTTTCATGGACAGGTTTTACAATTATTCACAATCCATCGCATAGGATTGTATGCTCTCATCATAGCATAAAGCTAGCCTGGCAAAAGCCAATATCTCAAATGCATATGACATGATATTTGCACTCACAAATAATACAATCAATGCGGTCCCTCGTCTTAGGGTTTTTCGTCGCCACGTGTTAGCTTTCATCCAACACCGTGTAATTTTATTGTTCTTAAGACTTTTATCTTCGCCACGTATTGGTTCTCTTCCAATACCGTGTAATATTATTTATTGAAAAATGTAAGTTTTATGGAAAATTCCTCTTTGAAATTAAAGTTCTTCTTTAACTTTAACTCTCTAATTCTTATTATTTTTCCTTCTCACTTCTTATTAATTATTAAAAACCACATAACTTGTTAAAATTTCATTTTGACCCCAAAACATCCAGTCCCTGCCTGCGTCCAGTCCCTGCGTCCAGTTCCTGCGTCCAATTTCTGCGTCCAGTCTGTGTCCAGTCTCTGCGTCCAGTTTCTGCGTCCAGTTCCTGCGTCCAGTCTACGTCCAGTTCCTGCGTCCAGTTCCTGCGTCCAATTTCTGCGTCCAGTTCCTGCGTCCAGTCTCTGCGTCCAGTTTCTGCGTCCAGTTCCTGCGTCCAGTTTCTGTGTCCAGTTTTCACGTTTTCTACCCCCGAACTTTTATAACATGAGTGTTGTCTTGAATCCTAATTAATTTCTTTGTTTTCATTTGTAAAACTTTCAAACCAATCCCAATCACATAGAATTAAATCATGTGAAACATCCAAGAATCAATATTCATCCATTTAGGCAAAAACACCACCAAGCCATAAATCAAACATACACTTAGGCATTCCAAATCACTCCAAATCATACATATGATTTTTCCAACAACACATAGGCTTATCAAAAATTATCATGCCTCAACCTAAATCATACTTTCACTCATATACATAAATATATAAAAATACATATTACTAAAGAATGATTTCTCATTCAAACACAATATGAAAACTCAAGTCTTTGAGTTTTTCATGAACATACAACATACACCACACACATACACATCCTTCCTAACTTATTGAGAAAATCCCCTTACCTCTTGAAGACTTGAAAATGGGCTAACTCCAAAATCACCTTCACACCACACCAACACCAAGTGGTCTACTCAACACCTTGATGTTCCCACACTTAGAAAAATTTACTCAAATCTTGAAAGAAAATAGATCCAAGGTAGTTTCCAAGCTTGTAGGTTCCAATGGAGTGAACCTAAACCAAGGAAAAGCTTACTTTTAGTGAAATGAAGAACTCAAGCTTTCATGAAAACATGAAAGTGGTGGAAATGAAAAAACGAAAGAAGTTTATGGATTAGAATGATGATCCAAACCTTTTTTGTGAAGCTTGGGTATGGAAAATCTCAATAAAACTCAAGCTTTTGGGTGTGGAGAAAAGCTTGGAAAATGAGAGCAAATGAAGTTTTTGTAAAAATGAGGAAGATGAAGTGAATAGGAAATGAAGCATTTCTCCTCCTTTTCCTTGAAGAAGTACACGGCCATGACAAGGAGAAATGGGAGGCATGGGCTTTGATTGAGTTGGTTCACCTACTCCATTCTTTTAATTTGAAAAATTCCAATTAATTCCCATTTGACTCAATTGACTTTTGGGATATTTTTGGAAAGTGAATCAGCCCCCCTTTCTGCGCCCAAACTGACTGGAAAATGGTGGAATTTAATTCCACCAAGTTAGGGTTTAATCGGTAGTTCGCAGTGGTAAAAACGCGTAGTTTTCGAACCCCTTTTTAGATAAATATTTTTCTAAAATGAGTAAAATCATGAGAAATGAATTTTATGATTTGAATATGTCATAGAAAAATTTAGAAACCTAAAACTAAATTTTTGGACTATTTTTCATGTCCCGGTTGCGCCCGGTTTACCCGTAAAGCACCAAACGTGGGTAAAAATAAAGTTTTTCTAAAAAAATTTCCAGAAAATTTCTAAAAATCACAAATATTATAAGAACCACTTTTGGTTCGTTAAAAATTTATTTTGGAGTAAAAATGACCTCCAGAAAAATACTGGACCCTATCCCCGCATCAGGAGAGAATGCGGTTCCCGCAAAAACTCAGTTTTGCGAACTTGGCTACTCTTGAATCTTCTAAAATAAATCTAAGATATTACTATCACTATCCTCACCTCAAGATCCCAAAAATTATTAATTAAATAATTTTAATTAATTTAAAGCAAATCAAAAATCCATAAAACTATTTAAAAATTGAGGGTGTTACAATATTCAGTTTGTTAACATTGAAAATCAATGGGCAGATATATTTACAAAACCCCTCTCTGTAGATAGATTCATTTTTATAAGGAAGCATTTGAATATGCACTTTATAAAAGACTGATGTTTAGCGTCCAATATGCTCAAGCTAAGTCTAAGTCCAATGTGACTAGAGTCCAATAGGACACGACAGTCTATTTGAGACTTAGAATTTTTTTAAAAGACTCAAAAGCTTTTACATCTTAGTAATCCCACGCTGAGTCCAAACTATTTTCATAAAGATATATCTTACAGTTGGTTTTCTCTTTGTTTGGCATCTTTTCTAAAATCATTTCTGTTTGAGAAAGCTTGTTTAGAAAAAGGGGAGAAGGAAAAGGGTTTTTAAGTTTTAAAAGAATTATGTTTTAAAAGCTAAAAGTCAGTTTTAAAATGATTCTTTTCTCTCTGATTTTCAAAACTGTCTTTGGACTATGATGTTCTATGAACCTTTTTGCCTGATGACAAAAGGGGGAGAAATATATGGGATTAAGTTTTAAAAAGAAAGAAGAATATGGGATTAAGTCTGATTGCGTTGCAGTGGTCTTATTACCATGTTTTAATCTGATAAGCTATTTGCTTTATAAATTGGACTAATCTTGTTTTTATGAGTAAAAGAAATTTTCAGGTACTCCTGAGTATATTGAATATCCAAAACCATGAGATGTTTATCTCAGGGGGAGAAGAGTAAGGAAAAACTGAGACGTTTATCTCAGGGGGAGTTTCCCTTAGAAAATTTCTGTTTATTTATACTGACTATTTTTTGGTTAATATGCTTTATTGTTTGTGAAACTTAATAATGTTTGTCATCATCAAAAAGGGGGAGATTGTTGGAACCAAATTGGTTAAAAGTATTTTTAATACAAATACTCCCTAAGTGATTTTATGGTTTTGATGATAACAAAATGTATTAAGCTTTTACAATATATAACAAATCTGCTAAGTTGTTTGAGTCTGGAGAGGCTTGACTGTAAAAGAATACTTGATTTAGCCTGAAGAGGCTGTGTTCAAAGAATACTTGTGATTTAGCCTGAAGAGGCTGTGTTCAAAGAATACTTGAGATTTAGCCTGAAGAGGCTGCGTTCAAAGAATACTTGGGATTTAGCCTGGAGAGGCTGTGTTCAAAGAATACTTGGGTTTTAGCCTGGAGAGGCTGTGTGCAAAGAATACTTGGGTTTTAGCCTTAAGAGGCTGCGTGCAAAGAATACTTATACCTATCTGGTTTGATAGTGAAATCTCTCTAGTTTGAGGGGACTGGACGTAGCTCTTAGGAAAGGGTGAACCAGGATAAAAACTTGTGTTATTTCTTCTTTTCCTTAACTCTTTTTATATCTGTGCTTATTATTAACCAAGGGGATTGAATTGATTTTATTTCAACAAGTTTTTCATACACCTTAAATCGCACAAAGAAAACAAGTTTTTAACTCAACAGAAGCCTCTGTGTCCAATCCTTTTGTGCGTCCAATATTTCACAACTTTTGTGCGTCCAATATTTCACAACTATTGTGCGTCCAATATTTCGAAACTTTGTGCGTCCAATATCTTAGTACGCTGTGCGTCCAACGTTTTCACAAGCCAGCGTCCAACATTGCGAAAAGTTTTTTTAAAAGCTTAGAAACACAATTCAACCCCCCCTTCATGTGTTTCATCTTGTTACCTACACATGTTCGTCTCGTTCATCCCTCTTCGTCCTCCCATTTGATCCTTTGACATTCTTTGGACCAGGTTCGTCTCGTTCGTCCCTTTTCGTCCTCCATTTGATCCTTTGGCATTCCTTGGACCAAGTTCGTCTCGTTTGCCCCTATTCGTCCCCCATTTGATCATTTGGCATTCTTTGGACAAAGTTCGTCTCGTTCGTCCCTTTTCGTCCTCCCATTTCATCCTTGGGCATTCTTTGGACCAAGTTCATCTCGTTCGTCCCTCTTCGTCCTCCCATTTCATCCTTTGACATTCTTTGGACCAAGTTCGTCTCGTTCGTCACACTACGTCCTCCCATTTGATCTTGGAGCATTCTTTGAACCAAGTTCGTTTCGTTCGTCCATCTTCGTCCTCCCATTTGATCCTTGGGCATTCTTTGTACCAAGTTCACCTCGTTCGTCCCTTTACGTCCTCCCATTCGATCGTTGGGCATTCTTTGAACCAAGTTCGTCTCGTTCGTCCATCTTCGTCCTCCCATTTGATCCTTGGGCATTCTTTGTACCAAGTTCACCTCGTTCGTCCTCCCATTTGATCCTTTCGCATTCTTTGGACCAAGTACATCTTCTTCGTCCCTCTTCGTCCTCCCATTTTATCCTTTGATATTCTTTGGACTAAGTTCGTCTCATTCATCCCTCTATGTCCTTTGGCATGCTTTGGACCAAGTTCGTCCATCTTCGTCCTCCCATTTGATCCTTTGGCATTCTTTGGACCAAGTTTCTCTCGTTCGTCCCTCTATGTCCTCCCATTTGATACATGGGCATTCTTTGGACCAAGTTCGTCTCGTTCGTCCCTCTACGTCCTCCCATTTGATATTTGGGCATTCTTTGCACCAAGTTGGTCTCGTTCATCACTATTCGTCCTCCCATTTGATCCTTGGGCATTCTTTGGACCAAGTTCGCCTCCTTCGTCCCTCTTCGTCCTCCCATTTGATCCTTGGGCATTCTTTGGCCCAAGTTCGTCTCGTTCGTCCCTCTACGTCCTCCCATTTGATCCTTGGGCATTCTTTGGACCAAGTTCATCTCGTTCGACCCTCTTCGTCCTCCCTGTTGATCCTTTGTCATTCTTTGGACCAAGTTCGTCCCGTTCGTCCCTTTTCGTCCTCCATTTGATCCTTTGGCATTCCTTGGACCAAGTTCGTCTCGTTTGCCCCTATTCGTCCCCCATTTGATCATTTGGCATTCTTTGGACCAAGTTCGTCTCGTTCGTCCCTTTTCGTCCTCCCATTTCATCCTTGGGCATTCTTTGGACCAAGTTCGTCTCGTTCGTCCCTTTTCGTCCTCCCATTTGATCCTTTGACATTCTTTGGACCAAGTTCGTCTCGTTCGTCACACTACGTCCTCCCATTTGATCTTTGAGCATTCTTTGAACCAAGTTCGTCTCGTTCGTCCATCTTCATCCTCCCATTTGATCCTTGGGCATTCTTTGTACCATGTTCGTCATGTTTGTCCTCCCATTTGATCCTTTGGCAATCTTTGGACAAAGTTTGCCTCCTTCGTCCATCTTCGTCCTCCCATTTGATCCTTGGGCATTCTTTGTACCAAGTTCACCTCGTTCGTCCCTCTAAGTCCTCCCATTTGATCTTTGGGCATTCTTTGGACCAGGTTCGTCTCGTTCGTCCTCCCATTTGATCCTTTCGTATTCTTTGGACCAAGTACATCTTCTTCGTCCCTCTTCGTCCTCCCATTTGATCATTTGATATTCTTTGGACCAAGTTCGTCTCGTTCATCCCTCTATGTCCTTTGGCATTCTTTGGACCAAGTTCGTCCATCTTCGTCCTCCCATTTGATCCTTTGGCATTCTTTGGACCAAGTTTCTCTCCTTCGTCCCTCTATGTCCTCCCATTTGATACTTGGGCATTCTTTGGACCAAGTTCGTCTCGTTCGTCCCTCTACGTCCTCCCATTTGATATTTGGGCATTCTTTGCACCAAGTTGATCTCGTTCATCACTATTCGTCTTCCCATTTGATCCTTGGGCATTCTTTGGACCAAGTTCGCCTCCTTCGTCCCTATTCGTCCTCCCATTTGATCCTTGGGCATTCTTTGGCCCAAGTTCGTCTCGTTCGTCCCTCTACGTCCTCCCATTTGATCCTTGGGCATTCTTTGGACCAAGTTCATCTCGTTCGACCCTCTTCGTCCTCCCTGTTGATCCTTTGTCATTCTTTGGACCAAGTTCGTCTCGTTCGTCCCTTTTCGTCCTCCATTTGATCCTTTGGCATTCCTTGGACCAAGTTCGTCTCGTTTGCCCCTATTCGTCCCCCATTTGATCATTTGGCATTCTTTGGACCAAGTTCGTCTCGTTCGTCCCTTTTCGTCCTCCCATTTCATCCTTGGGCATTCTTTGGACCAAGTTCGTCTCGTCCGTCCCTCTTCGTCCTCCCATTTGATCCTTTGACATTCTTTGGACCAAGTTCGTCTCGTTCGTCACACTACGTCCTCCCATTTGATCTTTGAGCATTCTTTGAACCAAGTTCGTCTCGTTCGTCCATCTTCGTCCTCCCATTTGATCCTTGGGCATTCTTTGTACCAAGTTCACCTCGTTCGTCCCTCTACGTCCTCCCATTTGATCTTTGGGCATTCTTTGAACCAAGTTCGTCTCGTTCGTCCATCTTCGTCCTCCCATTTGATCCTTGGGCATTCTTTGTACCAAGTTCACCTCTTTCGTCCCTCTAAGTCCTCCCATTTGATCTTTGGGCATTCTTTGGACCAGGTTCGTCTTGTTCGTCCCTTTTCGTCCTCCCATTTGATCCTTGGGCATTCTTTGTACCAAGTTCGTCTCCTTCGTCCTCCCATTTGATCCTTTCGCATTCTTTGGACCAAGTACATCTTCTTCGTCCCTCTTCGTCCTCCCATTTGATCCTTTGATATTCTTTGGACCAAGTTCGTCTCGTTCATCCCTCTATGTCCTTTGGCATTCTTTGGACCAAGTTCGTCCATCTTCGTCCTCCCATTTGATCCTTTGGCATTCTTTGGACCAAGTTTCTCTCGTTCGTCCCTCTATGTCCTCCCATTTGATACTTGGGCATTCTTTGGACCAAGTTCGTCTCGTTCGTCCCTCTACGTCCTCCCATTTGATATATGGGCATTCTTTGCACCAAGTTGGTCTCGTTCATCACTATTCGTCCTCCCATTTGATCCTTGGGCATTCTTTGGACCAAGTTCACCTCCTTCGTCCCTCTTCGTCCTCCCATTTGATCCTTGGGCATTCTTTGGCCCAAGTTCGTCTCGTTCGTCCCTCTACGTCCTCCCATTTGATCCTTCGGCATTCTTTGTACCAAGTTCGTCACGTTCGTCCTCCCATTTGATCCTTTGGCATTCTTTGGACCAAGTTCTTCTCCTTCGTCCCTCTTCGTCCTCCCATTTGATCCTCGGGCATTCTTTGGACCAAGTTCGTCTCGTTCGTCCCTCTACATCCTCCCATTTGATCTTTGGGCATTCTTTCGACCAAGTTCGTCTCGTTCGTCCTTGTTCGTCCTCCTATTTGATCCTTGGGCATTCTTTGTACCATGTTCGTCTTGTTCGTCCTCCCATTTGATCCTTTGGCATTCTTTGGACCATGTTCGCCTCCTTCGTCCCTCTTCGTCCTGCCATTTGATCCATTGAAATTCTTTGGACCAAGTTCGTCTCGTTCGTCCCTTTTCGTCCTCCATTTGATCCTTTGGCATTCTTTGGACCAAGTTCGTCTCGTTCGTCCCTTTTCGTCCTCCATTTGATCCTTTGGCATTCTTTGGACCATGTTCGTCTCGTTCGACCCTCTACGTCCTTCCATTTGATCCCTGGGCATTCTTTGTACCATGTTCGTCCTCCCATTTGATCCTTTGGCATTCTTTGGACCCTGTTCGCCTCCTTCGTCCCTCTTCGTCCTGCCATTTGCTCCTTTGACATTCTTTGGACCATGTTCGTCTCGTTCGTCCCTTTTCGTCCTCCATTTGATCCTTTGGCATTCTTTGGACCAAGTTCGTCTCGTTCGTCCCTTTTCGTCCTCCATTTTATCCTTTGGCATTCTTTGGACCATGTTCGTCTCGTTCGACCCTCTACGTCCTTCCATTTGATCCTTGGGCATTCTTTGTACCATGTTCGTCATGTTCGTCCTCCCATTTGATCCTTTGGCATTCTTTGGACCATGTTCGCCTCCTTCGTTCCTCTTCGTCCTGCCATTTGATCCTCTGACATTCTTTAGACCAAGTTCGTCTCGTTCGTCCCTTTTTGTCCTCCATTTGATCCTTTGGCATTCCTTGGACCAAGTTCATCTTGTTCGTCCCACTACGTCCTCCTATTTGATCTTTGGGCATTCTTTGAAAAAAGTTCGTCTCGTTCGTCCATTTTTGTCCTCCAATTTGATCCTTTTGCATTCTTTGGACCAAGTTTCTCTCGTTCGTCCCTCTACGTCCTCCCATTTGATCCTTGGGCATTGTTTGGACCAAGTTCGTCACGTTTCCCCCTCTTCGTCCTCCCGTTTGATCCTTTGACATTCGTTGGACCAAGTTCGTCTCGTTCGTCCCTTTTCGTCCTCCATTTGATCCTTTGGCATTCTTTGGACCAAGTTCGTCTCGTTCGACCCTCTTCGTCCTCCCAGTTGATCCTTTGTCATTCTTTGGACCAAGTTCGTCTCGTTCGTCCCTTTTCGTCCTCCCATTTGATCCTTGGGCATTCTTTGGACCAAGTTCGTCTCGTTCATCCCTCTACGTTCTCCCATTTGATCCTTGGGCATTCTTTGTACCAAGTTCGTCACGTTCGTCCTCCCATTTGATCCTTTGGCATTCTTTGGACAAGTTCGTCTCCTTCGTCCCTCTTCGTCCTCCCATTTGATCCTTTGACATACTTTGGACCAAGTTCGTCTCGTTTGTCCCTTTTCGTCCTCCATTCAATCCTTTGGACCAAGTTCGTCTCGTTCGTCCCACCACGTCCTCCCATTTGATGTTTGGGCATTCTTTGAACCAAGTTCGTCTCGTTCGTCCATTTTCGTCCTCCCATTTGATCCTTGGGCATTCTTTGTACCAAGTTCGCCTCGTTCGCCCCTCTACGTCCTCCCATTTGATCTTTGGGCATTCTTTGGACCAGGTTCGTCCCTTGTCGTCCTCCCATTTGATCCTTGGGCATTCTTTGGACCAAGTTCGTCTCGTTCGTCCCTCTTCGTCCTCCGGTTTGATCCTTTGGCATTCTTTAGACCAAGTTCGTCTCGTTCGTCCCTCTATGTCCTCCCATTTGATATTTGGGCATTCTTTCCACCAAGTTGATCTTGTTCATCCCTATTTGCCCTCCCATTTGATCCTTTGTGCATTATTTGGACCATGTTCGTCTCGTTCGTGCCTCTTCGTCCTCCCATTTGATCCTTTGGCATTCTTTGGACCAAGTTCGTCTCGTTCGTCCCTTTTCGTCCTCCATTTGATCCTTTGGCATTCTTTGGACCAGGTTCATCTCGTTCGTCCCTTTTCGTCCTCCCATTTCATCCTTGGGCATTCTTGTGACCAAGTTCATCTCGTTCGTCCCTCTACGTTCTCCCATTTTATCCTTGGGCATTCTTTGTACCAAGTTCGTCACGTTCGTCCTCCCATTTGATCCTTTGGCATTCTTTGGACAAGTTCGTCTCCTTCGTCCCTCTTTGTCCTCCCATTTGATCCTTTGACATACTTTGGACCAAGTTCATCTCGTTTGTCCCTTTTCGTCCTCCATTTGATCCTTTGGCATTCTTTGGACCAAGTTCGTCTCGTTAGTCCCTCTACGTCCTCCCATTTGATCATTGGGCATTCTTTGGACCATGTTCGTCTCGTTCGTCCCTCTTCGTCCTCCCATTTGACCCTTTGACATACTTTGGACCAAGTTCATCTCGTTCGTCCCACTTCGTCCTCCCATTTGATCCTTGGGCATTCTTTGGACCATGTTTGTCTCGTTCGTCCCTCTTCGTCCTCCCATTTGACCCTTTGACTTACTTTGGACCAAGTTCGTCTCGTTCGTCCCTCTACGTGCTCCCATTCGATCCTTGGGCATTCTTTGTACCATGTTCGTCACGTTCATCCTCCCATTTGATCGTTTGGCATTCTTTGGATCATGTTCGTCTCCTTCGTCCCTCTTCGTAGTCCCATTTGATCCTTTGACATACTTTGGACCAAGTTCATCTCGTTCGTCCCTTTTCGTCCTCCATTTGAACCTTTGGAATTCTTTGGACCAAGTTCGTCTCGTTCGTCCCTCTTCGTCCTCCCATTTGATCCTTTGACATTCTTTGGACCAAGTTTGTCTCGTTCGTCCAACTACGTCCTTCCATTTGATCTTTGGGCATTCTTTGAACAAAGTTCGTCTCATTCGTCCCTTTTCGTCCTCCATTTGATCCTTTGGCGTTCTTTGGACCAAGTTCGTCTCGTTCGTCCCTTTTTGTCCTCCCATTTGATCCTTGGGAATTCTTTGGACCAAGTTCGTCTCGTTCGTCCCTCTTCGTCCTCCCATTTGATCCTTTGACATTCCTTGGACCAAGATCGTCTCGTTTGTCCCTCTTCGTCCCCTATTTGATCGTTTCGCAATCTTTGCAACATGTTCATCTCATTCGTCCCTTTTCGTCCTCCCATTTGATCCTTGGATATTCTTTGCACCAAGTTCGTCTCGTTCGTCCTCCCATTTGATGCTTTGACATTCTTTGGACCAAGTTCGTCTCGTTGATCCCTTTTTGACCTCCATTTGATCCTTTGGCATTCTTTGGACCAAGTTCGTCTCGTTCGTCCCTCTACGTCCTCCCATTTGATATATGGGCATTCTTTGCACCAAGTTGGTCTCGTTCATCACTATTCGTCCTCCCATTTGATCCTTGGGCATTCTTTGGACCAAGTTCACCTCCTTCGTCCCTCTTCGTCCTCCCATTTGATCCTTGGGCATTCTTTGGCCCAAGTTCGTCTCGTTCGTCCCTCTACGTCCTCCCATTTGATCCTTCGGCATTCTTTGTACCAAGTTCGTCACGTTCGTCCTCCCATTTGATCCTTTGGCATTCTTTGGACCAAGTTCTTCTCCTTCGTCCCTCTTCGTCCTCCCATTTGATCCTCGGGCATTCTTTGGACCAAGTTCGTCTCGTTCGTCCCTCTACATCCTCCCATTTGATCTTTGGGCATTCTTTCGACCAAGTTCGTCTCGTTCGTCCTTGTTCGTCCTCCTATTTGATCCTTGGGCATTCTTTGTACCATGTTCGTCTTGTTCGTCCTCCCATTTGATCCTTTGGCATTCTTTGGACCATGTTCGCCTCCTTCGTCCCTCTTCGTCCTGCCATTTGATCCATTGAAATTCTTTGGACCAAGTTCGTCTCGTTCGTCCCTTTTCGTCCTCCATTTGATCCTTTGGCATTCTTTGGACCAAGTTCGTCTCGTTCGTCCCTTTTCGTCCTCCATTTGATCCTTTGGCATTCTTTGGACCATGTTCGTCTCGTTCGACCCTCTACGTCCTTCCATTTGATCCCTGGGCATTCTTTGTACCATGTTCGTCCTCCCATTTGATCCTTTGGCATTCTTTGGACCCTGTTCGCCTCCTTCGTCCCTCTTCGTCCTGCCATTTGCTCCTTTGACATTCTTTGGACCATGTTCGTCTCGTTCGTCCCTTTTCGTCCTCCATTTGATCCTTTGGCATTCTTTGGACCAAGTTCGTCTCGTTCGTCCCTTTTCGTCCTCCATTTTATCCTTTGGCATTCTTTGGACCATGTTCGTCTCGTTCGACCCTCTACGTCCTTCCATTTGATCCTTGGGCATTCTTTGTACCATGTTCGTCCTCCCATTTGATCCTTTGGCATTCTTTGGACCATGTTCGCCTCCTTCGTTCCTCTTCGTCCTGCCATTTGATCCTCTGACATTCTTTAGACCAAGTTCGTCTCGTTCGTCCCTTTTTGTCCTCCATTTGATCCTTTGGCATTCCTTGGACCAAGTTCATCTTGTTCGTCCCACTACGTCCTCCTATTTGATCTTTGGGCATTCTTTGAAAAAAGTTCGTCTCGTTCGTCCATTTTTGTCCTCCAATTTGATCCTTTTGCATTCTTTGGACCAAGTTTCTCTCGTTCGTCCCTCTACGTCCTCCCATTTGATGCTTGGGCATTGTTTGGACCAAGTTCGTCACGTTTCCCCCTCTTCGTCCTCCCGTTTGATCCTTTGACATTCGTTGGACCAAGTTCGTCTCGTTCGTCCCTTTTCGTCCTCCATTTGATCCTTTGGCATTCTTTGGACCAAGTTCGTCTCGTTCGACCCTCTTCGTCCTCCCAGTTGATCCTTTGTCATTCTTTGGACCAAGTTCGTCTCGTTCGTCCCTTTTCGTCCTCCCATTTGATCCTTGGGCATTCTTTGGACCAAGTTCGTCTCGTTCATCCCTCTACGTTCTCCCATTTGATCCTTGGGCATTCTTTGTACCAAGTTCGTCACGTTCGTCCTCCCATTTGATCCTTTGGCATTCTTTGGACAAGTTCGTCTCCTTCGTCCCTCTTCGTCCTCCCATTTGATCCTTTGACATACTTTGGACCAAGTTCGTCTCGTTTGTCCCTTTTCGTCCTCCATTCAATCCTTTGGACCAAGTTCGTCTCGTTCGTCCCACCACGTCCTCCCATTTGATGTTTGGGCATTCTTTGAACCAAGTTCGTCTCGTTCGTCCATTTTCGTCCTCCCATTTGATCCTTGGGCATTCTTTGTACCAAGTTCGCCTCGTTCGCCCCTCTACGTCCTCCCATTTGATCTTTGGGCATTCTTTGGACCAGGTTCGTCCCTTGTCGTCCTCCCATTTGATCCTTGGGCATTCTTTGGACCAAGTTCGTCTCGTTCGTCCCTCTTCGTCCTCCGGTTTGATCCTTTGGCATTCTTTAGACCAAGTTCGTCTCGTTCGTCCCTCTATGTCCTCCCATTTGATATTTGGGCATTCTTTCCACCAAGTTGATCTTGTTCATCCCTATTTGCCCTCCCATTTGATCCTTTGTGCATTATTTGGACCATGTTCGTCTCGTTCGTGCCTCTTCGTCCTCCCATTTGATCCTTTGGCATTCTTTGGACCAAGTTCGTCTCGTTCGTCCCTTTTCGTCCTCCATTTGATCCTTTGGCATTCTTTGGACCAGGTTCATCTCGTTCGTCCCTTTTCGTCCTCCCATTTGATCCTTGGGCATTCTTGTGACCAAGTTCATCTCGTTCGTCCCTCTACGTTCTCCCATTTTATCCTTGGGCATTCTTTGTACCAAGTTCGTCACGTTCGTCCTCCCATTTGATCCTTTGGCATTCTTTGGACAAGTTCGTCTCCTTCGTCCCTCTTTGTCCTCCCATTTGATCCTTTGACATACTTTGGACCAAGTTCATCTCGTTTGTCCCTTTTCGTCCTCCATTTGATCCTTTGGCATTCTTTGGACCAAGTTCGTCTCGTTAGTCCCTCTACGTCCTCCCATTTGATCATTGGGCATTCTTTGGACCATGTTCGTCTCGTTCGTCCCTCTTCGTCCTCCCATTTGACCCTTTGACATACTTTGGACCAAGTTCATCTCGTTCGTCCCACTTCGTCCTCCCATTTGATCCTTGGGCATTCTTTGGACCATGTTTGTCTCGTTCGTCCCTCTTCGTCCTCCCATTTGACCCTTTGACTTACTTTGGACCAAGTTCGTCTCGTTCGTCCCTCTACGTGCTCCCATTCGATCCTTGGGCATTCTTTGTACCATGTTCGTCACGTTCATCCTCCCATTTGATCGTTTGGCATTCTTTGGATCATGTTCGTCTCCTTCGTCCCTCTTCGTAGTCCCATTTGATCCTTTGACATACTTTGGACCAAGTTCATCTCGTTCGTCCCTTTTCGTCCTCCATTTGAACCTTTGGAATTCTTTGGACCAAGTTCGTCTCGTTCGTCCCTCTTCGTCCTCCCATTTGATCCTTTGACATTCTTTGGACCAAGTTTGTCTCGTTCGTCCAACTACGTCCTTCCATTTGATCTTTGGGCATTCTTTGAACAAAGTTCGTCTCATTCGTCCCTTTTCGTCCTCCATTTGATCCTTTGGCATTCTTTGGACCAAGTTCGTCTCGTTCGTCCCTTTTTGTCCTCCCATTTGATCCTTGGGAATTCTTTGGACCAAGTTCGTCTCGTTCGTCCCTCTTCGTCCTCCCATTTGATCCTTTGACATTCCTTGGACCAAGATCGTCTCGTTTGTCCCTCTTCGTCCCCTATTTGATCGTTTCGCAATCTTTGCAACATGTTCATCTCATTCGTCCCTTTTCGTCCTCCCATTTGATCCTTGGATATTCTTTGCACCAAGTTCGTCTCGTTCGTCCTCCCATTTGATGCTTTGACATTCTTTGGACCAAGTTCGTCTCGTTCATCCCTTTTTGACCTCCATTTGATCCTTTGGCATTCTTTGGAGCAAGTTCGTCTCGTTCGTCCATCTTCGTCCTCCCATTTGATCCTTTGGCATTCTTTGGACCAAGTTCATCTCGTTCGTCCCTCTACGTCCTCCCATTTGATCTTTGGGCATTCTTTGGACCAAGTTCGTCTCGTTTGTCCCTTTTCGTCCTCCCATTTAATCCTTGGGCATTCTTTGGACCAAGTTCATCTCGTTCGTCCCTCTACGTCCTCCCATTTCATCCTTGGGCGTTCTTTGTACCATGTACGTCATGTTTGTCCTCCCATTTGATCCATTGGCAATCTTTGGACTAAGTTCGCCTCCTTCGTCCCTCTTCGTCCTCCCATTTGAACCTTTGACATTCTTTGGACCAAGTTCGTCTCGTTCGTCGCATTTCGTCCTCCATTTGAACCTTTGGCATTCTTTGGACCATGTTCATCTCGTTCGTCCCTCTACGTCCTCCCATTTGATCTTTGGGCATTCTTTGGACCAAGTTCGTCTCGTTTGTCCCTTTTCGTCCTCCCATTTAATCCTTGGGCATTCTTTGGACCAAGTTCATCTCGTTCGTCCCTCTACGTCCTCCCATTTCATCCTTGGGCATTCTTTGTACCATGTTCGTCATATTTGTCCTCCCATTTGATCCTTTGGCAATCTTTGGACCAAGTTCGCCTCCTTCGTCCCTCTTCGTGCTCATATTTGAACCGTTGACATTATTTGGACCAAGTTCGTCTCGTTCGTCCCTTTTCATCCTCCATTTGATCCTTTGGCATTCCTTGGACCAAGTTCATCTCGTTGGTGCCTCTTCGTCCCGCATTTGATCATTTGGCATTCTTTGGACCAAGTTCATCTCGTTCGTCCCTCTACGTCCTCCCATTTCATCCTTGGACATTCTTTGTACCATGTTCGTCATGTTTGTCCTCCCATTTGATCCTTTGGCAATCTTTGGACCAAGTTCGCCTCCTTCGTCCATCTTCGTCCTCCCATTTGAACCTTGGGCATTCTTTGGACCAAGTTCGTCTCGTTCGTCCATTTTCGTCCTCCCATTTGATCCTTGGACAATCTTTGTACCAAGTTCGTCTCGTTCGTCCTCCCATTTGATCCTTTGGCCATTCTTTGGACCAAGTTCGTCTCGTTCGTCCCTCTTCGTCCTCCCATTTGATCCTTTGACATTCTTCGGATCAAGTTCGTCTCGTTCGTCGATCTTCGTCCTCCCATTTGATCTTTGGGCATTCTTTGGACCAGGTTCGTCTCGTTCGTCCTCCCATTTGATCCTTTCGTATTCTTTGGACCAAGTACATCTTCTTCGTCCCTCTTCGTCCTCCCATTTGATCATTTGATATTCTTTGGACCAAGTTCGTCTCGTTCATCCCTCTATGTCCTTTGGCATTCTTTGGACCAAGTTCGTCCATCTTCGTCCTCCCATTTGATCCTTTGGCATTCTTTGGACCAAGTTTCTCTCCTTCGTCCCTCTATGTCCTCCCATTTGATACTTGGGCATTCTTTGGACCAAGTTCGTCTCGTTCGTCCCTCTACGTCCTCCCATTTGATATTTGGGCATTCTTTGCACCAAGTTGATCTCGTTCATCACTATTCGTCTTCCCATTTGATCCTTGGGCATTCTTTGGACCAAGTTCGCCTCCTTCGTCCCTATTCGTCCTCCCATTTGATCCTTGGGCATTCTTTGGCCCAAGTTCGTCTCGTTCGTCCCTCTACGTCCTCCCATTTGATCCTTGGGCATTCTTTGGACCAAGTTCATCTCGTTCGACCCTCTTCGTCCTCCCTGTTGATCCTTTGTCATTCTTTGGACCAAGTTCGTCTCGTTCGTCCCTTTTCGTCCTCCATTTGATCCTTTGGCATTCCTTGGACCAAGTTCGTCTCGTTTGCCCCTGTTCGTCCCCCATTTGATCATTTGGCATTCTTTGGACCAAGTTCGTCTCGTTCGTCCCTTTTCGTCCTCCCATTTCATCCTTGGGCATTCTTTGGACCAAGTTCGTCTCGTCCGTCCCTCTTCGTCCTCCCATTTGATCCTTTGACATTCTTTGGACCAAGTTCGTCTCGTTCGTCACACTACGTCCTCCCATTTGATCTTTGAGCATTCTTTGAACCAAGTTCGTCTCGTTCGTCCATCTTCGTCCTCCCATTTGATCCTTGGGCATTCTTTGTACCAAGTTCACCTCGTTCGTCCCTCTACGTCCTCCCATTTGATCTTTGGGCATTCTCTGAACCAAGTTCGTCTCGTTCGTCCATCTTCGTCCTCCCATTTGATCCTTGGGCATTCTTTGTACCAAGTTCACCTCTTTCGTCCCTCTAAGTCCTCCCATTTGATCTTTGGGCATTCTTTGGACCAGGTTCGTCTTGTTCGTCCCTTTTCGTCATCCCATTTGATCCTTGGGCATTCTTTGTACCAAGTTCGTCTCCTTCGTCCTCCCATTTGATCCTTTCGCATTCTTTGGACCAAGTACATCTTCTTCGTCCCTCTTCGTCCTCCCATTTGATCCTTTGATATTCTTTGGACCAAGTTCGTCTCGTTCATCCCTCTATGTCCTTTGGCATTCTTTGGACCAAGTTCGTCCATCTTCGTCCTCCCATTTGATCCTTTGGCATTCTTTGGACCAAGTTCCTCTCGTTCGTCCCTCTATGTCCTCCCATTTGATACATGGGCATTCTTTGGACCAAGTTCGTCTCGTTCGTCCCTCTACGTCCTCCCATTTGATATATGGGCATTCTTTGCACCAAGTTGGTCTCGTTCATCACTATTCGTCCTCCCATTTGATCCTTGGGCATTCTTTGGACCAAGTTCGCCTCCTTCGTCCCTCTTCGTCCTCCCATTTGATCCTTGGGCATTCTTTGGCCCAAGTTCGTCTCGTTCGTCCCTCTACGTCCTCCCATTTGATCCTTCGGCATTCTTTGTACCAAGTTCGTCACGTTCGTCCTCCCATTTGATCCTTTGGCATTCTTTGGACCAAGTTCTTCTCCTTCGTCCCTCTTCGTCCTCCCATTTGATCCTCGGGCATTCTTTGGACCAAGTTCGTCTCGTTCGTCCCTCTACATCCTCCCATTTGATCTTTGGGCATTCTTTCGACCAAGTTCGTCTCGTTCGTCCTTGTTCGTCCTCCCATTTGATCCTTGGGCATTCTTTGTACCATGTTCGTCTTGTTCGTCCTCCCATTTGATCCTTTGGCATTCTTTGGACCATGTTCGCCTCCTTCGTCCCTCTTCGTCCTGCCATTTGATCCATTGAAATTCTTTGGACCAAGTTCGTCTCGTTCGTCCCTTTTCGTCCTCCATTTGATCCTTTGGCATTCTTTGGACCAAGTTCGTCTCGTTCATCCCTTTTCGTCCTCCATTTGATCCTTTGGCATTCTTTGAACCAAGTTCGTCTCGTTCGTCCCTGTTCATCCTCCCATTTGATCCTTTGGCCATTCTTTGGACCAAGTTCGTCTCGTTCGTCCCTCTCTGTCCTCCCATTTGATCCTTTGACATTCTTTGGACCAAGTTCGTCTTGTTCGTCCCACTACATCCACCTATTTGATCTTTGGGCATTCTTTGAACCATGTTCGTCATGTTCGTTCCTGTTCGTCCTCCCATTTGATCCTTTGGCCATTCTTTGGACCAAGTTCGTCTCGTTCGTCCCTCTTCGTCCTCCCATTTGATCCTTTGACATTCTTTGGACCAAGTTCGTCTTGTTCGTCCCACTACGTCCTCCTATTTGATCTTGAGGCATTCTTTGAAAAAAGTCCGTCTCGTTCGTCCATTTTCGTCCTCCCATTTGATCCTTAGGCATTCTTTGTACCAAGTTCATCTCGTTCATCCCTGTTCATCCTCCCATTTGATCCTTTTGTTATTCTTTGGACCAAGTTCGTCTCGTTCGTCCTTCTCCGTGCTCCCATTTGATCCTTTCACATTCTTTGGACCATGTTCGTCTTGTTCGTCCCACTACATCCTCCTATTTCATCTTTGGGCATTCTTTGAACCAAGTTTGTCTCGTTCGTTCCTGTTCGTCATCCCATTTGATCCTTTGGTCATTCTTTTGACCAAGTTCGTCTCGTTCGTCCCTCTTCGTCCTCCCATTTGATCGTTTGACATTCTTTGGACCAAGTTCGTCTTGTTCGTCCCACTACATCCTCCTATTTGATCTTTGGGCATTCTTTGAACCAAGTTTGTCTCGTTCGTCCCTGTTCGTCCTTCCATTTGATCCTTTGCCCATTCTTTGGACCAAGTTCGTCCCGTTCGTCCCTCTTCGTCCTCCCATTTGATCCTTTGACATTCTTTGGACCAAGTTCGTCTTGTTCGTCCCACTACGTCCTCCTATTTGATCTTCGGGCATTCTTTGAACCAAGTTCGTCTTGTTCGTCCCTGTTCGTCCTCCCATTTGATCCTTTGGCCATTCTTTGGACCAAGTTCGTCTCGTTCGTCCCTCTTCGTCCTCCCATTTGATCCTTTGACATTCTTTGGACCAAGTTCGTCTTGTTCGTCCCACTACGTCCTCCTATTTGATCTTGAGGCATTCTTTGAAAAAAGTTTGTCTCGTTCGTCCATTTTCGTCCTCCCATTTGATCCTTAGGCATTCTTTGTACCAAGTTCGTCTCGTTCGTCCCTGTTCATCCTCCCATTTGATCCTTTGGCCATTCTTTGGACCAAGTTCGTCTCGTTCGTCCTTCTCCGTCCTCCCATTTGATCCTTTCACATTCTTTGGACGAAGTTCGTGTTGTTCGTCCCACTATATCCTCCTATTTGATCTTTGGGCATTCTTTGAATCAAGTTCGTCTCGTTCGTCCCTGTTCGTCCTCCCATTTGATCCTTTGGCCATTCTTTGGACCAAGTTCGTCTCGTTCGTCCCTCTTCGTCCTCCCATTTGATCCTTTGACATTCTTTGGACCAAGTTAGTCTTATTCGTCCCACTACGTCCTCCTATTTGATCTTTGGGCATTCTTTGAAAAAAGTAGTCTCGTTCGTCCATTTTCGTCCTCCCATTTCATGCTTCGGCATTCTTTGTACCAAGTTCGTCTCGTTCGTCCCTGTTCATCCTCCCATTTGATCCTTTGGCCATTCTTTGGACCAAGTTCGTCTCGTTCGTCCATCTTCGGCCTCCCATTTGATCCTTTGACATTCTTTGGACAAAGTTCGTCTTGTTCGTCCCACTACATCCTTCTATTTGATCTTTGGGCATTCTTTGAACCAAGTTCGTCTCGTTCGTCCCTGTTCGTCCTTCCATTTGATCCTTTGCCCATTCTTTGGACCAAGTTCGTCTCGTTCGTCCCTCTTCGTCCTCCCATTTGATCCTTTGACATTCTTTGGACCAAGTTCGTCTTGTTCGTCCCACTACATCCTCCAATTTGATCTCTGGGCATTCTTTGAACCAAGTTCGTCTCGTTCGTCCCTGTTCGTCCTCCCATTTGATCCTTTGGCCATTCTTTGGACCAAGTTCGTCTCGTTCGTCCCTCTCCGTCCTCCCATTTGATCCTTTGACATTCTTTGGACCAAGTTCGTCTTGTTCGTCCCACTACATCCTCCTACTTGATCTTTGGGCATTCTTTGAACCATGTTCACCATGTTCATTCCTGTTCGTCCTCCCATTTGATTCTTTGGCCATTCTTTGGACCAAGTTCGTCTCGTTCGTCCCTCTTCGTCCTCCCATTTGATCCTTTGACATTCTTTGGACCAAGTTCGTCTTGTTCGTCCCACTACGTCCTCCTATTTGATCTTGAGGCATTCTTTGAAAAAAGTCCATCTCGTTCGTCCATTTTCGTCCTCCCATTTGATCCTTAGGCATTCTTTGTACCAAGTTCATCTCGTTCATTCCTGTTCATCCTCCCATTTGATCCTTTTGCTATTCTTTGGACCAAGTTCGTCTCGTTCGTCCTTCTCCGTGCTCCCATTTGATCCTTTCACATTCTTTGGACCATGTTCGTCTTGTTCGTCCCACTACATCCTCCTATTTCATCTTTGGGCATTCTTTGAACCAAGTTTGTCTCGTTCGTTCCTGTTCGTCCTCCAATTTGATCCTTTGGTCATTCTTTGGACCAAGTTCGTCTCGTTCGTCCCTCTTCGTCCTCCCATTTGATCGTTTGACATTCTTTGGACCAAGTTCGTCTTGTTCGTCCCACTACATCCTCCTATTTGATCTTTGGGCATTCTTTGAACCATGTTTGTCTCGTTCGTCCCTGTTCGTCCTTCCATTTGATCCTTTGCCCATTCTTTGGACCAAGTTCGTCCCGTTCGTCCCTCTTCGTCCTCCCATTTGATCCTTTGACATTCTTTGGACCAAGTTCGTCTTGTTCGTCCCACTACGTCCTCCTATTTGATCTTTGGGCATTCTTTGAACCAAGTTCGTCTTGTTCGTCCCTGTTCGTCCTCCCATTTGATCCTTCGGCCATTCTTTGGACCAAGTTCGTCTCGTTCGTCCCTCTTCGTCCTCCCATTTGATCCTTTGACATTCTTTGGACCAAGTTCGTCTTGTTCGTCCCACTACGTCCTCCTATTTGATCTTGAGGCATTCTTTGAAAAAAGTTCGTCTCGTTCGTCCTTTTTCGTCCTCCCATTTGATCCTTAGGCATTCTTTGTACCAAGTTCGTCTCGTTCGTCCCTGTTCATCCTCCCATTTGATCCTTTGGCCATTCTTTGGACCAAGTTCGTCTCGTTCGTCCTTCTCCGTCCTCCCATTTGATCCTTTCACATTCTTTGGACCATGTTCGTCTTGTTCGTCCCACTACATCCTCCTATTTCATCTTTGGGCATTCTTTGAACCAAGTTTGTCTCGTTCGTTCCTGTTCGTCCTCCAATTTGATCCTTCGGTCATTCTTTGGACCAAGTTCGTCTCGTTCGTCCCTCTTCGTCCTCCCATTTGATCGTTTGACATTCTTTGGACCAAGTTCGTCTTGTTCGTCCCACTACATCCTCCTATTTGATCTTTGGGCATTCTTTGAACCATGTTTGTCTCGTTCGTCCCTGTTCGTCCTTCCATTTGATCCTTTGCCCATTCTTTGGACCAAGTTCGTCCCGTTCGTCCCTCTTCGTCCTCCCATTTGATCCTTTGACATTCTTTGGACCAAGTTCGTCTTGTTCGTCCCACTACGTCCTCCTATTTGATCTTTGGGCATTCTTTGAACCAAGTTCGTCTTGTTCGTCCCTGTTCGTCCTCCCATTTGATCCTTCGGCCATTCTTTGGACCAAGTTCGTCTCGTTCGTCCCTCTTCGTCCTCCCATTTGATCCTTTGACATTCTTTGGACCAAGTTCGTCTTGTTCGTCCCACTACGTCCTCCTATTTGATCTTGAGGCATTCTTTGAAAAAAGTTCGTCTCGTTCGTCCATTTTCGTCCTCCCATTTGATCCTTAGGCATTCTTTGTACCAAGTTCGTCTCGTTCGTCCCTGTTCATCCTCCCATTTGATCCTTTGGCCATTCTTTGGACCAAGTTCGTCTCGTTCGTCCTTCTCCGTCCTCCCATTTGATCCTTTCACATTCTTTGGACGAAGTTCGTGTTGTTCGTCCCACTATATCCTCCTATTTGATCTTTGGGCATTCTTTGAATCAAGTTCATCTCGTTCGTCCCTGTTCGTCCTCCCATTTGATCCTTTGGCCATTCTTTGGACCAAGTTCGTCTCGTTCGTCCCTCTTCGGCCTCCCATTTGATCCTTTGACATTCTTTGGACCAAGTTAGTCTTATTCGTCCCACTACGTCCTCCTATTTGATCTTTGGGCATTCTTTGAAAAAAGTTCGTCTCGTTCGTCCATTTTCGTCCTCCCATTTCATGCTTCGGCATTCTTTGTACCAAGTTCGTCTCGTTCGTCCCTGTTCATCCTCCCATTTGATCCTTTGGCCATTCTTTGGACCAAGTTCGTCTCGTTCGTCCGTCTTCGGCCCCCCATTTGATCCTTTGACATTCTTTGGACAAAGTTCGTCTTGTTCGTCCCACTACATCCTTCTATTTGATCTTTGGGCATTCTTTGAACCAAGTTCGTCTCGTTCGTCCCTGTTCGTCCTTCCATTTGATCCTTTGCCCATTCTTTGGACCAAGTTCGTCTCGTTCGTCCCTCTTCGTCCTCCCATTTGATCCTTTGACATTCTTTGGACCAAGTTCGTCTTGTTCGTCCCACTACATCCTCCTATTTGATCTTTGGGCGTTCTTTGAACCAAGTTCGTCTCGTTCGTCCTCCCATTTGATCCTTTGGCCATTCTTTGGACCAAGTTCGTCTCGTTCGTCCCTCTTCGTCCTCCCATTTGATCCTTTGACATTCTTTGGACCAAGTTCGTCTTGTTCGTCCCACTACGTCCTCCTATTTGATCTTGAGGCATTCTTTGAAAAAAGTTCGTCTCGTTCGTCCATTTTCGTCCTCCTATTTGATCCTTGGGCATTCTTTGTACCAAGTTCGTCTCGTTCGTCCCTGTTCATCCTCCCATTTGATCCTTTGGCCATTCTTTGGACCAAGTTCATCTCGTTCGTCCCTCTCCGTCCTCCCATTTGATCCTTTGACATTCTTTGGACCAAGTTCGTCTTGTTCGTCCCACTACATCCTCCTATTTGATCTTTGGGCATTCTTTGAACCAAGTTCGTCTCGTTCGTCCCTGTTCGTCCTCCCATTTGATCCTTTGGCCATTCTTTGGACCAAGTTCGTCTCGTTCGTCCCTCTCCGTCCTCCCATTTGATCCTTTGACATTCTTTGGACCAAGTTCGTCTTGTTCGTCCCACTACATCCTCCTATTTGATCTTTGGGCATTCTTTGAACCAAGTTCGTCTCGTTCGTCCCTGTTCGTCCTCCCATTTGATCCTTTGGCCATTCTTTGGACCAAGTTCGTCTCGTTCGTCACTCTCCGTCCTCCCATTTGATCCTTTGACATTCTTTGGACCAAGTTCGTCTTGTTCGTCCCACTACCTCCTCCTATTTGATCTTTGGGCATGCATTCTTTGTACCAAGTTCGTCTCGTTCGTCCCTCTTCGTCCTCCCATTTGATCCTTTGACATTCTTTGGACCAAGTTCGTCTTACTCGTCCCACTACGTCCTCCTATTTGATCTTTGGGCATTCTTTAAAAAAAGTTCGTCTCGTTCGTCCATTTTCGTCCTCCCATTTGATCCTTAGGCATTCTTTGTACCAAGTACGTCTCGTTCGTCCCTGTTCATCCTCCCATTTGATCCTTTGGCCATTCTTTGGACCAAGTCCGTCTCGTTCGTCCTTCTCCGTACTCCCATTTGATCCTTTCACATTCTTTGGACCAAGTTCGTGTTGTTCGTCCCACTATATCCTCCTATTTGATCTTTGGGCATTCTTTGAATCAAGTTCGTCTCGTTCGTCCCTGTTCGTCCTCCCGTTTGATCCTTTGGCCATTCTTTGGACCAAGTTCGTCTCGTTCGTCCCTCTTCGTCCTCCCATTTGATCCTTTGACATTCTTTGGACCAAGTTAGTCTTATTCGTCCCACTACGTCCTCCTATTTGATCTTTGGGCATTCTTTGAAAAAAGTTCGTCTCGTTCGTCCATTTTCGTCCTCCCATTTCATCCTTCGGCATTCTTTGTACCAAGTTCGTCTCGTTCGTCCCTGTTCATCCTCCCATTTGATCCTTTGGCCATTCTTTGGACCAAGTTCGTCTCGTTCGTCCATCTTCGGCCTCCCATTTGATCCTTTGACATTCTTTGGACAAAGTTCGTCTTGTTCGTCCCACTACATCCTTCTATTTGATCTTTGGGCATTCTTTGAACCAAGTTCGTCTCGTTCATCCCTGTTCGTCCTTCCATTTGATCCTTTGCCCATTCTTTGGACCAAGTTCGTCTCGTTTGTCCCTCTTCGTCCTCCCATTTGATCCTTTGACATTCTTTGGACCAAGTTCGTCTTGTTCGTCCCACTACATCCTCCTATTTGATCTTTGGGCGTTCTTTGAACCAAGTTCGTCTCGTTCGTCCCTGTTCGTCCTCCCATTTGATCCTTTGGCCATTCTTTGGACCAAGTTCGTCTCGTTCGTCCCTCTTCGTCCTCCCATTTGATCCTTTGACATTCTTTGGACCAAGTTCGTCTTGTTCGTCCCACTACGTCCTCCTATTTGATCTTGAGGCATTCTTTGAAAAAAGTTCGTCTCGTTCGTCCATTTTCGTCCTCCTATTTGATCCTTGGGCGTTCATTGTACCAAGTTCGTCTCGTTCGTCCCTGTTCATCCTCCCATTTGATCCTTTGGCCATTCTTTGGACCAAGTTCGTCTCGTTCGTCCCTCTCCGTCCTCCCATTTGATCCTTTGACATTCTTTGGACCAAGTTCGTCTTGTTCGTCCCACTACATCCTCCTATTTGATCTTTGGGCATTCTTTGAACCAAGTTCGTCTCGTTCGTCCCTGTTCGTCCTCCCATTTGATCCTTTGGCCATTCTTTGGACCAAGTTCGTCTCGTTCGTCCCTCTCCGTCCTCCCATTTGATCCTTTGACATTCTTTGGACCAAGTTCGTCTTGTTCGTCCCACTACATCCTCCTATTTGATCTTTGGGCATTCTTTGAACCAAGTTCGTCTCGTTCGTCCCTGTTCGTCCTTCCATTTGATCCTTTGCCCATTCTTTGGACCAAGTTCGTCTCGTTCGTCCCTCTTCGTCCTCCCATTTGATCCTTTGACATTCTTTGGACCAAGTTCGTCTTGTTCGTCCCACTACGTCCTCCTATTTGATCTTGAGGCATTCTTTGAAAAAAGTTCGTCTCGTTCGTCCATTTTCGTCCTCCTATTTGATCCTTGGGCGTTCTTTGTACCAAGTTCGTCTCGTTCGTCCCTGTTCATCCTCCCATTTGATCCTTTGGCCATTCTTTGGACCAAGTTCGTCTCGTTCGTCCCTCTCCGTCCTCCCATTTGATCCTTTGACATTCTTTGGACCAAGTTCGTCTTGTTCGTCCCACTACATCCTCCTATTTGATCTTTGGGCATTCTTTGAACCAAGTTCGTCTCGTTCGTCCCTATTCGTCCTCCCATTTGATCCTTTGGCCATTCTTTGGACCAAGTTCGTCTCGTTCGTCCCTCTCCGTCCTCCCATTTGATCCTTTGATATTCTTTGGACCAAGTTCGTCTTGTTCGTCCCACTACTTCCTCCTATTTGATCTTTGGGCATTCTTTGAACCAAGTTCGTCTCGTTCGTCCCTCTTCGTCCTCCCATTTGATCCTTTGACATTCTTTGGACCAAGTTCGTCTTGTTCGTCCCACTACGTCCTCCTATTTGATCTTGAGGCATTCTTTGAAAAAAGTTCGTCTCGTTCGTCCATTTTCGTCCTCCTATTTGATCCTTGGGCATTCTTTGAACCAAGTTCGTCTCGTTCGTCTCGTTCGTCCTCCCATTTGATCCTTTGGCCATTCTTTGGACCAAGTTCGTCTCGTTCGTCCCTCTTCGTCCTCCCATTTGATCCTTTGACATTCTTTGAACCAAGTTCGTCTTGTTCGTCCCACTACGTCCTCCTATTTGATCTTGAGGCATTCTTTGAAAAAAGTTCGTCTCGTTCGTCCATTTTCGTCCTCCTATTTGATCCTTGGGCATTCTTTGAACCAAGTTCGTCTCGTTCGTCCCTGTTCGTCCTCCCATTTGATCCTTTGGCCATTCTTTGGACCAAGTTCGTCTCGTTCGTCCATCTTCGGCCTCCCATTTGATCCTTTGACATTCTTTGGACAAAGTTCGTCTTGTTCGTCCCACTACATCCTTCTATTTGATCTTTGGGCATTCTTTGAACCAAGTTCGTCTCGTTCATCCCTGTTCGTCCTTCCATTTGATCCTTTGCCCATTCTTTGGACCAAGTTCGTCTCGTTTGTCCCTCTTCGTCCTCCCATTTGATCCTTTGACATTCTTTGGACCAAGTTCGTCTTGTTCGTCCCACTACATCCTCCTATTTGATCTTTGGGCGTTCTTTGAACCAAGTTCTTCTCGTTCGTCCCTGTTCGTCCTCCCATTTGATACTTTGGCCATTCTTTGGACCAAGTTCGTCTCGTTCGTCTCGTTCGTCCCTCTTCGTCCTCCCATTTGATCCTTTGACATTCTTTGGACCAAGTTCGTCTTGTTCGTCCCACTACGTCCTCCTATTTGATCTTGAGGCATTCTTTGAAAAAAGTTCGTCTCGTGCGTCCATTTTCGTCCTCCTATTTAATCCTTGGGCGTTCATTGTACCAAGTTCGTCTCGTTCGTCCCTGTTCATCCTCCCATTTGATCCTTTGGCCATTCTTTGGACCAAGTTCGTCTCGTTCGTCCCTCTCCGTCCTCCCATTTGATCCTTTGACATTCTTTGGACCAAGTTCGTCTTGTTCGTCCCACTACATCCTCCTATTTGATCTTTGGGCATTCTTTGAACCAAGTTCGTCTCGTTCGTCCCTGTTCGTCCTCCCATTTGATCCTTTGGCCATTCTTTGGACCAAGTTCGTCTCGTTCGTCCCTCTCCGTCCTCCCATTTGATCCTTTGACATTCTTTGGACCAAGTTCGTCTTGTTCGTCCCACTACATCCTCCTATTTGATCTTTGGGCATTCTTTGAACCAAGTTCGTCTCGTTCGTCCCTGTTCGTCCTTCCATTTGATCCTTTGCCCATTCTTTGGACCAAGTTCATCTCGTTCGTCCCTCTTCGTCCTCCCATTTGATCCTTTGACATTCTTTGGACCAAGTTCGTCTTGTTCGTCCCACTACGTCCTCCTATTTTATCTTGAGGCATTCTTTGAAAAAAGTTCGTCTCGTTCGTCCATTTTCGTCCTCCTATTTGATCCTTGGGCGTTCTTTGTACCAAGTTCGTCTCGTTCGTCCCTGTTCATCCTCCCATTTGATCCTTTGGCCATTCTTTGGACCAAGTTCGTCTCGTTCGTCCCTCTCCGTCCTCCCATTTGATCCTTTGACATTCTTTGGACCAAGTTCGTCTTGTTCGTCCCACTACATCCTCCTATTTGATCTTTGGGCATTCTTTGAACCAAGTTCGTCTCGTTCGTCCCTATTCGTCCTCCCATTTGATCCTTTGGCCATTCTTTGGACCAAGTTCGTCTCGTTCGTCCCTCTCCGTCCTCCCATTTGATCCTTTGACATTCTTTGGACCAAGTTCGTCTTGTTCGTCCCACTACTTCCTCCTATTTGATCTTTGGGCATTCTTTGAACCAAGTTCGTCTCGTTCGTCCCTGTTCGTCCTCCCATTTGATCCTTTGGCCATTCTTTGGACCAAGTTCGTCTCGTTCGTCCCTCTCCGTCCTCCCATTTGATCCTTTGACATTCTTTGGACCAAGTTCGTCTTGTTCGTCCCACTACATCCTCCTATTTGATCTTTGGGCATTCTTTGAACCAAGTTCGTCTCGTTCGTCCCTGTTCGTCCTCCCATTTGATCCTTTGGCCATTCTTTGGACCAAGTTCGTCTCGTTCGTCCCTCTCCGTCCTCCCATTTGATCCTTTGACATTCTTTGGACCAAGTTCGTCTTGTTCGTCCCACTACCTCCTCCTATTTGATCTTTGGGCATTCTTTGTACCAAGTTCGTCTCGTTCGTCCCTCTTCGTCCTCCCATTTGATCCTTTGACATTCTTTGGACCAAGTTCGTCTTACTCGTCCCACTACGTCCTCCTATTTGATCTTTGTGCATTCTTTGAAAAAAGTTCGTCTCGTTCGTCCATTTTCGTCCTCCCATTTGATCCTTAGGCATTCATTGTACCAAGTACGTCTCGTTCGTCCCTGTTCATCCTCCCATTTGATCCTTTGGCCATTCTTTGGACCAAGTCCGTCTCGTTCGTCCCTGTTCGTCCTTCCATTTGATCCTTTGCCCATTCTTTGGACCAAGTTCGTCTCGTTCGTCCCTCTTCGTCCTCCCATTTGATCCTTTGACATTCTTTGGACCAAGTTCGTCTTGTTCGTCCCACTACGTCCTCCTATTTGATCTTGAGGCATTCTTTGAAAAAAGTTCGTCTCGTTCGTCCATTTTCGTCCTCCTATTTGATCCTTGGGCGTTCTTTGTACCAAGTTCGTCTCGTTCGTCCCTGTTCATCCTCCCATTTGATCCTTTGGCCATTCTTTGGACCAAGTTCGTCTCGTTCGTCCCTCTCCGTCCTCCCATTTGATCCTTTGACATTCTTTGGACCAAGTTCGTCTTGTTCGTCCCACTACATCCTCTTATTTAATCTTTGGGCATTCTTTGAACCAAGTTCGTCTCGTTCGTCCCTATTCGTCCTCCCATTTGATCCTTTGGCCATTCTTTGGACCAAGTTCGTCTCGTTCGTCCCTCTCCGTCCTCCCATTTGATCCTTTGACATTCTTTGGACCAAGTTCGTCTTGTTCGTCCCACTACATCCTCCTATTTGATCTTTGGGCATTCTTTGAACCAAGTTCGTCTCGTTCGTCCCTGTTCGTCCTCCCATTTGATCCTTTGGCCATTCTTTGGACCAAGTTCGTCTCGTTCGTCCCTCTCCGTCCTCCCATTTGATCCTTTGACATTCTTTGGACCAAGTTCGTCTTGTTCGTCCCACTACCTCCTCCTATTTGATCTTTGGGCATTCTTTGTACCAAGTTCGTCTCGTTCGTCCCTCTTCGTCCTCCCATTTGATCCTTTGACATTCTTTGGACCAAGTTCGTCTTACTCGTCCCACTACGTCCTCCTATTTGATCTTTGGGCATTCTTTGAAAAACGTTCGTCTCGTTCGTCCATTTTCGTCCTCCCATTTGATCCTTAGGCATTCTTTGTACCAAGTACGTCTCGTTCGTCCCTGTTCATCCTCCCATTTGATCCTTTGGCCATTCTTTGGACCAAGTCCGTCTCGTTCGTCCTTCTCCGTCCTCCCATTTGATCCTTTCACATTCTTTGGACCAAGTTCGTGTTGTTCGTCCCACTATATCCTCCTATTTGATCTTTGGGCATTCTTTGAACCAAGTTCGTCTCGTTCGTCCCTGTTCGTCCTCCCATTTGATCCTTTGGCCATTCTTTGGACCAAGTTCGTCTCGTTCGTCCCTCTTCGTCCTCCCATTTGATCCTTTGACATTCTTTGGACCAAGTTAGTCTTATTCGTCCCACTACGTCCTCCTATTTGATCTTTGGGCATTCTTTGAAAAAAGTTCATCTCGTTCGTCCATTTTCGTCCTCCCATTTCATGCTTCGGCATTCTTTGTACCAAGTTCGTCTCGTTCGTCCCTGTTCATCCTCCCATTTGATCCTTTGGCCATTCTTTGGACCAAGTTCGTCTCGTTCGTCCATCTTCGGCCTCCCATTTGATCCTTTGACATTCTTTGGACAAAGTTCGTCTTGTTCGTCCCACTACATCCTTCTATTTGATCTTTGGGCATTCTTTGAACCAAGTTCGTCTCGTTCATCCCTGTTCGTCCTTCCATTTGATCCTTTGCCCATTCTTTGGACCAAGTTCGTCTCGTTTGTCCCTCTTCGTCCGCCCATTTGATCCTTTGACATTCTTTGGACCAAGTTCGTCTTGTTCGTCCCACTACATCCTCCTATTTGATCTTTGGGCGTTCTTTGAACCAAGTTCATCTCGTTCGTCCCTGTTCGTCCTCCCATTTGATCCTTTGGCCATTCTTTGGACCAAGTTCGTCTCGTTCGTCCCTCTTCGTCCTCCCATTTGATCCTTTGACATTCTTTGGACCAAGTTCGTCTTGTTCGTCCCACTACGTCCTCCTATTTGATCTTGAGGTATTCTTTGAAAAAAGTTCGTCTCGTTCGTCCATTTTCGTCCTCCTATTTGATCCTTGGGCGTTCTTTGTACCAAGTTCGTCTCGTTCGTCCCTGTTCATCCTCCCATTTGATCCTTTGGCCATTCTTTGGACCAAGTTCGTCTCGTTCGTCCCTCTCCGTCCTCCCATTTGATCCTTTGACATTCTTTGGACCAAGTTCGTCTTGTTCGTCCCACTACATCCTCCTATTTGATCTTTGGGCATTCTTTGAACCAAGTTCGTCTCGTTCGTCCCTATTCGTCCTCCCATTTGATCCTTTGGCCATTCTTTGGACCAAGTTCGTCTCGTTCGTCCCTCTCCGTCCTCCCATTTGATCCTTTGACATTCTTTGGACCAAGTTCGTCTTGTTCGTCCCACTACTTCCTCCTATTTGATCTTTGGGCATTCTTTGAACAAAGTTCGTCTCGTTCGTCCCTGTTCGTCCTCCCATTTGATCCTTTGGCCATTCTTTGGACCAAGTTCGTCTCGTTCGTCCCTCTCCGTCCTCCCATTTGATCCTTTGACATTCTTTGGACCAAGTTCGTCTTGTTCGTCCCACTACATCCTCCTATTTGATCTTTGGGCATTCTTTGAACCAAGTTCGTCTCGTTCGTCCCTGTTCGTCCTCCCATTTGATCCTTTGGCCATTCTTTGGACCAAGTTCGTCTCGTTCGTCCCTCTCCGTCCTCCCATTTGATCCTTTGACATTCTTTGGACCAAGTTCGTCTTGTTCGTCCCACTACCTCCTCCTATTTGATCTTTGGGCATTCTTTGAACCAAGTTCGTCTCGTTCGTCCCTCTCCGTCCTCCCATTTGATCCTTTGACATTCTTTGGACCAAGTTCGTCTTGTTCGTCCCACTACATCCTCCTATTTGATCTTTGGGCATTCTTTGAACCAAGTTCGTCTCGTTCGTCCCTGTTCGTCCTCCCATTTGATCCTTTGGCCATTCTTTGGACCAAGTTCGTCTCGTTCGTCCCTCTCCGTCCTCCCATTTGATCCTTTGACATTCTTTGGACCAAGTTCGTCTTGTTCGTCCCACTACATCCTCCTATTTGATCTTTGGGCATTCTTTGAACCAAGTTCGTCTCGTTCGTCCCTGTTCGTCCTCCCATTTGATCCTTTGGCCATTCTTTGGACCAAGTTCGTCTCGTTCGTCCCTCTCCGTCCTCCCATTTGATCCTTTGACATTCTTTGGACCAAGTTCGTCTTGTTCGTCCCACTACCTCCTCCTATTTGATCTTTGGGCATTCTTTGAACCAAGTTCGTCTCGTTCGTCCCTCTCCGTCCTCCCATTTGATCCTTTGACATTCTTTGGACCAAGTTCGTGTTGTTCGTCCCACTATATCCTCCTATTTGATCTTTGGGCATTCTTTGAACCAAGTTCGTCTCGTTCGTCCCTGTTCGTCCTCCCATTTGATCCTTTGGCCATTCTTTGGACCAAGTTCGTCTCGTTCGTCCCTCTTCGTCCTCCCATTTGATCCTTTGACATTCTTTGGACCAAGTTAGTCTTATTCGTCCCACTACGTCCTCCTATTTGATCTTTGGGCATTCTTTGAAAAAAGTTCATCTCGTTCGTCCATTTTCGTCCTCCCATTTCATGCTTCGGCATTCTTTGTACCAAGTTCGTCTCGTTCGTCCCTGTTCATCCTCCCATTTGATCCTTTGGCCATTCTTTGGACCAAGTTCGTCTCGTTCGTCCATCTTCGGCCTCCCATTTGATCCTTTGACATTCTTTGGACAAAGTTCGTCTTGTTCGTCCCACTACTTCCTTCTATTTGATCTTTGGGCATTCTTTGAACCAAGTTCGTCTCGTTCATCCCTGTTCGTCCTTCCATTTGATCCTTTGCCCATTCTTTGGACCAAGTTCGTCTCGTTTGTCCCTCTTCGTCCGCCCATTTGATCCTTTGACATTCTTTGGACCAAGTTCGTCTTGTTCGTCCCACTACATCCTCCTATTTGATCTTTGGGCGTTCTTTGAACCAAGTTCGTCTCGTTCGTCCCTGTTCGTCCTCCCATTTGATCCTTTGGCCATTCTTTGGACCAAGTTCGTCTCGTTCGTCCCTCTTCGTCCTCCCATTTGATCCTTTGACATTCTTTGGACCAAGTTCGTCTTGTTCGTCCCACTACGTCCTCCTATTTGATCTTGAGGCATTCTTTGAAAAAAGTTCGTCTCGTTCGTCCATTTTCGTCCTCCTATTTGATCCTTGGGCGTTCTTTGTACCAAGTTCGTCTCGTTCGTCCCTGTTCATCCTCCCATTTGATCCTTTGGCCATTCTTTGGACCAAGTTCGTCTCGTTCGTCCCTCTCCGTCCTCCCATTTGATCCTTTGACATTCTTTGGACCAAGTTCGTCTTGTTCGTCCCACTACATCCTCCTATTTGATCTTTGGGCATTCTTTGAACCAAGTTCGTCTCGTTCGTCCCTATTCGTCCTCCCATTTGATCCTTTGGCCATTCTTTGGACCAAGTTCGTCTCGTTCGTCCCTCTCCGTCCTCCCATTTGATCCTTTGACATTCTTTGGACCAAGTTCGTCTTGTTCGTCCCACTACATCCTCCTATTTGATCTTTGGGCATTCTTTGAACCAAGTTCGTCTCGTTCGTCCCTGTTCGTCCTCCCATTTGATCCTTTGGCCATTTTTTGGACCAAGTTCGCCTCGTTCGTCCCTCTCCGTCCTCCCATTTGATCCTTTGACATTCTTTGGACCAAGTTCGTCTTGTTCGTCCCACTACATCCTCCTATTTGATCTTTGGGCATTCTTTGAACCAAGTTCGTCTCGTTCGTCCCTGTTCGTCCTCCCATTTGATCCTTTGGCCACTCTTTGGACCAAGTTCGCCTCGTTCGTCCCTCTCCGTCCTCCCATTTGATCCTTTGACATTCTTTGGACCAAGTTCGTCTTGTTCGTCCCACTACATCCTCCTATTTGATCTTTGGGCATTCTTTGAACCAAGTTCGTCTTGTTCGTCCCACTACATCCTCCTATTTGATCTTTGGCCATTCTTTGGACCAAGTTCGTCTCGTTCGTCCCTCTCCGTCCTCCCATTTGATCCTTTGACATTCTTTGGACCAAGTTCGTCTTGTTCGTCCCACTACCTCCTCCTATTTGATCTTTGGGCATTCTTTGTACCAAGTTCGTCTCGTTCGTCCCTCTTCGTCCTCCCATTTGATCCTTTGACATTCTTTGGACCAAGTTCGTCTTACTCGTCCCACTACGTCCTCCTATTTGATCTTTGGGCATTCTTTGAAAAAAGTTCGTCTCGTTCGTCCATTTTCGTCCTCCCATTTGATCCTTAGGCATTCTTTGTACCAAGTACGTCTCGTTCGTCCCTGTTCATCCTCCCATTTGATCCTTTGGCCATTCTTTGGACCAAGTCCGTCTCGTTCGTCCTTCTCCGTCCTCCCATTTGATCCTTTCACATTCTTTGGACCAAGTTCGTGTTGTTCGTCCCACTATATCCTCCTATTTGATCTTTGGGCATTCTTTGAACCAAGTTCGTCTCGTTCGTCCCTGTTCGTCCTCCCATTTGATCCTTTGGCCATTCTTTGCACCAAGTTCGTCTCGTTCGTCCCTCTTCGTCCTCCCATTTGATCCTTTGACATTCTTTGGAACAAGTTAGTCTTATTCGTCCCACTACGTCCTCCTATTTGATCTTTGGGCATTCTTTGAAAAAAGTTCGTCTCGTTTGTAGGTAACAAGATGAAACACAAGAAGGGGGGTTGAATTGTGTTTCTAAGCTTTTAAAACTTTTTCGCAAATGATGGACGCTGGCTGTTAAAAACGTTGGACGCACAGCTTTAGTTCAAATATTGGACGCACAGTGCTTTTTGAAATATTGGACGCACAAAGTCTTTATAAAAACTGGACGCACAGGTTTTCTAAAGATTGGACGCACAGAATGCTCCCCTTTTGGTTTGAAAAACTTGTTTGAATAAAAACAATTTCAATCCCCTTTGTTAGTAATAAACACAGATATAAAAGGAGTTAAGGGAAAGAAGAAATAACACAAGTTTTTATACTGGTTCACCCTTTCCTAAGAGCTACGTCCAGTCCCCTCAAACTAGAGAGATTTCACTATCAACCTGATAGAATACAAGTATTCTTTGCACACAGCCTCTTCAGGCTAAAACCCAAGTATTCTTTGCACACAGCCTCTTCAGGCTAAAACCCAAGTATTCTTTGCACACAGCCTCTCCAGGCTAAAACCCAAGTATTCTTTGGACGCAGCCTCTTCAGGCTAAACCCCAAGTATTCTTTGAACACGGCCTCTTCAGGCTAAACAACTCAGCAGAGTTTTGATACAAGTGCTGTCTAACTCACACAAGTGAGGATATGAAATCTAAAGCACTTTGAGAGTTAAGCAAACTCTCTTTTACAAGAAGATAAAGAAATACAAGACTTTTCTAATCAGAGTATAAAAGATTGCACAGCAGTTCAGCTCTTTCTTTTTCGTTTTCAGTCCCTTGTATTCTTCTTCTTGCTTCTCGGTATTTATAGGCTTTGATGAAGCTTCAGACTTGTTCTTCGAATAGCTCAGCTTCAGCCTTCATAAATATTACCGTTCCCTAATAGCATTTAATGCTATTTTCCCGTTGCTCTGAGGAGATATACTTCATTGTGCATGTCTGCGTTTCTTTCTCCCAAATCAGAAGCAACCTGTACTCAAAGTCTCAATTGTACAGTGGTTAATAACAATATCTTATTGAGACAGAGAGAATACACTGTGTAAAGCAGAAAGGTGTGTTCAGAGATTTATAGAGTAGTTAAAAGTACATTCTCTCTCTTAGTACACTTTTCACAGTACTTTATGCTTTTCAGAAGTACATTCACATACGTTGACAAAGATGTACAGAAAGCATTGTGTACAGCTATTTATTTCAAATCATTTGCTCAATAAATATGTTTCATATTAAATGCATGAGCAGTAAATAGCATGTAATGGACTCTGCGTTTTGGACACAGCATATAGAATTTATTGGACGCATACCTTTGCACTTACCAATTTGCACAGAACTCATGCAAACATTGGACGCATACCTGATGCTTACCAATCTATTCCATTTGAATGCAAGCCAGTATTGGACTTTTGCCATTTCCCTATAGTTCCATTGGACGCAAGGTTGATTGTTGTACATTTGTTCTTCTGCTCCATTGGACGCAGAACAATTGTTTGATGTACCTTTGTCAATCTGCTTCCTTGTGCTCCATTGGACGCAAAGTTGATTGTTGTACATTTGTTCTTCTGCTCCATTGGACGCAGAACAATTGTTTGATGTACCTTTGTCAATCTGCTTCCTTGTGCTCCATTGGACGCAAAGCAATATTGTTGTCCTTCTTATTTATTGGACGCAGAACAGTGCTTGAGTAACTCTGACTTCATTGGACGCAGAGCAGTTCTTTTGTTTGTTCAGTTTCATTGGACGCAGAGTTGCACTCTTGCTCACACTGAACATTTGACTTTTATCCTTCATTGCTCACTGAATCTGTTCCTTTGAAAATCATTGGACTCTTACTGCAATTCTGCTTCTCATACAAATATTGGACTCTGCCAGTATTGCCTTGTTCTTATCATTGGACTTATGCCAGTCTTGCTCTATTGGACGCTTACTGATTCTGCTTCTTTGGAAAACATTGGACGCAGAAAGTAGCGTGTCTTCAAGACTTGATTTCTTCTACTTCTGCGATTCTGCTTCTTCAGAAGACATTGGACGCAGAACTTTGTTCTTTCCTTGTGCTTTGTACTGATTTATTGGACGCACAACATTGCTTGCCTTTGTGCTCAAACATTGGACGCAGAGCTCTCCAGTGCCAACATTGGACGCAAAGCTTCTCAGACTTTGAATATGAGCCAATGTTATGATGAACTAATTTATTGGACGCAGACTGCAATAAACTTAGTTAGGCAGCATTTGTTATGCATTGTACAAGCTTAATACAAATAGATTATCCTTTGTAAAAACCTTAATACATTTTGTTATCATCAAAACCATAAAATCATTTAGGGAGTTTTTGTATTAAAAACACTTTTAACCAATTTGGTTCCAACATCGTTCGTCCATTTTCGTCCTCCCATTTCATCCTTCGGCATTCTTTGTACCAAGTTCGGCTCGTTCGTCCCTGTTCATCCTCCCATTTGATCCTTTGGCCATTCTTTGGACCAAGTTCGTCTCGTTCGTCCCTCTTCGGCCTCCCATTTGATCCTTTGACATTCTTTGGACAAAGTTCGTCTTGTTCGTCCCACTACATCCTTCTATTTGATCTTTGGGCATTCTTTGAACCAAGTTCGTCTCGTTCGTCCCTCTTCGTCCTCCCATTTGATCCTTTGACATTCTTTGGACCAAGTTCGTCTTGTTCGTCCCACTACAACCTCCTATTTGATCTTTGGGCGTTCTTTGAACCAAGTTCGTCTCGTTCGTCCTCCCATTTGATCCTTTGGCCATTCTTTGGACCATGTTCGTCTCGTTCGTCCCTCTTCGTCCTCCCATTTGATCCTTTGACATTCTTTGGACCAAGTTCGTCTTGTTCGTCCCACTACGTCCTCCTATTTGATCTTGAGGTATTCTTTGAAAAAAGTTCGTCTCGTTCGTCTCGTTCGTCCATTTTCGTCCTCCTATTTGATCCTTGGGCATTCTTTGTACCAAGTTCGTCTCGTTCGTCCCTGTTCATCCTCCCATTTGATCCTTTGGCCATTCTTTGGACCAAGTTCGTCTCGTTCGTCCCTCTTCGTCCTCCCATTTGATCCTTTGACATTCTTTGGACCAAGTTCGTCTTGTTCGTCCCACTACATCCTCCTATTTGATCTTTGGGCGTTCTTTGAACCAAGTTCGTCTCGTTCGTCCCTGTTCGTCCTCCCATTTGATCCTTTGGCCATTCTTTGGACCAAGTTCGTCTCGTTCGTCCCTCTTCGTCCTCCCATTTGATCCTTTGACATTCTTTGGACCAAGTTCGTCTTGTTCGTCCCACTACAACCTCCTATTTGATCTTTGGGCGTTCTTTGAACCAAGTTCGTCTCGTTCGTCCTCCCATTTGATCCTTTGGCCATTCTTTGGACCAAGTTCGTCTCGTTCGTCCCGCTTCGTCCTCCCATTTGATCCTTTGACATTCTTTGGACCAAGTTCGTCTTGTTCGTCCCACTACGTCCTCCTATTTGATCTTGAGGTATTCTTTGAAAAAAGTTCGTCTCGTTCGTCTCGTTCGTCCATTTTCGTCCTCCTATTTGATCCTTGGGCATTCTTTGTACCAAGTTCGTCTCGTTCGTCCCTGTTCGTCCTCCCATTTGATCCTTTGGTCATTCTTTGGACCAAGTTCGTCTCGTTCGTCCCTCTTCGTCCTCCCATTTGATCCTTTGAAATTCTTTGGACCAAGTTCGTCTTGTTCGTCCCACTACATCCTCCTATTTGATCTTTGGGCATTCTTTGAACCAAGTTCGTCTCGTTCGTCCCTGTTCGTCCTCCCATTTGATCCTTTGGCCATTCTTTGGACCAAGTTCGTCTCGTTCGTCCTTCTCCGTCCTCCCATTTGATCCTTTGACATTCTTTGGACCAAGTTCGTCTTGTTCGTCCCACTACATCCTCCTATTTGATCTTTGGGCATTCTTTGAACCAAGTTCGTCTTGTTCGTCCCTGTTCGTCCTCCCATTTGATCCTTTGGCCATTCTTTGGACCAAGTTCGTCTCGTTCGTCCCTCTTCGTCCTCCCATTTGATCCTTTGACATTCTTTGGACCAAGTTCGTCTTGTTCGTCCCACTACGTCCTCCTATTTGATCTTGAGGCATTCTTTGAAAAAAGTCCGTCTCGTTCGTCCATTTTCGTCCTCCCATTTGATCCTTAGGCATTCTTTGTACCAAGTTCGTCTCGTTCGTCCCACTATATCCTCCTATTTCATCTTTGGGCATTCTTTGAACCAAGTTTGTCTCGTTCGTCCCTGTTCGTCCTCCCATTTGATCCTTTGGTCATTCTTTGGACCAAGTTCGTCTCGTTCGTCCCTCTGCGTCCTCCCATTTGATCGTTTGACATTCTTTGGACCAAGTTCGTCTTGTTCGTCCCACTACATCCTCCTATTTGATCTTTGGGCATTCTTTGAACCAAGTTTGTCTCGTTCGTCCCTGTTCGTCCTTCCATTTGATCCTTTGCCCATTCTTTGGACCAAGTTCGTCCCGTTCGTCACTCTCCGTCCTCCCATTTGATCCTTTGACATTCTTCGGACCAAGTTCGTCTTGTTCGTCCCACTACCTCCTCCTATTTGATCTTTGGGCATTCTTTGTACCAAGTTCGTCTCGTTCGTCCCTCTTCGTCCTCCCATTTGATCCTTTGACATTCTTTGGACCAAGTTCGTCTTACTCGTCCCACTACGTCCTCCTATTTGATCTTTGGGCATTCTTTGAAAAAAGTTCGTCTCGTTCGTCCATTTTCGTCCTCCCATTTGATCCTTAGGCATTCTTTGTACCAAGTACGTCTCGTTCGTCCCTGTTCGTCCTCCCATTTGATCCTTTGGCCATTCTTTGGACCAAGTTCGTCTCGTTTGTCCTTCTCCGTCCTCCCATTTGATCCTTTGACATTCTTTGGACCAAGTTCGTCTTGTTCGTCCCACTACATCCTCCTATTTGATCTTTGGGCATTCTTTAAACAAGTTCGTCTTGTTCGTCCCTGTTCGTCCTCCCATTTGATCCTTTGGCCATTCTTTGGACCAAGTTCGTCTCGTTCGTCCCTCTTCGTCCTCCCATTTGATCCTTTGACATTCTTTGGACCAAGTTCGTCTTGTTCGTCCCACTACGTCCTCCTATTTGATCTTGAGGCATTCTTTGAAAAAAGTCCGTCTCGTTCGTCCATTTTCGTCCTCCCATTTGATCCTTAGGCATTCTTTGTACCAAGTTCGTCTCGTTCGTCCCACTATATCCTCCTGTTTCATCTTTGGGCATTCTTTGAACCAAGTTTGTCTCGTTCGTCCCTGTTCGTCCTCCCATTTGATCCTTTGGTCATTCTTTGGACCAAGTTCGTCTCGTGCGTCCCTCTTCGTCCTCCCATTTGATCGTTTGACATTCTTTCGACCAAGTTCGTCTTGTTCGTCCCACTACATCCTCCTATTTGATCTTTGGGCATTCTTTGAACCAAGTTTGTCTCGTTCGTCCCTGTTCGTCCTTCCATTTGATCCTTTGCCCATTCTTTGGACCAAGTTCGTCCCGTTCGTCACTCTCCGTCCTCCCATTTGATCCTTTGACATTCTTTGGACCAAGTTCGTCTTGTTCGTCCCACTACCTCCTCCTATTTGATCTTTGGGCGTTCTTTGAACCAAGTTCGTCTCGTTCGTCCTCCCATTTGATCCTTTGGCCATTCTTTGGACCAAGTTCGTCTCGTTCGTCCCTCTTCGTCCTCCCATTTGATCCTTTGACATTCTTTGGACCAAGTTCGTCTTGTTCGTCCCACTACGTCCTCCTATTTGATCTTGAGGTATTCTTTGAAAAAAGTTCGTCTCGTTCGTCTCGTTCGTCCATTTTCGTCCTCCTATTTGATCCTTGGGCATTCTTTGTACCAAGTTCGTCTCGTTCGTCCCTGTTCATCCTCCCATTTGATCCTTTGGCCATTCTTTGGACCAAGTTCGTCTCGTTCGTCCCTCTTCGTCCTCCCATTTGATCCTTTGACATTCTTTGGACCAAGTTCGTCTTGTTCGTCCCACTACATCCTCCTATTTGATCTTTGGGCGTTCTTTGAACCAAGTTCGTCTCGTTCGTCCCTGTTCGTCCTCCCATTTGATCCTTTGGCCATTCTTCGGACCAAGTTCGTCTCGTTCGTCCCTCTTCGTCCTCCCATTTGATCCTTTGACATTCTTTGGACCAAGTTCGTCTTGTTCGTCCCACTACAACCTCCTATTTGATCTTTGGGCGTTCTTTGAACCAAGTTCGTCTCGTTCGTCCTCCCATTTGATCCTTTGGCCATTCTTTGGACCAAGTTCGTCTCGTTCGTCCCTCTTCGTCCTCCCATTTGATCCTTTGACATTCTTTGGACCAAGTTCGTCTTGTTCGTCCCACTACGTCCTCCTATTTGATCTTGAGGTATTCTTTGAAAAAAGTTCGTCTCGTTCGTCTCGTTCGTCCATTTTCGTCCTCCTATTTGATCCTTGGGCATTCTTTGTACCAAGTTCGTCTCGTTCGTCCCTGTTCGTCCTCCCATTTGATCCTTTGGTCATTCTTTGGACCAAGTTCGTCTCGTTCGTCCCTCTTCGTCCTCCCATTTGATCCTTTGAAATTCTTTGGACCAAGTTCGTCTTGTTCGTCCCACTACATCCTCCTATTTGATCTTTGGGCATTCTTTGAACCAAGTTCGTCTCGTTCGTCCCTGTTCGTCCTCCCATTTGATCCTTTGGCCATTCTTTGGACCAAGTTCGTCTCGTTCGTCCTTCTCCGTCCTCCCATTTGATCCTTTGACATTCTTTGGACCAAGTTCGTCTTGTTCGTCCCACTACATCCTCCTATTTGATCTTTGGGCATTCTTTGAACCAAGTTCGTCTTGTTCGTCCCTGTTCGTCCTCCCATTTGATCCTTTGGCCATTCTTTGGACCAAGTTCGTCTCGTTCGTCCCTCTTCGTCCTCCCATTTGATCCTTTGACATTCTTTGGACCAAGTTCGTCTTGTTCGTCCCACTACGTCCTCCTATTTGATCTTGAGGCATTCTTTGAAAAAAGTCCGTCTCGTTCGTCCATTTTCGTCCTCCCATTTGATCCTTAGGCATTCTTTGTACCAAGTTCGTCTCGTTCGTCCCACTATATCCTCCTATTTCATCTTTGGGCATTCTTTGAACCAAGTTTGTCTCGTTCGTCCCTGTTCGTCCTCCCATTTGATCCTTTGGTCATTCTTTGGACCAAGTTCGTCTCGTTCGTCCCTCTTCGTCCTCCCATTTGATCGTTTGACATTCTTTGGACCAAGTTCGTCTTGTTCGTCCCACTACATCCTCCTATTTGATCTTTGGGCATTCTTTGAACCAAGTTTGTCTCGTTCGTCCCTGTTCGTCCTTCCATTTGATCCTTTGCCCATTCTTTGGACCAAGTTCGTCCCGTTCGTCACTCTCCGTCCTCCCATTTGATCCTTTGACATTCTTCGGACCAAGTTCGTCTTGTTCGTCCCACTACCTCCTCCTATTTGATCTTTGGGCATTCTTTGTACCAAGTTCGTCTCGTTCGTCCCTCTTCGTCCTCCCATTTGATCCTTTGACATTCTTTGGACCAAGTTCGTCTTACTCGTCCCACTACGTCCTCCTATTTGATCTTTGGGCATTCTTTGAAAAAAGTTCGTCTCGTTCGTCCATTTTCGTCCTCCCATTTGATCCTTAGGCATTCTTTGTACCAAGTACGTCTCGTTCGTCCCTGTTCGTCCTCCCATTTGATCCTTTGGCCATTCTTTGGACCAAGTTCGTCTCGTTTGTCCTTCTCCGTCCTCCCATTTGATCCTTTGACATTCTTTGGACCAAGTTCGTCTTGTTCGTCCCACTACATCCTCCTATTTGATCTTTGGGCATTCTTTAAACAAGTTCGTCTTGTTCGTCCCTGTTCGTCCTCCCATTTGATCCTTTGGCCATTCTTTGGACCAAGTTCGTCTCGTTCGTCCCTCTTCGTCCTCCCATTTGATCCTTTGACATTCTTTGGACCAAGTTCGTCTTGTTCGTCCCACTACGTCCTCCTATTTGATCTTGAGGCATTCTTTGAAAAAAGTCCGTCTCGTTCGTCCATTTTCGTCCTCCCATTTGATCCTTAGGCATTCTTTGTACCAAGTTCGTCTCGTTCGTCCCACTATATCCTCCTATTTCATCTTTGGGCATTCTTTGAACCAAGTTTGTCTCGTTCGTCCCTGTTCGTCCTCCCATTTGATCCTTTGGTCATTCTTTGGACCAAGTTCGTCTCGTTCGTCCCTCTTCGTCCTCCCATTTGATCGTTTGACATTCTTTCGACCAAGTTCGTCTTGTTCGTCCCACTACATCCTCCTATTTGATCTTTGGGCATTCTTTGAACCAAGTTTGTCTCGTTCGTCCCTGTTCGTCCTTCCATTTGATCCTTTGCCCATTCTTTGGACCAAGTTCGTCCCGTTCGTCACTCTCCGTCCTCCCATTTGATCCTTTGACATTCTTTGGACCAAGTTCGTCTTGTTCGTCCCACTACCTCCTCCTATTTGATCTTTGGGCATTCTTTGTACCAAGTTCGTCTCGTTCGTCCCTCTTCGTCCTCCCATTTGATCCTTTGACATTCTTTGGACCAAGTTCGTCTTACTCGTCCCACTACGTCCTCCTATTTGATCTTTGGGCATTCTTTGAAAAAAGTTCGTCTCGGTCGTCCATTTTCGTCCTCCCATTTGATCCTTAGGCATTCTTTGTACCAAGTTCGTCTCGTTCGTCCCTGTTCATCCTCCCATTTGATCCTTTGGCCATTCTTTGGACCAAGTTCGTCTCGTTCGTCCCTCTCCGTCCTCCCATTTGATCCTTTGACATTCTTTGGACCAAGTTCGTCTTGTTCGTCCCACTACATCCTCCTATTTGATCTTTGGGCTTCTTTGAACCAAGTTCGTCTCGTTCGTCCCTATTCGTCCTCCCATTTGATCCTTTGGCCATTCTTTGGACCAAGTTCGTCTCGTTCGTCCCTCTCCGTCCTCCCATTTGATCCTTTGACATTCTTTGGACCAAGTTCGTCTTGTTCGTCCCACTACATCCTCCTATTTGATCTTTGGGCATTCTTTGAACCAAGTTCGTCTCGTTCGTCCCTGTTCGTCCTCCCATTTGATCCTTTGGCCATTCTTTGGACCAAGTTCGTCTCGTTCGTCCTTCTCCGTCCTCCCATTTGATCCTTTGACATTCTTTGGACCAAGTTCGTCTTGTTCGTCCCACTACATCCTCCTATTTGATCTTTGGGCATTCTTTGAACCAAGTTCGTCTTGTTCGTCCCTGTTCGTCCTCCCATTTGATCCTTTGGCCATTCTTTGGACCAAGTTCGTCTCGTTCGTCCCTCTTCGTCCTCCCATTTGATCCTTTGACATTCTTTGGACCAAGTTCGTCTTGTTCGTCCCACTACGTCCTCCTATTTGATCTTGAGGCATTCTTTGAAAAAAGTCCGTCTCGTTCGTCCATTTTCGTCCTCCCATTTGATCCTTAGGCATTCTTTGTACCAAGTTCGTCTCGTTCATCCCTGTTCATCCTCCCATTTGATCCTTTTGCTATTCTTTGGACCAAGTTCGTCTCGTTCGTCCCACTATATCCTCCTATTTCATCTTTGGGCATTCTTTGAACCAAGTTTGTCTCGTTCGTCCCTGTTCGTCCTCCCATTTGATCCTTTGGTCATTCTTTGGACCAAGTTCGTCTCGTTCGTCCCTCTTCGTCCTCCCATTTGATCGTTTGACATTCTTTGGACCAAGTTCGTCTTGTTCGTCCCACTACATCCTCCTATTTGATCTTTGGGCATTCTTTGAACCAAGTTTGTCTCGTTCGTCCCTGTTCGTCCTTCCATTTGATCCTTTTCCCATTCTTTGGACCAAGTTCGTCCCGTTCGTCACTCTCCGTCCTCCCATTTGATCCTTTGACATTCTTTGGACCAAGTTCGTCTTGTTCGTCCCACTACCTCCTCCTATTTGATCTTTGGGCATTCTTTGTACCAAGTTCGTCTCGTTCGTCCCTCTTCGTCCTCCCATTTGATCCTTTGACATTCTTTGGACCAAGTTCGTCTTACTCGTCCCACTACGTCCTCCTATTTGATCTTTGGGCATTCTTTGAACCAAGTTCGTCTCGTTCGTCCTTCTCCGTCCTCCCATTTGATCCTTTGACATTCTTTGGACCAAGTTCGTCTTGTTCGTCCCACTACATCCTCCTATTTGATCTTTGGGCATTCTTTGAACCAAGTTCGTCTTGTTCGTCCCTGTTCGTCCTCCCATTTGATCCTTTGGCCATTCTTTGGACCAAGTTCGTCTCGTTCGTCCCTCTTCGTCCTCCCATTTGATCCTTTGACATTCTTTGGACCAAGTTCGTCTTGTTCGTCCCACTACGTCCTCCTATTTGATCTTGAGGCATTCTTTGAAAAAAGTCCGTCTCGTTCGTCCATTTTCGTCCTCCCATTTGATCCTTAGGCATTCTTTGTACCAAGTTCGTCTCGTTCATCCCTGTTCATCCTCCCATTTGATCCTTTTGCTATTCTTTGGACCAAGTTCGTCTCGTTCGTCCCACTATATCCTCCTATTTCATCTTTGGGCATTCTTTGAACCAAGTTTGTCTCGTTCGTCCCTGTTCGTCCTCCCATTTGATCCTTTGGTCATTCTTTGGACCAAGTTCGTCTCGTTCGTCCCTCTTCGTCCTCCCATTTGATCGTTTGACATTCTTTGGACCAAGTTCGTCTTGTTCGTCCCACTACATCCTCCTATTTGATCTTTGGGCATTCTTTGAACCAAGTTTGTCTCGTTCGTCCCTGTTCGTCCTTCCATTTGATCCTTTTCCCATTCTTTGGACCAAGTTCGTCCCGTTCGTCACTCTCCGTCCTCTCATTTGATCCTTTGACATTCTTTGGACCAAGTTCGTCTTGTTCGTCCCACTACCTCCTCCTATTTGATCTTTGGGCATTCTTTGTACCAAGTTCGTCTCGTTCGTCCCTCTTCGTCCTCCCATTTGATCCTTTGACATTCTTTGGACCAAGTTCGTCTTACTCGTCCCACTACGTCCTCCTATTTGATCTTTGGGCATTCTTTGAAAAAAGTTCGTCTCGTTCGTCCATGTTCGTCCTCCCATTTGATCCTTAGGCATTCTTTGTACCAAGTACGTCTCGTTCGTCCCTGTTCATCCTCCCATTTGATCCTTTGGCCATTCTTTGGACCAAGTTCGTCTCGTTCGTCCATCTTCGGCCTCCCATTTGATCCTTTGACATTCTTTGGACAAAGTTCGTCTTGTTCGTCCCACTACATCCTTCTATTTGATCTTTGGGCATTCTTTGAACCAAGTTCGTCTCGTTCATCCCTGTTCGTCCTTCCATTTGATCCTTTGCCCATTCTTTGGACCAAGTTCGTCTTGTTCGTCCCACTACATCCTCCTATTTGATCTTTGGGCGTTCTTTGAACCAAGTTCGTCTCGTTCGTCCCTGTTCGTCCTCCCATTTGATCCTTTGGCCATTCTTTGGACCAAGTTCGTCTCGTTCGTCCCTCTTCGTCCTCCCATTTGATCCTTTGACATTCTTTGGACCAAGTTCGTCTTGTTCGTCCCACTACGTCCTCCTATTTGATCTTGAGGCATTCTTTGAAAAAAGTTCGTCTCGTTCGTCCATTTTCGTCCTCCTATTTGATCCTTGGGCGTTCTTTGTACCAAGTTCGTCTCGTTCGTCCCTGTTCATCCTCCCATTTGATCCTTTGGCCATTCTTTGGACCAAGTTCGTCTCGTTCGTCCCTCTCCGTCCTCCCATTTGATCCTTTGACATTCTTTGGACCAAGTTCGTCTTGTTCGTCCCACTACATCCTCCTATTTGATCTTTGGGCTTCTTTGAACCAAGTTCGTCTCGTTCGTCCCTATTCGTCCTCCCATTTGATCCTTTGGCCATTCTTTGGACCAAGTTCGTCTCGTTCGTCCCTCTCCGTCATCCCATTTGATCCTTTGACATTCTTTGGACCAAGTTCGTCTTGTTCGTCCCACTACATCCTCCTATTTGATCTTTGGGCATTCTTTGAACCAAGTTCGTCTCGTTCGTCCCTGTTCGTCCTCCCATTTGATCCTTTGGCCATTCTTTAGACCAAGTTCGTCTCGTTCGTCCTTCTCCGTCCTCCCATTTGATCCTTTGACATTCTTTGGACCAAGTTCGTCTTGTTCGTCCCACTACATCCTCCTATTTGATCTTTGGGCATTCTTTGAACCAAGTTCGTCTTGTTCGTCCCTGTTCGTCCTCCCATTTGATCCTTTGGCCATTCTTTGGACCAAGTTCGTCTCGTTCGTCCCTCTTCGTCCTCCCATTTGATCCTTTGACATTCTTTGGACCAAGTTCGTCTTGTTCGTCCCACTACGTCCTCCTATTTGATCTTGAGGCATTCTTTGAAAAAAGTCCGTCTCGTTCGTCCATTTTCGTCCTCCCATTTGATCCTTAGGCATTCTTTGTACCAAGTTCGTCTCGTTCATCCCTGTTCATCCTCCCATTTGATCCTTTTGCTATTCTTTGGACCAAGTTCGTCTCGTTCGTCCCACTATATCCTCCTATTTCATCTTTGGGCATTCTTTGAACCAAGTTTGTCTCGTTCGTCCCTGTTCGTCCTCCCATTTGATCCTTTGGTCATTCTTTGGACCAAGTTCGTCTCGTTCGTCCCTCTTCGTCCTCCCATTTGATCGTTTGACATTCTTTGGACCAAGTTCGTCTTGTTCGTCCCACTACATCCTCCTATTTGATCTTTGGGCATTCTTTGAACCAAGTTTGTCTCGTTCGTCCCTGTTCGTCCTTCCATTTGATCCTTTTCCCATTCTTTGGACCAAGTTCGTCCCGTTCGTCACTCTCCGTCCTCCCATTTGATCCTTTGACATTCTTTGGACCAAGTTCGTCTTGTTCGTCCCACTACCTCCTCCTATTTGATCTTTGGGCATTCTTTGTACCAAGTTCGTCTCGTTCGTCCCTCTTCGTCCTCCCATTTGATCCTTTGACATTCTTTGGACCAAGTTCGTCTTACTCGTCCCACTACGTCCTCCTATTTGATCTTTGGGCATTCTCTGAACCAAGTTCGTCTCGTTCGTCCTTCTCCGTCCTCCCATTTGATCCTTTGACATTCTTTGGACCAAGTTCGTCTTGTTCGTCCCACTACATCCTCCTATTTGATCTTTGGGCATTCTTTGAACCAAGTTCGTCTTGTTCGTCCCTGTTCGTCCTCCCATTTGATCCTTTGGCCATTCTTTGGACCAAGTTCGTCTCGTTCGTCCCTCTTCGTCCTCCCATTTGATCCTTTGACATTCTTTGGACCAAGTTCGTCTTGTTCGTCCCACTACGTTCTCCTATTTGATCTTGAGGCATTCTTTGAAAAAAGTCCGTCTCGTTCGTCCATTTTCGTCCTCCCATTTGATCCTTAGGCATTCTTTGTACCAAGTTCGTCTCGTTCATCCCTGTTCATCCTCCCATTTGATCCTTTTGCTATTCTTTGGACCAAGTTCGTCTCGTTCGTCCCACTATATCCTCCTATTTCATCTTTGGGCATTCTTTGAACCAAGTTTGTCTCGTTCGTCCCTGTTCGTCCTCCCATTTGATCCTTTGGTCATTCTTTGGACCAAGTTCGTCTCGTTCGTCCCTCTTCGTCCTCCCATTTGATCGTTTGACATTCTTTGGACCAAGTTCGTCTTGTTCGTCCCACTACATCCTCCTATTTGATCTTTGGGCATTCTTTGAACCAAGTTTGTCTCGTTCGTCCCTGTTCGTCCTTCCATTTGATCCTTTTCCCATTCTTTGGACCAAGTTCGTCCCGTTCGTCACTCTCCGTCCCCTCATTTGATCCTTTGACATTCTTTGGACCAAGTTCGTCTTGTTCGTCCCACTACCTCCTCCTATTTGATCTTTGGGCATTCTTTGTACCAAGTTCGTCTCGTTCGTCCCTCTTCGTCCTCCCATTTGATACTTTGACATTCTTTGGACCAAGTTCGTCTTACTCGTCCCACTACGTCCTCCTATTTGATCTTTGGGCATTCTTTGAAAAAAGTTCGTCTCGTTCGTCCATGTTCGTCCTCCCATTTGATCCTTAGGCATTCTTTGTACCAAGTACGTCTCGTTCGTCCCTGTTCATCCTCCCATTTGATCCTTTGGCCATTCTTTGGACCAAGTTCGTCTCGTTCGTCCATCTTCGGCCTCCCATTTGATCCTTTGACATTCTTTGGACAAAGTTCGTCTTGTTCGTCCCACTACATCCTTCTATTTGATCTTTGGGCATTCTTTGAACCAAGTTCGTCTCGTTCATCCCTGTTCGTCCTTCCATTTGATCCTTTGCCCATTCTTTGGACCAAGTTCGTCTTGTTCGTCCCACTACATCCTCCTATTTGATCTTTGGGCGTTCTTTGAACCAAGTTCGTCTCGTTCGTCCCTGTTCGTCCTCCCATTTGATCCTTTGGCCATTCTTTGGACCAAGTTCGTCTCGTTCGTCCCTCTTCGTCCTCCCATTTGATCCTTTGACATTCTTTGGACCAAGTTCGTCTTGTTCGTCCCACTACGTCCTCCTATTTGATCTTGAGGCATTCTTTGAAAAAAGTTCGTCTCGTTCGTCCATTTTCGTCCTCCTATTTGATCCTTGGGCGTTCTTTGTACCAAGTTCGTCTCGTTCGTCCCTGTTCATCCTCCCATTTGATCCTTTGGCCATTCTTTGGACCAAGTTCGTCTCGTTCGTCCCTCTCCGTCCTCCCATTTGATCCTTTGACATTCTTTAGACCAAGTTCGTCTTGTTCGTCCCACTACATCCTCCTATTTGATCTTTGGGCTTCTTTGAACCAAGTTCGTCTCGTTCGTCCCTATTCGTCCTCCCATTTGATCCTTTGGCCATTCTTTGGACCAAGTTCGTCTCGTTCGTCCCTCTCCGTCCTCCCATTTGATCCTTTGACATTCTTTGGACCAAGTTCGTCTTGTTCGTCCCACTACATCCTCCTATTTGATCTTTGGGCATTCTTTGAACCAAGTTCGTCTCGTTCGTCCCTGTTCGTCCTCCCATTTGATCCTTTGGCCATTCTTTGGACCAAGTTCGTCTCGTTCGTCCTTCTCCGTCCTCCCATTTGATCCTTTGACATTCTTTGGACCAAGTTCGTCTTGTTCGTCCCACTACATCCTCCTATTTGATCTTTGGGCATTCTTTGAACCAAGTTCGTCTTGTTCGTCCCTGTTCGTCCTCCCATTTGATCCTTTGGCCATTCTTTGGACCAAGTTCGTCTCGTTCGTCCCTCTTCGTCCTCCCATTTGATCCTTTGACATTCTTTGGACCAAGTTCGTCTTGTTCGTCCCACTACGTCCTCCTATTTGATCTTGAGGCATTCTTTGAAAAAAGTCCGTCTCGTTCGTCCATTTTCGTCCTCCCATTTGATCCTTAGGCATTCTTTGTACCAAGTTCGTCTCGTTCATCCCTGTTCATCCTCCCATTTGATCCTTTTGCTATTCTTTGGACCAAGTTCGTCTCGTTCGTCCCACTATATCCTCCTATTTCATCTTTGGGCATTCTTTGAACCAAGTTTGTCTCGTTCGTCCCTGTTCGTCCTCCCATTTGATCCTTTGGTCATTCTTTGGACCAAGTTCGTCTCGTTCGTCCCTCTTCGTCCTCCCATTTGATCGTTTGACATTCTTTGGACCAAGTTCGTCTTGTTCGTCCCACTACATCCTCCTATTTGATCTTTGGGAATTCTTTGAACCAAGTTTGTCTCGTTCGTCCCTGTTCGTCCTTCCATTTGATCCTTTTCCCATTCTTTGGACCAAGTTCGTCCCGTTCGTCACTCTCCGTCCTCTCATTTGATCCTTTGACATTCTTTGGACCAAGTTCGTCTTGTTCGTCCCACTACCTCCTCCTATTTGATCTTTGGGCATTCTTTGTACCAAGTTCGTCTCGTTCGTCCCTCTTCGTCCTCCCATTTGATACTTTGACATTCTTTGGACCAAGTTCGTCTTACTCGTCCCACTACGTCCTCCTATTTGATCTTTGGGCATTCTTTGAAAAAAGTTCGTCTCGTTCGTCCATGTTCGTCCTCCCATTTGATCCTTAGGCATTCTTTGTACCAAGTACGTCTCGTTCGTCCCTGTTCATCCTCCCATTTGATCCTTTGGCCATTCTTTGGACCAAGTTCGTCTCGTTCGTCCATCTTCGGCCTCCCATTTGATCCTTTGACATTCTTTGGACAAAGTTCGTCTTGTTCGTCCCACTACATCCTTCTATTTGATCTTTGGGCATTCTTTGAACCAAGTTCGTCTCGTTCATCCCTGTTCGTCCTTCCATTTGATCCTTTGCCCATTCTTTGGACCAAGTTCGTCTTGTTCGTCCCACTACATCCTCCTATTTGATCTTTGGGCGTTCTTTGAACCAAGTTCGTCTCGTTCGTCCCTGTTCGTCCTCCCATTTGATCCTTTGGCCATTCTTTGGACCAAGTTCGTCTCGTTCGTCCCTCTTCGTCCTCCCATTTGATCCTTTGACATTCTTTGGACCAAGTTCGTCTTGTTCGTCCCACTACGTCCTCCTATTTGATCTTGAGGCATTCTTTGAAAAAAGTTCGTCTCGTTCGTCCATTTTCGTCCTCCTATTTGATCCTTGGGCGTTCTTTGTACCAAGTTCGTCTCGTTCGTCCCTGTTCATCCTCCCATTTGATCCTTTGGCCATTCTTTGGACCAAGTTCGTCTCGTTCGTCCCTCTCCGTCCTCCCATTTGATCCTTTGACATTCTTTGGACCAAGTTCGTCTTGTTCGTCCCACTACATCCTCCTATTTGATCTTTGGGCTTCTTTGAACCAAGTTCGTCTCGTTCGTCCCTATTCGTCCTCCCATTTGATCCTTTGGCCATTCTTTGGACCAAGTTCGTCTCGTTCGTCCCTCTCCGTCCTCCCATTTGATCCTTTGACATTCTTTGGACCAAGTTCGTCTTGTTCGTCCCACTACATCCTCCTATTTGATCTTTGGGCATTCTTTGAACCAAGTTCGTCTCGTTCGTCCCTGTTCGTCCTCCCATTTGATCCTTTGGCCATTCTTTGGACCAAGTTCGTCTCGTTCGTCCTTCTCCGTCCTCCCATTTGATCCTTTGACATTCTTTGGACCAAGTTCGTCTTGTTCGTCCCACTACATCCTCCTATTTGATCTTTGGGCATTCTTTGAACCAAGTTCGTCTTGTTCGTCCCTGTTCGTCCTCCCATTTGATCCTTTGGCCATTCTTTGGACCAAGTTCGTCTCGTTCGTCCCTCTTCGTCCTCCCATTTGATCCTTTGACATTCTTTGGACCAAGTTCGTCTTGTTCGACCCACTACGTCCTCCTATTTGATCTTGAGGCATTCTTTGAAAAAAGTCCGTCTCGTTCGTCCATTTTCGTCCTCCCATTTGATCCTTAGGCATTCTTTGTACCAAGTTCGTCTCGTTCATCCCTGTTCATCCTCCCATTTGATCCTTTTGCTATTCTTTGGACCAAGTTCGTCTCGTTCGTCCCACTATATCCTCCTATTTCATCTTTGGGCATTCTTTGAACCAAGTTTGTCTCGTTCGTCCCTGTTCGTCCTCCCATTTGATCCTTTGGTCATTCTTTGGACCAAGTTCGTCTCGTTCGTCCCTCTTCTTCCTCCCATTTGATCGTTTGACATTCTTTGGACCAAGTTCGTCTTGTTCGTCCCACTACATCCTCCTATTTGATCTTTGGGCATTCTTTGAACCAAGTTTGTCTCGTTCGTCCCTGTTCGTCCTTCCATTTGATCCTTTTCCCATTCTTTGGACCAAGTTCGTCCCGTTCGTCACTCTCCGTCCTCCCATTTGATCCTTTGACATTCTTTGGACCAAGTTCGTCTTGTTCGTCCCACTACCTCCTCCTATTTGATCTTTGGGCATTCTTTGTACCAAGTTCGTCTCGTTCGTCCCTCTTCGTCCTCCCATTTGATCCTTTGACATTCTTTGGACCAAGTTCGTCTTACTCGTCCCACTACGTCCTCCTATTTGATCTTTGGGCATTCTCTGAACCAAGTTCGTCTCGTTCGTCCTTCTCCGTCCTCCCATTTGATCCTTTGACATTCTTTGGACCAAGTTCGTCTTGTTCGTCCCACTACATCCTCCTATTTGATCTTTGGGCATTCTTTGAACCAAGTTCGTCTTGTTCGTCCCTGTTCGTCCTCCCATTTGATCCTTTGGCCATTCTTTGGACCAAGTTCGTCTCGTTCGTCCCTCTTCGTCCTCCCATTTGATCCTTTGACATTCTTTGGACCAAGTTCGTCTTGTTCGTCCCACTACGTCCTCCTATTTGATCTTGAGGCATTCTTTGAAAAAAGTCCGTCTCGTTCGTCCATTTTCGTCCTCCCATTTGATCCTTAGGCATTCTTTGTACCAAGTTCGTCTCGTTCATCCCTGTTCATCCTCCCATTTGATCCTTTTGCTATTCTTTGGACCAAGTTCGTCTCGTTCGTCCCACTATATCCTCCTATTTCATCTTTGGGCATTTTTTGAACCAAGTTTGTCTCGTTCGTCCCTGTTCGTCCTCCCATTTGATCCTTTGGTCAGTCTTTGGACCAAGTTCGTCTCGTTCGTCCCTCTTCGTCCTCCCATTTGATCGTTTGACATTCTTTGGACCAAGTTCGTCTTGTTCGTCCCACTACATCCTCCTATTTGATCTTTGGGCATTCTTTGAACCAAGTTTGTCTCGTTCGTCCCTGTTCGTCCTTCCATTTGATCCTTTTCCCATTCTTTGGACCAAGTTCGTCCCGTTCGTCACTCTCCGTCCTCCCATTTGATCCTTTGACATTCTTTGGACCAAGTTCGTCTTGTTCGTCCCACTACCTCCTCCTATTTGATCTTTGGGCATTCTTTGTACCAAGTTCGTCTCGTTCGTCCCTCTTCGTCCTCCCATTTGATCCTTTGACATTCTTTGGACCAAGTTCGTCTTACTCGTCCCACTACGTCCTCCTATTTGATCTTTGGGCATTCTTTGAAAAAAGTTCGTCACGTTCGTCCATGTTCGTCCTCCCATTTGATCCTTAGGCATTCTTTGTACCAAGTACGTCTCGTTCGTCCCTGTTCATCCTCCCATTTGATCCTTTGGCCATTCTTTGGACCAAGTCCGTCTCGTTCGTCCTTCTCCGTCCTCCCATTTGATCCTTTCACATTCTTTGGACCAAGTTCGTGTTGTTCGTCCCACTATATCCTCCTATTTGATCTTTGGGCATTCTTTGAATCAAGTTCGTCTCGTTCGTCCCTGTTCGTCCTCCCGTTTGATCCTTTGGCCATTCTTTGGACCAAGTTCGTCTCGTTCGTCCCTCTTCGTCCTCCCATTTGATCCTTTGACATTCTTTGGACCAAGTTCGTCTTGTTCGTCCCACTACGTCCTCCTATTTGATCTTGAGGCATTCTTTGAAAAAAGTCCGTCTCGTTCGTCCATTTTCGTCCTCCCATTTGATCCTTAGGCATTCTTTGTACCAAGTTCGTCTCGTTCATCCCTGTTCATCCTCCCATTTGATCCTTTTGCTATTCTTTGGACCAAGTTCGTCTCGTTCGTCCCACTATATCCTCCTATTTCATCTTTGGGCATTCTTTGAACCAAGTTCGTCTCGTTCGTCCCTCTTCGTCCTCCCATTTGATCCTTTGACATTCTTTGGACCAAGTTCGTCTTACTCGTCCCACTACGTCCTCCTATTTGATCTTTGGGCATTCTCTGAACCAAGTTCGTCTCGTTCGTCCTTCTCCGTCCTCCCATTTGATCCTTTGACATTCTTTGGACCAAGTTCGTCTTGTTCGTCCCACTACATCCTCCTATTTGATCTTTGGGCTTCTTTGAACCAAGTTCGTCTCGTTCGTCCCTATTCGTCCTCCCATTTGATCCTTTGGCCATTCTTTGGACCAAGTTCGTCTCGTTCGTCCCTCTCCGTCCTCCCATTTGATCCTTTGACATTCTTTGGACCAAGTTCGTCTTGTTCGTCCCACTACATCCTCCTATTTGATCTTTGGGCATTCTTTGAACCAAGTTCGTCTCGTTCGTCCCTGTTCGTCCTCCCATTTGATCCTTTGGCCATTCTTTGGACCAAGTTCGTCTCGTTCGTCCTTCTCCGTCCTCCCATTTGATCCTTTGACATTCTTTGGACCAAGTTCGTCTTGTTCGTCCCACTACATCCTCCTATTTGATCTTTGGGCATTCTTTGAACCAAGTTCGTCTTGTTCGTCCCTGTTCGTCCTCCCATTTGATCCTTTGGCCATTCTTTGGACCAAGTTCGTCTCGTTCGTCCCTCTTCGTCCTCCCATTTGATCCTTTGACATTCTTTGGACCAAGTTCGTCTTGTTCGACCCACTACGTCCTCCTATTTGATCTTGAGGCATTCTTTGAAAAAAGTCCGTCTCGTTCGTCCATTTTCGTCCTCCCATTTGATCCTTAGGCATTCTTTGTACCAAGTTCGTCTCGTTCATCCCTGTTCATCCTCCCATTTGATCCTTTTGCTATTCTTTGGACCAAGTTCGTCTCGTTCGTCCCACTATATCCTCCTATTTCATCTTTGGGCATTCTTTGAACCAAGTTTGTCTCGTTCGTCCCTGTTCGTCCTCCCATTTGATCCTTTGGTCATTCTTTGGACCAAGTTCGTCTCGTTCGTCCCTCTTCGTCCTCCCATTTGATCGTTTGACATTCTTTGGACCAAGTTCGTCTTGTTCGTCCCACTACATCCTCCTATTTGATCTTTGGGCATTCTTTGAACCAAGTTTGTCTCGTTCGTCCCTGTTCGTCCTTCCATTTGATCCTTTTCCCATTCTTTGGACCAAGTTCGTCCCGTTCGTCACTCTCCGTCCTCCCATTTGATCCTTTGACATTCTTTGGACCAAGTTCGTCTTGTTCGTCCCACTACCTCCTCCTATTTGATCTTTGGGCATTCTTTGTACCAAGTTCGTCTCGTTCGTCCCTCTTCGTCCTCCCATTTGATCCTTTGACATTCTTTGGACCAAGTTCGTCTTACTCGTCCCACTACGTCCTCCTATTTGATCTTTGGGCATTCTCTGAACCAAGTTCGTCTCGTTCGTCCTTCTCCGTCCTCCCATTTGATCCTTTGACATTCTTTGGACCAAGTTCGTCTTGTTCGTCCCACTACATCCTCCTATTTGATCTTTGGGCATTCTTTGAACCAAGTTCGTCTTGTTCGTCCCTGTTCGTCCTCCCATTTGATCCTTTGGCCATTCTTTGGACCAAGTTCGTCTCGTTCGTCCCTCTTCGTCCTCCCATTTGATCCTTTGACATTCTTTGGACCAAGTTCGTCTTGTTCGTCCCACTACGTCCTCCTATTTGATCTTGAGGCATTCTTTGAAAAAAGTCCGTCTCGTTCGTCCATTTTCGTCCTCCCATTTGATCCTTAGGCATTCTTTGTACCAAGTTCGTCTCGTTCATCCCTGTTCATCCTCCCATTTGATCCTTTTGCTATTCTTTGGACCAAGTTCGTCTCGTTCGTCCCACTATATCCTCCTATTTCATCTTTGGGCATTCTTTGAACCAAGTTTGTCTCGTTCGTCCCTGTTCGTCCTCCCATTTGATCCTTTGGTCATTCTTTGGACCAAGTTCGTCTCGTTCGTCCCTCTTCGTCCTCCCATTTGATCGTTTGACATTCTTTGGACCAAGTTCGTCTTGTTCGTCCCACTACATCCTCCTATTTGATCTTTGGGCATTCTTTGAACCAAGTTTGTCTCGTTCGTCCCTGTTCGTCCTTCCATTTGATCCTTTTCCCATTCTTTGGACCAAGTTCGTCCCGTTCGTCACTCTCCGTCCTCCCATTTGATCCTTTGACATTCTTTGGACCAAGTTCGTCTTGTTCGTCCCACTACCTCCTCCTATTTGATCTTTGGGCATTCTTTGTACCAAGTTCGTCTCGTTCGTCCCTCTTCGTCCTCCCATTTGATCCTTTGACATTCTTTGGACCAAGTTCGTCTTACTCGTCCCACTACGTCCTCCTATTTGATCTTTGGGCATTCTTTGAAAAAAGTTCGTCTCGTTCGTCCATGTTCGTCCTCCCATTTGATCCTTAGGCATTCTTTGTACCAAGTACGTCTCGTTCGTCCCTGTTCATCCTCCCATTTGATCCTTTGGCCATTCTTTGGACCAAGTCCGTCTCGTTCGTCCTTCTCCGTCCTCCCATTTGATCCTTTCACATTCTTTGGACCAAGTTCGTGTTGTTCGTCCCACTATATCCTCCTATTTGATCTTTGGGCATTCTTTGAATCAAGTTCGTCTCGTTCGTCCCTGTTCGTCCTCCCGTTTGATCCTTTGGCCATTCTTTGGACCAAGTTCGTCTCGTTCGTCCCTCTTCGTCCTCCCATTTGATCCTTTGACATTCTTTGGACCAAGTTCGTCTTGTTCGTCCCACTACGTCCTCCTATTTGATCTTGAGGCATTCTTTGAAAAAAGTCCGTCTCGTTCGTCCATTTTCGTCCTCCCATTTGATCCTTAGGCATTCTTTGTACCAAGTTCGTCTCGTTCATCCCTGTTCATCCTCCCATTTGATCCTTTTGCTATTCTTTGGACCAAGTTCGTCTCGTTCGTCCCACTATATCCTCCTATTTCATCTTTGGGCATTCTTTGAACCAAGTTCGTCTCGTTCGTCCCTCTTCGTCCTCCCATTTGATCCTTTGACATTCTTTGGACCAAGTTCGTCTTACTCGTCCCACTACGTCCTCCTATTTGATCTTTGGGCATTCTCTGAACCAAGTTCGTCTCGTTCGTCCTTCTCCGTCCTCCCATTTGATCCTTTGACATTCTTTGGACCAAGTTCGTCTTGTTCGTCCCACTACATCCTCCTATTTGATCTTTGGGCATTCTTTGAACCAAGTTCGTCTTGTTCGTCCCTGTTCGTCCTCCCATTTGATCCTTTGGCCATTCTTTGGACCAAGTTCGTCTCGTTCGTCCCTCTTCGTCCTCCCATTTGATCCTTTGACATTCTTTGGACCAAGTTCGTCTTGTTCGTCCCACTACGTCCTCCTATTTGATCTTGAGGCATTCTTTGAAAAAAGTCCGTCTCGTTCGTCCATTTTCGTCCTCCCATTTGATCCTTAGGCATTCTTTGTACCAAGTTCGTCTCGTTCATCCCTGTTCATCCTCCCATTTGATCCTTTTGCTATTCTTTGGACCAAGTTCGTCTCGTTCGTCCCACTATATCCTCCTATTTCATCTTTGGGCATTCTTTGAACCAAGTTTGTCTCGTTCGTCCCTGTTCGTCCTCCCATTTGATCCTTTGGTCATTCTTTGGACCAAGTTCGTCTCGTTCGTCCCTCCCCGTCCTCCCATTTGATCCTTTGACATTCTTTGGACCAAGTTCGTCTTGTTCGTCCCACTACATCCTCCTATTTGATCTTTGGGCATTCTTTGAACCAAGTTCGACTCGTTCGTCCCTGTTCGTCCTCCCATTTGATCCTTTGGCCATTCTTTGGACCAAGTTCGTCTCGTTCGTCCCTCTCCGTCCTCCCATTTGATCCTTTGACATTCTTTGGACCAAGTTCGTCTTGTTCGTCCCACTACCTCCTCCTATTTGATCTTTGGGCATTCTTTGTACCAAGTTCGTCTCGTTCGTCCCTCTTCGTCCTCCCATTTGATCCTTTGACATTCTTTGGACCAAGTTCGTCTTACTCGTCCCACTACGTCCTCCTATTTGATCTTTGGGCATTCTTTGAAAAAAGTTCGTCTCGTTCGTCCATTTTCGTCCTCCCATTTGATCCTTAGGCATTCTTTGTACCAAGTACGTCTCGTTCGTCCCTGTTCATCCTCCCATTTGATCCTTTGGCCATTCTTTGGACCAAGTCCGTCTCGTTCGTCCTTCTCCGTCCTCCCATTTGATCCTTTCACATTCTTTGGACCAAGTTCGTGTTGTTCGTCCCACTATATCCTCCTATTTGATCTTTGGGCATTCTTTGAATCAAGTTCGTCTCGTTCGTCCCTGTTCGTCCTCCCGTTTGATCCTTTGGCCATTCTTTGGACCAAGTTCGTCTCGTTCGTCCCTCTTCGTCCTCCCATTTGATCCTTTGACATTCTTTGGACCAAGTTAGTCTTATTCGTCCCACTACGTCCTCCTATTTGATCTTTGGGCATTCTTTGAAAAAAGTTCGTCTCGTTCGTCCATTTTCGTCCTCCCATTTCATGCTTCAGCATTCTTTGTACCAAGTTCGTCTCGTTCGTCCCTGTTCATCCTCCCATTTGATCCTTTGGCCATTCTTTGGACCAAGTTCGTCTCGTTCGTCCATCTTCGGCCTCCCATTTGATCCTTTGACATTCTTTGGACAAAGTTCGTCTTGTTCGTCCCACTACATCCTTCTATTTGATCTTTGGGCATTCTTTGAACCAAGTTCGTCTCGTTCATCCCTGTTCGTCCTTCCATTTGATCCTTTGCCTATTCTTTGGACCAAGTTCGTCTCGTTTGTCCCTCTTCGTCCTCCCATTTGATCCTTTGACATTCTTTGGACCAAGTTCGTCTTGTTCGTCCCACTACATCCTCCTATTTGATCTTTGGGCATTCTTTGAACCAAGTTCGTCTTGTTCGTCCCTGTTCGTCCTCCCATTTGATCCTTTGGCCATTCTTTGGACCAAGTTCGTCTCGTTCGTCCCTCTTCGTCCTCCCATTTGATCCTTTGACATTCTTTGGACCATGTTCGTCTTGTTCGTCCCACTACGTCCTCCTATTTGATCTTGAGGCATTCTTTGAAAAAAGTTCGTCTCGTTCGTCCATTTTCGTCCTCCTATTTGATCCTTGGGCGTTCTTTGTACCAAGTTCGTCTCGTTCGTCCCTGTTCGTCCTCCCATTTGATCCTTTGGCCATTCTTTGGACCAAGTTCGTCTCGTTCGTCCCTCTCCGTCCTCCCATTTGATCCTTTGACATTCTTTGGACCAAGTTCGTCTTGTTCGTCCCACTACATCCTCCTATTTGATCTTTGGGCATTCTTTGAACCAAGTTCGTCTCGTTCGTCCCTATTCGTCCTCCCATTTGATCCTTTGGCCATTCTTTGGACCAAGTTCGTCTCGTTCGTCCCTCTCCGTCCTCCCATTTGATCCTTTGACATTCTTTGGACCAAGTTCGTCTTGTTCGTCCCACTACATCCTCCTATTTGATCTTTGGGCATTCTTTGAACCAAGTTCGTCTCGTTCGTCCCTGTTCGTCCTCCCATTTGATCCTTTGGCCATTCTTTGGACCAAGTTCGTCTCGTTCGTCCTTCTCCGTCCTCCCATTTGATCCTTTGACATTCTTTGGACCAAGTTCGTCTTGTTCGTCCCACTACATCCTCCTATTTGATCTTTGGGCATTCTTTGAACCAAGTTCGTCTTGTTCGTCCCTGTTCGTCCTCCCATTTGATCCTTTGGCCATTCTTTGGACCAAGTTCGTCTCGTTCGTCCCTCTTCGTCCTCCCATTTGATCCTTTGACATTCTTTGGACCAAGTTCGTCTTGTTCGTCCCACTACGTCCTCCTATTTGATCTTGAGGCATTCTTTGAAAAAAGTTCGTCTCGTTCGTCCATTTTCGTCCTCCTATTTGATCCTTGGGCGTTCTTTGTACCAAGTTCGTCTCGTTCGTCCCTGTTCGTCCTCCCGTTTGATCCTTTGGCCATTCTTTGGACCAAGTTCGTCTCGTTCGTCCCTCTTCGTCCTCCCATTTGATCCTTTGACATTCTTTGGACCAAGTTAGTCTTATTCGTCCCACTACGTCCTCCTATTTGATCTTTGGGCATTCTTTGAAAAAAGTTCGTCTCGTTCGTCCATTTTCGTCCTCCCATTTCATGCTTCAGCATTCTTTGTACCAAGTTCGTCTCGTTCGTCCCTGTTCATCCTCCCATTTGATCCTTTGGCCATTCTTTGGACCAAGTTCGTCTCGTTCGTCCATCTTCGGCCTCCCATTTGATCCTTTGACATTCTTTGGACAAAGTTCGTCTTGTTCGTCCCACTACATCCTTCTATTTGATCTTTGGGCATTCTTTGAACCAAGTTCGTCTCGTTCATCCCTGTTCGTCCTTCCATTTGATCCTTTGCCTATTCTTTGGACCAAGTTCGTCTCGTTTGTCCCTCTTCGTCCTCCCATTTGATCCTTTGACATTCTTTGGACCAAGTTCGTCTTGTTCGTCCCACTACATCCTCCTATTTGATCTTTGGGCATTCTTTGAACCAAGTTCGTCTTGTTCGTCCCTGTTCGTCCTCCCATTTGATCCTTTGGCCATTCTTTGGACCAAGTTCGTCTCGTTCGTCCCTCTTCGTCCTCCCATTTGATCCTTTGACATTCTTTGGACCATGTTCGTCTTGTTCGTCCCACTACGTCCTCCTATTTGATCTTGAGGCATTCTTTGAAAAAAGTTCGTCTCGTTCGTCCATTTTCGTCCTCCTATTTGATCCTTGGGCGTTCTTTGTACCAAGTTCGTCTCGTTCGTCCCTGTTCATCCTCCCATTTGATCCTTTGGCCATTCTTTGGACCAAGTTCGTCTCGTTCGTCCCTCTCCGTCCTCCCATTTGATCCTTTGACATTCTTTGGACCAAGTTCGTCTTGTTCGTCCCACTACATCCTCCTATTTGATCTTTGGGCATTCTTTGAACCAAGTTCGTCTCGTTCGTCCCTATTCGTCCTCCCATTTGATCCTTTGGCCATTCTTTGGACCAAGTTCGTCTCGTTCGTCCCTCTCCGTCCTCCCATTTGATCCTTTGACATTCTTTGGACCAAGTTCGTCTTGTTCGTCCCACTACATCCTCCTATTTGATCTTTGGGCATTCTTTGAACCAAGTTCGTCTCGTTCGTCCCTGTTCGTCCTCCCATTTGATCCTTTGGCCATTCTTTGGACCAAGTTCGTCTCGTTCGTCCTTCTCCGTCCTCCCATTTGATCCTTTGACATTCTTTGGACCAAGTTCGTCTTGTTCGTCCCACTACATCCTCCTATTTGATCTTTGGGCATTCTTTGAACCAAGTTCGTCTTGTTCGTCCCTGTTCGTCCTCCCATTTGATCCTTTGGCCATTCTTTGGACCAAGTTCGTCTCGTTCGTCCCTCTTCGTCCTCCCATTTGATCCTTTGACATTCTTTGGACCAAGTTCGTCTTGTTCGTCCCACTACGTCCTCCTATTTGATCTTGAGGCATTCTTTGAAAAAAGTTCGTCTCGTTCGTCCATTTTCGTCCTCCTATTTGATCCTTGGGCGTTCTTTGTACCAAGTTCGTCTCGTTCGTCCCTGTTCATCCTCCCATTTGATCCTTTGGCCATTCTTTGGACCAAGTTCGTCTCGTTCGTCCCTCTCCGTTCTCCCATTTGATCCTTTGACATTCTTTGGACCAAGTTCGTCTTGTTCGTCCCACTACATCCTCCTATTTGATCTTTGGGCATTCTTTGAACCAAGTTCGTCTCGTTCGTCCCTATTCGTCCTCCCATTTGATCCTTTGGCCATTCTTTGGACCAAGTTCGTCTCGTTCGTCCCTCTCCGTCCTCCCATTTGATCCTTTGACATTCTTTGGACCAAGTTCGTCTTGTTCGTCCCACTACATCCTCCTATTTGATCTTTGGGCATTCTTTGAACCAAGTTCGACTCGTTCGTCCCTGTTCGTCCTCCCATTTGATCCTTTGGCCATTCTTTGGACCAAGTTCGTCTCGTTCGTCCCTCTCCGTCCTCCCATTTGATCCTTTGACATTCTTTGGACCAAGTTCGTCTTGTTCGTCCCACTACCTCCTCCTATTTGATCTTTGGGCATTCTTTGTAGCAAGTTCGTCTCGTTCGTCCCTCTTCGTCCTCCCATTTGATCCTTTGACATTCTTTGGACCAAGTTCGTCTTACTCGTCCCACTACGTCCTCCTATTTGATCTTTGGGCATTCTTTGAAAAAAGTTCGTCTCGTTCGTCCATTTTCGTCCTCCCATTTGATCCTTAGGCATTCTTTGTACCAAGTACGTCTCGTTCGTCCCTGTTCATCCTCCCATTTGATCCTTTGGCCATTCTTTGGACCAAGTCCGTCTCGTTCGTCCTTCTCCGTCCTCCCATTTGATCCTTTCACATTCTTTGGACCAAGTTCGTGTTGTTCGTCCCACTATATCCTCCTATTTGATCTTTGGGCATTCTTTGAACCAAGTTCGTCTCGTTCGTCCCTGTTCGTCCTCCCATTTGATCCTTTGGCCATTCTTTGCACCAAGTTCGTCTCGTTCGTCCCTCTTCGTCCTCCCATTTGATCCTTTGACATTCTTTGGACCAAGTTCGTCTTGTTCGTCCCACTACATCCTCCTATTTGATCTTTGGGCGTTCTTTGAACCAAGTTCGTCTCGTTCGTCCTCCCATTTGATCCTTTGGCCATTCTTTGGACCAAGTTCGTCTCGTTCGTCCCTCTTCGTCCTCCCATTTGATCCTTTGACATTCTTTGGACCAAGTTCGTCTTGTTCGTCCCACTACGTCCTCCTATTTGATCTTGAGATATTCTTTGAAAAAAGTTCGTCTCGTTCGTCCATTTTCGTCCTCCTATTTGATCCTTGGGCATTCTTTGTACCAAGTTCGTCTCGTTCGTCCCTGTTCATCCTCCCATTTGATCCTTTGGCCATTCTTTGGACCAAGTTCGTCTCGTTCGTCCCTCTCCGTCCTCCCATTTGATCCTTTGAAATTCTTTGGACCAAGTTCGTCTTGTTCGTCCCACTACATCCTCCTATTTGATCTTTGGGCATTCTTTGAACCAAGTTCGTCTTGTTCGTCCCTGTTCGTCCTCCCATTTGATCCTTTGGCCATTCTTTGGACCAAGTTCGTCTCGTTCGTCCCTCTTCGTCCTCCCATTTGATCCTTTGACATTCTTTGGACCAAGTTCGTCTTGTTCGTCCCACTACGTCCTCCTATTTGATCTTGAGGCATTCTTTGAAAAAAGTCCGTCTCGTTCATCCATTTCCGTCCTCCCATTTGATCCTTAGGCATTCTTTGTACCAAGTTCGTCTCGTTCATCCCTGTTCATCCTCCCATTTGATCCTTTTGCTATTCTTTGGACCAAGTTCGTCTCGTTCGTCCCACTATATCCTCCTATTTCATCTTTGGGCATTCTTTGAACCAAGTTTGTCTCGTTCGTCCCTGTTCGTCCTCCCATTTGATCCTTTGGTCATTCTATGGACCAAGTTCGTCTCGTTCGTCCCTCTTCGTCCTCCCATTTGATCGTTTGACATTCTTTGGACCAAGTTCGTCTTGTTCGTCCCACTACATCCTCCTATTTGATCTTTGGGCATTCTTTGAACCAAGTTTGTCTCGTTCGTCCCTGTTCGTCCTTCCATTTGATCCTTTGCCCATTCTTTGGACCAAGTTCGTCCCGTTCGTCCCTCTTCGTCCTCCCATTTGATCCTTTGACATTCTTTGGACCAAGTTCGTCTTGTTCGTCCCACTACGTCTTCCTATTTGATCTTTGGGCATTCTTTGAACCAAGTTCGTCTTGTTCGTCCCTCTTCGTCCTCCCATTTGATCCTTTGGCCATTCTTTGGACCAAGTTCGTCTCGTTCGTCCCTCTTCGTCCTCCCATTTGATCCTTTGACATTCTTTGGACCAAGTTCGTCTTGTTCGTCCCACTACGTCCTCCTATTTGATCTTGAGGCATTCTTTGAAAAAAGTCCGTCTCGTTCGTCCATTTCCGTCCTCCCATTTGATCCTTAGGCATTCTTTGTACCAAGTTCGTCTCGTTCATCCCTGTTCATCCTCCCATTTGATCCTTTTGCTATTCTTTGGACCAAGTTCGTCTCGTTCGTCCCACTATATCCTCCTATTTCATCTTTGGGCATTCTTTGTACCAAGTTTGTCTCGTTCGTCCCTGTTCGTCCTCCCATTTGATCCTTTGGTCATTCTATGGACCAAGTTCGTCTCGTTCGTCCCTCTTCGTCCTCCCATTTGATCGTTTGACATTCTTTGGACCAAGTTCGTCTTGTTCGTCCCACTACATCCTCCTATTTGATCTTTGGGCATTCTTTGAACCAAGTTCGTCTTGTTCGTCCCTGTTCGTCCTCCCATTTGATCCTTTGGCCATTCTTTGGACCAAGTTCGTCTCGTTCGTCCCTCTTCGTCCTCCCATTTGATCCTTTGACATTCTTTGGACCAAGTTCGTCTTGTTCGTCCCACTACGTCCTCCTATTTGATCTTGAGGCATTCTTTGAAAAAAGTCCGTCTCGTTCATCCATTTCCGTCCTCCCATTTGATCCTTAGGCATTCTTTGTACCAAGTTCGTCTCGTTCATCCCTGTTCATCCTCCCATTTGATCCTTTTGCTATTCTTTGGACCAAGTTCGTCTCGTTCGTCCCACTATATCCTCCTATTTCATCTTTGGGCATTCTTTGAACCAAGTTTGTCTCGTTCGTCCCTGTTCGTCCTCCCATTTGATCCTTTGGTCATTCTATGGACCAAGTTCGTCTCGTTCGTCTCGTTCGTCCCTCTTCGTCCTCCCATTTGATCGTTTGACATTCTTTGGACCAAGTTCGTCTTGTTCGTCCCACTACATCCTCCTATTTGATCTTTGGGCATTCTTTGAACCAAGTTTGTCTCGTTCGTCCCTGTTCGTCCTTCCATTTGATCCTTTGCCCATTCTTTGGACCAAGTTCGTCCCGTTCGTCCCTCTTCGTCCTCCCATTTGATCCTTTGACATTCTTTGGACCAAGTTCGTCTTGTTCGTCCCACTACGTCTTCCTATTTGATCTTTGGGCATTCTTTGAACCAAGTTCGTCTTGTTCGTCCCTCTTCGTCCTCCCATTTGATCCTTTGGCCATTCTTTGGACCAAGTTCGTCTCGTTCGTCCCTCTTCGTCCTCCCATTTGATCCTTTGACATTCTTTGGACCAAGTTCGTCTTGTTCGTCCCACTACGTCCTCCTATTTGATCTTGAGGCATTCTTTGAAAAAAGTCCGTCTCGTTCGTCCATTTCCGTCCTCCCATTTGATCCTTAGGCATTCTTTGTACCAAGTTCGTCTCGTTCATCCCTGTTCATCCTCCCATTTGATCCTTTTGCTATTCTTTGGACCAAGTTCGTCTCGTTCGTCCCACTATATCCTCCTATTTCATCTTTGGGCATTCTTTGAACCAAGTTTGTCTCGTTCGTCCCTGTTCGTCCTCCCATTTGATCCTTTGGTCATTCTATGGACCAAGTTCGTCTCGTTCGTCCCTCTTCGTCCTCCCATTTGATCGTTTGACATTCTTTGGACCAAGTTCGTCTTGTTCGTCCCACTACATCCTCCTATTTGATCTTTGGGCATTCTTTGAACCAAGTTTGTCTCGTTCGTCCCTGTTCGTCCTTCCATTTGATCCTTTGCCCATTCTTTGGACCAAGTTCGTCCCGTTCGTCCCTCTTCGTCCTCCCATTTGATCCTTTGACATTCTTTGGACCAAGTTCGTCTTGTTCGTCCCACTACGTCTTCCTATTTGATCTTTGGGCATTCTTTGAACCAAGTTCGTCTTGTTCGTCCCTCTTCGTCCTCCCATTTGATCCTTTGGCCATTCTTTGGACCAAGTTCGTCTCGTTCGTCCCTCTTCGTCCTCCCATTTGATCCTTTGACATTCTTTGGACCAAGTTCGTCTTATTCGTCCCACTACGTCCTCCTATTTGATCTTGTGGCATTCTTTGAAAAAAGTCCGTCTCGTTCAGCCATTTTCTTCCTCCCATTTGATCCTTAGGCATTCTTTGTACCATGTTCGTCTCGTTCGTCCCTGTTCATCCTCCCATTTGATCCTTTGGCCATTCTTTGGACCAAGTTCGTCTCGTTCGTCCTTCTCCGTCCTCCCATTTGATCCTTTCACATTCTTTGGACCAAGTTCGACTTGTTCGTCCCACTATATCCTCCTATTTGATCTTTGGGCATTCTTTGAACCAAGTTCGTCTCGTTCGTCCCTGTTCGTCCTCCCATTTGATCCTTTGGCCATTCTTTGGACCAAGTTCGTCTCGTTCGTCCCTCTTCGTTCTCCCATTTGATCCTTTGACATTCTTTGGACCAAGTTCGTCTGGTTCATCCCACTACGTCCTCCTATTTGATCTTGAGGCGTTCTTTGAAAAAAGTTCGTCTCGTTCGTCCATTTTCGTCCTCCTATTTGATCCTTGGGCATTCTTTGTACCAAGTTCGTCTCGTTCGTCCCTTTTCATCCTCCCATTTGATTCTTTGGCCATTCTTTGGACCAAGTTCGTCTCGTTCGTCCCTCTCCGTCCTCCCATTTGATCCTTTGACATTCTTTGGACCAAGTTCGTTTTGTTCGTCCCACTACGTCCTCCCATTTGATCTTTGGGCATTCTTTGAAAAAAGTTCGTCTCGTTCGTCCATTTTCGTCCTCCTATTTGATCCTTGGGCATTCTTTGTACCAAGTTCGTCTCGTTCGTCCCTGTTCGTCCTCCCATTTGATCCTTTGGCCATTCTTTGGACCAAGTTCGTCTCGTTCGTCCCTCTTCGTTCTCCCATTTGATCCTTTGACATTCTTTGGACCAAGTTCGTCTGGTTCATCCCACTACGTCCTCCTATTTGATCTTGAGGCGTTCTTTGAAAAAAGTTCGTCTCGTTCGTCCATTTTCGTCCTCCTATTTGATCCTTGGGCATTCTTTGTACCAAGTTCGTCTCGTTCGTCCCTTTTCATCCTCCCATTTGATTCTTTGGCCATTCTTTGGACCAAGTTCGTCTCGTTCGTCCCTCTCCGTCCTCCCATTTGATCCTTTGACATTCTTTGGACCAAGTTCGTTTTGTTCGTCCCACTACATCCTCCTATTTGATCTTTGGGCATTCTTTGGACCAAGTTCGTCTTGTTCGTCCCTGTTCGTCCTCCCATTTGATCCTTTGGCCATTCTTTGGACCAAGTTCGTCTCGTTCGTCCCTCTTCGTCCTCCCATTTGATCCTTTGACATTCTTTGGACCAAGTTCGTCTTGTTCGTCCCACTACGTCCTCCTATTTGATCTTGAGGCATTCTTTGAAAAAAGTCCGTCTCGTTCGTCCATTTTCGTCCTCCCATTTGATCCTTAGGCATTCTTTGTACCAAGTTCGTCTCGTTCATCCCTGTTCATCCTCCCATTTGATCCTTTTGCTATTCTTTGGACCAAGTTCGTCTCGTTCGTCCTTCTCCGTCCTCCCATTTGATCCTTTCACATTCTTTGGACCATGTTCGTCTTGTTCGTCCCACTACATCCTCCTATTTCATCTTTGGGCATTCTTTGAACCAAGTTTGTCTCGTTCGTCCCTGTTCGTCCTCCCATTTGATCCTTTGGTCATTCTTTGGACCAAGTTCGTCTCGTTCGTCCCTCTTCGTCCTCCCATTTGATCGTTTGACATTCTTTGGACCAAGTTCGTCTTGTTCGTCCCACTACATCCTCCTATTTGATCTTTGGGCATTCTTTGAACCAGGTTCGTCTCGTTCGTCCCTGTTCATCCTCCCATTTGATCCTTTGGCCGTTCTTTGGACCAAGTTCGTCTCGTTCATCCCTGTTCATCCTCCCATTTGATCCTTTTGCTATTCTTTGGACCAAGTTCGTCTCGTTCGTCCTTCTCCGTCCTCCCATTTGATCCTTTCACATTCTTTGGACCATGTTCGTCTTGTTCGTCCCACTACATCCTCCTATTTCATCTTTGGGCATTCTTTGAACCAAGTTTGTCTCGTTCGTCCCTGTTCGTCCTTCCATTTGATCCTTTGCCCATTCTTTGGACCAAGTACGTCCCGTTTGTCCCTCTTCGTCCTCCCACTTGATCCTTTGACATTCTTTGGACCAAGTTCGTCTTGTTCGTCCCACTACGTCCTCCTATTTGATCTTTGGGCATTCTTTGAACCAAGTTCGTCTCGTTCGTCCCTGTTCATCCTCCCATTTGATCCTTTGGCCATTCTTTGGACCAAGTTCGTCTCGTTCTTCCTTCTACATCCTCCCATTTGATCCTATCACATTCATTGGACCAAGTTCGTCTTGTTCGTCCCACTATATCCTCCTATTTGATCTTTGGGCATTCTTTGAACCAAGTTCGTCTCGTTCGTCCCTGTTCGTCCTCCCATTTGATCCTTTGGCCATTCTTTGGACCAAGTTCGTCTCGTTCGTCCCTCTTCGTCCTCCCATTTGATCGTTTGACATTCTTTGGACCAAGTTCGTCTTGTTCGTCCCACTACATCCTCCTATTTGATCTTTGGGCATTCTTTGAACCAGGTTCGTCTCGTTCGTCCCTGTTCATCCTCCCATTTGATCCTTTGGCCGTTCTTTGGACCAAGTTCGTCTCGTTCATCCCTGTTCATCCTCCCATTTGATCCTTTTGCTATTCTTTGGACCAAGTTCGTCTCGTTCGTCCTTCTCCGTCCTCCCATTTGATCCTTTCACATTCTTTGGACCATGTTCGTCTTGTTCGTCCCACTACATCCTCCTATTTCATCTTTGGGCATTCTTTGAACCAAGTTTGTCTCGTTCGTCCCTGTTCGTCCTTCCATTTGATCCTTTGCCCATTCTTTGGACCAAGTACGTCCCGTTTGTCCCTCTTCGTCCTCCCACTTGATCCTTTGACATTCTTTGGACCAAGTTCGTCTTGTTCGTCCCACTACGTCCTCCTATTTGATCTTTGGGCATTCTTTGAACCAAGTTCGTCTCGTTCGTCCCTGTTCATCCTCCCATTTGATCCTTTGGCCATTCTTTGGACCAAGTTCGTCTCGTTCTTCCTTCTACATCCTCCCATTTGATCCTATCACATTCATTGGACCAAGTTCGTCTTGTTCGTCCCACTATATCCTCCTATTTGATCTTTGGGCATTCTTTGAACCAAGTTCGTCTCGTTCGTCCCTGTTCGTCCTCCCATTTGATCCTTTGGCCATTCTTTGGACCAAGTTCGTCTCGTTCGTCCCTCTTCGTCCTCCCATTTGATCCTTTGACATTCTTTGGACCAAGTTAGTCTTATTCGTCCCACTAAGTCCTCCTATTTGATCTTTGGGCATTCTTTGAAAAAAGTTCGTCTCGTTCGTCCATTTTCGTCCTCCCATTTCATGCTTCGGCATTCTTTGTACCAAGTTCGTCTCGTTCGTCCCTGTTCATCCTCCCATTTGATCCTTTGGCCATTCTTTGGACCAAGTTCGTCTCGTTCGTCCCTCTTCGGCCTCCCATTTGATCCTTTGACATTCTTTGGACAAAGTTCGTCTTGTTCGTCCCACTACATCCTTCTATTTAATCTTTGGGCATTCTTTGAACCAAGTTCGTCTCGTTCGTCCCTGTTCGTCCTTCCATTTGATCCTTTGCCCATTCTTTGGACCAAGTTCGTCTCGTTCGTCCCTCTTCGTCCTCCCATTTGATCCTATGACATTCTTTGGACCAAGTTCGTCTTGTTCGTCCCACTACATCCTCCTATTTGATCTTTGGGCGTTCTTTGAACCAAGTTCGTCTCGTTCGTCCCTGTTCGTCCTCCCATTTGATCCTTTGGCCATTCTTTGGACCAAGTTCGTCTCGTTCGTCCCTCTTCGTCCTCCCATTTGATCCTTTGACATTCTTTGGACCAAGTTCGTCTGGTTCGTCCCACTACGTCCTCCTATTTGATCTTGAGGCATTCTTTGAAAAAAGTTCGTCTCGTTCGTCCATTTTCGTCCTCCTATTTGATCCTTGGGCATTCTTTGTACCAAGTTCGTCTCGTTCGTCCCTGTTCATCCTCCCATTTGATCCTTTGGCCATTCTTTGGACCAAGTTCGTCTCGTTCGTCCCTCTCCGTCCTCCCATTTGATCGTTTGACATTCTTTGGACCAAGTTCGTCTTGTTCGTCCCACTACATCCTCCTATTTGATCTTTGGGCATTCTTTGAACCAGGTTCGTCTCGTTCGTCCCTGTTCATCCTCCCATTTGATCCTTTGGCCGTTCTTTGGACCAAGTTCGTCTCGTTCATCCCTGTTCATCCTCCCATTTGATCCTTTCACATTCTTTGGACCATGTTCGTCTTGTTCGTCCCACTACATCCTCCTATTTCATCTTTGGGCATTCTTTGAACCAAGTTTGTCTCGTTCGTCCCTGTTCGTCCTTCCATTTGATCCTTTGCCCATTCTTTGGACCAAGTACGTCCCGTTTGTCCCTCTCCGTCCTCCCATTTGATCCTTTGAAATTCTTTGGACCAAGTTCGTCTTGTTCGTCCCACTACGTCCTCCTATTTGATCTTTGGGCATTCTTTGAACCAAGTTCGTCTCGTTCGTCCCTGTTCATCCTCCCATTTGATCCTTTGGCCATTCTTTGGACCAAGTTCGTCTCGTTCTTCCTTCTACATCCTCCCATTTGATCCTATCACATTCATTGGACCAAGTTCGTCTTGTTCGTCCCACTATATCCTCCTATTTGATCTTTGGGCATTCTTTGAACCAAGTTCGTCTCGTTCGTCCCTGTTCGTCCTCCCATTTGATCCTTTGGCCATTCTTTGGACCAAGTTCGTCTCGTTCGTCCCTCTTCGTCCTCCCATTTGATCCTTTGACATTCTTTGGACCAAGTTAGTCTTATTCGTCCCACTAAGTCCTCCTATTTGATCTTTGGGCATTCTTTGAAAAAAGTTCGTCTCGTTCGTCCATTTTCGTCCTCCCATTTCATGCTTCGGCATTCTTTGTACCAAGTTCGTCTCGTTCGTCCCTGTTCATCCTCCCATTTGATCCTTTGGCCATTCTTTGGACCAAGTTCGTCTCGTTCGTCCCTCTTCGGCCTCCCATTTGATCCTTTGACATTCTTTGGACAAAGTTCGTCTTGTTCGTCCCACTACATCCTTCTATTTAATCTTTGGGCATTCTTTGAACCAAGTTCGTCTCGTTCGTCCCTGTTCGTCCTTCCATTTGATCCTTTGCCCATTCTTTGGACCAAGTTCGTCTCGTTCGTCCCTCTTCGTCCTCCCATTTGATCCTATGACATTCTTTGGACCAAGTTCGTCTTGTTCGTCCCACTACATCCTCCTATTTGATCTTTGGGCGTTCTTTGAACCAAGTTCGTCTCGTTCGTCCCTGTTCGTCCTCCCATTTGATCCTTTGGCCATTCTTTGGACCAAGTTCGTCTCGTTCGTCCCTCTTCGTCCTCCCATTTGATCCTTTGACATTCTTTGGACCAAGTTCGTCTGGTTCGTCCCACTACGTCCTCCTATTTGATCTTGAGGCATTCTTTGAAAAAAGTTCGTCTCGTTCGTCCATTTTCGTCCTCCTATTTGATCCTTGGGCATTCTTTGTACCAAGTTCGTCTCGTTCGTCCCTGTTCATCCTCCCATTTGATCCTTTGGCCATTCTTTGGACCAAGTTCGTCTCGTTCGTCCCTCTCCGTCCTCCCATTTGATCGTTTGACATTCTTTGGACCAAGTTCGTCTTGTTCGTCCCACTACATCCTCCTATTTGATCTTTGGGCATTCTTTGAACCAGGTTCGTCTCGTTCGTCCCTGTTCATCCTCCCATTTGATCCTTTGGCCGTTCTTTGGACCAAGTTCGTCTCGTTCATCCCTGTTCATCCTCCCATTTGATCCTTTTGCTATTCTTTGGACCAAGTTCGTCTCGTTCGTCCTTCTCCGTCCTCCCATTTGATCCTTTCACATTCTTTGGACCATGTTCGTCTTGTTCGTCCCACTACATCCTCCTATTTCATCTTTGGGCATTCTTTGAACCAAGTTTGTCTCGTTCGTCCCTGTTCGTCCTTCCATTTGATCCTTTGCCCATTCTTTGGACCAAGTACGTCCCGTTTGTCCCTCTTCGTCCTCCCACTTGATCCTTTGACATTCTTTGGACCAAGTTCGTCTTGTTCGTCCCACTACGTCCTCCTATTTGATCTTTGGGCATTCTTTGAACCAAGTTCGTCTCGTTCGTCCCTGTTCATCCTCCCATTTGATCCTTTGGCCATTCTTTGGACCAAGTTCGTCTCGTTCTTCCTTCTACATCCTCCCATTTGATCCTATCACATTCATTGGACCAAGTTCGTCTTGTTCGTCCCACTATATCCTCCTATTTGATCTTTGGGCATTCTTTGAACCAAGTTCGTCTCGTTCGTCCCTGTTCGTCCTCCCATTTGATCCTTTGGCCATTCTTTGGACCAAGTTCGTCTCGTTCGTCCCTCTTCGTCCTCCCATTTGATCCTTTGACATTCTTTGGACCAAGTTAGTCTTATTCGTCCCACTAAGTCCTCCTATTTGATCTTTGGGCATTCTTTGAAAAAAGTTCGTCTCGTTCGTCCATTTTCGTCCTCCCATTTCATGCTTCGGCATTCTTTGTACCAAGTTCGTCTCGTTCGTCCCTGTTCATCCTCCCATTTGATCCTTTGGCCATTCTTTGGACCAAGTTCGTCTCGTTCGTCCCTCTTCGGCCTCCCATTTGATCCTTTGACATTCTTTGGACAAAGTTCGTCTTGTTCGTCCCACTACATCCTTCTATTTAATCTTTGGGCATTCTTTGAACCAAGTTCGTCTCGTTCGTCCCTGTTCGTCCTTCCATTTGATCCTTTGCCCATTCTATGGACCAAGTTCGTCTCGTTCGTCCCTCTTCGTCCTCCCATTTGATCCTATGACATTCTTTGGACCAAGTTCGTCTTGTTCGTCCCACTACATCCTCCTATTTGATCTTTGGGCGTTCTTTGAACCAAGTTCGTCTCGTTCGTCCCTGTTCGTCCTCCCATTTGATCCTTTGGCCATTCTTTGGACCAAGTTCGTCTCGTTCGTCCCTCTTCGTCCTCCCATTTGATCCTTTGACATTCTTTGGACCAAGTTCGTCTGGTTCGTCCCACTACGTCCTCCTATTTGATCTTGAGGCATTCTTTGAAAAAAGTTCGTCTCGTTCGTCCATTTTCGTCCTCCTATTTGATCCTTGGGCATTCTTTGTACCAAGTTCGTCTCGTTCGTCCCTGTTCATCCTCCCATTTGATCCTTTGGCCATTCTTTGGACCAAGTTCGTCTCGTTCGTCCCTCTCCGTCCTCCCATTTGATCCTTTGACATTCTTTGGACCAAGTTCGTCTTGTTCGTCCCACTACATCCTCCTATTTGATCTTTGGGCATTCTTTGAACCAAGTTCGTCTCGTTCGTCCCAGTTCGTCCTCCCATTTGATCCTTTGGCCATTCTTTGGACAAAGTTCGTCTTGTTCGTCCCTCTCCGTCCTCCCATTTGATCCTTTGACATTCTTTGGACCAAGGTCGTCTTGTTCGTCCCACTACCTCCTCCTATTTGATCTTTGGGCATTCTTTGTACCAAGTTCGTCTCGTTCGTCCCTGTTCGTCCTCCCATTAGATCCTTTGGCCATTCTTTGGACCAAGTTCGTCTCGTTCGTCCCTCTTCGTCCTCCCATTTGATCCTTTGACATTCTTTGGACCAAGTTCGTCTTACTCGTCCCACTACGTCCTCCTATTTGATCTTTGGGCATTCTTTGAAAAAAGTTCATCTCGTTCGTCCATTTTCGTCCTCCTATTTGATCCTTGGGCATTCTTTGTACCAAGTTCGTCTCGTTCGTCCCTGTTCATCCTCCCATTTGATCCTTTGGCCATTCTTTGGACCAAGTTCGTCTCGTTCGTCCCTCTCCGTCCTCCCATTTGATCCTTTGACATTCTTTGGACCAAGTTCGTCTTGTTCGTCCCACTACATCCTCCTATTTGATCTTTGGGCATTCTTTGTACCAAGTTCGTCTCGTTCGTCCCAGTTCGTCCTCCCATTTGATCCTTTGGCCATTCTTTGGACCAAGTTCGTCTCGTTCGTCCCTCTCCGTCCTCCCATTTGATCCTTTGACATTCTTTCGACCAAGTTCGTCTTACTCGTCCCACTACGTCCTCCTATTTGATCTTTGGGCATTCTTTGAAAAAAGTTCATCTCGTTCGTCCATTTTCGTCCTCCCATTTGATCCTTCGGCATTCTTTGTACCAAGTTCGTCTCGTTCGTCCCTCTTCGTCCTCCCATTTGATCCTTTGGCCATTCTTTGGACCAAGTTCGTCTCGTTTGTCCCTCTTCGTCCTCCCATTTGATCCTTTGACATTCTTTGGGCCAAGTTCGTCTTGTTCGTCCTACTACATCCTCCTATTTGATCTTTGGGCATTGTTTGAACCAAGTTCGTCTCGTTCGTCCCTGTTCGTCCTCCCATTTGATCCTTTGGCCATTGTTTGGACCAAGTTCGTCTCGTTCGTCCCTCTTCGTCCTCCCATTTGATCCTTTGACAATCTTTGGACCATATTCGTCTTGTTCGTCCCACTACGTCCTCCTATTTGATCTTGAGGCATTTTTGAAAAAAGTTCGTCTCGTTCGTCCATTTTCGTCCTCCTATTTGATCCTTGGGCATTCTTTGTACCAAGTTCGTCTCGTTCGTCCCTGTTCATCCTCCGATTTGATCCTTTGGCCATTCTTTGGACCAAGTTCGTCTTGTTCGTCCCTCTCCGTCCTCCCATTTGATCCTTTGACATTCTTTGGACCAAGTTCGTCTTGTTCGTCCCACTACATCCTCCTATTTGATCTTTGGGCATTCTTTGTACCAAGTTCGTCTCGTTCGTCCCTGTTCGTCCTCCCATTTCATCCTTTGGCCATTCATTGGACCAAGTTCGTCTCGTTCGTCGCTCTTCATCCTCCCATTTGATCCTTTGAAATTCTTTGGACCAAGTTCGTCTTACTCGTCCAACTACGTCCTCCTATTTGATCTTTGGGCATTATTTGAAAAAAGTTCGTCTCGTTCGTCCATTTTTGTCCTCCCATTTGGTCCTTCGGCATTCTTTGTACCAAGTTCGTCTCGTTCGTCCCTCTTCGTCCTCCCATTTGATCCTTCGGCCATTCTTTGGACCAAGTTCGTGTCGTTCGTCCCTCTTCGTCCTCCCATTTGATCCTTTGACATTCTTTGGACCAAGTTCGTCTTGTTCGTCCCACTACATCCTCCTATTTGATCTTTGGGCATTCTTTGTACCAAGTTCGTCTCGTTCGTCCCTGTTCGTCCTCCCATTTGATCCTTTGGTCATTCTTTGGACGAAGTTAGTCTCGTTCGTCCCTGTTCGTCCTCCCATTTGATCCTTTGTCCATTCTTTGGACCAAGTTCGTCTCGTTCGTCCCTCTTCGTCCTCCCATTTGATCCTATGACCTTCTTTGGACCAAGTTAGTCTTATTCGTCCCACTACGTCCTCCTATTTGATCTTTGGGCATTCTTTGAAAAAAGTTTGTCTCGTTCGTCCATTTTCGTCCTCCCATTTCATCCTTCGGCATTCTTTGTACCAAGTTCGTCTCGTTCGTCCCTGTTCATCCTCCCATTTGATCCTTTGGCCATACTTTGGACCAAGTTCGTCTCGTTCGTCCCTCTTCGGCCTCCCATTTGATCCTTTGACATTCTTTGGACAAAGTTCGTCTTGTTCGTCCCACTACATCCTTCTATTTGATCTTTGGGCATTCCTTGAACCAAGTTCGTCTCGTTCGTCCCTGGTCGTCCTTCCATTTGATCCTTTGCCCATTCTTTGGACCAAGTTCGTGTCGTTCGTCCCTCTTCGTCCTCCCATTTGATCCTTTGACATTCTTTGGACCAAGTTCGTCTTGTTCGTCCCACTACATCCTCCTATTTGATCTTTGGGCATTCTTTCAACCAAGTTCGTCTCGTTCGTCCCTGTTCGTCCTTCCATTTGATCCTTTGCCCATTCTTTGGGCCAAGTTCGTCTTGTTCGTCCTACTACATCCTCCTATTTGATCTTTGGGCATTGTTTGAACCAAGTTCGTCTCGTTCGTCCCTGTTCGTCCTCCCATTTGATCCTTTGGCCATTCTTTGGACCAAGTTCGTCTCGTTCGTCCCTCTTCGTCCTCCCATTTGATCCTTTGACAATCTTTGGACCATATTCGTCTTGTTCGTCCCACTACGTCCTCCTATTTGATCTTGAGGCATTTTTGAAAAAAGTTCGTCTCGTTCGTCCATTTTCGTCCTCCTATTTGATCCTTGGGCATTCTTTGTACCAAGTTCGTCTCGTTCGTCCCTGTTCATCCTCCGATTTGATCCTTTGGCCATTCTTTGGACCAAGTTCGTCTCGTTCGTCCCTCTCCGTCCTCCCATTTGATCCTTTGACATTCTTTGGACCAAGTTCGTCTTGTTCGTCCCACTACATCCTCCTATTTGATCTTTGGGCATTCTTTGTACCAAGTTCGTCTCGTTCGTCCCTGTTCGTCCTCCCATTTCATCCTTTGGCCATTCATTGGACCAAGTTCGTCTCGTTCGTCGCTCTTCATCCTCCCATTTGATCCTTTGAAATTCTTTGGACCAAGTTCGTCTTACTCGTCCAACTACGTCCTCCTATTTGATCTTTGGGCATTATTTGAAAAAAGTTCGTCTCGTTCGTCCATTTTTGTCCTCCCATTTGGTCCTTCGGCATTCTTTGTACCAAGTTCGTCTCGTTCGTCCCTCTTCGTCCTCCCATTTGATCCTTCGGCCATTCTTTGGACCAAGTTCGTGTCGTTCGTCCCTCTTTGTCCTCCCATTTGATCCTTTGACATTCTTTGGACCAAGTTCGTCTTGTTCGTCCCACTACATCCTCCTATTTGATCTTTGGGCATTCTTTGTACCAAGTTCGTCTCGTTCGTCCCTGTTCCTCCTCCCATTTGATCCTTTGGTCATTCTTTGGACGAAGTTAGTCTCGTTCGTCCCTGTTCGTCCTCCCATTTGATCCTTTGGCCATTCTTTGGACCAAGTTCGTCTCGTTCGTCCCTCTTCGTCCTCCCATTTGATCCTATGACCTTCTTTGGACCAAGTTAGTCTTATTCGTCCCACTACGTCCTCCTATTTGATCTTTGGGCATTCTTTGAAAAAAGTTTGTCTCGTTCGTCCATTTTCGTCCTCCCATTTCATCCTTCGGCATTCTTTGTACCAAGTTCGTCTCGTTCGTCCCTGTTCATCCTCCCATTTGATCCTTTGGCCATACTTTGGACCACGTTCGTCTCGTTCGTCCCTCTTCGGCCTCCCATTTGATCCTTTGACATTCTTTGGACAAAGTTCGTCTTGTTCGTCCCACTACATCCTTCTATTTGATCTTTGGGCATTCTTTGAACCAAGTTCGTCTCGTTCGTCCCTGATCGTCCTTCCATTTGATCCTTTGCCCATTCTTTGGACCAAGTTCGTGTCGTTCGTCCCTCTTCGTCCTCCCATTTGATCCTTTGACATTCTTTGGACCAAGTTCGTCTTGTTCGTCCCACTACATCCTCCTATTTAATCTTTGGGCATTCTTTCAACCAAGTTCGTCTCGTTCGTCCCTGTTCGTCCTTCCATTTGATCCTTTGCCCATTCTTTGGACCAAGTTCGTGTCGTTCGTCCCTCTTCGTCCTCCCATTTGATCCTTTGACATTCTTTGGGCCAAGTTCGTCTTGTTCGTCCCACTACATCCTCCTATTTGATCTTTGGGCATTGTTTGAACCAAGTTCGTCTCGTTCGTCCCTGTTCGTCCTCCCATTTGATCCTTTGGCCATTCTTTGGACCAAGTTCGTCTCGTTCGTCCCTCTTCGGCCTCCCATTTGATCCTTTGACATTCTTTGGACAAAGTTCGTCTTGTTCGTCCCACTACATCCTTCTATTTGATCTTTGGGCATTCTTTGAACCAAGTTCGTCTCGTTCGTCCCTGTTCGTCCTTCCATTTGATCCTTTGCCCATTCTTTGGACCAAGTTCGTGTCGTTCGTCCCTCTTCGTCCTCCCATTTGATCCTTTGACATTCTTTGGACCAAGTTCGTCTTGTTCGTCCCACTACATCCTCCTATTTGATCATTCGGCGTTCTTTCAACCAAGTTCGTCTCGTTCGTCCCTGTTCGTCCTTCCATTTGATCCTTTGCCCATTCTTTGGACCAAGTTCATGTCGTTCGTCCCTCTTCGTCCTCCCATTTGATCCTTTGACATTCTTTGGGCCAAGTTCGTCTTGTTCGTCCCACTACATCCTCCTATTTGATCTTTGGGCATTGTTTGAACCAAGTTCGTCTCGTTCGTCCCTGTTCGTCCTCCCATTTGATCCTTTGCACATTCTTTGGACCAAGTTCGTCTCGTTCGTCCCTCTTCGTCCTCCCATTTGATCCTATGACCTTCTTTGGACCAAGTTAGTCTTATTCGTCCCACTACGTCCTCCTATTTGATCTTTGGGCATTCTTTGAAAAAAGTTCGTCTCGTTCGTCCATTTTCGTCCTCCCATTTCATCCTTCGGCATTCTTTGTACCAAGTTCGTCTCGTTCGTCCCTGTTCATCCTCCCATTTGATCCTTTGGCCATACTTTGGACCACGTTCGTCTCGTTCGTCCCTCTTCGGCCTCCCATTTGATCCTTTGACATTCTTTGGACCAAGTTCGTCTTGTTCGTCCCACTACATCCTCCTATTTGATCTTTGGGCATTCTTTGAACCAAGTTCGTCTCGTTCGTCCCTGTTCGTCCTCCCATTTGGTCCTTTGGCCATTCTTTGGACCAAGTTCGTCTCGTTCGTCCCTCTTCGGCCTCCCATTTGATCCTTTGACATTCTTTGGACAAAGTTCGTCTTGTTCGTCCCACTACATCCTTCTATTTGATCTTTGGGCATTCTTTGAACCAAGTTCGTCTCGTTCGTCCCTATTCGTCCTTCCATTTGATCCTTTGCCCATTCTTTGGACCAAGTTCGTGTCGTTCGTCCTTCTTCGTCCTCCCATTTGATCCTTTGACATTCTTTGGACCAAGTTCGTCTTGTTCGTCCCACTACATCCTCCTATTTGATCTTTGGGCGTTCTTTCAACCAAGTTCGTCTCGTTCGTCCCTGTTCGTCCTTCCATTTGATCCTTTGCCCATTCTTTGGACCAAGTTCGTGTCGTTCGTCCCTCTTCGTCCTCCCATTTGATCCTTTGACATTCTTTGGGCCAAGTTCGTCTTGTTCTTCCCACTACATCCTCCTATTTGATCTTTGGGCATTGTTTGAACCAAGTTCGTCTTGTTCGTCCCTGTTCGTCCTCCCATTTGATCCTTTGGCCATTCTTTGGACCAAGTTCGTCTCGTTCGTCTCTCTTCGGCCTCCCATTTGATCCTTTGACATTCTTTGGACAAAGTTCGTCTTGTTCGTCCCACTACATCCTTCTATTTGATCTTTGGGCATTCTTTGAACCAAGTTCGTCTCGTTCGTCCCTGTTCGTCCTTCCATTTGATCCTTTGCCCATTGTTTGGACCAAGTTCGTGTCGTTCATCCCTCTTCGTCCTCCCATTTGATCCTTTGACATTCTTTGGACCAAGTTCGTCTTGTTCGTCCCACTACATCCTCCTATTTGATCTTTGGGCGTTCTTTCAACCAAGTTCGTCTCGTTCGTCCCTGTTCGTCCTTCCATTTGATCCTTTGCCCATTCTTTGGACCAAGTTCGTGTCGTTCGTCCCTCTTCGTCCTCCCATTTGATCCTTTGACATTCTTTGGGCCAAGTTCGTCTTGTTCGTCCCACTACATCCTCCTATTTGATCTTTGGGCATTGTTTGAACCAAGTTCGTCTCGTTCGTCCCTGTTCGTCCTCCCATTTGATCCTTTGGCCATTCTTTGGACCAAGTTCGTGTCGTTCGTCCCTCTTCGTCCTCCCATTTGATCCTTTGACATTCTTTGGGCCAAGTTCGTCTTGTTCGTCCCACTACATCCTCCCATTTGATCCTTTGGCCATTCTTTGGACCAAGTTCGTCTCGTTCGTCCCTCTCCGTCCTCCCATTTGATCCTTTGACATTCTTTGGACCAAGTTCGTCTTGTTCGTCCCACTACATCCTCCTATTTGATCTTTGGGAATTCTTTGAACCAAAGTCGTCTCGTTCGTCCCTGTTCGTCCTCCCATTTGGTCCTTTGGCCATTCTTTGGACCAAGTTCGTCTCGTTCGTCCCTCTTCGGCCTCCCATTTGATCCTATGACATTCTTTGGACAAAGTTCGTCTTATTCGTCCCACTACATCCTTCTATTTGATCTTTGGGCATTCTTTGAACCAAGTTCGTCTCGTTCGTCCCTATTCGTCCTTCCATTTGATCCTTTGCCCATTCTTTGGACCAAGTTCGTGTCGTTCGTCCTTCTTCGTCCTCCCATTTGATCCTTTGACATTCTTTGGACCAAGTTCGTCTTGTTCGTCCCACTACATCCTCATATTTGATCTTTGGGCGTTCTTTGAACCAAGTTCGTCTCGTTCGTCCCTGTTCGTCCTCCCATTTGTTCCTTTGGCCATTCTTTGGACCAAGTTCGTCTCGGTCGTCCCTCTTCGTCCTCCCATTTGATCCTTTGACATTCTTTGGACCAAGTTAGTCTTATTCGTCCCACTACGTCCTCCTATTTGATCTTGAGGCATTCTTTGAAAAAAGTTCGTCTCGTTCGTCCATTTTCGTCCTCCTATTTGATCCTTGGGCATTCTTTGTACCAAGTTCGTCTCGTTCGCCCCTGTTCATCCTCCCATTTGATCCTTTGCCCATTCTTTGGACCAAGTTCGTGTCGTTCGTCCCTCTTCGTCCTCCCATTTGATCCTTTGACATTCTTTGGACCAAGTTCGTCTTGTTCGTCCCACTACATCCTCCTATTTGATCTTTGGGCGTTCTTTGAACCAAGTTCGTCTCGTCCATCCCTAGTCGTCCTCCCATTTGATCCTTTGGCCATTCTTTGGACCAAGTTCGTCTCGGTCGTCCCTCTTCTTCCTCCCATTTGATCCTTTGACATTCTTTGGACCAAGTTAGTCTTATTCGTCCCACTACGTCCTCCTATTTGATCTTGAGGCATTCTTTGAAAAAAGTTCGTCTCGTTCGTCCATTTTCGTCCTCCTATTTGATCCTTGGGCATTCTTTGTACCAAGTTCGTCTCGTTCGTCCCTGTTCATCCTCCCATTTGATCCTTTGGCCATTCTTTGGACCAAGTTCGTCTCGTTCGTCCCTCTCCGTCCTCCCATTTGATCCTTTGACATTCTTTGGACCAGGTTCGTCTTGTTCGTCCCACTACATCCTCCTATTTGATCTTTGGGCATTCTTTGTACCAAGTTCGTCTCGTTCGTCCCTGTTCGTCCTCCCATTTCATCCTTTGGCCATTCTTTGGACCAAGTTCGTCTCGTTCGTCGCTCTTCGTCCTCCCATTTGATCCTTTGACATTCTTTGGACCAAGTTCGTCTTACCCGTCCCACTACGTCCTCCTATTTGATCTTTGGGCGTTTTTTGAACCAAGTTCGTCTCGTTCGTCCCTAGTCGTCCTCCCATTTGATCATTTGGCCATTCTTTGGACCAAGTTCGTCTCGGTCGTTCCTCTTCGTCCTCCCATTTGATCCTTTGACATTCTTTGGACCAAGTTAGTCTTATTCGTCCCACTACGTCCTCCTATTTGATCTTGAGGCATTCTTTGAAAAAAGTTCGTCTCGTTCGTCCATTTTCGTCGTCCTATTTGATCCTTGGGCATTCTTTGTACCAAGTTCGTCTCGTTCGTCCCTGTTCATCCTCCCATTTGATCCTTTGGCCATTCTTTGGACCAAGTTCGTCTCGTTCGTCCCTCTCCGTCCTCCCATTTGATCCTTTGACATTCTTTGGACCAAGTTCGTCTTGTTCGTCCCACTACATCCTCCTATTTGATCTTTGGGCATTCTTTGAACCAAGTTCGTCTCGTTCGTCCCTGTTCGTCCTCCCATTTGGTCCTTTGGCCATTCTTTGGACCAAGTTCGTGTCGTTCGTCCCTCCCCGTCCTCCCATTTGATCCTTTGACATTCTTTTGACCAAGTTCGTCTTGTTCGTCCCACTACCTCCTCCTATTTGATCTTTGGGCATTCTTTGTACCAAGTTCGTCTCGTTCGTCCCTGTTCGTCCTCCCATTTGATCCTTTGGCATTCTTTGTACCAAGTTCGTCTCGTTCGTCCCTGTTCGTCCTCCCATTTCATCCTTTGGCCATTCTTTGGACCAAGTTCGTCTCGTTCGTCGCTCTTCGTCCTCCCATTTGATCCTTTGACATTCTTTGGACCAAGTTCGTCTTACCCGTCCCACTACGTCCTCCTATTTGATCTTTGGGCGTTTTTTGAACCAAGTTCGTCTCGTTCGTCCCTAGTCGTCCTCCCATTTGATCATTTGGCCATTCTTTGGACCAAGTTCGTCTCGGTCGTTCCTCTTCGTCCTCCCATTTGATCCTTTGACATTCTTTGGACCAAGTTAGTCTTATTCGTCCCACTACGTCCTCCTATTTGATCTTGAGGCATTCTTTGGAAAAAGTTCGTCTCGTTCGTCCATTTTCGTCCTCCTATTTGATCCTTGGGCATTCTTTGTACCAAGTTCGTCTCGTTCGTTCCTGTTCATCCTCCCATTTGATCCTTTGGCCATTCTATGGACCAAGTTCGTCTCGTTCGTCCCTCTCCGTCCTCCCATTTGATCTTTTGACATTCTTTGGAACAAGTTCGTCTTGTTCGTCCCACTACATCCTCCTATTTGATCTTTGGGCATTCTTTGTACCAAGTTTGTCTCGTTCGTCCCTGTTCGTCCTCCCATTTCATCCTTTGGCCATTCTTTGGACCAAGTTCGTCTCGTTCGTCCCTCTTCGTCCTCCCATTTGATCCTTTGACATTCTTTGGGCCAAGTTCGTCTTGTTCGTCCCACTACATCCTCCTATTTGATCTTTGGGCATTGTTTGAACCAAGTTCGTCTCGTTCGTCCCTGTTCGTCCTCCCATTTGATCCTTTGGCCATTCTTTGGACCAAGTTCGTCTCGTTCGTCCCTCTTCGTCCTCCCATTTGATCCTTTGACAATCTTTGGACCAAGTTCGTCTTGTTTGTCCCACTACGTCCTCCTATTTGATCTTGAGGCATTCTTTGGAAAAAGTTCGTCTCGTTCGTCCATTTTCGTCCTCCTATTTGATCCTTGGGCATTCTTTGTACCAAGTTCGTCTCGTTCGTCCCTGTTCATCCTCCCATTTGATCCTTTGGCCATTCTATGGACCAAGTTCGTCTCGTTCGTCCCTCTCCGTCCTCCCATTTGATCTTTTGACATTCTTTGGAACAAGTTCGTCTTGTTCGTCCCACTACATCCTCCTATTTGATCTTTGGGCATTCTTTGTACCAAGTTCGTCTCGTTCGTCCCTGTTCGTCCTCCCATTTCATCCTTTGGCCATTCTTTGGACCAAGTTCGTCTCGTTCGTCGCTCTTCGTCCTCCCATTTGATCCTTCGGCATTCTTTGTACCAAGTTCGTCTCGTTCGTCCCTCTTCGTCCTCCCATTTGATCCTTTGGCCATTCTTTGGACCAAGTTAGTGTCATTCGTCCCTCTTCGTCCTCCCATTTGATCCTTTGACATTCTTTGGACCAAGTTCGTCTTGTTTGTCCCAATACATCCTCCTATTTGATCTTTGGGCATTCTTTGTACCAAGTTCGTCTCGTTCGTCCCTGTTCGTCCTCCCATTTGATCGTTTGACATTCTTTGGACCAAGTTCGTCTTGTTCGTCCCACTACGTCCTCCTATTTGATCTTTGGGCATTCTTTGAACCAAGTTCGTCTCGTTCGTCCCTGTTCGTCCTTCCATTTGATCCTTTGCCCATTGTTTGGACCAAGTTCGTGTCGTTCGTCCCTCTTCGTCCTCCCATTTGATCCTTTGACATTCTTTGGGCCAAGTTCGTCTTGTTCTTCCCACTACATCCTCCTATTTGATCTTTGGGCATTGTTTGAACCAAGTTCGTCTCGTTCGTCCCTGTTCGTCCTCCCACTTGATCCTTTGGCCATTCTTTGGACCAAGTTCGTCTCGTTCGTCCCTCTTCGGCCTCCCATTTGATCCTTTGACATTCTTTGGACAAAGTTCGTCTTGTTCGTCCCACTACATCCTTCTATTTGATCTTTGGGCATTCTTTGAACCAAGTTCGTCTCGTTCGTCCCTGTTCGTCCTTCCATTTGATCCTTTGCCCATTGTTTGGACCAAGTTCGTGTCGTTCGTCCCTCTTCGTCCTCCCATTTGATCCTTTGACATTCTTTGGACCAAGTTCGTCTTGTTCGTCCCACTACATCCTCCTATTTGATCTTTGGGCGTTCTTTCAACCAAGTTCGTCTCGTTCGTCCCTGTTCGTCCTTCCATTTGATCCTTTGCCCATTCTTTGGACCAAGTTCGTGTCGTTCGTCCCTCTTCGTCCTCCCATTTGATCCTTTGACATTCTTTGGGCCAAGTTCGTCTTGTTCGTCCCACTACATCCTCCTATTTGATCTTTGGGCATTGTTTGAACCAAGTTCGTCTCGTTCGTCCCTGTTCGTCCTCCCATTTGATCCTTTGGCCATTCTTTGGACCAAGTTCGTGTCGTTCGTCCCTCTTCGTCCTCCCATTTTTTCCTTTGACATTCTTTGGGCCAAGTTCGTCTTGTTCGTCCCACTACATCCTCCTATTTGATCTTTGGGCATTGTTTGAACCAAGTTCGTCTCGTTCGTCCCAGTTCGTCCTCCCATTTGATCCTTTGGCCATTCTTTGGACCAAGTTCGTGTCGTTCGTCCCTCTTCGTCCTCCCATTTTTTCCTTTGACATTCTTTGGGCCAAGTTCGTCTTGTTCGTCCCACTACATCCTCCCATTTGATCCTTTGGCCATTCTTTGGACCAAGTTCGTCTCGTTCGTCCCTCTCCGTCCTCCCATTTGATCCTTTGACATTCTTTGGACCAAGTTCGTCTTGTTCGTCCCACTACATCCTGCTATTTGATCTTTGGGCATTCTTTGAACCAAGTTCGTCTCGTTCGTCCCTGTTCGTCCTCCCATTTGGTCCTTTGGCCATTCTTTGGACCAAGTTCGTCTCGTTCGTCCCTCTTCGGCCTCCCATTTGATCCTTTGACATTCTTTGGACAAAGTTCGTCTTGTTCGTCCCACTACATCCTTCTATTTGATCTTTGGGCATTCTTTGAACCAAGTTCGTCTCGTTCGTCCCTATTCGTCCTTCCATTTGATCCTTTGCCCATTCTTTGGACCAAGTTCGTGTCGTTCGTCCTTCTTCGTCCTCCCATTTGATCCTTTGACATTCTTTGGACCAAGTTCGTCTTGTTCGTCCCACTACATCCTCCTATTTGATCTTTGGGCGTTCTTTGAACCAAGTTCGTCTCGTTCGTCCCTGTTCGTCCTCCCATTTGTTCCTTTGGCCATTCTTTGGACCAAGTTCGTCTCGGTCGTCCCTCTTCGTCCTCCCATTTGATCCTTTGACATTCTTTGGACCAAGTTAGTCTTATTCGTCCCACTACGTCCTCCTATTTGATCTTGAGGCATTCTTTGAAAAAAGTTCGTCTCGTTCGTCCATTTTCGTCCTCCTATTTGATCCTTGGGCATTCTTTGTACCAAGTTCGTCTCGTTCGCCCCTGTTCATCCTCCCATTTGATCCTTTGCCCATTCTTTGGACCAAGTTTGTGTCGTTCGTCCCTCTTCGTCCTCCCATTTGATCCTTTGACATTCTTTGGACCAAGTTCGTCTTGTTCGTCCCACTACATCCTCCTATTTGATCTTTGGGCGTTCTTTGAACCAAGTTCGTCTCGTCCATCCCTAGTCGTCCTCCCATTTGATCCTTTGGCCATTCTTTGGACCAAGTTCGTCTCGGTCGTCCCTCTTCTTCCACCCATTTGATCCTTTGACATTCTTTGGACCAAGTTAGTCTTATTCGTCCCACTACGTCCTCCTATTTGATCTTGAGGCATTCTTTGAAAAAAGTTCGTCTCGTTCGTCCATTTTCGTCCTCCTATTTGATCCTTGGGCATTCTTTGTACCAAGTTCGTCTCGTTCGTCCCTGTTCATCCTCCCATTTGATCCTTTGGCCATTCTTTGGACCAAGTTCATCTCGTTCGTCCCTCTCCGTCCTCCCATTCGATCCTTTGACATTCTTTGGACCAAGTTCGTCTTGTTCGTCCCACTACATCCTCCTATTTGATCTTTGGGCATTCTTTGTACCAAGTTCGTCTCGTTCGTCCCTGTTCGTCCTCCCATTTCATCCTTTGGCCATTCTTTGGACCAAGTTCGTCTCGTTCGTCGCTCTTCGTCCTCCCATTTGATCCTTTGACATTCTTTGGACCAAGTTCGTCTTACTCGTCCCACTACGTCCTCCTATTTGATCTTTGGGCGTTTTTTGAACCAAGTTCGTCTCGTTCGTCCCTAGTCGTCCTCCCATTTGATCCTTTGGCCATTCTTTCGACCAAGTTCGTCTCGGTCGTTCCTCTTCGTCCTCCCATTTGATCCTTTGACATTCTTTGGACCAAGTTAGTCTTATTCGTCCCACTACGTCCTCCTATTTGATCTTGAGGCATTCTTTGAAAAAAGTTCGTCTCGTTCGTCCTTTTTCGTCCTCCTATTTGATCCTTGGGCATTCTTTGTACCAAGTTCGTCTCGTTCGTCCCTGTTCATCCTCCCATTTGATCCTTTGGCCATTCTTTGGACCAAGTTCGTCTCGTTCGTCCCTCTCCGTCCTCCCATTTGATCCTTTGACATTCTTTGGACCAAGTTCGTCTTGTTCGTCCCACTACATCCTCCTATTTGATCTTTGGGCATTCTTTGAACCAAGTTCGTCTCGTTCGTCCCTGTTCGTCCTCCCATTTGGTCCTTTGGCCATTCTTTGGACCAAGTTCGTCTCGTTCGTCCCTCTTCGTCCTCCCATTTGATCCTTTGACAATCTTTGGACCAAGTTCGTCTTGTTTGTCCCACTACGTCCTCCTATTTGATCTTGAGGCATTCTTTGGAAAAAGTTCGTCTCGTTCGTCCATTTTCGTCCTCCCATTTGATCCTTCGGCATTCTTTGTACCAAGTTCGTCTCGTTCGTCCCTCTTCATCCTCCCATTTGATCCTTTGGCCATTCTTTGGACCAAGTTCGTCTCGTTCGTCCCTCTTCGTCCTCCCATTTGATCCTTTGACATTCTTTGGGCCAAGTTCGTCTTGTTCGTCCCACTACATCCTCCTATTTGATCTTTGGGCATTGTTTGAACCAAGTTCGTCTCGTTCGTCCCTGTTCGTCCTCCCATTTGATCCTTTGGCCATTCTTTGGACCAAGTTCGTCTCGTTCGTCCCTCTTCGTCCTCCCATTTGATCCTTTGACAATCTTTGGACCAAGTTCGTCTTGTTTGTCCCACTACGTCCTCCTATTTGATCTTGAGGCATTCTTTGGAAAAAGTTCGTCTCGTTCGTCCATTTTCGTCCTCCTATTTGATCCTTGGGCATTCTTTGTACCAAGTTCGTCTCGTTCGTCCCTGTTCATCCTCCCATTTGATCCTTTGGCCATTCTATGGACCAAGTTCGTCTCGTTCGTCCCTCTCCGTCCTCCCATTTGATCTTTTGACATTCTTTGGAACAAGTTCGTCTTGTTCGTCCCACTACATCCTCCTATTTGATCTTTGGGCATTCTTTGTACCAAGTTCGTCTCGTTCGTCCCTGTTCGTCCTCCCATTTCATCCTTTGGCCATTCTTTGGACCAAGTTCGTCTCGTTCGTCCCTCTTCGTCCTCCCATTTGATCCTTTGACATTCTTTGGGCCAAGTTCGTCTTGTTCGTCCCACTACATCCTCCTATTTGATCTTTGGGCAATGTTTGAACCAAGTTCGTCTCGTTCGTCCCTGTTCGTCCTCCCATTTGATCCTTTGGCCATTCTTTGGACCAAGTTCGTCTCGTTCGTCCCTCTTCGTCCTCCCATTTGATCCTTTGACAATCTTTGGACCAAGTTCGTCTTGTTTGTCCCACTACGTCCTCCTATTTGATCTTGAGGCATTCTTTGGAAAAAATTCGTCTCGTTCGTCCATTTTCGTCCTCCTATTTGATCCTTGGGCATTCTTTGTACCAAGTTCGTCTCGTTCGTCCCTGTTCATCCTCCCATTTGATCCTTTGGCCATTCTATGGACCAAGTTCGTCTCGTTCGTCCCTCTCCGTCCTCCCATTTGATCTTTTGACATTCTTTGGAACAAGTTCGTCTTGTTCGTCCCACTACATCCTCCTATTTGATCTTTGGGCATTCTTTGTACCAAGTTCGTCTCGTTCGTCCCTGTTCGTCCTCCCATTTCATCCTTTGGCCATTCTTTGGACCAAGTTCGTCTCGTTCGTCCCTCTTCGTCCTCCCATTTGATCCTTTGACATTCTTTGGGCCAAGTTCGTCTTGTTCGTCCCACTACATCCTCCTATTTGATCTTTGGGCATTGTTTGAACCAAGTTCGTCTCGTTCGTCCCTGTTCGTCCTCCCATTTGATCCTTTGGCCATTCTTTGGACCAAGTTCGTCTCGTTCGTCCCTCTTCGTCCTCCCATTTGATCCTTTGACAATCTTTGGACCAAGTTCGTCTTGTTTGTCCCACTACGTCCTCCTATTTGATCTTGAGGCATTCTTTGGAAAAAGTTCGTCTCGTTCGTCCATTTTCGTCCTCCTATTTGATCCTTGGGCATTCTTTGTACCAAGTTCGTCTCGTTCGTCCCTGTTCATCCTCCCATTTGATCCTTTGGCCATTCTATGGACCAAGTTCGTCTCGTTCGTCCCTCTCCGTCCTCCCATTTGATCTTTTGACATTCTTTGGAACAAGTTCGTCTTGTTCGTCCCACTACATCCTCCTATTTGATCTTTGGGCATTCTTTGTACCAAGTTCGTCTCGTTCGTCCCTGTTCGTCCTCCCATTTCATCCTTTGGCCATTCTTTGGACCAAGTTCGTCTCGTTCGTCGCTCTTCGTCCTCCCATTTGATCCTTTGACATTCTTTGGACCAAGTTCGTCTTACTCGTCCCACTACGTCCTCCTATTTGATCTTTGGGCATTATTTGAAAAAAGTTCGTCTCGTTCGTCCATTTTCGTCCTCCCATTTGATCCTTCGGCATTCTTTGTACCAAGTTCGTCTCGTTCGTCCCTCTTCGTCCTCCCATTTGATCCTTTGGCCATTCTTTGGACCAAGTTCGTGTCATTCGTCCCTCTTCGTCCTCCCATTTGATCCTTTGACATTCTTTGGACCAAGTTCGTCTTGTTTGTCCCAATACATCCTCCTATTTGATCTTTGGGCATTCTTTGTACCAAGTTCGTCTCGTTCGTCCCTGTTCGTCCTCCCATTTGATCGTTTGACATTCTTTGGACCAAGTTCGTCTTGTTCGTCCCACTACGTCCTCCTATTTGGTCTTTGGGCATTCTTTGAACCAAATTTGTCTCGTTCGTCCCTGTTCGTCCTTCCATTTGATCCTTTGCCCATTCTTTGGACCAAGTTCGTCCCGTTCATCCCTCTTCGTCCTCCCATTTGATCCTTTGACATTCTTTGGACCAAGTTCGTCTTGTTCGTCCCACTACGTCCTGCTATTTGATCTTTGGGCATTCTTTGAACCAAGTTCGTCTTGTTCGTCCCTGTTCGTCCTCCCATTTGATCCTTTGACATTCTTTGGACCAAGTTCGTCTTGTTCGTCCCACTACGTCCTCCTATTTTATCTTGAGGCATTCTTTGAAAAAAGTCCGTCTCGTTCGTCCATTTTCGTCCTCCTATTTGATCCTTGGGCATTCTTTGTACCAAGTTCGTCTCGTTCGTCCCTGTTCATCCTCCCATTTGATCTTTTTGCTATAAGTTCGTCTCGTTCGTCATTCTCCGTCCTCCCATTTGATCCTTTCACATTCTTTGGACCATGTTCGTCTTGTTCGTCCCACTACATCCTCCTATTTGATCTTTGGGCATTCTTTTAACCAAGTTTGTCTCGTTCGTCCCTGTTCGTCCTCCCATTTGATCCTTTGGTCATTCTTTGGACCAAGTTCGTCTCGTTCGTCCCTCTCTGTCCTCCCATTTGATCCTTTGACATTCTTTGGACCAAGTTCATATTGTTCGTCCCACTACATCCTCCTATTTGATCTTTGGGCATTCTTTGTACCAAGATCGTCTCGTTCGTCCCTGTTCGTCCTCCCATTTCATCCTTTGGCCATTCTTTGGACCAAGTTCGTCTCGTTCGTCGCTCTTCGTCCTCCCATTTGATCCTTTGACATTCTTTGGACCATGTTCGTCTTACTCGTCCCACTACGTCCTCCTATTTGATCTTTGGGCATTATTAGAAAAAAGTTCGTCTCGTTCGTCCATTTTCGTCCTCCCATTTGGTCCTTCGGCATTCTTTGTACCAAGTTCGTCTCGTTCGTCCCTCTTCGTCCTCCCATTTGATCCTTTGGCCATTCTTTGGACCAAGTTCGTGTCGTTCGTCCCTCTTCGTCCTCCCATTTGATCCTTTGACATTCTTTGGACCAAGTTCGTCTTGTTCGTCCCACTACGTCCTCCTATTTGATCTTTGGGCATTCTTTGAACCAAATTTGTCTCGTTCGTCCCTGTTCGTCCTTCCATTTGATCCTTTGCCCATTCTTTGGACCAAGTTCGTCCCGTTCATCCCTCTTCGTCCTCCCATTTGATCCTTTGACATTCTTTGGACCAAGTTCGTCTTGTTCGTCCCACTTCGTCCTGCTATTTGATCTTTGGGCATTCTTTGAACCAAGTTCGTCTTGTTCGTCCCTGTTCGTCCTCCCATTTGATCCTTTGGTCATTCTTTGGACCAAGTTCGTCTCGTTCGTCCCTCTTCGTCCTCCCATTTGATCCTTTGACATTCTTTGGACCAAGTTAGTCTTGTTCGTCCCACTACGTCCTCCTATTTGATCTTGAGGCATTCTTTGAAAAAAGTTCTTCTCGTTTGTCCCTGTTCATCCTCCCATTTGATCCTTTGGCCATTCTTTGGACCAAGTTCGTCTCGTTCGTCCTTCTCCGTCCTCCCATTTGATCCTTTCACATTCTTTGAACCAAGTTCGTCTTGTTCGTCCCACTATATCCTCCTATTTGATCTTTGGGCATTCTTTGAACCAAGTTCGTCTCGTTCGTCACTGTTCGTCCTCCCATTTGATCCTTTGGCCATTCTTTGGACCAAGTTCGTCTCGTTCGTCCCTCTTCGTCCTCCCATTTGATCCTTTGACATTCTTTGGACCAAGTTAGTCTTATTCGTCCCACTACGTCCTCCTATTTGATCATTGGGCATTCTTTGAAAAAAGTTCGTCTCGTTCGTCCATTTTCATCCTCCCATTTCATCCTTCGGCATTCTTTGTACCAAGTTCGTCTCGTTCGTCCCTGTTTATCCTCCCATTTGATCCTTTGCCCATTCTTTGGACCAAGTTCGTGTCGTTCGTCCCTCTTCGTCCTCCCATTCGATCCTTTGACATTCTTTGGACCAAGTTCGTCTTGTTCGTCCCACTACATCCTCCTATTTGATCTTTGGGCGTTCTTTGAACCAAGTTCGTCTCGTTCGTCCCTGTTCGTCCTCCCATTTGATCCTTTGGCCATTCTTTGGACCAAGTTCGTCTCGGTCGTCCCTCTTCGTCCTCCCATTTGATCCTTTGACATTCTTTGGACCAAGTTAGTCTTATTCGTCCCACTACGTCCTCCTATTTGATCTTGAGGCATTCTTTGAAAAAAGTTCGTCTCGTTCGTCCATTTTCGTCCTCCTATTTGATCCTTGGGCATTCTTTGTACCAAGTTCGTCTCGTTCGTCCCTGTTCATCCTCCCATTTGATCCTTTGGCCATTCTTTGGACCAAGTTCGTCTCGTTCGTCCCTCTCCGTCCTCCCATTTGATCCTTTGCCCATTCTTTGGACCAAGTTCGTGTCGTTCGTCCCTCTTCGTCCTCCCATTTGATCCTTTGACATTCTTTGGGCCAAGTTCGTCTTGTTCGTCCCACTACATCCTCCCATTTGATCCTTTGGCCATTCTTTGGACCAAGTTCGTCTCGTTCGTCCCTCTCCGTCCTCCCATTTGATCCTTTGACATTATTTGGACGAAGTTCGTCTTGTTCTTCCCACTACGTCCTCCTATTTGATCTTGAGGAATTCTTTGAAAAAAGTTCGTCTCGTTCGTCCATTTTCGTCCTCCTATTTGATCCTTGGGCATTCTTTGTAGCAAGTTCGTCTCGTTCTTCGCTCTTCGTCCTCCCATTTAATCCTTTGACATTCTTTGGACCAAGTTCGTCTTACTCGTCCCACTACGTCCTCTATTTGATCTTTGGGCATTATTTGAAAAAAGTTCGTCTCGTTCGTCCATTTTCGTCCTCCCATTTGATCCTTCGGCATTCTTTGTACCAAGTTCGTCTCGTTCGTCCCTCTTCGTCCTCCCATTTGATCCTTTGGCCATTCTTTGCACCAAGTTCGTCTCGTTCGTCCCTCTTCGTCCTCCCATTTGATCCTTTGACATTCTTTGGACCAAGTTTGTCTTTTTCGTCCCACTACATCCTCCTATTTGATCTTTGGGCATTGTTTGAACCAAGTTCGTCTCGTTCGTCCCTGTTCGTCCTCCCATTTGATCCTTTGGCCATTCTTTGGACCAAGTTCGTCTCGTTCGTCCCTCTTCGTCCACCCATTTGATCCTTTGACAATCTTTGGACCAAGTTCGTCTTACTCGTCCCACTACGTCCTCCTATTTGATCTTGAGGCATTCTTTGAAAAAAGTTCGTCTCGTTCGTCCATTTTCGTCCTCTTATTTGATCCTTGGGCATTCTTTGACCAAGTTCGTCTCGTTCGTCCCTGTTCATCCTCCCATTTGATCCTTTGGCCATTCTTTGGACCAAGTTCGTCTCGTTCGTCCCTCTCCGTCCTCCCATTTGATCCTTTGACATTCTTTGGACCAAGTTCGTCTCGTTCGTCGCTCTTCGTCCTCCCATTTGATCCTTTGACATTCTTTAGACCAAGTTCGTCTTACTCGTCCCACTACGTCCTCCTATTTGATCTTTGGGCATTATTTGAAAAAAGTTCGTCTCGTTCGTGCATTTTCGTCCTCCCATTTGATCCTTCGGCATTCTTTGTACCATGTTCGTCTCGTTCGTCCCTCTTCGTCCTCCCATTTGATCCTTTGGCCATTCTTTGGACCAAGTTCGTGTCGTTCGTCCCTCTTCGTCCTCCCATTTGATCCTTTGACATTCTTTGGACCAAGTTCGTCTTGTTCGTCCCACTACATGCTCCTATTTGATCTTTGGGCATTCTTTGTACCAAGTTCGTCTCGTTCGTCCCTGTTCGTCCTCCCATTTCATCCTTTGGCCATTCTTTGGACCAAGTTCGTCTTGTTCGTCCCTCCCCGTCCTCCCATTTGATCCTTTGACATTCTTTGGACCAAGTTCGTCTTGTTCGTCCCACTACATGCTCCTATTTGATCTTTGGGCATTCTTTGTACGAAGTTCGTCTCGTTCGTCCCTGTTCGTCCTCCCACTTCATCCTTTGGCCATTCTTTGGACCAAGTTCGTCTCGTTCGTCCCTCTTCGTCCTCCCATTTGATCCTTTGACATTCTTTGGACCAAGTTCGTCTTACTCGTCCCACTACGTCCTCCTATTTGATCTTTGGGCATTATTTGAAAAAAGTTCGTCTCGTTCGTCCATTTTCGTCCTCCTATTTGATCCTTGGGCATTCTTTGTAGCAAGTTCGTCTCGTTCGTCGGTCTTCGTCCTCCCATTTGATCCTTTGACATTCTTTGGACCAAGTTCGTCTTACTCGTCCCACTACGTCCTCCTATTTGATCTTTGGGCATTATTTGAAAAAAGTTCGTCTCGTTCGTCCATTTTCGTCCTCCCATTTGATCCTTCGGCATTCTTTGTACCAAGTTCGTCTCGTTCGTCCCTGTTCGTCCTCCCATTTGATCCTTTGGCCATTCTTTGGACCAAGTTCGTGTCGTTCGTCCCTCTTCGTCCTCCCATTTGATCCTTTGACATTCTTTGGACCAAGTTCGTCTTACTCGTCCCACTACGTCCTCCTATTTGATCTTTGGGCATTATTTGAAAAAAGTTCGTCTCGTTCGTCCATTTTCGTCCTCCCATTTGATCCTTCGGCATTCTTTGTACCAAGTTCGTCTCGTTCGTCCCTCTTCGTCCTCCCATTTGATCCTTTGGCCATTCTTTGGACCAAGTTCGTCTCGTTCGTCCCTCTTCGTCCTCCCATTTGATCCTTTGACATTCTTTGGACCAAGTTCATCTTGTTCGTCCCACTACATCCTCCTATTTGATCTTTGGGCATTCTTTGTACCAAGTTCGTCTCGTTCATCCCTGTTCATCCTCCCATTTGATCCTTTGACATTCTTTGGACCAAGTTCGTCTTGTTCGTCCCACTACGTGCTCCTATTTGATCTTGAGGCATTCTTTGAAAAAAGTTCGTCTAGTTCGTCCATTCTCGTCCTCCTATTTGATCTTTGGGCATTCTTTGTACCAAGTTCGTCTCGTTCGTCCCTGTGCATCCTCCCATTTGATCCTTTGGCCATTCTTTGGACCAAGTTCGTCTCGTTCGTCCCTCTCCGTCCTCCCATTTGATCCTTTGACATTCTTTGGACCAAGTTCGTCTTGTTCGTCCCACTACATGCTCCTATTTGATCTTTGGGTATTCTTTGTACCAAGTTCGTCTCGTTCGTCCCTGTTCGTCCTCCCATTTCATCCTTTGGCCATTCTTTGGACCAAGTTCGTCTCGTTCGTCCCTCTTCGTCCTCCCATTTGATCCTTTGACATTCTTTGGACCAAGTTCATCTTACTCGTCCTACTACGTCCTCCTATTTGATCTTTGGCCATTCATTGAAAAAATTTCTTCTCGTTCGTCCATTTTCGTCCTCCCATTTGATCCTTCGGCATTCTTTGTACCAAGTTCGTCTCGTTCGTCCCTCTTCGTCCTCCCATTTGATCCTTTGGCCATTCTTTGGACCAAGTTCGTCTCGTTCGTCCCTCTTCGTCCTCCCATTTGATCCTTTGACATTCTTTGGACCAAGTTCGTCTTGTTCGTCCCGCTACATCCTCCTATTTGATCTTTGGGCATCCTTTGTACGAAGTTCGTCTCGTTCGTCCCTGTTCGTCCTCCCGTTTGATTCTTTGGCCATTCTTTGGACCAAGTTCGTCTCGTTCGTCCCTCTTCGTCCTCCCATTTGATCCTTTGACATTCTTTGGACCAAGTTCGTCTTACTCGTCCCACTACGTCCTCCTATTTGATCTTGAGGCATTCTTTGAAAAAAGTTCGTCTCGTTCGTCCATTTTCGTCCTCCTATTTGATCCTTGGGCATTCTTTTTACCAAGTTCGTCTCGTTCATCCCTGTTCCTCCTCCCATTTGATCCTTTGGCCATTTTTTGGACCAAGTTCGTCTCGTTCGTCCCTCTCCGTCCTCCCATTTGATCCTTTGACATTCTTTGGACGAAGTTCCTCTTGTTCGTCCCACTACATCCTCCTATTTGATCTTTGGGCATTCTTTGAACCAAGTTCGTCTCGTTCGTCCCTGTTCGTCCTCCCGTTTGATCCTTTGGCCATTCTTTGGACCAAGTTCGTCTCGTTCGTCCCTCTCCGTCCTCCCGTTTGATCCTTTGACATTCTTTGGACCAAGTTCGTCTTGTTCGTCCGACTACATCCACCTATTTGATCTTTGGGCATTCTTTGTACCAAGTTCGTCTCGTTCGTCCCTGTTCGTCCTCCCATTTGATCCTTTGGCCATTCTTTGGACCAAGTTCGTCTCGTTCGTACCTCTTCGTCCTCCCATTTGATCCTTTGACATTCTTTGGACCAAGTTCGTCTTACTCGTCCCACTACGTCCTACTATTTGATCTTTGGGCATTCTTTGAAAAAAGTTCGTCTCGTTTGTCCATTTTCGTCCTCCCATTTGATCCATCGGCATTCTTTGTACCAAGTTCGTCTCGTTCGTCCCTCTTCGTCCTCCCATTTGATCCTTTGGCCATTCTTTGCACCAAGTTCGTCTCGTTCGTCCCTCTTCGTCCTCCCATTTGATCCTTTGACATTCTTTGGACCAAGTTCGTCTTGTTCGTCCCACTACATCCTCCTATTTGATCTTTGGGCATTCTTTGAACCAAGTTCGTCTCGTTCGTCCCTGTTCGTCCTCCCATTTGATCCTTTGGCCATTCTTTGGACCAAGTTCGTCTCGTTCGTCCCTCTTCGTGCTCCCATTTGATCCTTTGACATTCTTTGGACCAAGTTCGTCTTGTTCATCCCACTACGTCCTCCTATTTGATCTTTAGGCATTCTATGAAAAAAGTTCGTCTCGTTCGTCCATTCTCGTCCTCCTATTTGATCTTTGGGCATTCTTTGTACCAAGTTCGTCTCGTTCGTCCCTGTGCATCCTCCCATTTGATCCTTTGGCCATTCTTTGGACCAAGTTCGTCTCGTTCGTCCCTCTCCGTCCTCCCATTTGATCCTTTGACATTCTTTGGACCAAGTTCGTCTCGTTCGTCGCTCTTCGTCCTCCCATTTGATCCTTTGACATTCTTTAGACCAAGTTCGTCTTACTCGTCCCACTACGTCCTCCTATTTGATCTTTGGGCATTATTTGAAAAAAGTTCGTCTCGTTCGTGCATTTTCGTCCTCCCATTTGATCCTTCGGCATTCTTTGTACCATGTTCGTCTCGTTCGTCCCTCTTCGTCCTCCCATTTGATCCTTTGGCCATTCTTTGGACCAAGTTCGTGTCGTTCGTCCCTCTTCGTCCTCCCATTTGATCCTTTGACATTCTTTGGACCAAGTTCGTCTTGTTCGTCCCACTACATGCTCCTATTTGATCTTTGGGCATTCTTTGTACCAAGTTCGTCTCGTTCGTCCCTGTTCGTCCTCCCATTTCATCCTTTGGCCATTCTTTGGACCAAGTTCGTCTTGTTCGTCCCTCCCCGTCCTCCCATTTGATCCTTTGACATTCTTTGGACCAAGTTCGTCTTGTTCGTCCCACTACATGCTCCTATTTGATCTTTGGGCATTCTTTGTACGAAGTTCGTCTCGTTCGTCCCTGTTCGTCCTCCCACTTCATCCTTTGGCCATTCTTTGGACCAAGTTCGTCTCGTTCGTCCCTCTTCGTCCTCCCATTTGATCCTTTGACATTCTTTGGACCAAGTTCGTCTTACTCGTCCCACTACGTCCTCCTATTTGATCTTTGGGCATTATTTGAAAAAAGTTCGTCTCGTTCGTCCATTTTCGTCCTCCTATTTGATCCTTGGGCATTCTTTGTAGCAAGTTCGTCTCGTTCGTCGGTCTTCGTCCTCCCATTTGATCCTTTGACATTCTTTGGACCAAGTTCGTCTTACTCGTCCCACTACGTCCTCCTATTTGATCTTTGGGCATTATTTGAAAAAAGTTCGTCTCATTCGTCCATTTTCGTCCTCCCATTTGATCCTTCGGCATTCTTTGTACCAAGTTCGTCTCGTTCGTCCCTGTTCGTCCTCCCATTTGATCCTTTGGCCATTCTTTGGACCAAGTTCGTGTCGTTCGTCCCTCTTCGTCCTCCCATTTGATCCTTTGACATTCTTTGGACCAAGTTCGTCTTACTCGTCCCACTACGTCCTCCTATTTGATCTTTGGGCATTATTTGAAAAAAGTTCGTCTCGTTCGTCCATTTTCGTCCTCCCATTTGATCCTTCGGCATTCTTTGTACCAAGTTCGTCTCGTTCGTCCCTCTTCGTCCTCCCATTTGATCCTTTGGCCATTCTTTGGACCAAGTTCGTCTCGTTCGTCCCTCTTCGTCCTCCCATTTGATCCTTTGACATTCTTTGGACCAAGTTCATCTTGTTCGTCCCACTACATCCTCCTATTTGATCTTTGGGCATTCTTTGTACCAAGTTCGTCTCGTTCGTCCCTGTTCATCCTCCCATTTGATCCTTTGACATTCTTTGGACCAAGTTCGTCTTGTTCGTCCCACTACGTGCTCCTATTTGATCTTGAGGCATTCTTTGAAAAAAGTTCGTCTAGTTCGTCCATTCTCGTCCTCCTATTTGATCTTTGGGCATTCTTTGTACCAAGTTCGTCTCGTTCGTCCCTGTGCATCCTCCCATTTGATCCTTTGGCCATTCTTTGGACCAAGTTCGTCTCGTTCGTCCCTCTCCGTCCTCCCATTTGATCCTTTGACATTCTTTGGACCAAGTTCGTCTTGTTCGTCCCACTACATGCTCCTATTTGATCTTTGGGTATTCTTTGTACCAAGTTCGTCTCGTTCGTCCCTGTTCGTCCTCCCATTTCATCCTTTGGCCATTCTTTGGACCAAGTTCGTCTCGTTCGTCCCTCTTCGTCCTCCCATTTGATCCTTTGACATTCTTTGGACCAAGTTCATCTTACTCGTCCTACTACGTCCTCCTATTTGATCTTTGGCCATTCATTGAAAAAATTTCTTCTCGTTCGTCCATTTTCGTCCTCCCATTTGATCCTTCGGCATTCTTTGTACCAAGTTCGTCTCGTTCGTCCCTCTTCGTCCTCCCATTTGATCCTTTGGCCATTCTTTGGACCAAGTTCGTCTCGTTCGTCCCTCTTCGTCCTCCCATTTGATCCTTTGACATTCTTTGGACCAAGTTCGTCTTGTTCGTCCCGCTACATCCTCCTATTTGATCTTTGGGCATCCTTTGTACGAAGTTCGTCTCGTTCGTCCCTGTTCGTCCTCCCGTTTGATTCTTTGGCCATTCTTTGGACCAAGTTCGTCTCGTTCGTCCCTCTTCGTCCTCCCATTTGATCCTTTGACATTCTTTGGACCAAGTTCGTCTTACTCGTCCCACTACGTCCTCCTATTTGATCTTGAGGCATTCTTTGAAAAAAGTTCGTCTCGTTCGTCCATTTTCGTCCTCCTATTTGATCCTTGGGCATTCTTTTTACCAAGTTCGTCTCGTTCATCCCTGTTCCTCCTCCCATTTGATCCTTTGGCCATTTTTTGGACCAAGTTCGTCTCGTTCGTCCCTCTCCGTCCTCCCATTTGATCCTTTGACAATCTTTGGACGAAGTTCCTCTTGTTCGTCCCACTACATCCTCCTATTTGATCTTTGGGCATTCTTTGAACCAAGTTCGTCTCGTTCGTCCCTGTTCGTCCTCCCGTTTGATCCTTTGGCCATTCTTTGGACCAAGTTCGTCTCGTTCGTCCCTCTCCGTCCTCCCATTTGATCCTTTGACATTCTTTGGACCAAGTTCGTCTTGTTCGTCCGACTACATCCACCTATTTGATCTTTGGGCATTCTTTGTACCAAGTTCGTCTCGTTCGTCCCTGTTCGTCCTCCCATTTGATCCTTTGGCCATTCTTTGGACCAAGTTCGTCTCGTTCGTACCTCTTCGTCCTCCCATTTGATCCTTTGACATTCTTTGGACCAAGTTCGTCTTACTCGTCCCACTACGTCCTACTATTTGATCTTTGGGCATTCTTTGAAAAAAGTTCGTCTCGTTTGTCCATTTTCGTCCTCCCATTTGATCCATCGGCATTCTTTGTACCAAGTTCGTCTCGTTCGTCCCTCTTCGTCCTCCCATTTGATCCTTTGGCCATTCTTTGCACCAAGTTCGTCTCGTTCGTCCCTCTTCGTCCTCCCATTTGATCCTTTGACATTCTTTGGACCAAGTTCGTCTTGTTCGTCCCACTACATCCTCCTATTTGATCTTTGGGCATTCTTTGAACCAAGTTCGTCTCGTTCGTCCCTGTTCGTCCTCCCATTTGATCCTTTGGCCACTCTTTGGACCAAGTTCGTCTCGTTCGTCCCTCTTCGTCCTCCCATTTGATCCTTTGACATTCTTTGGACCAAGTTCGTCTTGTTCGTCCCGCTACGTCCTCCTATTTGATCTTGAGGCATTCTTTGAAAAAAGTTCGTCTCGTTCGTCCATTTTCGTCCTCCTATTTGATCCTTGGGCATTCTTTGACCAAGTTCGTCTCGTTCGTCCCTGTTCATCCTCCCATTTGATCCTTTGGCCATTCCTTGGACCAAGTTCATCTTGTTCGTCCCACTATGTCCTCCTATTTGATCTTGAGGCATTCTTTGAAAAAAGTTCGTCTCGTTCGTCCATTTTCGTCCTCCTATTTAATCCTTGGGCATTCTTTGTACCAAGTTCGTCTCGTTCGTCCCTGTTCATCCTCCCATTTGATCCTTTGGCCATTCTTTGGACCAAGTTGGTCTCGTTCGTCCCTCTCCGTCCTCCCATTTGATCCTTTGACATTCTTTGGACCAAGTTCGTCTTGTTCGTCCCACTACATGCTCCTATTTGATCTTTGGGCATTCTTTGTACCAAGTTCATCTCGTTCTTCCTGTTCGTCCTCCCATTTCATCCTTTGGCCATTCTTTGGACCAAGTTCGTCTCGTTCGTTCTTCTTCGTCCTCCCATTTGATCCTTTGACATTCTTTGGACCAAGTTCGTCTTACTCGTCCCACTACGTCCTCCTATTTGATCTTTGGGCATTATTTGAAAAAAGTTCGTCTCGTTCGTCCATTTTCGTCCTCCCATTTGATCCTTCGGCATTCTTTTTACCAAGTTCGTCTCGTTCGTCCCTCTTCGTCCTCCCATTTGATCCTTTGGCCATTCTTTGGACCACGTTCGTCTCGTTCGTCCCTCTTCGTCCTCCCATTTGATCCTTTGACATTCTTTGGACCAAGTTCATCTTGTTCGTCCCACTACATCCTCCTATTTGATCTTTGGGCATTCTTTGTACCAAGTTCGTCTCGTTCGTCCCTGTTCGTCCTCCCATTTGATCCTTTGACATTCTTTGGACCAAGTTCGTCTTGTTCGTCCCACAACGTCCTCCTATTTGATCTTGAGGCATTCTTTGAAAAAAGTTCGTCTCGTTCGTCCATTTTCGTCCTCCTATTTGATCTTTGGGCATTCTTTGTACCAAGTTCGTCTCGTTCGTTCCTGTTCATCCTCCCATTTCATCCTTTGGCCATTCTTTGGACCAAGTTCGTCTCGTTCGTCCCTCTTCGTCCTCCCATTTGATCCTTTGACATTCTTTGGACCAAGTTCGTCTCGTTCGTCCCTCTTCGTCCTCCCATTTGATCCTTTGACATTCTTTGGACCAAGTTCGTCTTGTTCGTCCCGCTACATCCTCCTATTTGATCTTTGGGCATCCTTTGTACGAAGTTCGTCTCGTTCGTCCCTGTTCGTCCTCCCGTTTGATCCTTTGGCCATTCTTTGGACCAAGTTCGTCTTGTTCGTCCCTCTTCGTCCTCCCGTTTGATCCTTTGACATTCTTTGGACCATGTTCGTCTTACTCGTCCCACTACGTCCTCCTATTTGATCTTGAGGCATTCTTTGAAAAAAGTTCATCTCGTTTGTCCATTTTCGTCCTCCTATTTGATCCTTGGGCATTCTTTTTACCAAGTTCGTCTCGTTCGTCCCTGTTCCTCCTCCTATTTGATCCTTTGGCCATTTTTTGGACCAAGTTCGTCTCGTTCGTCCCTCTCCGTCCTCCCATTTGATCCTTTGACATTCTTTGGACCAAGTTCGTCTTGTTCGTCCGACTACATCCACCTATTTGATCTTTGGGCATTCTTTGTACCAAGTTCGTCTCGTTCGTCCCTGTTCATCCTCCCATTTGATCCTTTGGCCATTCTTTGGACCAAGTTCGTCTCGTTCGTCCCTCTCCGTCCTCCCATTTGATCCTTTGACATTCTTTGGACCAAGTTCGTCTTGTTCGTCCCACTACATGCTCCTATTTGATCTTTGGGCATTCTTTGTACCAAGTTCGTCTCGTTCTTCCTGTTCGTCCTCCCATTTCATCCTTTGGCCATTCTTTGGACCAAGTTCGTCTCGTTCGTTCCTCTTCGTCCTCCCATTTGATCCTTTGACATTCTTTGGACCAAGTTCGTCTTACTCGTCCCACTACGTCCTCCTATTTGATCTTTGGGCATTATTTGAAAAAAGTTCGTCTCGTTCGTCCATTTTCGTCCTCCCATTTGATCCTTCGGCATTCTTTTTACCAAGTTTGTCTCGTTCGTCCCTCTTCGTCCTCCCATTTGATCCTTTGGCCATTCTTTGGACCACGTTCGTCTCGTTCGTCCCTCTTCGTCCTCCCATTTGATCCTTTGACATTCTTTGGACCAAGTTCATCTTGTTCGTCCCACTACATCCTCCTATTTGATCTTTGGGCATTCTTTGTACCAAGTTCGTCTCGTTCGTCCCTGTTCGTCCTCCCATTTGATCCTTTGACATTCTTTGGACCAAGTTCGTCTTGTTCGTCCCACAACGTCCTCCTATTTGATCTTGAGGCATTCTTTGAAAAAAGTTCGTCTCGTTCGTCCATTTTCGTCCTCCTATTTGATCTTTGGGCATTCTTTGTACCAAGTTCGTCTCGTTCGTCCCTGTTCATCCTCCCATTTCATCCTTTGGCCATTCTTTGGACCAAGTTCGTCTCGTTCGTCCCTCTTCGTCCTCCCATTTGATCCTTTGACATTCTTTGGACCAAGTTCGTCTCGTTCGTCCCTCTTCGTCCTCCCATTTGATCCTTTGACATTCTTTGGACCAAGTTCGTCTTGTTCGTCCCGCTACATCCTCCTATTTGATCTTTGGGCATCCCTTGTACGAAGTTCGTCTCGTTCGTCCCTGTTCGTCCTCCCGTTTGATCCTTTGGCCATTCTTTGGACCAAGTTCGTCTTGTTCGTCCCTCTTCGTCCTCCCATTTGATCCTTTGACATTCTTTGGACCATGTTCGTCTTACTCGTCCCACTACGTCCTCCTATTTGATCCTTGGGCATTCTTTTTACCAAGTTCGTCTCGTTCGTCCCTGTTCCTCCTCCTATTTGATCCTATGGCCATTTTTTGGACCAAGTTCGTCTCGTTCGTCCCTCTCCGTCCTCCCATTTGATCCTTTGACATTCTTTGGACCAAGTTCGTCTTGTTCGTCCGACTACATCCGCCTATTTGATCTTTGGGCATTCTTTGTACCAAGTTCGTCTCGTTCGTCCCTGTTCGTCCTCCCATTTGATCCTTTGGCCATTCTTTGGACCAAGTTCGTCTCGTTCGTACCTCTTCGTCCTCCCATTTGATCCTTTGACATTCTTTGGACCAAGTTCGTCTTACTCGTCCAACTACGTCCTACTATTTGATCTTTGGGCATTCTTTGAAAAAAGTTCGTCTTGTTCGTCCATTTTCGTCCTCCCATTTGATCCTTCGACATTCTTTGTACCAAATTCGTCTCGTTCGTCCCTCTTCGCCCTCCCATTTGATCCTTTGGCCATTCTTCGGACCAAGTTCGTCTCGTTCGTCCCTCTTCGTCCTCCCATTTGATCCTTCGACATTCTTTGGACCAAGTTCGTCTTGTTCGTCCCACTACATCCTCCTATTTGATCTTTGGGCATTCTTTGAACCAAGTTCGTCTCGTTCGTCCCTGTTCGTCCTCCCATTTGATCCTTTGGCCATTCTTTGGACCAAGTTCGTCTCGTTCGTCCCTCTTCGTCCTCCCATTTGATCCTTAGACATTCTTTGGACCAAGTTCGTCTTGTTCGTCCCACTACGTCCTCCTATTTGATCTTGAGGCATTCTTTGAAAAAAGTTCGTCTCGTTCGTCCATTTTCGTCCTCCTATTTGATCCTTGGGCATTCTTTGACCAAGTTCGTCTCGTTCGTCCCTCTTCGTCCTCCCATTTGATCCTTTGGCCATTCTTTGGACCATGTTCGTCTCGTTCGTCCCTCTCCGTCCTCCCATTTGATCCTTTGACATTCTTTGGACCAAGTTCGTCTTGTTCGTCCCACTACATCCTCCTATTTGATCTTTGGGCATTCTTTGTACCAAGTTCGTCTCATTCGTCCCTGTTCGTCCTCCCATTTGATCCTTTGGCCATTCTTTGGTCCAAGTTCGTCTCGTTCGTCCCTCTTCGTCCTCCCATTTGATCAATTGACATTCCTTGGACCAAGTTCGTCTTACTCGTCCCACTACGTCCTCCTATTTGATCTTTGGGCATTCTTTGAAAAAAGTTCGTCTTGTTCGTCCATTTTCGTCCTCCCATTTGATCTTTGGGCATTCTTTGAATAAAGTTCGTCTTGTTCGTCCATTTTCGTCCTCCCATTTGATCCTTCGGCATTCTTTGGACCAAGTTCGTCTCGTTCGTCCCTCTTCGTCCTCCCATTTGTTCCTTTGACATTCTTTGGACCAAGTTCGTCTTGTTCGTCCCACTACGTCCTCCTATTTGATCTTTGGGCATTCTTTGAACCAAGTTCGTCTGGTTCGTCCCTGTTCGTCCTCCCATTTGATCCTTTGGCCATTCTTTGGACCAAGTTCGTCTCGTTCGTCCCTCTCCGTCCTCCCATTTGATCCTTTGACATTCTTTGGACTAAGTTCGTCTCGTTCGTCGCTCTTCGTCCTCCCATTTGATCCTTTGACATTCTTTGGACCAAGTTCGTCTTACTCGTCCCACTACGTCCTCCTATTTGATCTTTGGGCATTATTTGAAAAAAGTTCGTCTCGTTCGTCCATTTTCGTCCTCCCATTTGATCCTTCGGCATTCTTTGTACCAAGTTCGTATCGTTCGTCCCTCTTCGTCCTCCCATTTGATCCTTTGGCCATTCTTTGGACCAAGTTCGTGTCGTTCGTCCCTCTTCGTCCTCCCATTTGATCCTTTGACATTCTTTGGACCAAGTTCGTCTTGTTCGTCCCACTACATGCTCCTATTTGATCTTTGGGCATTCTTTGTACCAAGTTCGTCTCGTTCGTCCCTGTTCGTCCTCCCATTTCATCCTTTGGCCATTCTTTGGACCAAGTTCGTCTTGTTCGTCCCTCTCCGTCCTCCCATTTGATCCTTTGACATTCTTTGGACCAAGTTCGTCTTGTTTGTCCCACTACATGCTCCTATTTTATATTTGGGCATTCTTTGTACGAAGTTCGTCTCGTTCGTCCCTGTTCGTCCTCCCATTTGATCCTTTGGCCATTCTTTGGACCAAGTTCGTCTCGTTCGTCCCTCTTCGTCCTCCCATTTGATCCTTTGACATTCTTTGGACCAAGTTCGTCTTACTCGTCCCACTACGTCCTACTATTTGATCTTTGGGCATTCTTTGAAAAAAGTTCGTCTCGTTTGTCCATTTTCGTCCTCCCATTTGATCCATCGGCATTCTTTGTACCAAGTTCGTCTCGTTCGTCCCTCTTCGTCCTCCCATTTGATCCTTTGGCCATTCTTTGCACCAAGTTCGTCTCGTTCGTCCCTCTTCGTCCTCCCATTTGATCCTTTGACATTCTTTGGACCAAGTTCGTCTTGTTCGTCCCACTACATCCTCCTATTTGATCCTTGGGCATTCTTTGACCAAGTTCGTCTCGTTCGTCCCTCTTCGTCCTCCCATTTGATCCTTTGACATTCTTTGGACCAAGTTCGTCTTGTTCGTCCCACTACGTCCTCCTATTTGATCTTTGGGCATTCTTTGAACCAAGTTCGTCTTGTTCGTCCTCCCATTTGATCCTTTGGCCATTCTTTGGACCAAGTTCGTCTCGTTCGTCCCACTACATGCTCCTATTTGATCTTTGGGCATTCTTTGTACCAAGTTCGTCTCGTTCGTCCCTGTTCGTCCTCCCATTTCATCCTTTGGCCATTCTTTGGACCAAGTTCGTCTTGTTCGTCCCTCTCCGTCCTCCCATTTGATCCTTTGACATTCTTTGGACCAAGTTCGTCTTGTTCGTCCCACTACATGCTCCTATTTTATCTTTGGGCATTCTTTGTACGAAGTTCGTCTCGTTCGTCCCTGTTCGTCCTCCCATTTGATCCTTTGGCCATTCTTTGGACCAAGTTCGTCTCGTTCGTCCCTCTTCGTCCTCCCATTTGATCCTTTGACATTCTTTGGACCAAGTTCATCTTGTTCGTCCCACTACGTCCTCCTATTTGATCTTTGGGCATTCTTTGTACCAAGTTCGTCTCGTTCGTCCCTGTTCGTCCTCCCATTTGATCCTTTGACATTCTTTGGACCAAGTTCGTCTTGTTCGTCCCACTACGTCCTCCTATTTGATCTTTGGGCATTCTTTGAACCAAGTTCGTTTGGTTCGTCCCTGTTCGTCCTCCCATTTGATCCTTTGGCCATTCTTTGGACCAAGTTCGTCTCGTTCGTCCCTCTCCGTCCTCCCATTTGATCCTTTGACATTCTTTGGACCAAGTTCGTCTCGTTCGTCGCTCTTCGTCCTCCCATTTGATCCTTTGACATTCTTTGGACCAAGTTCGTCTTACTCGTCCCACTACGTCCTCCTATTTGATCTTTGGGCATTATTTGAAAAAAGTTCGTCTCGTTCGTCCATTTTCGTCCTCCCATTTGATCCTTCGGCATTCTTTGTACCAAGTTCGTATCGTTCGTCCCTCTTCGTCCTCCCATTTGATCCTTTGGCCATTCTTTGGACCAAGTTCGTGTCGTTCGTCCCTCTTCGTCCTCCCATTTGATCCTTTGACATTCTTTGGACCAAGTTCGTCTTGTTCGTCCCACTACATGCTCCTATTTGATCTTTGGGCATTCTTTGTACCAAGTTCGTCTCGTTCGTCCCTGTTCGTCCTCCCATTTCATCCTTTGGCCATTCTTTGGACCAAGTTCGTCTTGTTCGTCCCTCTCCGTCCTCCCATTTGATCCTTTGACATTCTTTGGACCAAGTTTGTCTTGTTCGTCCCACTACATGCTCCTATTTTATCTTTGGGCATTCTTTGTACGAAGTTCGTCTCGTTCGTCCCTGTTCGTCCTCCCATTTCATTCTTTGGACCAAGTTCGTCTCGTTCGTCCCTCTTCGTCCTCCCATTTGATCCTTTGACATTCTTTGGACCAAGTTCGTCTTACTCGTCCCACTACGTCCTCCTATTTGATCTTTGGGCATTATTTGAAAAAAGTTCGTCTCGTTCGTCCATTTTCGTCCTCCTATTTGATCCTTGGGCATTCTTTGTAGCAAGTTCGTCTCGTTCGTCGCTCTTCGTCCTCCCATTTGATCCTTTGACATTCTTTGGACCAAGTTCGTCTTACTCGTCCCACTACGTCCTCCTATTTGATCTTTGGGCATTATTTGAAAAAAGTTCGTCTCGTTCGTCCATTTTCGTCCTCCCATTTGATCCTTCGGCATTCTTTGTACCAAGTTCGTCTCGTTCGTCCCTGTTCGTCCTCCCATTTGATCCTTTGGCCATTCTTTGGACCAAGTTCGTGTCGTTCGTCCCTCTTCGTCCTCCCATTTGATCCTTTGACATTCTTTGGACCAAGTTCGTCTTACTCGTCCCACTACGTCCTCCTATTTGATCTTTGGGCATTATTTGAAAAAAGTTCGTCTCGTTCGTCCATTTTCGTCCTCCCATTTGATCCTTCGGCATTCTTTGTACCAAGTTCGTCTCGTTCGTCCCTCTTCGTCCTCCCATTTGATCCTTTGGCCATTCTTTGGACCAAGTTCCTCTCGTTCGTCCATCTTCGTCCTCCCATTTGATCCTTTGACATTCTTTGGACCAAGTTCATCTTGTTCGTCCCACTACATCCTCCTATTTGATCTTTGGGCATTCTTTGTACCAAGTTCGTCTCGTTCGTCCCTGTTCGTCCTCCCATTTGATCCTTTGACATTCTTTGGACCAAGTTCGTCTTGTTCGTCCCACTACGTCCTCCTATTTGATCTTGAGGCATTCTTTGAAAAAAGTTCGTCTAGTTCGTCCATTTTCGTCCTCCTATTTGATCTTTGGGCATTCTTTGTACCAAGTTCGTCTCGTTCGTCCCTGTGCATCCTCCCATTTGATCCTTTGGCCATTCTTTGGACCAAGTTCGTCTCGTTCGTCCCTCTCCGTCCTCCCATTTGATCCTTTGACATTCTTTGGACCAAGTTCGTCTTGTTCGTACCACTACATGTTCCTATTTGATCTTTGGGCATTCTTTGTACCAAGTTCGTCTCGTTCGTCCCTGTTCGTCCTCCCATTTCATCCTTTGGCCATTCTTTGGACCAAGTTCGTCTCGTTCGTCCCTCTTCGTCCTCCCATTTGATCCTTTGACATTCTTTGGACCAAGTTCATCTTACTCGTCCTACTACGTCCTCCTATTTGATCTTTGGCCATTCTTTGAAAAAATTTCTTCTCGTTCGTCCATTTTCGTCCTCCCATTTGATCCTTCGGCATTCTTTGTACCAAGTTCGTCTCGTTCGTCCCTCTTCGTCCTCCCATTTGATCCTTTGGCCATTCTTTGGACCAAGTTCGTCTCGTTCGTCCCTCTTCGTCCTCCCATTTGATCCTTTGACATTCTTTGGACCAAGTTCGTCTTGTTCGTCCCGCTACATCCTCCTATTTGATCTTTGGGCATCCTTTGTACGAAGTTCGTCGCGTTCGTCCCTGTTCGTCCTCCCGTTTGATCCTTTGGCCATTCTTTGGACCAAGTTCGTCTCGTTCGTCCCTCTTCGTCCTCCCATTTGATCCTTTGACATTCTTTGGACCAAGTTCGTCTTGTTCGTCCCACTATATCCTCCAATTTGATCTTTTGGCATTCATTGAACCAAGTTCGTCTCGTTCGTCCCTGTTCGTCCTCCCATTTGATCCTTTGGCCATTCTTTGGACCAAGTTCGTCTCGTTCGTCCCTCTTCGTCCTCCCATTTGATCCTTTGACATTCTTTGGACCAAGTTCGTCTTGTTCGTCCCACTACGTCCTCCTATTTGATCTTGAGGCATTCTTTGAAAAAAGTTCGTCTCGTTCGTCCATTTTCGTCCTCCTATTTGATCCTTGGGCATTCATTGACCAAGTTCATCTCGTTCGTCCCTCTTCGTCCTCCCATTTGATCCTTTGACATTCTTTGGACCATGTTCGTCTTGTTCGTCCCACTACGTCCTCCTATTTGATCTTTGGGCATTCTTTGAACCAAGTTCGTCTTGTTCGTCCCTGTTCGTCCTCCCATTTGATCCTTTGGCCATTCTTTGGACCAAGTTCGTCTCGTTCGTCCCTCTTCGTGCTCCCATTTGATCCTTTGACATTCTTTGGACCAAGTTCGTCTTGTTCATCACACTACGTCCTCCTATTTGATCTTGAGGCATTCTTTGAAAAAAGTTCGTCTCGTTCGTCCATTTTCGTCCTCCAATTTGTTCCTTGGGCATTCTTTGTACCAAGTTCGTCTCGTTCGTCCCTGTTCATCCTCCCATTTGATCCTTTGGCCATTCCTTGGACCAAGTTCGTCTTGTTCGTCCCACTGTGTCCTCCTATTTGATCTTGAGGCATTCTTTGAAAAAAGTTCGTCTCGTTCGTCCATTTTCGTCCTCCTATTTGATCCTTGGGCATTCTTTGTACCAAGTTCGTCTCGTTCGTCCCTGTTCATCCTCCCATTTGATCCTTTGGCCATTCTTTGGACCAAGTTCGTCTCGTTCGTCCCTCTCCGTCCTCCCATTTGATCCTTTGTCATTCTTTGGACCAAGTTCGTCGTTTTCGTCCCACTACATGCTCCTATTTGATCTTTGGGCATTCTTTGTACCAAGTTCGTCTCGTTCTTCCTGTTCGTCCTCCCATTTCATCCTTTGGCCATTCTTTGGACCAAGTTCGTCTTACTCGTCCCACTACGTCCTCGTATTTGATCTTTGGGCATTATTTGAAAAAAGTTTGTCTCGTTCGTCCATTTTCGTCCTCCCATTTGATCCTTCGGCATTCTTTTTACCAAGTTCGTCTCGTTCGTCCCTCTTCGTCCTCCCATTTGATCCTTTGGCCATTCTTTGGACCAAGTTCGTCTCGTTCGTCCCTCTTCGTCCTCCCATTTGATCCTTTGGCCATTCTTTGGACCAAGTTCGTCTCGTTCGTCCCACTACATCCTCCAATTTGATCTTTGGGCATTCTTTGTACCAAGTTCGTCTCGTTCATCCCTGTTCGTCCTCCCATTTGATCCTTTGACATTCTTTGGACCAAGTTCGTCTTGTTCGTCCCACAACGTCCTCCTATTTGTTCTTGAGGCATTCTTTGAAAAAAGTTCGTCTCGTTCGTCCATTTTCGTCCTCCTATTTGATCTTTGGGCATTCTTTGTACCAAGTTCGTCTCGTTCGTCCCTGTTCATCCTCCCATTTCATCCTTTGGCCATTCTTTGGACCAAGTTCGTCTCGTTCGTCCTCCCATTTGATCCTTTGACTTTCTTTGGACCAAGTTCGTCTTACTCGTCCTACTACGTCCTCCTATTTGATCTTTGGCCAATCTTTGAAAAAATTTCTTCTCGTTCGTCCATTTTCGTCCTCCCATTTGATCCTTCGACATTCTTTGTACCAAGTTCGTCTCGTTCGTCCCTCTTCGTCCTCCCATTTGATCCTTTGGCCATTCTTTGGACCAAGTTCGTCTCGTTCGTCCCTCTTCGTCCTCCCATTTGATCCTTTGACATTCTTTGGACCAAGTTCGTCTTGTTCGTCCCGCTACATCCTCCTATTTGATCTTTGGGCATCCTTTGTACGAAGTTCGTCTCGTTCGTCCCTGTTCGTCCTCCCGTTTGATCCTTTGGCCATTCTTTGGACCAAGTTCGTCTCGTTCGTCCCTCTTCGTCCTCCCATTTGATCCTTTGACATTCTTTGGACCAAGTTCGTCTTACTCGTCCCACTACGTCCTCCTATTTGATCTTGAGGCATTCTTTGAAAAAAGTTCATCTCGTTTGTCCATTTTCGTCCTCCTATTTGATCCTTGGGCATTCTTTTTACCAAGTTCGTCTCGTTCGTCCCTGTTCCACCTCCTATTTGATCCTTTGGCCATTCTTTGGACCAAGTTCGTCTCGTTCGTCCCTCTTCGTCCTCCCATTTGATCCTTTGACATTCTTTGGACCAAGTTCGTCTTGGTCGTCCCTCTTCGTCCTCCCATTTGATCCTTTGGCCATTCTTTGGACCAAGTTCGTCTCGTTCGTCCCTCTTCGTCCTCCCATTTGATCCTTTGACATTCTTTGGACCAAGTTCGTCTTGTTCGTCCCACTACATCCTCCTATTTGATCTTTGGGCATTCTTTGAACCAAGTTCGTCTCGTTCGTCCCTCTTCGTCCTCCCATTTGATCCTTTGGCCATTCTTTGGACCAAGTTCGTCTCGTTCGTCCCTCTTCGTCCTCCAATTTGATCCTTAGACATTCTTTGGACCAAGTTCATCTTCTTCGTCCCACTACGTCCTCCTATTTGATCTTGAGGCATTCTTTGAAAAAAGTTCGTCTCGTTCGTCCATTTTCGTCCTCCTATTTGATCCTTGGGCATTCTTTGACCAAGTTCGTCTCGTTCGTCCCTCTTCGTCCTCCCATTTGATCCTTTGGCCATTCTTTGGACCAAGTTCGTCTCGTTCGTCCCTCTCCGTCCTCCCATTTGATCCTTTCACATTCTTTGGAGCAAGTTCGTCTTGTTCGTCCCACTACATCCTCCTATTTGATCTTTGGGCATTCTTTGAACCAAGTTCGTCTCGTTCGTCCCTGTTCGTCCTCCCATTTGATCCTTTGGCTATTCTTTGGACCAAATTCGTCTCGTTCGTCCCTCTCCGTCCTCCCATTTTGATCCTTTGACATTCTTTGGACCAAGTTCGTCTTGTTCGTCCGACTACATCCACCTATTTGATCTTTGGGCATTCTTTGTACCAAGTTCGTCTCGTTCGTCCCTGTTCGTCCTCCCATTTGATCCTTTGGCCATTCTTTGGACCAAGTTCGTCTCGTTCGTCCCTCTTCGTCCTCCCATTTGATCCTTTGACATTCTTTGGACCAAGTTCGTCTTACTCGTCCCACTACGTCCTACTATTTGATCTTTGGGCATTCTTTGAAAAAAGTTCGTCTCGTTTGTCCATTTTCGTCCTCCCATTTGATCCATCGGCATTCTTTGTACCAAGTTCGTCTCGTTCGTCCCTCTTCGTCCTCCCATTTGATCCTTTGGCCATTCTTTGCACCAAGTTCGTCTCGTTCGTCCCTCTTCGTCCTCCCATTTGATCCTTTGACATTCTTTGGACCAAGTTCGTCTTGTTCGTCCCACTACATCCTCCTATTTGATCTTTGGGCATTCTTTGAACCAAGTTCGTCTCGTTCGTCCCTGTTCGTCCTCCCATTTGATCCTTTGGCCACTCTTTGGACCAAGTTCGTCTCGTTCGTCCCTCTTCGTCCTCCCATTTGATCCTTTGACATTCTTTGGACCAAGTTCGTCTTGTTCGTCCCACTACGTCCTCCTATTTGATCTTGAGGCATTCTTTGAAAAAAGTTCGTCTCGTTCGTCCATTTTCGTCCTCCTATTTGATCCTTGGGCATTCTTTGACCAAGTTCGTCTCGTTCGTCCCTCTTCGTCCTCCCATTTGATCCTTTGACATTCTTTGGACCAAGTTCGTCTTGTTCGTCCCACTACGTCCTCCTATTTGGTCTTTGGGCATTCTTTGAACCAAGTTCGTCTTGTTCGTCCTCCCATTTGATCCTTTGGCCATTCTTTGGACCAAGTTCGTCTCGTTCGTCCCTCTTCGTCCTCCCATTTGATCCTTTGACATTCTTTGGACCAAGTTCGTCTTGTTCGTCCCACTACGTCCTCCTATTTGATCTTTGGGCATTCTTTGAAAAAAGTTCGTCTCGTTCGTCCATTTTCGTCCTCCCATTTGATCCTTCGGCATTCTTTGTACCAAGTTCGTCTCGTTCGTCCCTCTTCGTCCTCCCATGTGATCCTTTGGCCATTCTTTGGACCAAGTTCGTCTCGTTCGTCCCTCTTCGTCCTCCCATTTGATCCTTTGACATTCTTTGGACCAAGTTCGTCTTGTTCGTCCCACTACGTCCTCCTATTTGATCTTGAGGCATTCTTTGAAAAAAGTTCGTCTCGTTCGTCCATTTTCGTCCTCCTATTTGATCCTTGGGCATTCTTTGACCAAGTTCGTCTCGTTCGTCCCTCTCCGTCCTCCCATTTGATCCTTTCACATTCTTTGGAGCAAGTTCGTCTTGTTCGTCCCACTACATCCTCCTATTTGATCTTTGGGCATTCTTTGAACCAAGTTCGTCTCGTTCGTCCCTGTTCGTCCTCCCATTTGATCCTTTGGCTATTCTTTGGACCAAGTTCGTCTCGTTCGTCCCTCTCCGTCCTCCCATTTTGATCCTTTGACATTCTTTGGACCAAGTTCGTCTTGTTCGTCCGACTACATCCTCCTATTTGATCTTTGGGCATTCTTTGTACCAAGTTCGTCTCGTTCGTCCCTGTTCGTCCTCCCATTTGATCCTTTGGCCATTCTTTGGTCCAAGTTCGTCTCGTTCGTCCCTCTTCGTCCTCCCATTTGATCAATTGACATTCTTTGGACCAAGTTCGTCTTACTCGTCCCACTACGTCCTCCTATTTGATCTTTGGGCATTCTTTGAAAAAAGTTCGTCTCGTTCGTCCATTTTCGTCCTCCTATTTGATCCTTGGGCATTCTTTGACCAAGTTCGTCTCGTTCGTCCCTCTTCGTCTTCCCATTTGATCCTTTGGCCATTCTTTGGACCAAGTTCGTCTCGTTCGTCCCTCTCCGTCCTCCCATTTGATCCTTTGACATTCTTTGGACCAAGTTCGTCTTGTTCGTCCCACTACATCCTCCTATTTGATCTTTGGGCATTCTTTGTACCAAGTTCGTCTCGTTCGTCCCTGTTCGTCCTCCCATTTGATCCTTTGGCCATTCTTTGGTCCAAGTTCGTCTCGTTCGTCCCTCTTCGTCCTCCCATTTGATCAATTGACATTCTTTGGACCAAGTTCGTCTTACTCGTCCCACTACGTCCTCCTATTTGATCTTTCGGCATTCTTTGAAAAAAGTTCGTCTTGTTCAGCCATTTTCATCCTCCCATTTGATCCTTCGGCATTCTTTGTACCAAATTCGTCTCGTTCGTCCCTCTTCGTCCTCCCATTTGATCCTTTGGCCATTCTTTGGACCAAGTTCGTCTCGTTCGTCCCTCTTCGTCCTCCCATTTGATCCTTCGACATTCTTTGGACCAAGTTCGTCTTGTTCGTCCCACTACATCCTCCTATTTGATCTTTGGGCATTCTTTGAACCAAGTTCGTCTCGTTCGTCCCTGTTCGTCCTCCCATTTGATCCTTTGGCCATTCTTTGGACCAAGTTCATCTCCTTCGTCCCTCTTCGTCCTCCCATTTGATCCTTTGACATTCTTTGGACCAAGTTCGTCTTGTTCGTCCCACTACGTCCTCCTATTTGATCTTGAGGCATTCTTTGAAAAAAGTTCGTCTCGTTCGTCCATTTTCGTCCTCCTATTTGATCCTTGGGCATTCTTTGACCAAGTTCGTCTCGTTCGTCCCTCTTCGTCCTCCCATTTGATCCTTTGGCCATTCTTTGGACCAAGTTCGTCTCGTTCGTCCCTCTTCGTCCTCCCATTTGATCCTTCGACATTCTTTGGACCAAGTTCGTCTTGTTCGTCCCACTACATCCTCCTATTTGATCTTTGGGCATTCTTTGAACCAAGTTCGTCTCGTTCGTCCCTGTTCGTCCTCCCATTTGATCCTTTGGCCATTCTTTGGACCAAGTTCATCTCCTTCGTCCCTCTTCGTCCTCCCATTTGATTCTTTGACATTCTTTGGACCAAGTTCGTCTTGTTCGTCCCACTACGTCCTCCTATTTGATCTTGAGGCATTCTTTGAAAAAAGTTCGTCTCGTTCGTCCATTTTCGTCCTCCTATTTGATCCTTGGGCATTCTTTGACCAAGTTCGTCTCGTTCGTCCCTCTTCGTCCTCCCATTTGATCCTTTGGCCATTCTTTGGACCAAGTTCGTCTCGTTCGTCCCTCTTCGTCCTCCCATTTGATCCTTCGACATTCTTTGGACCAAGTTCGTCTTGTTCGTCCCACTACATCCTCCTATTTGATCTTTGGGCATTCTTTGAACCAAGTTCGTCTCGTTCGTCCCTGTTCGTCCTCCCATTTGATCCTTTGGCCATTCTTTGGACCAAGTTCATCTCCTTCGTCCCTCTTCGTCCTCCCATTTGATCCTTTGACATTCTTTGGACCAAGTTCGTCTTGTTCGTCCCACTACGTCCTCCTATTTGATCTTGAGGCATTCTTTGAAAAAAGTTCGTCTCGTTCGTCCATTTTCGTCCTCCTATTTGATCCTTGGGCATTCTTTGACCAAGTTCGTCTCGTTCGTCCCTGTTCGTCCTCCCATTTGATCCTTTGGCTATTCTTTGGACCAAGTTCGTCTCGTTCGTCCCTCTCCGTCCTCCCATTTTGATCCTTTGACATTCTTTGGACCAAGTTCGTCTTGTTCGTCCGACTACATCCTCCTATTTGATCTTTGGGCATTCTTTGTACCAAGTTCGTCTCGTTCGTCCCTGTTCGTCCTCCCATTTGATCCTTTGGCCATTCTTTGGTCCAAGTTCGTCTCGTTCGTCCCTCTTCGTCCTCCCATTTGATCAATTGACATTCTTTGGACCAAGTTCGTCTTACTCGTCCCACTACGTCCTCCTATTTGATCTTTGGGCATTCTTTGAAAAAAGTTCGTCTCGTTCGTCCATTTTCGTCCTCCTATTTGATCCTTGGGCATTCTTTGACCAAGTTCGTCTCGTTCGTCCCTCTTCGTCTTCCCATTTGATCCTTTGGCCATTCTTTGGACCAAGTTCGTCTCGTTCGTCCCTCTCCGTCCTCCCATTTGATCCTTTGACATTCTTTGGACCAAGTTCGTCTTGTTCGTCCCACTACATCCTCCTATTTGATCTTTGGGCATTCTTTGTACCAAGTTCGTCTCGTTCGTCCCTGTTCGTCCTCCCATTTGATCCTTTGGCCATTCTTTGGTCCAAGTTCGTCTCGTTCGTCCCTCTTCGTCCTCCCATTTGATCAATTGACATTCTTTGGACCAAGTTCGTCTTACTCGTCCCACTACGTCCTCCTATTTGATCTTTCGGCATTCTTTGAAAAAAGTTCGTCTTGTTCAGCCATTTTCATCCTCCCATTTGATCCTTCGGCATTCTTTGTACCAAATTCGTCTCGTTCGTCCCTCTTCGTCCTCCCATTTGATCCTTTGGCCATTCTTTGGACCAAGTTCGTCTCGTTCGTCCCTCTTCGTCCTCCCATTTGATCCTTCGACATTCTTTGGACCAAGTTCGTCTTGTTCGTCCCACTACATCCTCCTATTTGATCTTTGGGCATTCTTTGAACCAAGTTCGTCTCGTTCGTCCCTGTTCGTCCTCCCATTTGATCCTTTGGCCATTCTTTGGACCAAGTTCATCTCCTTCGTCCCTCTTCGTCCTCCCATTTGATCCTTTGACATTCTTTGGACCAAGTTCGTCTTGTTCGTCCCACTACGTCCTCCTATTTGATCTTGAGGCATTCTTTGAAAAAAGTTCGTCTCGTTCGTCCATTTTCGTCCTCCTATTTGATCCTTGGGCATTCTTTGACCAAGTTCGTCTCGTTCGTCCCTCTTCGTCCTCCCATTTGATCCTTTGGCCATTCTTTGGACCAAGTTCGTCTCGTTCGTCCCTCTCCGTCCTCCCATTTGATCCTTTGACATTCTTTGGACCATGTTCGTCTTGTTCGTCCCACCACATCCTCCTATTTGATCTTTGGGCATTCTTTGTACCAAGTTCATCTCGTTCGTCCCTGTTCGTCCTCCCATTTGATCCTTTGGCCATTCTTTGGTCCAAGTTCGTCTCGTTCGTCCCTCTTCGTCCTCCCATTTGATCAATTGACATTCTTTGGACCAAGTTCGTCTTACTCGTCCCACTACGTCCTCCTATTTGATCTTTGGGCATTCTTTGAAAAAAGTTCGTCTTGTTCGTCCATTTTCGTCCTCCCATTTGATCCTTCGGCATTCTTTGTACCAAGTTCGTCTCGTTCGTCCCTCTTCGTCCTCCCATTTGTTCCTTTGACATTCTTTGGACCAAGTTCGTCTTGTTCGTCCCACTACGTCCTCCTATTTGATCTTGAGGCATTCTTTGAAAAAAGTTCGTCTCGTTCGTCCATTTTCGTCCTCCTATTTGATCCTTGGGCATTCTTTGACCAAGTTCGTCTCGTTCGTCCCTCTTCGTCCTCCCATTTGATCCTTTGACATTCTTTGGACCAAGTTCGTCTTGTTCGTCCCACTACGTCCTCCTATTTGGTCTTTGGGCATTCTTTGAACCAAGTTCGTCTTGTTCGTCCTCCCATTTGATCCTTTGGCCATTCTTTGGACCAAGTTCGTCTCGTTCGTCCCTCTTCGTCCTCCCATTTGATCCTTTGACATTCTTTGGACCAAGTTCGTCTTGTTCGTCCCACTACGTCCTCCTATTTGATCTTTGGGCATTCTTTGAAAAAAGTTCGTCTCGTTCGTCCATTTTCGTCCTCCCATTTGATCCTTCGGCATTCTTTGTACCAAGTTCGTCTCGTTCGTCCCTCTTCGTCCTCCCATGTGATCCTTTGGCCATTCTTTGGACCAAGTTCGTCTCGTTCGTCCCTCTTCGTCCTCCCATTTGATCCTTTGACATTCTTTGGACCAAGTTCGTCTTGTTCGTCCCACTACGTCCTCCTATTTGATCTTGAGGCATTCTTTGAAAAAAGTTCGTCTCGTTCGTCCATTTTCGTCCTCCTATTTGATCCTTGGGCATTCTTTGACCAAGTTCGTCTCGTTCGTCCCTCTCCGTCCTCCCATTTGATCCTTTCACATTCTTTGGAGCAAGTTCGTCTTGTTCGTCCCACTACATCCTCCTATTTGATCTTTGGGCATTCTTTGAACCAAGTTCGTCTCGTTCGTCCCTGTTCGTCCTCCCATTTGATCCTTTGGCTATTCTTTGGACCAATTCGTCTCGTTCGTCCCTCTCCGTCCTCCCATTTTGATCCTTTGACATTCTTTGGACCAAGTTCGTCTTGTTCGTCCGACTACATCCTCCTATTTGATCTTTGGGCATTCTTTGTACCAAGTTCGTCTCGTTCGTCCCTGTTCGTCCTCCCATTTGATCCTTTGGCCATTCTTTGGTCCAAGTTCGTCTCGTTCGTCCCTCTTCGTCCTCCCATTTGATCAATTGACATTCTTTGGACCAAGTTCGTCTTACTCGTCCCACTACGTCCTCCTATTTGATCTTTGGGCATTCTTTGAAAAAAGTTCGTCTCGTTCGTCCATTTTCGTCCTCCTATTTGATCCTTGGGCATTCTTTGACCAAGTTCGTCTCGTTCGTCCCTCTTCGTCTTCCCATTTGATCCTTTGGCCATTCTTTGGACCAAGTTCGTCTCGTTCGTCCCTCTCCGTCCTCCCATTTGATCCTTTGACATTCTTTGGACCAAGTTCGTCTTGTTCGTCCCACTACATCCTCCTATTTGATCTTTGGGCATTCTTTGTACCAAGTTCGTCTCGTTCGTCCCTGTTCGTCCTCCCATTTGATCCTTTGGCCATTCTTTGGTCCAAGTTCGTCTCGTTCGTCCCTCTTCGTCCTCCCATTTGATCAATTGACATTCTTTGGACCAAGTTCGTCTTACTCGTCCCACTACGTCCTCCTATTTGATCTTTCGGCATTCTTTGAAAAAAGTTCGTCTTGTTCAGCCATTTTCGTCCTCCCATTTGATCCTTCGGCATTCTTTGTACCAAATTCGTCTCGTTCGTCCCTCTTCGTCCTCCCATTTGATCCTTTGGCCATTCTTTGGACCAAGTTCGTCTCGTTCGTCCCTCTTCGTCCTCCCATTTGATCCTTCGACATTCTTTGGACCAAGTTCGTCTTGTTCGTCCCACTACATCCTCCTATTTGATCTTTGGGCATTCTTTGAACCAAGTTCGTCTCGTTCGTCCCTGTTCGTCCTCCCATTTGATCCTTTGGCCATTCTTTGGACCAAGTTCATCTCCTTCGTCCCTCTTCGTCCTCCCATTTGATCCTTTGACATTCTTTGGACCAAGTTCGTCTTGTTCGTCCCACTACGTCCTCCTATTTGATCTTGAGGCATTCTTTGAAAAAAGTTCGTCTCGTTCGTCCATTTTCGTCCTCCTATTTGATCCTTGGGCATTCTTTGACCAAGTTCGTCTCGTTCGTCCCTCTTCGTCCTCCCATTTGATCCTTTGGCCATTCTTTGGACCAAGTTCGTCTCGTTCGTCCCTCTCCGTCCTCCCATTTGATCCTTTGACATTCTTTGGACCATGTTCGTCTTGTTCGTCCCACCACATCCTCCTATTTGATCTTTGGGCATTCTTTGTACCAAGTTCATCTCGTTCGTCCCTGTTCGTCCTCCCATTTGATCCTTTGGCCATTCTTTGGTCCAAGTTCGTCTCGTTCGTCCCTCTTCGTCCTCCCATTTGATCAATTGACATTCTTTGGACCAAGTTCGTCTTACTCGTCCCACTACGTCCTCCTATTTGATCTTTGGGCATTCTTTGAAAAAAGTTCGTCTTGTTCGTCCATTTTCGTCCTCCCATTTGATCCTTCGGCATTCTTTGTACCAAGTTCGTCTCGTTCGTCCCTCTTCGTCCTCCCATTTGTTCCTTTGACATTCTTTGGACCAAGTTCGTCTTGTTCGTCCCACTACGTCCTCCTATTTGATCTTGAGGCATTCTTTGAAAAAAGTTCGTCTCGTTCGTCCATTTTCGTCCTCCTATTTGATCCTTGGGCATTCTTTGACCAAGTTCGTCTCGTTCGTCCCTCTTCGTCCTCCCATTTGATCCTTTGACATTCTTTGGACCAAGTTCGTCTTGTTCGTCCCACTACGTCCTCCTATTTGATCTTTGGGCATTCTTTGAACCAAGTTCGTTTTGTTCGTCCTCCCATTTGATCCTTTGGCCATTCTTTGGACCAAGTTCGTCTCGTTCGTCCCTCTTCGTCCTCCCATTTGATCCTTTGACATTCTTTGGACCAAGTTCGTCTTACTCGTCCCACTACGTCCTACTATTTGATCTTTGGGCATTCTTTGAAAAAAGTTCGTCTCGTTTGTCCATTTTCGTCCTCCCATTTGATCCATCGGCATTCTTTGTACCAAGTTCGTCTCGTTCGTCCCTCTTCGTCCTCCCATTTGATCCTTTGGCCATTCTTTGCACCAAGTTCGTCTCGTTCGTCCCTCCTCGTCCTCCCATTTGATCCTTTGACATTCTTTGGACCAAGTTCGTCTTGTTCGTCCCACTACATCCTCCTATTTGATCTTTGGGCATTCTTTGAACCAAGTTCGTCTCGTTCGTCCCTGTTCGTCCTCCCATTTGATCCTTTGGCCACTCTTTGGACCAAGTTCGTCTCGTTCGTCCCTCTTCGTCCTCCCATTTGATCCTTTGACATTCTTTGGACCAAGTTCGTCTTGTTCGTCCCACTACGTCCTCCTATTTGATCTTGAGGCATTCTTTGAAAAAAGTTCGTCTCGTTCGTCCATTTTCGTCCTCCTATTTGATCCTTGGGCATTCTTTGACCAAGTTCGTCTCGTTCGTCCCTCTTCGTCCTCCCATTTGATCCTTTGACATTCTTTGGACCAAGTTCGTCTTGTTCGTCCCACTACGTCCTCCTATTTGGTCTTAGGGCATTCTTTGAACCAAGTTCGTCTTGTTCGTCCTCCCATTTGATCCTTTGTCCATTCTTTGGACCAAGTTCGTCTCGTTCGTCCCTCTTCGTCCTCCCATTTGATCCTTTGACATTCTTTGGACCAAGTTCGTCTTATTCGTCCCACTACGTCCTCCTATTTGATCTTTGGGCATTCTTTGAAAAAAGTTCGTCTCGTTCGTCCATTTTCGTCCTCCCATTTGATCCTTCGGCATTCTTTGTACCAAGTTCGTCTCGTTCGTCCCTCTTCGTCCTCCCTTGTGATCCTTTGGCCATTCTTTGGACCAAGTTCGTCTCGTTCGTCCCTCTTCGTCCTCCCATTTGATCCTTTGACATTCTTTGGACCAAGTTCGTCTTGTTCGTCCCACTACGTCCTCCTATTTGATCTTGAGGCATTCTTTGAAAAAAGTTCGTCTCGTTCGTCCATTTTCGTCCTCCTATTTGATCCTTGGGCATTCTTTGACCAAGTTCGTCTCGTTCGTCCCTCTTCGTCTTCCCATTTGATCCTTTGGCCATTCTTTGGACCAAGTTCGTCTCGTTCGTCCCTCTCCGTCCTCCCATTTGATCCTTTGACATTCTTTGGACCAAGTTCGTCTTGTTCGTCCCACTACATCCTCCTATTTGATCTTTGGGCATTCTTTGTACCAAGTTCGTCTCGTTCGTCCCTGTTCGTCCTCCCATTTGATCCTTTGGCCATTCTTTGGTCCAAGTTCGTCTCGTTCGTCCCTCTTCGTCCTCCCATTTGATCAATTGACATTCTTTGGACCAAGTTCGTCTTACTCGTCCCACTACGTCCTCCTATTTGATCTTTGGGCATTCTTTGAAAAAAGTTCGTCTCGTTCGTCCATTTTCGTCCTCCTATTTGATCCTTGGGCATTCTTTGACCAAGTTCGTCTCGTTCGTCCCTCTTCGTCTTCCCATTTGATCCTTTGGCCATTCTTCGGACCAAGTTCGTCTCGTTCGTCCCTCTCCGTCCTCCCATTTGATCCTTTGACATTCTTTGGACCAAGTTCGTCTTGTTCGTCCCACTACATCCTCCTATTTGATCTTTGGGCATTCTTTGTACCAAGTTCGTCTCGTTCGTCCCTGTTCGTCCTCCCATTTGATCCTTTGGCCATTCTTTGGTCCAAGTTCGTCTTGTTCGTCCCTCTTCGTCCTCCCATTTGATCAATTGACATTCTTTGGACCAAGTTCGTCTTACTCGTCCCACTACGTCCTCCTATTTGATCTTTGGGCATTCTTTGAAAAAAGTTCGTCTTGTTCAGCCATTTTCGTCCTCCCATTTGATCCTTCGGCATTCTTTGTACCAAATTCGTCTCGTTCGTCCCTCTTCGTCCTCCCATTTGATCCTTTGGCCATTCTTTGGACCAAGTTCGTCTCGTTCGTCCCTCTTCGTCCTCCCATTTGATCCTTCGACATTCTTTGGACCAAGTTCGTCTTGTTCGTCCCACTACATCCTCCTATTTGATCTTTGGGCATTCTTTGAACCAAGTTCGTCTCGTTCGTCCCTGTTCGTCCTCCCATTTGATCCTTTGGCCATTCTTTGGACCAAGTTCGTCTCGTTCGTCCCTCTTCGTCCTCCCATTTGATCCTTTGACATTCTTTGGACCAAGTTCGTCTTGTTCGTCCCACTACGTCCTCCTATTTGATCTTGAGGCATTCTTTGAAAAAAGTTCGTCTCGTTCGTCCATTTTCGTCCTCCTATTTGATCCTTGGGCATTCTTTGACCAAGTTCGTCTCGTTCGTCCCTCTTCGTCCTCCCATTTGATCCTTTGGCCATTCTTTGGACCAAGTTCGTCTCGTTCGTCCCTCTCCGTCCTCCCATTTGATCCTTTGACATTCTTTGGACCATGTTCGTCTTGTTCGTCCCACCACATCCTCCTATTTGATCTTTGGGCATTCTTTGTACCAAGTTCATCTCGTTCGTCCCTGTTCGTCCTCCCATTTGATCCTTTGGCCATTCTTTGGTCCAAGTTCGTCTCGTTCGTCCCTCTTCGTCCTCCCATTTGATCAATTGACATTCTTTGGACCAAGTTCGTCTTACTCGTCCCACTACGTCCTCCTATTTGATCTTTGGGCATTCTTTGAAAAAAGTTCGTCTTGTTCGTCCATTTTCGTCCTCCCATTTGATCCTTCGGCATTCTTTGTACCAAGTTCGTCTCGTTCGTCCCTCTTCGTCCTCCCATTTGTTCCTTTGACATTCTTTGGACCAAGTTCGTCTTGTTCGTCCCACTACGTCCTCCTATTTGATCTTGAGGCATTCTTTGAAAAAAGTTCGTCTCGTTCGTCCATTTTCGTCCTCCTATTTGATCCTTGGGCATTCTTTGACCAAGTTCGTCTCGTTCGTCCCTCTTCGTCCTCCCATTTGATCCTTTGACATTCTTTGGACCAAGTTCGTCTTGTTCGTCCCACTACGTCCTCCTATTTGATCTTTGGGCATTCTTTGAACCAAGTTCGTTTTGTTCGTCCTCCCATTTGATCCTTTGGCCATTCTTTGGACCAAGTTCGTCTCGTTCGTCCCTCTTCGTCCTCCCATTTGATCCTTTGACATTCTTTGGACCAAGTTCGTCTTACTCGTCCCACTACGTCCTACTATTTGATCTTTGGGCATTCTTTGAAAAAAGTTCGTCTCGTTTGTCCATTTTCGTCCTCCCATTTGATCCATCGGCATTCTTTGTACCAAGTTCGTCTCGTTCGTCCCTCTTCGTCCTCCCATTTGATCCTTTGGCCATTCTTTGCACCAAGTTCGTCTCGTTCGTCCCTCTTCGTCCTCCCATTTGATCCTTTGACATTCTTTGGACCAAGTTCGTCTTGTTCGTCCCACTACATCCTCCTATTTGATCTTTGGGCATTCTTTGAACCAAGTTCGTCTCGTTCGTCCCTGTTCGTCCTCCCATTTGATCCTTTGGCCACTCTTTGGACCAAGTTCGTCTCGTTCGTCCCTCTTCGTCCTCCCATTTGATCCTTTGACATTCTTTGGACCAAGTTCGTCTTGTTCGTCCCACTACGTCCTCCTATTTGATCTTGAGGCATTCTTTGAAAAAAGTTCGTCTCGTTCGTCCATTTTCGTCCTCCTATTTGATCCTTGGGCATTCTTTGACCAAGTTCGTCTCGTTCGTCCCTCTTCGTCCTCCCATTTGATCCTTTGACATTCTTTGGACCAAGTTCGTCTTGTTCGTCCCACTACGTCCTCCTATTTGATCTTTGGGCATTCTTTGAACCAAGTTCGTCTTGTTCGTCCTCCCATTTGATCCTTTGGCCATTCTTTGGACCAAGTTCGTCTCGTTCGTCCCTCTTCGTCCTCCCATTTGATCCTTTGACATTCTTTGGACCAAGTTCGTCTTGTTCGTCCCACTACGTCCTCCTATTTGATCTTTGGGCATTCTTTGAAAAAAGTTCGTCTCGTTCGTCCATTTTCGTCCTCCCATTTGATCCTTCGGCATTCTTTGTACCAAGTTCGTCTCGTTCGTCCCTATTCGTCCTCCCATTTGATCCTTTGGCCATTCTTTGGACCAAGTTCGTCTCGTTCGTCCCTCTTCGTCCTCCCATTTGATCCTTTGACATTCTTTGGACCAAGTTCGTCTTGTTCGTCCCACTACGTCCTCCTATTTGATCTTGAGGCATTCTTTGAAAAAAGTTCGTCTCGTTCGTCCATTTTCGTCCTCCTATTTGATCCTTGGGCATTCTTTGACCAAGTTCGTCTCGTTCGTCCCTCTTCGTCCTCCCATTTGATCCTTTGACATTCTTTGGACCAAGTTCGTCTTGTTCGTCCCACTACGTCCTCCTATTTGATCTTTGGGCATTCTTTGAACCAAGTTCGTCTTGTTCGTCCTCCCATTTGATCCTTTGGCCATTCTTTGGACCAAGTTCGTCTCGTTCGTCCCTCTTCGTCCTCCCATTTGATCCTTTGACATTCTTTGGACCAAGTTCGTCTTGTTCGTCCCACTACGTCCTCCTATTTGATCTTTGGGCATTCTTTGAAAAAAGTTCGTCTCGTTCGTCCATTTTCGTCCTCCCATTTGATCCTTCGGCATTCTTTGTACCAAGTTCGTCTCGTTCGTCCCTATTCGTCCTCCCATTTGATCCTTTGGCCATTCTTTGGACCAAGTTCGTCTCGTTCGTCCCTCTTCGTCCTCCCATTTGATCCTTTGACATTCTTTGGACTAAGTTCGTCTTACTCGTCCCACTACGTCCTCCTATTTGATCTTTGGGCATTCTTTGAAAGAAGTTCGTCTTGTTCGTCCATTTTCGTCGTCCCATTTGATCCTTCGGCATTCTTTGTACCAAGTTCGTCTCGTTCGTCCCTCTTCGTCCTCCCATTTGTTCCTTTGACATTCTTTGGACCAAGTTCGTCTTGTTCGTCCCACTACGTCCTCCTATTTGATCTTGAGGCATTCTTTGAAAAAAGTTCGTCTCGTTCGTCCATTTTCGTCCTCCTATTTGATCCTTGGGCATTCTTTGACCAAGTTCGTCTCGTTCGTCCCTCTTCGTCCTCCCATTTGATCCTTTGACATTCTTTGGACCAAGTTCGTCTTGTTCGTCCCACTACGTCCTCCTATTTGATCTTTGGGCATTCTTTGAACCAAGTTCGTTTTGTTCGTCCTCCCATTTGATCCTTTGGCCATTCTTTGGACCAAGTTCGTCTCGTTCGTCCCTCTTCGTCCTCCCATTTGATCCTTTGACATTCTTTGGACCAAGTTCGTCTGACTCGTCCCACTACGTCCTACTATTTGATCTTTGGGCATTCTTTGAAAAAAGTTCGTCTCGTTCGTCCATTTTCGTCCTCCCATTTGATCCTTCGGCATTCTTTGTACCAAGTTCGTCTCGTTCGTCCCTATTCGTCCTCCCATTTGATCCTTTGGCCATTCTTTGGACCAAGTTCGTCTCGTTCGTCCCTCTTCGTCCTCCCATTTGATCCTTTGACATTCTTTGGACTAAGTTCGTCTTACTCGTCCCACTACGTCCTCCTATTTGATCTTTGGGCATTCTTTGAAAGAAGTTCGTCTCGTTCGTCCCTGTTCGTCCTCCCATTTGATCCTTTGGCCACTCTTTGGACCAAGTTCGTCTCGTTCGTCCCTCTTCGTCCTCCCATTTGATCCTTTGACATTCTTTGGACCAAGTTCGTCTTGTTCGTCCCACTACGTCCTCCTATTTGATCTTGAGGCATTCTTTGAAAAAAGTTCGTCTCGTTCGTCCATTTTCGTCCTCCTATTTGATCCTTGGGCATTCTTTGACCAAGTTCGTCTCGTTCGTCCCTCTTCGTCCTCCCATTTGATCCTTTGACATTCTTTGGACCAAGTTCGTCTTGTTCGTCCCACTACGTCCTCCTATTTGATCTTTGGGCATTCTTTGAACCAAGTTCGTCTTGTTCGTCCTCCCATTTGATCCTTTGGCCATTCTTTGGACCAAGTTCGTCTCGTTCGTCCCTCTTCGTCCTCCCATTTGATCCTTTGACATTCTTTGGACCAAGTTCGTCTTGTTCGTCCCACTACGTCCTCCTATTTGATCTTTGGGCATTCTTTGAAAAAAGTTCGTCTCGTTCGTCCATTTTCGTCCTCCCATTTGATCCTTCGGCATTCTTTGTACCAAGTTCGTCTCGTTCGTCCCTATTCGTCCTCCCATTTGATCCTTTGGCCATTCTTTGGACCAAGTTCGTCTCGTTCGTCCCTCTTCGTCCTCCCATTTGATCCTTTGACATTCTTTGGACCAAGTTCGTCTTGTTCGTCCCACTACGTCCTCCTATTTGATCTTGAGGCATTCTTTGAAAAAAGTTCGTCTCGTTCGTCCATTTTCGTCCTCCTATTTGATCCTTGGGCATTCTTTGACCAAGTTCGTCTCGTTCGTCCCTCTTCGTCCTCCCATTTGATCCTTTGACATTCTTTGGACCAAGTTCGTCTTGTTCGTCCCACTACGTCCTCCTATTTGATCTTTGGGCATTCTTTGAACCAAGTTCGTCTTGTTCGTCCTCCCATTTGATCCTTTGGCCATTCTTTGGACCAAGTTCGTCTCGTTCGTCCCTCTTCGTCCTCCCATTTGATCCTTTGACATTCTTTGGACCAAGTTCGTCTTGTTCGTCCCACTACGTCCTCCTATTTGATCTTTGGGCATTCTTTGAAAAAAGTTCGTCTCGTTCGTCCATTTTCGTCCTCCCATTTGATCCTTCGGCATTCTTTGTACCAAGTTCGTCTCGTTCGTCCCTATTCGTCCTCCCATTTGATCCTTTGGCCATTCTTTGGACCAAGTTCGTCTCGTTCGTCCCTCTTCGTCCTCCCATTTGATCCTTTGACATTCTTTGGACTAAGTTCGTCTTACTCGTCCCACTACGTCCTCCTATTTGATCTTTGGGCATTCTTTGAAAGAAGTTCGTCTTGTTCGTCCATTTTCGTCGTCCCATTTGATCCTTCGGCATTCTTTGTACCAAGTTCGTCTCGTTCGTCCCTCTTCGTCCTCCCATTTGTTCCTTTGACATTCTTTGGACCAAGTTCGTCTTGTTCGTCCCACTACGTCCTCCTATTTGATCTTGAGGCATTCTTTGAAAAAAGTTCGTCTCGTTCGTCCATTTTCGTCCTCCTATTTGATCCTTGGGCATTCTTTGACCAAGTTCGTCTCGTTCGTCCCTCTTCGTCCTCCCATTTGATCCTTTGACATTCTTTGGACCAAGTTCGTCTTGTTCGTCCCACTACGTCCTCCTATTTGATCTTTGGGCATTCTTTGAACCAAGTTCGTTTTGTTCGTCCTCCCATTTGATCCTTTGGCCATTCTTTGGACCAAGTTCGTCTCGTTCGTCCCTCTTCGTCCTCCCATTTGATCCTTTGACATTCTTTGGACCAAGTTCGTCTGACTCGTCCCACTACGTCCTACTATTTGATCTTTGGGCATTCTTTGAAAAAAGTTCGTCTCGTTTGTCCATTTTCGTCCTCCCATTTGATCCATCGGCATTCTTTGTACCAAGTTCGTCTCGTTCGTCCCTCTTCGTCCTCCCATTTGATCCTTTGGCCATTCTTTGCACCAAGTTCGTCTCGTTCGTCCCTCTTCGTCCTCCCATTTGATCCTTTGACATTCTTTGGACCAAGTTCGTCTTGTTCGTCCCACTACATCCTCCTATTTGATCTTTGGGCATTCTTTGAACCAAGTTCGTCTCGTTCGTCCCTGTTCGTCCTCCCATTTGATCCTTTGGCCACTCTTTGGACCAAGTTCGTCTCGTTCGTCCCTCTTCGTCCTCCCATTTGATCCTTTGACATTCTTTGGACCAAGTTCGTCTTGTTCGTCCCACTACGTCCTCCTATTTGATCTTGAGGCATTCTTTGAAAAAAGTTCGTCTCGTTCGTCCATTTTCGTCCTCCTATTTGATCCTTGGGCATTCTTTGACCAAGTTCGTCTCGTTCGTCCCTCTTCGTCCTCCCATTTGATCCTTTGACATTCTTTGGACCAAGTTCGTCTTGTTCGTCCCACTACGTCCTCCTATTTGGTCTTTGGGCATTCTTTGAACCAAGTTCGTCTTGTTCGTCCTCCCATTTGATCCTTTGGCCATTCTTTGGACCAAGTTCGCCTCGTTCGTCCCTCTTCGTCCTCCCATTTGATCCTTTGACATTCTTTGGACCAAGTTCGTCTTGTTCGTCCCACTACGTCCTCCTATTTGATCTTTGGGCATTCTTTGAAAAAAGTTCGTCTCGTTCGTCCATTTTCGTCCTCCCATTTGATCCTTCGGCATTCTTTGTACCAAGTTCGTCTCGTTCGTCCCTATTCGTCCTCCCATTTGATCCTTTGGCCATTCTTTGGACCAAGTTCGTCTCGTTCGTCCCTCTTCGTCCTCCCATTTGATCCTTTGACATTCTTTGGACCAAGTTCGTCTTGTTCGTCCCACTACGTCCTCCTATTTGATCTTGAGGCATTCTTTGAAAAAAGTTCGTCTCGTTCGTCCATTTTCGTCCTCCTATTTGATCCTTGGGCATTCTTTGACCAAGTTCGTCTCGTTCGTCCCTCTTCGTCCTCCCATTTGATCCTTTGACATTCTTTGGACCAAGTTCGTCTTGTTCGTCCCACTACGTCCTCCTATTTGATCTTTGGGCATTCTTTGAACCAAGTTCGTCTTGTTCGTCCTCCCATTTGATCCTTTGGCCATTCTTTGGACCAAGTTCGTCTCGTTCGTCCCTCTTCGTCCTCCCATTTGATCCTTTGACATTCTTTGGACCAAGTTCGTCTTGTTCGTCCCACTACGTCCTCCTATTTGATTTGATCTTTGGGCATTCTTTGAAAAAAGTTCGTCTCGTTCGTCCATTTTCGTCCTCCCATTTGATCCTTCGGCATTCTTTGTACCAAGTTCGTCTCGTTCGTCCCTATTCGTCCTCCCATTTGATCCTTTGGCCATTCTTTGGACCAAGTTCGTCTCGTTCGTCCCTCTTCGTCCTCCCATTTGATCCTTTGACATTCTTTGGACCAAGTTCGTCTTGTTCGTCCCACTACGTCCTCCTATTTGATCTTGAGGCATTCTTTGAAAAAAGTTCGTCTCGTTCGTCCATTTTCGTCCTCCTATTTGATCCTTGGGCATTCTTTGACCAAGTTCGTCTCGTTCGTCCCTCTTCGTCTTCCCATTTGATCCTTTGGCCATTCTTTGGACCAAGTTCGTCTCGTTCGTCCCTCTCCGTCCTCCCATTTGATCCTTTGACATTCTTTGGACCAAGTTCGTCTTGTTCGTCCCACTACATCCTCCTATTTGATCTTTGGGCATTCTTTGTGCCAAGTTCATCTCGTTCGTCCCTGTTCGTCCTCCCATTTGATCCTTTGGCCATTCTTTGGTCCAAGTTCGTCTCGTTCTTGACATTCTTTGGACCAAGTTCGTCTTACTCGTCCCACTACGTCCTCCTATTTGATCTTTGGGCATTCTTTGAAAAAAGTTCGTCTTGTTCAGCCATTTTCGTCCTCCCATTTGATCCTTCGGCATTCTTTGTACCAAATTCGTCTCGTTCGTCCCTCTTCGTCCTCCCATTTGATCCTTTGGCCATTCTTTGGACCAAGTTCGTCTCGTTCGTCCCTCTTCGTCCTCCCATTTGATCCTTCGACATTCTTTGGACCAAGTTCGTCTTGTTCGTCCCACTACATCCTCCTATTTGATCTTTGGGCATTCTTTGAACCAAGTTCGTCTCGTTCGTCCCTGTTCGTCCTCCCATTTGATCCTTTGGCCATTCTTTGGACCAAGTTCGTCTCGTTCGTCCCTCTTCGTCCTCCCATTTGATCCTTAGACATTCTTTGGACCAAGTTCGTCTTGTTCGTCCCACTACGTCCTCCTATTTGATCTTGAGGCATTCTTTGACAAAAGTTCGTCTCGTTCGTCCATTTTCGTCCTCCTATTTGATCCTTGGGCATTCTTTGACCAAGTTCGTCTCGTTCGTCCCTGTTCGTCCTCCCATTTGATCCTTTGGCCATTCTTTGGACCAAGTTCGTCTCGTTCGTCCCTCTCCGTCCTCCCATTTGATCCTTTGACATTCTTTGGACCATGTTCGTCTTGTTCGTCCCACTACATCCTCCTATTTGATCTTTGGGCATTCTTTGTACCAAGTTCATCTCGTTCGTCCCTGTTCGTCCTCCCATTTGATCCTTTGGCCATTCTTTGGTCCAAGTTCGTCTCGTTCGTCCCTCTTCGTCCTCCCATTTGATCAATTGACATTCTTTGGACCAAGTTCGTCTTACTCGTCCCACTACGTCCTCCTATTTGATCTTTGGGCATTCTTTGAAAAAAGTTCGTCTTGTTCGTCCATTTTCGTCCTCCCATTTGATCCTTCGGCATTCTTTGTACCAAGTTCGTCTCGTTCGTCCCTCTTCGTCCTCCCATTTGATCCTTTGGCCATTCTTTGGACCAAGTTCGTCTCGTTCGTCCCTCTTCGTCCTCCCATTTGTTCCTTTGACATTCTTTGGACCAAGTTCGTCTTGTTCGTCCCACTACGTCCTCCTATTTGATTTTTGGGCATTCTTTGAACCAAGTTCGTCTGGTTCGTCCCTGTTCGTCCTCCCATTTGATCCTTTGGCCATTCTTTGGACCAAGTTCGTCTCATTCGTCCCTCTTTGTCCTCCCATTTGATCCTTTGACATTCTTTGGACCAAGTTCGTCTTGTTCGTCCCACTACATCCTTCTATTTGATCTTTGGGCATTCTTTGAACCAAGTTCGTCTCGTTCGTCCCTGTTCGTCCTTCCATTTGATCCTTTGCCCATTCTTTGGACCTAGTTCGTCTCGTTCGTCCCTCTTCGTCCTCCCATTTGATCCTTTGACATTCTTTGGACCAAGTTCGTCTTGTTCGTCCTACTACGTCCTCCTATTTGATCTTTGGGCATTCTTTGAACCAAGTTCGTCTCGTTCGTCCCTCTTCGTCCTCCCATTTGATTCTTGGGCCATTCTTTGGACCAAGTTCGTCTCGTTCGTCCCTCTTCGTCCTCCCATTTGTTCCTTTGACATTCTTTGGACCAAGTTCGTCTTGTTCGTCCCACTACGTCCTCCTATTTGATCTTTGGGCATTCTTTAAACCAAGTTCGTCTGGTTCGTCCCTGTTCGTCCTCCCATTTGTTCCTTTGGCCATTCTTTGGACCAAGTTTGTCTCGTTCGTTCCTCTTCGTCCTCCCATTTGATCCTTTGACATTCTTTGGACCAAGTTCGTCTTGTTCGTCCCACTACATCCTCCTATTTGATCTTGAGGCATTCTTTGAAAAAAGTTCGTCTCGTTCGTCCATTTTCGTCCTCCTATTTGATCTTTGGGCATTCTTTGAACCAAGTTCGTCGCGTTCGTCCCTGTTCGTCCTCCCATTTGATCCTTTGGCCATTCTTTGGACCAAGTTCCTCTCGTTCGTCCCTCTTCGTCCTCCCATTTGATCCTTTGGCCATACTTTGGACCAAGTTCGTGTCGTTCGTCCCTCTTCGTCCTCCCATTTGATCCTTTGACATTCTTTGGACCAAGTTCGTCTTGTTCGTCCCTCTTCGTCCTCCCATTTGATCCTTTGACATTCTTTGGACCAAGTGCGTCTTGTTCGTCCCACTACGTCCTCTTATTTGATCTTGAGGCATTCTTTGAAAAAAGTTCGTCTCGTTCGTCCATTTTCGTCCTCCTATTTGTTCCTTGGGCATTCTTTGTACCAAGTTCATCTCGTTCGTCCCTGTTCATCCTCCCATTTGATCCTTTGGCCATTCTTTGGACCAAGTTCGTCTCGTTCGTCCCTCTCCGTCCTCCCATTTGATCCTTTGACATTCTTTGGACAAAGTTCGTCTTGTTCGTCCTACTACATCCTTCTATTTGATCTTTGGGCATTCTTTGAACCAAGTTCGTCTCGTTCGTCCCTGTTCGTCCTTCCATTTGATCCTTTACCCATTCTTTGGACCAAGTTCGTCTCGTTCGTCCCTCTTCGTCCTCCCATTTGATCCTTTGACATTCTTTGGACCAAGTTCGTCTTGTTCGTCCCACTACGTCCTCCTATTTGATCTTTGTGCATTCTTCTAACCAAGTTCGTCTTGTTCGTCCCTGTTCGTCCTCCCATTTGATCCTTTGGCCATTCATTGGACCAAGTTCGTCTCGTTCGTCCCTCTTCGTCCTCCCATTTGATCCTTTGACATTCTTTGGACCAGTTCGTCTTGTTCGTCCCACTACATCCTCCTATTTGATCTCGAGGCATTCTTTGAAAAAAGTTCGTCTCGTTCGTCCATTTTCGTCCTCCTCTTTGATCCTTGGGCATTCTTTGTACCAAGTTCGTCTCGTTCGTCCCTGCTCTTCCTCCCATTTGATCCTTTGGCCATTCTTTGGACCAAGTTCGTCTCGTTCGTCCCTCTCCGTCCTCCCATTTGATCCTTTGACATTCTTTGGACCAAGTTCGTTTGGTTCGTCTCACTACATCCTCCTATTTGATCTTTGGGCATTCTTCTAACCAAGTTCGTCTTGTTCGTCCCTGTTCGTCCTCCCATTTGATCCTTTGGCCATTCTTTGGACCAAGTTCGTCTCGTTCGTCCCTCTTCGTCCTCCCATTTGATCCTTTGACATTCTTTGGACCAAGTTCTCGTTCGTCCATTTTCGTCCTCCCATTTGATCCTTGGGCATTCTTTGTACCAAGTTCGTCTCGTTCGTCCCTGTTCATCCTCCCATTTGATCCTTTGGCCAATCTTTGGACCAAGTTCGTCTCGTTCGTCCCTCTCCGTCCTCCCATTTGATCCTTTGACATTCTTTGGACCAGGTCCGTCTCGTTCATCCTTTTTCGTCCTCCTATTTGATCCTTGGGCATTCTTTGTACCAAGTTCATCTCGTTCGTCCTCCCATTTGATCCTTCGGCATTCTTTGTACCAAGTTCGTATCGTTCGTCCCTGTTCATTGTCCCATTTGATCCTTTGGCCATTCTTTGCACCAAGTTCGTCTCGTTCGTCCCACTACGTCCTCCTATTTGATCTTTGTGCATTCTTTGAACCAAGTTCGTCTTGTTCGTCCCTATTCGTCCTCCCATTTGATCCTTTGGCCATTCTTTGGACCAAGTTCGTCTCGTTCGTCCCTCTTTGTCCTCCCATTTGATCCTTTGACATTCTTTGGACTATGTTCGTCTTGTTCGTCCCACTACGTCCTCCTATTTGATCTTGAGGCATTCTTTGAAAAAAGTTCGTCTCGTTCGTCCATTTTCGTCCTCCTATTTGATCCTTGGGCATTCTTTGTACCAAGTTCGTCTCGTTCGTCCCTGTTCATCCTCCCATTTGATCCTTTGGCCATTCTTTGGACCAAGTTCGTCTCGTTCGTCCCTCTTCGTCCTCCCATTTGATCCTTTGACATTCTTTGGACCAAGTTCGTCTGGTTCGTCCCACTACATCCTCCTATTTGATCTTTGGGCATTCTTTGAACCATGTTCGTCTCGTTCGTCCCTATTAGTCGTCCCATTTGATCCTTTGGCCATTCTTTGGACCAAGTTCGTCTTGTTCGTCCCTCTTCGTCCTCTCATTTGATCCTTTAACATTCTTTGGACCAAGTTCGTCTTATTCGTCCCACTACGTCCTCCTATTTGATCTTTGGGCAGTCTTTGAAAAATGTACGTTTCGTTCATCCATTTTCGTCCTCCCATTTGATCCTTTGGCCATTCTTTGGACCAAGTTCGTCTCGTTCGTCCCTCTCCGTCCTCCCATTTGATCCTTTGACATTCTTTGGACCAAGTTCGTCTTGTTCGTCCCACTACGTCCTCCTATTTGATCTTTGGGCATTCTTTGAACCAAGTTCGTCTTGTTTGTCCCTGTTCGTCCACCCATTTGATCCTTTGGCCATTTTTTGGACCAAGTTCGTCTCGTTCGTCCCTCTTCGTCCTCTCATTTGATCCTTTAGCATTCTTTGGACCAAGTTCGTCTTATTCGTCCCAGTACGTCCTCCTATTTGATCTTTGGGCAGTCTTTGAAAAATGTTCATCTCGTTCATCCATTTTCGTCCTCCCATTTGATCCTTCGGCATTCTTTGTACCAAGTTCGTCTCGTTCGTCCCTGTTCATCCTCCCATTTGATCCTTTGGCCATTCTTTGGACCAGGTTCGTCTCGTTCATCCTTTTTCGTCCTCCTATTTGATCCTTGGGCATTCTTTGTACCAAGTTCATCTCGTTCGTTCTCCCATTTGATCCTTCGGCATTCTTTGTACCAAGTTCGTATCGTTCGTCCCTGTTCATTGTCCCATTTGATCCTTTGGCCATTCTTTGCACCAGGTTCGTCTCGTTCGTCCCACTACGTCCTCCTATTTGATCTTTGTGCATTCTTTGAACCAAGTTCGTCTTGTTCGTCCCTATTCGTCCTCCCATTTGATCCTTTGGCCATTCTTTGGACCAAGTTCGTCTCGTTCGTCCCTCTTTGTCCTCCCATTTGATCCTTTGACATTCTTTGGACTATGTTCGTCTTGTTCGTCCCACTACGTCCTCCTATTTGATCTTGAGGCATTCTTTGAAAAAAGTTCGTCTCGTTCGTCCATTTTCGTCCTCCTATTTGATCCTTGGGCATTCTTTGTACCAAGTTCGTCTCGTTCGTCCCTGTTCATCCTCCCATTTGATCCTTTGGCCATTCTTTGGACCAAGTTCGTCTCGTTCGTCCCTCTCCGTCCTCCCATTTGATCCTTTGACATTCTTTGGACCAAGTTCGTCTGGTTCGTCCCACTACATCCTCCTATTTGATCTTTGGGCATTCTTTGAACCAAGTTCGTCTCGTTCGTCCCTATTAGTCGTCCCATTTGATCCTTTGGCCATTCTTTGGACCATGTTCGTCTCGTTCGTCCCTCTTCGTCCTCTCATTTGATCCTTTAACATTCTTTGGACCAAGTTCGTCTTATTCGTCCCACTACGTCCTCCTATTTGATCTTTGGGCAGTCTTTGAAAAATGTTCGTTCCGTTTATCCATTTTCGTCCTCCCATTTGATCCTTCGGCATTCTTTGTACCAAGTTCGTCTCGTTCGTCCCTGTTCATCCTCCCATTTGATCCTTTGGCCATTCTTTGGACCAAGTTCGTCTCGTTCGTCCCTCTCCGACCTCCCATTTGATCCTTTGACATTCTTTGGACCAAGTTCGTCTTGTTCGTCCCACTACGTCCTCCTATTTGATCTTTGGGCATTCTTTGAACCAAGTTCGTCTTGTTCGTCCCTGTTCGTCCACCCATTTGATCCTTTGGCCATTTTTTGGACCAAGTTCGTCTCGTTCGTCCCACTTCGTCCTCTCATTTGATCCTTTAGCATTCTTTGGACCAAGTTCGTCTTATTCGTCCCAGTACGTCCTCCTATTTGATCTTTGGGCAGTCTTTGAAAAATGTTCGTCTCGTTCATCCATTTTCGTCCTCCCATTTGATCCTTCGGCATTCTTTGTACCAAGTTCGTCTCGTTCGTCCCTGTTCATCCTCCCATTTGATCCTTTGGCCATTCTTTGGACCAGGTTCGTCTCGTTCATCCTTTTTCGTCCTCCTATTTGATCCTTGGGCATTCTTTGTACCAAGTTCATCTCGTTCGTTCTCCCATTTGATCCTTCGGCATTCTTTGTACCAAGTTCGTATCGTTCGTCCCTGTTCATTGTCCCATTTGATCCTTTGGCCATTCTTTGCACCAGGTTCGTCTCGTTCGTCCCACTACGTCCTCCTATTTGATCTTTGTGCATTCTTTGAACCAAGTTCGTCTTGTTCGTCCCTATTCGTCCTCCCATTTGATCCTTTGGCCATTCTTTGGACCAAGTTCGTCTCGTTCGTCCCTCTTTGTCCTCCCATTTGATCCTTTGACATTCTTTGGACTATGTTCGTCTTGTTCGTCCCACTACGTCCTCCTATTTGATCTTGAGGCATTCTTTGAAAAAAGTTCGTCTCGTTCGTCCATTTTCGTCCTCCTATTTGATCCTTGGGCATTCTTTGTACCAAGTTCGTCTCGTTCGTCCCTGTTCATCCTCCCATTTGATCCTTTGGCCATTCTTTGGACCAAGTTCGTCTCGTTCGTCCCTCTCCGTCCTCCCATTTGATCCTTTGACATTCTTTGGACCAAGTTCGTCTGGTTCGTCCCACTACATCCTCCTATTTGATCTTTGGGCATTCTTTGAACCAAGTTCGTCTCGTTCGTCCCTATTAGTCGTCCCATTTGATCCTTTGGCCATTCTTTGGACCATGTTCGTCTCGTTCGTCCCTCTTCGTCCTCTCATTTGATCCTTTAACATTCTTTGGACCAAGTTCGTCTTATTCGTCCCACTACGTCCTCCTATTTGATCTTTGGGCAGTCTTTGAAAAATGTTCGTTCCGTTTATCCATTTTCGTCCTCCCATTTGATCCTTCGGCATTCTTTGTACCAAGTTCGTCTCGTTCGTCCCTGTTCATCCTCCCATTTGATCCTTTGGCCATTCTTTGGACCAAGTTCGTCTCGTTCGTCCCTCTCCGACCTCCCATTTGATCCTTTGACATTCTTTGGACCAAGTTCGTCTTGTTCGTCCCACTACGTCCTCCTATTTGATCTTTGGGCATTCTTTGAACCAAGTTCGTCTTGTTCGTCCCTGTTCGTCCACCCATTTGATCCTTTGGCCATTTTTTGGACCAAGTTCGTCTCGTTCGTCCCACTTCGTCCTCTCATTTGATCCTTTAGCATTCTTTGGACCAAGTTCGTCTTATTCGTCCCAGTACGTCCTCCTATTTGATCTTTGGGCAGTCTTTGAAAAATGTTCGTCTCGTTCATCCATTTTCGTCCTCCCATTTGATCCTTCGGCATTCTTTGTACCATGTTCGTCTCGTTCGTCCCTGTTCATCCTCCCATTTGATCCTTTGGCCATTCTTTGGACCAAGTTCGTCTCGTTCGTCCCTCTTCGGCCTCCCATTTGATCCTTTGACATTCTTTGGAAAAAGTTCGTCTTGTTCGTCCCACTACATCCTTCTATTTGATCTTTGGGCATTCTTTGAACCAAGTTCATCTCGTTCGTCCCTGTTCGTCCTTCCATTTGATCCTTTGCCCATTCTTTGGACCAAGTTCGTCTCGTTCATCCCTCTTCGTCCTCCCATTTGATCCTTTGACATTCTTTGGACCAAGTTCGTCTTGTTCGTCCCACTACGTCCTCCTATTTGATCTTTTTGCATTTTTTGAAAAAAGTTCGTCTCGTTCGTCCATTTTCGTCCTCCCATTTGATCCTTGGGCATTCTTTGTACCAAGTTCGTCTCGTTCGTCCCTGTTCATCCTCCCATTTGATCCTTTGGCCATTCTTTGGACCAAGTTCGTCTCGTTCGTCCCTCTCCGTCCTCCCATTTGATCCTTTGACATTCTTTGGACCAAGTTCGTCTGGTTCGTCCCACTTCATCCTCCTATTTGATCTTTGGGCATTCTTTGAACCAAGTTCATCTCGTTCGTCCCTATTAGTCGTCCCATTTGATCCTTTGGCCATTCTTTGGACCAAGTTCGTCTCGTTCGTCCCTCTTCGTCCTCTCATTTGATCCTTTAACTTTCTTTGGACCAAGTTCGTCTTATTCGTCCCACTACGTCCTCCTATTTGATCTTTGGGCAGTCTTTGAAAAATGTTCGTTTCGTTCATCCATTTTCGTCCTCCCATTTGATCCTTCGGCATTCTTTGTACCAAGTTCGTCTCGTTCGTCCCTGTTCATCCTCCCATTTGATCCTTTGGCCATTCTTTGGACCAAGTTCGTCTCGTTCGTCCCTCTCCGTCCTCCCATTCGATCCTTTGACATTCTTTGGACCAAGTTCGTCTTGTTCGTCCCACTACGTCCTCTTATTTGATCTTTGGGCATTCTTTGAAACAAGTTCGTCTTGTTCGTCCCTGTTCGTCCACCCATTTGATCCTTTGGCCATTTTTTGGACCAAGTTCGTCTCGTTCGTCCCTCTTCGTCCTCTCATTTGATCCTTTAGCATTCTTTGGACCAAGTTCGTCTTATTCGTCCCACTACGTCCTCCTATTTGATCTTTGGGCAGTCTTTGAAAAATGTTCGTCTCGTTCATCCATTTTCGTCCTCCCATTTGATCCTTCGGCATTCTTTGTACCAAGTTCGTCTCGTTCGTCCCTATTCATCCTCCCATTTGATCCTTTGGCCATTCTTTGGACCAAGTTCGTCTCGTTCGTCCCTCTTCGGCCTCCCATTTGATCCTTTGACATTCTTTCGAAAAAGTTCATCTTGCTCGTCCCACTACATCCTTCTATTTGATCTTTGGGCATTCTTTGAACCAAGTTCGTCTCGTTCGTCCCTGTTCGTCCTTCCATTTGATCCTTTGCCCATTCTTTGGACCAAGTTCGTCTCGTTCATCCCTCTTCGTCCTCCCATTTGATCCTTTGACATTCTTTGGACCAAGTTCGTCTTGTTCGTCCCACTACGTCCTCCTATTTGATCTTTTGGCATTTTTTGAAAAAAGTTCGTCTCGTTCGTCCATTTTCGTCCTCCCATTTGATCCTTGGGCATTCTTTGTACCAAGTTCGTCTCGTTCGTCCTTGTTCATCCTCCCATTTGATCCTTTGGCCATTCTTTGGACCAAGTTAGTCTCGTTCGTCCCTCTCCGTCCTCCCATTTGATCCTTTGACATTCTTTGGACCAGGTTCGTCTCGTTCATCCTTTTTCGTCCTCCTATTTGATCCTTGGGCATCCTTTGTACCAAGTTCATCTCGTTCGTCCTCCCATTTGATCCTTCGGCATTCTTTGTACCAAGTTCGTATCGTTCGTCCCTGTTCATTGTCCCATTTGATCCTTTGGTCATTCTTTGCACCAAGTTCGTCTCGTTCGTCCCACTACGTCCTCCTATTTGATCTTTGTGCATTCTTTGAACCAAGTTCGTCTTGTTCGTCCCTATTCGTCCTCCCATTTGATCCTTTGGCCATTCTTTGGACCAAGTTTGTCTCGTTTGTCCCTCTTCGTCCTCCCATTTGATCCTTTGACATTCTTTGGACTAAGTTTCTCTTGTTCGTCCCACTACGTCCTCCTATTTGATCTTGAGGCATTCTTTGAAAAAAGTTCGTCTCGTTCGTCCATTTTCGTCCTCCTACTTGATCCTTGGGCATTCTTTGTACCAAGTTCGTCTCGTTCGTCCCTGTTCATCCTCCCATTTGATCCTTTGGCCATTCTTTGGACCAAGTTCGTCTCGTTCGTCCCTCTCCGTCCTCCCATTTGATCCTTTGACATTCTTTGGACCAAGTTCGTCTGGTTCGTCCCACTACATCCTCCTATTTGATCTTTGGGCATTCTTTGAACCAAGTTCGTCTCGTTCATCCCTATTCGTCCTCCCATTTGATCCTTTGGCCATTCTTTGGACCAAGTTCGTCTCGTTTGTCCCTCTTCGTCCTCTCATTTGATCCTTTAACATTCTTTGGACCAAGTTCGTCTTATTCGTCCCACTACGTCCTCCTATTTGATCTTTGGGCAGTCTTTGAAAAATGTTCGTTTCGTTCATCCATTTTCGTCCTCCCATTTGATCCTTCGGCATTCTTTGTACCAAGTTCGTCTCGTTCGTCCCTGTTCATCCTCCCATTTGATCCTTTGGCCATTCTTTGGACCAAGATCGCCTCGTTCGTCCCTCTCCGTCCTCCCATTTGATCCTTTGACATTCTTTGGACCAAGTTCGTCTTGTTCGTCCCACTACGTCCTCCTATTTGATCTTTGGGCATTCTTTGTACCAAGTTCGTCTCGTTCGTCCCTCTTCGTCCTCCCATTTGATCCTATGACATTCTTTGGACCAAGTTCGTCTGGTTCGTACCACTACGTCCTCCTATTTAATCTTGAGGCATTCTTTGAAAAAAGTTCGTCTCGTTCGTCCATTTTCGTCCTCCCATTTGATCCTTAGGCAATCTTTGTACCAAGTTCGTCTCGTTCGTCCCTGTTCATCCTCCCATTTGATCCTTTGGCCATTCTTTGGACCAAGTTCGTCTCGTTCGTCCCTCTCCGTCCTCCCATTTGATCCTTTGACATTCTTTGGACCAAGTTCTTCTTGTTCGTCCCACTACGTCCTCCTATTTGATCTTTGGGCATACTTTGAACCAAGTTCGTCTCGTTCGTCCCTGTTCGTCCTCCCATTTGATCCTTTGGCCATTCTTTGCACCAAGTTCGTCTCGTTCGTCCCTCTCCGTCCTCCCATTTGATCCTTTGGCATTCTTTGGACCAAGTTCGTCTTGTTCGTCCCACTACATCCTCCAATTTGATCTTTGGGCATTCTTTGTACCAAGTTCGTCTCGTTCGTCCCTGTTCGTCCTCCCATTTCATCCTTTCGCCATTCTTTGGACCATGTTCGTCTCGTTCGTCCCTCTTCGTCCTCCCAATTGATCCTTTGACATTCTTTGGACCAAGTTCGTCTTACTCGTCCCACTACGTCCTCCTATTTGATCTTTGGGCATTCTTTGAAAAAAGTTCGTCTCGTTCGTCCATTTTCGTCCTCCCATTTGATCCTTCGGCATTCTTTGTACCAAGTTCGTCTCGTTCGTCCCTCTTCGTCCTCCCATTTGATCCTCTGGCCATTCTTTGGACCAAGTTCGTCTCGTTCGTCCCTCTCCGTCCTCCCATTTGATCCTTTGACATTCTTTGGACCAAGTTCGTCTGGTTCGTCCCACTACATCCTCCTATTTGATCTTTGGGCATTCTTTGAACCAAGTTCGTCTCGTTCGTCCCTATTCGTCCTCCCATTTGATCCTTTGGCCATTCTTTGGACCAAGTTCGTCTCGTTCGTCCCTCTTCGTCCTCTCATTTGATCCTTTAACATTCTTTGGACCAAGTTCGTCTTATTCGTCCCACTACGTCCTCCTATTTGATCTTTGCGCAGTCTTTGAAAAATGTTAGTTTCGTTCATCCATTTTCGTCCTCCCATTTGATCCGTCGGCATTCTTTGTACCAAGTTTGTCTCGTTCGTCCCTGTTCATCCTCCCATTTGATCCTTTGGCCATTCTTTGGACCAAGATCGTCTCTTTCGTCCCTCTCCGTCCTCCCATTTGATCCTTTGACATTCTTTGGACCAAGTTCGTCTTGTTCGTCCCACTACATCCTCCTATTTGATCTTTGGGCATTCTTTGAACCAAGTTCGTCTTGTTCGTCCCTGTTCGTCATTCCATTTGATCCTTTGGCCATTTTTTGGACCAAGTTCGTCTCGTTCGTCCCTCTTCGTCCTCCCATTTGATCCTTTGACATTCTTTGGACTAAGTTCGTCTTGTTCGTCCCACTACGTCCTCCTATTTGATCTTGAGGCATTCTTTGAAAAAAGTTCGTCTCGTTCGTCCATTTTCGTCCTCCCATTTGATCCTTAGGCAATCTTTGTACCAAGTTCGTCTCGTTCGTCCTTGTTCGTCCTTCCATTTGATCCTTTGCCCATTCTTTGGACCAAGTTCGTCTCGTTCGTTCCTCTTCGTCCTCCCATTTGATCCTTTGACATTCTTTGGACCAAGTTCGTCTTGTTCGTCCCACTACATCCTCGTATTTGATCTTTGGGCATTCCTTGAACCAAGTTCGTCTCGTTCGTCCCTGTTCGTCCTCCCATTTGATCCTTTGGCCATTCTTTGGACCAAGTTCGTCTCGTTCGTCCCTCTTCGTCCTCCCATTTGATCCTTTGACATTCTTTGGACCAAGTTCATCTTGTTCGTCCCACTACGTCCTCCTATTTGATCTTGAGTCATTCTTTGAAAAAAGTTCGTCTCGTTCGTCCATTTTCGTCCTCCCATTTGATCCTTGGGCATTCTTTGTACCATGTTCGTCTCATTCGTCCCTGTTCATCCTCCCATTTGATCCTTTGGCCATTCTTTGGACCAAGTTCGTCTCATTCGTCCCTCTCCGTCCTCCCATTTGATCCTTTGACATTCTTTGGACCAAGTTCTTCTTGTTCGTCCCACTACGTCCTCCTATTTGATCTTTGGGCATACTTTGAACCAAGTTCGTCTCGTTCGTCCCTGTTCGTCCTCCCATTTGATCCTTTGGCCATTCTTTGGACCAAGTTCGTCTCGTTCGTCCCTCTCCGTCCTCCCATTTGATCCTTTGGCATTCTTTGGACCAAGTTCGTCTTGTTCGTCCCACTACATCCTCCTATATGATCTTTGGGCATTCTTTGTACCAAGTTCGTCTCGTTCGTCCCTGTTCGTCCTCCGATTTCATCCTTTCGCCATTCTTTGGACCAAGTTCGTCTCGTTCGTCCCTCTTCGTCCTCCCAATTGATCCTTTGACATTCTTTGGACCAAGTTCGTCTTACTCGTCCCACTACGTCCTCCTATTTGATCTTTGGGCATTCTTTGAAAAAAGTTCGTCTCGTTCGTCCATTTTCGTCCTCCCATTTGATCCTTCGGCATTCTTTGTACCAAGTTCGTCTCGTTCGTCCCTCTTCGTCCTCCCATTTGATCCTCTGGCCATTCTTTGGACCAAGTTCATCTCGTTCGTCCCTCTTCGTCCTCCCATTTGATCCTTTGATATTCTTTGGACCAAGTTCGTCTTGTTCGTCCCACTACATCCTCCTATTTGATCTTTGGGCATTCTTTGTACCAAGTTCGTCTCGTTCGTCCCTGTTCGTCCTCCCATTTGATCCTTTGGCCATTCTTTGGACCAAGTTCGTCTCGTTCATCCCTCTTCGTCCTCCCATTTGATCCTTTGACATTCTTTGGACCAAGTTCGTCTTGTTCGTCCCATTACGTCCTCCTATTTGATCTTTGGGCATTCTTTGAACCAAGTTTGTCTCGTTCGTCCCTGTTCGTCCTTCCATTTGATCCTTTGGCCATTCTATGGTCCAAGTTCGTCTCGTTCGTCCCTCTCCGTCCTCCCATTTGATCCTTTGACATTCTTTGGACCAAGTTCGTCTGGTTCGTCCCACTACATCCTCCTATTTGATCTTTGGGCATTCTTTGAACCAAGTTCGTCTCGTTCGTCCCTATTCGTTCTCCCATTTGATCCTTTGGCCATTCTTTGGACCAAGTTCGTCTCGTTCGTCCCTCTTCGTCCTCTCATTTGATCCTTTGACATTCTTTGGACCAAGTTCGTCTTATTCGTCCCACTACGTCCTCCTATTTGATCTTTGGGCAGTCTTTGAAAAATGTTCGTTTCGTTCTTCCATTTTCGTCCTCCCATTTGATCCTTCGGCATTCTTTGTACCAAGTTCGTCTCGTTCGTCCCTGTTCATCCTCCCATTTGATCCTTTGGCCATTCTTTGGACCAAGTTCGTCTCTTTCGTCCCTCTCCGTCCTCCCATTTGATCCTTTGACATTCTTTGGACCAAGTTCGTCTTGTTCGTCCCACTACGTCCTCCTATTTGATCTTTGGGTATTCTTTGAACCAAGTTCGTCTCGTTCGTCCCTGTTCGTCATCCCATTTGATCCTTTGGCCATTTTCTGGACAAAGTTCGTCTCGTTCGTCCCTCTTCGTCCTCCCATTTGATCCTTTGACATTCTTTGGACCAAGTTCGTCTGGTTCGTACCACTACGTCCTCCTATTTAATCTTGAGGCATTCTTTGAAAAAAGTTCGTCTCGTTCGTCCATTTTCGTCCTCCCATTTGATCCTTAGGCATTCTTTGTACCAAGTTCGTCTCGTTCGTCCCAGTTCATCCTCCCATTTGATCCTTTGGCCATTCTTTGGACCAAGTTCGACTCGTTCGTCCCTCTCTGTCCTCCCATTTGATCCTTTGACATTCTTTAGACCAAGTTCGTCTTGTTCGTCCCACTATATCCTCCTATTTGATCTTTTGACATTCTTTGAACCAAGTTCTTCTCGTTCGTCCCTGTTCGTCCTCCCATTTGATCCTTTGGCCATTCTTTGGACCAAGTTCGTATCGTTCGTCCCTCTTCGTCCTCCCATTTGATCCTTTGACATTCTTTGGACCAAGTTCGTCTTATTCGTCCCACTACGTCCTCCTATTTGATCTTTGGGCATTCTTTGAAAAAAGTTCATCTCGTTCGTCCATTTTCGTCCTCCCATTTCATCCTTCGGCGTTCTTTGTACCAAGTTCGTCTCTTTCGTCCCTGTTCGTCCTTCCATTTGATCCTTTGCCCATTCTTTGGACCAAGTTCGTCTCGTTCGTTCCTCTTCGTCCTCCCATTTGATCTTTTGACATTCTTTGGACCAAGTTCGTCTTGTTCGTCCCACTACATCCTCGTATTTGATCTTTGGGCATTCCTAGAACCAAGTTCGTCTCGTTCGTCCCTGTTCGTCCTCCCATTTGATCCTTTGGCCATTCTTTGGACCAAGTTCGTCTCGTTCGTCCCTCTTCGTCCTCCCATTTGATCCTTTGACATTCTTTGGACCAAGTTCGTCTTGTTCGTCCCACTACGTCCTCCTATTTGATCTTGAGTCATTCTTTGAAAAAAGTTCGTCTCGTTCGTCCATTTTCGTCCTCCTATTTGATCCTTGGGCATTCTTTGTACCATGTTCGTCTCATTCGTCCCTGTTCATCCTCCCATTTGATCCTTTGGCCATTCTTTGGACCAAGTTCGTCTCGTTCGTCCCTCTCCGTCCTCCCATTTGATCCTTTGACATTCTTTGGACCAAGTTCTTCTTGTTCATCCCACTACGTCCTCCTATTTGATCTTTGGGCATACTTTGAACCAAGTTCGTCTCGTTCGTCCCTATTCGTCCTCCCATTTGATCCTTTGGCCATTCTTTGGACCAAGTTCGTCTCGTTCGTCCCTCTCCGTCCTCCCATTTGATCCTTTGACATTCTTTGGACCAAGTTCGTCTTGTTCGTCCCACTACATCCTCCTATTTGATCTTTGGGCATTCTTTGTACCAAGTTTGTCTCGTTCGTCCCTGTTCGTCCTCCCATTTCATCCTTTGGCCATTCTTTGGACCAAGTTCGTCTTACTCGTCCCACTACGTCCTCCTATTTGATCTTTGGGCATTCTTTGAAAAAAGTTCGTCTCGTTCGTCCATTTTCGTCCTCCCATTTGATCCTTCGGCATTCTTTGTACCAAGTTCGTCTCGTTCGTCCCTCTTCGTCCTCCCATTTGATCCTCTGGCCATTCATTGGACCAAGTTCATCTCGTTCGTCCCTCTTCGTCCTCCCATTTGATCCTTTGACATTCTTTGGACCAAGTTCGTCTTGTTCGTCCCACTACATCCTCCTATTTGATCTTTGGGCATTCTTTGTACGAAGTTCGTCTCGTTCGTCCCTGTTCGTCCTCCCATTTGATCCTTTGGCCATTCTTTGGACCAAGTTCGTCCCGTTCGTCCCTCTTCGTCCTCCCATTTGATCCTTTGACATTCTTTGGACCAAGTTCGTCTTATTCGTCCCACTACGTCCTCCTATTTGATCTTTGGGCATTCTTTGAAAAAAGTTCATCTCGTTCGTCCATTTTCGTCCTCCCATTTCATCCTTCGGCATTCTTTGTACCAAGTTCGTCTCGTTCGTCCCTGTTCGTCCTTCCATTTGATCCTTTGCCCATTCTTTGGACCAAGTTCGTCTCGTTCGTTCCTCTTCGTCCTCCCATTTGATCTTTTGACATTCTTTGGACCAAGTTCGTCTTGTTCGTCCCACTACATCCTCGTATTTGATCTTTGGGCATTCCTTGAACTAAGTTCGTCTCGTTCGTCCCTGTTCGTCCTCCCATTTGATCCTTTGGCCATTCTTTGGACCAAGTTCGTCTCGTTCGTCCCTCTTCGTCCTCCCATTTGATCCTTTGACATTCTTTGGACCAAGTTCGTCTTGTTCGTCCCACTACGTCCTCCTATTTGATCTTGAGTCATTCTTTGAAAAAAGTTCGTCTCGTTCGTCCATTTTCGTCCTCCTATTTGATCCTTGGGCATTCTTTGTACCATGTTCGTCTCATTCGTCCCTGTTCATCCTCCCATTTGATCCTTTGGCCATTCTTTGGACCAAGTTCGTCTCGTTCGTCCCTCTCCGTCCTCCCATTTGATCCTTTGACATTCTTTGGACCAAGTTCTTCTTGTTCGTCCCACTACGTCCTCCTATTTGATCTTTGGGCATACTTTGAACCAAGTTCGTCTCGTTCGTCCCTGTTCGTCCTCCCATTTGATCCTTTGGCCATTCTTTGGACCAAGTTCGTCTCGTTCGTCCCTCTCCGTCCTCCCATTTGATCCTTTGACATTCTTTGGACCAAGTTCGTCTTGTTCGTCCCACTACATCCTCCTATTTGATCTTTGGGCATTCTTTGTACCAAGTTTGTCTCGTTCGTCCCTGTTCGTCCTCCCATTTCATCCTTTGGCCATTCTTTGGACCAAGTTCGTCTCGTTCGTCCCTCTTCGTCCTCCCATTTGATCCTTTGACATTCTTTGGACCAAGTTCGTCTTACTCGTCCCACTACGTCCTCCTATTTGATCTATGGGCATTCTTTGAAAAAAGTTCGTCTCGTTCGTCCATTTTCGTCCTCCCATTTGATCCTTCGGCATTCTTTGTACCAAGTTCGTCTCGTTCGTCCCTCTTCGTCCTCCCATTTGATCCTTTGGCCATTCTTTGGACCAAGTTCCTCTCGTTCGTCCCTCTTCGTCCTCCCATTTGATCCTTTGACATTCTTTGGACCAAGTTCGTCTTGTTCGTCCCACTACGTCCTCCTATTTGATCTTGAGGCATTCTTTGAAAAAAGTTCGTCTCGTTCGTCCATTTTCGTCCTCCTATTTGATCCTTGGGCATTCTTTGTACCATGTTCGTCTCGTTCGTCCCTGTGCATCCTCCCATTTGATCCTTTGGCCATTCTTTGGACCAAGTTCGTCTCGTTCGTCCCTCTCCGTCCTCCCATTTGATCCTTTGACATTCTTTGGACCAAGTTCGTCTTGTTCGTCCCACTACATCCTCCTATTGGATCTTTGGGCATTCTTTGAACCAAGTTCGTCTCGTTCGTCCCTGTTCGTCCTCCCATTTGATCCTTTGGCCATGCTTTGGACCAAGTTCGTCTCGTTCGTCCCTCTCCGTCCTCCCATTTGATCCTTTGACATTCTTTGGATCAAGTTCTTCTTGTTCGTCCCACTACATCCTCCTATTTGATCTTTGGGCATTCTTTGAACCAAGTTCGCCTCGTTCGTCCCTGTTCGTCCTCCCATTTCATCCTTTGGCCATTCTTTGGACCAAGTTCGTCTCGTTCGTCCCACTTCGTCCTCCCATTTGATCCTTTGACATTCTTTGGACCAAGTTCGTCTTACTCGTCCCACTACATCCTCCTATTTGGTCTTTGGGCATTCTTTGAAAAAAGTTCGTCTCGTTCGTCCATTTTCGTCCTCCCATTTGATCCTTCGGCATTCTTTGTACCAAGTTCGTCTCGTTCGTCCCTCTTCGTCCTCCCATTTGATCCTCTGGCCATTCTTTGGACCAAGTTCGTCTCGTTCGTCCCTCTTCGTCCTCCCATTTGATCCTTTGACATTCTTTGGACCAAGTTCGTCTTGTTCGTCCCACTACATTCTCCTATTTGATCTTTGGGCATTCTTTGTACCAAGTTCGTCTCGTTCGTCCCTGTTCGTCCTCCCATTTGATCCTTTGGCCATTCTTTGGACCAAGTTCGTCTCGTTCGTCCCTCTTCGTCCTCCCATTTGATCCTTTGACATTCTTTGGACCAAGTTCATCTTGTTCGTCCCACTACGTCCTCCTATTTGATCTTGAGGCATTCTTTGAAAAAAGTTTGTCTCGTTCGTCCATTTTCGTCCTCCTATTTGATCCTTGGGCATTCTTTGTACCATGTTCGTCTCGTTCGTCCCTGTGCATCCTCCCATTTGATCCTTTGGCCATTCTTTGGACCAAGTTCGTCTCGTTCGTCCCTCTCCGTCCTCCCATTTGATCCTTTGACATTCTTTGGACCAAGTTCGTCTTGTTCGTCCCACTACATCCTCCTATTGGATCTTTGGGCATTCTTTGAACCAAGTTCGTCTCGTTCGTCCCTGTTCGTCCTCCCATTTGATCCTTTGGCCATTCTTTGGACCAAGTTCGTCTCGTTCGTCCCTCTCCGTCCTCCCATTTGATCCTTTGACATTCTTTGGACCAAGTTCTTCTTGTTCGTCCCACTACATCCTCCTATTTGATCTTTGGGCATTCTTTGAACCAAGTTCGCCTCGTTCGTCCCTGTTCGTCCTCCCATTTCATCCTTTGGCCATTCTTTGGACCAAGTTCGTCTCGTTCGTCCCACTTCGTCCTCCCATTTGATCCTTTGACATTCTTTGGACCAAGTTCGTCTTACTCGTCCCACTACATCCTCCTATTTGATCTTTGGGCATTCTTTGAAAAAAGTTCGTCTCGTTCGTCCATTTTCGTCCTCCCATTTGATCCTTCGGCATTCTTTGTACCAAGTTCGTCTCGTTCGTCCCTCTTCGTCCTCCCATTTGATCCTTTGGCCATTCTTTGGACCAAGTTCATCTCGTTCGTCCCTCTTCGTCCTTCCATTTGATCCTTTGACATTCTTTGGACCAGGTTCGTCTCGTTCATCCTTTTTCGTCCTCCTATTTGATCCTTGGGCATCCTTTGTACCAAGTTCATCTCGTTCGTCCTCCCATTTGATCCTTCGGCATTCTTTGTACCAAGTTCGTATCGTTCGTCCCTGTTCATTGTCCCATTTGATCCTTTGGTCATTCTTTGCACCAAGTTCGTCTCGTTCGTCCCACTACGTCCTCCTATTTGATCTTTGTGCATTCTTTGAACCAAGTTCGTCTTGTTCGTCCCTATTCGTCCTCCCATTTGATCCTTTGGCCATTCTTTGGACCAAGTTTGTCTCGTTTGTCCCTCTTCGTCCTCCCATTTGATCCTTTGACATTCTTTGGACTAAGTTTCTCTTGTTCGTCCCACTACGTCCTCCTATTTGATCTTGAGGCATTCTTTGAAAAAAGTTCGTCTCGTTCGTCCATTTTCGTCCTCCTACTTGATCCTTGGGCATTCTTTGTACCAAGTTCGTCTCGTTCGTCCCTGTTCATCCTCCCATTTGATCCTTTGGCCATTCTTTGGACCAAGTTCGTCTCGTTCGTCCCTCTCCGTCCTCCCATTTGATCCTTTGACATTCTTTGGACCAAGTTCGTCTGGTTCGTCCCACTACATCCTCCTATTTGATCTTTGGGCATTCTTTGAACCAAGTTCGTCTCGTTCATCCCTATTCGTCCTCCCATTTGATCCTTTGGCCATTCTTTGGACCAAGTTCGTCTCGTTCGTCCCTCTTCGTCCTCTCATTTGATCCTTTAACATTCTTTGGACCAAGTTCGTCTTATTCGTCCCACTACGTCCTCCTATTTGATCTTTGGGCAGTCTTTGAAAAATGTTCGTTTCGTTCATCCATTTTCGTCCTCCCATTTGATCCTTCGGCATTCTTTGTACCAAGTTCGTCTCGTTCGTCCCTGTTCATCCTCCCATTTGATCCTTTGGCCATTCTTTGGACCAAGATCGCCTCGTTCGTCCCTCTCCGTCCTCCCATTTGATCCTTTGACATTCTTTGGACCAAGTTCGTCTTGTTCGTCCCACTACGTCCTCCTATTTGATCTTTGGGCATTCTTTGAACCAAGTTCGTCTTGTTCGTCCCTGTTCGTCATTCCATTTGATCCTTTGGCCTTTTTTTGGACCAAGTTCGTCTCGTTCGTCCCTCTTCGTCCTCCCATTTGATCCTATGACATTCTTTGGACCAACTTCGTCTGGTTCGTACCACTACGTCCTCCTATTTAATCTTGAGGCATTCTTTGAAAAAAGTTCGTCTCGTTCGTCCATTTTCGTCCTCCCATTTGATCCTTAGGCAATCTTTGTACCAAGTTCGTCTCGTTCGTCCCTGTTCATCCTCCCATTTGATCCTTTGGCCATTCTTTGGACCAAGTTCGTCTCGTTCGTCCCTCTCCGTCCTCCCATTTGATCCTTTGACATTCTTTGGACCAAGTTCTTCTTGTTCGTCCCACTACGTCCTCCTATTTGATCTTTGGGCATACTTTGAACCAAGTTCGTCTCGTTCGTCCCTGTTCGTCCTCCCATTTGATCCTTTGGCCATTCTTTGCACCAAGTTCGTCTCGTTCGTCCCTCTCCGTCCTCCCATTTGATCCTTTGGCATTCTTTGGACCAAGTTCGTCTTGTTCGTCCCACTACATCCTCCAATTTGATCTTTGGGCATTCTTTGTACCAAGTTCGTCTCGTTCGTCCCTGTTCGTCCTCCCATTTCATCCTTTCGCCATTCTTTGGACCAAGTTCGTCTCGTTCGTCCCTCTTCGTCCTCCCAATTGATCCTTTGACATTCTTTGGACCAAGTTCGTCTTACTCGTCCCACTACGTCCTCCTATTTGATCTTTGGGCATTCTTTGAAAAAAGTTCGTCTCGTTCGTCCATTTTCGTCCTCCCATTTGATCCTTCGGCATTCTTTGTACCAAGTTCGTCTCGTTCGTCCCTCTTCGTCCTCCCATTTGATCCTCTGGCCATTCTTTGGACCAAGTTCGTCTCGTTCGTCCCTCTCCGTCCTCCCATTTGATCCTTTGACATTCTTTGGACCAAGTTCGTCTGGTTCGTCCCACTACATCCTCCTATTTGATCTTTGGGCATTCTTTGAACCAAGTTCGTCTCGTTCGTCCCTATTCGTCCTCCCATTTGATCCTTTGGCCATTCTTTGGACCAAGTTCGTCTCGTTCGTCCCTCTTCGTCCTCTCATTTGATCCTTTAACATTCTTTGGACCAAGTTCGTCTTATTCGTCCCACTACGTCCTCCTATTAGATCTTTGGGCAGTCTTTGAAAAATGTTCGTTTCGTTCATCCATTTTCGTCCTCCCATTTGATCCGTCGGCATTCTTTGTACCAAGTTTGTCTCGTTCGTCCCTGTTCATCCTCCCATTTGATCCTTTGGCCATTCTTTGGACGAAGATCGTCTCGTTCGTCCCTCTCCGTCCTCCCATTTGATCCTTTGACATTCTTTGGACCAAGTTCGTCTTGTTCGTCCCACTACATCCTCCTATTTGATCTTTGGGCATTCTTTGAACCAAGTTCGTCTTGTTCGTCCCTGTTCGTCATTCCATTTGATCCTTTGGCCATTTTTTGGACCAAGTTCGTCTCGTTCGTCCCTCTTCGTCCTCCCATTTGATCCTTTGACATTCTTTGGACTAAGTTCGTCTTGTTCGTCCCACTACGTCCTCCTATTTGATCTTGAGGCATTCTTTGAAAAAAGTTCGTCTCGTTCGTCCATTTTCGTCCTCCCATTTGATCCTTAGGCAATCTTTGTACCAAGTTCGTCTCGTTCGTCCTTGTTCGTCCTTCCATTTGATCCTTTGCCCATTCTTTGGACCAAGTTCGTCTCGTTCGTTCCTCTTCGTCCTCCCATTTGATCCTTTGACATTCTTTGGACCAAGTTCGTCTTGTTCGTCCCACTACATCCTCGTATTTGATCTTTGGGCATTCCTTGAACCAAGTTCGTCTCGTTCGTCCCTGTTCGTCCTCCCATTTGATCCTTTGGCCATTCTTTGGACCAAGTTCGTCTCGTTCGTCCCTCTTCGTCCTCCCATTTGATCCTTTGACATTCTTTGGACCAAGTTCATCTTGTTCGTCCCACTACGTCCTCCTATTTGATCTTGAGTCATTCTTTGAAAAAAGTTCGTCTCGTTCGTCCATTTTCGTCCTCCCATTTGATCCTTGGGCATTCTTTGTACCATGTTCGTCTCATTCGTCCCTGTTCATCCTCCCATTTGATCCTTTGGCCATTCTTTGGACCAAGTTCGTCTCATTCGTCCCTCTCCGTCCTCCCATTTGATCCTTTGACATTCTTTGGACCAAGTTCTTCTTGTTCGTCCCACTACGTCCTCCTATTTGATCTTTGGGCATACTTTGAACCAAGTTCGTCTCGTTCGTCCCTGTTCGTCCTCCCATTTGATCCTTTGGCCATTCTTTGGACCAAGTTCGTCTCGTTCGTCCCTCTCCGTCCTCCCATTTGATCCTTTGGCATTCTTTGGACCAAGTTCGTCTTGTTCGTCCCACTACATCCTCCTATATGATCTTTGGGCATTCTTTGTACCAAGTTCGTCTCGTTCGTCCCTGTTCGTCCTCCGATTTCATCCTTTCGCCATTCTTTGGACCAAGTTCGTCTCGTTCGTCCCTCTTCGTCCTCCCAATTGATCCTTTGACATTCTTTGGACCAAGTTCGTCTTACTCGTCCCACTACGTCCTCCTATTTGATCTTTGGGCATTCTTTGAAAAAAGTTCGTCTCGTTCGTCCATTTTCGTCCTCCCATTTGATCCTTCGGCATTCTTTGTACCAAGTTCGTCTCGTTCGTCCCTCTTCGTCCTCCCATTTGATCCTCTGGCCATTCTTTGGACCAAGTTCATCTCGTTCGTCCCTCTTCGTCCTCCCATTTGATCCTTTGATATTCTTTGGACCAAGTTCGTCTTGTTCGTCCCACTACATCCTCCTATTTGATCTTTGGGCATTCTTTGTACCAAGTTCGTCTCGTTCGTCCCTGTTCGTCCTCCCATTTGATCCTTTGGCCATTCTTTGGACCAAGTTCGTCTCGTTCGTCCCTCTTCGTCCTCCCATTTGATCCTTTGACATTCTTTGGACCAAGTTCGTCTTGTTCGTCCCATTACGTCCTCCTATTTGATCTTTGGGCATTCTTTGAACCAAGTTTGTCTCGTTCGTCCCTGTTCGTCCTTCCATTTGATCCTTTGGCCATTCTATGGTCCAAGTTCGTCTCGTTCGTCCCTCTCCGTCCTCCCATTTGATCCTTTGACATTCTTTGGACCAAGTTCGTCTGGTTCGTCCCACTACATCCTCCTATTTGATCTTTGGGCATTCTTTGAACCAAGTTCGTCTCGTTCGTCCCTATTCGTTCTCCCATTTGATCCTTTGGCCATTCTTTGGACCAAGTTCGTCTCGTTCGTCCCTCTTCGTCCTCTCATTTGATCCTTTGACATTCTTTGGACCAAGTTCGTCTTATTCGTCCCACTACGTCCTCCTATTTGATCTTTGGGCAGTCTTTGAAAAATGTTCGTTTCGTTCTTCCATTTTCGTCCTCCCATTTGATCCTTCGGCATTCTTTGTACCAAGTTCGTCTCGTTCGTCCCTGTTCATCCTCCCATTTGATCCTCTGGCCATTCTTTGGACCAAGTTCATCTCGTTCGTCCCTCTTCGTCCTCCCATTTGATCCTTTGATATTCTTTGGACCAAGTTCGTCTTGTTCGTCCCACTACATCCTCCTATTTGATCTTTGGGCATTCTTTGTACCAAGTTCGTCTCGTTCGTCCCTGTTCGTCCTCCCATTTGATCCTTTGGCCATTCTTTGGACCAAGTTCGTCTCGTTCGTCCCTCTTCGTCCTCCCATTTGATCCTTTGACATTCTTTGGACCAAGTTCGTCTTGTTCGTCCCATTACGTCCTCCTATTTGATCTTTGGGCATTCTTTGAACCAAGTTTGTCTCGTTCGTCCCTGTTCGTCCTTCCATTTGATCCTTTGGCCATTCTATGGTCCAAGTTCGTCTCGTTCGTCCCTCTCCGTCCTCCCATTTGATCCTTTGACATTCTTTGGACCAAGTTCGTCTGGTTCGTCCCACTACATCCTCCTATTTGATCTTTGGGCATTCTTTGAACCAAGTTCGTCTCGTTCGTCCCTATTCGTTCTCCCATTTGATCCTTTGGCCATTCTTTGGACCAAGTTCGTCTCGTTCGTCCCTCTTCGTCCTCTCATTTGATCCTTTGACATTCTTTGGACCAAGTTCGTCTTATTCGTCCCACTACGTCCTCCTATTTGATCTTTGGGCAGTCTTTGAAAAATGTTCGTTTCGTTCTTCCATTTTCGTCCTCCCATTTGATCCTTCGGCATTCTTTGTACCAAGTTCGTCTCGTTCGTCCCTGTTCATCCTCCCATTTGATCCTTTGGCCATTCTTTGGACCAAGTTCGTCTCTTTCGTCCCTCTCCGTCCTCCCATTTAATCCTTTGACATTCTTTGGACCAAGTTCGTCTTGTTCGTCCCACTACGTCCTCCTATTTGATCTTTGGGTATTCTTTGAACCAAGTTCGTCTCGTTCGTCCCTGTTCGTCATCCCATTTGATCCTTTGGCCATTTTCTGGACAAAGTTCGTCTCGTTCGTCCCTCTTCGTCCTCCCATTTGATCCTTTGACATTCTTTGGACCAAGTTCGTCTGGTTCGTACCACTACGTCCTCCTATTTAATCTTGAGGCATTCTTTGAAAAAAGTTCGTCTCGTTCGTCCATTTTCGTCCTCCCATTTGATCCTTAGGCATTCTTTGTACCAAGTTCGTCTCGTTCGTCCCAGTTCATCCTCCCATTTGATCCTTTGGCCATTCTTTGGACCAAGTTCGACTCGTTCGTCCCTCTCCGTCCTCCCATTTGATCCTTTGACATTCTTTAGACCAAGTTCGTCTTGTTCGTCCCACTATATCCTCCTATTTGATCTTTTGACATTCTTTGAACCAAGTTCTTCTCGTTCGTCCCTGTTCGTCCTCCCATTTGATCCTTTGGCCATTCTTTGGACCAAGTTCGTATCGTTCGTCCCTCTTCGTCCTCCCATTTGATCCTTTGACATTCTTTGGACCAAGTTCGTCTTATTCGTCCCACTACGTCCTCCTATTTGATCTTTGGGCATTCTTTGAAAAAAGTTCATCTCGTTCGTCCATTTTCGTCCTCCCATTTCATCCTTCGGCGTTCTTTGTACCAAGTTCGTCTCTTTCGTCCCTGTTCGTCCTTCCATTTGATCCTTTGCCCATTCTTTGGACCAAGTTCGTCTCGTTCGTTCCTCTTCGTCCTCCCATTTGATCTTTTGACATTCTTTGGACCAAGTTCGTCTTGTTCGTCCCACTACATCCTCGTATTTGATCTTTGGGCATTCCTAGAACCAAGTTCGTCTCGTTCGTCCCTGTTCGTCCTCCCATTTGATCCTTTGGCCATTCTTTGGACCAAGTTCGTCTCGTTCGTCCCTCTTCGTCCTCCCATTTGATCCTTTGACATTCTTTGGACCAAGTTCGTCTTGTTCGTCCCACTACGTCCTCCTATTTGATCTTGAGTCATTCTTTGAAAAAAGTTCGTCTCGTTCGTCCATTTTCGTCCTCCTATTTGATCCTTGGGCATTCTTTGTACCATGTTCGTCTCATTCGTCCCTGTTCATCCTCCCATTTGATCCTTTGGCCATTCTTTGGACCAAGTTCGTCTCGTTCGTCCCTCTCCGTCCTCCCATTTGATCCTTTGACATTCTTTGGACCAAGTTCTTCTTGTTCATCCCACTACGTCCTCCTATTTGATCTTTGGGCATACTTTGAACCAAGTTCGTCTCGTTCGTCCCTATTCGTCCTCCCATTTGATCCTTTGGCCATTCTTTGGACCAAGTTCGTCTCGTTCGTCCCTCTCCGTCCTCCCATTTGATCCTTTGACATTCTTTGGACCAAGTTCGTCTTGTTCGTCCCACTACATCCTCCTATTTGATCTTTGGGCATTCTTTGTACCAAGTTTGTCTCGTTCGTCCCTGTTCGTCCTCCCATTTCATCCTTTGGCCATTCTTTGGACCAAGTTCGTCTCGTTCGTCCCTCTTCGTCCTCCCATTTGATCCTTTGACATTCTTTGGACCAAGTTCGTCTTACTCGTCCCACTACGTCCTCCTATTTGATCTTTGGGCATTCTTTGAAAAAAGTTCGTCTCGTTCGTCCATTTTCGTCCTCCCATTTGATCCTTCGGCATTCTTTGTACCAAGTTCGTCTCGTTCGTCCCTCTTCGTCCTCCCATTTGATCCTCTGGCCATTCATTGGACCAAGTTCATCTCGTTCGTCCCTCTTCGTCCTCCCATTTGATCCTTTGACATTCTTTGGACCAAGTTCGTCTTGTTCGTCCCACTACATCCTCCTATTTGATCTTTGGGCATTCTTTGTACCAAGTTCGTCTCGTTCGTCCCTGTTCGTCCTCCCATTTGATCCTTTGGCCATTCTTTGGACCAAGTTCGTCCCGTTCGTCCCTCTTCGTCCTCCCATTTGATCCTTTGACATTCTTTGGACCAAGTTCGTCTTATTCGTCCCACTACGTCCTCCTATTTGATCTTTGGGCATTCTTTGAAAAAAGTTCATCTCGTTCGTCCATTTTCGTCCTCCCATTTCATCCTTCGGCATTCTTTGTACCAAGTTCGTCTCGTTCGTCCCTGTTCGTCCTTCCATTTGATCCTTTGCCCATTCTTTGGACCAAGTTCGTCTCGTTCGTTCCTCTTCGTCCTCCCATTTGATCTTTTGACATTCTTTGGACCAAGTTCGTCTTGTTCGTCCCACTACATCCTCGTATTTGATCTTTGGGCATTCCTTGAACTAAGTTCGTCTCGTTCGTCCCTGTTCGTCCTCCCATTTGATCCTTTGGCCATTCTTTGGACCAAGTTCGTCTCGTTCGTCCCTCTTCGTCCTCCCATTTGATCCTTTGACATTCTTTGGACCAAGTTCGTCTTGTTCGTCCCACTACGTCCTCCTATTTGATCTTGAGTCATTCTTTGAAAAAAGTTCGTCTCGTTCGTCCATTTTCGTCCTCCTATTTGATCCTTGGGCATTCTTTGTACCATGTTCGTCTCATTCGTCCCTGTTCATCCTCCCATTTGATCCTTTGGCCATTCTTTGGACCAAGTTCGTCTCGTTCGTCCCTCTCCGTCCTCCCATTTGATCCTTTGACATTCTTTGGACCAAGTTCTTCTTGTTCGTCCCACTACGTCCTCCTATTTGATCTTTGGGCATACTTTGAACCAAGTTCGTCTCGTTCGTCCCTGTTCGTCCTCCCATTTGATCCTTTGGCCATTCTTTGGACCAAGTTCGTCTCGTTCGTCCCTCTCCGTCCTCCCATTTGATCCTTTGACATTCTTTGGACCAAGTTCGTCTTGTTCGTCCCACTACATCCTCCTATTTGATCTTTGGGCATTCTTTGTACCAAGTTTGTCTCGTTCGTCCCTGTTCGTCCTCCCATTTCATCCTTTGGCCATTCTTTGGACCAAGTTCGTCTCGTTCGTCCCTCTTCGTCCTCCCATTTGATCCTTTGACATTCTTTGGACCAAGTTCGTCTTACTCGTCCCACTACGTCCTCCTATTTGATCTATGGGCATTCTTTGAAAAAAGTTCGTCTCGTTCGTCCATTTTCGTCCTCCCATTTGATCCTTCGGCATTCTTTGTACCAAGTTCGTCTCGTTCGTCCCTCTTCGTCCTCCCATTTGATCCTTTGGCCATTCTTTGGACCAAGTTCCTCTCGTTCGTCCCTCTTCGTCCTCCCATTTGATCCTTTGACATTCTTTGGACCAAGTTCGTCTTGTTCGTCCCACTACGTCCTCCTGTTTGATCTTGAGGCATTCTTTGAAAAAAGTTCGTCTCGTTCGTCCATTTTCGTCCTCCTATTTGATCCTTGGGCATTCTTTGTACCATGTTCGTCTCGTTCGTCCCTGTGCATCCTCCCATTTGATCCTTTGGCCATTCTTTGGACCAAGTTCGTCTCGTTCGTCCCTCTCCGTCCTCCCATTTGATCCTTTGGCCATTCTTTGGACCAAGTTCGTCTCGTTCGTCCCTCTCCGTCCTCCCATTTGATCCTTTGACATTCTTTGGACCAAGTTCGTCTCGTTCGTCCCTGTTCGTCCTCCCATTTGATCCTTTGGCCATGCTTTGGACCAAGTTCGTCTCGTTCGTCCCTCTCCGTCCTCCCATTTGATCCTTTGACATTCTTTGGATCAAGTTCTTCTTGTTCGTCCCACTACATCCTCCTATTTGATCTTTGGGCATTCTTTGAACCAAGTTCGCCTCGTTCGTCCCTGTTCGTCCTCCCATTTCATCCTTTGGCCATTCTTTGGACAAAGTTCGTCTCGTTCGTCCCACTTCGTCCTCCCATTTGATCCTTTGACATTCTTTGGACCAAGTTCGTCTTACTCGTCCCACTACATCCTCCTATTTGGTCTTTGGGCATTCTTTGAAAAAAGTTCGTCTCGTTCGTCCATTTTCGTCCTCCCATTTGATCCTTCGGCATTCTTTGTACCAAGTTCGTCTCGTTCGTCCCTCTTCGTCCTCCCATTTGATCCTCTGGCCATTCTTTGGACCAAGTTCGTCTCGTTCGTCCCTCTTCGTCCTCCCATTTGATCCTTTGACATTCTTTGGACCAAGTTCGTCTTGTTCGTCCCACTACATTCTCCTATTTGATCTTTGGGCATTCTTTGTACCAAGTTCGTCTCGTTCGTCCCTGTTTGTCCTCCCATTTGATCCTTTGGCCATTCTTTGGACCAAGTTCGTCTCGTTCGTCCCTCTTCGTCCTCCCATTTGATCCTTTGACATTCTTTGGACCAAGTTCATCTTGTTCGTCCCACTACGTCCTCCTATTTGATCTTGAGGCATTCTTTGAAAAAAGTTTGTCTCGTTCGTCCATTTTCGTCCTCCTATTTGATCCTTGGGCATTCTTTGTACCATGTTCGTCTCGTTCGTCCCTGTGCATCCTCCCATTTGATCCTTTGGCCATTCTTTGGACCAAGTTCGTCTCGTTCGTCCCTCTCCGTCCTCCCATTTGATCCTTTGACATTCTTTGGACCAAGTTCGTCTTGTTCGTCCCACTACATCCTCCTATTGGATCTTTGGGCATTCTTTGAACCAAGTTCGTCTCGTTCGTCCCTGTTCGTCCTCCCATTTGATCCTTTGGCCATTCTTTGGACCAAGTTCGTCTCGTTCGTCCCTCTCCGTCCTCCCATTTGATCCTTTGACATTCTTTGGACCAAGTTCTTCTTGTTCGTCCCACTACATCCTCCTATTTGATCTTTGGGCATTCTTTGAACCAAGTTCGCCTCGTTCGTCCCTGTTCGTCCTCCCATTTCATCCTTTGGCCATTCTTTGGACCAAGTTCGTCTCGTTCGTCCCACTTCGTCCTCCCATTTGATCCTTTGACATTCTTTGGACCAAGTTCGTCTTACTCGTCCCACTACATCCTCCTATTTGATCTTTGGGCATTCTTTGAAAAAAGTTCGTCTCGTTCGTCCATTTTCGTCCTCCCATTTGATCCTTCGGCATTCTTTGTACCAAGTTCGTCTCGTTCGTCCCTCTTCGTCCTCCCATTTGATCCTTTGGCCATTCTTTGGACCAAGTTCATCTCGTTCGTCCCTCTTCGTCCTCCCATTTGATCCTTTGACATTCTTTGGACCAAGTTCGTCTTGTTCGTCCCACTACATCCTCCTATTTGATCTTTGGGCATTCTTTGTACCAAGTTCGTCTCGTTCGTCCCTCTTCGTCCTCCCATTTGATCCTTTGGCCATTCTTTGGACCAAGTTCATCTCGTTCGTCCCTCTTCGTCCTCCCATTTGATCCTTTGACATTCTTTGGACCAAGTTCGTCTTGTTCGTCCCACTACATCCTCCTATTTGATCTTTGGGCATTCTTTGTACCAAGTTCGTCTCGTTCGTCCCTGTTCGTCCTCCCATTTGATCCTTTGGCCATTCTTTGGACCAAGTTCGTCTCGTTCGTCTCTCTTTGTCCTCCCATTTGATGCTTTGACATTCTTTGGACCAAGTTCTTCTTGTTCGTCCCACTACATCCTCCTATTTGATCTTTGGGCATTCTTTGAACCAAGTTCGCCTCGTTCGTCCCTGTTCGTCCTCCCATTTCATCCTTTGGCCATTCTTTGGACCAAGTTCGTCTCGTTCGTCCCACTTCGTCCTCCCATTTGATCCTTTGACATTCTTTGGACCAAGTTCGTCTTGTTCGTCCCACTACGTCCTCCTATTTGATCTTGAGGCATTCTTTGAAAAAAGTTCGTCTCGTTTGTCCATTTTCGTCCTCCCATTTGATCCTTGGGTAATCTTTGTACCAAGTTCGTCTCGTTCGTCCCTGTTCATCCTCCCATTTGATCCTTTGGCCATTCTTTGGACCAAGTTCGTCTCGTTCGTCCGTCTCCGTCCTCCCATTTGATCCTTTGACATTCTTTGGACCAAATTCGTCTTGTTCGTCCCACTACATCCTCCTATTTGATGTTTGGGCATTCTTTGAACCATGTTCATCTCGTTCGTCCCTGTTCGTCCTCCCATTTGATCCTTTGGCCATTCTTTGGACCAAGTTCGCCTCGTTCGTCCCTCTCCGTCCTCCCATTTGATCCTTTGACATTCTTTGGACCAAGTTCTTAATGTTCGTCCCACTACATCCTCCTATTTGATCTTTGGGCATTCTTTGAATCAAGTTCGTCTCGTTCGTCCCTGTTCGTCCACCCATTTGATCCTTTGTCCATTCTTTGGACCAAGTTCATCTCGTTCGTCCCTCTCCGTCCGCCCATTTGATCCTTTGACATTCTTTGGACCAAGTTCGTCTTGTTCGTCCCACTACATCCTCCTATTTGATCTTTGGGCATTCTTTGTACCAAGTTCGTCTCGTTCGTCCCTGTTCGTCCTCCCATTTCATCCATTGGCCATTCTTTGGACCAAGTTCGTCTTGTTCGTCCCACTACATCCTCCTATTTGATCTTTGGGCATTCTTTGTACCAAGTTCGTCTCGTTCGTCCCTGTTCGTCCTCCCATTTCATCCATTGGCCATTCTTTGGACCAAGTTCGTCTCGTTCGTCCCTCTTCGTCCTCCCATTTGATCCTTTGACATTCTTTGGACCAAGTTCGTCTTACTCGTCCCACTACGTCCTCCTATTTGATCTTTGGGCATTCTTTGAAAAAAGTTCGTCTCGTTCGTCCATTTTCGTCCTCCCATTTGATCCTTCGACATTCTTTGTACCAAGTTCGTCTCATTCGTCCCTCTTCGTCCTCCCATTTGATTCTTTGACTTTCTTTGGACCAAGTTCGTCTTGTTCGTCCCACAACATCCTGCTATTTGATCTTTGGGCGTTCTTTGAACCAAGTTCGTCTCGTTCATCCCTCTTCGTCCTCCCATTTGATCCTTTGACATTCTTTGGACCAAGTTCGTCTTGTTCGTCCCACTACGTCCTCCTATTTGATCTTGAGGCATTCTTTGAAAAAAGTTCGTCTCGTTCGTCCATTTTCGTCCTCCTATTTGATCCTTGGGCATTCTTTGTACCAAGTTCGTCTCGTTTGTCCCTGTTCATCCTCCCATTTGATCCTTTGGCCATTCTTTGGACCAAGTTCGTCTCGTTCGTCCCTCTCCGTCCTCCCATTTGATCCTTTGACATTCTTTGGACCAAGTTCGTCTTGTTCGTCCCACTACATCCTCCTATTTGATCTTTTGGCATTATTTGAAAAAAGTTCGTCTCGTTCGTCCATTTTCCTCCTCCCATTTGATCCTTGGGAATTCTTTGTACCAAATTCGTCTCGTTTGTCCCTCTACGTCCTCCCATTTGATCCTTGGTCATTCTTTGTACCAAGTTTATCTCGTTCGTCCTCCCATTTGATCCTTCGGCATTCTTTGTACCAAGTTCATCTCGTTCGTCCCTCTTCGTCCTCCTATTTGATCCTTGGGCATTCTTTGTACCATGTTCGTCTCGTTCGTCCCTGTGCATCCTCCCATTTGATCCTTTGGCCATTCTTTGGACCAAGTTCGTCTCGTTCGTCCCTCTCCGTCCTCCCATTTGATCCTTTGACATTCTTTGGACCAAGTTCGTCTTGTTCGTCCCACTACATCCTCCTATTGGATCTTTGGGCATTCTTTGAACCAAGTTCGTCTCGTTCGTCCCTGTTCGTCCTCCCATTTGATCCTTTGGCCATTCTTTGGACCAAGTTCGTCTCGTTCGTCCCTCTCCGTCCTCCCATTTGATCCTTTGACATTCTTTGGACCAAGTTCGTCTTGTTCGTCCCACTACATCCTCCTATTTGATCTTTTGGCATTCTTTGAAAAAAGTTCGTCTCGTTCGTCCATTTTCCTCCTCCCATTTGATCCCTGGGAATTCTTTGTACCAAATTCGTCTCGTTTGTCCCTCTACGTCCTCCCATTTGATCCTTGGTCATTCTTTGTACCAAGTTTATCTCGTTCGTCCTCCCATTTGATCCTTCGGCATTCTTTGTACCAAGTTCATCTCGTTCGTCCCTCTTCGTCCTCCTATTTGATCCTTGGGCATTCTTTGTACCATGTTCGTCTCGTTCGTCCCTGTGCATCCTCCCATTTGATCCTTTGGCCATTCTTTGGACCAAGTTCGTCTCGTTCGTCCCTCTCCGTCCTCCCATTTGATCCTTTGACATTCTTTGGACCAAGTTCGTCTTGTTCGTCCCACTACATCCTCCTATTGGATCTTTGGGCATTCTTTGAACCAAGTTCGTCTCGTTCGTCCCTGTTCGTCCTCCCATTTGATCCTTTGGCCATTCTTTGGACCAAGTTCGTCTCGTTCGTCCCTCTCCGTCCTCCCATTTGATCCTTTGACATTCTTTGGACCAAGTTCTTCTTGTTCGTCCCACTACATCCTCCTATTTGATCTTTGGGCATTCTTTGAACCAAGTTCGCCTCGTTCGTCCCTGTTCGTCCTCCCATTTCATCCTTTGGCCATTCTTTGGACCAAGTTCGTCTCGTTCGTCCCACTTCGTCCTCCCATTTGATCCTTTGACATTCTTTGGACCAAGTTCGTCTTACTCGTCCCACTACATCCTCCTATTTGATCTTTGGGCATTCTTTGAAAAAAGTTCGTCTCGTTCGTCCATTTTCGTCCTCCCATTTGATCCTTCGGCATTCTTTGTACCAAGTTCGTCTCGTTCGTCCCTCTTCGTCCTCCCATTTGATCCTTTGGCCATTCTTTGGACCAAGTTCATCTCGTTCGTCCCTCTTCGTCCTCCCATTTGATCCTTTGACATTCTTTGGACCAAGTTCGTCTTGTTCGTCCCACTACATCCTCCTATTTGATCTTTGGGCATTCTTTGTACCAAGTTCGTCTCGTTCGTCCCTCTTCGTCCTCCCATTTGATCCTTTGGCCATTCTTTGGACCAAGTTCATCTCGTTCGTCCCTCTTCGTCCTCCCATTTGATCCTTTGACATTCTTTGGACCAAGTTCGTCTTGTTCGTCCCACTACATCCTCCTATTTGATCTTTGGGCATTCTTTGTACCAAGTTCGTCTCGTTCGTCCCTGTTCGTCCTCCCATTTGATCCTTTGGCCATTCTTTGGACCAAGTTCGTCTCGTTCGTCTCTCTTTGTCCTCCCATTTGATGCTTTGACATTCTTTGGACCAAGTTCTTCTTGTTCGTCCCACTACATCCTCCTATTTGATCTTTGGGCATTCTTTGAACCAAGTTCGCCTCGTTCGTCCCTGTTCGTCCTCCCATTTCATCCTTTGGCCATTCTTTGGACCAAGTTCGTCTCGTTCGTCCCACTTCGTCCTCCCATTTGATCCTTTGACATTCTTTGGACCAAGTTCGTCTTGTTCGTCCCACTACGTCCTCCTATTTGATCTTGAGGCATTCTTTGAAAAAAGTTCGTCTCGTTTGTCCATTTTCGTCCTCCCATTTGATCCTTGGGTAATCTTTGTACCAAGTTCGTCTCGTTCGTCCCTGTTCATCCTCCCATTTGATCCTTTGGCCATTCTTTGGACCAAGTTCGTCTCGTTCGTCCGTCTCCGTCCTCCCATTTGATCCTTTGACATTCTTTGGACCAAATTCGTCTTGTTCGTCCCACTACATCCTCCTATTTGATGTTTGGGCATTCTTTGAACCATGTTCATCTCGTTCGTCCCTGTTCGTCCTCCCATTTGATCCTTTGGCCATTCTTTGGACCAAGTTCGCCTCGTTCGTCCCTCTCCGTCCTCCCATTTGATCCTTTGACATTCTTTGGACCAAGTTCTTAATGTTCGTCCCACTACATCCTCCTATTTGATCTTTGGGCATTCTTTGAATCAAGTCCGTCTCGTTCGTCCCTGTTCGTCCACCCATTTGATCCTTTGTCCATTCTTTGGACCAAGTTCATCTCGTTCGTCCCTCTCCGTCCGCCCATTTGATCCTTTGACATTCTTTGGACCAAGTTCGTCTTGTTCGTCCCACTACATCCTCCTATTTGATCTTTGGGCATTCTTTGTACCAAGTTCGTCTCGTTCGTCCCTGTTCGTCCTCCCATTTCATCCATTGGCCATTCTTTGGACCAAGTTCGTCTTGTTCGTCCCACTACATCCTCCTATTTGATCTTTGGGCATTCTTTGTACCAAGTTCGTCTCGTTCGTCCCTGTTCGTCCTCCCATTTCATCCATTGGCCATTCTTTGGACCAAGTTCGTCTCGTTCGTCCCTCTTCGTCCTCCCATTTGATCCTTTGACATTCTTTGGACCAAGTTCGTCTTACTCGTCCCACTACGTCCTCCTATTTGATCTTTGGGCATTCTTTGAAAAAAGTTCGTCTCGTTCGTCCATTTTCGTCCTCCCATTTGATCCTTCGGCATTCTTTGTACCAAGTTCGTCTCATTCGTCCCTCTTCGTCCTCCCATTTTATCCTTTGGCCATTCCTTGGACCAAGTTCGTTTCGTTCGTCCCTCTTCGTCCTCCCATTTGATTCTTTGACTTTCTTTGGACCAAGTTCGTCTTGTTCGTCCCACTACATCCTGCTATTTGATCTTTGGGCGTTCTTTGAACCAAGTTCGTCTCGTTCATCCCTCTTCGTCCTCCCATTTGATCCTTTGACATTCTTTGGACCAAGTTCGTCTTGTTCGTCCCACTACGTCCTCCTATTTGATCTTGAGGCATTCTTTGAAAAAAGTTCGTCTCGTTCGTCCATTTTCGTCCTCCTATTTGATCCTTGGGCATTCTTTGTACCAAGTTCGTCTCGTTTGTCCCTGTTCATCCTCCCATTTGATCCTTTGGCCATTCTTTGGACCAAGTTCGTCTCGTTCGTCCCTCTCCGTCCTCCCATTTGATCCTTTGACATTCTTTGGACCAAGTTCGTCTTGTTCGTCCCACTACATCCTCCTATTTGATCTTTTGGCATTCTTTGAAAAAAGTTCGTCTCGTTCGTCCATTTTCCTCCTCCCATTTGATCCTTGGGAATTCTTTGTACCAAATTCGTCTCGTTTGTCCCTCTACGTCCTCCCATTTGATCCTTGGTCATTCTTTGTACCAAGTTTATCTCGTTCGTCCTCCCATTTGATCCTTCGGCATTCTTTGTACCAAGTTCATCTCGTTCGTCCCTCTTCGTCCTCCCATTTTATCCTTTGGCCATTCCTTGGACCAAGTTCGTTTCGTTCGTCCCTCTTCGTCCTCCCATTTGATTCTTTGACTTTCTTTGGACCAAGTTCGTCTTGTTCGTCCCACTACATCCTGCTATTTGATCTTTGGGCGTTCTTTGAACCAAGTTCGTCTCGTTCGTCCCTGTTCGTCATCCCATTTGATCCTTTGACCATTCTTTGGACCAAGTTCGTCTCGTTCGTCCCTCTTCGTCCTCCCTTTTCATCCTTTGACATTCTTTGGACCAAGTTCGTCTTGTTCGTCCCACTACGTCCTCCTATTCGATCTTGAGGCATTCTTTGAAAAAAGTTCGTCCCGTTCGTCCATTTTCGTGCTCCTATTTGATCCTTGGGCATTCTTTGTACCAAGTTCGTCTCGTTCATCCCTGTTTATCCTCCCATTTGATCCTTTGGCCATTCTTTGGACCAGGTTCGTCTCGTTCGTATCTCTCCGTCCTCCCATTTGATCCTTTGACATTCTTTGGACCAAGTTCTTAATGTTCGTCCCACTACATCCTCCTATTTGATCTTTGGGCATTCTTTGAATCAAGTCCGTCTCGTTCGTCCCTGTTCGTCCACCCATTTGATCCTTTGTCCATTCTTTGGACCAAGTTCATCTCGTTCGTCCCTCTCCGTCCGCCCATTTGATCCTTTGACATTCTTTGGACCAAGTTCGTCTTGTTCGTCCCACTACATCCTCCTATTTGATCTTTGGGCATTCTTTGTACCAAGTTCGTCTCGTTCGTCCCTGTTCGTCCTCCCATTTCATCCATTGGCCATTCTTTGGACCAAGTTCGTCTTGTTCGTCCCACTACATCCTCCTATTTGATCTTTGGGCATTCTTTGTACCAAGTTCGTCTCGTTCGTCCCTGTTCGTCCTCCCATTTCATCCATTGGCCATTCTTTGGACCAAGTTCGTCTCGTTCGTCCCTCTTCGTCCTCCCATTTGATCCTTTGACATTCTTTGGACCAAGTTCGTCTTACTCGTCCCACTACGTCCTCCTATTTGATCTTTGGGCATTCTTTGAAAAAAGTTCGTCTCGTTCGTCCATTTTCGTCCTCCCATTTGATCCTTCGGCATTCTTTGTACCAAGTTCGTCTCATTCGTCCCTCTTCGTCCTCCCATTTTATCCTTTGGCCATTCCTTGGACCAAGTTCGTTTCGTTCGTCCCTCTTCGTCCTCCCATTTGATTCTTTGACTTTCTTTGGACCAAGTTCGTCTTGTTCGTCCCACTACATCCTGCTATTTGATCTTTGGGCGTTCTTTGAACCAAGTTCGTCTCGTTCATCCCTCTTCGTCCTCCCATTTGATCCTTTGACATTCTTTGGACCAAGTTCGTCTTGTTCGTCCCACTACGTCCTCCTATTTGATCTTGAGGCATTCTTTGAAAAAAGTTCGTCTCGTTCGTCCATTTTCGTCCTCCTATTTGATCCTTGGGCATTCTTTGTACCAAGTTCGTCTCGTTTGTCCCTGTTCATCCTCCCATTTGATCCTTTGGCCATTCTTTGGACCAAGTTCGTCTCGTTCGTCCCTCTCCGTCCTCCCATTTGATCCTTTGACATTCTTTGGACCAAGTTCGTCTTGTTCGTCCCACTACATCCTCCTATTTGATCTTTTGGCATTCTTTGAAAAAAGTTCGTCTCGTTCGTCCATTTTCCTCCTCCCATTTGATCCTTGGGAATTCTTTGTACCAAATTCGTCTCGTTTGTCCCTCTACGTCCTCCCATTTGATCCTTGGTCATTCTTTGTACCAAGTTTATCTCGTTCGTCCTCCCATTTGATCCTTCGGCATTCTTTGTACCAAGTTCATCTCGTTCGTCCCTCTTCGTCCTCCCATTTTATCCTTTGGCCATTCCTTGGACCAAGTTCGTTTCGTTCGTCCCTCTTCGTCCTCCCATTTGATTCTTTGACTTTCTTTGGACCAAGTTCGTCTTGTTCGTCCCACTACATCCTGCTATTTGATCTTTGGGCGTTCTTTGAACCAAGTTCGTCTCGTTCGTCCCTGTTCGTCATCCCATTTGATCCTTTGACCATTCTTTGGACCAAGTTCGTCTCGTTCGTCCCTCTTCGTCCTCCCTTTTCATCCTTTGACATTCTTTGGACCAAGTTCGTCTTGTTCGTCCCACTACGTCCTCCTATTCGATCTTGAGGCATTCTTTGAAAAAAGTTCGTCCCGTTCGTCCATTTTCGTGCTCCTATTTGATCCTTGGGCATTCTTTGTACCAAGTTCGTCTCGTTCATCCCTGTTTATCCTCCCATTTGATCCTTTGGCCATTCTTTGGACCAGGTTCGTCTCGTTCGTATCTCTCCGTCCTCCCATTTGATCCTTTGACATTCTTTGGACCAAGTTAGTCTTGTTCGTCCCACTACATCCTCCTATTTGATCTTTGGGCATTCTTTGAACCAAGTTCGTCTCGTTCGTCCCTGTTCGTCCTCCCGTTTGATCCTTTGGCCATTCTTTGGACGAAGTTCGTCTCTTTCGTCCCTCTTCGTCCTCTCATTTGATCCTTTGACATTCTTTGGACCAAGTTCGTCTTAGTCGTCCCACTACATCCTCCTATTTGATCTTTGGGCATTCTTTGTACCAAGTTCGTCTCGTTCGTCCCTGTTCGTCCTCCCGTTTGATCCTTTGGCCATTCTTTGTACCAAGTTCGTCTCGTTCGTCCCTGTTCGTCCTCCCATTTGATCCTTTGGCCATTCCTTGGACCAAGTTCGTTTCGTTCGTCCCTCTTCGTCCTCCCATTTGATTCTTTGACTTTCTTTGGACCAAGTTCGTCTTGTTCGTCCCACTACATCCTGCTATTTGATCTTTGGGCGTTCTTTGAACCAAGTTCGTCTCGTTCGTCCCTGTTCGTCCTCCCATTTGATCCTTTGACCATTCTTTGGACCAAGTTCGTCTCGTTCGTCCCTCTTCGTCCTCCCTTTTCATCCTTTGACATTCTTTGGACCAAGTTCGTCTTGTTCGTCCCACTACATCCTTTTATTTGATCTTTGGGCATTCTTTGAAAAAAGTTCGTCTCGTTTGTCCATTTTCGTCCTCCCATTTGATCCTTGGGTAATCTTTGTACCAAGTTCGTCCCGTTCGTCCCTGTTCATCCTCCCATTTGATCCTTTGGCCATTCTTTGGACCAAGTTCGTCTCGTTCGTCCCTCTCCGTCCCACTATATTCTCCAATTTGATCTTTGGGCATTCTTTGAACCAAGTTCGTCTCGTTCGTCCCTGTTCGTCCTCCCATTTGATCCTTTGGCCATTCTTTGGACCAAGTTCGTCTCGTTCGTCCCTGTTCGTCCTTCCATTTGATCCTTTGACATTCTTTGGACCAAGTTCGTCTTGTTCGTCCCACTACATCCTCCTATTTGATCTTTGGGCATTCTTTGTACCAAGTTCGTCTCGTTCGTCCCTGTTCGTCCTCCCGTTTGATCCTTTGGCCATTCTTTGTACCAAGTTCGTCTCGTTCGTCCCTGTTCGTCCTCCCATTTGATCCTTTGGCCATTCTTTGGACCAAGTTCGTCTCGTTCGTCCCTCTTCGTCCTCTCATTTGATCCTTTGACATTGTTTGGACCAAGTTCGTCTTAGTCGTCCCACTACGTCCTCCTATTTGATCTTTGGGCATTCTTTGAAAAAACTTCGTCTCGTTCATCCATTTTCGTCCTCCCATTTGATCCTTCGACATTCTTTGTACCAGGTTCGTCTCGTTCGTCCCTGTTCATTCTCCAATTTGATCCTTTGGCCATTCTTTGGACCAAGTTCGTCTCGTTCGTCCCTCTTCGTCCTCCCATTTGATCATTTGACATTCTTTGGACCAAGTTCGTCTTGTTCGTCCCACTACATCCTCCTATTTGATCTTTGGGCATTCTTTGTACCAAGTTCGTCTCGTTCGTCCCTGTTCGTCCTCCCGTTTGATCCTTTGGCCATTCTTTGTACCAAGTTCGTCTCGTTCGTCCCTGTTCGTCCTCCCATTTGATCCTTTGGCCATTCTTTGGACCAAGTTCGTCTCGTTCGTCCCTCTTCGTCCTCTCATTTGATCCTTTGACATTCTTTGGACCAAGTTCGTCTTAGTCGTCCCACTACGTCCTCCTATTTGATCTTTGGGCATTCTTTGAAAAAACTTCGTCTCGTTCATCCATTTTCGTCCTCCCATTTGATCCTTCGACATTCTTTGTACCAGGTTCGTCTCGTTCGTCCCTGTTCATTCTCCAATTTGATCCTTTGGCCATTCTTTGGACCAAGTTCGTCTCGTTCGTCCCTCTTCGTCCTTCCATTTGATCATTTGACATTCTTTGGACCAAGTTCGTCTTGTTCGTCCCACTACGTCCTCCTATTTGATCTTGAGGCATTCTTTGAAAAAAGTTCGTGTCGTTCGTCCATTTTCGTACTCCAATTTGATCCTTGGGCATTCTTTGTACCAAGTTCATCTCGTTCGTCCCTGTTCATCCTCCCATTTGATCCTTTGGCCATTCTTTGGACCAAGTTCGTCTCGTTCGTCCCTCTCCGTCCTCCCATTTGATCCTTTGACATTCTTTGGACCAAGTTCGTCTTGTTCGTCCCACTACATCCTCCGATTTGATCTTTGGGCATTCTTTGAACCAAGTTCGTCTCGTTCGTCCCTGTTCGTCCTCCCATTTGATCCTTTGGGCATTCTTTGGACCAAGTTCGTCTCGTTCGTCCCTCTTCGTCCTCCCATTTGATCCTCTGACATTCTTTGGACCAAGATCGTCTTACTCGTCCCACTACGTCCTCCTATTTGATCTTTGGGCATTCTTTGAAAAAAGTTTGTCTCGTTCGTCCATTTTCGTCCTCCTATTTGATCCTTGGACATTCTTTGTACCAAGTTCGTCTCGTTCGTCCCTGTTCATCCTCCCATTTGATCCTTTGGCCATTCTTTGGACCAAGTTCGTCTCGTTCGTCCCTCTCCGTCCTCCCATTTGATCCTTTGACATTCTTTGGACCAGGATCGTCTTGTTCGTCCCACTACATCCTCCTATTTGATCTTTGGGCATTCTTTGTACCAAGTTCGTCTCGTTTTTCCCTGTTCGTCCTCCCATTTGATCCTTTGGCCATTCTTTGGACCAAGTTCGTCTCGTTCGTCCCTCTTCGTCTTCCCATTTGATCCTTTGACATTATTTGGACGAAGTTCGTCTTGTTCTTCCCACTACGTCCTCCTATTTGATCTTGAGGCATTCTTTGAAAAAAGTTCGTCTCGTTTGTCCATTTTCGTGCTCCCATTTGATCCTTGGGCATTCTTTGTACCAAGTTCTCCTCATTCGTCCCTGTTCATCCTCCCATTTGATCCTTTCGCCTTTCTTTGGACCAAGTTCGTCTCATTCGTCCCTCTCCGTCCTCCCATTTGATCCTTTGACATTCTTTGGACCAAGTTCGTCTTGTTTTCCCACTATATCCTCCAATTTGATCTTTGGGCATTCTTTGAACCAAGTTCGTCTCGTTCATCCCTGTTCGTCCTCCCATTTGATCCTTTGGCCATTCATTGGACCATGTTCGTCTCGTTCGTCCCTCTTCGTCCTCCCATTTGATCCTTTGACATTCTTTGGACCAAGTTCGTCTGGTTCGTCCCACTACGTCCTCCTATATGATCTTTTGGCATTCTTTGAAAAAAGTTCGTCTCGTTCGTCCATTTTCGCCCTCCCATTTGATCCTTGGGCATTCTTTGTACCATGTTCGTCTCGTTCGTCCCTCTACGTCATCCCATTTGATCTTTGGGCATTCTTTGGACCAGGTTCGTCTTGTTCATCCTTTTTCGTCCTCCTATTTGATCCTTGGGCATTCTTTGTACGAAGTTCATCTCGTTCGTCCTCCCATTTGATCCTTCGGCATTCTTTGTACCAAGTTCGTCTCGTTTGTCCCTGTTCATCGTCCCATTTGATCCTTTGGCCATTCTTTGGACCAAGTTCGTCTCGTTCGTCCCTCTTCGTCTTCCCATTTGATCCTTTGACATTCTTTGGACCATGTTCGTCTTGTTCGTCCCACTACGTCCTCCTATTTGATCTTTGGGCATTCTTTGAACCAAGTTCGTCTCGTTCGTCCCTGTTCGTCCCTCCATTTGATCCTTTGGCCGTTCTTTGGACCAAGTTCGTCTCGTTCGTCCCTCTTCGTCTTCCCATTTGATCCTTTGACATTCTTTGGACCAAGTTCGTCTTGTTCGTCCCACTACGTCCTCCTATTTGATCTTGAGGCATTCTTTGAAAAAAGTATGTCTTGTTCGTCCATTTTCGTCCTCCCATTTGATCATTGGGCATTCTTTGTACCAAGTTCGTCTCATTCGTCCCTGTTCATCCTCCCATTTGATCCTTTGGCCATTCTTTGGACCAAGTTCGTCTCGTTCGTCCCTCTCCGTCCTCCCATTTGATCCTTTGACATTCTTTGGACCAAGTTAGTCTTGTTCGTCCCACTACATCCTCCTATTTGATCTTTGGGCATTCTTTGAACCAAGTTCGTCTCGTTCGTCCCTGTTCGTCCTCCCGTTTGATCCTTTGGCCATTCTTTGGACCAAGTTTGTCTCTTTCGTCCCCCTTCGTCCTCTCATTTGATCCTATGACATTCTTTGGACCAAGTTCGTCTTAGTCGTCCCACTACGTCCTCCTATTTGATCTTCGGGCATTCTTTGTACCAAGTTCGTCTCGTTCTTCCCTGTTCGTCCTCCCATTTGATCCTTTGGGCATTCTTTGGACCAAGTTCGTCTCGTTCGTCCCTCTTCGTCCTCCCATTTGATCCATTGACATTCTTTGGACCAAGTTCGTCTCGTTCGTCCCTCTTCGTCCTGCCATTTGATCCTTTGACATTCTTTGGACCAAGTTCGTCTTATTCGTCCCACTACGTCCTCCTATTTGATCTTTGGGCATTCTTTGAAAAAAGTTCGTCTCGTTCGTCCATTTTCGTCCTCCCATTTCATCCTTCGGCATTCTTTGTACCAAGTTCGTCTCGTTCGTCCCTGTTTTTCCTCCCATTTGATCCTTTGGCCATTCTTTGGACCAAGTTCGTCTCGTTCGTCCATTTTCGTCCTCCTATTTGATCCTTGGACATTCTTTGTACCAAGTTCGTCTCGTTCGTCCCAGTTCATCCTCCCATTTGATCCTTTGGCCATTCTTTGGACCAAGTTCGTCTCGTTCCTCCCTCGTCGTCCTCCCATTTGATCCTTTGACATTCTTTGGACCAAGTTCGTCTCGTTCGTCCCTCTTCGTCCTGCCATTTGATCCTTTGACATTCTTTGGACCAAGTTCGTCTTATTCGTCCCACTACGTCCTCCTATTTGATCTTTGGGCATTCTTTGAAAAAAGTTCGTCTCGTTCGTCCATTTTCGTCCTCCCATTTCATCCTTCGGCATTCTTTGTACCAAGTTCGTCTCGTTCGTCCCTGTTTTTCCTCCCATTTGATCCTTTGGCCATTCTTTGGACCAAGTTCGTCTCGTTCGTCCCTCCTCGTCCTCCCATTTGATCATTTTCCATTCTTTGGACCAAGTTCGTCTTGTTCGTCCCACTACATCCTCCTATTTGATCTTTGGGCATTCTTTGAACCAAGTTCGTCTCGTTTGTCCCTGTTCGTCCTTCCATTTGATCCTTTGGCCTTTCTTTGGACCAAGTTCGTCTCGTTCCACCCTCTTCGTCCTCCCATTTGATCCTTTGACATTCTTTGGACCAAGTTCGTCTTGTTCGTCCGACTACATCCTCCTATTTGATCTTTGAGCATTCTTTGAACCAAGTTCGTCTCGTTCGTCCCTGTTCATCCTTCCATTTGATCCTTTGCCCATTCTTTGTACCAAGTTCGTCTCGTTCGTCCCTGTTCATCCTCCCATTTGATTCTTTGACATTCTTTGGGCCAGGTTCGTCTTGTTCGTCCCACTGCATCCTCCTATTTGATCTTTGGGCATTCTTTGAACCAAGTTCGTCTCGTTCGTCCCTGTTCGTCCTCCCGTTTGATCCTTTGGCCATTCTTTGGACCAAGTTCGTCTCTTTCGTCCCCCTTCGTCCTCTCATTTGATCCTATGACATTCTTTGGACCAAGTTCGTCTTAGTCGTCCCACTACGTCCTCCTATTTGATCTTCGGGCATTCTTTGTACCAAGTTCGTCTCGTTCTTCCCTGTTCGTCCTCCCATTTGATCCTTTGGGCATTCTTTGGACCAAGTTCGTCTCGTTCGTCCCTCTTCGTCCTCCCATTTGATCCATTGACATTCTTTGGACCAAGTTCGTCTCGTTCGTCCCTCTTCGTCCTGCCATTTGATCCATTGACATTCTTTGGACCAAGTTCGTCTTATTCGTCCCACTTCGTCCTCCTATTTGATCTTTGGGCATTCTTTGAAAAAAGTTCGTCTCGTTCGTCCATTTTCGTCCTCCCATTTCATCCTTCGGCATTCTTTGTACCAAGTTCGTCTCGTTCGTCCCTGTTTTTCCTCCCATTTGATCCTTTGGCCATTCTTTGGACCAAGTTCGTCTCGTTCGTCCATTTTCGTCCTCTTATTTGATCCTTGGACATTCTTTGTACCAAGTTCGTCTCGTTCGTCCCAGTTCATCCTCCCATTTGATCCTTTGGCCATTCTTTGGACCAAGTTCGTCTCGTTCCTCCCTCGTCGTCCTCCCATTTGATCCTTTGACATTCTTTGGACCAAGTTCGTCTCGTTCGTCCCTCTTCGTCCTGCCATTTGATCCTTTGACATTCTTTGGACCAAGTTCGTCTTATTCGTCCCACTACGTCCTCCTATTTGATCTTTGGGCATTCTTTGAAAAAAGTTCGTCTCGTTCGTCCATTTTCGTCCTCCCATTTCATCCTTCGGCATTCTTTGTACCAAGTTCGTCTCGTTCGTCCCTGTTTTTCCTCCCATTTGATCCTTTGGCCATTCTTTGGACCAAGTTCGTCTCGTTCGTCCCTCCTCGTCCTCCCATTTGATCATTTTCCATTCTTTGGACCCAGTTCGTCTTGTTCGTCCCACTACATCCTCCTATTTGATCTTTGGGCATTCTTTGAACCAAGTTCGTCTCGTTTGTCCCTGTTCGTCCTTCCATTTGATCCTTTGGCCTTTCTTTGGACCAAGTTCGTCTCGTTCCACCCTCTTCGTCCTCCCATTTGATCCTTTGACATTCTTTGGACCAAGTTCGTCTTGTTCGTCCGACTACATCCTCCTATTTGATCTTTGAGCATTCTTTGAACCAAGTTCGTCTCGTTCGTCCCTGTTCATCCTTCCATTTGATCCTTTGCCCATTCTTTGTACCAAGTTCGTCTCGTTCGTCCCTGTTCATCCTCCCATTTGATTCTTTGACATTCTTTGGGCCAGGTTCGTCTTGTTCGTCCCACTACATCCTCCTATTTGATCTTTGGGCATTCTTTGAACCAAGTTCGTCTCGTTCGTCCCTGTTCGTCCCTCCATTTGATCCTTTGGCCGTTCTTTGGACCAAGTTCGTCTCGTTCGTCCCTCTTCGTCTTCCCATTTGATCCTTTGACATTCTTTGGACCAAGTTCGTCTTGTTCGTCCCACTACGTCCTCCTATTTGATCTTGAGGCATTCTTTGAAAAAAGTATGTCTCGTTCGTCCATTTTCGTCCTCCCATTTGATCATTGGGCATTCTTTGTACCAAGTTCGTCTCATTCGTCCCTGTTCATCCTCCCATTTGATCCTTTGGCCATTCTTTGGACCAAGTTCGTCTCGTTCGTCCCTCTCCGTCCTCCCATTTGATCCTTTGACATTCTTTGGACCAAGTTAGTCTTGTTCGTCCCACTACATCCTCCTATTTGATCTTTGGGCATTCTTTGAACCAAGTTCGTCTCGTTCGTCCCTGTTCGTCCTCCCGTTTGATCCTTTGGCCATTCTTTGGACCAAGTTTGTCTCTTTCGTCCCCCTTCGTCCTCTCATTTGATCCTATGACATTCTTTGGACCAAGTTCGTCTTAGTCGTCCCACTACGTCCTCCTATTTGATCTTCGGGCATTCTTTGTACCAAGTTCGTCTCGTTCTTCCCTGTTCGTCCTCCCATTTGATCCTTTGGGCATTCTTTGGACCAAGTTCGTCTCGTTCGTCCCTCTTCGTCCTCCCATTTGATCCATTGACATTCTTTGGACCAAGTTCGTCTCGTTCGTCCCTCTTCGTCCTGCCATTTGATCCTTTGACATTCTTTGGACCAAGTTCGTCTTATTCGTCCCACTACGTCCTCCTATTTGATCTTTGGGCATTCTTTGAAAAAAGTTCGTCTCGTTCGTCCATTTTCGTCCTCCCATTTCATCCTTCGGCATTCTTTGTACCAAGTTCGTCTCGTTCGTCCCTGTTTTTCCTCCCATTTGATCCTTTGGCCATTCTTTGGACCAAGTTCGTCTCGTTCGTCCATTTTCGTCCTCCTATTTGATCCTTGGACATTCTTTGTACCAAGTTCGTCTCGTTCGTCCCAGTTCATCCTCCCATTTGATCCTTTGGCCATTCTTTGGACCAAGTTCGTCTCGTTCCTCCCTCGTCGTCCTCCCATTTGATCCTTTGACATTCTTTGGACCAAGTTCGTCTCGTTCGTCCCTCTTCGTCCTGCCATTTGATCCTTTGACATTCTTTGGACCAAGTTCGTCTTATTCGTCCCACTACGTCCTCCTATTTGATCTTTGGGCATTCTTTGAAAAAAGTTCGTCTCGTTCGTCCATTTTCGTCCTCCCATTTCATCCTTCGGCATTCTTTGTACCAAGTTCGTCTCGTTCGTCCCTGTTTTTCCTCCCATTTGATCCTTTGGCCATTCTTTGGACCAAGTTCGTCTCGTTCGTCCCTCCTCGTCCTCCCATTTGATCATTTTCCATTCTTTGGACCAAGTTCGTCTTGTTCGTCCCACTACATCCTCCTATTTGATCTTTGGGCATTCTTTGAACCAAGTTCGTCTCGTTTGTCCCTGTTCGTCCTTCCATTTGATCCTTTGGCCTTTCTTTGGACCAAGTTCGTCTCGTTCCACCCTCTTCGTCCTCCCATTTGATCCTTTGACATTCTTTGGACCAATTTCGTCTTGTTCGTCCGACTACATCCTCCTATTTGATCTTTGAGCATTCTTTGAACCAAGTTCGTCTCGTTCGTCCCTGTTCATCCTTCCATTTGATCCTTTGCCCATTCTTTGTACCAAGTTCGTCTCGTTCGTCCCTGTTCATCCTCCCATTTGATTCTTTGACATTCTTTGGGCCAGGTTCGTCTTGTTCGTCCCACTACATCCTCCTATTTGATCTTTGGGCATTCTTTGTACCAAGTTCGTCTCGTTCTTCCCTGTTCGTCCTCCCATTTGATCCTTTGGCCGTACTTTGGACCAAGTTCGTCTCGTTCGTCCCTCTTCGTCTTCCCATTTGATCCTTTGACATTCTTTGGACCAAGTTCGTCTTGTTCGTCCCACTACGTCCTCCTATTTGATCTTGAGGCATTCTTTGAAAAAAGTTCGTCTCGTTTGTCCATTTTCGTGCTCCCATTTGATCCTTGGGCATTCTTTGTACCAAGTTCGTCTCGTTCGTCCCTGTTCATCCTCCTATTTGATCCTTTCGCGTTTCTTTGGACCAAGTTCGTCTCGTTCGTCCCTCTCCGTCCTCCCATTTGATCCTTTGACATTCTTTGGACCAAGTTCGTCTTGTTCGTCCCACTATATCCTCCAATTTGATCTTTGGGAATTCTTTGAACCAAGTTCGTCTCGTTCATCCCTGTTTGTCCTCCCATTTGATCCTTTGGCCATTCTTTGGACCATGTTCGTCTCGTTCGTCCCTCTTCGTCCTCCCATTTGATCCTTTGACATTCTTTGGACCAAGTTCCTCTTATTCGTCCCACTACGTCCTCCTATTTGATCTTTGGCCATTCTTTGAAAAATATTCGTCTCGTTCGTCCATTTTCGTCCTCCCATTTCATCCTTCGGCATTCTTTGTACCAAGTTCGTCTCGTTCGTCCCTGTTCTTCCTCCCATTTGATACTTTGGCCATTCTTTCGACCAAGTTCGTCTCGTTCGTCCCTCTTCGTCCTCCCATTTGATCCTTTGACATTCTTTGGACCAAGTTCGTCTCGTTCGTCCCACTACGTCCTCCTATTTGATCTTTTGGCATTCTTTGAAAAAAGTTCGTCTCGTTCGTCCATTTTCGTCCTCCCATTTGATCCTTGGGCATTCTTTGTACCATGTTCGTCTCGTTCGTCCCTCTACGTCATCCCATTTGATCTTTGGGCATTCTTTGGACCAGGTTCGTCTTGTTCATCCTTTTTCGTCCTCCTATTTGATCCTTGGGCATTCTTTGTAAGAAGTTCATCTCGTTCGTCCTCCCATTTGATCCTTCGGCATTCTTTGTACCAAGTTCGTCTCGTTTGTCCCTGTTCATCGTCCCATTTGATCCTTTGGCCATTCTTTGGACCAAGTTCGTCTCGTTCGTCCCTCTTCGTCTTCCCATTTGATACTTTGACATTCTTTGGACCATGTTCGTCTTGTTCGTCCCACTACATCCTCCTATTTGATCTTTGGGCATTCTTTGAACCAAGTTCGTCTCGTTCGTCCCTGTTCGTCCATCCATTTGATCCTTTGGCCGTTCTTTGGACCAAGTTCGTCTCGTTCGTCCCTCTTCGTCTTCCCATTTGATCCTTTGACATTCTTTGGACCATGTTCGTCTTGTTCGTCCCACTACGTCCTCCTATTTGATCTTGAGGCATTCTTTGGAAAAAGATCGTCTCGTTTGTCCATTTTCGTCCTCCCATTTGATCGTTTGGCCATTCTTTGGACCAAGTTCGTCTCGTTCGTCCCTCTCCGTCCTTCCATTTGATCCTTTGACATTCTTTGGACCAAGTTCGTCTTGTTCGTCCCACTACATCCTCCTATTTGATCTTTGGGCATTCTTTGTACCAAGTTCGTCTCGTTCGTCCCTGTTCGTCCTCCCGTTTGATCCTTTGGCCATTCTTTGTACCAAGTTCGTCTCGTTCGTCCCTGTTCGTCCTCCCATTTGATCCTTTGGCCATTCTTTGGACCAAGTTCGTCTCGTTCGTACCTCTTCGTCCTCTCATTTGATCCTTTGACATTCTTTGGACCAAGTTCGTCTTAGTCGTCCCACTACGTCCTCCTATTTGATCTTTGGGCATTCTTTGAAAAAACTTCGTCTCGTTCATCCATTTTCGTCCTCCCATTTGATCCTTCGGCATTCTTTGTACCAGGTTCGTCTCGTTCGTCCCTGTTCATTCTCCAATTTGATCCTTTGGCCATTCTTTGGACCAAGTTCGTCTCGTTCGTCCCTCTTCGTCCTCCCATTTGATCCTTTGACATTCTTTGGACCAAGTTCGTCTTGTTCGTCCCACTACGTCCTCCTATTTGATCTTGAGGCATTCTTTGAAAAAAGTTCGTGTCGTTCGTCCATTTTCGTACTCCAATTTGATCCTTGGGCATTCTTTGTACCAAGTTCGTCTCGTTCGTCCCTGTTCATTCTCCAATTTGATCCTTTGGCCATTCTTTGGACCAAGTTCGTCTCGTTCGTCCCTCTCCGTCCTCCCATTTGATCCTTTGACATTCTTTGGACCAAGTTCGTCTTGTTCGTCCCACTACATCCTCCTATTTGATCTTTGGGTATTCTTTGAACCAAGTTCGTCTCGTTCGTCCCTGTTCGTCCTCCCATTTGATCCTTTGGCCATTCTTTGGACCAAGTTCGTCTCGTTCGTCCCTCTCCGTCCTCCCATTTGATCCTTTGACATTCTTTGGACCAGGTTCGTCTTGTTCGTCCCACTACATCCTCCTATTTGATTTTTGGGCATTCTTTGTACCAAGTTCGTCTCGTTCTTCCCTGTTCGTCCTCCCATTTGATCCTTTGGGCATTCTTTGGGCCAAGTTCGTCTCGTTCGTCCCTCTTCGTCCTCCCATTTGATCCTCTGACATTCTTTGGACCAAGTTCGTCTTACTCGTCCCACTACGTCCTCCTATTTGATCTTTGGGCATTCTTTGAAAAAAGTTTGTCTCGTTCGTCCATTTTCGTCCTCCTATTTGATCCTTGGGCATTCTTTGTACCAAGTTCGTCTCGTTCGTCCCTGTTCATCCTCCCATTTGATCCTTTGGCCATTCTTTGGACCAAGTTCGTCTCGTTCGTCCCTCTCCGTCCTCCCATTTGATCCTTTGACATTCTTTGGACCAAGTTCGTCTTGTTCGTCCCACTACATCCTCCTATTTGATCTTTGAGCATTCTTTGAACCAAGTTCGTCTCGTTCGTCCCTGTTCGTCCTTCCATTTCATCCTTTGCCCATTCTTTGGACCAAGTTCGTCTCGTTCGTCCCTGTTCATCCTCCCATTTGATCCTTTGACATTCTTTGGACAAGGTTCGTCTTGTTCGTCCCACTACGTCCTCCTATTTGATCTTTGGCCATTCTTTGAAAAAAGTTCGTCTCGTTCGTCCATTTTCGTCCTCCCATTTCATCCTTCGGCATTCTTTGTACCAAGTTCGTCTCGTTCGTCCCTGTTCTTCCTCCGATTTGATACTTTGGCCATTCTTTCGACCAAGTTCGTCCCTCTTCGTCCTCCCATTTGATCCTTCGGCATTCTTTGTACCAAGTTCGTCTCGTTCGTCCCTCTTCGTCCTCCCATTTGATCCTTTGGCCATTCTTTGGACCAAGTTCGTCTCGTTCGTCCCTCTTCGTCCTCCCATTTGATCCTTTGACATTCTTTGGACCAAGTTCGTCTTGTTCGTCCCACTACGTCCTCCTATTTGATCTTGAGGTATTCTTTGAAAATAGTTCGTCTCGTTCGTCCATTTTCGTCCTCCTATTTGATCCTTGGGCATTCTTTGTACAAAGTTCGTCTCGTTCGTCCCTGTGCATCCTCCCATTTGATCCTTTGGTCATTCTTTGGACCAAGTTCGTCTCGTTCGTCCCTCTCCGTCCTCCCATTTGATCCTTTGACATTCTTTGGACTAAGTTCGTCTTGTTCGTCCCACTACATCCTCCTATTTGATCTTTGGGCATTCTTTGAACCAAGTTCGTCTCATTCGTCCCTGTTCGTCCTCCCATTTGATCCTTTGACATTCTTTGGACCAAGTTCGTCTTGTTCGTCCCACTACATCCTCCTATTTGATCTTTGGGCATTCTTTGGACCAAGTTCGTCTTGTTCGTCCCTGTTCGTCCTCCCATTTGATTCTTTGGCCATTCTTTGGACCATGTTCGTCTCGTTCGTCTCGTTCGTCCCTCTTCATCCTCCCATTTGATCCTTTGACATTCTTTGGACCAAGTTCGTCTTGTTCGTCCCACTACATCCTCCTATTTGATCTTTGGGCATTCTTTGAAAAAAGTTCGTCTCGTTCGTCCATTTTCGTCCTCCCATTTCATCCTTCGGCATTCTTTGTACCAAGTTCGTCTCGTTCATCCCTGTTCATCCTCCCATTTGACCCTTTGGCCATTCTTTCCACCAAGTTCGTCTCATTCGTCCCTCTTCGTCCTCCCATTTGATCCTTTGACATTCTTTGGACCAAGTTCGTCTTGTTCGTCCCACTACATCCTCCTATTTGATCTTTGGGCATTCTTTGAACCAAGTTCGTCTCGTCCGTCCCTGTTCGTCCTTCCATTTGATCCTTTGCCCATTCTTTGGACCAAGTTCGTCTCGTTCGTCCCTGTTCATCCTCCCATTTGATCCTTTGACATTCTTTGGACCAGGATCGTCTTGTTCGTCCCACTACATCCTCCTATTTGATCTTTGGGCATTCTTTGTACCAAGTTCGTCTCGTTTTTCCCTGTTCGTCCTCCCATTTGATCCTTTGACATTCTTTGGACCAAGTTCGTCTTGTTCGTCCCACTACGTCCTCTTATTTGATCTAGAGGCATTCTTTGAAAAAAGTTCGTCTCGTTCGTCCATTTTCGTCCTCCCATTTGATCCTTGGGCATTCTTTGTACCAAGTTCGTCTCGTTCGTCCCTGTTCATCCTCCCATTTGATCCTTTGGCCATTCTTTGGACCAAGTTCGTCTCGTTCGTCCCTCTCCGTCCTCCCATTTGATCCTTTGACATTCTTTGGACAAAGTTCGTCTTGTTCGTCCCACTACGTCCTCCTATTTGATCTTTTGGCATTCTTTGAAAAAAGTTCGTCTCGTTCGTCCATTTTCCTCCTCCCATTTGATCCTTGGGAATTCTTTGTACCAAGTTCGTCTCGTTTGTCCCTCTACGTCCTCCCATTTGATCCTTGGTTATTCTTTGTACCAAGTTTATCTCGTTCGTCCTCCCATTTGATCCTTCGGCATTCTTTGTACCAAGTTCGTCTCGTTCATCCCTCTTCGTCCTCCCATTTTATCCTTTGGCCATTCCTTGGACCAAGTTCGTTTCGTTCGTCCCTCTTCGTCCTCCCATTTGATCCTTTGACTTTCTTTAGACCAAGTTCGTCTTGTTCGTCCCACTACATCCTGCTATTTGATCTTTGGGCATTCTTTGAACCAAGTTCGTCTCGTTCGTCCCTGTTCGTCCTCCCATTTGATCCTTTGACCATTCTTTGGACCAAGTTCGTCTCGTTCGTCCCTCTTCGTCCTCCCATTTCATCCTTTGACATTCTTTGGACCAAGTTCGTCTTGTTCGTCCCACTACGTCCTCCTATTCGATCTTGAGGCATTCTTTGAAAAAAGTTCGTCTCGTTCGTCCATTTTCGTGCTCCTATTTGATCCTTGGGCATTCTTTGTACCAAGTTCGTCTCGTTCATCCCTGTTTATCCTCCCATTTGATCCTTTGGCCATTCTTTGGACCAAGTTCGTCTCGTTCGTCCCTCTCCATCCTCCCATTTGATCCTTTGACATTCTTTGGACCAAGTTAGTCTTGTTCGTCCCACTACATCCTCCTATTTGATCTTTGGGCATTCTTTGAACCAAGTTCGTCTCGTTCGTCCCTGTTCGCCCTCCCGTTTGATCCTTTGGCCATTCTTTGGACCAAGTTCTTCTCTTTCGTCCCTCTTCGTCCTCTCATTTGATCCTTTGACATTCTTTGGACCAAGTTCGTCTTAGTCGTCCCACTACGTCCTCCTATTTGATCTTCGGGCATTCTTTGAAAAAAGTTCGTCTCGTTCATCCATTTTCGTCCTCCCATTTGATCCTTCGGCATTCTTTGTACCAAGTTCGTCTCGTTCGTCCCTGTTCATCCTCCCATTTGATCCTTTGACATTCATTTGGACCAAGTTCGTCTTGTTCGTCCCACTACATCCTTTTATTTGATCTTTGGGCATTCTTTAAAAAAAGTTCGTCTAGTTTGTCCATTTTCGTCCTCCCATTTGATCCTTGGGTAATCTTTGTACCAAGTTCGTCTCGTTCGTCCCTGTTCATCCTCCCATTTGATCCTTTGGCCATTCTTTGGACCAAGTTCGTCTCGTTCGTCCCTCTCCGTCCTCCCATTTGATCCCTTGACATTCATTGGACCAAGTTCGTCTTGTTCGTCCCACTATATCCTCCAATTTGATCTTTGGGCATTCTTTGAACCAAGTTCGTCTCGTTCGTCCCTGTTCGTCCTCCCATTTGATCCTTTGGCCATTCTTTGGACCAAGTTCATCTCGTTCGTCCCTGTTCGTCCTTCCATTTGATCCTTTGACATTCTTTGGACCAAGTTCGTCTTGTTCGTCCCACTACATCCTTCTATTTGATCTTTGGGCATTCTTTGTACCAAGTTCGTCTCGTTCGTCCCTGTTCGTCCTCCCGTTTGATCCTTTGGCCATTCTTTGTACCAAGTTCTTCTCGTTCGTCCCTATTCGTCCTCCCATTTGATCCTTTGGCCATTCTTTGGACCAAGTTCGTCTCGTTCGTCCCTCTTCGTCCTCTCATTTGATCCTTTGACATTCTTTGGACCAAGTTCGTCTTAGTCGTCCCACTACGTCCTCCTATTTGATCTTTGGGCATTCTTTGAAAAAACTTCGTCTCGTTCATCCATTTTCGTCCTCCCATTTGATCCTTCGGCATTCTTTGTACCAGGTTCGTCTCGTTCGTCCCTGTTCATTCTCCAATTTGATCCTTTGGCCATTCTTTGGACCAAGTTCGTCTCGTTCGTCCCTCTTCGTCCTCCCATTTGATCCTTTGACATTATTTGGACCAAGTTCGTCTTGTTCGTCCCACTACGTCCTCCTATTTGACCTTGAGGCATTCTTTGAAAAAAGTTCGTGTCGTTCGTCCATTTTCGTACTCCAATTTGATCCTTGGGCATTCTTTGTACCAAGTTCGTCTCGTTCGTCCCTGTTCATCCTCCCATTTGATCCTTCGGCATTCTTTGTACCAAGTTCGTCTCGTTCGTCCCTCTTCGTCCTCCCATTTGATCCTCTGGCCATTCTTTGGACCAAGTTCGTCTCGTTCGTCCCTCTTCGTCCTCCCATTTGATCCTTTGACATTCTTTGGACCAAGTTCGTCTTGTTCGTCCCACTACATCCTCCTATTTGATCTTTGGGCATTCTTTGAACCAAGTTCGTCTCGTTCGTCCCTGTTCGTCCTCCCATTTGATCCTTTGGCCATTCTTTGGACCAAGTTCGTCTCGTTCGTCCTTCTCCGTCCTCCCATTTGATCCTTTGACATTCTTTGGACCAGGTTCGTCTTGTTCGTCCCACTACATCCTCCTATTTGATCTTTGGGCATTCTTTGTACCAAGTTCGTCTCGTTCTTCCCTGTTCGTCCTCCCATTTGATCCTTTAGGCATTCTTTGGACCAAGTTCGTCTCGTTCGTCCCTCTTCGTCCTCCCATTTGATCCCCTGACATTCTTTGGACCAAGATCGTCTTACTCGTCCCACTACGTCCTCCTATTTGATCTTTGGGCATTCTTTGAAAAAAGTTTGTCTCGTTCGTCCATTTTCGTCCTCCTATTTGATCCTTGGGCATTCTTTGTACCAAGTTCGTCTCGTTCGTCCCTGTTCATCCTCCCATTTGATCCTTTGGCCATTCTTTGGACCAAGTTCGTCTCGTTCGTCCCTTTCCGTCCTCCCATTTGATCCTTTGACATTCTTTGGACCAAGTTCGTCTTGTTCGTCCCACTACATCCTCCTATTTGATCTTTGAGCATTCTTTGAACCAAGTTCGTCTCGTTCGTCCCTGTTCGTCCTTCCATTTGATCCTTTGCCCATTCTTTGGACCAAGTTCGTCTCGTTCGTCCCTGTTCATCCTCCCATTTGATCCTTTGACATTCTTTGGACAAGGTTCGTCTTGTTCGTCCCACTACATCCTCCTATTTGATCTTTGGGCATTCTTTGTACCAAGTTCGTCTCGTTCTTCCCTCTTCGTCCTCCCATTTGATCCTTTGGCCGTTCTTTGGACCAAGTTCGTCTGGTTCGTCCCTCTTCGTCTTCCCATTTGATCCTTTGACATTCTTTGGACCAAGTTCGTCTTGTTCGTCCCACTACGTCCTCCTATTTGATCTTGAGGCATTCTTTGAAAAAAGTTCGTCTCGTTTGTCCATTTTCGTCCTCCCATTTGATCCTTGGGCATTCTTTGTACCAAGTTCGTCTCGTTCGTCCCTGTTCATCCTCCCATTTGATCCTTTCGCCATTCTTTGGACCAAGTTCGTCTCGTTCGTCCCTCTCCGTCCTCCCATTTGATCCTTTGACATTCTTTGGACCAAGTTCGTCTTGTTCGTCCCACTATATCCTCCAATTTGATCTTTGGGCATTCTTTGAACCAAGTTCGTCTCGTTCATCCCTGGTCGTCCTCCCATTTGATCCTTTGGCCATTCTTTAGACCATGTTCGTCTCGTTCGTCCCTCTTCGTCCTCCCATTTGATCCTTTGACGTTCTTTGGACCAAGTTCGTCTTATTCGTCCCACTACGTCCTCCTATTTGATCTTTGGCCATTCTTTGAAAAAAGTTCGTCTCGTTCGTCCATTTTCGTCCTCCCATTTCATCCTTCGGCATTCATTGTACCAAGTTCGTCTCGTTCGTCCCTGTTCTTCCTCCCATTTGATACTTTGGCCATTCTTTCGACCAAGTTCGTCTCGTTCGTCCCTCTTCGTCCTCCCATTTGATCCTTTGGCCATTCTTTGGACCAAGTTCGTCTCGTTCGTCCCTCTTCGTCCTCCCATTTGATCCTTTGACATTCTTTGGACCAAGTTCGTCTGGTTCGTCCCACTACGTCTTCCTATTTGATCTTTTGGCATTCTTTGAAAAAAGTTCGTCTCGTTCGTCCATTTTCGTCCTCCCATTTGATCCTTGGGCATTCTTTGTACCAAGTTCGTCTCGTTCGTCCCTCTACGTCATCCCATTAGATCTTTGGGCATTCTTTGGACCAGGTTCGTCTTGTTCATCCTTTTTCGTCCTCCTATTTGATCCTTGGGCATTCTTTGTACGAAGTTCATCTCGTTCGTCCTCCCATTTGATCCTTCGGCATTCTTTGTACCAAGTTCGTCTCGTTTGTCCCTGTTCATCGTCCCATTTGATCCTTTGGCCATTCTTTGGACCAAGTTCGTCTCGTTCGTCCCTGTTCATCCTCCCACTTGATCCTTTGACATTCTTTGGACAAGGTTCGTCTTGTTCGTCCCACTACATCCTCCTATTTGATCTTTGGGCATTCTTTGTACCAAGTTCGTCTCGTTCTTCCCTCTTCGTCCTCCCATTTGATCCTTTGGCCGTTCTTTGGACCAAGTTCGTCTGGTTCGTCCCTCTTCGTCTTCCCATTTGATCCTTTGACATTCTTTGGACCAAGTTCGTCTTGTTCGTCCCACTACGTCCTCCTATTTGATCTTGAGGCATTCTTTGAAAAAAGTTCGTCTCGTTTGTCCATTTTCGTCCTCCCATTTGATCCTTGGGCATTCTTTGTACCAAGTTCGTCTCGTTCGTCCCTGTTCATCCTCCCATTTGATCCTTTCGCTATTCTTTGGACCAAGTTCGTCTCGTTCGTCCCTCTCCGTCCTCCCATTTGATCCTTTGACATTCTTTGGACCAAGTTCGTCTTGTTCGTCCCACTATATCCTCCAATTTGATCTTTGGGCATTCTTTGAACCAAGTTCGTCTCGTTCATCCCTGGTCGTCCTCCCATTGGATCCTTTGGCCATTCTTTGGACCATGTTCGTCTCGTTCGTCCCTCTTCGTCCCCCATTTAATCCTTTGACGTTCTTTGGACCAAGTTCGTCTTATTCGTCCCACTACGTCCTCCTATTTGATCTTTGGCCATTCTTTGAAAAAAGTTCGTCTCGTTCGTCCATTTTCGTCCTCCCATTTCATCCTTCGGCATTCTTTGTACCAAGTTCGTCTCGTTCGTCCGTGTTCTTCCTCCCATTTGATACTTTGGCCATTCTTTCGACCAAGTTCGTCTCGTTCGTCCCTCTTCGTCCTCCCATTTGATCCTTTGGCCATTCTTTGGACCAAGTTCGTCTCGTTCGTCCCTGTTCGTCCTCCCATTTGATCCTTTGACATTCTTTGGACCAAGTTCCTCTGGTTCGTCCCACTACGTCTTCCTATTTGATCTTTTGGCATTCTTTGAAAAAAGTTCGTCTCGTTCGTCCATTTTCGTCCTCCCATTTGATCCTTGGGCATTCTTTGTACCAAGTTCGTCTCGTTCGTCCCTCTACGTCATCCCATTAGATCTTTGGGCATTCTTTGGACCAGGTTCGTCTTGTTCATCCTTTTTCGTCCTCCTATTTGATCCTTGGGCATTCTTTGTACGAAGTTCATCTCGTTCGTCCTCCCATTTGATCCTTCGGCATTCTTTGTACCAAGTTCGTCTCGTTTGTCCCTGTTCATCGTCCCATTTGATCCTTTGGCCATTCTTTGGACCAAGTTCGTCTCGTTCGTCCCTGTTCATCCTCCCATTTGATCCTTTGACATTCTATGGACAAGGTTCGTCTTGTTCGTCCCACTACATCCTCCTATTTGATCTTTGGGCATTCTTTGTACCAAGTTCGTCTCGTTCTTCCCTCTTCGTCCTCCCATTTGATCCTTTGGCCGTTCTTTGGACCAAGTTCGTCTGGTTCGTCCCTCTTCGTCTTCCCATTTGATCGTTTGACATTCTTTGGACAAGGTTCATCTTGTTCGTCCCACTACATCCTCCTATTTGATCTTTGGGCATTCTTTGTACCAAGTTCGTCTCGTTCTTCCCTCTTCGTCCTCCCATCTGATCCTTTGGCCGTTTTTTGGACCAAGTTCGTCTGGTTCGTCCCTCTTCGTCTTCCCATTTGATCCTTTGACATTCTTTGGACCAAGTTCGTCTTGTTCGTCCCACTACGTCCTCCTATTTGATCTTGAGGCATTCTTTGAAAAAAGTTCGTCTCGTTTGTCCATTTTCGTCCTCCCATTTGATCCTTGGGCATTCTTTGTACTAAGTTCGTCTCGTTCGTCCCTGTTCATCCTCCCATTTGATCCTTTCGCCATTCATTGGACCAAGTTCGTCTCGTTCGTCCCTCTCCGTCCACCCATTTGATCCTTTGACATTCTTTGGACCAAGTTCGTCTGGTTCGTCCCACTATATCCTCCAATTTGATCTTTGGGCATTCTTTGAACCAAGTTCGTCTCGTTCATCCCTGGTCATCGTCCCATTTGATCCTTTGGCCATTCTTTGGACCATGTTCGTCTCGTTCGTCCCTCTTCGTCCTCCCATTTGATCCTTTGACGTTCTTTGGACCAAGTTCGTCTTATTCGTCCCACTACGTCCTCCTATTTGAGCTTTGGCCATTCTTTGAAAAAGGTTCGTCTCGTTCGTCCATTTTCGTCCTCCCATTTCATCCTTCGGCATTCTTTGTACCAAGTTCGTCTCGTTCGTCCCTGTTCTTCCTCCCATTTGATACTTTGGCCATTCTTTCGACCAAGTTCGTCTCGTTCGTCCCTCTTCGTCCTCCCATTTGATCCTTTGACATTCTTTGGACCAAGTTCGTCTGGTTCGTCCCACTACGTCTTCCTATTTGATCTTTTGGCATTCTTTGAAAAAAGTTCGTCTCGTTCGTCCATTTTCGTCCTCCCATTTGATCCTTGGGCATTCTTTGTACCAAGTTCGTCTCGTTCGTCCCTCTACGTCATCCCATTAGATCTTTGGGCATTCTTTGGACCAGGTTCGTCTTGTTCATCCTTTTTCGTCCTCCTATTTGATCCTTCGGCATTCTTTGTACGAAGTTCATCTCGTTCGTCCTCCCATTTGATCCTTCGGCATTCTTTGTACCAAGTTCGTCTCGTTTGTCCCTGTTCATCGTCCCATTTGATCCTTTGGCCATTCTTTGGACCAAGTTCGTCTCGTTCGTCCCTGTTCATCCTCCCATTTGATCCTTTGACATTCTTTGGACAAGGTTCGTCTTGTTCGTCCCACTACATCCTCCTATTTGATCTTTGGGCATTCTTTGTACCAAGTTCGTCTCGTTCTTCCCTCTTCGTCCTCCCATTTGATCCTTTGGCCGTTCTTTGGACCAAGTTCGTCTGGTTCGTCCCTCTTCGTCTTCCCATCTGATCCTTTGACATTCTTTGGACCAAGTTCGTCTTGTTCGTCCCACTACGTCCTCCTATTTGATCTTGAGGCATTCTTTGAAAAAAGTTCGTCTCGTTTGTCCATTTTCGTCCTCCCATTTGATCCTTGGGCATTCTTTGTACCAAGTTCGTCTCGTTCGTCCCTGTTCATCCTCCCATTTGATCCTTTCGCTATTCTTTGGACCAAGTTCGTCTCGTTCGTCCCTCTCCGTCCTCCCATTTGATCCTTTGACATTCTTTGGACCAAGTTCGTCTTGTTCGTCCCACTATATCCTCCAATTTGATCTTTGGGCATTCTTTGAACCAAGTTCGTCTCGTTCATCCCTGGTCGTCCTCCCATTTGATCCTTTGGCCATTCTTTGGACCATGTTCGTCTCGTTCGTCCCTCTTCGTCCCCCATTTAATCCTTTGACGTTCTTTGGACCAAGTTCGTCTTATTCGTCCCACTACGTCCTCCTATTTGATCTTTGGCCATTCTTTGAAAAAAGTTCGTCTCGTTCGTCCATTTTCGTCCTCCCATTTCATCCTTCGGCATTCTTTGTACCAAGTTCGTCTCGTTCGTCCCTCTTCGTCCTCCCATTTGATCCTTTGGCCATTCTTTGGACCAAGTTCGTCTCGTTCGTCCCTGTTCGTCCTCCCATTTGATCCTTTGACATTCTTTGGACCAAGTTCCTCTGGTTCGTCCCACTACGTCTTCCTATTTGATCTTTTGGCATTCTTTGAAAAAAGTTCGTCTCGTTCGTCCATTTTCGTCCTCCCATTTGATCCTTGGGCATTCTTTGTACCAAGTTCGTCTCGTTCGTCCCTCTACGTCATCCCATTAGATCTTTGGGCATTCTTTGGACCAGGTTCGTCTTGTTCATCCTTTTTCGTCCTCCTATTTGATCCTTGGGCATTCTTTGTACGAAGTTCATCTCGTTCGTCCTCCCATTTGATCCTTCGGCATTCTTTGTACCAAGTTCGTCTCGTTTGTCCCTGTTCATCGTCCCATTTGATCCTTTGGCCATTCTTTGGACCAAGTTCGTCTCGTTCGTCCCTGTTCATCCTCCCATTTGATCCTTTGACATTCTATGGACAAGGTTCGTCTTGTTCGTCCCACTACATCCTCCTATTTGATCTTTGGGCATTCTTTGTACCAAGTTCGTCTCGTTCTTCCCTCTTCGTCCTCCCATTTGATCCTTTGGCCGTTCTTTGGACCAAGTTCGTCTGGTTCGTCCCTCTTCGTCTTCCCATTTGATCGTTTGACATTCTTTGGACAAGGTTCGTCTTGTTCGTCCCACTACATCCTCCTATTTGATCTTTGGGCATTCTTTGTACCAAGTTCGTCTCGTTCTTCCCTCTTCGTCCTCCCATCTGATCCTTTGGCCGTTTTTTGGACCAAGTTCGTCTGGTTCGTCCCTCTTCGTCTTCCCATTTGATCCTTTGACATTCTTTGGACCAAGTTCGTCTTGTTCGTCCCACTACGTCCTCCTATTTGATCTTGAGGCATTCTTTGAAAAAAGTTCGTCTCGTTTGTCCATTTTCGTCCTCCCATTTGATCCTTGGGCATTCTTTGTACTAAGTTCGTCTCGTTCGTCCCTGTTCATCCTCCCATTTGATCCTTTCGCCATTCATTGGACCAAGTTCGTCTCGTTCGTCCCTCTCCGTCCACCCATTTGATCCTTTGACATTCTTTGGACCAAGTTCGTCTGGTTCGTCCCACTATATCCTCCAATTTGATCTTTGGGCATTCTTTGAACCAAGTTCGTCTCGTTCATCCCTGGTCATCGTCCCATTTGATCCTTTGGCCATTCTTTGGACCATGTTCGTCTCGTTCGTCCCTCTTCGTCCTCCCATTTGATCCTTTGACGTTCTTTGGACCAAGTTCGTCTTATTCGTCCCACTACGTCCTCCTATTTGAGCTTTGGCCATTCTTTGAAAAAGGTTCGTCTCGTTCGTCCATTTTCGTCCTCCCATTTCATCCTTCGGCATTCTTTGTACCAAGTTCGTCTCGTTCGTCCCTGTTCTTCCTCCCATTTGATACTTTGGCCATTCTTTCGACCAAGTTCGTCTCGTTCGTCCCTCTTCGTCCTCCCATTTGATCCTTTGACATTCTTTGGACCAAGTTCGTCTGGTTCGTCCCACTACGTCTTCCTATTTGATCTTTTGGCATTCTTTGAAAAAAGTTCGTCTCGTTCGTCCATTTTCGTCCTCCCACTTGATCCTTGGGCATTCTTTGTACCAAGTTCGTCTCGTTCGTCCCTCTACGTCATCCCATTAGATCTTTGGGCATTCTTTGGACCAGGTTCGTCTTGTTCATCCTTTTTCGTCCTCCTATTTGATCCTTCGGCATTCTTTGTACGAAGTTCATCTCGTTCGTCCTCCCATTTGATCCTTCGGCATTCTTTGTACCAAGTTCGTCTCGTTTGTCCCTGTTCATCGTCCCATTTGATCCTTTGGCCATTCTTTGGACCAAGTTCGTCTCGTTCGTCCCTGTTCATCCTCCCATTTGATCCTTTGACATTCTTTGGACAAGGTTCGTCTTGTTCGTCCCACTACATCCTCCTATTTGATCTTTGGGCATTCTTTGTACCAAGTTCGTCTCGTTCTTCCCTCTTCGTCCTCCCATTTGATCCTTTGGCCGTTCTTTGGACCAAGTTCGTCTGGTTCGTCCCTCTTCGTCTTCCCATTTGATCCTTTGACATTCTTTGGACCAAGTTCGTCTTGTTCGTCCCACTACGTCCTCCTATTTGATCTTGAGGCATTCTTTGAAAAAAGTTCGTCTCGTTTGTCCATTTTCGTCCTCCCATTTGATCCTTGGGCATTCTTTGTACCCAGTTCGTCTCGTTCGTCCCTGTTCATCCTCCCATTTGATCCTTTCGCTATTCTTTGGACCAAGTTCGTCTCGTTCGTCCCTCTCCGTCCTCCCATTTGATCCTTTGACATTCTTTGGACCAAGTTCGTCTTGTTCGTCCCACTATATCCTCCAATTTGATCTTTGGGCATTCTTTGAACCAAGTTCGTCTCGTTCATCCCTGGTCGTCCTCCCATTTGATCCTTTGGCCATTCTTTGGACCATGTTCGTCTCGTTCGTCCCTCTTCGTCCCCCATTTAATCCTTTGACGTTCTTTGGACCAAGTTCGTCTTATTCGTCCCACTACGTCCTCCTATTTGATCTTTGGCCATTCTTTGAAAAAAGTTCGTCTCGTTCGTCCATTTTCGTCCTCCCATTTCATCCTTCGGCATTCTTTGTACCAAGTTCGTCTCGTTCGTCCCTCTTCGTCCTCCCATTTGATCCTTTGGCCATTCTTTGGACCAAGTTCGTCTCGTTCGTCCCTGTTCGTCCTCCCATTTGATCCTTTGACATTCTTTGGACCAAGTTCCTCTGGTTCGTCCCACTACGTCTTCCTATTTGATCTTTTGGCATTCTTTGAAAAAAGTTCGTCTCGTTCGTCCATTTTCGTCCTCCCATTTGATCCTTGGGCATTCTTTGTACCAAGTTCGTCTCGTTCGTCCCTCTACGTCATCCCATTAGATCTTTGGGCATTCTTTGGACCAGGTTCGTCTTGTTCATCCTTTTTCGTCCTCCTATTTGATCCTTGGGCATTCTTTGTACGAAGTTCATCTCGTTCGTCCTCCCATTTGATCCTTCGGCATTCTTTGTACCAAGTTCGTCTCGTTTGTCCCTGTTCATCGTCCCATTTGATCCTTTGGCCATTCTTTGGACCAAGTTCGTCTCGTTCGTCCCTGTTCATCCTCCCATTTGATCCTTTGACATTCTTTGGACAAGGTTCGTCTTGTTCGTCCCACTACATCCTCCTATTTGATCTTTGGGCATTCTTTGTACCAAGTTCGTCTCGTTCTTCCCTCTTCGTCCTCCCATTTGATCCTTTGGCCGTTCTTTGGACCAAGTTCGTCTGGTTCGTCCCTCTTCGTCTTCCCATTTGATCGTTTGACATTCTTTGGACAAGGTTCGTCTTGTTCGTCCCACTACATCCTCCTATTTGATCTTTGGGCATTCTTTGTACCAAGTTCGTCTCGTTCTTCCCTCTTCGTCCTCCCATCTGATCCTTTGGCCGTTCTTTGGACCAAGTTCGTCTGGTTCGTCCCTCTTCGTCTTCCCATTTGATCCTTTGACATTCTTTGGACCAAGTTCGTCTTGTTCGTCCCACTACGTCCTCCTATTTGATCTTGAGGCATTCTTTGAAAAAAGTTCGTCTCGTTTGTCCATTTTCGTCCTCCCATTTGATCCTTGGGCATTCTTTGTACTAAGTTCGTCTCGTTCGTCCCTGTTCATCCTCCCATTTGATCCTTTCGCCATTCATTGGACCAAGTTCGTCTCGTTCGTCCCTCTCCGTCCACCCATTTGATCCTTTGACATTCTTTGGACCAAGTTCGTCTGGTTCGTCCCACTATATCCTCCAATTTGATCTTTGGGCATTCTTTGAACCAAGTTCGTCTCGTTCATCCCTGGTCATCGTCCCATTTGATCCTTTGGCCATTCTTTGGACCATGTTCGTCTCGTTCGTCCCTCTTCGTCCTCCCATTTGATCCTTTGACGTTCTTTGGACCAAGTTCGTCTTATTCGTCCCACTACGTCCTCCTATTTGAGCTTTGGCCATTCTTTGAAAAAGGTTCGTCTCGTTCGTCCATTTTCGTCCTCCCATTTCATCCTTCGGCATTCTTTGTACCAAGTTCGTCTCGTTCGTCCCTGTTCTTCCTCCCATTTGATACTTTGGCCATTCTTTCGACCAAGTTCGTCTCGTTCGTCCCTCTTCGTCCTCCCATTTGATCCTTTGGCCATTCTTTGGACCAAGTTCGTCTCGTTCGTCCCTCTTCGTCCTCCCATTTGATCCTTTGACATTCTTTGGACCAAGTTCGTCTGGTTCGTCCCACTACGTCTTCCTATTTGATCTTTTGGCATTCTTTGAAAAAAGTTCGTCTCGTTCGTCCATTTTCGTCCTCCCATTTGATCCTTGGGCATTCTTTGTACCAAGTTCGTCTCGTTCGTCCCTCTACGTCATCCCATTAGATCTTTGGGCATTCTTTGGACCAGGTTCGTCTTGTTCATCCTTTTTCGTCCTCCTATTTGATCCTTGGGCATTCTTTGTACGAAGTTCATCTCGTTCGTCCTCCCATTTGATCCTTCGGCATTCTTTGTACCAAGTTCGTCTCGTTTGTCCCTGTTCATCGTCCCATTTGATCCTTTGGCCATTCTTTGGACCAAGTTCGTCTCGTTCGTCCCTGTTCATCCTCCCATTTGATCCTTTGACATTCTTTGGACAAGGTTCGTCTTGTTCGTCCCACTACATCCTCCTATTTGATCTTTGGGCATTCTTTGTACCAAGTTCGTCTCGTTCTTCCCTCTCGTCCTCCCATTTGATCCTTTGGCCGTTCTTTGGACCAGTCTGGTTCGTCCCTCTTCGTCTTCCCATTTGATCCTTTGACATTCTTTGGACCAAGTTCGTCTTGTTTGTCCCACTACGTCCTCCTATTTGATCTTGAGGCATTCTTTGAAAAAAGTTCGTCTCGTTTGTCCATTTTCGTCCTCCCATTTGATCCTTGGGCATTCTTTGTACCAAGTTCGTCTCGTTCGTCCCTGTTCATCCTCCAATTTGATCCTTTCGCCATTCTTTGGACCAAGTTCGTCTTGTTCGTCCCTCTCCGTCCTCCCATTTGATCCTTTGACATTCTTTGGACCAAGTTCGTCTTGTTCGTCCCACTATATCCTCCAATTTGATCTTTGGGCATTCTTTGAACCAAGTTCGTCTCGTTCATCCCTGGTCGTCCTCCCATTTGAACCTTTGGCCATTCTTTGGACCATGTTCGTCTCGTTCGTCCCTCTTCGTCCTCCCATTTGATCCTTTGACGTTCTTTGGACCAAGTTCGTCTTATTCGTCCCACTACGTCCTCCTATTTGATCTTTGGCCATTCTTTGAAAAAAGTTCGTCTCGTTCGTCCATTTTCGTCCTCCCATTTCATCCTTCGGCATTCTTTGTACCAAGTTCGTCTCGTTCGTCCCTGTTCTTCCTCCCATTTGATACTTTGGCCATTCTTTCGACCAAGTTCGTCTCGTTCGTCCCTCTTCGTCCTCCCATTTGATCCTTTGGCCATTCTTTGGACCAAGTTCGACTCGTTCGTCCCTCTTCGTCCTCCCATTTGATCCTTTGACATTCTTTGGACCAAGTTCGTCTGGTTCGTCCCACTACGTCTTCCTATTTGATCTTTTGGCATTCTTTGAAAAAAGTTCGTCTCGTTCGTCCATTTTCGTCCTCCCATTTGATCCTTGGGCATTCTTTGTACCAAGTTCGTCTCGTTCGTCCCTCTACGTCATCCCATTAGATCTTTGGGCATTCTTTGGACCAGGTTCGTCTTGTTCATCCTTTTTCGTCCTCCTATTTGATCCTTGGGCATTCTTTGTACGAAGTTCATCTCGTTCGTCCTCCCATTTGATCCTTGGGCATTCTTTGTACCAAGTTCGTCTCGTTCGTCCCTGTTCATCCTCCCATTTGATCCTTTGGCCATTCTTTGGACCAAGTTCGTCTCGTTCGTCCCTCTTCGTCCTCCCATTTGATCCTTTGACATTCTTTGGACCATGTTCGTCTTGTTCGTCCCACTACATCCTCCTATTTGATCTTTGGGCATTCTTTGAACCAAGTTCGTCTCGTTCGTCCCTGGTCGTCCCTCCATTTGATCCTTTGGCCGTTCCTTGGACCAAGTTCGTCTCGTTCGTCCCTCTTCGTCTTCCCATTTGATCCTTTGACATTCTTTGGACCAAGTTCGTCTTGTTCGTCCCACTACGTCCTCCTATTTGATCTTGAGGCATTCTTTGAAAAAAGTTTGTCTCGTTCGTCCATTTTCGTCCTCCCATTTGATCCTTGGGCATTCTTTGTACCAAGTTCGTCTCGTTCGTCCCTGTTCATCCTCCCATTTGATCCTTTGGCCATTCTTTGGACCAAGTTCGTCTCGTTCGTCCCTCTTCGTCCTCCCATTTGATCCTTTGACATTCTTTGGACCATGTTCGTCTTGTTCGTCCCACTACATCCTCCTATTTGATCTTTGGGCATTCTTTGAACCAAGTTCGTCTCGTTCGTCCCTGTTCGTCCCTCCATTTGATCCTTTGGCCGTTCTTTGGACCAAGTTCGTCTCGTTCGTCCCTCTTCGTCTTCCCATTTGATCCTTTGACATTCTTTGGACCAAGTTCGTCTTGTTCGTCCCACTACGTCCTCCTATTTGATCTTGAGGCATTCTTGAAAAAAGTTTGTCTCGTTCGTCCATTTTCGTCCTCCCATTTGATCCTTGGGCATTCTTTGTACCAAGTTCGTCTCGTTCGTCCCTCTTCGTCCTCCCATTTGATCATTTTCCATTCTTTGGACATTGTTCGTCCCACTACGTCCTCCTATTTGATCTTTTGGTATTCTTTGAAAAAAGTTCGTCTCGTTCGTCCATTTTCCTCCTCCCATTTGATCTTTGGGAATTCTTTGTACCAAGTTCGTCTCGTTTGTCCCTCTACGTCCTCCCATTTGATCTTTGGGCATTCATTGGACTAGGTTCGTCTCGTTCATCCCTTTTCGTCCTCCCATTTGATCCTTGGGCATTCTTTGTACCAAGTTTATCTCGTTCGTCCTCCCATTTGATCCTTCGGCATTCTTTGTACCAAGTTCGTCTCGTTCGTCCCTCTTCGTCCTCCCATTTTATCCTTTGGCCATTCTTTGGACCAAGTTCGTCTCGTTCGTCCCTCTTCGTCCTCCCATTTGATCCTTTGACATTCTTTGCACCAAGTTCGTCTTGTTCGTCCCACTACGTCCTCCTACTTGATCTTGAGGCATTCTTTCAAAAAAATTTGTCTCGTTTGTCCATTTTCGTCCTCCCATTTGATCTTTGGGCATTCTTTGGACCAAGTTCGTCTCGTTCGTCCCTGTCGTCCTCCCATTTGATCCTTTGACATTCTTTGGACCAAGTTAGTCTTGTTCGGTCCACTACATCCTCCTATTTGATCTTTGGGCATTCTATGAACCAAGTTCGTCTCGTTCGTCCCTGTTCGTCCTCCCGTTTGATCCTTTGGCCATTCTTTGGAACAAGTTCGTCTCGTTCGTCCCACTTCGTCCTCTCATTTGATCCTTTGACATTCTTTAGACCAAGTTCGTCTTAGTCGTCCCACTACGTCCTCCTATTTGATCTTTGGGCATTCTTTGAAAAAAGTTCGTCTCGTTCATCCATTTTCGTCCTCCCATTTGATCCTTCGGCATTCTTTGTACCAAGTTCGTCTCGTTCGTCCCTGTTCATCCTCCCATTTGATCCTTTGGCCATTCTTTGGACCAAGTTTGTCTCGTTCGTCCCTCTTCGTCCTCCCATTTGATCCTTTGACATTCTTTGGACCAAGTTTGTCTTGTTCATCCCACTACATCCTTTTATTTCATCTTTGGGCATTCTTTGAACCAAGTTCGTCTCGTTCGTCCCTGTTCGTCCTTCCATTTGATCCTTTTCCCATTCTTTGGACCAAGTTCGTCTCGTTCGTCCCTCTTCGTCCTCCCATTTGATCCTTTGACATTCTTTGGACCAAGTTAGTCTTGTTCGGTCCACTACATCCTCCTATTTGATCTTTGGGCATTCTATGAACCAAGTTCGTCTCGTTCGTCCCTGTTCGTCCTCCCGTTTGATCCTTTGGCCATTCTTTGGAACAAGTTCGTCTCGTTCGTCCCACTTCGTCCTCTCATTTGATCCTTTGACATTCTTTAGACCAAGTTCGTCTTAGTCGTCCCACTACGTCCTCCTATTTGATCTTTGGGCATTCTTTGAAAAAAGTTCGTCTCGTTCATCCATTTTCGTCCTCCCATTTGATCCTTCGGCATTCTTTGTACCAAGTTCGTCTCGTTCGTCCCTGTTCATCCTCCCATTTGATCCTTTGGCCATTCTTTGGACCAAGTTTGTCTCGTTCGTCCCTCTTCGTCCTCCCATTTGATCCTTTGACATTCTTTGGACCAAGTTTGTCTTGTTCATCCCACTACATCCTTTTATTTCATCTTTGGGCATTCTTTGAACCAAGTTCGTCTCGTTCGTCCCTGTTCGTCATCCCATTTGATCCTTTGGCCATTTTCTGGACAAAGTTCGTCTCGTTCGTCCCTCTTCGTCCTCCCATTTGATCCTTTGACATTATTTGGACCAAGTTCGTCTTGTTCGTCCCACTACGTCCTCCTATTTGATCTTGAGGCATTCTTTGAAAAAAGTTTGTCTCGTTTGTCCATTTTCGTCTTCCCATTTGATCCTTGGGTATTCTTTGTACCAAGTTCGTCTTGTTCGTCCCACTATATCCTCCAATTTGATCTTTGGCCATTCTTTGAACCAAGTTCGTCTCGTTCGTCCCTGTTCGTCCTCCCATTTGATCTTTTGGCCATTCTTTGGACCAAGTTCGTCTCGTTCGTCTCTCTCCGTCCTCCCATTTGATCCTTTGACATTCTTTGGACCAAGTTCGTCTTGTTCGTCCCACTATATCCTCCAATTTGATCTTTGGGCATTCTTTGAACCAAGTTCGTCTCGTTCGTCCCTGTTCGTCCCTCCATTTGATCCTTTGGCCGTTCTTTGGACCAAGTTCGTCTCGTTCGTCCCTCTTCGTCTTCCCATTTGATCCTTTGACATTCTTTGGACCAAGTTCGTCTTGTTCGTCCCACTACGTCCTCCTATTTGATCTTGAGGCATTCTTTGAAAAAAGTTTGTCTCGTTCGTCCATTTTCGTCCTCCCATTTGATCCTTGGGCATTCTTTGTACCAAGTTCGTCTCGTTCGTCCCTCTTCGTCCTCCCATTTGATCATTTTCCATTCTTTGGACATTGTTCGTCCCACTACGTCCTCCTATTTGATCTTTTGGTATTCTTTGAAAAAAGTTCGTCTCGTTCGTCCATTTTCCTCCTCCCATTTGATCTTTGGGAATTCTTTGTACCAAGTTCGTCTCGTTTGTCCCTCTACGTCCTCCCATTTGATCTTTGGGCATTCATTGGACTAGGTTCGTCTCGTTCATCCCTTTTCGTCCTCCCATTTGATCATTGGGCATTCTTTGTACCAAGTTTATCTCGTTCGTCCTCCCATTTGATCCTTCGGCATTCTTTGTACAAAGTTCGTCTCGTTCGTCCCTCTTCGTCCTCCCATTTTATCCTTTGGCCATTCTTTGGACCAAGTTCGTCTCGTTCGTCCCTCTTCGTCCTCCCATTTGATCCTTTGACATTATTTGGACCAAGTTCGTCTTGTTCGTCCCACTACGTCCTCCTATTTGATCTTGAGGCATTCTTTGAAAAAAGTTTGTCTCGTTTGTCCATTTTCGTCTTCCCATTTGATCCTTGGGCATTCTTTGTACCAAGTTCGTCTTGTTCGTCCCACTATATGCTCCAATTTGATCTTTGGGCATTCTTTGAACCAAGTTCGTCTCGTTCGTCCCTGTTCGTCCTCCCATTTGATCCTTTGGCCATTCTTTGGACCAAGTTCGTCTCGTTCGTCTCTCTCCGTCCTCCCATTTGATCCTTTGACATTCTTTGGACCAAGTTCGTCTTGTTCGTCCCACTATATCCTCCAATTTGATCTTTGGGCATTCTTTGAACCAAGTTCGTCTCGTTCGTCCCTGTTCGTCCTCCCATTTGATCCTTTGGCCATTCTTTGGACAAAGTTCGTCTCGTTCGTCCCTCTTCGTCCTCCCATTTGATCCTTTGACATTATTTGGACCAAGTTCGTCTTGTTCGTCCCACTACGTCCTCCTATTTGATCTTGAGGCATTCTTTGAAAAAAGTTTGTCTCGTTTGTCCATTTTCGTCTTCCCATTTGATCCTTGGGCATTCTTTGTACCAAGTTCGTCTTGTTCGTCCCACAATATCCTCCAATTTGATCTTTGGCCATTCTTTGAACCAAGTTCGTCTCGTTCGTCCCTGTTCGTCCTCCCATTTGATCTTTTGGCCATTCTTTGGACCAAGTTCGTCTCGTTCGTCTCTCTCCGTCCTCCCATTTGATCCTTTGACATTCTTTGGACCAAGTTCGTCTTGTTCGTCCCACTATATCCTCCAATTTGATCTTTGGGCATTCTTTGAACCAAGTTCGTCTCGTTCGTCCCTGTTCGTCCCTCCATTTGATCCTTTGGCCGTTCTTTGGACCAAGTTCGTCTCGTTCGTCCCTCTTCGTCTTCCCATTTGATCCTTTGACATTCTTTGGACCAAGTTCGTCTTGTTCGTCCCACTACGTCCTCCTATTTGATCTTGAGGCATTCTTTGAAAAAAGTTTGTCTCGTTCGTCCATTTTCGTCCTCCCATTTGATCCTTGGGCATTCTTTGTACCAAGTTCGTCTCGTTCGTCCCTCTTCGTCCTCCCATTTGATCATTTTCCATTCTTTGGACATTGTTCGTCCCACTACGTCCTCCTATTTGATCTTTTGGTATTCTTTGAAAAAAGTTCGTCTCGTTCGTCCATTTTCCTCCTCCCATTTGATCTTTGGGAATTCTTCGTACCAAGTTCGTCTCGTTTGTCCCTCTGCGTCCTCCCATTTGATCTTTGGGCATTCATTGGACTAGGTTCGTCTCGTTCATCCCTTTTCGTCCTCCCATTTGATCATTGGGCATTCTTTGTACCAAGTTTATCTCGTTCGTCCTCCCATTTGATCCTTCGGCATTCTTTGTACAAAGTTCGTCTCGTTCGTCCCTCTTCGTCCTCCCATTTTATCCTTTGGCCATTCTTTGGACCAAGTTCGTCTCGTTCGTCCCTCTTCGTCCTCCCATTTGATCCTTTGACATTCTTTGCACCAAGTTCGTCTTGTTCGTCCCACTACGTCCTCCTACTTGATCTTGACGCATTCTTTCAAAAAAATTTGTCTCGTTTGTCCATTTTCGTCCTCCCATTTGATCTTTGGGCATTCTTTGGACCAAGTTCGTCTCGTTCGTCCCTGTCGTCCTCCCATTTGATCCTTTGGCCATTCTTTGGACCAAGTTCGTCTAGTTCGTCCCTCTCCGTCCTCCCATTTGATCCTTTGACATTCTTTGGACCAAGTTAGTCTTGTTCGGTCCACTACATCCTCCTATTTGATCTTTGGGCATTCTATGAACCAAGTTCGTCTCGTTCGTCCCTGTTCGTCCTCCCGTTTGATCCTTTGGCCATTCTTTGGAACAAGTTCGTGTCGTTCGTCCCACTTCGTCCTCTCATTTGATCCTTTGACATTCTTTAGACCAAGTTCGTCTTCGTAGTCCCACTACGTCCTCCTATTTGATCTTTGGGCATTCTTTGAAAAAAGTTCGTCTCGTTCATCCATTTTCGTCCTCCCATTTGATCCTTCGGCATTCTTTGTACCAAGTTCGTCTCGTTCGTCCCTGTTCATCCTCCCATTTGATCCTTTGGCCATTCTTTGGACCAAGTTGGTCTCGTTCGTCCCTCTTCGTCCTCCCATTTGATCCTTTGACATTCTTTGGACCAAGTTTGTCTTGTTCATCCCACTACATCCTTTTATTTCATCTTTGGGCATTCTTTGAACTAAGTTCGTCTCGTTCGTCCCTGTTCGTCCTTCCATTTGATCCTTTTCCCATTCTTTGGACCAAGTTCGTCTCGTTCGTCCCTCTTCGTCCTCCCATTTGATCCTTTGACATTATTTGGACCAAGTTCGTCTTGTTCGTCCCACTACGTCCTCCTATTTGATCTTGAGGCATTCTTTGAAAAAAGTTTGTCTCGTTTGTCCATTTTCGTCTTCCCATTTGATCCTTGGGCATTCTTTGTACCAAGTTCGTCTTGTTCGTCCCACTATATGCTCCAATTTGATCTTTGGGCATTCTTTGAACCAAGTTCGTCTCGTTCGTCCCTGTTCGTCCTCCCATTTGATCCTTTGGCCATTCTTTGGACCAAGTTCGTCTCGTTCGTCTCTCTCCGTCCTCCCATTTGATCCTTTGACATTCTTTGGACCAAGTTCGTCTTGTTCGTCCCACTATATCCTCCAATTTGATCTTTGGGCATTCTTTGAACCAAGTTCGTCTCGTTCGTCCCTGTTCGTCCTCCCATTTGATCCTTTGGCCATTCTTTGGACAAAGTTCGTCTCGTTCGTCCCTCTTCGTCCTCCCATTTGATCCTTTGACATTATTTGGACCAAGTTCGTCTTGTTCGTCCCACTACGTCCTCCTATTTGATCTTGAGGCATTCTTTGAAAAAAGTTTGTCTCGTTTGTCCATTTTCGTCTTCCCATTTGATCCTTGGGCATTCTTTGTACCAAGTTCGTCTTGTTCGTCCCACTATATCCTCCAATTTGATCTTTGGGCATTCTTTGAACCAAGTTCGTCTCGTTCGTCCCTGTTCGTCCTCCCATTTGATCCTTTGGCCATTCTTTGGACCAAGTTCGTCTCGTTCGTCTCTCTCCGTCCTCCCATTTGATCCTTTGACATTCTTTGGACCAAGTTCGTCTTGTTCGTCCCACTATATCCTCCAATTTGATCTTTGGGCATTCTTTGAACCAAGTTCGTCTCGTTCGTCCCTGTTCGTCCCTCCATTTGATCCTTTGGCCGTTCTTTGGACCAAGTTCGTCTCGTTCGTCCCTCTTCGTCTTCCCATTTGATCCTTTGACATTCTTTGGACCAAGTTCGTCTTGTTCGTCCCACTACGTCCTCCTATTTGATCTTGAGGCATTCTTTGAAAAAAGTTTGTCTCGTTCGTCCATTTTCGTCCTCCCATTTGATCCTTGGGCATTCTTTGTACCAAGTTCGTCTCGTTCGTCCCTCTTCGTCCTCCCATTTGATCATTTTCCATTCTTTGGACATTGTTCGTCCCACTACGTCCTCCTATTTGATCTTTTGGTATTCTTTGAAAAAAGTTCGTCTCGTTCGTCCATTTTCCTCCTCCCATTTGATCTTTGGGAATTCTTTGTACCAAGTTCGTCTCGTTTGTCCCTCTACGTCCTCCCATTTGATCTTTGGGCATTCATTGGACTAGGTTCGTCTCGTTCATCCCTTTTCGTCCTCCCATTTGATCATTGGGCATTCTTTGTACCAAGTTTATCTCGTTCGTCCTCCCATTTGATCCTTCGGCATTCTTTGTACAAAGTTCGTCTCGTTCGTCCCTCTTCGTCCTCCCATTTTATCCTTTGGCCATTCTTTGGACCAAGTTCGTCTCGTTCGTCCCTCTTCGTCCTCCCATTTGATCCTTTGACATTCTTTGCACCAAGTTCGTCTTGTTCGTCCCACTACGTCCTCCTACTTGATCTTGAGGCATTCTTTCAAAAAAATTTGTCTCGTTTGTCCATTTTCGTCCTCCCATTTGATCTTTGGGCAATCTTTGGACCAAGTTCGTCTCGTTCGTCCCTGTCGTCCTCCCATTTGATCCTTTGGCCATTCTTTGGACCAAGTTCGTCTAGTTCGTCCCTCTCCGTCCTCCCATTTGATCCTTTGACATTCTTTGGACCAAGTTAGTCTTGTTCGGTCCACTACATCCTCCTATTTGATCTTTGGGCATTCTATGAACCAAGTTCGTCTCGTTCGTCCCTGTTCGTCCTCCCGTTTGATCCTTTGGCCATTCTTTGGAACAAGTTCGTCTCGTTCGTCCCACTTCGTCCTCTCATTTGATCCTTTGACATTCTTTAGACCAAGTTCGTCTTCGTCGTCCCACTACGTCCTCCTATTTGATCTTTGGGCATTCTTTGAAAAAATTTCGTCTCGTTCATCCATTTTCGTCCTCCCATTTGATCCTTCGGCATTCTTTGTACCAAGTTCGTCTCGTTCGTCCCTGTTCATCTTCCCATTTGATCCTTTGGCCATTCTTTGGACCAAGTTGGTCTCGTTCGTCCCTCTTCGTCCTCCCATTTGATCCTTTGACATTCTTTGGACCAAGTTTGTCTTGTTCATCCCACTACATCCTTTTATTTCATCTTTGGGCATTCTTTGAACCAAGTTCGTCTCGTTCGTCCCTGTTCGTCCTTCCATTTGATCCTTTTCCCATTCTTTGGACCAAGTTCGTCTCGTTCGTCCCTCTTCGTCCTCCCATTTGATCCTTTGACATTCTTTGGACCAAGTTTGTCTTGTTCATCCCACTACATCCTTTTATTTCATCTTTGGGCATTCTTTGAACCAAGTTCGTCTCGTTCGTCCCTGTTCGTCCTCCCATTTGATCCTTTGGCCATTCTTTGGACCAAGTTCGTCTCGTTCGTCCCTCTTCGTCCTCCCATTTGATCCTTTGACATTCTTTGGACCAAGTTCGTCTTGTTCGTCCCACTATATCCTCCAATTTGATCTTTGGGCATTCTTTGAACCAAGTTCGTCTCGTTCGTCCCTGTTCGTCCTCCCATTTGATCGTTTGGCCATTCTTTGGACCAAGTTCGTCTCGTTCGTCCCTCTTCTTCCTCCCATTTGATCCTTTGACATTCTTTGGACCAAGTTCGTCTGGTTCGTCCCACTACATCCTCCTATTTGATCTTTGGGCATTCTTTAAACCAAGTTCCTCTCGTTCGTCGCTGTTCGTCCTTCCATTTGATCCTTTGCCCATTCTTTGGACCAAGTTCGTCTCGTTCGTCCCTCTTCGTCCTCCCATTTGATCCTTTGACATTCTTTGGACCAAGTTCGTCTTGTTCGTCCCACAATATCCTCCAATTTGATCTTTGGGCATTCTTTGAACCAAGTTCGTCTCGTTCGTCCCTGTTCGTCCTCCCATTTGATCGTTTGGAATTCTTTGGACCAAGTTCGTCTCGTTCGTCCCTCTTCGTCCTCCCATTTGATCCTTTGACATTCTTTGGACCATGTTCGTCTTGTTCGTCCCACTACATCCTCCTATTTGATCTTTGGGCATTCTTTGAACCAAGTTCGTCTCGTTCGTCCCTGTTCGTCCCTCCATTTGATCCTTTGGCCGTTCTTTGGACCAAGTTCGTCTCGTTCTTCCCTCTTCGTCTTCCCATTTGATCCTTTGACATTCTTTGGACCAAGTTCGTCTTGTTCGTCCCACTACGTCCTCCTATTTGAACTTGAGGCATTCTTTGAAAAAAGTTCGTCTCGTTCGTCCATTTTCGTCCTCCCATTTGATCCTTCGGCATTCTTTGTACCAAGTTCGTCTTGTTCGTCCCACTATATCCTCCAATTTGATCTTTGGGCATTCTTTGAACCAAGTTCGTCTCGTTCGTCCCTGTTCGTCCTCCCATTTGATCCTTTGGCCATTCTTTGGACCAAGTTCGTCTCGTTCGTCCCTCTTCGTCCTCCCATTTGATCCTTTGACATTCTTTGGACCAAGTTCGTCTTGTTCGTCCCACTATATCCTCCAATTTGATCTTTGGGCATTCTTTGAACCAAGTTCGTCTCGTTCGTCCCTGTTCGTCCTCCCATTTGATCGTTTGGCCATTCTTTGGACCAAGTTCGTCTCGTTCGTCCCTCTTCTTCCTCCCATTTGATCCTTTGACATTCTTTGGACCAAGTTCGTCTGGTTCGTCCCACTACATCCTCCTATTTGATCTTTGGGCATTCTTTAAACCAAGTTCCTCTCGTTCGTCGCTGTTCGTCCTTCCATTTGATCCTTTGCCCATTCTTTGGACCAAGTTCGTCTCGTTCGTCCCTCTTCGTCCTCCCATTTGATCCTTTGACATTCTTTGGACCAAGTTCGTCTTGTTCGTCCCACAATATCCTCCAATTTGATCTTTGGGCATTCTTTGAACCAAGTTCGTCTCGTTCGTCCCTGTTCGTCCTCCCATTTGATCGTTTGGAATTCTTTGGACCAAGTTCGTCTCGTTCGTCCCTCTTCGTCCTCCCATTTGATCCTTTGACATTCTTTGGACCATGTTCGTCTTGTTCGTCCCACTACATCCTCCTATTTGATCTTTGGGCATTCTTTGAACCAAGTTCGTCTCGTTCGTCCCTGTTCGTCCCTCCATTTGATCCTTTGGCCGTTCTTTGGACCAAGTTCGTCTCGTTCTTCCCTCTTCGTCTTCCCATTTGATCCTTTGACATTCTTTGGACCAAGTTCGTCTTGTTCGTCCCACTACGTCCTCCTATTTGAACTTGAGGCATTCTTTGAAAAAAGTTCGTCTCGTTCGTCCATTTTCGTCCTCCCATTTGATCCTTCGGCATTCTTTGTACCAAGTTCGTCTTGTTCGTCCCACTATATCCTCCAATTTGATCTTTGGGCATTCTTTGAACCAAGTTCGTCTCGTTCGTCCCTGTTCGTCCTCCCATTTGATCCTTTGGCCATTCTTTGGACCAAGTTCGTCTCGTTCGTCCCTCTTCGTCCTCCCATTTGATCCTTTGACATTCTTTGGACCAAGTTCGTCTTGTTCGTCCCACTATATCCTCCAATTTGATCTTTGGGCATTCTTTGAACCAAGTTCGTCTCGTTCGTCCCTGTTCGTCCTCCCATTTGATCGTTTGGCCATTCTTTGGACCAAGTTCGTCTCGTTCGTCCCTCTTCTTCCTCCCATTTGATCCTTTGACATTCTTTGGACCAAGTTCGTCTGGTTCGTCCCACTACATCCTCCTATTTGATCTTTGGGCATTCTTTGAACCAAGTTCCTCTCGTTCGTCCCTGTTCGTCCTTCCATTTGATCCTTTGCCCATTCTTTGGACCAAGTTCGTCTCGTTCGTCCCTCTTCGTCCTCCCATTTGATCCTTTGACATTCTTTGGACCAAGTTCGTCTGGTTCGTCCCACTACGTCCTACTATTTGATCTTTTGGCATTCTTTGAAAAAAGTTCGTCTCGTTCGTCCATTTTCGTCCTCCCATTTGATCCTTGGGCATTCTTTGTACCAAGTTCGTCTCGTTCGTCCCTCTACGTCATCCCATTTGATCTTTGGGCATTCTTTGGACCAGGTTCGTCTCGTTCATCCTTTTTCGTCCTCCTATTTGATCCTTGGGCATTCTTTGTACGAAGTTCATCTCGTTCGTCCTCCCATTTGATCCTTTGGCATTCTTTGTACCAAGTTCGTCTCGTTCGTCCCTGTTCGTCCTCCCATTTGATCCTTCGGCATTCTTTGTACCAAGTTCATCTCGTTCGTCCCTGTTCATCTTCCCATTTGATCCTTTGGCCATTCTTTGGACCAAGTTGGTCTCGTTCGTCCCTCTTCGTCCTCCCATTTGATCCTTTGACATTCTTTGGACCAAGTTTGTCTTGTTCATCCCACTACATCCTTTTATTTCATCTTTGGGCATTCTTTGAACCAAGTTCGTCTCGTTCGTCCCTGTTCGTCCTCCCATTTGATCCTTTGGCCATTCTTTGGACCAAGTTCGTCTCGTTCGTCCCTCTTCGTCCTCCCATTTGATCCTTTGACATTCTTTGGACCAAGTTCGTCTTGTTCGTCCCACTATATCCTCCAATTTGATCTTTGGGCATTCTTTGAACCAAGTTCGTCTCGTTCGTCCCTGTTCGTCCTCCCATTTGATCGTTTGGCCATTCTTTGGACCAAGTTCGTCTCGTTCGTCCCTCTTCTTCCTCCCATTTGATCCTTTGACATTCTTTGGACCAAGTTCGTCTGGTTCGTCCCACTACATCCTCCTATTTGATCTTTGGGCATTCTTTAAACCAAGTTCCTCTCGTTCGTCGCTGTTCGTCCTTCCATTTGATCCTTTGCCCATTCTTTGGACCAAGTTCGTCTCGTTCGTCCCTCTTCGTCCTCCCATTTGATCCTTTGACATTCTTTGGACCAAGTTCGTCTTGTTCGTCCCACTATATCCTCCAATTTGATCTTTGGGCATTCTTTGAACCAAGTTCGTCTCGTTCGTCCCTGTTCGTCCTCCCATTTGATCGTTTGGAATTCTTTGGACCAAGTTCGTCTCGTTCGTCCCTCTTCGTCCTCCCATTTGATCCTTTGACATTCTTTGGACCATGTTCGTCTTGTTCGTCCCACTACATCCTCCTATTTGATCTTTGGGCATTCTTTGAACCAAGTTCGTCTCGTTCGTCCCTGTTCGTCCCTCCATTTGATCCTTTGGCCGTTCTTTGGACCAAGTTCGTCTCGTTCTTCCCTCTTCGTCTTCCCATTTGATCCTTTGACATTCTTTGGACCAAGTTCGTCTTGTTCGTCCCAGTACGTCCTCCTATTTGAACTTGAGGCATTCTTTGAAAAAAGTTCGTCTCGTTCGTCCATTTTCGTCCTCCCATTTGATCCTTCGGCATTCTTTGTACCAAGTTCGTCTTGTTCGTCCCACTATATCCTCCAATTTGATCTTTGGGCATTCTTTGAACCAAGTTCGTCTCGTTCGTCCATGTTCGTCCTCCCATTTGATCCTTTGGCCATTCTTTGGACCAAGTTCGTCTCGTTCGTCTCTCTCCGTCCTCCCATTTGATCCTTTGACATTCTTTGGACCAAGTTCGTCTTGTTCGTCCCACTATATCCTCCAATTTGATCTTTGGGCATTCTTTGAACCAAGTTCGTCTCGTTCGTCCCTGTTCGTCCTCCCATTTGATCCTTTGGCCATTCTTTGGACAAAGTTCGTCTCGTTCGTCCCTCTTCGTCCTCCCATTTGATCCTTTGACATTCTTTGGACCAAGTTCGTCTTGTTCGTCCCACTATATCCTCCAATTTGATCTTTGGGCATTCTTTGAACCAAGTTCGTCTCGTTCGTCCCTGTTCGTCCTCCCATTTGATCGTTTGGCCATTCTTTGGACCAAGTTCGTCTCGTTCGTCCCTCTTCTTCCTCCCATTTGATCCTTTGACATTCTTTGGACCAAGTTCGTCTGGTTCGTCCCACTACATCCTCCTATTTGATCTTTGGGCATTCTTTAAACCAAGTTCCTCTCGTTCGTCGCTGTTCGTCCTTCCATTTGATCCTTTGCCCATTCTTTGGACCAAGTTCGTCTCGTTCGTCCCTCTTCGTCCTCCCATTTGATCCTTTGACATTCTTTGGACCAAGTTCGTCTTGTTCGTCCCACTATATCCTCCAATTTGATCTTTGGGCATTCTTTGAACCAAGTTCGTCTCGTTCGTCCCTGTTCGTCCTCCCATTTGATCGTTTGGAATTCTTTGGACCAAGTTCGTCTCGTTCGTCCCTCTTCGTCCTCCCATTTGATCCTTTGACATTCTTTGGACCATGTTCGTCTTGTTCGTCCCACTACATCCTCCTATTTGATCTTTGGGCATTCTTTGAACCAAGTTCGTCTCGTTCGTCCCTGTTCGTCCCTCCATTTGATCCTTTGGCCGTTCTTTGGACCAAGTTCGTCTCGTTCTTCCCTCTTCGTCTTCCCATTTGATCCTTTGACATTCTTTGGACCAAGTTCGTCTTGTTCGTCCCAGTACGTCCTCCTATTTGAACTTGAGGCATTCTTTGAAAAAAGTTCGTCTCGTTCGTCCATTTTCGTCCTCCCATTTGATCCTTCGGCATTCTTTGTACCAAGTTCGTCTTGTTCGTCCCACTATATCCTCCAATTTGATCTTTGGGCATTCTTTGAACCAAGTTCGTCTCGTTCGTCCCTGTTCGTCCTCCCATTTGATCCTTTGGCCATTCTTTGGACCAAGTTCGTCTCGTTCGTCTCTCTCCGTCCTCCCATTTGATCCTTTGACATTCTTTGGACCAAGTTCGTCTTGTTCGTCCCACTATATCCTCCAATTTGATCTTTGGGCATTCTTTGAACCAAGTTCGTCTCGTTCGTCCCTGTTCGTCCTCCCATTTGATCCTTTGGCCATTCTTTGGACAAAGTTCGTCTCGTTCGTCCCTCTTCGTCCTCCCATTTGATCCTTTGACATTCTTTGGACCAAGTTCGTCTTGTTCGTCCCACTATATCCTCCAATTTGATCTTTGGGCATTCTTTGAACCAAGTTCGTCTCGTTCGTCCCTGTTCGTCCTCCCATTTGATCGTTTGGCCATTCTTTGGACCAAGTTCGTCTCGTTCGTCCCTCTTCGTCCTCCCATTTGATCCTTTGACATTCTTTGGACCAAGTTCGTCTGGTTCGTCCCACTACATCCTCCTATTTGATCTTTGGGCATTCTTTGAACCAAGTTCCTCTCGTTCGTCCCTGTTCGTCCTTCCATTTGATCCTTTGCCCATTCTTTGGACCAAGTTCGTCTCGTTCGTCCCTCTTCGTCCTCCCATTTGATCCTTTGACATTCTTTGGACCAAGTTCGTCTAGTTCGTCCCACTACGTCCTACTATTTGATCTTTTGGCATTCTTTGAAAAAAGTTCGTCTCGTTCGTCCATTTTCGTCCTCCCATTTGATCCTTGGGCATTCTTTGTACCAAGTTCGTCTCGTTCGTCCCTCTACGTCATCCCATTTGATCTTTGGGCATTCTTTGGACCAGGTTCGTCTCGTTCATCCTTTTTCGTCCTCCTATTTGATCCTTGGGCATTCTTTGTACGAAGTTCATCTCGTTCGTCCTCCCATTTGATCCTTTGGCATTCTTTGTACCAAGTTCGTCTCGTTCGTCCCTGTTCGTCCTCCCATTTGATCCTTCGGCATTCTTTGTACCAAGTTCGTCTCGTTCGTCCCTGTTCATCTTCCCATTTGATCCTTTGGCCATTCTTTGGACCAAGTTGGTCTCGTTCGTCCCTCTTCGTCCTCCCATTTGATCCTTTGACATTCTTTGGACCAAGTTTGTCTTGTTCATCCCACTACATCCTTTTATTTCATCTTTGGGCATTCTTTGAACCAAGTTCGTCTCGTTCGTCCCTGTTCGTCCTTCCATTTGATCCTTTTCCCATTCTTTGGACCAAGTTCGTCTCGTTCGTCCCTCTTCGTCCTCCCATTTGATCCTTTGACATTCTTTGGACCAAGTTTGTCTTGTTCATCCCACTACATCCTTTTATTTCATCTTTGGGCATTCTTTGAACCAAGTTCGTCTCGTTCGTCCCTGTTCGTCCTCCCATTTGATCCTTTGGCCATTCTTTGGACCAAGTTCGTCTCGTTCGTCCCTCTTCGTCCTCCCATTTGATCCTTTGACATTCTTTGGACCAAGTTCGTCTTGTTCGTCCCACTATATCCTCCAATTTGATCTTTGGGCATTCTTTGAACCAAGTTCGTCTCGTTCGTCCCTGTTCGTCCTCCCATTTGATCGTTTGGCCATTCTTTGGACCAAGTTCGTCTCGTTCGTCCCTCTTCTTCCTCCCATTTGATCCTTTGACATTCTTTGGACCAAGTTCGTCTGGTTCGTCCCACTACATCCTCCTATTTGATCTTTGGGCATTCTTTAAACCAAGTTCCTCTCGTTCGTCGCTGTTCGTCCTTCCATTTGATCCTTTGCCCATTCTTTGGACCAAGTTCGTCTCGTTCGTCCCTCTTCGTCCTCCCATTTGATCCTTTGACATTCTTTGGACCAAGTTCGTCTTGTTCGTCCCACTATATCCTCCAATTCGATCTTTGGGCATTCTTTGAACCAAGTTCGTCTCGTTCGTCCCTGTTCGTCCTCCCATTTGATCGTTTGGAATTCTTTGGACCAAGTTCGTCTCGTTCGTCCCTCTTCGTCCTCCCATTTGATCCTTTGACATTCTTTGGACCATGTTCGTCTTGTTCGTCCCACTACATCCTCCTATTTGATCTTTGGGCATTCTTTGAACCAAGTTCGTCTCGTTCGTCCCTGTTCGTCCCTCCATTTGATCCTTTGGCCGTTCTTTGGACCAAGTTCGTCTCGTTCTTCCCTCTTCGTCTTCCCATTTGATCCTTTGACATTCTTTGGACCAAGTTCGTCTTGTTCGTCCCAGTACGTCCTCCTATTTGAACTTGAGGCATTCTTTGAAAAAAGTTCGTCTCGTTCGTCCATTTTCGTCCTCCCATTTGATCCTTCGGCATTCTTTGTACCAAGTTCGTCTTGTTCGTCCCACTATATCCTCCAATTTGATCTTTGGGCATTCTTTGAACCAAGTTCGTCTCGTTCGTCCCTGTTCGTCCTCCCATTTGATCCTTTGGCCATTCTTTGGACCCAGTTCGTCTCGTTCGTCTCTCTCCGTCCTCCCATTTGATCCTTTGACATTCTTTGGACCAAGTTCGTCTTGTTCGTCCCACTATATCCTCCAATTTGATCTTTGGGCATTCTTTGAACCAAGTTCGTCTCGTTCGTCCCTGTTCGTCCTCCCATTTGATCCTTTGGCCATTCTTTGGACAAAGTTCGTCTCGTTCGTCCCTCTTCGTCCTCCCATTTGATCCTTTGACATTCTTTGGACCAAGTTCGTCTTGTTCGTCCCACTATATCCTCCAATTTGATCTTTGGGCATTCTTTGAACCAAGTTCGTCTCGTTCGTCCCTGTTCGTCCTCCCATTTGATCCTTTGGCCATTCTTTGGACCCAGTTCGTCTCGTTCGTCTCTCTCCGTCCTCCCATTTGATCCTTTGACATTCTTTGGACCAAGTTCGTCTTGTTCGTCCCACTATATCCTCCAATTTGATCTTTGGGCATTCTTTGAACCAAGTTCGTCTCGTTCGTCCCTGTTCGTCCTCCCATTTGATCGTTTGGCCATTCTTTGGACCAAGTTCGTCTCGTTCGTCCCTCTTCTTCCTCCCATTTGATCCTTTGACATTCTTTGGACCAAGTTCGTCTGGTTCGTCCCACTACATCCTCCTATTTGATCTTTGGGCATTCTTTAAACCAAGTTCCTCTCGTTCGTCGCTGTTCGTCCTTCCATTTGATCCTTTGCCCATGCTTTGGACCAAGTTCGTCTCGTTCGTCCCTCTTCGTCCTCCCATTTGATCCTTTGACATTCTTTGGACCAAGTTCGTCTTGTTCGTCCCACTATATCCTCCAATTTGATCTTTGGGCATTCTTTGAACCAAGTTCGTCTCGTTCGTCCCTGTTCGTCCTCCCATTTGATCGTTTGGAATTCTTTGGACCAAGTTCGTCTCGTTCGTCCCTCTTCGTCCTCCCATTTGATCCTTTGACATTCTTTGGACCATGTTCGTCTTGTTCGTCCCACTACATCCTCCTATTTGATCTTTGGGCATTCTTTGAACCAAGTTCGTCTCGTTCGTCCCTGTTCGTCCCTCCATTTGATCCTTTGGCCGTTCTTTGGACCAAGTTCGTCTCGTTCTTCCCTCTTCGTCTTCCCATTTGATCCTTTGACATTCTTTGGACCAAGTTCGTCTTGTTCGTCCCAGTACGTCCTCCTATTTGAACTTGAGGCATTCTTTGAAAAAAGTTCGTCTCGTTCGTCCATTTTCGTCCTCCCATTTGATCCTTCGGCATTCTTTGTACCAAGTTCGTCTTGTTCGTCCCACTATATCCTCCAATTTGATCTTTGGGCATTCTTTGAACCAAGTTCGTCTCGTTCGTCCCTGTTCGTCCTCCCATTTGATCCTTTGGCCATTCTTTGGACCCAGTTCGTCTCGTTCGTCTCTCTCCGTCCTCCCATTTGATCCTTTGACATTCTTTGGACCAAGTTCGTCTTGTTCGTCCCAGTACGTCCTCCTATTTGAACTTGAGGCATTCTTTGAAAAAAGTTCGTCTCGTTCGTCCATTTTCGTCCTCCCATTTGATCCTTCGGCATTCTTTGTACCAAGTTCGTCTTGTTCGTCCCACTATATCCTCCAATTTGATCTTTGGGCATTCTTTGAACCAAGTTCGTCTCGTTCGTCCCTGTTCGTCCTCCCATTTGATCCTTTGGCCATTCTTTGGACAAAGTTCGTCTCGTTCGTCCCTCTTCGTCCTCCCATTTGATCCTTTGACATTCTTTGGACCAAGTTCGTCTTGTTCGTCCCACTATATCCTCCAATTTGATCTTTGGGCATTCTTTGAACCAAGTTCGTCTCGTTCGTCCCTGTTCGTCCTCCCATTTGATCGTTTGGCCATTCTTTGGACCAAGTTCGTCTCGTTCGTCCCTCTTCGTCCTCCCATTTGATCCTTTGACATTCTTTGGACCAAGTTCGTCTGGTTCGTCCCACTACATCCTCCTATTTGATCTTTGGGCATTCTTTGAACCAAGTTCCTCTCGTTCGTCCCTGTTCGTCCTTCCATTTGATCCTTTGCCCATTCTTTGGACCAAGTTCGTCTCGTTCGTCCCTCTTCGTCCTCCCATTTGATCCTTTGACATTCTTTGGACCAAGTTCGTCTGGTTCGTCCCACTACGTCCTACTATTTGATCTTTTGGCATTCTTTGAAAAAAGTTCGTCTCGTTCGTCCATTTTCGTCCTCCCATTTGATCCTTGGGCATTCTTTGTACCAAGTTCGTCTCGTTCGTCCCTCTACGTCATCCCATTTGATCTTTGGGCATTCTTTGGACCAGGTTCGTCTCGTTCATCCTTTTTCGTCCTCCTATTTGATCCTTGGGCATTCTTTGTACGAAGTTCATCTCGTTCGTCCTCCCATTTGATCCTTTGGCATTCTTTGTACCAAGTTCGTCTCGTTCGTCCCTGTTCATCGTCCCATTTGATCCTTTGGCCATTCTTTGGACCAAGTTCGTCTCGTTCGTCCCTCTTCGTCCTCCCATTTGATCCTTTGACATTCTTTGGACCATGTTCGTCTTGTTCGTCCCACTACATCCTCCTATTTGATCTTTGGGCATTCTTTGAACCAAGTTCGTCTCGTTCGTCCCTGTTCGTCCCTCCATTTGATCCTTTGGCCGTTCTTTGGACCAAGTTCGTCTCGTTCGTCCCTCTTCGTCTTCCCATTTGATCCTTTGATATTCTTTGGACCAAGTTCGTCTCGTTCATCCCACTACGTCCTCCTATTTGATCTTGAGGCATTCTTTGAAAAAAGTTCGTCTCGTTCATCCATTTTCGTCCTCCCATTTGATCCTTCGGCATTCTTTGTACCAAGTTCGTCTTGTTCGTCCCACTATATCCTCCAATTTGATCTTTGGGCATTCTTTGAACCAAGTTCGTCTCGTTCGTCCCTGTTCGTCCTCCCATTTGATCCTTTGGCCATTCTTTGGACCAAGTTCGTCTCGTTCGTCCCTCTTCGTCCTCCCATTTGATCCTTTGACATTCTTTGGACCAAGTTCGTCTTGTTCGTCCCACTATATCCTCCAATTTGATCTTTGGGCATTCTTTGAACCAAGTTCGTCTCGTTCGTCCCTGTTCGTCCTCCCATTTGATCGTTTGGCCATTCTTTGGACCAAATTCGTCTCGTTCGTCCCTCTTCTTCCTCCCATTTGATCCTTTGACATTCTTTGGACCAAGTTCGTCTGGTTCGTCCCACTACATCCTCCTATTTGATCTTTGGGCATTCTTTAAACCAAGTTCCTCTCGTTCATCGCTGTTCGTCCTTCCATTTGATCCTTTGCCCATTCTTTGGACCAAGTTCGTCTCGTTCGTCCCTCTTCGTCCTCCCATTTGATCCTTTGACATTCTTTGGACCAAGTTCGTCTTGTTCGTCCCACTATATCCTCCAATTTGATCTTTGGGCATTCTTTGAACCAAGTTCGTCTCGTTCGTCCCTGTTCGTCCTCCCATTTGATCGTTTGGAATTCTTTGGACCAAGTTCGTCTCGTTCATCCCTCTTCGTCCTCCCATTTGATCCTTTGACATTCTTTGGACCATGTTCGTCTTGTTCGTCCCACTACATCCTCCTATTTGATCTTTGGGCATTCTTTGAACCAAGTTCGTCTCGTTCGTCCCTGTTCGTCCCTCCATTTGATCCTTTGGTCGTTTTTTGGACCAAGTTCGTCTCGTTCGTCCCTCTTCGTCTTCCTATTTGATCCTTTGACATTCTTTGGACCAAGTTCGTCTTGTTCGTCCCACTACGTCCTCCTATTTGATCTTGAGGCATTCTTTGAAAAAAGTTCGTCTCGTTCGTCCATTTTCGTCCTCCCATTTGATCCTTCGGCATTCTTTGTACCAAGTTCGTCTTGTTCGTCCCACTATATCCTCCAATTTGATCTTTGGGCATTCTTTGAACCAAGTTCGTCTCGTTCGTCCCTGTTCGTCCTCCCATTTGATCCTTTGGCCATTCTTTGGACCAAGTTCGTCTCGTTCGTCCCTCTTCGTCCTCCCATTTGATCCTTTGACATTCTTTGGACCAAGTTCGTCTTGTTCGTCCCACTATATCCTCCAATTTGATCTTTGGGCATTCTTTGAACCAAGTTCGTCTCGTTCGTCCCTGTTCGTCCTCCCATTTGATCGTTTGGCCATTCTTTGGACCAAGTTCGTCTCGTTCGTCCCTCTTCGTCCTCCCATTTGATCCTTTGACATTCTTTGGACCAAGTTCGTCTGGTTCGTCCCACTACGTCCTCCAATTTGATCTTTGGGCATTCTTTGAACCAAGTTCGTCTCGTTCGTCCCTGTTCGTCCTCCCATTTGATCCTTTGGCCATTCTTTGGACCAAGTTCGTCTCGTTCGTCCCTCTTCGTCCACCCATTTGATCCTTTGACATTCTTTGGACCAAGTTCGTCTTGTTCGTCCCACTCTATCCTCCAATTTGATCTTTGGGCATTCTTTGAACCAAGTTCGTCTCGTTCGTCCCTGTTCGTCCCTCCATTTGATCCTTTGGCCGTTCTTTGGACCAAGTTCGTCTCGTTCGTCCCTCTTCGTCTTCCTATTTGATCCTTTGACATTCTTTGGACCAAGTTCGTCTTGTTCGTCCCACTACGTCCTCCTATTTGATCTTGAGGCATTCTTTGAAAAAAGTTCGTCTCGTTCGTCCATTTTCGTCCTCCCATTTGATCCTTCGGCATTCTTTGTACCAAGTTCGTCTTGTTCGTCCCACTATATCCTCCAATTTGATCTTTGGGCATTCTTTGAACCAAGTTCGTCTCGTTCGTCCCTGTTCGTCCTCCCATTTGATCCTTTGGCCATTCTTTGGACCAAGTTCGTCTCGTTCGTCCCTCTTCGTCCTCCCATTTGATCCTTTGACATTCTTTGGACCAAGTTCGTCTTGTTCGTCCCACTATATCCTCCAATTTGATCTTTGGGCATTCTTTGAACCAAGTTCGTCTCGTTCGTCCCTGTTCGTCCTCCCATTTGATCGTTTGGCCATTCTTTGGACCAAGTTCGTCTCGTTCGTCCCTCTTCGTCCTCCCATTTGATCCTTTGACATTCTTTGGACCAAGTTCGTCTGGTTCGTCCCACTACGTCCTCCAATTTGATCTTTGGGCATTCTTTGAACCAAGTTCGTCTCGTTCGTCCCTGTTCGTCCTCCCATTTGATCCTTTGGCCATTCTTTGGACCAAGTTCGTCTCGTTCGTCCCTCTTCGTCCACCCATTTGATCCTTTGACATTCTTTGGACCAAGTTCGTCTTGTTCGTCCCACTCTATCCTCCAATTTGATCTTTGGGCATTCTTTGAACCAAGTTCGTCTCGTTCGTCCCTGTTCGTCCCTCCATTTGATCCTTTGGCCGTTCTTTGGACCAAGTTCGTCTCGTTCGTCCCTCTTCGTCTTCCTATTTGATCCTTTGACATTCTTTGGACCAAGTTCGTCTTGTTCGTCCCACTACGTCCTCCTATTTGATCTTGAGGCATTCTTTGAAAAAAGTTCGTCTCGTTCGTCCATTTTCGTCCTCCCATTTGATCCTTCGGCATTCTTTGTACCAAGTTCGTCTTGTTCGTCCCACTATATCCTCCAATTTGATCTTTGGGCATTCTTTGAACCAAGTTCGTCTCGTTCGTCCCTGTTCGTCCTCCCATTTGATCCTTTGGCCATTCTTTGGACCAAGTTCGTCTCGTTCGTCCCTCTTCGTCCTCCCATTTGATCCTTTGACATTCTTTGGACCAAGTTCGTCTTGTTCGTCCCACTATATCCTCCAATTTGATCTTTGGGCATTCTTTGAACCAAGTTCGTCTCGTTCGTCCCTGTTCGTCCTCCCATTTGATCGTTTGGCCATTCTTTGGACCAAGTTCGTCTCGTTCGTCCCTCTTCGTCCTCCCATTTGATCCTTTGGCATTCTTTGGACCAAGTTCGTCTGGTTCGTCCCACTACGTCCTCCAATTTGATCTTTGGGCATTCTTTGAACCAAGTTCGTCTCGTTCGTCCCTGTTCGTCCTCCCATTTGATCCTTTGGCCATTCTTTGGACCAAGTTCGTCTCGTTCGTCCCTCTTCGTCCTCCCATTTGATCCTTTGACATTCTTTGGACCAAGTTCGTCTTGTTCGTCCCACTATATCCTCCAATTTGATCTTTGGGCATTCTTTGAACCAAGTTCGTCTCGTTCGTCCCTGTTCGTCCTCCCATTTGATCGTTTGGCCATTCTTTGGACCAAGTTCGTCTCGTTCGTCCCTCTTCGTTCTCCCATTTGATCCTTTGACATTCTTTGGACCAAGTTCGTCTGGTTCGTCCCACTACATCCTCCTATTTGATCTTTGGGCATTCTTTGAACCAAGTTCCTCTCGTTCGTCCCTGTTCGTCCTTCCATTTGATCCTTTGCCCATTCTTTTGGACCAAGTTCGTCTCGTTCGTCCCTCTTCGTCCTCCCATTTGATCCTTTGACATTCTTTGGACCAAGTTCGTCTGGTTCGTCCCACTACGTCCTACTATTTGATCTTTTGGCATTCTTTGAAAAAAGTTCGTCTCGTTCGTCCATTTTCGTCCTCCCATTTGATCCTTGGGCATTCTTTGTACCAAGTTCGTCTCGTTCGTCCCTCTACGTCATCCCATTTGATCTTTGGGCATTCTTTGGACCAGGTTCGTCTCGTTCATCCTTTTTCGTCCTCCTATTTGATCCTTGGGCATTCTTTGTACGAAGTTCATCTCGTTCGTCCTCCCATTTGATCCTTTGGCATTCTTTGTACCAAGTTCGTCTCGTTCGTCCCTGTTCATCGTCCCATTTGATCCTTTGGCCATTCTTTGGACCAAGTTCGTCTCGTTCGTCCCTCTTCGTCCTCCCATTTGATCCTTTGACATTCTTTGGACCATGTTCGTCTTGTTCGTCCCACTACATCCTCCTATTTGATCTTTGGGCATTCTTTGAACCAAGTTCGTCTCGTTCGTCCCTGTTCGTCCTCCCATTTGACCGTTTGGAATTCTTTGGACCAAGTTCGTCTCGTTCATCCCTCTTCGTCCTCCCATTTGATCCTTTGACATTCTTTGGACCATGTTCGTCTTGTTCGTCCCACTACATCCTCCTATTTGATCTTTGGGCATTCTTTGAACCAAGTTCGTCTCGTTCGTCCCTGTTCGTCCCTCCATTTGATCCTTTGGCCGTTCTTTGGACCAAGTTCGTCTCATTCGTCCCTCTTCGTCCTCCCATTTGATCCTTTGACACTCTTTGGACCAAGTTCGTCTTGTTCGTCCCACTACGTCCTCCTATTTGATCTTGAGGCATTCTTTGAAAAAAGTTCGTCTCGTTCGTCCATTTTCGTCCTCCCGTTTGATCCTTCGGCATTCTTTGTACCAAGTTCGTCTTGTTCGTCCCACTATATCCTCCAATTTGATCTTTGGGCATTCTTTGAACCAAGTTCGTCTCGTTCGTCCCTGTTCGTCCTCCCATTTGATCGTTTGGAATTCTTTGGACCAAGTTCGTCTCGTTCGTCCCTCTTCGTCCTCCCATTTGATCCTTTGACATTCTTTGGACCATGTTCGTCTTGTTCGTCCCACTACATCCTCCTATTTGATCTTTGGGCATTCTTTGAACCAAGTTCGTCTCGTTTGTCCCTGTTCGTCCCTCCATTTGATCCTTTGGCCGTTCTTTGGACCAAGCTCGTCTCGTTCGTCCCTCTTCGTCTTCCCATTTGATCCTTTGACATTCTTTGGACCAAGTTCGTCTTGTTCGTCCCACTACGTCCTCCTATTTGATCTTGAGGCATTCTTTGAAAAAAGTTCGTCTCGTTCGTCCATTTTCGTCCTCCCGTTTGATCCTTCGGCATTCTTTGTACCAAGTTCGTCTTGTTCGTCCCACTATATCCTCCAATTTAATCTTTGGGCATTCTTTGAACCAAGTTCGTCTCGTTCGTCCCTGTTCGTCCTCCCATTTGATCCTTTGGCCATTCTTTGGACCAAGTTCGTCTCGTTCGTCTCTCTCCGTCCTCCCATTTGATCCTTTGACATTCTTTGGACCAAGTTCGTCTTGTTCGTCCCACTACATCCTCCTATTTGATCTTTGGGCATTCTTTGAACCAAGTTCGTCTCGTTCGTCCCTGTTCGTCCTCCCATTTGATCCTTTGGCCATTCTTCGGACCAAGTTCGTCTCGTTCGTCCCTCTTCGTCCTCTCATTTGATCCTTTGACATTCTTTGGACCAAGCTCGTCTTATTCGTCCCACTACATCCTCCTATTTGATCTTTGGGCATTCTTTGAACCAAGTTCGTCTCGTTCGTCCCTGTTCGTCCTCCCATTTGATCCTTTGGCCATTCTTCGGACCAAGTTCGTCTCGTTCGTCCCTCTTCGTCCTCTCATTTGATCCTTTGACATTCTTTGTACCAAGTTCGTCTCGTTCGTCCCTCTACGTCATCCCATTTGATCTTTGGGCATTCTTTGGACCAGGTTCGTCTCGTTCATCCTTTTTCGTCCTCCTATTTGATCCTTGGGCATTCTTTGTACGAAGTTCATCTCGTTCGTCCTCCCATTTGATCCTTTGGCATTCTTTGTACCAAGTTCGTCTCGTTCGTCCCTGTTCATCGTCCCATTTGATCCTTTGGCCATTCTTTGGACCAAGTTCGTCTCGTTCGTCCCTCTTCGTCCTCCCATTTGATCCTTTGACATTCTTTGGACCATGTTCGTCTTGTTCGTCCCACTACATCCTCCTATTTGATCTTTGGGCATTCTTTGAACCAAGTTCGTCTCGTTCGTCCCTGTTCGTCCCTCCATTTGATCCTTTGGCCGTTCTTTGGACCAAGTTCGTCTCGTTCGTCCCTCTTCGTCTTCCCATTTGATCCTTTGACATTCTTTGGACCAAGTTCGTCTCGTTCGTCCCACTACGTCCTCCTATTTGATCTTGAGGCATTCTTTGAAAAAAGTTCGTCTCGTTCATCCATTTTCGTCCTCCCATTTGATCCTCCGCATTCTTTGTACCATGTTCGTCTTGTTCGTCCCACTATATCCTCCAATTTGATCTTTGGGCATTCTTTGAACCAAGTTCGTCTCGTTCGTCCCTGTTCGTCCTCCCATCTGATCGTTTGGAATTCTTTGGACCAAGTTCGTCTCGTTCGTCCCTCTTCGTCCTCCCATTTGATCCTTTGACATTCTTTGGACCATGTTCGTCTTGTTCGTCCCACTACATCCTCCTATTTGATCTTTGGGCATTCTTTGAACCAAGTTCGTCTCGTTCGTCCCTGTTCGTCCCTCCATTTGATCCTTTGGCCGTTCTTTGGACCAAGTTCGTCTCATTCGTCCCTCTTCGTCCTCCCATTTGATCCTTTGACACTCTTTGGACCAAGTTCGTCTTGTTCGTCCCACTACGTCCTCCTATTTGATCTTGAGGCATTCTTTGAAAAAAGTTCGTCTCGTTCGTCCATTTTCGTCCTCCCGTTTGATCCTTCGGCATTCTTTGTACCAAGTTCGTCTTGTTCGTCCCACTATATCCTCCAATTTGATCTTTGGGCATTCTTTGAACCAAGTTCGTCTCGTTCGTCCCTGTTCGTCCTCCCATTTGATCCTTTGGCCATTCTTTGGACCAAGTTCGTCTCGTTCGTCTCTCTCCGTCCTCCCATTTGATCCTTTGACATTCTTTGGACCAAGTTCGTCTTGTTCGTCCCACTACATCCTCCTATTTGATCTTTGGGCATTCTTTGAACCAAGTTCGTCTCGTTCGTCCCTGTTCGTCCTCCCATTTGATCCTTTGGCCATTCTTCGGACCAAGTTCGTCTCGTTCGTCCCTCTTCGTCCTCTCATTTGATCCTTTGACATTCTTTGGACCAAGCTCGTCTTATTCGTCCCACTACATCCTCCTATTTGATCTTTGGGCATTCTTTGAAAAAAGTTCGTCTCGTTCATCCATTTTCGTCCTCCCATTTGATCCTTCGGCATTCTTTGTACCAAGTTCGTCTCGTTCGTCCCTCTTCGTCCTCCCATTTGATCCTTTGACATTCTTTGGACCAAGTTCGTCTGGTTCGTCCCACTACGTCCTACTATTTGATCTTTTGGCATTCTTTGAAAAAAGTTCGTCTTGTTCGTCCATTTTCGTCCTCCCATTTGATCCTTGGGCATTCTTTGTACCAAGTTCGTCTCGTTCGTCCCTCTACGTCATCCCATTTGATCTTTGGGCATTCTTTGGACCAGGTTCGTCTCGTTCATCCTTTTTCGTCCTCCTATTTGATCCTTGGGCATTCTTTGTACGAAGTTCATCTCGTTCGTCCTCCCATTTGATCCTTTGGCATTCTTTGTACCAAGTTCGTCTCGTTCGTCCCTGTTCATCGTTCCATTTGATCCTTTGGCCGTTCTTTGGACCAAGTTCGTCTCGTTCGTCCCTCTTCGTCTTCCCATTTGATCCTTTGACATTCTTTGGACCAAGTTCGTCTCGTTCGTCCCACTACGTCCTCCTATTTGATCTTGAGGCATTCTTTGAAAAAAGTTCGTCTCGTTCATCCATTTTCGTCCTCCCATTTGATCCTCCGGCATTCTTTGTACCAAGTTCGTCTTGTTCGTCCCACTATATCCTCCAATTTGATCTTTGGGCATTCTTTGAACCAAGTTCGTCTCGTTCGTCCCTGTTCGTCCTCCCATTTGATCGTTTGGAATTCTTTGGACCAAGTTCGTCTCGTTCGTCCCTCTTCGTCCTCCCATTTGATCCTTTGACATTCTTTGGACCATGTTCGTCTTGTTCGTCCCACTACATCCTCCTATTTGATCTTTGGGCATTCTTTGAACCAAGTTCGTCTCGTTTGTCCCTGTTCGTCCCTCCATTTGATCCTTTGGCCGTTCTTTGGACCAAGCTCGTCTCGTTCGTCCCTCTTCGTCTTCCCATTTGATCCTTTGACATTCTTTGGACCAAGTTCGTCTTGTTCGTCCCACTACGTCCTCCTATTTGATCTTGAGTCATTCTTTGAAAAAAGTTCGTCTCGTTCGTCCATTTTCGTCCTCCCGTTTGATCCTTCGGCATTCTTTGTACCAAGTTCGTCTTGTTCGTCCCACTATATCCTCCAATTTGATCTTTGGGCATTCTTTGAACCAAGTTCGTCTCGTTCGTCCCTGTTCGTCCTCCCATTTGATCCTTTGGCCATTCTTTGGACCAAGTTCGTCTCGTTCGTCTCTCTCCGTCCTCCCATTTGATCCTTTGACATTCTTTGGACCAAGTTCGTCTTGTTCGTCCCACTACATCCTCCTATTTGATCTTTGGGCATTCTTTGAACCAAGTTCGTCTCGTTCGTCCCTGTTCGTCCTCCCATTTGATCCTTTGGCCATTCTTCGGACCAAGTTCGTCTCGTTCGTCCCTCTTCGTCCTCTCATTTGATCCTTTGACATTCTTTGGACCAAGCTCGTCTTATTCGTCCCACTACATCCTCCTATTTGATCTTTGGGCATTCTTTGAAAAAAGTTCGTCTCGTTCATCCATTTTCGTCCTCCCATTTGATCCTTCGGCATTCTTTGTACCAAGTTCGTCTCGTTCGTCCCTCTTCGTCCTCCCATTTGATCCTTTGGGCATTCTTTGGACCAGGTTCGTCTCGTTCATCCTTTTTCGTCCTCCTATTTGATCCTTGGGCATTCTTTGTACGAAGTTCATCTCGTTCGTCCTCCCATTTGATCCTTTGGCATTCTTTGTACCAAGTTCGTCTCGTTCGTCCCTGTTCATCGTCCCATTTGATCCTTTGGCCATTCTTTGGACCAAGTTCGTCTCGTTCGTCCCTCTTCGTCCTCCCATTTGATCCTTTGACATTCTTTGGACCAAGTTCGTCTGGTTCGTCCCACTACATCCTCCTATTTGATCTTTGGGCATTCTTTGAACCAAGTTCCTCTCGTTCGTCCCTGTTCGTCCTTCCATTTGATCCTTTGCCCATTCTTTGGACCAAGTTCGTCTCGTTCGTCCCTCTTCGTCCTCCCATTTGATCCTTTGACATTCTTTGGACCAAGTTCGTCTGGTTCGTCCCACTACGTCCTCCTATTTGATCTTTTGGCATTCTTTGAAAAAAGTTCGTCTCGTTCGTCCATTTTCGTCCTCCCATTTGATCCTTGGGCATTCTTTGTACCAAGTTCGTCTCGTTCGTCCCTCTACGTCATCCCATTTGATCTTTGGGCATTCTTTGGACCAGGTTCGTCTCGTTCATCCTTTTTCGTCCTCCTATTTGATCCTTGGGCATTCTTTGTACGAAGTTCATCTCGTTCGTCCTCCCATTTGATCCTTTGGCATTCTTTGTACCAAGTTCGTCTCGTTCGTCCCTGTTCATCGTCCCATTTGATCCTTTGGCAATTCTTTGGACCAAGTTGGTCTCGTTCGTCCCTCTTCGTCCTCCCATTTGATCCTTTGACATTCTTTGGACCAAGTTCGTCTTGTTCGTCCCACTACATCCTTTTATTTCATCTTTGGGCATTCTTTGAACCAAGTTCGTCTCGTTCGTCCCTGTTCGTCCTTCCATTTGATCCTTTTCCCATTCTTTGGACCAAGTTCGTCTCGTTCGTCCCTCTTCGTCCTCCCATTTGATCCTTTGACATTCTTTGGACCATGTTCGTCTTGTTCGTCCCACTACATCCTCCTATTTGATCTTTGGGCATTCTTTGAACCAAGTTCGTCTCGTTCGTCCCTGTTCGTCCCTCCATTTGATCCTTTGGCCGTTCTTTGGAGCAAGTTCGTCTCGTTCGTCCCTCTTCGTCTTCCCATTTGATCCTTTGACATTCTTTGGACCAAGTTCGTCTTGTTCGTCCCACTACGTCCTCCTATTTGATCTTGAGGCATTCTTTGAAAAAAGTTCATCTCGTTCGTCCATTTTCGTCCTCCCATTTGATCCTTGGGCATTCTTTGTACCAAGTTCGTCTCGTTCGTCCCTGTTCATCCTCCCATTTGATCCTTTGGCAATTCTTTGGACCAAGTTGGTCTCGTTCGTCCCTCTTCGTCCTCCCATTTGATCCTTTGACATTCTTTGGACCAAGTTCGTCTTGTTCGTCCCACTACATCCTTTTATTTCATCTTTGGGCATTCTTTGAACCAAGTTCGTCTCGTTCGTCCCTGTTCGTCCTTCCATTTGATCCTTTTCCCATTCTTTGGACCAAGTTCGTCTCGTTCGTCCCTCTTTGTCCTCCCATTTGATCCTTTGACATTCTTTGGACCAAGTTCGTCTTGTTTGTCCCACTACGTCCTCCTATTTGATCTTGAGGCATTCTTTGAAAAAAGTTTGTCTCGTTTGTCCATTTTCGTCCTCCCATTTGATCCTTGGGCATTCTTTGTACCAAGTTCGTCTTGTTCGTCCCACTATATCCTCCAATTTGATCTTTGGGCATTCTTTGAACCAAGTTCGTCTCGTTCGTCCCTGTTCGTCCTCCCATTTGATACTTTGGCCATTCTTTGGACCAAGTTCGTCTCGTTCGTCTCTCTCCGTCCTCCCATTTGATCCTTTGACATTCTTTGGACCAAGTTCGTCTTGTTCGTCCCACTATATCCTCCAATTTGATCTTTTGGCATTCTTTGAACGAAGTTCGTCTCGTTCGTCCCTGTTCGTCCTCCCATTTGATCCTTTGGCCATTCTTTGGACCAAGATCGTCTCGTTCGTCCCGCTTCGTCCTCCCATTTGATCCTTTGACATTCTTTGGACCAAGTTCGTCTTGTTCGTCCCACTATATCCTCCAATTTGATCTTTGGGCATTCTTTGAACCAAGTTCGTCTCGTTCGTCCCTGTTCGTCCTCCCATTTGATCGTTTGGCCATTCTTTGGATCAAGTTCGTCTCGTTCGTCCCTCTTCGTCCTCCCATTTGATCCTTTGACATTCTTTGGACCAAGTTCGTCTGGTTCGTCCCACTACATCCTCCTATTTGATCTTTGGGCATTCTTTGAACCAAGTTCCTCTCGTTCGTCCATGTTCGTCCTTCCATTTGATCCTTTGCCCATTCTTTGGACCAAGTTCGTCTCGTTCGTCCCTCTTCGTCCTCCCATTTGATCCTTTGGGCATTCTTTGGACCAGGTTCGTCTCGTTCATCCTTTTTCGTCCTCCTATTTGATCCTTGGGCATTCTTTGTACGAAGTTCATCTCGTTCGTCCTCCCATTTGATCCTTTGGCATTCTTTGTACCAAGTTCGTCTCGTTCGTCCCTGTTCATCGTCCCATTTGATCCTTTGGCCATTCTTTGGACCAAGTTCGTCTCGTTCGTCCCTCTTCGTCCTCCCATTTGATCCTTTGACATTCTTTGGACCAAGTTCGTCTGGTTCGTCCCACTACATCCTCCTATTTGATCTTTGGGCATTCTTTGAACCAAGTTCCTCTCGTTCGTCCCTGTTCGTCCTTCCATTTGATCCTTTGCCCATTCTTTGGACCAAGTTCGTCTCGTTCGTCCCTCTTCGTCCTCCCATTTGATCCTTTGACATTCTTTGGACCAAGTTCGTCTGGTTCGTCCCACTACGTCCTCCTATTTGATCTTTTGGCATTCTTTGAAAAAAGTTCGTCTCGTTCGTCCATTTTCGTCCTCCCATTTGATCCTTGGGCATTCTTTGTACCAAGTTCGTCTCGTTCGTCCCTCTACGTCATCCCATTTGATCTTTGGGCATTCTTTGGACCAGGTTCGTCTCGTTCATCCTTTTTCGTCCTCCTATTTGATCCTTGGGCATTCTTTGTACGAAGTTCATCTCGTTCGTCCTCCCATTTGATCCTTTGGCATTCTTTGTACCAAGTTCGTCTCGTTCGTCCCTGTTCATCGTCCCATTTGATCCTTTGGCCATTCTTTGGACCAAGTTCGTCTCGTTCGTCCCTCTTCGTCCTCCCATTTGATCCTTTGACATTCTTTGGACCATGTTCGTCTTGTTCGTCCCACTACATCCTCCTATTTGATCTTTGGGCATTCTTTGAACCAAGTTCGTCTCGTTCGTCCCTGTTCGTCCCTCCATTTGATCCTTTGGCCGTTCTTTGGAGCAAGTTCGTCTCGTTCGTCCCTCTTCGTCTTCCCATTTGATCCTTTGACATTCTTTGGACCAAGTTCGTCTTGTTCGTCCCACTACGTCCTCCTATTTGATCTTGAGGCATTCTTTGAAAAAAGTTCATCTCGTTCGTCCATTTTCGTCCTCCCATTTGATCCTTGGGCATTCTTTGTACCAAGTTCGTCTCGTTCGTCCCTGTTCATCCTCCCATTTGATCCTTTGGCAATTCTTGGACCAAGTTGGTCTCGTTCGTCCCTCTTCGTCCTCCCATTTGATCCTTTGACATTCTTTGGACCAAGTTCGTCTTGTTCGTCCCACTACATCCTTTTATTTCATCTTTGGGCATTCTTTGAACCAAGTTCGTCTCGTTCGTCCCTGTTCGTCCTTCCATTTGATCCTTTTCCCATTCTTTGGACCAAGTTCGTCTCGTTCGTCCCTCTTTGTCCTCCCATTTGATCCTTTGACATTCTTTGGACCAAGTTCGTCTTGTTTGTCCCACTACGTCCTCCTATTTGATCTTGAGGCATTCTTTGAAAAAAGTTTGTCTCGTTTGTCCATTTTCGTCCTCCCATTTGATCCTTGGGCATTCTTTGTACCAAGTTCGTCTTGTTCGTCCCACTATATCCTCCAATTTGATCTTTGGGCATTCTTTGAACCAAGTTCGTCTCGTTCGTCCCTGTTCGTCCTCCCATTTGATACTTTGGCCATTCTTTGGACCAAGTTCGTCTCGTTCGTCTCTCTCCGTCCTCCCATTTGATCCTTTGACATTCTTTGGACCAAGTTCGTCTTGTTCGTCCCACTATATCCTCCAATTTGATCTTTTGGCATTCTTTGAACCAAGTTCGTCTCGTTCGTCCCTGTTCGTCCTCCCATTTGATCCTTTGGCCATTCTTCGGACCAAGTTCGTCTCGTTCGTCCCTCTTCGTCCTCTCATTTGATCCTTTGACATTCTTTGGACCAAGCTCGTCTTATTCGTCCCACTACATCCTCCTATTTGATCTTTGGGCATTCTTTGAAAAAAGTTCGTCTCGTTCATCCATTTTCGTCCTCCCATTTGATCCTTCGGCATTCTTTGTACCAAGTTCGTCTCGTTCGTCCCTCTTCGTCCTCCCATTTGATCCTTTGGGCATTCTTTGGACCAGGTTCGTCTCGTTCATCCTTTTTCGTCCTCCTATTTGATCCTTGGGCATTCTTTGTACGAAGTTCATCTCGTTCGTCCTCCCATTTGATCCTTTGGCATTCTTTGTACCAAGTTCGTCTCGTTCGTCCCTGTTCATCGTCCCATTTGATCCTTTGGCCATTCTTTGGACCAAGTTCGTCTCGTTCGTCCCTCTTCGTCCTCCCATTTGATCCTTTGACATTCTTTGGACCAAGTTCGTCTGGTTCGTCCCACTACATCCTCCTATTTGATCTTTGGGCATTCTTTGAACCAAGTTCCTCTCGTTCGTCCCTGTTCGTCCTTCCATTTGATCCTTTGCCCATTCTTTGGACCAAGTTCGTCTCGTTCGTCCCTCTTCGTCCTCCCATTTGATCCTTTGACATTCTTTGGACCAAGTTCGTCTGGTTCGTCCCACTACGTCCTCCTATTTGATCTTTTGGCATTCTTTGAAAAAAGTTCGTCTCGTTCGTCCATTTTCGTCCTCCCATTTGATCCTTGGGCATTCTTTGTACCAAGTTCGTCTCGTTCGTCCCTCTACGTCATCCCATTTGATCTTTGGGCATTCTTTGGACCAGGTTCGTCTCGTTCATCCTTTTTCGTCCTCCTATTTGATCCTTGGGCATTCTTTGTACGAAGTTCATCTCGTTCGTCCTCCCATTTGATCCTTTGGCATTCTTTGTACCAAGTTCGTCTCGTTCGTCCCTGTTCATCGTCCCATTTGATCCTTTGGCCATTCTTTGGACCAAGTTCGTCTCGTTCGTCCCTCTTCGTCCTCCCATTTGATCCTTTGACATTCTTTGGACCATGTTCGTCTTGTTCGTCCCACTACATCCTCCTATTTGATCTTTGGGCATTCTTTGAACCAAGTTCGTCTCGTTCGTCCCTGTTCGTCCCTCCATTTGATCCTTGGCCGTTCTTTGGAGCAAGTTCGTCTCGTTCGTCCCTCTTCGTCTTCCCATTTGATCCTTTGACATTCTTTGGACCAAGTTCGTCTTGTTCGTCCCACTACGTCCTCCTATTTGATCTTGAGGCATTCTTTGAAAAAAGTTCATCTCGTTCGTCCATTTTCGTCCTCCCATTTGATCCTTGGGCATTCTTTGTACCAAGTTCGTCTCGTTCGTCCCTGTTCATCCTCCCATTTGATCCTTTGGCAATTCTTTGGACCAAGTTGGTCTCGTTCGTCCCTCTTCGTCCTCCCATTTGATCCTTTGACATTCTTTGGACCAAGTTCGTCTTGTTCGTCCCACTACATCCTTTTATTTCATCTTTGGGCATTCTTTGAACCAAGTTCGTCTCGTTCGTCCCTGTTCGTCCTTCCATTTGATCCTTTTCCCATTCTTTGGACCAAGTTCGTCTCGTTCGTCCCTCTTTGTCCTCCCATTTGATCCTTTGACATTCTTTGGACCAAGTTCGTCTTGTTTGTCCCACTACGTCCTCCTATTTGATCTTGAGGCATTCTTTGAAAAAAGTTTGTCTCGTTTGTCCATTTTCGTCCTCCCATTTGATCCTTGGGCATTCTTTGTACCAAGTTCGTCTTGTTCGTCCCACTATATCCTCCAATTTGATCTTTGGGCATTCTTTGAACCAAGTTCGTCTCGTTCGTCCCTGTTCGTCCTCCCATTTGATACTTTGGCCATTCTTTGGACCAAGTTCGTCTCGTTCGTCTCTCTCCGTCCTCCCATTTGATCCTTTGACATTCTTTGGACCAAGTTCGTCTTGTTCGTCCCACTATATCCTCCAATTTGATCTTTTGGCATTCTTTGAACCAAGTTCGTCTCGTTCGTCCCTGTTCGTCCTCCCATTTGATCCTTTGGCCATTCTTTGGACCAAGATCGTCTCGTTCGTCCCTCTTCGTCCTCCCATTTGATCCTTTGACATTCTTTGGACCAAGTTCGTCTTGTTCGTCCCACTATATCCTCCAATTTGATCTTTGGGCATTCTTTGAACCAAGTTCGTCTCGTTCGTCCCTGTTCGTCCTCCCATTTGATCGTTTGGCCATTCTTTGGATCATGTTCGTCTCGTTCGTCCCTCTTCGTCCTCCCATTTGATCCTTTGACATTCTTTGGACCAAGTTCGTCTGGTTCGTCCCACTACATCCTCCTATTTGATCTTTGGGCATTCTTTGAACCAAGTTCCTCTCGTTCGTCCATGTTCGTCCTTCCATTTGATCCTTTGCCCATTCTTTGGACCAAGTTCGTCTCGTTCGTCCCTCTTCGTCCTCCCATTTGATCCTTTGGGCATTCTTTGGACCAGGTTCGTCTCGTTCATCCTTTTTCGTCCTCCTATTTGATCCTTGGGCATTCTTTGTACGAAGTTCATCTCGTTCGTCCTCCCATTTGATCCTTTGGCATTCTTTGTACCAAGTTCGTCTCGTTCGTCCCTGTTCATCGTCCCATTTGATCCTTTGGCCATTCTTTGGACCAAGTTCGTCTCGTTCGTCCCTCTTCGTCCTCCCATTTGATCCTTTGACATTCTTTGGACCAAGTTCGTCTGGTTCGTCCCACTACATCCTCCTATTTGATCTTTGGGCATTCTTTGAACCAAGTTCCTCTCGTTCGTCCCTGTTCGTCCTTCCATTTGATCCTTTGCCCATTCTTTGGACCAAGTTCGTCTCGTTCGTCCCTCTTCGTCCTCCCATTTGATCCTTTGACATTCTTTGGACCAAGTTCGTCTGGTTCGTCCCACTACGTCCTCCTATTTGATCTTTTGGCATTCTTTGAAAAAAGTTCGTCTCGTTCGTCCATTTTCGTCCTCCCATTTGATCCTTGGGCATTCTTTGTACCAAGTTCGTCTCGTTCGTCCCTCTACGTCATCCCATTTGATCTTTGGGCATTCTTTGGACCAGGTTCGTCTCGTTCATCCTTTTTCGTCCTCCTATTTGATCCTTGGGCATTCTTTGTACGAAGTTCATCTCGTTCGTCCTCCCATTTGATCCTTTGGCATTCTTTGTACCAAGTTCGTCTCGTTCGTCCCTGTTCATCGTCCCATTTGATCCTTTGGCCATTCTTTGGACCAAGTTCGTCTCGTTCGTCCCTCTTCGTCCTCCCATTTGATCCTTTGACATTCTTTGGACCATGTTCGTCTTGTTCGTCCCACTACATCCTCCTATTTGATCTTTGGGCATTCTTTGAACCAAGTTCGTCTCGTTCGTCCCTGTTCGTCCCTCCATTTGATCCTTTGGCCGTTCTTTGGAGCAAGTTCGTCTCGTTCGTCCCTCTTCGTCTTCCCATTTGATCCTTTGACATTCTTTGGACCAAGTTCGTCTTGTTCGTCCCACTACGTCCTCCTATTTGATCTTGAGGCATTCTTTGAAAAAAGTTCATCTCGTTCGTCCATTTTCGTCCTCCCATTTGATCCTTGGGCATTCTTTGTACCAAGTTCGTCTCGTTCGTCCCTGTTCATCCTCCCATTTGATCCTTTGGCAATTCTTTGGACCAAGTTGGTCTCGTTCGTCCCTCTTCGTCCTCCCATTTGATCCTTTGACATTCTTTGGACCAAGTTCGTCTTGTTCGTCCCACTACATCCTTTTATTTCATCTTTGGGCATTCTTTGAACCAAGTTCGTCTCGTTCGTCCCTGTTCGTCCTTCCATTTGATCCTTTTCCCATTCTTTGGACCAAGTTCGTCTCGTTCGTCCCTCTTTGTCCTCCCATTTGATCCTTTGACATTCTTTGGACCAAGTTCGTCTTGTTTGTCCCACTACGTCCTCCTATTTGATCTTGAGGCATTCTTTGAAAAAAGTTTGTCTCGTTTGTCCATTTTCGTCCTCCCATTTGATCCTTGGGCATTCTTTGTACCAAGTTCGTCTGGTTCGTCCCACTACATCCTCCTATTTGATCTTTGGGCATTCTTTGAACCAAGTTCCTCTCGTTCGTCCATGTTCGTCCTTCCATTTGATCCTTTGCCCATTCTTTGGACCAAGTTCGTCTCGTTCGTCCCTCTTCGTCCTCCCATTTGATCCTTTGACATTCTTTGGACCAAGTTCGTCTGGTTCGTCCCACTACGTCCTCCCATTTGATCTTTTGTCATTCTTTGAAAAAAGTTCGTCTCGTTCGTCCATTTTCGTCCTCCCATTTGATCCTTGGGCATTCTTTGTACCAAGTTCGTCTCGTTCGTCCCTCTACGTCATCCCATTTGATCTTTGGGCATTCTTTGGACCAGGTTCGTCTCGTTCATCCTTTTTCGTCCTCCTATTTGATCCTTGGGCATTCTTTGTACGAAGTTCATCTCGTTCGTCCTCCCATTTGATCCTTTGGCATTCTTTGTACCAAGTTCGTCTCGTTCGTCCCTGTTCATCGTCCCATTTGATCCTTTGGCCATTCTTTGGACCAAGTTTGTCTCGTTCGTCCCTCTTCGTCCTCCCATTTGATCCTTTGACATTCTTTGGACCATGTTCGTCTTGTTCGTCCCACTACATCCTCCTATTTGATCTTTGGGCATTCTTTGAACCAAGTTCGTCTCGTTCGTCCCTGTTCGTCCCTCCATTTGATCCTTTGGCCGTTCTTTGGACCAAGTTCGTCTCGTTCGTCCCTCTTCGTCTTCCCATTTGATCCTTTGACATTCTTTGGACCAAGTTCGTCTTGTTCGTCCCACTATGTCCTCCTATTTGATCTTGAGGCATTCTTTGAAAAAAGTTCATCTCGTTCGTCCATTTTCGTCCTCCCATTTGATCCTTGGGCATTCTTTGTACCAAGTTCGTCTCGTTCGTCCCTGTTCATCCTCCCATTTGATCCTTTGGCAATTCTTTGGACCAAGTTGGTCTCGTTCGTCCCTCTTCGTCCTCCCATTTGATCCTTTGACATTCTTTGGACCAAGTTCGTCTTGTTCGTCCCACTACATCCTTTTATTTCATCTTTGGGCATTCTTTGAACCAAGTTCGTCTCGTTCGTCCCTGTTCGTCCTTCCATTTGATCCTTTTCCCATTCTTTGGACCAAGTTCGTCTCGTTCGTCCCTCTTTGTCCTCCCATTTGATCCTTTGACATTCTTTGGACCAAGTTCGTCTTGTTCGTCCCACTACGTCCTCCTATTTGATCTTGAGGCATTCTTTGAAAAAAGTTTGTCTCGTTTGTCCATTTTCGTCCTCCCATTTGATCCTTGGGCATTCTTTGTACCAAGTTCGTCTTGTTCGTCCCACTATATCCTCCAATTTGATCTTTGGGCATTCTTTGAACCAAGTTCGTCTCGATCGTCCCTGTTCGTCCTCCCATTTGATACTTTGGCCATTCTTTGGACCAAGTTCGTCTCGTTCGTCTCTCTCCGTCCTCCCATTTGATCCTTTGACATTCTTTGGACCAAGTTCGTCTTGTTCGTCCCACTATATCCTCCAATTTGATCTTTTGGCATTCTTTGAACCAAGTTCGTCTCGTTCGTCCCTGTTCGTCCTCCCATTTAATCCTTTGGCCATTCTTTGGACCAAGTTCGTCTCGTTCGTCCCTCTTCGTCCTCCCATTTGATCCTTTGACATTCTTTGGACCAAGTTCGTCTTGTTCGTCCCACTATATCCTCCAATTTGATCGTTGGGCATTCTTTGAACCAAGTTCGTCTCGTTCGTCCCTGTTCGTCCTCCCATTTGATCGTTTGGAATTCTTTGGACCAAGTTCGTCTCGTTCGTCCCTCTTCGTCCTCCCATTTGATCCTTTGACATTCTTTGGACCATCTTCGTCTTGTTCGTCCCACTACATCCTCCTATTTGATCTTTGGGCATTCTTTGAACCAAGTTCGTCTCGTTCGTCCCTGTTCGTCCCTCCATTTGATCCTTTGGCCGTTCTTTGGACCAAGTTCGTCTCGTTCGTCCCTCTTCGTCTTCCCATTTGATCCTTTGACATTCTTTGGACCAAGTTCGTCTTATTCGTCCCACTACGTCCTCCTATTTGATCTTGAGGAATTCTTTGAAAAAAGTTCGTCTCGTTCGTCCATTTTCGTCCTCCCATTTGATCCTTCGGCATTCTTTGTACCAAGTTCGTCTTGTTCGTCCCACTATATCCTCCAATTTGATCTTTGGGCATTCTTTGAACCAAGTTCGTCTCGTTCGTCCCTGTTCGTCCTCCCATTTGATCCTTTGGCCATTCTTTGGACCAAGTTCGTCTCGTTCGTCTCTCTCCGTCCTCCCATTTGATCCTTTGACATTCTTTGGACCAAGTTCGTCTTGTTCGTCCCACTATATCCTCCAATTTGATCTTTGGGCATTCTTTGAACCAAGTTCGTCTCGTTCGTCCGTGTTTGTCCTCCCATTTGATCCTTTGGCCATTCTTTGGACCAAGTTCGTCTCGTTCGTCCCTCTTCGTCCTCCCATTTGATCCTTTGACATTCTTTGGACCAAGTTCGTCTTGTTCGTCCCACTATATCCTCCAATTTGATCTTTGGGCATTCTTTGAACCAAGTTCGTCTCGTTCGTCCCTGTTCGTCCTCCCATTTGATCGTTTGGCCATTCTTTGGACCAAGTTCGTCTCGTTCGTCCCTCTTCGTCCTCCCATTTGATCCTTTGACATTCTTTGGACCAAGTTCGTCTGGTTCGTCCCACTACATCCTCCTATTTGATCTTTGGGCATTCTTTGAAAAATGTTCGTCTCGTTCGTCCTTCCATTTGATCCTTTGCCCATTCTTTGGACCAAGTTCGTCTCGTTCGTCCCTCTTCGTCCTCCCATTTGATCCTTTGACATTCTTTGGACCAAGTTCGTCTGGTTCGTCCCACTACGTCCTACTATTTGATCTTTTGGCATTCTTTGAAAAAAGTTCGTCTCGTTCGTCCATTTTCGTCCTCCCATTTGATCCTTGGACATTCTTTGTACCAAGTTCGTCTCGTTCGTCCCTCTACATCATCCCATTTGATCTTTGGGCATTCTTTGGACCAGGTTCGTCTCGTTCATCCTTTTTCGTCCTCCTATTTGATCCTTGGGCATTCTTTGTACGTAGTTCATCTCGTTCGTCCTCCCATTTGATCCTTTGGCATTCTTTGTACCAAGTTCGTCTCGTTCGTCCCTGTTCATCGTCCCATTTGATCCTTTGGCCATTCTTTGGACCAAGTTCGTCTCGTTCGTCCCTCTTCGTCCTCCCATTTGATCCTTTGACATTCTTTGGACCATGTTCGTCTTGTTCGTCCCACTACATCCTCCTATTTGATCTTTGGGCATTCTTTGAACCAAGTTCGTCTCGTTCGTCCCTGTTCGTCCCTCCATTTGATCCTTTGGCCGTTCTTTGGACCAAGTTCGTCTCGTTCGTCCCTCTTCGTCTTCCCATTTGATCCTTTGACATTCTTTGGACCAAGTTCGTCTTGTTCGTCCCACTACGTCCTCCTATTAGATCTTGAGGCATTCTTTGAAAAAAGTTCGTCTCGTTCATCCATTTTCGTCCTCCCATTTGATCCTTCGGCATTCTTTGTACCAAGTTCGTCTTGTTCGTCCCACTATATCCTCCAATTTGATCTTTGGGCATTCTTTGAACCATGTTCGTCTCTTTCGTCGCTGTTCGTCCTCCCATTTGATCCTTTGGCCATTCTTTGGACCAAGTTCGTCTCGTTCGTCTCTCTCCGTCCTCCCATTTGATCCTTTGACATTCTTTGGACCAAGTTCGTCTTGTTCGTCCCACTATATCCTCCAATTTGATCTTTGGGCATTCTTTGAACCAAGTTCGTCTCGTTCGTCCCTGTTCGTCCTCTCATTTGATCCTTTGGCCATTCTTTGGACCAAGTTCGTCTCGTTCGTCCCTCTTCGTCCTCCCATTTGATCGTTTGACATTCTTTGGACCAAGTTCGTCTTGTCCGTCCCACTATATCCTCCAATTTGATCTTTGGGCATTCTTTGAACCAAGTTCGTCTCGTTCGTCCCTGTTCGTCCTCCCATTTGATCGTTTGGCCATTCTTTGGACCAAGTTCGTCTCGTTCGTCCCTCTTCGTCCTCCCATTTGATCCTTTGACATTCTTTGGACCAAGTTCGTCTGGTTCGTCCCACTACATCCTCCTATTTGATCTTTGGGCATTCTTTGAACCAAGTTCCTCTCGTTCGTCCCTGTTCGTCCTTCCATTTGATCCTTTGCCCATTCTTTGGACCAAGTTCGTCTCGTTCGTCCCTCTTCGTCCTCCCATTTGATCCTTTGACATTCTTTGGACCAAGTTCGTCTGGTTCGTCCCACTACGTCCTCCTATTTGATCTTTTGGCATTCTTTGAAAAAAGTTCGTCTCGTTCGTCCATTTTCGTCCTCCCATTTGATCCTTGGGCATTCTTTGTACCAAGTTCGTCTCGTTCGTCCCTCTACGTCATCCCATTTGATCTTTGGGCATTCTTTGGACCAGGTTCGTCTCGTTCATCCTTTTTCGTCCTCCTATTTGATCCTTGGGCATTCTTTGTACGAAGTTCATCTCGTTCGTCCTCCCATTTGATCCTTTGGCATTCTTTGTACCAAGTTCGTCTCGTTCGTCCCTGTTCATCGTCCCATTTGATCCTTTGGCCATTCTTTGGACCAAGTTCGTCTCGTTCGTCCCTCTTCGTCCTCCCATTTGATCCTTTGACATTCTTTGGACCATGTTCGTCTTGTTCGTCCCACTACATCCTCCTATTTGATCTTTGGGCATTCTTTGAACCAAGTTCGTCTCGTTCGTCCCTCTTCGTCTTCCCATTTGATCCTTTGACATTCTTTGGACCAAGTTCGTCTTGTTCGTCCCACTACGTCCTCCTATTTGATCTTGAGGCATTCTTTGAAAAAAGTTCATCTCGTTCGTCCATTTTCGTCCTCCCATTTGATCCTTGGGCATTCTTTGTACCAAGTTCGTCTCGTTCGTCCCTGTTCATCCTCCCATTTGATCCTTTGGCAATTCTTTGGACCAAGTTGGTCTCGTTCGTCCCTCTTCGTCCTCCCATTTGATCCTTTGACATTCTTTGGACCAAGTTCGTCTTGTTCGTCCCACTACATCCTTTTATTTCATCTTTGGGCATTCTTTGAACCAAGTTCGTCTCGTTCGTCCCTGTTCGTCCTTCCATTTGATCCTTTTCCCATTCTTTGGACCAAGTTCGTCTCGTTCGTCCCTCTTTGTCCTCCCATTTGATCCTTTGACATTCTTTGGACCAAGTTCGTCTTGTTTGTCCCACTACGTCCTCCTATTTGATCTTGAGGCATTCTTTGAAAAAAGTTTGTCCATTTTCGTCCTCCCATTTGATCCTTCGGCATTCTTTGTACCAAGTTCGTCTTGTTCGTCCCACTATATCCTCCAATTTGATCTTTGGGCATTCTTTGAACCAAGTTCGTCTCGTTCGTCCCTGTTCGTCCTCCCATTTGATACTTTGGCCATTCTTTGGACCAAGTTCGTCTCGTTCGTCTCTCTCCGTCCTCCCATTTGATCCTTTGACATTCTTTGGACCAAGTTCGTCTTGTTCGTCCCACTATATCCTCCAATTTGATCTTTTGGCATTCTTTGAACCAAGTTCGTCTCGTTCGTCCCTGTTCGTCCTCCCATTTGATCCTTTGGCCATTCTTTGGACCAAGATCGTCTCGTTCGTCCCTCTTCGTCCTCCCATTTGATCCTTTGACATTCTTTGGACCAAGTTCGTCTTGTTCGTCCCACTATATCCTCCAATTTGATCTTTGGGCATTCTTTGAACCAAGTTCGTCTCGTTCGTCCCTGTTCGTCCTCCCATTTGATCGTTTGGCCATTCTTTGGATCAAGTTCGTCTCGTTCGTCCCTCTTCGTCCTCCCATTTGATCCTTTGACATTCTTTGGACCAAGTTCGTCTGGTTCGTCCCACTACATCCTCCTATTTGATCTTTGGGCATTCTTTGAACCAAGTTCCTCTCGTTCGTCCATGTTCGTCCTTCCATTTGATCCTTTGCCCATTCTTTGGACCAAGTTCGTCTCGTTCGTCCCTCTTCGTCCTCCCATTTGATCCTTTGACATTCTTTGGACCAAGTTCGTCTGGTTCGTCCCACTACATCCTCCTATTTGATCTTTGGGCATTCTTTGAAAAAAGTTCGTCTCGTTCGTCCATTTTCGTCCTCCCATTTGATCCTTGGGCATTCTTTGTACCAAGTTCGTCTCGTTCGTCCCTCTACGTCATCCCATTTGATCTTTGGGCATTCTTTGGACCAGGTTCGTCTCGTTCATCCTTTTTCGTCCTCCTATTTGATCCTTGGGCATTCTTTGTACGAAGTTCATCTCGTTCGTCCTCCCATTTGATCCTTTGGCATTCTTTGTACCAAGTTCGTCTCGTTCGTCCCTGTTCGTCGTCCCATTTGATCCTTTGGCCATTCTTTGGACCAAGTTCGTCTCGTTCGTCCCTCTTCGTCCTCCCATTTGATCCTTTGACATTCTTTGGACCATGTTCGTCTTGTTCGTCCCACTACATCCTCCTATTTGATCTTTGGGCATTCTTTGAACCAAGTTCGTCTCGTTCGTCCCTGTTCGTCCCTCCATTTGATCCTTTGGCCGTTCTTTGGACCAAGTTCGTCTCGTTCGTCCCTCTTCGTCTTCCCATTTGATCCTTTGACATTCTTTGGACCAAGTTCGTCTTGTTCGTCCCAGTATGTCCTCCTATTTGATCTTGAGGCATTCTTTGAAAAAAGTTCATCTCGTTCGTCCATTTTCGTCCTCCCATTTGATCCTTGGGCATTCTTTGTACCAAGTTCGTCTCGTTCGTCCCTGTTCATCCTCCCATTTGATCCTTTGGCAATTCTTTGGACCAAGTTGGTCTCGTTCGTCCCTCTTCGTCCTCCCATTTGATCCTTTGACATTCTTTGGACCAAGTTCGTCTTGTTCGTCCCACTACATCCTTTTATTTCATCTTTGGGCATTCTTTGAACCAAGTTCGTCTCGTTCGTCCCTGTTCGTCCTTCCATTTGATCCTTTTCCCATTCTTTGGACCAAGTTCGTCTCGTTCGTCCCTCTTTGTCCTCCCATTTGATCCTTTGACATTATTTGGACCAAGTTCGTCTTGTTCGTCCCACTATATCCTCCAATTTGATCTTTGGGCATTCTTTGAACCAAGTTCGTCTCGTTCGTCCCTGTTCGTCCTCCCATTTGATCGTTTGGAATTCTTTGGACCAAGTTCGTCTCGTTCGTCCCTCTTCGTCCTCCCATTTGATCGTTTGACATTCTTTGGACCATCTTCGTCTTGTTCGTCCCACTACATCCTCCTATTTGATCTTTGGGCATTCTTTGAACCAAGTTCGTCTCGTTCGTCCCTGTTCGTCCCTCCATTTGATCCTTTGGCCGTTCTTTGGACCAAGTTCGTCTCGTTCGTCTCTCTCCGTCCTCCCATTTGATCCTTTGACATTCTTTGGACCAAGTTCGTCTTGTTCGTCCCACTATATCCTCCAATTTGATCTTTTGGCATTCTTTGAACCAAGTTCGTCTCGTTCGCCCCTGTTCGTCCTCCCATTTAATCCTTTGGCCATTCTTTGGACCAAGTTCGTCTCGTTCGTCCCTCTTCGTCCTCCCATTTGATCCTTTGACATTCTTTGGACCAAGTTCGTCTTGTTCGTCCCACTATATCCTCCAATTTGATCTTTGGGCATTCTTTGAACCAAGTTCGTCTCGTTCGTCCCTGTTCGTCCTCCCATTTGATCGTTTGGAATTCTTTGGACCAAGTTCGTCTCGTTCGTCCCTCTTCGTCCTCCCATTTGATCCTTTGACATTCTTTGGACCATCTTCGTCTTGTTCGTCCCACTACATCCTCCTATTTGATCTTTGGGCATTCTTTGAACCAAGTTCGTCTCGTTCGTCCCTGTTCGTCCCTCCATTTGATCCTTTGGCCGTTCTTTGGACCAAGTTCGTCTCGTTCGTCCCTCTTCGTCTTCCCATTTGATCCTTTGACATTCTTTGGACCAAGTTCGTCTTATTCGTCCCACTACGTCCTCCTATTTGATCTTGAGGAATTCTTTGAAAAAAGTTCGTCTCGTTCGTCCATTTTCGTCCTCCCATTTGATCCTTCGGCATTCTTTGTACCAAGTTCGTCTTGTTCGTCCCACTATATCCTCCAATTTGATCTTTGGGCATTCTTTGAACCAAGTTCGTCTCGTTCGTCCCTGTTCGTCCTCCCATTTGATCCTTTGGCCATGCTTTGGACCAAGTTCGTCTCGTTCGTCCCTCTTCGTCCTCCCATTTGATCCTTTGACATTCTTTGGACCAAGTTCGTCTTGTTCGTCCCACTATATCCTCCAATTTGATCTTTGGGCATTCTTTGAACCAAGTTCGTCTCGTTCGTCCCTGTTCGTCCTCCCATTTGATCGTTTGGCCATTCTTTGGACCAAGTTCGTCTCGTTCGTCCCTCTTCGTCCTCCCATTTGATCCTTTGACATTCTTTGGACCAAGTTCGTCTGGTTCGTCCCACTACATCCTCCTATTTGATCTTTGGGCATTCTTTGAAAAATGTTCGTCTCGTTCGTCCTTCCATTTGATCCTTTGCCCATTCTTTGGACCAAGTTCGTCTCGTTCGTCCCTCTTCGTCCTCCCATTTGATCCTTTGACATTCTTTGGACCAAGTTCGTCTGGTTCGTCCCACTACGTCCTACTATTTGATCTTTTGGCATTCTTTGAAAAAAGTTCGTCTCGTTCGTCCATTTTCGTCCTCCCATTTGATCCTTGGACATTCTTTGTACCAAGTTCGTCTCGTTCGTCCCTCTACATCATCCCATTTGATCTTTGGGCATTCTTTGGACCAGGTTCGTCTCGTTCATCCTTTTTCGTCCTCCTATTTGATCCTTGGGCATTCTTTGTTCGTAGTTCATCTCGTTCGTCCTCCCATTTGATCCTTTGGCATTCTTTGTACCAAGTTCGTCTCGTTCGTCCCTGTTCATCGTCCCATTTGATCCTTTGGCCATTCTTTGGACCAAGTTCGTCTCGTTCGTCCCTCTTCGTCCTCCCATTTGATCCTTTGACATTCTTTGGACCATGTTCGTCTTGTTCGTCCCACTACATCCTCCTATTTGATCTTTGGGCATTCTTTGAACCAAGTTCGTCTCGTTCGTCCCTGTTCGTCCCTCCATTTGATCCTTTGGCCGTTCTTTGGACCAAGTTCGTCTCGTTCGTCCCTCTTCGTCTTCCCATTTGATCCTTTGACATTCTTTGGACCAAGTTCGTCTTGTTCGTCCCACTACGTCCTCCTATTAGATCTTGAGGCATTCTTTGAAAAAAGTTCGTCTCGTTCATCCATTTTCGTCCTCCCATTTGATCCTTCGGCATTCTTTGTACCAAGTTCGTCTTGTTCGTCCCACTATATCCTCCAATTTGATCTTTGGGCATTCTTTGAACCATGTTCGTCTCGTTCGTCGCTGTTCGTCCTCCCATTTGATCCTTTGGCCATTCTTTGGACCAAGTTCGTCTCGTTCGTCTCTCTCCGTCCTCCCATTTGATCCTTTGACATTCTTTGGACCAAGTTCGTCTTGTTCGTCCCACTATATCCTCCAATTTGATCTTTGGGCATTCTTTGAACCAAGTTCGTCTCGTTCGTCCCTGTTCGTCCTCTCATTTGATCCTTTGGCCATTCTTTGGACCAAGTTCGTCTCGTTCGTCCCTCTTCGTCCTCCCATTTGATCGTTTGACATTCTTTGGACCAAGTTCGTCTTGTCCGTCCCACTATATCCTCCAATTTGATCTTTGGGCATTCTTTGAACCAAGTTCGTCTCGTTCGTCCCTGTTCGTCCTCCCATTTGATCGTTTGGCCACTCTTTGGACCAAGTTCGTCTCGTTCGTCCCTCTTCGTCCTCCCATTTGATCCTTTGACATTCTTTGGACCAAGTTCGTCTGGTTCGTCCCACTACATCCTCCTATTTGATCTTTGGGCATTCTTTGAACCAAGTTCCTCTCGTTCGTCCCTGTTCGTCCTTCCATTTGATCCTTTGCCCATTCTTTGGACCAAGTTCGTCTCGTTCGTCCCTCTTCGTCCTCCCATTTGATCCTTTGACATTCTTTGGACCAAGTTCGTCTGGTTCGTCCCACTACGTCCTCCTATTTGATCTTTTGGCATTCTTTGAAAAAAGTTCGTCTCGTTCGTCCATATTCGTCCTCCCATTTGATCCTTGGGCATTCTTTGTACCAAGTTCGTCTCGTTCGTCCCTCTACGTCATCCCATTTGATCTTTGGGCATTCTTTGGACCAGGTTCGTCTCGTTCATCCTTTTTCGTCCTCCTATTTGATCCTTGGGCATTCTTTGTACGAAGTTCATCTCGTTCGTCCTCCCATTTGATCCTTTGGCATTCTTTGTACCAAGTTCGTCTCGTTCGTCCCTGTTCATCGTCCCATTTGATCCTTTGGCCATTCTTTGGACCAAGTTCGTCTCGTTCGTCCCTCTTCGTCCTCCCATTTGATCCTTTGACATTCTTTGGACCATGTTCGTCTTGTTCGTCCCACTACATCCTCCTATTTGATCTTTGGGCATTCTTTGAACCAAGTTCGTCTCGTTCGTCCCTGTTCGTCCCTCCATTTGATCCTTTGGCCGTTCTTTGGACCAAGTTCGTCTCGTTCGTCCCTCTTCGTCTTCCCATTTGATCCTTTGACATTCTTTGGACCAAGTTCGTCTTGTTCGTCCCACTACGTCCTCCTATTTGATCTTGAGGCATTCTTTGAAAAAAGTTCATCTCGTTCGTCCATTTTCGTCCTCCCATTTGATCCTTGGGAATTCTTTGTACCAAGTTCGTCTCGTTCGTCCCTGTTCATCCTCCCATTTGATCCTTTGGCAATTCTTTGGACCAAGTTGGTCTCGTTCGTCCCTCTTCGTCCTCCCATTTGATCCTTTGACATTCTTTGGACCAAGTTCGTCTTGTTCGTCCCACTACATCCTTTTATTTCATCTTTGGGCATTCTTTGAACCAAGTTCGTCTCGTTCGTCCCTGTTCGTCCTTCCATTTGATCCTTTTCCCATTCTTTGGACCAAGTTCGTCTCGTTCGTCCCTCTTTGTCCTCCCATTTGATCCTTTGACATTCTTTGGACCAAGTTCGTCTTGTTCGTCCCACTACGTCCTCCTATTTGATCTTGAGGCATTCTTTGAAAAAAGTTTGTCTCGTTTGTCCATTTTCGTCCTCCCATTTGACCCTTGGGCATTCTTTGTACCAAGTTCGTCTTGTTCGTCCCACTATATCCTCCAATTTGATCTTTGGGCATTCTTTGAACCAAGTTCGTCTCGTTCGTCCCTGTTCGTCCTCCCATTTGATACTTTGGCCATTCTTTGGACCAAGTTCGTCTCGTTCGTCTCTCTCCGTCCTCCCATTTGATCCTTTGACATTCTTTGGACCAAGTTCGTCTTGTTCGTCCCACTATATCCTCCAATTTGATCTTTTGGCATTCTTTGAACCAAGTTCGTCTCGTTCGTCCCTGTTCGTCCTCCCATTTGATCCTTTGGCCATTCTTTGGACCAAGTTCGTCTCGTTCGTCCCTCTTCGTCCTCCCATTTGATCCTTTGACATTCTTTGGACCAAGTTCGTCTTGTTCGTCCCACTATATCCTCCAATTTGATCTTTGGGCATTCTTTGAACCAAGTTCGTCTCGTTCGTCCCTGTTCGTCCTCCCATTTGATCGTTTGGCCATTCTTTGGACCAAGTTCGTCTCGTTCGTCCCTCTTCGTCCTCCCATTTGATCCTTTGACATTCTTTGGACCAAGTTCGTCTGGTTCGTCCCACTACATCCTCCTATTTGATCTTTGGGCATTCTTTGAACCAAGTTCCTCTCGTTCGTCCCTGTTCGTCCTTCCATTTGATCCTTTGCCCATTCTTTGGACCAAGTTCGTCTCGTTCGTCCCTCTTCGTCCTCCCATTTGATCCTTTGACATTCTTTGGACCAAGTTCGTCTGGTTCGTCCCACTACGTCCTCCTATTTGATCTTTTGGCATTCTTTGAAAAAAGTTCATCTCGTTCGTCCATTTTCGTCCTCCCATTTGATCCTTGGGCATTCTTTGTACCAAGTTCGTCTCGTTCGTCCCTCTACGTCATCCCATTTGATCTTTGGGCATTCTTTGGACCAGGTTCGTCTCGTTCATCCTTTTTCGTCCTCCTATTTGATCCTTGGGCATTCTTTGTACGAAGTTCATCTCGTTCGTCCTCCCATTTGATCCTTCGGCATTCTTTGTACAAAGTTCGTCTCGTTCGTCCCTGTTCATCGTCCCATTTGATCCTTTGGCCATTCTTTGGCCAAGTTCGTCTCGTTCGTCCCTCTTCGTCCTCCCATTTGATCCTTTGACATTCTTTGGACCATGTTCGTCTTATTCGTCCCACTACATCCTCCTATTTGATCTTTGGGCATTCTTTGTACCAAGTTCGTCTCGTTCGTACCTGTTCATCCTCCCATTTGATCCTTTGGCCATTCTTTGGACCAAGTTCGTCTCGTTCGTCCCTCTCCGTCCTCCCATTTGATCCTTTGACATTCTTTGGACCAAGTTCGTCTTGTTCGTCCCACTATATCCTCCTATTTGATCTTTGGGCATTCTTTGAACCAAGTTCGTCTCGTTCGTCCCTGTTCCTCCTCCCATTTAATCCTTTGGCCATTCTTTGGACCAAGTTCGTCTTGTTCGTCCCACTATATCCTCCTATTTGATCTTTGGGCATTCTTTGAACCAAGTTCGTCTCGTTCGTCCCTGTTCCTCCTCCCATTTGATCCTTCGGCATTCTTTGTACCAAGTTCGTCTCGTTCGTCCTTCTTCGTCCTCCCATTTGATCCTTTGACATTCTTTGGACCAAATTCATCTTATTCGTCCCACTACGTCGTCCTATTTGATCTTTGGGCATTCTTTGAAAAAAGTTCGTCTCGTTCGTCCATTTTCGTCTTCCCATTTCATCCTTCGGCATTCTTTGTGCCAAGTTCGTCTCGTTCGTCCCTGTTCCTCCTCCCATTTGATCCTTTGGCCATTCTTTGGACCAAGTTCGTCTCGTTCATCCCTCTTCGTCCTCCCATTTGATCATTTTCCATTCTTTGGACCAAGTTCGTCTTGTTCGTCCCACTACATCCTCCTATTTGATCTTTGGGCATTCTTTGAACCAAGTTCGTCTCGTTCGTCCTTCCATTTGATCCTTTGGTCATTCTATGGGCCAAGTTGGTCTCGTTCGTCCCTCTTCGTCTTCCCATTTGATCCTTTGACATTCTTTGGACCAAGTTCGTCTTGTTCGTCCCACTACGTCCTCCTATTTGATCCTTTCGCATTCTTTGAAAAAAGTTTGTCTCGTTCGTCCATTTTCGTCCTCCCATTTGATCCTTGGGCATTCTTTGTACCATGTTCGTCTCGTTCGTCCCTCTACGTCCTCCCATTTGATCTTTGGGCATTCTTTGGACCATGTTCGTCTTGTTCGTCCCACTACATCCTCCTATTTGATCTTTGGGCATTCTTTGAACCAAGTTCGTCTCGTCGATCCATTTTCGTCGTCCCATTTGGTCCTTCGGCATTCTTTGTACCAAGTTCGTCTCGTTCGTCCATGTTCATCCTCCCATTTGATCCTTTGGCCATTCTTTGGACCAAGTTCGTCTCGTTCGTCCCTCTTCGTCCTCCCATTTGATCCTTTGACACTCTTTGGACCAAGTTCGTCTTGTTCGTCCCACTACATCCTCCTATTTGATCTTTGGGAATTCTTTGAACCAAGTTCGTCTCGTTCGTCCTTGTTCGTCCTTCCATTTGATCCTTTGGCCATTCTTTGGACCATGTTCGTCTCGTTCCTCCCTCGTCGTCCTCCCATTTGATCCTTTGACATTCTTTGGACAAAGTTCGTCTCGTTCGTCCCTCTTCGTCCTGCCATTTGATCCTTTGACATTCTTTGGAACAAGTTCGTCTTATTCGTCCCACTACGTCCTCCTATTTGATCTTTGGGCATTCTTTGAAAAAAGTTCGTCTCGTTCGTCCATTTTCGTCCTCCCATTTCCTCCTTCGGCATTCTTTGTACCAAGTTCGTCTCGTTCGTCCCTGTTCATCCTCCCATTTGATCCTTTGGCCATTCTTTCGACCAAGTTCGTCTCGTTCGTCCCTCTTCGTCCTCCCATTTGATCCTTTGACATTCTTTGGACCAAGTTCGTCTTGTTCGTCCCACTACATCCTCCTATTTGATCTTTGGGCATTCTTTGAACCATGTTCGTCTCGTTCGTCCCTGTTCGTCCTTCCATTTGATCCTTTGGCCATTCTTTGGACCAAGTTCGTCTCGTTCGTCCCTCTTCGTCCTCCCATTTGATCCTTTGACATTCTTTGGACCAAGTTCGTCTTGTTCGTCCCACTACGTCCTCCTTTTTGATCTTTTGGCATTCTTTGAAAAAAGTTCGTCTCGTTCGTCCATTTTCGTCCTCCCACTTGATCCTTGGGCATTCTTTGTACCAAGTTCGTCTCGTTCGTCCCTGTTCATCCTCCCATTTGATCCTTTGGCCATTCTTTGGACCAAGTTCGTCTCGTTCGTCCCTCTTCGTCCTCCCATTTGATCATTTTCCATTCTTTGGACCAAGTTCGTCTTGTTCGTCCCACTACATCCTCCTATTTGATCTTTAGGCATTCTTTGAACCAAGTTCGTCTCGTTCGTCCCTGTTCGTCCTTCCATTTGATCCTTTGGCCATTCTTTGGACCAAGTTCGTCTCGTTCGTCCCTCTTCGTCCTGCCATTTGATCCTTTGACATTCTTTGGACCAAGTTCGTCTTATTCGTCCCACTACGTCCTCCTATTTGATCTTTGGGCATTCTTTGAAAAAAGTTCGTCTCGTTCGTCCATTTTCGTCCTCCCATTTCATCCTTCGGCATTCTTTGTACCATGTTCGTCTCGTTCGTCCCTGTTCATCCTCCCATTTGATCCTTTGGCCATTCTTTCGACCAAGTTTGTCTCGTTCGTCCCTCTTCGTCCTCCCATTTGATCCTTTGACATTCTTTGGACTAAGTTCGTCTTGTTCGTCCCACTACATCCTCCTATTTGATCTTTGGGCATTCTTTGAACCATGTTCGTCTCGTTCGTCCCTGTTCGTCCTTCCATTTGATCCTTTCACCATTCTTTGGACCAAGTTCGTCTCGTTCGTCCCTCTTCGTCCTCCCATTTGATCCTTTGACATTCTTTGGACCAAGTTCGTCTTGTTCGTCCCACTATGTCCTCTTTTTGATCTTTTGGCATTCTTTGAAAAAAGTTTGTCTCGTTCGTCCATTTTCGTCCTCCCACTTGATCCTTGGGCATTCTTTGTACCAAGTTCGTCTCGTTCGTCCCTCTACGTCCTCCCATTTGATCTTTGGCCATTCTTTGGACCAGGTTCGTCTCGTTCATCCCTTTTCGTCCTCCCATTTGATCCATGGGCATTCCTTGTACCAAGTTCATCTCGTTCGTCCTCCCATTTGATCCTTCGGCATTCTTTGTACCAAGTTCGTCTCGTTCGTCCCTCTTCGTCCTCCCGTTTGATCCTTTGACATTCTTTGGACCATGTTCGTCTTGTTCGTCCCACTACATCCTCCTATTTGATCTTTGGGCATTCTTTGAACCAAGTTCGTCTCGTTCGTCCTTGTTCGTCCTTCCATTTGATCCTTTGGCCATTCTTTGGACCAAGTTCGTCTCGTTCCTCCCTCGTCGTCCTCCCATTTGATCCTTTGACATTCTTTGGACCAAGTTCGTCTCGTTCGTCCCTCTTCGTCCTGCCATTTGATCCTTTGACATTCTTTGGACCAAGTTCGTCTTATTCGTCCCACTACGTCCTCCTATTTGATCTTTGGGCATTCTTTGAAAAAAGTTCGTCTCGTTCGTCCATTTTCGTCCTCCCATTTCATCCTTCGGCATTCTTTGTACCAAGTTCGTCTCGTTCGTCCCTGTTCTTCCTCCCATTTGATCCTTTGGCCATTCTTTGGACCAAGTTCGTCTCGTTCGTCCCTCCTCGTCCTCCCATTTGATCATTTTCCATTCTTTGGACCAAGTTCGTCTTGTTCGTCCCACTACATCCTCCTATTTGATCTTTGGGCATTCTTTGAACCAAGTTCGTCTCGTTCGTCCCTGTTCGTCCTTCCATTTGATCCTTTGGCCATTCTTTGGACCAAGTTCGTCTCGTTCCACCCTCTTCGTCCTCCCATTTGATCCTTTGACATTCTTTGGACCAAGTTCGTCTCGTTCGTCCCTCTTCGTCCTCCCATTTGATCCTTTGACATTCTTTGGCTCAAGTTCGTCTTGTTCGTCCCACTACGTCCTCCTATTTGATCTTGAGGCATTCTTTGAAAAAAGTTCGTCTCGTTCGTCCATTTTCGTCCTCCCATTTGATCCTTGGGCATTCTTTGTACCATGTTCGTCTCGTTCGTCCCTGTTCATCCTCCGATTTGATCCTTTGGCCATTCTTTGGACCAAGTTCATCACGTTCGTCCCTCTCCGTCCTCTTATTTGATCCTTTGACATTCCTTCGACCAAGTTCGTCTCGTTCGTCCCTCTCCGTCCTCCCATTTGATCCTTTGACATTCTTTGGACCAAGTTCGTCTTGTTCGACCCACTATATCCTCCTATTTCATCTTTGGGCATTCTTTGAACCAGGTTCGTCTCGTTCGTCCCTGTTCGTCCTCCCATTTGATCCTTTGACCATTCTTTGGACCAAGTTCATCACGTTCGTCCCTCTCCGTCCTCTTATTTGATCCTTTGATATTCTTTGGACCAAGTTCGTCTCGTTCGTCCCTCTCCGTCCTCCCATTTGATCCTTTGACATTCTTTGGACCAAGTTCGTCTTGTTCGTCCCACTATATCCTCCTATTTGATCTTTGGGCATTCTTTGAACCAGGTTCGTCTCGTTCGTCCCTGTTCGTCCTCCCATTTGATCCTTTGACCATTCTTTGGACCAAGTTTGTCCCGTTCGTCCCTCTTCGTCCTCCCATTTGATCCTTTGACATTCTTTGGACCAAGTTCGTCTTATTCGTCCCACTACGTCGTCCTATTTGATCTTTGGGCATTCTTTGAAAAAAGTTCGTCTCGTTCGTCCATCTTCGTCCTCCCATTTCATCCTTCGGCATTCTTTGTACCAAATTCGTCTCGTTCGTCCCGTTCATCCTCCCATTTGATCCTTTGGCCATTCTTTGGACCAAGTTCGTCTCGTTCGTCCCTCTTCGTCCTCCCATTTGATCATTTTCCATTCTTTGGACCAAGTTCGTCTTGTTCGTCCCACTACATCCTCCTATTTGATCTTTGGGCATTCTTTGAACCAAGTTCGTCTCGTTCGTCCCTGTTCGTCCTTCCATTTGATCCTTTGGCCATTCTATGGGCCAAGTTCGTCTCGTTCATCCCTCTTCGTCTTCCCATTTGATCCTTTGACATTCTTTGGACCAAGTTCGTCTTGTTCGTCCCACTACGTCCTCCTTTTTGATCTTTTGGCATTCTTTGAAAAAAGTTCGTCTCGTTCGTCCATTTTCGTCCTCCCATTTGATCCTTGGGCATTCTTTGTACCAAGTTCGTCTCGTTCGTCCCTCTACGTCCTCCCATTTGATCTTTGGGCATTCTTTGGACCATGTTCGTCTTGTTCGTCCCACTACATCCTCCTATTTGATCTTTGGGCATTCTTTGAACCATGTTCGTCTCGTCGATCCATTTTCGTCGTCCCATTTGGTCCTTCGGCATTCTTTGTACCAAGTTCGTCTCGTTCGTCCATGTTCATCCTCCCATTTGATCCTTTGGCCATTCTTTGGACCAAGTTCGTCTCGTTCGTCCCTCTTCGTCCTCCCATTTGATCCTTTGACACTCTTTGGACCAAGTTCGTCTTGTTCGTCCCACTACATCCTCCTATTTGATCTTTGGGCATTCTTTGAACCAAGTTCGTCTCGTTCGTCCTTCCATTTGATCCTTTGGCCATTCTTTGGACCAAGTTCGTCTCGTTCCTCCCTCGTCGTCCTCCCATTTGATCCTTTGACATTCTTTGGACAAAGTTCGTCTCGTTCGTCCCTCTTCGTCCTGCCATTTGATCCTTTGACATTCTTTGGACCAAGTTCGTCTTATTCGTCCCACTACGTCCTCCTATTTGATCTTTGGGCATTCTTTGAAAAAAGTTCGTCTCGTTCGTCCATTTTCGTCCTCCCATTTCATCATTCGGCATTCTTTGTACCAAGTTCGTCTCGTTCGTCCCTGTTCATCCTCCCATTTGATCCTTTGGGCATTCTTTTGACCAAGTTCGTCTCGTTCGTCCCTCTTCGTCCTCCCATTTGATCCTTTGACATTCTTTGGACCAAGTTCGTCTTGTTCGTCCCACTACATCCTCCTATTTGATCTTTGGGCATTCTTTGAACCATGTTCGTCTCGTTCGTCCCTGTTCGTCCTTCCATTTGATCCTTTGACCATTCTTTGGACCAAGTTCGTCTCGTTCGTCCCTCTTCGTCCTCCCATTTGATCCTTTGACATTCTTTGGACCAAGTTCGTCTTGTTCGTCCCACTACGTCCTCCTATTTGATCTTTTGGCATTCTTTGAAAAAAGTTCGTCTCGTTCGTCCATTTTCGTCCTCCCACTTGATCCTTGGGCATTCTTTGTACCAAGTTCGTCTCGTTCGTCCCTCTACGTCCTCCCATTTGATCTTTGGCCATTCTTTGGACCAGGTTCGTCTCGTTCATCCCTTTTCGTCCTCCCATTTGATCCTTGGGCATTCTTCGTACCAAGTTCATCTCGTTCATCCTCCCATTTGATCCTTCGGCATTCTTTGTACGAAGTTCGTCTCGTTCGTCCCTGTTCATCCTCCCACTTGAACCTTTGGCCATTCCTTGGACCAAGTTCGTCTCGTTCGTCCCTCTTCGTCCTCCCGTTTGATCCTTTGACATTCTTTGGATCATCTTCGTCTTGTTCGTCCCACTAGATCCTCCTATTTGATCTTTGGGCATTCTTTGAACCAAGTTCGTCTCGTTCGTCCCTGTTCGTCCTTCCATTTGATCCTTTGGCCATTCTTTGGACCAAGTTCGTTCGTCCTTCTTCGTCCTCCCATTTGATCCTTTGACATTCTTTGGACCAAGTTCGTCTTGTTCGTCCCACTACGTCCTCCTATTTGATCTTTGGGCATTCTTTGAAAAAAGTTCGTCTCGTTCGTCCATTTTCGTCCTTCCATTTGATCCTTCGACATTCTTTGTACCAAGTTCGTCTCGTTCGTCCCTCTTCGTCCTCCCATTTGATCCTTTGACATTCTTTGGACCAAGTTCGTCTTGTTCGTACCACTACGTCCTCCTATTTGATCTTGAGGCATTCTTTGAAAAAAGTTCGTCTCGTTTGTCCATTTTCGTCCTCCCATTTGATCCTTGGGCATTCGTTGTACCATGTTCGTCTCGTTCGTCCCTGTTCATCCTCCCATTTGATCCTTTGGCCATTCTTTGGACCAAGTTCGTCTCGTTCGTCCCTCTCTGTCCTCTTATTTGATCCTTTGACATTCTTTGGACCAAGTTCGTCTCGTTCGTCCCTCTCCGTCCTCCCATTTGATCCTTTGACATTCTTTGGACCAAGTTCGTCTTGTTCGTCCCACTATATCCTCCTATTTGATCTTTGGGCATTCTTTGAACCAAGTTCGTCTCGGTCGTCCCTGTTCGTCCTCCCATTTGATCCTTTGACCATTCTTTGGACCTTGTTCGTCCCGTTCGTCCCTCTTCGTCCTCCCATTTGATCCTTTGACATTCTTTCGACCAAGTTCGTCTTATGCGTCCCTCTACGTCGTGTTATTTGATCTTTGGGCATTCTTTGAAAAAAGTTCGTCTCGTACGTCCATTTTCGTCCTCCCATTTCATCCTTCGGCATTCTTTGTACCAAGTTCGTCTCGTTCGTCCCTGTTCATCCTCCCATTTGATCCTTTGGCCATTCTTTGGACCAAGTTCGTCTCGTTCGTCCCTCTTCGTCCTCCCATTTGATCATTTGCCATTCTTTGGACCAAGTTCGTCTTGTTCGTCCCACTACATCCTCCTATTTGATCTTTGGGCATTCTTTGAACCAAGTTCGTCTCGTTCGTCCCTGTTCGTCCTTCCATTTGATCATTTGGCCATTCTTTGGACCATGTTCGTCTCGTTCGTCCCTCCTCGTCCTCCCATTTGATCCTTTGACATTCTTTGGACCAAGTTCGTCTTGTTCGTCCCAATACGTCCTCCTATTTTATCTTTTGGCATTCTTTGAAAAAAGTTCATCTCGTTCGTCCATTTTCGTCCTCCCATTTGATCCTTGGGCATTCTTTGTACCAAGTTCGTCTCGTTCGTCCCTCTTCGTCCTCCCATTTGATCCTTTGGCATTCTTTGGTAAAAGTTCGTCTTGTTCGTCCCACTACATCCTCCTATTTGATCTTTGGGCATTCTTTGAGCCAAGTTCGTCTCGTTCGTCCCTGTTTGTCCTCCCATTTTATCCTTTGGCCATTCATTGGTACAAGTTCGTCTCGTTCGTCCCTCTTCGTCCTCCCATTTGATCCTTTGGCCTTTCTTTGGACCATGTTTGTCTCGTTCGTCCCTCTTCGTCCTCCCATTTGATCCTTTGACATTCTTTGGACCAAGTTCGTCTCGTTCGTCCCTCTTCGTCCTCCCATTTGATCCTTTGACATTCTTTGGACCAAGTTCGTCTTATTCGTCCCACTACGTCCTCCTATTTGATCTTTGGGCATTCTTTGAAAAAAGTTCGTCTCGTTCGTCCATTTTCGTCCTCCCATTTCATCCTTCGGCATTCTTTGTACCAAGTTCGTCTCGTTCGTCCCTGTTCTTCCTCCCATTTGATCCTTTGGCCATTCTTTCGACCAAGTTCGTCTCGTTCGTCCCTCTTCGTCCTCCCATTTGATCCTTTGACATTCTTTGGTCCAAGTTCGTCTTGTTCGTCCCACTACATCCTCCTATTTGATCTTTGGGCATTCTTTGAACCAAGTTCGTCTCGTTCGTCCCTCTTCGTCCTCCCATTTGATCCTTTGACACTCTTTGGACCAAGTTCGTCTTGTTCGTCCCACTACATCCTCCTATTTGATCTTTGGGCATTCTTTAAACCAAGTTCGTCTCGTTCGTCCCTGTTCGTCCTTCCATTTGATCCTTTGGCCATTCTTTGGACCAAGTTGGTCTCGTTCGTCTCTCTTCGTCCTCCCATTTGATCCTTTGACATTTTTTGGACCAAGTTTGTCTTATTCGTCCCACTACGTCCTCCTATTTGATCTTTGGGCATTCTTTGAAAAAAGTTCGTCTCGTTCGTCCATTCTCGTCCTCCCATTTCATCCTTCGGCATTCTTTGTACCAAGTTCGTCTCGTTCGTCCCTGTTCGTCCTCCCATTTGATCCTTTGGCCATTCTTTCGACCAAGTTCGTCTCGTTCGTCCCTCTTCGTCCTCCCATTTGATCCTTTGACATTCTTTGGTCCAAGTTCGTCTTGTTCGTCCCACTACATCCTCCTATTTGATCTTTGGGCATTCTTTGAACCAAGTTCGTCTCGTTCGTCCCTGTTCGTCCTCCCATTTTAACCTTTGAACATTCTTTGGACCAAGTTCGTCTCGTTCGTCCCTCTTCGTCCTCCCATTTGATCCTTTGACATTCTTTGGACCAAGTTCGTCTTATTTGTCCCACTACGTCCTCCTATTTGATCTTTGGGCATTCTTTGAAAAAAGTTCGTCTCGTTCGTCCATTCTCGTCCTCCCATTTCATCCTTCGGAATTCTTTGTACCAAGTTCGTCTCGTTCGTCCCTGTTCGTCCTCCCATTTGATCCTTTGGCCATTCTTTCGACCAAGTTCGCCTCGTTCGTCCCACTTCGTCCTCCCATTTGATCCTTTGACATTCTTTGGACCATGTTCGTCTTGTTCGTCCCACTACATCCTCCTATTTGATCTTTGGGCATTCTTTGAACCAAGTTCGTTTCGTTCGTCCCTGTTCGTCCCTCCATTTGATCCTTTGGCCGTTCTTTGGACCAAGTTCGTCTCGTTCGTCCCTCTTCGTCTTCCCATTTGATCCTTTGACATTCTTTGGACCAAGTTCGTCTTGTTCGTCCCACTACGTCCTCCTATTTGATCTTGAGGCATTCTTTGAAAAAAGTTCATCTCGTTCGCCCATTTTCGTCCTCCCATTTCATCCTTCGGTATTCTTTGTGCCAAGTTCGTCTCGTTCATCCCTGTTCATCCTCCCATTTGATCCTTTGACATTCTTTGGACCAAGTTCGTCTTGTTCGTCCCACTACGTCCTCCTATTTGATCTTGAGGCATTCTTTGAAAAAAGTTCGTCTCGTTCGTCCATTTTCGTCCTCCCATTTGATCCTTGGGCATTCGTTGTACCATGTTCGTCTCGTTCGTCCCTGTTCATCCTCCCATTTGATCCTTTGGCCATTCTTTGGACCAAGTTCGTCTCGTTCGTCCCTCTCTGTCCTCTTATTTGATCCTTTGACATTCTTTGGACCAAGTTCGTCTTGTTCGTCCCTCTCCGTCCTCCCATTTGATCCTTTGACATTCTTTGGACCAAGTTCGTCTTGTTCGTCCCACTATATCCTCCTATTTGATCTTTGGGCATTCTTTGAACCAAGTTCGTCTCGGTCGTCCCTGTTCGTCCTCCCATTTGATCCTTTGACCATTCTTTGGACCTTGTTCGTCCCGTTCGTCCCTCTTCGTCCTCCCATTTGATCCTTTGACATTCTTTCGACCAAGTTCGTCTTATGCGTCCCTCTACGTCGTGTTATTTGATCTTTGGGCATTCTTTGAAAAAAGTTCGTCTCGTTCGTCCATTTTCGTCCTCCCATTTCATCCTTCGGCATTCTTTGTACCAAGTTCGTCTCGTTCGTCCCTGTTCATCCTCCCATTTGATCCTTTGGCCATTCTTTGGACCAAGTTCGTCTCGTTCGTCCCTCTTCGTCCTCCCATTTGATCATTTGCCATTCTTTGGACCAAGTTCGTCTTGTTCGTCCCACTACATCCTCCTATTTGATCTTTGGGCATTCTTTGAACCAAGTTCGTCTCGTTCGTCCCTGTTCGTCCTTCCATTTGATCATTTGGCCATTCTTTGGACCATGTTCGTCTCGTTCGTCCCTCCTCGTCCTCCTATTTGATCCTTTGACATTCTTTGGACCAAGTTCGTCTTGTTCGTCCCAATACGTCCTCCTATTTTATCTTTTGGCATTCTTTGAAAAAAGTTCATCTCGTTCGTCCATTTTCGTCCTCCCATTTGATCCTTGGGCATTCTTTGTACCAAGTTCGTCTCGTTCGTCCCTCTTCGTCCTCCCATTTGATCCTTTGGCATTCTTTGGTAAAAGTTCGTCTTGTTCGTCCCACTACATCCTCCTATTTGATCTTTGGGCATTCTTTGAGCCAAGTTCGTCTCGTTCGTCCCTGTTTGTCCTCCCATTTTATCCTTTGGCCATTCATTGGTACAAGTTCGTCTCGTTCGTCCCTCTTCGTCCTCCCATTTGATCCTTTGGCCATTCTTTGGACCATGTTTGTCTCGTTCGTCCCTCTTCGTCCTCCCATTTGATCCTTTGACATTCTTTGGACCAAGTTCGTCTCGTTCGTCCCTCTTCGTCCTCCCATTTGATCCTTTGACATTCTTTGGACCAAGTTCGTCTTATTCGTCCCACTACGTCCTCCTATTTGATCTTTGGGCATTCTTTGAAAAAAGTTCGTCTCGTTCGTCCATTTTCGTCCTCCCATTTCATCCTTCGGCATTCTTTGTACCAAGTTCGTCTCGTTCGTCCCTGTTCTTCCTCCCATTTGATCCTTTGGCCATTCTTTCGACCAAGTTCGTCTCGTTCGTCCCTCTTCGTCCTCCCATTTGATCCTTTGACATTCTTTGGTCCAAGTTCGTCTTGTTCGTCCCACTACATCCTCCTATTTGATCTTTGGGCATTCTTTGAACCAAGTTCGTCTCGTTCGTCCCTCTTCGTCCTCCCATTTGATACTTTGACACTCTTTGGACCAAGTTCGTCTTGTTCGTCCCACTACATCCTCCTATTTGATCTTTGGGCATTCTTTAAACCAAGTTCGTCTCGTTCGTCCCTGTTCGTCCTTCCATTTGATCCTTTGGCCATTCTTTGGACCAAGTTGGTCTCGTTCGTCTCTCTTCGTCCTCCCATTTGATCCTTTGACATTTTTTGGACCAAGTTTGTCTTATTCGTCCCACTACGTCCTCCTATTTGATCTTTGGGCATTCTTTGAAAAAAGTTCGTCTCGTTCGTCCATTCTCGTCCTCCCATTTCATCCTTCGGCATTCTTTGTACCAAGTTCGTCTCGTTCGTCCCTGTTCGTCCTCCCATTTGATCCTTTGGCCATTCTTTCGACCAAGTTCGTCTCGTTCGTCCCTCTTCGTCCTCCCATTTGATCCTTTGACATTCTTTGGTCCAAGTTCGTCTTGTTCGTCCCACTACATCCTCCTATTTGATCTTTGGGCATTCTTTGAACCAAGTTCGTCTCGTTCGTCCCTGTTCGTCCTCCCATTTGATCCTTTGACATTCTTTGGACCAAGTTCGTCTTATTTGTCCCACTACGTCCTCCTATTTGATCTTTGGGCATTCTTTGAAAAAAGTTCGTCTCGTTCGTCCATTCTCGTCCTCCCATTTCATCCTTCGGCATTCTTTGTACCAAGTTCGTCTCGTTCGTCCCTGTTCGTCCTCCCATTTGATCCTTTGGCCATTCTTTCGACCAAGTTCGCCTCGTTCGTCCCACTTCGTCCTCCCATTTGATCCTTTGACATTCTTTGGACCATGTTCGTCTTGTTCGTCCCACTACATCCTCCTATTTGATCTTTGGGCATTCTTTGAACCAAGTTCGTCTAGTTCGTCCCTGTTCGTCCCTCCATTTGATCCTTTGGCCGTTCTTTGGACCAAGTTCGTCTCGTTCGTCCCTCTTCGTCTTCCCATTTGATCCTTTGACATTCTTTGGACCAAGTTCGTCTTGTTCGTCCCACTACGTCCTCCTATTTGATCTTGAGGCATTCTTTGAAAAAAGTTCATCTCGTTCGCCCATTTTCGTCCTCCCATTTCATCCTTCGGTATTCTTTGTGCCAAGTTCGTCTCGTTCATCCCTGTTCATCCTCCCATTTGATCCTTTGGCCATTCTTTGGACCTAGTTCGTCTCGTTCGTCCCTCTTCGTCCTCCCATTTGATCATTTGCCATTCTTTGGACTAAGTTCGTCTTGTTCGTCCCACTACATCCTCCTATTTGATCTTTGGGCATTCTTTGAACCAAGTTCGTCTCGTTCGTCCCTGTTCGTCCTTCCATTTGATCCTTTGGCCATTCTTTGGACCAAGTTCGTCTCGTTCGTCTCTCTTCGTCCTCCCATTTGATCCTTTGACATTTTTTGGACCAAGTTCGTCTTATTCGTCCCACTACGTCCTCCTATTTGATCTTTGGGCATTCTTTGAAAAAAGTTCGTCTCGTTCGTCCATTCTCGTCCTCCCATTTCATCCTTCGGCATTCTTTGTACCAAGTTCGTCTCGTTCGTCCCTGTTCGTCCTCCCATTTGATCCTTTGGCCATTCTTTCGACCAAGTTCGTCTCGTTCGTCCCTCTTCGTCCTCCCATTTGATCCTTTGACATTCTTTGGTCCAAGTTCGTCTTGTTCGTCCCACTACATCCTCCTATTTGATCTTTGGGCATTCTTTGAACCAAGTTCGTCTCGTTCGTCCCTGTTCGTCCTCCCATTTTAACCTTTGGCCATTCTTTGGACCAAGTTCGTCTCGTTCGTCCCTCTTCGTCCTCCCATTTGATCCTTTGACATTCTTTGGACCAAGTTCGTCTTATTTGTCCCACTACGTCATCCTATTTGATCTTTGGGCATTCTTTGAAAAAAGTTCGTCTCGTTCGTCCATTCTCGTCCTCCCATTTCATCCTTCGGCATTCTTTGTACCAAGTTCGTCTCGTTCGTCCCTGTTCGTCCTCCCATTTGATCCTTTGGCCATTCTTTCGACCAAGTTCGTCTCGTTCGTCCCACTTCGTCCTCCCATTTGATCCTTTGACATTCTTTGGACCAAGTTCGTCTTGTTCGTCCCACTACGTCCTCCTATTTGATCTTGAGGCATTCTTTGAAAAAAGTTCGTCTCGTTCGTCCATTTTCGTCCTCCCATTTGATCCTTGGGCATTCGTTGTACCATGTTCGTCTCGTTCGTCCCTGTTCATCCTCCCATTTGATCCTTTGGCCATTCTTTGGACCAAGTTCGTCTCGTTCGTCCCTCTCTGTCCTCTTATTTGATCCTTTGACATTCTTTGGACCAAGTTCGTCTCGTTCGTCCCTCTCCGTCCTCCCATTTGATCCTTTGACATTCTTTGGACCAAGTTCGTCTTGTTCGTCCCACTATATCCTCCTATTTGATCTTTGGGCATTCTTTGAACCAAGTTCGTCTCGGTCGTCCCTGTTCGTCCTCCCATTTGATCCTTTGACCATTCTTTGGACCTTGTTCGTCCCGTTCGTCCCTCTTCGTCCTCCCATTTGATCCTTTGACATTCTTTCGACCAAGTTCGTCTTATGCGTCCCTCTACGTCGTGTTATTTGATCTTTGGGCATTCTTTGAAAAAAGTTCGTCTCGTTCGTCCATTTTCGTCCTCCCATTTCATCCTTCGGCATTCTTTGTACCAAGTTCGTCTCGTTCGTCCCTGTTCATCCTCCCATTTGATCCTTTGGCCATTCTTTGGACCAAGTTCGTCTCGTTCGTCCCTCTTCGTCCTCCCATTTGATCATTTGCCATTCTTTGGACCAAGTTCGTCTTGTTCGTCCCACTACATCCTCCTATTTGATCTTTGGGCATTCTTTGAACCAAGTTCGTCTCGTTCGTCCCTGTTCGTCCTTCCATTTGATCATTTGGCCATTCTTTGGACCATGTTCGTCTCGTTCGTCCCTCCTCGTCCTCCTATTTGATCCTTTGACATTCTTTGGACCAAGTTCGTCTTGTTCGTCCCAATACGTCCTCCTATTTTATCTTTTGGCATTCTTTGAAAAAAGTTCATCTCGTTCGTCCATTTTCGTCCTCCCATTTGATCCTTGGGCATTCTTTGTACCAAGTTCGTCTCGTTCGTCCCTCTTCGTCCTCCCATTTGATCCTTTGGCATTCTTTGGTAAAAGTTCGTCTTGTTCGTCCCACTACATCCTCCTATTTGATCTTTGGGCATTCTTTGAGCCAAGTTCGTCTCGTTCGTCCCTGTTTGTCCTCCCATTTTATCCTTTGGCCATTCATTGGTACAAGTTCGTCTCGTTCGTCCCTCTTCGTCCTCCCATTTGATCCTTTGGCCATTCTTTGGACCATGTTTGTCTCGTTCGTCCCTCTTCGTCCTCCCATTTGATCCTTTGACATTCTTTGGACCAAGTTCGTCTTGTTCGTCCCTCTTCGTCCTCCCATTTGATCCTTTGACATTCTTTGGACCAAGTTCGTCTTATTCGTCCCACTACGTCCTCCTATTTGATCTTTGGGCATTCTTTGAAAAAAGTTCGTCTCGTTCGTCCATTTTCGTCCTCCCATTTCATCCTTCGGCATTCTTTGTACCAAGTTCGTCTCGTTCGTCCCTGTTCTTCCTCCCATTTGATCCTTTGGCCATTCTTTCGACCAAGTTCGTCTCGTTCGTCCCTCTTCGTCCTCCCATTTGATCCTTTGACATTCTTTGGTCCAAGTTCGTCTTGTTCGTCCCACTACATCCTCCTATTTGATCTTTGGGCATTCTTTGAACCAAGTTCGTCTCGTTCGTCCCTCTTCGTCCTCCCATTTGATACTTTGACACTCTTTGGACCAAGTTCGTCTTGTTCGTCCCACTACATCCTCCTATTTGATCTTTGGGCATTCTTTAAACCAAGTTCGTCTCGTTCGTCCCTGTTCGTCCTTCCATTTGATCCTTTGGCCATTCTTTGGACCAAGTTGGTCTCGTTCGTCTCTCTTCGTCCTCCCATTTGATCCTTTGACATTTTTTGGACCAAGTTTGTCTTATTCGTCCCACTACGTCCTCCTATTTGATCTTTGGGCATTCTTTGAAAAAAGTTCGTCTCGTTCGTCCATTCTCGTCCTCCCATTTCATCCTTCGGCATTCTTTGTACCAAGTTCGTCTCGTTCGTCCCTGTTCGTCCTCCCATTTGATCCTTTGGCCATTCTTTCGACCAAGTTCGTCTCGTTCGTCCCTCTTCGTCCTCCCATTTGATCCTTTGACATTCTTTGGTCCAAGTTCGTCTTGTTCGTCCCACTACATCCTCCTATTTGATCTTTGGGCATTCTTTGAACCAAGTTCGTCTCGTTCGTCCCTGTTCGTCCTCCCATTTTAACCTTTGAACATTCTTTGGACCAAGTTCGTCTCGTTCGTCCCTCTTCGTCCTCCCATTTGATCCTTTGACATTCTTTGGACCAAGTTCGTCTTATTTGTCCCACTACGTCCTCCTATTTGATCTTTGGGCATTCTTTGAAAAAAGTTCGTCTCGTTCGTCCATTCTCGTCCTCCCATTTCATCCTTCGGCATTCTTTGTACCAAGTTCGTCTCGTTCGTCCCTGTTCGTCCTCCCATTTGATCCTTTGGCCATTCTTTCGACCAAGTTCGCCTCGTTCGTCCCACTTCGTCCTCCCATTTGATCCTTTGACATTCTTTGGACCATGTTCGTCTTGTTCGTCCCACTACATCCTCCTATTTGATCTTTGGGCATTCTTTGAACCAAGTTCGTCTAGTTCGTCCCTGTTCGTCCCTCCATTTGATCCTTTGGCCGTTCTTTGGACCAAGTTCGTCTCGTTCGTCCCTCTTCGTCTTCCCATTTGATCCTTTGACATTCTTTGGACCAAGCTCGTCTTGTTCGTCCCACTACGTCCTCCTATTTGATCTTGAGGCATTCTTTGAAAAAAGTTCATCTCGTTCGCCCATTTTCGTCCTCCCATTTCATCCTTCGGTATTCTTTGTGCCAAGTTCGTCTCGTTCATCCCTGTTCATCCTCCCATTTGATCCTTTGGCCATTCTTTGGACCTAGTTCGTCTCGTTCGTCCCTCTTCGTCCTCCCATTTGATCATTTGCCATTCTTTGGACTAAGTTCGTCTTGTTCGTCCCACTACATCCTCCTATTTGATCTTTGGGCATTCTTTGAACCAAGTTCGTCTCGTTCGTCCCTGTTCGTCCTTCCATTTGATCCTTTGGCCATTCTTTGGACCAAGTTCGTCTCGTTCGTCTCTCTTCGTCCTCCCATTTGATCCTTTGACATTTTTTGGACCAAGTTCGTCTTATTCGTCCCACTACGTCCTCCTATTTGATCTTTGGGCATTCTTTGAAAAAAGTTCGTCTCGTTCGTCCATTCTCGTCCTCCCATTTCATCCTTCGGCATTCTTTGTACCAAGTTCGTCTCGTTCGTCCCTGTTCGTCCTCCCATTTGATCCTTTGGCCATTCTTTCGACCAAGTTCGTCTCGTTCGTCCCTCTTCGTCCTCCCATTTGATCCTTTGACATTCTTTGGTCCAAGTTCGTCTTGTTCGTCCCACTACATCCTCCTATTTGATCTTTGGGCATTCTTTGAACCAAGTTCGTCTCGTTCGTCCCTGTTCGTCCTCCCATTTTAACCTTTGGCCATTCTTTGGACCAAGTTCGTCTCGTTCGTCCCTCTTCGTCCTCCCATTTGATCCTTTGACATTCTTTGGACCAAGTTCGTCTTATTTGTCCCACTACGTCATCCTATTTGATCTTTGGGCATTCTTTGAAAAAAGTTCGTCTCGTTCGTCCATTCTCGTCCTCCCATTTCATCCTTCGGCATTCTTTGTACCAAGTTCGTCTCGTTCGTCCCTGTTCGTCCTCCCATTTGATCCTTTGGCCATTCTTTCGACCAAGTTCGTCTCGTTCGTCCCACTTCGTCCTCCCATTTGATCCTTTGACATTCTTTGGACCATGTTCGTCTTGTTCGTCCCACTACATCCTCCTATTTGATCTTTGGGCATTCTTTGAACCAAGTTCGTCTCGTTCGTCCCTGTTCGTCCCTCCATTTGATCCTTTGGCCGTTCTTTGGACCAAGTTCGTCTCGTTCGTCCCTCTTCGTCCTCCCATTTGATCCTTTGACATTTTTTGGACCAAGTTTGTCTTATTCGTCCCACTACGTCCTCCTATTTGATCTTTGGGCATTCTTTGAAAAAAGTTCGTCTCGTTCGTCCATTCTCGTCCTCCCATTTCATCCTTCGGCATTCTTTGTACCAAGTTCGTCTCGTTCGTCCCTGTTCGTCCTCCCATTTGATCCTTTGGCCATTCTTTCGACCAAGTTCGTCTCGTTCGTCCCTCTTCGTCCTCCCATTTGATCCTTTGACATTCTTTGGTCCAAGTTCGTCTTGTTCGTCCCACTACATCCTCCTATTTGATCTTTGGGCATTCTTTGAACCAAGTTCGTCTCGTTCGTCCCTGTTCGTCCTCCCATTTTAACCTTTGAACATTCTTTGGACCAAGTTCGTCTCGTTCGTCCCTCTTCGTCCTCCCATTTGATCCTTTGACATTCTTTGGACCAAGTTCGTCTTATTTGTCCCACTACGTCCTCCTATTTGATCTTTGGGCATTCTTTGAAAAAAGTTCGTCTCGTTCGTCCATTCTCGTCCTCCCATTTCATCCTTCGGCATTCTTTGTACCAAGTTCGTCTCGTTCGTCCCTGTTCGTCCTCCCATTTGATCCTTTGGCCATTCTTTCGACCAAGTTCGCCTCGTTCGTCCCACTTCGTCCTCCCATTTGATCCTTTGACATTCTTTGGACCATGTTCGTCTTGTTCGTCCCACTACATCCTCCTATTTGATCTTTGGGCATTCTTTGAACCAAGTTCGTCTAGTTCGTCCCTGTTCGTCCCTCCATTTGATCCTTTGGCCGTTCTTTGGACCAAGTTCGTCTCGTTCGTCCCTCTTCGTCTTCCCATTTGATCCTTTGACATTCTTTGGACCAAGCTCGTCTTGTTCGTCCCACTACGTCCTCCTATTTGATCTTGAGGCATTCTTTGAAAAAAGTTCATCTCGTTCGCCCATTTTCGTCCTCCCATTTCATCCTTCGGTATTCTTTGTGCCAAGTTCGTCTCGTTCATCCCTGTTCATCCTCCCATTTGATCCTTTGGCCATTCTTTGGACCTAGTTCGTCTCGTTCGTCCCTCTTCGTCCTCCCATTTGATCATTTGCCATTCTTTGGACTAAGTTCGTCTTGTTCGTCCCACTACATCCTCCTATTTGATCTTTGGGCATTCTTTGAACCAAGTTCGTCTCGTTCGTCCCTGTTCGTCCTTCCATTTGATCCTTTGGCCATTCTTTGGACCAAGTTCGTCTCGTTCGTCTCTCTTCGTCCTCCCATTTGATCCTTTGACATTTTTTGGACCAAGTTCGTCTTATTCGTCCCACTACGTCCTCCTATTTGATCTTTGGGCATTCTTTGAAAAAAGTTCGTCTCGTTCGTCCATTCTCGTCCTCCCATTTCATCCTTCGGCATTCTTTGTACCAAGTTCGTCTCGTTCGTCCCTGTTCGTCCTCCCATTTGATCCTTTGGCCATTCTTTCGACCAAGTTCGTCTCGTTCGTCCCTCTTCGTCCTCCCATTTGATCCTTTGACATTCTTTGGTCCAAGTTCGTCTTGTTCGTCCCACTACATCCTCCTATTTGATCTTTGGGCATTCTTTGAACCAAGTTCGTCTCGTTCGTCCCTGTTCGTCCTCCCATTTTAACCTTTGGCCATTCTTTGGACCAAGTTCGTCTCGTTCGTCCCTCTTCGTCCTCCCATTTGATCCTTTGACATTCTTTGGACCAAGTTCGTCTTATTTGTCCCACTACGTCATCCTATTTGATCTTTGGGCATTCTTTGAAAAAAGTTCGTCTCGTTCGTCCATTCTCGTCCTCCCATTTCATCCTTCGGCATTCTTTGTACCAAGTTCGTCTCGTTCGTCCCTGTTCGTCCTCCCATTTGATCCTTTGGCCATTCTTTCGACCAAGTTCGTCTCGTTCGTCCCACTTCGTCCTCCCATTTGATCCTTTGACATTCTTTGGACCATGTTCGTCTTGTTCGTCCCACTACATCCTCCTATTTGATCTTTGGGCATTCTTTGAACCAAGTTCGTCTCGTTCGTCCCTGTTCGTCCCTCCATTTGATCCTTTGGCCGTTCTTTGGACCAAGTTCGTCTCGTTCGTCCCTCTTCGTCTTCCCATTTGATCCTTTGACATTCTTTGGACCAAGTTCGTCTTGTTCGTCCCACTACGTCCTCCTATTTGATCTTGAGGCATTCTTTGAAAAAAGTTCATCTCGTTCGCCCATTTTCGTCCTCCCATTTCATCCTTCGGTATTCTTTGTGCCAAGTTCGTCTCGTTCATCCCTGTTCATCCTCCCATTTGATCCTTTGGCCATTCTTTGGACCTAGTTCGTCTCGTTCGTCCCTCTTCGTCCTCCCATTTGATCATTTGCCATTCTTTGGACTGAGTTCGTCTTGTTCGTCCCACTACATCCTCCTATTTGATCTTTGGGCATTCTTTGAACCAAGTTCGTCTCGTTCGTCCCTGTTCGTCCTTCCATTTGATCCTTTGGCCATTCTTTGGACCAAGTTCGTCTCGTTCGTCTCTCTTCGTCCTCCCATTTGATCCTTTGACATTTTTTGGACCAAGTTCGTCTTATTCGTCCCACTACGTCCTCCTATTTGATCTTTGGGCATTCTTTGAAAAAAGTTCGTCTCGTTCGTCCATTCTCGTCCTCCCATTTCATCCTTCGGCATTCTTTGTACCAAGTTCGTCTCGTTCGTCCCTGTTCGTCCTCCCATTTGATCCTTTGGCCATTCTTTCGACCAAGTTCGTCTCGTTCGTCCCTCTTCGTCCTCCCATTTGATCCTTTGACATTCTTTGGTCCAAGTTCGTCTTGTTCGTCCCACTACATCCTCCTATTTGATCTTTGGGCATTCTTTGAACCAAGTTCGTCTCGTTCGTCCCTGTTCGTCCTCCCATTTTAACCTTTGGCCATTCTTTGGACCAAGTTCGTCTCGTTCGTCCCTCTTCGTCCTCCCATTTGATCCTTTGACATTCTTTGGACCAAGTTCGTCTTATTTGTCCCACTACGTCCTCCTATTTGATCTTTGGGCATTCTTTGAAAAAAGTTCGTCTCGTTCGTCCATTCTCGTCCTCCCATTTCATCCTTCGGCATTCTTTGTACCAAGTTCGTCTCGTTCGTCCCTGTTCGTCCTCCCATTTGATCCTTTGGCCATTCTTTCGACCAAGTTCGTCTCGTTCGTCCCACTTCGTCCTCCCATTTGATCCTTTGACATTCTTTGGACCATGTTCGTCTTGTTCGTCCCACTACATCCTCCTATTTGATCTTTGGGCATTCTTTGAACCAAGTTCGTCTCGTTCGTCCCTGTTCGTCCCTCCATTTGATCCTTTGGCCGTTCTTTGGACCAAGTTCGTCTCGTTCGTCCCTCTTCGTCTTCCCATTTGATCCTTTGACATTCTTTGGACCAAGTTCGTCTTGTTCGTCCCACTACGTCCTCCTATTTGATCTTGAGGCATTCTTTGAAAAAAGTTCATCTCGTTCGCCCATTTTCGTCCTCCCATTTCATCCTTCGGTATTCTTTGTGCCAAGTTCGTCTCGTTCATCCCTGTTCATCCTCCCATTTGATCCTTTGACATTCTTTGGTCCAAGTTCGTCTTGTTCGTCCCACTACATCCTCCTATTTGATCTTTGGGCATTCTTTGAGCCAAGTTCGTCTCGTTCGTCCCTGTTCGTCCTCCCATTTTATCCTTTGGCCATTCTTTGGTACAAGTTCGTCTCGTTCGTCCCTCTTCGTCCTCCCATTTGATCCTTTGGCCATTCTTTGGACCAAGTTCGTCTTGTTCGTCCCACTACATCCTCCTATTTGATCTTTGGGCATTCTTTGAGCCAAGTTCGTCTCGTTCGTCCCTGTTCGTCCTCCCATTTTATCCTTTGGCCATTCTTTGGTACAAGTTCGTCTCGTTCGTCCCTCTTCGTCCTCCCATTTGATCCTTTGGCCATTCTTTGGACCAAGTTCGTCTCGTTCGTCCCTCTTCGTCCTCCCATTTGATCCTTTGACATTCTTTGGACCAAGTTCGTCTCGTTCGTCCCTCTTCGTCCTCCCATTTGATCCTTTGGCATTCTTTGGACCAAGTTCGTCTTATTCGTCCCACTACATCCTCCTATTTGATCTTTGGGCATTCTTTCAAAAAAGTTCGTCTCGTTCGTCCATTTTCGTCCTCCCATTTCATCCTTCGGCATTCTTTGTACCAAGTTCGTCTCGTTCGTTCCTGTTCGTCCTCCCATTTGATCCTTTGGCCATTCTTTCGACCAAGTTCGTCTCGTTCGTCCCTCTTCGTCCTCCCATTTGATCCTTTGACATTCTTTGGTCCAAGTTCGTCTTGTTCGTCCCGCTACATCCTCCTATTTGATCTTTGGGCATTCATTGAACCAAGTTCGTCTCGTTCGTCCCTCTTCGTCCTCCCATTTGATCCTTTGACACTCTTTGGACCAAGTTCGTCTTGTTCGTCCCACAACATCCTCCTATTTGATCTTTGGGAATTCTTTAAACCAAGTTCGTCTCGTTCGTCCCTGTTCGTCCTTCCATTTGATCCTTTGGCCATTCTTTGGACCAAGTTCGTCTCGTTCGTCCCTCTTCGTCCTCCCATTTGATCCTTTGACATTTTTTGGACCAAGTTCGTCTTATTCGTCCCACTACGTCCTCCTATTTGATCTTTGGGCATTCTTTGAAAAAAGTTCGTCTCGTTCGTCCATTCTCGTCTTCCCATTTCATCCTACGGCATTCTTTGTACCAAGTTCGTCTCGTTCGTCCCTGTTCGTCCTCCCATTTGATCCTTTGGCCATTCTTTCGACCAAGTTCGTCTCGTTCGTCCCTCTTCGTCCTCCCATTTGATCCTTTGACATTGTTTGGACCAAGTTCGTCTTATTCGTCCCACTACGTCCTCCTATTTGATCTTTGGGCATTCTTTGAAAAAAGTTCGTCTCGTTCGTCCATTCTCGTCCTCCCATTTCATCCTTCGGCATTCTTTGTACCAAGTTCGTCTCGTTCGTCCCTGTTCGTCCTCCCATTTGATCCTTTGGCCATTCTTTCGACCAAGTTCGTCTCGTTCGTCCCACTTCGTCCTCCCATTTGATCCTTTGACATTCTTTGGACCATGTTCGTCTTGTTCGTCCCACTACATCCTCCTATTTGATCTTTGGGCATTCTTTGAACCAAGTTCGTCTCGTTCGTCCCTGTTCGTCCCTCCATTTGATCCTTTGGCCGTTCTTTGGACCAAGTTCGTCTCGTTCGTCCCTGTTCATCCTCCCATTTGATCCTTTGGCCATTCTTTGGACCAGGTTCGTCTCGTTCATCCCTTTTCGTCCTCCCATTTGATCCTTGTGCATTCTTTGCACGAAGTTCATCTCGTTCGTCCTCCCATTTGATCCTTCGGCATTCTTTGTACCAAGTTCGTCTCGTTCGTCCCTGTTCATCCTCCCACTTCATCCTTTGGCCATTCTTTGGACCAAGTTCGTCTCGTTCATCCCTCTTCGTCCTCCTGTTTGATCCTTTGACATTCTTTGGACCATGTTCGTCTTGTTCGTCCCACTACATCCTCCTATTTGATCTTTGGGCATTCTTTGAACCAAGTTCGTCTCGTTCGTCCCTGTTCGTCCTTCCATTTGATCCTTTGGCCATTCATTGGACCAATTTTGTCTCGTTCGTCCCTCTTCGTCCTCCCATTTGATCCTTTGACATTCTTTGGACCAAGTTCGTCTTGTTCATCCCACTACGTCCTCCTATTTGATCTTTGGGCATTCTTTGAAAAAAGTTCGTCTCGTTCGTCCATTTTCGTCCTCCCATTTGATCCTTCGACATTCTTTGTACCAAGTTCGTCTTGTTCGTCACACTACGTCCTCCTATTTGATCTTGAGGCATTCTTTGAAAAAAGTTCGTCTCGTTCGTCCATTTTCGTCCTCCCATTTGATGCTTGGGCATTCTTTGTACCATGTTCGTCTCGTTCGTCCCTGTTCATCCTCCCATTTGATCCTTTGGCCATTCTTTGGACCAAGTTCGTCTCGTTCGTCCCTCTCCGTCCTCTTATTTGATCCTTTGACATTCTTTGGACCAAGTTCGTCTCGTTCGTCCGTCTACGTCCTCCCATTTGATCCTTTGACATTCTTTGGACCAAGTTCGTCTTGTTCGTCCCACTATATCCTCCTATTTCATCTTTGGGCATTCTTTGAACCAAGTTCGTCTCGTTCGTCCCTGTTCGTCCTCCCATTTGATCCTTTGACCATCTTTGGACCAAGTTCGTCTCGTTCGTCCCTCTTCGTCCTCCCATTTGATCTTTTGGCATTCTTTGGACCAAGTTCGTCTCGTTCGTCCCTCTTCGTCCTCCCATTTGATCCTTTGACATTCTTTGGACCAAGTTCGTCTAGTTCGTCCCACTACGTCCTCCTATTTGATCTTGAGGCATTCTTTGAAAAAAGTTCGTCTCGTTCGTCCCTGTTCGTCCTTCCATTTGATCCTTTGGCCATTCTTTGGACCAAGTTCGTCTCGTTCGTCTCTCTTCGTCCTCCCATTTGATCCTTTGACATTTTTTGGACCAAGTTCGTCTTATTCGTCCCACTACGTCCTCCTATTTGATCTTTGGGCATTCTTTGAAAAAAGTTCGTCTCGTTCGTCCATTCTCGTCCTCCCATTTCATCCTTCGGCATTCTTTGTACCAAGTTCGTCTCGTTCGTCCCTGTTCGTCCTCCCATTTGATCCTTTGGCCATTCTTTCGACCAAGTTCGTCTCGTTCGTCCCTCTTCGTCCTCCCATTTGATCCTTTGACATTCTTTGGTCCAAGTTCGTCTTGTTCGTCCCACTACATCCTCCTATTTGATCTTTGGGCATTCTTTGAACCAAGTTCGTCTCGTTCGTCCCTGTTCGTCCTCCCATTTTAACCTTTGGCCATTCTTTGGACCAAGTTCGTCTCGTTCGTCCCTCTTCGTCCTCCCATTTGATCCTTTGACATTCTTTGGACCAAGTTCGTCTTATTTGTCCCACTACGTCCTCCTATTTGATCTTTGGGCATTCTTTGAAAAAAGTTCGTCTCGTTCGTCCATTCTCGTCCTCCCATTTCATCCTTCGGCATTCTTTGTACCAAGTTCGTCTCGTTCGTCCCTGTTCGTCCTCCCATTTGATCCTTTGGCCATTCTTTCGACCAAGTTCGTCTCGTTCGTCCCACTTCGTCCTCCCATTTGATCCTTTGACATTCTTTGGACCATGTTCGTCTTGTTCGTCCCACTACATCCTCCTATTTGATCTTTGGGCATTCTTTGAACCAAGTTCGTCTCGTTCGTCCCTGTTCGTCCCTCCATTTGATCCTTTGGCCGTTCTTTGGACCAAGTTCGTCTCGTTCGTCCCTCTTCGTCTTCCCATTTGATCCTTTGACATTCTTTGGACCAAGTTCGTCTTGTTCGTCCCACTACGTCCTCCTATTTGATCTTGAGGCATTCTTTGAAAAAAGTTCATCTCGTTCGCCCATTTTCGTCCTCCCATTTCATCCTTCGGTATTCTTTGTGCCAAGTTCGTCTCGTTCATCCCTGTTCATCCTCCCATTTGATCCTTTGACATTCTTTGGTCCAAGTTCGTCTTGTTCGTCCCACTACATCCTCCTATTTGATCTTTGGGCATTCTTTGAGCCAAGTTCGTCTCGTTCGTCCCTGTTCGTCCTCCCATTTTATCCTTTGGCCATTCTTTGGTACAAGTTCGTCTCGTTCGTCCCTCTTCGTCCTCCCATTTGATCCTTTGGCCATTCTTTGGACCAAGTTCGTCTTGTTCGTCCCACTACATCCTCCTATTTGATCTTTGGGCATTCTTTGAGCCAAGTTCGTCTCGTTCGTCCCTGTTCGTCCTCCCATTTTATCCTTTGGCCATTCTTTGGTACAAGTTCGTCTCGTTCGTCCCTCTTCGTCCTCCCATTTGATCCTTTGGCCATTCTTTGGACCAAGTTCGTCTCGTTCGTCCCTCTTCGTCCTCCCATTTGATCCTTTGACATTCTTTGGACCAAGTTCGTCTCGTTCGTCCCTCTTCGTCCTCCCATTTGATCCTTTGGCATTCTTTGGACCAAGTTCGTCTTATTCGTCCCACTACATCCTCCTATTTGATCTTTGGGCATTCTTTCAAAAAAGTTCGTCTCGTTCGTCCATTTTCGTCCTCCCATTTCATCCTTCGGCATTCTTTGTACCAAGTTCGTCTCGTTCGTTCCTGTTCGTCCTCCCATTTGATCCTTTGGCCATTCTTTCGACCAAGTTCGTCTCGTTCGTCCCTCTTCGTCCTCCCATTTGATCCTTTGACATTCTTTGGTCCAAGTTCGTCTTGTTCGTCCCGCTACATCCTCCTATTTGATCTTTGGGCATTCATTGAACCAAGTTCGTCTCGTTCGTCCCTCTTCGTCCTCCCATTTGATCCTTTGACACTCTTTGGACCAAGTTCGTCTTGTTCGTCCCACAACATCCTCCTATTTGATCTTTGGGAATTCTTTAAACCAAGTTCGTCTCGTTCGTCCCTGTTCGTCCTTCCATTTGATCCTTTGGCCATTCTTTGGACCAAGTTCGTCTCGTTCGTCCCTCTTCGTCCTCCCATTTGATCCTTTGACATTTTTTGGACCAAGTTCGTCTTATTCGTCCCACTACGTCCTCCTATTTGATCTTTGGGCATTCTTTGAAAAAAGTTCGTCTCGTTCGTCCATTCTCGTCTTCCCATTTCATCCTACGGCATTCGTACCAAGTTCGTCTCGTTCGTCCCTGTTCGTCCTCCCATTTGATCCTTTGGCCATTCTTTCGACCAAGTTCGTCTCGTTCGTCCCTCTTCGTCCTCCCATTTGATCCTTTGACATTGTTTGGACCAAGTTCGTCTTATTCGTCCCACTACGTCCTCCTATTTGATCTTTGGGCATTCTTTGAAAAAAGTTCGTCTCGTTCGTCCATTCTCGTCCTCCCATTTCATCCTTCGGCATTCTTTGTACCAAGTTCGTCTCGTTCGTCCCTGTTCGTCCTCCCATTTGATCCTTTGGCCATTCTTTCGACCAAGTTCGTCTCGTTCGTCCCACTTCGTCCTCCCATTTGATCCTTTGACATTCTTTGGACCATGTTCGTCTTGTTCGTCCCACTACATCCTCCTATTTGATCTTTGGGCATTCTTTGAACCAAGTTCGTCTCGTTCGTCCCTGTTCGTCCCTCCATTTGATCCTTTGGCCGTTCTTTGGACCAAGTTCGTCTCGTTCGTCCCTGTTCATCCTCCCATTTGATCCTTTGGCCATTCTTTGGACCAGGTTCGTCTCGTTCATCCCTTTTCGTCCTCCCATTTGATCCTTGGGCATTCTTTGCACGAAGTTCATCTCGTTCGTCCTCCCATTTGATCCTTCGGCATTCTTTGTACCAAGTTCGTCTCGTTCGTCCCTGTTCATCCTCCCACTTCATCCTTTGGCCATTCTTTGGACCAAGTTCGTCTCGTTCATCCCTCTTCGTCCTCCTGTTTGATCCTTTGACATTCTTTGGACCATGTTCGTCTTGTTCGTCCCACTACATCCTCCTATTTGATCTTTGGGCATTCTTTGAACCAAGTTCGTCTCGTTCGTCCCTGTTCGTCCTTCCATTTGATCCTTTGGCCATTCATTGGACCAATTTTGTCTCGTTCGTCCCTCTTCGTCCTCCCATTTGATCCTTTGACATTCTTTGGACCAAGTTCGTCTTGTTCATCCCACTACGTCCTCCTATTTGATCTTTGGGCATTCTTTGAAAAAAGTTCGTCTCGTTCGTCCATTTTCGTCCTCCCATTTGATCCTTCGACATTCTTTGTACCAAGTTCGTCTTGTTCGTCACACTACGTCCTCCTATTTGATCTTGAGGCATTCTTTGAAAAAAGTTCGTCTCGTTCGTCCATTTTCGTCCTCCCATTTGATGCTTGGGCATTCTTTGTACCATGTTCGTCTCGTTCGTCCCTGTTCATCCTCCCATTTGATCCTTTGGCCATTCTTTGGACCAAGTTCGTCTCGTTCGTCCCTCTCCGTCCTCTTATTTGATCCTTTGACATTCTTTGGACCAAGTTCGTCTCGTTCGTCCGTCTACGTCCTCCCATTTGATCCTTTGACATTCTTTGGACCAAGTTCGTCTTGTTCGTCCCACTATATCCTCCTATTTCATCTTTGGGCATTCTTTGAACCAAGTTCGTCTCGTTCGTCCCTGTTCGTCCTCCCATTTGATCCTTTGACCATCTTTGGACCAAGTTCGTCTCGTTCGTCCCTCTTCGTCCTCCCATTTGATCTTTTGGCATTCTTTGGACCAAGTTCGTCTCGTTCGTCCCTCTTCGTCCTCCCATTTGATCCTTTGACATTCTTTGGACCAAGTTCGTCTAGTTCGTCCCACTACGTCCTCCTATTTGATCTTGAGGCATTCTTTGAAAAAAGTTCGTCTCGTTCGTCCATTTTCGTCCACCCATTTTATCCTTGGGCATTCTTTGTACCATGTTCGTCTCGTTCGTCCCTGTTCGTCCTTCCATTTGATCCTTTGGCCATTCTATGGGCCATGTTCGTCTCGTTCGTCCTTCTTCGTCCTCCCATTTGATCCTTTGACATTCTTTGGACCAAGTTCGTCTTGTTCGTCCCACTACGTCCTCCTATTTGATCTTTTGGCATTCTTTGAAAAAAGTTCGTCTCGTTCGTCCATTTTCGTCCTCCCATTTGATCCTTGGGCATTCTTTGTACCAAGTTCGTCTCGTTTGTCCCTCTACGTCCTCCCATTTGATCTTTGGGCATTCTTTGGACCATGTTCGTCTTGTTCGTCCCACTACATCCTCCTATTTGATCTTTGGGCATTCTTTGAACCAAGTTCATCTCGTCCAGCCATTTTCGTCCTCCCATTTGATCCTTCAGCATTCTTTGTACCAATTTCGTCTCGTTCGTCCATGTTCCTCCTCCCATTTGATCCTTTGGCCATTCTTTGGACCAAGTTCGTCTCGTTCGTCCCTCTTCGTCCTCCCATTTGATCCTTTGACACTCTTTGGACCAAGTTCGTCTTGTTTGTCCCACTACATCCTCCTATTTGATCTTTTGACATTCTTTGAACCAAGTTCGTCTCGTTCGTCCCTGTTCGTCCTTCCATTTGATCCTTTGGCCATTCCTTGGACCAAGTTCGTCTCGTTCCTCCCTCTTCGTCCTCCCATTTTATCCTTTGACATTCTTTGGACCAAGTTCGTCTCGTTCGTCCCTCTTCGTCCTCCCATTTGATCCTGACATTCTTTGGCCAAAGTTCGTCTTGTTCGTCCCACTACGTCCTCCTATTTGATCTTGAGGCATTCTTCGAAAAAAGTTCGTCTCGTTCGTCCATTTTCGTCCTCCCATTTGATCCTTGGGCATTCTTTGTACCATGTTCGTCTCGTTCGTCCCTGTTCGTCCTTCCATTTGATCCTTTGGCCATTCTATGGGCCAAGTTCGTCTCGTTCGTCCTTCTTCGTCCTCCCATTTGATCCTTTGACATTCTTTGGACCAAGTTCGTCTTGTTCGTCCCACTACGTCCTCCTATTTGATCTTTTGGCATTCTTTGAAAAAAGTTCGTCTCGTTCGTCCATTTTCGTCCTCCCATTTGATCCTTGGGCATTCTTTGTACCAAGTTCGTCTCGTTCGTCCCTGTTCGTCCTTCCATTTGATCCTTTGGCCATTCTATGGGCCAAGTTCGTCTCGTTCGTCCTTCTTCGTCCTCCCATTTGATCCTTTGACATTCTTTGGACCAAGTTCGTCTTGTTCGTCCCACTACGTCCTCCTATTTGATCTTTTGGCATTCTTTGAAAAAAGTTCGTCTCGTTCGTCCATTTTCGTCCTCCCATTTGATCCTTGGGCATTCTTTGTACCAAGTTCGTCTCGTTCGTCCCTCTACGTCCTCCCATTTGATCTTTGGGCATTCTTTGGACCATGTTCGTCTTGTTCGTCCCACTACATCCTCCTATTTGATCTTTGGGCATTCTTTGAACCAAGTTCGTCTCGTCCATCCATTTTCGTCCTCCCATTTGATCCTTCGGCATTCTTTGTACCAAGTTCGTCTCGTTCGTCCATGTTCATCCTCCCATTTGATCCCTTAGCCATTCTTTGGACCAAGTTCGTCTCGTTCGTCCCTCTTCGTCCTCCCATTTGATCCTTTGACACTCTTTGGACCAAGTTCGTCTTGTTCGTCCCACTACATCCTCCTATTTGATCTTTGGCCATTCTTTGAACCAAGTTCGTCTCGTTCGTCCCTGTTCGTCCTTCCATTTGATCCTTTGGCCATTCTTTGGACCAAGTTCGTCTTGTTCCTCCCTCTTCGTCCTCCCATTTGATCCTTTGACATTCTTTGGACCAAGTTCGTCTCGTTCGTCCCTCTTCGTCCTCCCATTTGATCCTTTGACATTCTTTGGACCAAGTTCGTCTTATTCGTCCCACTACGTCCTCCTATTTGATCTTTGGGCATTCTTTGAAAAAAGTTCGTCTCGTTCGTCCATTTTCGTCCTCCCATTTCATCCTTCGGCATTCTTTGTTCCAACTTCGTCTCGTTCGTCCCTGTTCATCCTCCCATTTGATCCTTTGGCCATTCTTTCGACCAAGTTCGTCTCGTTCGTCCCTCTTCGTCCTCCCATTTGATCCTTTGACATTCTTTGGACCAAGTTCGTCTCGTTCGTCCCTGTTTGTGCTTCCATTTGATCCTTTGGCCATTCTTTGGACCAAGTTCGTCTCGTTCCACCCTCTTCGTCCTCCCATTTGATCCTTTGACATTCTTTGGACCAAGTTCGTTTCGTTCGTCCCTCTTCGTCCTCCCATTTGATCCTTTGACATTCTTTGGCCCAAGTTCGTCTTGTTCGTCCCACTACGTCCTCCTATTTGATCTTGAGGCATTCTTTGAAAAAAGTTCATCTCGTTTGTCCATTTTCGTCCTCCCATTTGATCCTTGGGCATTCTTTGTACCATGTTCTTCTCGTTCGTCCCTGTTCATCCTCCCATTTGATCCTTTGGGCATTCTTTGGACCAAGTTCATCACGTTCGTCCCTCTCCGTCCTCTTATTTGATCCTTTGACATTCTTTGGACCAAGTTCGTCTCGTTCGTCCCTCTCCGTCCTCCCATTTGATCCTTTGACATTCTTTGGACCAAGTTCATCTTGTTCGTCCCACTATATCCTCCTATTTGATCTTTGGGCATTCTTTGAACCAGGTTCGTCTCGTTCGTCCCTGTTCGTCCTCCCATTTGATCCTTTGACCATTCTATGGACCAAGTTTGTCCCGTTCGTCCCTCTTCGTCCTCCCATTTGAGCCTTTGACATTCTTTGGACCAAGTTCATCTTATTCGTCCCACTACGTCGTCCTATTTGATCTTTGGGCATTCTTTGAAAAAAGTTCGTCTTGTTCGTCCATTTTCGTCCTCCCATTTCATCCTTCGGCATTCTTTGTACCAAGTTCGTCTCGTTCGTCCCTGTTGATCCTCCCATTTGATCCTTTGGCCATTCTTTGGATCAAGTTCGTCTCGTTCGTCCCTCTTCGTCCTCCCATTTGATCATTTTCCATTCTTTGGACCAAGTTCGTCTTGTTCGTCCCACTACATCCTCCTATTTGATCTTTGGGCATTCCTTGAACCAAGTTCGTCTCGTTCATCCCTGTTCGTCCTTCCATTTGATCCTTTGGCCATTCTATGGGCCAAGTTCGTCTCGTTCGTCTCTCTTCGTCTTCCCATTTGATCCTTTGACATTCTTTGGACCAAGTTCGTCTTGTTCGTCCCACTACGTCCTCCTTTTTGATCTTTTGGCCTTCTTTGAAAAAAGTTGTCTCGTTCGTCCATTTTCGTCCTCCCATTTGATCCTTGGGCATTCTTTGTACCAAGTTCGTCTCGTTCGTCCCTCTATGTCGTCCCATTTGATCTTTGGGCATTCTTTGGACCATGTTCGTCTTGTTCGTCCCACTACATCCTCCTATTTGATCCTTCTGCATTCTTTGTACCAAGTTCGTCTCGTTCGTCCATATTCATCCTCCCATTTGATCCTTTGGCCATTCTTTGGACCAAGTTCGTCTCGTTCGTCCCTCTTCGTCCTCCCATTTGATCCTTTGACACTCTTTGGACCAAGTTCGTCTTGTTCGTCCCACTACATCCTCCTGTTTGATCTTTGGGCATTCTTTGAACCAAGTTTGTCTCGTTCGTCCCTGTTCGTCCTTCCATTTGATCCTTTTGCCATTCTTTGGACCAAGTTCCTCTCGTTCCTCCCTCGTCGTCCTCCCATTTGATCCTTTGACATTCTTTGGACCAAGTTCGTCTCGTTCGTCCCTCTTCGTCCTGCCATTTGATCCTTTGACATTCTTTGGACCAAGTTCGTCTTATTCGTCCCACTACGTCCTCCTATTTGTTCTTTGGGCATTCTTTGAAAAAAGTTCATCTCGTTCGTCCATTTTCGTCCTCCCATCTCATCCTTCGGCATTCTTTGTACCAAGTTCGTCTCGTTCGTCCCTCTTCGTCCTCCTATTTGATCTTTGGGCATTCATTGAAAAAAGTTCATCTCGTTCGTCCATTTTCGTCCTCCCACTTGATCCTTGGGCATTCTTTGTACCAAGTTCGTCTCGTTCGTCCCTCTACGTCCTCCTATTTGATCTTTGGCCATTCTTTGGACCATGTTCGTCTCGTTCATCCCTTTTCGTCCTCCCATTTGATCCTTGGGCATTCTTTGTACCAAGTTCATCTCGTTCGTCCTCCCATTTGATCCTTCGGCATTCTTTGTACCAAGTTCGTCTCGTTCGTCCCTGTTCATCCTCCCACTTGATCCTTTGGGCATTCTTTGGACCAAGTTCGTCTCGTTCGTCCCTCTTCGTCCTCCCGTTTGATCCTTTGACATTCTTTGGACCATGTTCGTCTTGTTCGTCCCACTACGTCCTCCTATTTGATCTTTGGGCATTCTTTGAAAAAAGTTCGTCTCGTTCGTCCCGGTTCATCCTCCCATTTGATCCTTTGGCCATTCTTTGGACCAAGTTCGTCTCGTTCGTCCCTCTCCGTCCTCTTATTTGATCCTTTGACATTCTTTGGACCAAGTTCGTCTCGTTCGTCCCTCTCCGTCCTCCCATTTGATCCTTTGACATTCTTTGGACCAAGTTCGTCTTGTTCGTCCCACTATATCCTCCTATTTGATCTTTGGGCATTCTTTGAACCAAGTTCGTCTCGTTCGTCCCTGTTCTTCCTCCCATTTGATCCTTTGACCATTCTTTGGACCAAGTTCGTCCCGTTCGTCCCTCTTCGTCCTCCCATTTGATCCTTTGACATTCTTTGGACCAAGTTCGTCTTATTCGTCCCACTACGTCCTCCTATTTGATCTTTGGGCATTCTTTGAAAAAAGTTCATCTCGTTCGTCCATTTTCGTCCTCCCATTTGATCCTTGGGCATTCTTTGTACCAAGTTCGTCTCGTTCGTCCCTCTTCGTCCTCCCATTTGATCCTTTGACATTCTTTGGTCCAAGTTCGTCTTGTTCGTCCCACTACATCCTCCTATTTGATCTTTGGGCATTCTTTGAGCCAAGTTCGTCTCGTTCGTCCCTGTTCGTCCTCCCATTTTATCCTTTGGCCCTTTTTTGGACCAAGTTCGTCTCGTTCGTCCCTCTTCGTCCTCCCATTTGATCCTTTGGCCATTCTTTGGACCAAGTACGTCTCGTTCGTCCCTCTTCGTCCTCCCATTTGATCCTTTGACATTCTTTGGACTAAGTTCGTCTTATTCGTCCCACTACCAGCTCCTATTTGATCTTTGGGCATTCTTTGAAAAAAGTTCGTCTCGTTCGTCCATTTTCGTCCTCCCATTTCATCCTTCGGCATTCTTAGTACCAAGTTCGTCTCGTTCGTCCCTGTTCATCCTCCCAATTGATCCTTTGGCCATTCTTTCGACCAAGTTCGTCTCGTTCGTCCCTCTTCGTCGTCCCATTTGATCCTTTGACATTCTTTGGTCCAAGTTCGTCTTGTTCGTCCCACTACATCCTCCTATTTGATCTTTGGGCATTCTTTGAACCAAGTTCGTCCCGTTCGTCCCTCTTCGTCCTCCCATTTGATCCTTTGACACTCTTTGGACCAAGTTCGTCTTGTTCGTCCCACTACATCCTCCTATTTGATCTTTGGGCATTCTTTAAACCAAGTTCGTCACGTTCGTCCCTGTTCGTCCTTCCATTTGATCCTTTGGCCATTCTTTGGACCAAGTTCGTCTAGTTCGTCCCTCTTCGTCCTCCCATTTGATCCTTTGACATTCTTTGGACCAAGTTCGTCTTATTCTTCCCACTACGTCCTCCTATTTGATCTTTGGTCATTCTTTGAAAAAAGTTCGTCTCGTTCGTCCATTCTCGTCCTCCCATTTCATCCTTCGGCATTCCTTGTACCAAGTTCGTCTCGTTCATCCCTGTTCGTCCTCCCATTTGATCCTTTGGCCATTCTTTCGACCAAGTTCGTCTCGTTCGTCCCTCTTCGTCCTCCCATTTGATCCTTTGACATTCTTTGGTCCAAGTTCGTCTTGTTCGTCCCACTACATCCTCCTACTTGATCTTTGGGCATTCTTTGAACCAAGTTCGTCTCGTTCGTCCCTGTTCGTCCTGCCATTTTATCCTTTGGCCATTCTTCGGACCAAGTTCGTCTCATTCGTCCCTCTTCGTCCTCCCATTTGATCCTTTGACATTCTTTGGACCAAGTTCGTCTTGTTCGTCCCACTACGTCCTCCTATTTGATCTTTTGGCATTCTTTGAAAAAAGTTCATCTCGTTCGTCCATTTTCGTCCTCCCACTTGATCCTTGGGCATTCTTTGTACCAAGTTCATCTCGTTCGTCCCTCTACGTCCTCCCATTTGATCTTTGGCCATTCTTTGGACCAGGTTCGTCTCGTTCATCCCTTTTCGTCCTCCCATTTGATCCTTGGGCATTCTTTGCACCAAGTTCATCTCGTTCGTCCTCCCATTTGATCCATCGGCATTCTTTGTACCAAGTTCGTCTCGTTCGTCCCTGTTCATCCTCCCACTTGATCCTTTGGCCGTTCTTTGGACCAAGTTCGTCTCGTTCGTCCCTCTTCGTCCTCCCGTTTGATCCTTTGACATTCTTTGGACCATGTTCGTCTTGTTCGTCCCACTACATCCTCCTATTTGATCTTTGGGCATTCTTTGAACCAAGTTCGTCTCGTTCGTCCCTGTTCGTCTTTCCATTTGATCCTTTGGCCATTCATTGGACCAAGTTCGTCTCGTTCGTCCCACTTCGTCCTCCCATTTGATCCTTTGACATTCTTTGGACCAAGTTCGTCTTGTTCGTCCCACTACGTCCTCCTATTTGATCATTGGGCATTCTTTGAAAAAAGTTCGTCTCGTTCGTCCATTTTCGTCCTCCCATTTGATCCTTGGGCATTCTTTGTACCATGTTCGTCTCCTTCGTCCCTGTTCATCCTCCCATTTGATCCTTTCGCCATTCTTTGGACCAAGTTCGTCTCGTTCGTCCCTCTCCGTCCTCTTATTTGATCCTTTGACATTCTTTGGACCAAGTTCGTCTCGTTCGTCCCTCTTCGTCCTGCCATTTGATCCTTTGACATTCTTTGGACCAAGTTCGTCTTATTCGTCCCACTACGTCCTCCTATTTGTTCTTTGGGCATTCTTTGAAAAAAGTTCATCTCGTTCGTCCATTTTCGTCCTCCCATGTCATCCTTCGGCATTCTTTGTACCAAGTTCGTCTCGTTCGTCCCTGTTCATCCTCCCATTTGATCCTTTGGCCATTCTTTCGACCAAGTTCGTCTCGTTCGTCCCTCTTCGTCCTCCCATTTGATCCTTTGACATTCTTTGGACCAAGTTCGTCTAGTTCGTCCCACTGCGTCCTCCTATTTGGTCTTTTGGCATTCTTTGAAAAAAGTTCGTCTCGTTCGTCCATTTTCGCCCTCCCATTTGATCCTTGGGCATTCTTTGTACCAAGTTCGTCTTGTTCGTCCCTCTACGTCCTCCCATTTGCTCTTTGGGCATTCTTTGGACCAGGTTCGTCTCGTTCATCCTTTTTCGTCCTCCTATTTGATCCTTGGGCATTCTTTGTACCAAGTTCATCTCGTTCGTCCTCCCATTTGATCCTTCGGCATTCTTTGTACCAAGTTCGTCTCGTTCGTCCCTGTTCATCGTCCCATTTGATCCTTTGGCCATTCTTTGGACCAAGGTCGTCTCGTTCGTCCCTCTTCGTCCTCCCATTTGATCCTTTGACATTCTTTGGACCATGTTCGTCTTGTTCGTCCCACTACATCCTCCTATTTGATCTTTGGGCATTCTTTGAACCAAGTTCGTCTTGTTCGTCCCTGTTCGTCCTTCGATTTGATCCTTTGGCCATTCTTTGGACCAAGTTCGTCTCGTTCGTCCCTCTTCGTCCTCCCATTTGATCCTTTGACATTCTTTGGACCAAGTTCGTCTTGTTCGACCCACTACGTCCTCCTATTTGATCTTTGGGCATTCTTTGAAAAAAGTTCGTCTCGTTCGTCCATTTTCGTCCTCCCCATTTGTTCCTTCGTCATTCTTTGTACCAAGTTCGTCTCGTTCGTCCCTATTCGTCCTCCCATTTGATCCTTTGGCCATTCCTTGGACCAAGTTCATCTCGTTCGTCCCCTCTTCGTCCTCCCATTTGACCCTTTGACATTCTTTGGACCAAGTTCGTCTTGTTCGTCCCACTACGTCCTCCTATTTGATCTTTTGGCATTCTTTGAAAAAACTTCGTCTCGTTCGTCCATTTTCGTCCTCCCACTTGATCCTTGGGCATTCTTTGTACCAAGTTCGTCTCGTTCGTCCCTCTACGTCCTCCCATTTGATCTTTGGCCATTCTTTGGACCAGGTTCGTCTCGTTCATCCCTTTTCGTCCTCCCATTTGATCCTTCGGCATTCTTTGTACCAAGTTCGTCTCGTTCGTCCCTGTTCATCCTCCCACTTGATCCTTTGGCCATTCTTTGGACCAAGTTCATCTCGTTCGTCCCTCTTCGTCCTCCCGTTTGATCCTTTGACATTCTTTGGACCATGTTCGTCTTGTTCGTCCCACTACATCCTCCTATTTGATCTTTGGGCATTCTTTGAAAAAAGTTCGTCTCGTTCGTCCATTTTCGTCCTCCCATTTGATCCTTCGACATTCTTTGTACCAAGTTCGTCTCGTTCGTCCCTCTTCGTCCTCCCATTTGATCCTTTGACATTCTTTGGACCAAGTTCGTCTTGTTCGTCCCACTACGTCTTCCTATTTGATCTTGAGGCATTCTTTGAAAAAAGTTCGTCTCGTTCGTCCATTTTCGTCCTCCCATTTGATCCTTGGGTATTCTTTGTACCATGTTCGTCTCGTTCGTCCCTGTTCTCCTCCCATTTGATCCTTTCGCCATTCTTTGGACCAAGTTCGTCTCGTTCGTCCCTCTCCGTCCTCTTATTTGATCCTTTGACATTCTTTGGACCAAGTTCGTCTCGTTCGTCCCTCTCCGTCCTCCCATTTGATCCTTTGACATTCTTTGGACCAAGTTCGTCTTGTTCGTCCCACTATATCCTCGTATTTCATCTTTGGGCATTCTTTGAACCAAGTTCGTCTCGTTCGTCCCTGTTCGTCCTCCCATTTGATCCTTTGACCATTCTTTAGACCAAGTTCGTCTCGTTCGTCCCTCTTCGTCCTCCCATTTGATCTTTTGGCATTCTTTGGACCAAGTTCATCTCGTTCGTCCCTCTTCGTCCTCCCATTTGATCCTTTGACATTCTTTGGAGCAAGTTCGTCTAGTTCGTCCCACTACGTCCTCCTATTTGGTCTTTTGGCATTCTTTGAAAAAAGTTCGTCTCGTTCGTCCATTTTCGTCCTCCCATTTGATCCTTGGGCATTCTTTGTACCAAGTTCGTCTTGTTCGTCCCTCTACGTCCTCCCATTTGCTCTTTGGGCATTCTTTGGACCAGGTTCGTCTCGTTCATCCTTTTTCGTCCTCCTATTTGATCCTTGGGCATTCTTTGTACCAAGTTCATCTCGTTCGTCCTCCCATTTGATCCTTCGGCATTCTTTGTACCAAGTTCGTCTCGTTCGTCCCTGTTCATCGTCCCATTTGATCCTTTGACATTCTTTGGACCATGTTCGTCTTGTTCGTCCCACTACATCCTCCTATTTGATCTTTGGGCATTCTTTGAACCAAGTTCGTCTCGTTCGTCCCTGTTCGTCCTTCGATTTGATCCTTTGGCCATTCTTTGGACCAAGTTCGTCTCGTTCGTCCCTCTTCGTCCTCCCATTTGATCCTTTGACATTCTTTGGACCAAGTTTGTCTTGTTCGACCCACAACGTCCTCCTATTTGATCTTTGGGCATTCTTTGAAAAAAGTTCGTCTCGTTCGTCCATTTTCGTCCTCCCATTTGTTCCTTCGTCATTCTTTGTACCAAGTTCGTCTCGTTCGCCCCTGTTCGTCCTCCCATTTGATCCTTTGGCCATTCTTTGGACCAAGTTCATCTCGTTCGTCCCTCTTCGTCCTCCCATTTGACCCTTTGACATTCTTTGGACCAAGTTCGTCTTGTTCATCCCACTACGTCCTCCTATTTGATCTTTGGGCATTCTTTGAAAAAAGTTCGTCTCGTTCGTCCATTTTCGTCCTCCCATTTGATCCTTTGGCATTCTTTGTACCAAGTTCGTCTCGTTCGTCCCTGTTCGTCCTCCCATTTGATCCTTTGGCCATTCTTTGGACCAAGTTCATCTCGTTCGTCCCTCTTCGTCCTCCCGTTTGATCCTTTGACATTCTTTGGACCATGTTCGTCTTGTTCGTCCCACTACATCCTCCTATTTGATCTTTGGGCATTCTTTGAAAAAAGTTCGTCTCGTTCGTCCATTTTCGTCCTCCCATTTGATCCTTCGACATTCTTTGTACCAAGTTCGTCTCGTTCGTCCCTCTTCGTCCTCCCATTTGATCCTTTGACATTCTTTGGACCAAGTTCGTCTTGTTCGTCCCACTACGTCCTCCTATTTGATCTTGAGGCATTCTTTGAAAAAAGTTCGTCTCGTTCGTCCATTTTCGTCCTCCCCATTTGATCCTTGGGCATTCTTTGTACCATGTTCGTCTCGATCGTCCCTGTTCTCCTCCCATTTGATCCTTTCGCCATTCTTTGGACCAAGTTCGTCTCGTTCGTCCCTCTCCGTCCTCTTATTTGATCCTTTGACATTCTTTGGACCAAGTTCGTCTCGTTCGTCCCTCTCCGTCCTCCCATTTGATCCTTTGACATTCTTTGGACCAAGTTCGTCTTGTTCGTCCCACTATATCCTCGTATTTCATCTTTGGGCATTCTTTGAACCAAGTTCGTCTCGTTCGTCCCTGTTCGTCCTCCCATTTGATCCTTTGACCATTCTTTAGACCAAGTTCGTCTCGTTCGTCCCTCTTCGTCCTCCCATTTGATCTTTTGGCATTCTTTGGACCAAGTTTATCTCGTTCGTCCCTCTTCGTCCTCCCATTTGATCCTTTGACATTCTTTGGACCAAGTTCGTCTAGTTCGTCCCACTACGTCCTCCTATTTGGTCTTTTGGCATTCTTTGAAAAAAGTTCGTCTCGTTCGTCCATTTTCGTCCTCCCATTTGATCCTTGGGCATTCTTTGTACCAAGTTCGTCTTGTTCGTCCCTCTACGTCCTCCCATTTGCTCTTTGGGCATTCTTTGGACCAGGTTCGTCTCGTTCATCCTTTTTCGTCCTCCTATTTGATCCTTGGGCATTCTTTGTACCAAGTTCATCTCGTTCGTCCTCCCATTTGATCCTTCGGCATTCTTTGTACCAAGTTCGTCTCGTTCGTCCCTGTTCATCGTCCCATTTGATCCTTTGACATTCTTTGGACCATGTTCGTCTTGTTCGTCCCACTACATCCTCCTATTTGATCTTTGGGCATTCTTTGAACCAAGTTCGTCTCGTTCGTCCCTGTTCGTCCTTCGATTTGATCCTTTGGCCATTCTTTGGACCAAGTTCGTCTCGTTCGTCCCTCTTCGTCCTCCCATTTGATCCTTTGACATTCTTTGGACCAAGTTTGTCTTGTTCGACCCACAACGTCCTCCTATTTGATCTTTGGGCATTCTTTGAAAAAAGTTCGTCTCGTTCGTCCATTTTCGTCCTCCCATTTGTTCCTTCGTCATTCTTTGTACCAAGTTCGTCTCGTTCGCCCCCTGTTCGTCCTCCCATTTGATCCTTTGGCCATTCTTTGGACCAAGTTCATCTCGTTCGTCCCTCTTCGTCCTCCCATTTGACCCTTTGACATTCTTTGGACCAAGTTCGTCTTGTTCATCCCACTACGTCCTCCTATTTGATCTTTGGGCATTCTTTGAAAAAAGTTCGTCTCGTTCGTCCATTTTCGTCCTCCCATTTGATCCTTTGGCATTCTTTGTACCAAGTTCGTCTCGTTCGTCCCTGTTCGTCCTCCCATTTGATCCTTTGGCCATTCTTTGGACCAAGTTCATCTCGTTCGTCCCTCTTCGTCCTCCCGTTTGATCCTTTGACATTCTTTGGACCATGTTCGTCTTGTTCGTCCCACTACATCCTCCTATTTGATCTTTGGGCATTCTTTGAAAAAAGTTCGTCTCGTTCGTCCATTTTCGTCCTCCCATTTGATCCTTCGACATTCTTTGTACCAAGTTCGTCTCGTTCGTCCCTCTTCGTCCTCCCATTTGATCCTTTGACATTCTTTGGACCAAGTTCGTCTTGTTCGTCCCACTACGTCCTCCTATTTGATCTTGAGGCATTCTTTGAAAAAAGTTCGTCTCGTTCGTCCATTTTCGTCCTCCCATTTGATCCTTGGGCATTCTTTGTACCATGTTCGTCTCGTTCGTCCCTGTTCTCCTCCCATTTGATCCTTTCGCCATTCTTTGGACCAAGTTCGTCTCGTTCGTCCCTCTCCGTCCTCTTATTTGATCCTTTGACATTCTTTGGACCAAGTTCGTCTCGTTCGTCCCTCTCCGTCCTCCCATTTGATCCTTTGACATTCTTTGGACCAAGTTCGTCTTGTTCGTCCCACTATATCCTCGTATTTCATCTTTGGGCATTCTTTGAACCAAGTTCGTCTCGTTCGTCCCTGTTCGTCCTCCCATTTGATCCTTTGACCATTCTTTAGACCAAGTTCGTCTCGTTCGTCCCTCTTCGTCCTCCCATTTGATCTTTTGGCATTCCTTGGACCAAGTTCATCTCGTTCGTCCCTCTTCGTCCTCCCATTTGATCCTTTGACATTCTTTGGACCAAGTTCGTCTAGTTCGTCCCACTACGTCCTCCTATTTGGTCTTTTGGCATTCTTTGAAAAAAGTTCGTCTCGTTCGTCCATTTTCGTCCTCCCATTTGATCCTTGGGCATTCTTTGTACCAAGTTCGTCTTGTTCGTCCCTCTACGTCCTCCCATTTGCTCTTTGGGCATTCTTTGGACCAGGTTCGTCTCGTTCATCCTTTTTCGTCCTCCTATTTGATCCTTGGGCATTCTTTGTACCAAGTTCATCTCGTTCGTCCTCCCATTTGATCCTTCGGCATTCTTTGTACCAAGTTCGTCTCGTTCGTCCCTGTTCATCGTCCCATTTGATCCTTTGACATTCTTTGGACCATGTTCGTCTTGTTCGTCCCACTACATCCTCCTATTTGATCTTTGGGCATTCTTTGAACCAAGTTCGTCTCGTTCGTCCCTGTTCGTCCTTCGATTTGATCCTTTGGCCATTCTTTGGACCAAGTTCGTCTCGTTCGTCCCTCTTCGTCCTCCCATTTGATCCTTTGACATTCTTTGGACCAAGTTTGTCTTGTTCGACCCACAACGTCCTCCTATTTGATCTTTGGGCATTCTTTGAAAAAAGTTCGTCTCGTTCGTCCATTTTCGTCCTCCCATTTGTTCCTTCGTCATTCTTTGTACCAAGTTCGTCTCGTTCGCCCCTGTTCGTCCTCCCATTTGATCCTTTGGCCATTCTTTGGACCAAGTTCATCTCGTTCGTCCCCCTTCGTCCTCCCATTTGACCCTTTGACATTCTTTGGACCAAGTTCGTCTTGTTCATCCCACTACGTCCTCCTATTTGATCTTTGGGCATTCTTTGAAAAAAGTTCGTCTCGTTCGTCCATTTTCGTCCTCCCATTTGATCCTTTGGCATTCTTTGTACCAAGTTCGTCTCGTTCGTCCCTGTTCGTCCTCCCATTTGATCCTTTGGCCATTCTTTGGACCAAGTTCATCTCGTTCGTCCCTCTTCGTCCTCTCATTTGACCCTTTGACATTCTTTGGACCAAGTTCGTCTTGTTCGTCCCACTACGTCCTCCTATTTGGTCTTTTGGCATTCTTTGAAAAAAGTTCGTCTCGTTCGTCCATTTTCGTCCTCCCATTTGATCCTTGGGCATTCTTTGTACCAAGTTCGTCTTGTTCGTCCCTCTACGTCCTCCCATTTGCTCTTTGGGCATTCTTTGGACCAGGTTCGTCTCGTTCATCCTTTTTCGTCCTCCTATTTGATCCTTGGGCATTCTTTGTACCAAGTTCATCTCGTTCGTCCTCCCATTTGATCCTTCGGCATTCTTTGTACCAAGTTTGTCTCGTTCGTTCCTGTTGATCGTCCCATTTGATCCTTTGGCGATTCTTTGGACCAAGGTCGTCTCGTTCGTCCCTCTTCGTCCTCCCATTTGATCCTTTGACATTCTTTGGACCATGTTCATCTTGTTCGTCCCACTACATCCTCCTATTTGATCTTTGGGCATTCTTTGAACCAAGTTCGTCTCGTTCGTCCCTGTTCGTCCTTCCATTTGATCCTTTGGCCATTCTTTGGACCAAGTTCGTCTCGTTCGTCCCTCTTCGTCCTCTCATTTGATCCTTTGACATTCTTTGGACCAAGTTCGTCTTGTTCGACCCACTACGTCCTCCTATTTGATATTTGGGCATTCTTTGAAAAAAGTTCGTCTCGTTCGTCCATTTTCGTCCTCCCATTTGTTCCTTCGTCATTCTTTGTACCAAGTTCGTCTCGTTCGTCCCTGTTCGTCCTCCCTTTTGATCCTTTGACATTCTTTGGACCAAGTTCGTCTTGTTCGTCCCACTACATCCTCCTATTTGATCTTTGTGCATTCTTTGAACCAAGTTCGTCTCGTTCGTCCCTGTTCGTCCTCCCATTTGATCCTTTGGCCAATCTTTGGACCAAGTTCGTCTCGTTCGTCCCTCTTCGTCCTCCCATTTGATCTTTCGACATTCTTTGGACCAAGTTCGTCTTTTTCGTCCCACTACATCCTCCTATTTGATCTTTGGGCATTCTTTCAACCAAGTTCGTCTCGTTCGTCCCTGTTCGTCCTTCCATTTGATGCTTTGCCCATTCTTTGGACAAAGTTCGTCTCGTTCGTCCCTCTTCGTCCTCCCATTTGATGCTTTGACATTCTTTGGACCAAGTTCATCTCGTTCGTCCCTCTTCGTCCTCCCATTTGATGCTTTGACATTCTTTGGACCAAGTTCGTCTTGTTCGTCCCACTACGTCCTCCTATTTGATCTTTTGGCATTCTTTGAAAAAAGATCGTCTCGTTCGTCCATTTTCGTCCTCCCATTTGTTCCTTAGGCATCCTTTGCACCAAGTTCGTCTCGTTCGTCCCTCTACGTCCTCCCATTTGTCCTTTGGGCATTCATTGGACCAGGTTCATCTCGTTCATCTCTTTTCGTCCTCCCATTTAATCCTTAGGCATTCTTTGTACCAAGTTCATCTCGTTCGTCCTCCCATTTGATCCTTCGGCATTCTTTGTACCAAGTTCGGCTCGTTCGTCCCTGTTCATCCTCCCATTTGATCCTTTGGCCATTCTTTGGACCAAGTTCGTCTCGTTCGTCCCTCTTCGTCCTCCCTTTTGATCCTTTGGCCATTCTTTGGACCAAGTTCGTCTCGTTTGTCCCTCATCGTCCTCCCATTTGATCCTTTGACATTCGTTGGACCAAGTTCGTCTTGTTCGTCCCACTACTTCCTCGTATTTGATCTTTTGGCATTCTTTGAAAAAAGTTCGTCTCGTTCGTCCATTTTCGTCCTCCCATTTGATCCTTGGGCATTCTTTGTACCAAGTTCGTCTCGTTCGTCCCTCTACGTCCTCCCATTTGATCTTTGGGTATTCTTTGGACCAGGTTCGTCTCGTTCCTCCCTTTTCGTCCTCCCATTTGATCCTTGGGCATTCTTTGTACCAAGTTCATCTCGTTCGTCCTCCCATTTGATCCTTTGGCATTCTTTGAACCAAGTTCGTCTGGTTCGTCCCTGTTCATCGTCCCATTTGATCCTTTGGCCATTCTTTGGACCAAGTTCGTCTCGTTCGTCCCTGTTCGTCCTCCCATTTGATCCTTTGGCCATTCTTTGGACCAAGTTCGTCTCGTTCGTCCCTCTTCGTCCTCCCATTTGATCCTTTGACATTCTTTGGACCAAGTTCGTTGGACCAAGTTCGTCTTGTTCGCCCCACTACGTCCTCCTATTTGATCTTTGGGCATTCTTTGAAAAAAGTTCGTCTCGTTCGTCCATTTTCGTCCTCCCATTTGATCCTTCGGCATTCTATGTACCAAGTTCGTCTCGTTCGTCTTTGTTCCTCCTCCACATTTGATCGTTTGGCCATTCTTTGGACCAAGTTCGTCTCGTTCGTCCCTCTATGTCCTCCCATTTGATCCTTGGGCAATCTTTGTACCATGTTCGTCATGTTCGTCCCTCTACGTCCTCCTATTTGATCTTTGGGTATTCTTTGAACCAAGTTCATCTCGTTCGTCCCCCCATTTGATCCTTTGGCCAATCTTTGGACCAAGTTCGTCTCGTTCGTCCCTCTTCGTCCTCCCATTTGATCTTTTGACATTCTTTGGACCAAGTTCGTCTTGTTCGTCCCACTACATCCTCCTATTTGATCTTTGGGCATTCTTTCAACCAAGTTCGTCTCGTTCGTCCTTCCATTTGATCCTTTGCCCATTCTTTGGACAAAGTTCGTCTCGTTCGTCCCTCTTCGTCCTCCCATTTGATGCTTTGACATTCTTTGGACCAAGTTCGTCTTGTTCGTCCCACTACGTCCTCCTAATTGATCTTTTGGCATTCTTTGAAAAAAGATCATCTCGTTCGTCCATTTTCGTCCTCCCATTTGATCCTTAGGCATCCTTTGTACCAAGTTCGTCTCGTTCGTCCCTCTACGTCCTCCTATTTGTTCTTTGTGCATTCTTTCGACCAGGTTCATCTCGTTCATCTCTTTTCGTCCTCCCATTTAATCCTTAGGCATTCTTTGTACCAAGTTCATCTCGTTCGTCCTCCCATTTGATCCTTCGGCATTCTTTGTACCAAGTTCGGCTCGTTCGTCCCTGTTTATCCTCCCATTTGATCCTTTGGCCATTCTTTGGACCAAGTTCGTCTCGTTCGTCCCTCTTCGTCCTCCCTTTTGATCCTTTGACATTCTTTGGACCAAGTTCGTCTTGTTCGTCCCACTACATCCTCCTATTTGATCTTTGTGTATTCTTTGAACCAAGTTCGTCTCGTTCGTCCCTGTTCATCCTTCCATTTGATCCTCTGGCCATTCTTTGGACCGAGTTCATCTCGTTCGTCCCTCATCGTCCTCCCATTTGATCCTTTGACATTCGTTGGACCAAGTTCGTCTTGTTCGTCCCACTACTTCCTCCTATTTGATCTTTTGGCATTCTTTGAAAAAAGTTCGTCTCGTTCGTCCATTTTCGTCCTCCCATTTGATCCTTCGGCATTCTTTGTACCAAGTTCGTCTCGTTCGTCCTTGTTCCTCCTCCACATTTGATCGTTTGGCCATTCTTTGGACCAAGTTCGTCTCGTTCGTCCCTCTACGTTCGCCCATTTGATCCTTGGGCATTCTTTGTACCATGTTCGTCATGTTCGTCCCTCTATGTCCTCCTATTTGATCCTTGGGCATTCTTTGAACCAAGTTCATCTCGTTCGTCCCTGTTCGTCCTCCCATTTGATCCTTTGGCCAATCTTTGGACCAAGTTCGTCTCGTTCGTCCTTCTTCGTCCTCCCATTTGATCTTTTGACATTCTTTGGACCAAGTTCGTCTTATTCGTCCCACTACATCCTCCTATTTGATCTTTGGGCATTCTTTCAACCAAGTTCGTCTCGTTCGTCCCTGTTCGTCCTTCCATTTGATCCTTTGCCCATTCTTTGGACAAAGTTCGTCTCGTTCGTCCCTCTTCGTCCTCCCATTTGATGCTTTGACATTCTTTGGACCAAGTTCGTCTTGTTCGTCCCACTATGTCCTCCTATTTGATCTTTTGGCATTCTTTGAAAAAAGATCATCTCGTTCGTCCATTTTCGTCCTCCCATTTGATCCTTAGGCATCCTTTGTACCAAGTTCGTCTCGTTCGTCCCTCTACGTCCTCCCATTTGTCCTTTGGGCATTCTTTCGACAAGGTTCATCTCGTTCATCTCTTTTCGTCCTCCCATTTAATCCTTAGGCATTCTTTGTACCAAGTTCATCTCGTTCGTCCTCCCATTTGATCCTTCGGTATTCTTTGTACCAAGTTCGGCTCGTTCGTCCCTGTTCATCCTCCCATTTGATCCTTTGGCCATTCTTTGGACCAAGTTCGTCTCGTTCGTCCCTCTTCGTCCTCCATTTTGATCCTTTGACATTCTTTGGACCAAGTTCGTCTTGTTCGTCCCACTACATCCTCCTATTTGATCTTTGTGCATTCTTTGAACCAAGTTCGTCTCGTTCGTCCCTGTTCGTCCTTCCATTTGATCCTTTGCCCATTCTTTGGACAAAGTTCGTCTCGTTCGTCCCTCTTCGTCCTCCCATTTGATGCTTTGACATTCTTTGGACCAAGTTCGTCTTGTTCGTCCCACTATGTCCTCCTATTTGATCTTTTGGCATTCTTTGAAAAAAGATCATCTCGTTCGTCCATTTTCGTCCTCCCATTTGATCCTTAGGCATCCTTTGTACCAAGTTCGTCTCGTTCGTCCCTCTACATCCTCCCATTTGTCCTTTGGGCATTCTTTCGACAAGGTTCATCTTGTTCATCTCTTTTCGTCCTCCCATTTAATCCTTAGGCATTCTTTGTACCAAGTTCATCTCGTTCGTCCTCCCATTTGATCCTTCGGCATTCTTTGTACCAAGTTCGGCTCGTTCGTCCCTGTTCATCCTCCCATTTGATCCTTTGGCCATTCTTTGCACCAAGTTCGTCTCGTTCGTCCCTCTTCGTCCTCCCTTTTGATCCTTTGACATTCTTTGGACCAAGTTCGTCTTGTTCGTCCCACTACATCCTCCTATTTGATCTTTGTGCATTCTTTGAACCAAGTTCGTCTCGTTCGTCCCTGTTCGTCCTTCCATTTGATCCTTTGGCCATTCTTTGGACCGAGTTCGTCTCGTTCGTCCCTCATTGTCCTCCCATTTGATCCTTTGACATTCGTTGGACCAAGTTCGTCTTGTTCGTCCCACTACTTCCTCCTATTTGATCTTTTGGCATTCTTTGAAAAAAGTTCGTCTCGTTCGTCCATTTTCGTCCTCCCATTTGATCCTTAGGCATTCTTTGTACTAAGTTCGTCTCGTTCGTCCCTCTACGTCCTCCCATTTGATCTTTGGGCATTCTTTGGACCAGGTTCGTCTCGTTCCTCCCTTTTCGTCCTCCCATTTGATCCTTGGGCATTCTTTGTACCATGTTCATCTCGTTCGTCCTCCCATTTGATCCTTCGGCATTCTTTGTACCATGTTCGGCTCGTTCGTCCGTGTTCATCCTCCCATTTGATCCTTTGACATTCTTTGGACCAAGTTCGTCTTGTTCGTCCCACTACGTCCTCCTATTTGATCTTTGGGCATTCTTTGAAAAAAGTTCGTCTCGTTCGTCCATTTTCGTCCTCCCATTTGATCCTTCGGCATTCTTTGTACCAAGTTCGTCTCGTTCGTCCGTGTTCCTCCTCCACATTTGATCGTTTGGCCATTCTTTGGACCAAGTTCGTCTCGTTCGTCCCTCTACGTCCTCCCATTTGATCTTTGGGCATTCTTTGGACCAGGTTCGTCTCGTTCCTCCCTTTTCGTCCTCCCATTTGATCCTTGGGCATTCTTTGTACCATGTTCGTCATGTTCGTCCCTCTACGTCCTCCTATTTGATCTTTGGGTATTCTTCGAACCAAGTTCATCTCGTTCGTCCCTGTTCGTCCTCCCATTTGATCCTTTGGCCAATCTTTGGACCAAGTTCGTCTCGTTCGTCCCTCTTCGTCCTCCCATTTGATCTTTTGACATTCTTTGGACCAAGTTCGTCTTGTTCGTCCCACTACATCCTCCTATTTGATCTTTGGGCATTCTTTCAACCAAGTTCGTCTCGTTCGTCCCTGTTCGTCCTTCCATTTGATCCTTTGCCCATTCTTTGGACAAAGTTCGTCTCGTTCGTCCCTCTTCGTCCTCCCATTTGATGCTTTGACATTGTTTGGACCAAGTTCGTCTTGTTCGTCCCACTACGTCCTCCTATTTGATCTTTTGGCATTCTTTGAAAAAAGATCATCTCGTTCGTCCATTTTCGTCCTCCCATTGTATCCTTAGGCATCCTTTGTACCAAGTTCGTCTCGTTCGTCCCTCTACGTCCTCCCATTTGTCCTTTGGGCATTCTTTCGACCAGGTTCATCTCGTTCATCTCTTTTCGTCCTCCCATTTAATCCTTAGGCATTCTTTGTACCAAGTTCATCTCGTTCGTCCTCCCATTTGATCCTTCAGCATTCTTTGTACCAAGTTCGGCTCGTTCGTCCCTGTTTATCCTCCCATTGATCCTTTGGCCATTCTTTGGACCAAGTTCGTCTCGTTCGTCCCTCTTCGTCCTCCCTTTTGATCCTTTGACATTCTTTGGACCAAGTTCGTCTTGTTCGTCCCACTACATCCTCCTATTTGATCATTGTGCATTCTTTGAACCAAGTTCGTCTCGTTCGTCCCTGTTCGTCCTTCCATTTGATCCTTTGGCCATTCTTTGGACCGAGTTCGTCTCGTTCGTCCCTCATCGTCCTCCCATTTGATCCTTTGACATTCGTTGGACCAAGTTCGTCTTGTTCGTCCCACTACATCCTCCTATTTGATCTTTGGGCATTCTATCAACCAAGTTCGTCTCGTTCGTCCCTGTTCGTCCTTCCATTTGATCCTTTGCCCATTCTTTGGACAAAGTTCGTCTCGATCGTCCCACTACTTCCTCCTATTTGATCTTTTGGCATTCTTTGAAAAAAGTTCGTCTCGTTCGTCCATTTTCGTCCTCCCATTTGATCCTTCGGCATTCTTTGTACCAAGTTCGTCTCGTTCGTCCTTGTTCCTCCTCCACATTTGATCGTTTGGCCATTCTTTGGACCAAGTTCGTCTCGTTCGTCCCTCTACGTCCTCCCATTTGATCCTTGGGCATTCTTTGTACCATGTTCGTCATGTTCGTCCCTCTACGTCCTCCTATTTGATCTTTGGGTATTCTTTGAACCAAGTTCATCTCGTTCGTCCCTGTTCGTCCTCCCATTTGATCCTTTGGCCAATCTTTGGACCAAGTTCGTCTCATTCGTCCCTCTTCGTCCTCCCATTTGATCTTTTGACATTCTTTGGACGAAGTTCGTCTTGTTCGTCCCACTACATCCTCCTATTTGATATTTGGGCATTCTTTCAACCAAGTTCGTCTCGTTCGTCCCTGTTCGTCCTTCCATTTGATCCTTTGCCCTTTCTTTGGACAAAGTTCGTCTCGTTCGCCCCTCTTCGTCCTCCCATTTGATGCTTTGACATTCTTTGGACCAAGTTCGTCTTGTTCGTCCCACTATGTCCTCCTATTTGATCTTTTGGCATTCTTTGAAAAAAGATCATCTCGTTCGTCCATTTTCGTCCTCCCATTTGATCCTTAGGCATCCTTTGTACCAAGTTCGTCTCGTTCGTCCCTCTACGTCCTCCCATTTGTCCTTTGGGCATTCTTTCGACCAGGTTCATCTCGTTCATCTCTTTTCGTCCTCCCATTTAATCCTTAGGCATTCTTTGTACCAAGTTCATCTCGTTCGTCCTCCCATTTGATCCTTCGGCATTCTTTGTACCAAGTTCGGCTCGTTCGTCCCTGTTCATCCTCCCATTTGATCCTTTGGCCATTCTTTGGACCAAGTTCGTCTCGTTCGTCCCTCTTCGTCCTCCCTTTTGATCATTTGACATTCTTTGGACCAAGTTCGTCTTGTTCGTCCCACTACATCCTCCTATTTGATCTTTGTGCATTCTTTGAACCAAGTTCGTCTCGTTCGTCCCTGTTCGTCCTTCCATTTGATCCTTTGCCCATTCTTTGGACAAAGTTCGTCTCGTTCGCCCCTCTTCGTCCTCCCATTTGATGCTTTGACATTCTTTGGACCGAGTTCGTCTTGTTCGTCCCACTATGTCCTCCTATTTGATCTTTTGGCATTCTTTGAAAAAAGATCATCTCGTTCGTCCATTTTCGTCCTCCCATTTGATCCTTAGGCATCCTTTGTACCAAGTTCGTCTCGTTCGTCCCTCTACGTCCTCCCATTTGTCCTTTGGGCATTCTTTCGACCAGGTTCATCTCGTTCATCTCTTTTCGTCTTCCCATTTAATCCTTAGGCATTCTTTGTACCAAGTTCATCTCGTTCGTCCTCCCATTTGATCCTTCGGTATTCTTTGTACCAAGTTCGGCTCGTTCGTCCCTGTTCATCCTCCCATTTGATCCTTTGGCCATTCTTTGGACCAAGTTCGTCTCGTTCGTCCCTCTTCGTCCTCCATTTTGATCCTTTGACATTCTTTGGACCAAGTTCGTCTTGTTCGTCCCACTACATCCTCCTATTTGATCTTTGTGCATTCTTTGAACCAAGTTCGTCTCGTTCGTCCCTGTTCGTCCTTCCATTTGATCCTTTGCCCATTCTTTGGACAAAGTTCGTCTCGTTCGTCCCTCTTCGTCCTCCCATTTGATGCTTTGACATTCTTTGGACCAAGTTCGTCTTGTTCGTCCCACTATGTCCTCCTATTTGATCTTTTGGCATTCTTTGAAAAAAGATCATCTCGTTCGTCCATTTTCGTCCTCCCATTTGATCCTTAGGCATCCTTTGTACCAAGTTCGTCTCGTTCGTCCCTCTACATCCTCCCATTTGTCCTTTGGGCATTCTTTCGACAAGGTTCATCTCGTTCCTCCCTTTTCGTCGTCCCATTTGATCCTTGGGCATTCTTTGTACCAAGTTCATCTCGTTCGTCCTCCCATTTGATCCTTCGGCATTCTTTGTACCATGTTCGTCTGGTTCGTCCCTGTTCATCGTCCCATTTGATCCTTTGGCCATTCTTTGGACCAAGTTCGTCTCGTTCGTCCCTGTTCGTCCTCCCATTTGATCCTTTGGCCATTCTTTGGATCAAGTTCGTCTCGTTCGTCCCTATTCCTCCTCCCATTTGATCTTTTGACATTCTTTGGACCAAGTTCGTCTCGTTCGTCCCTCTTCGTCCTCCCATTTGATCCTTTGACATTCTTTGGACCAAGTTCGTCTTGTTCGTCCCACTACGTCCTCCTATTTGATCTTTGGGCATTCTTTGAAAAAAGTTTGTCTCGTTCGTCCATTTTCGTCCTCCCATTTGATCCTTCGGCATTCTTTGTACCAAGTTCGTCTCGTTCGTCCTTGTTCCTCCTCCACATTTGATCGTTTGGCCATTCTTTGGACCAAGTTCGTCTCGTTCGTCCCTCTACGTCCTCCCATTTGATCCTTGGGCATTCTTTGTACCATGTTCGTCATGTTCGTCCCTCTACGTCCTCCTATTTGATCTTTGGGTATTCTTTGAACCAAGTTCATCTCGTTCGTCCCTGTTCGTCCTCCCATTTGATCCTTTGGCCAATCTTTGGACCAAGTTCGTTTCGTTCGTCCCTCTTCGTCCTCCCATTTGATCTTTTGACATTCTTTGGACCAAGTTCGTCTTGTTCGTCCCACTACATCCTCCTATTTGATCTTTGGGCATTTTTTGAACCAAGTTCGTCTCGTTCGTCCCTGTTCGTCCTTCCATTTGATCCTTTGGCCATTCTTTGGACCGAGTTCGTCTCGTTCGTCCCTCATCGTCCTCCCATTTGATCCTTTGACATTCGTTGGACCAAGTTCGTCTTGTTCGTCCCACTACTTCCTCCTATTTGATCTTTTGGCATTCTTTGAAAAAAGTTCGTCTCGTTTGTCCATTTTCGTCCTCCCATTTGATCCTTGGGCATTCTTTGTACCAAGTTCGTCTCGTTCGTCCCTCTACATATTCCCATTTGATCTTTGGGCATTCTTTGGACCAGGTTCGTCTCGTTCCTCCCTTTTCGTCCTCCCATTTAATCCTTGGGCATTCTTTGTACCATGTTCGTCATGTTCGTCCCTCTACGTCCTCCTATTTGATCTTTGGGTATTCTTTGAACCAAGTTCATCTCGTTCGTCCCTCTTCGTCCTCCCATTTGTTCTTTTGACATTCTTTGGACCAAGTTCGTCTTGTTCGTCCCACTACATCCTCCTATTTGATCTTTGGGCACTCTTTTAACCAAGTTCGTCTCGTTCGTCCCTGTTCGTCCTTCCATTTGATCCTTTGCCCATTCTTTGGACAAAGTTCGTCTCGTTCGTCCCTCTTCGTCCTCCCATTTGATGCTTTGACATTCTATGGACAAAGTTCGTCTCGTTCGTCCCTCTTCGTCCTCCCATTTGATGCTTTGACATTCTATGGACCAAGTTCGTCTTGTTCGTCCCACTACATCCTCCTATTTGATCTTTTGGCATTCTTTGAAAAAAGATCATCTCGTTCGTCCATTTTCGTCCTCCCATTTGATCCTTAGGCATCCTTTGTACCAAGTTCGTCTCGTTCGTCCCTCTACGTCCTCCCATTTGTCCTTTGGGCATTCTTTGAACCAGGTTCATCTCGTTCATCTCTTTTCGTCCTCCCATTTAATCCTTGGGCATTCTTTGTTCCAAGTTCATCTCGTTCGTCCTCCCATTTGATCCTTCGGCATTCTTTGTACCAAGTTCGGCTCGTTCGTCCCTGTTCATCCTCCCATTTGATCCTTTGGCCATTCTTTGGACCAAGTTCGTCTCGTTCGTCCCTCTTCGTCCTCCCTTTTGATCCTTTGACATTCTTTGGACCAAGTTCGTCTTGTTCGTCCCACTACATCCTCCTATTTGATCTTTGTGCATTCTTTGAACCAAGTACATCTCGTTCGTCCCTGTTCGTCCTCCCATTTGATCCTTTGGCCAATCTTTGGACCAAGTTCGTCTCGTTCGTCCCTCTTCGTCCTCCCATTTGATCTTTTGACATTCTTTGGACCAAGTTCGTCTTGTTCGTCCCACTACATCCTCCTATTTGATCTTTGGGCATTCTTTCAACCAAGTTCGTCTCGTTCGTCCCTGTTCGTCCCTCCATTTGATCCTTTGCCCATTCTTTGGACAAAGTTCGTCTCGTTCGTCCCTCTTCGTCCTCCCATTTGATGCTTTGACATTCTTTGGACCAAGTTCGTCTTGTTCGTCCCACTACGTCCTCCTATTTGATCTTTTGGCATTCTTTGAAAAAAGATCGTCTCGTTCGTCCATTTTCGTCCTCCCATTTGATGCTTTGACATTCTTTGGACCAAGTTCGTCTTGTTCGTCCCTCTTCGTCCTCCCTTTTGATCCTTTGACCTTCATTGGACCAAGTTCGTCTTGTTCGTCCCACTACATCCTCCTATTTGATCTTTGTGCGTTCTTTGAACCAAGTTCGTCTCGTTCGTCCCTGTTCGTCCTTCCATTTGATCCTTTGGCCATTCTTTGGACCGAGTTCGTCTCGTTCGTCCCTCATCGTCCTCCCATTTGATCCTTTGACATTCGTTGGACCAAGATCGTCTTGTTCGTCCCACTACTTCCTCCTATTTGATCTTTTGGCATTCTTTGAAAAAAGTTCATCTCGTTCGTCCATTTTCGTCCTCCCATTTGATCCTTGGGCATTCTTTGTACCAAGTTCGTCTCGTTCGTCCCTCTACGTCCTCCCATTTGATCTTTGGGCATTCTTTGGACCAGGTTCGTCTCGTTCCTCCCTTTTCGTCCTCCCATTTGATCCTTGGGCATTCTTTGTACCAAGTTCATCTCGTTCGTCCTCCCATTTGATCCTTCGGCATTCTTTGTACCAAGTTCGTCTGGTTCGTCCCTGTTCATCGTCCCATTTGATCCTTTGGCCATTCTTTGGACCAAGTTCGTCTCGTTCGTCCCTGTTTTCCTCCCATTTGATCCTTTGGCCATTCTTTGGACCAAGTTCGTCTCGTTCGTCCCTCTTCCTCCTCCCATTTGATCTTTTGACATTCTTTGGACCAAGTTCGTCTCGTTCGTCCCTCTTCGTCCTCCCATTTGATCCTTTGACATTCTTTGGACCAAGTTCATCTTGTTCGTCCCACTACGTCCTCCTATTTGATATTTGGGCATTCTTTGAAAAAAGTTTGTCTCGTTCGTCCATTTTCGTCCTCCCATTTGATCTTACAGCATTCTTTCTACCAAGTTCGTCTCGTTCGTCCTTGTTCCTCCTCCACATTTGATCGTTTGGCCATTCTTTGGACCAAGTTCGTCTCGTTCGTCGCTCTACGTCCTCCCATTTGATCCTTGGGCATTCTTTGTACCATGTTCGTCATGTTCGTCCCTCTACGTCCTCCTATTTGATCTTTGGGTATTCTTTGAACCAAGTTCATCTCGTTCGTCCCTGTTCGTCCTTCCATTTGATCCTTTGCCCATTCTTTGGACAAAGTTCGTCTCGTTCGTCCCTCTTCGTCCTCCCATTTGATGCTTTGACATTCTTTGGACCAAGTTCGTCTTGTTCGTCCCACTATGTCCTCCTATTTGATCTTTTGGCATTCTTTGAAAAAAGATCATCTCGTTCGTCCATTTTCGTACTCCCATTTGATCCTTAGGCATCCTTTGTACCAAGTTCGTCTCGTTCGTCCCTCTACATCCTCCCATTTGTCCTTTGGGCATTCTTTCGACAAGGTTCATCTCGTTCCTCCCTTTTCGTCGTCCCATTTGATCCTTGGGCATTCTTTGTACCAAGTTCATCTCGTTCGTCCTCCCATTTGATCCTTCGGCATTCTTTGTACCATGTTCGTCTGGTTCGTCCCTGTTCATCGTCCCATTTGATCCTTTGGCCATTCTTTGGACCAAGTTCGTCTCGTTCGTCCCTGTTCGTCCTCCCATTTGATCCTTTGGCCATTCTTTGGATCAAGTTCGTCTCGTTCGTCCCTATTCCTCCTCCCATTTGATCTTTTGACATTCTTTGGACCAAGTTCGTCTCGTTCGTCCCTCTTCGTCCTCCCATTTGATCCTTTGACATTCTTTGGACCAAGTTCGTCTTGTTCGTCCCACTACGTCCTCCTATTTGATCTTTGGGCATTCTTTGAAAAAAGTTTGTCTCGTTCGTCCATTTTCGTCCTCCCATTTGATCCTTCGGCATTCTTTGTACCAAGTTCGTCTCGTTCGTCCTTGTTCCTCCTCCACATTTGATCGTTTGGCCATTCTTTGGACCAAGTTCGTCTCGTTCGTCCCTCTACGTCCTCCCATTTGATCCTTGGGCATTCTTTGTACCATGTTCGTCATGTTCGTCCCTCTACGTCCTCCTATTTGATCTTTGGGTATTCTTTGAACCAAGTTCATCTCGTTCGTCCCTGTTCGTCCTCCCATTTGATCCTTTGGCCAATCTTTGGACCAAGTTCGTTTCGTTCGTCCCTCTTCGTCCTCCCATTTGATCTTTTGACATTCTTTGGACCAAGTTCGTCTTGTTCGTCCCACTACATCCTCCTATTTGATCTTTGGGCATTTTTTGAACCAAGTTCGTCTCGTTCGTCCCTGTTCGTCCTTCCATTTGATCCTTTGGCCATTCTTTGGACCGAGTTCGTCTCGTTCGTCCCTCATCGTCCTCCCATTTGATCCTTTGACATTCGTTGGACCAAGTTCGTCTTGTTCGTCCCACTACTTCCTCCTATTTGATCTTTTGGCATTCTTTGAAAAAAGTTCGTCTCGTTTGTCCATTTTCGTCCTCCCATTTGATCCTTGGGCATTCTTTGTACCAAGTTCGTCTCGTTCGTCCCTCTACATATTCCCATTTGATCTTTGGGCATTCTTTGGACCAGGTTCGTCTCGTTCCTCCCTTTTCGTCCTCCCATTTAATCCTTGGGCATTCTTTGTACCATGTTCGTCATGTTCGTCCCTCTACGTCCTCCTATTTGATCTTTGGGTATTCTTTGAACCAAGTTCATCTCGTTCGTCCCTCTTCGTCCTCCCATTTGTTCTTTTGACATTCTTTGGACCAAGTTCGTCTTGTTCGTCCCACTACATCCTCCTATTTGATCTTTGGGCACTCTTTTAACCAAGTTCGTCTCGTTCGTCCCTGTTCGTCCTTCCATTTGATCCTTTGCCCATTCTTTGGACAAAGTTCGTCTCGTTCGTCCCTCTTCGTCCTCCCATTTGATGCTTTGACATTCTATGGACAAAGTTCGTCTCGTTCGTCCCTCTTCGTCCTCCCATTTGATGCTTTGACATTCTATGGACCAAGTTCGTCTTGTTCGTCCCACTACATCCTCCTATTTGATCTTTTGGCATTCTTTGAAAAAAGATCATCTCGTTCGTCCATTTTCGTCCTCCCATTTGATCCTTAGGCATCCTTTGTACCAAGTTCGTCTCGTTCGTCCCTCTACGTCCTCCCATTTGTCCTTTGGGCATTCTTTGAACCAGGTTCATCTCGTTCATCTCTTTTCGTCCTCCCATTTAATCCTTAGGCATTCTTTGTTCCAAGTTCATCTCGTTCGTCCTCCCATTTGATCCTTCGGCATTCTTTGTACCAAGTTCGGCTCGTTCGTCCCTGTTCATCCTCCCATTTGATCCTTTGGCCATTCTTTGGACCAAGTTCGTCTCGTTCGTCCCTCTTCGTCCTCCCTTTTGATCCTTTGACATTCTTTGGACCAAGTTCGTCTTGTTCGTCCCACTACATCCTCCTATTTGATCTTTGTGCATTCTTTGAACCAAGTACATCTCGTTCGTCCCTGTTCGTCCTCCCATTTGATCCTTTGGCCAATCTTTGGACCAAGTTCGTCTCGTTCGTCCCTCTTCGTCCTCCCATTTGATCTTTTGACATTCTTTGGACCAAGTTCGTCTTGTTCGTCCCACTACATCCTCCTATTTGATCTTTGGGCATTCTTTCAACCAAGTTCGTCTCGTTCGTCCCTGTTCGTCCCTCCATTTGATCCTTTGCCCATTCTTTGGACAAAGTTCGTCTCGTTCGTCCCTCTTCGTCCTCCCATTTGATGCTTTGACATTCTTTGGACCAAGTTCGTCTTGTTCGTCCCACTACGTCCTCCTATTTGATCTTTTGGCATTCTTTGAAAAAAGATCGTCTCGTTCGTCCATTTTCGTCCTCCCATTTGATGCTTTGACATTCTTTGGACCAAGTTCGTCTTGTTCGTCCCTCTTCGTCCTCCCTTTTGATCCTTTGACCTTCATTGGACCAAGTTCGTCTTGTTCGTCCCACTACATCCTCCTATTTGATCTTTGTGCGTTCTTTGAACCAAGTTCGTCTCGTTCGTCCCTGTTCGTCCTTCCATTTGATCCTTTGGCCATTCTTTGGACCGAGTTCGTCTCGTTCGTCCCTCATCGTCCTCCCATTTGATCCTTTGACATTCGTTGGACCAAGATCGTCTTGTTCGTCCCACTACTTCCTCCTATTTGATCTTTTGGCATTCTTTGAAAAAAGTTCATCTCGTTCGTCCATTTTCGTCCTCCCATTTGATCCTTGGGCATTCTTTGTACCAAGTTCGTCTCGTTCGTCCCTCTACGTCCTCCCATTTGATCTTTGGGCATTCTTTGGACCAGGTTCGTCTCGTTCCTCCCTTTTCGTCCTCCCATTTGATCCTTGGGCATTCTTTGTACCAAGTTCATCTCGTTCGTCCTCCCATTTGATCCTTCGGCATTCTTTGTACCAAGTTCGTCTGGTTCGTCCCTGTTCATCGTCCCATTTGATCCTTTGGCCATTCTTTGGACCAAGTTCGTCTCGTTCGTCCCTGTTTTCCTCCCATTTGATCCTTTGGCCATTCTTTGGACCAAGTTCGTCTCGTTCGTCCCTCTTCCTCCTCCCATTTGATCTTTTGACATTCTTTGGACCAAGTTCGTCTCGTTCGTCCCTCTTCGTCCTCCCATTTGATCCTTTGACATTCTTTGGACCAAGTTCATCTTGTTCGTCCCACTACGTCCTCCTATTTGATATTTGGGCATTCTTTGAAAAAAGTTTGTCTCGTTCGTCCATTTTCGTCCTCCCATTTGATCTTACAGCATTCTTTCTACCAAGTTCGTCTCGTTCGTCCTTGTTCCTCCTCCACATTTGATCGTTTGGCCATTCTTTGGACCAAGTTCGTCTCGTTCGTCGCTCTACGTCCTCCCATTTGATCCTTGGGCATTCTTTGTACCATGTTCGTCATGTTCGTCCCTCTACGTCCTCCTATTTGATCTTTGGGTATTCTTTGAACCAAGTTCATCTCATTCGTCCCTGTTCGTCCTCCCATTTGATCCTTTGGCCAATCTTTGGACCAAGTTCGTCTCGTTCGTCCCTCTTCGTCCTCCCATTTGATCTTTTGACATTCTTTGGACCAAGTTTGTCTTGTTCGTCCCACTACGTCCTCCTATTTGATCTTTTGGCATTCTTTGAAAAAAGATCGTCTCGTTCGTCCATTTTCGTCCTCCCATTTGATCCTTAGGCATCCTTTGTACCAAGTTCGTCTCGTTCGTCCCTCTACGTCCTCCCATTTGTCCTTTGGGCATTCTTTGGACCAGGTTCATCTCGTTCATCTCTTTTCGTCCTCCCATTTAATCCTTAGGCATTCTTTGTACCAAGTTCATCTCGTTCGTCCTCCCATTTGTTCCTTCGGCATTCTTTGTACCAAGTTCGGCTCGTTCGTCCCTGTTCATCCTCCCATTTGATCCTTTGGCCATTCTTTGGACCAAGTTCGTCTCGTTCGTCCCTCTTCGTCCTCCCTTTTGATCCTTTGACATTCTTTGGACCAAGTTCGTCTTGTTCGTCCCACTACATCCTCCTATTTGATCTTTGTGCATTCTTTGAACCAAGTTCGTCTCGTTCGTCCCTCTTCGTCCTTCCATTTGATCCTTTGGCCATTCTTTGGACCGAGTTCGTCTCGTTCGTCCCTCATCGACCTCCCATTTGATCCTTTGACATTCGTTGGACCAAGTTCGTCTTGTTCGTCCCACTACTTCCTCCTATTTGATCTTTTGGCATTCTTTGAAAAAAGTTCGTCTCGTTCGTCCATTTTCGTCCTCCCATTTGATCCTTGGGCATTCTTTGTACCAAGTTCGTCTCGTTCGTCCCTCTACGTCCTCCCATTTGATCTTTGGGCATTCTTTGGACCAGGTTCGTCTCGTTCCTCCCTTTTCGTCCTCCCATTTGATCCTTGGGCATTCTTTGTACCAAGTTCATCTCGTTCGTCCTCCCATTTGATCCTTCGGCATTCTTTGTACCAAGTTCGTCTGGTTCGTCCCTGTTCATCGTCCCATTTGATCCTTTGGCCATTCTTTGGACCAAGTTCGTCTCGTTCGTCCCTGTTCGTCCTCCCATTTGATCCTTTGGCCATTCTTTGGACCAAGTTCGTCTCGTTCATCCCTCTTCCTCCTCCCATTTGATCTTTTGACATTCTTTGGACCAAGTTCGTCTCGTTCGTCCCTCTTCATCCTCCCATTTGATCCTTTGACATTCTTTGGACCAAGTTCGTCTTGTTCGTCCCACTACGTCCTCCTATTTGATCTTTGGGCATTCTTTGAAAAAAGTTTGTCTCGTTCGTCCATTTTCGTCCTCCCATTTGATCTTTCAGCATTCTTTGTACCAAGTTCGTCTCGTTCGTCCTTGTTCCTCCTCCACATTTGATCGTTTGGCCATTCTTTGGACCAAGTTCGTCTCGTTCATCCCTCTACGTCCTCCCATTTGATCCTTGGGCATTCTTTGTACCATGTTCGTCATGTTCGTCCCTCTACGTCCTCCTATTTGATCTTTGGGTATTCTTTGAACCAAGTTCATCTCGTTCGTCCCTGTTTGTCCTCCCATTTGATCCTTTGGCCAATCTTTGGACCAAGTTCGTCTCGTTCGTCCCTCTTCGTCCTCCCATTTGATCTTTTGACATTCTTTGGACCAAGTTCGTCTTGTTCGTCCCACTACGTCCTCCTATTTGATCTTTGGGCATTCTTTGAAAAAAGTTTGTCTCGTTCGTCCATTTTCGTCCTCCCATTTGATCTTTCAGCATTCTTTGTACCAAGTTCGTCTCGTTCGTCCTTGTTCCTCCTCCACATTTGATCGTTTGGCCATTCTTTGGACCAAGTTCGTCTCGTTCGTCGCTCTACGTCCTCCCATTTGATCCTTGGGCATTCTTTGTACCATGTTCGTCATGTTCGTCCCTCTACGTCCTCCTATTTGATCTTTGGGTATTCTTTGAACCAAGTTCATCTCATTCGTCCCTGTTCGTCCTCCCATTTGATCCTTTGGCCAATCTTTGGACCAAGTTCGTCTCGTTCGTCCCTCTTCGTCCTCCCATTTGATCTTTTGACATTCTTTGGACCAAGTTCGTCTTGTTCGTCCCACTACGTCCTCCTATTTGATCTTTTGGCATTCTTTGAAAAAAGATCGTCTCGTTCGTCCATTTTCGTCCTCCCATTTGATCCTTAGGCATCCTTTGTACCAAGTTCGTCTCGTTCGTCCCTCTACGTCCTCCCATTTGTCCTTTGGGCATTCTTTGGAACAGGTTCATCTCGTTCAACTCTTTTCGTGCTCCCATTTAATCCTTAGGCATTCTTTGTACCAGGTTCATCTCGTTCGTCCTCCCATTTGTTCCTTCGGCATTCTTTGTACCAAGTTCGGCTCGTTCGTCCCTGTTCATCCTCCCATTTGATCCTTTGGCCATTCTTTGGACCAAGTTCGTCTCGTTCGTCCCTCTTCGTCCTCCCTTTTGATCCTTTGACATTCTTTGGACCAAGTTCGTCTTGTTCATCCCACTACATCCTCCTATTTGATCTTTGTGCATTCTTTGAACCAAGTTCGTCTCGTTCGTCCCTGTTCGTCCTTCCATTTGATCCTTTGGCCATTCTTTGGACCGAGTTCGTCTCGTTCGTCCCTCATCAACCTCCCATTTGATCCTTTGACATTCGTTGGACCAAGTTCGTCTTGTTCGTCCCACTACTTCCTCCTATTTGATCTTTTGGCATTCTTTGAAAAAAGTACGTCTCGTTCGTCCATTTTCGTCCTCCCATTTGATCCTTGGGCATTCTTTGTACCAAGTTCGTCTCGTTCGTCCCTCTACGTCCTCCCATTTGATCTTTGGGCATTCTTTGGACCAGGTTCGTCTCGTTCCTCCCTTTTCGTCCTCCCATTTGATCCTTGGGCATTCTTTGTACCAAGTTCATCTCGTTCGTCCTCCCATTTGATCCTTCGGCATTCTTTGTACCAAGTTCGTCTGGTTCGTGCCTGTTCATCGTCCCATTTGATCCTTTGGCCATTCTTTGGACCAAGTTCGTCTCGTTCGTCCCTGTTCGTCCTCCCATTTGATCCTTTGGCCATTCTTTGGACCAAGTTCGTCTCGTTCGTCCCTCTTCCTCCTCCCATTTGATCTTTTGACATTCTTTGGACCAAGTTCGTCTCGTTCGTCCCTCTTCGTCCTCCCATTTGATCCTTTGACATTCTTTGGACCAAGTTCGTCTTGTTCGTCCCACTACGTCCTCCTATTTGATCTTTGGGCATTCTTTGAAAAAAGTTTGTCTCGTTCGTCCATTTTCGTCCTCCCATTTGATCCTTCAGCATTCTTTGTACCAAGTTCGTCTCGTTCGTCCTTGTTCCTCCTCCACATTTGATCGTTTGGCCATTCTTTGGACCAAGTTCGTCTCGTTCGTCCCTCTACGTCCTCCCATTTGATCCTTGGGCATTCTTTGTACCATGTTCGTCATGTTCGTCCCTCTACGTCCTCCTATTTGATCTTTGGGTATTCTTTGAACCAAGTTCATCTCGTTCGTCCCTGTTCGTCCTCCCATTTGATCCTTTGGCCAATCTTTGGACCAAGTTCGTCTCGTTCGTCCCTCTTCGTCCTCCCATTTGATCTTTTGACATTCTTTGGACCAAGTTCGTCTTGTTCGTCCCACTACGTCCTCCTATTTGATCTTTGGGCATTCTTTGAAAAAAGTTTGTCTCGTTCGTCCATTTTCGTCCTCCCATTTGATCTTTCAGCATTCTTTGTACCAAGTTCGTCTCGTTCGTCCTTGTTCCTCCTCCACATTTGATCGTTTGGCCATTCTTTGGACCAAGTTCGTCTCGTTCATCCCTCTACGTCCTCCCATTTGATCCTTGGGCATTCTTTGTACCATGTTCGTCATGTTCGTCCCTCTACGTCCTCCTATTTGATCTTTGGGTATTCTTTGAACCAAGTTCATCTCGTTCGTCCCTGTTCGTCCTCCCATTTGATCCTTTGGCCAATCTTTGGACCAAGTTCGTCTCGTTCGTCCCTCTTCGTCCTCCCATTTGATCTTTTGACATTCTTTGGACCAAGTTCGTCTTGTTCGTCCCACTACGTCCTCCTATTTGATCTTTGGGCATTCTTTGAAAAAAGTTTGTCTCGTTCGTCCATTTTCGTCCTCCCATTTGATCTTTCAGCATTCTTTGTACCAAGTTCGTCTCGTTCGTCCTTGTTCCTCCTCCACATTTGATCGTTTGGCCATTCTTTGGACCAAGTTCGTCTCGTTCGTCGCTCTACGTCCTCCCATTTGATCCTTGGGCATTCTTTGTACCATGTTCGTCATGTTCGTCCCTCTACGTCCTCCTATTTGATCTTTGGGCATTCTTTGTACCAAGTTCGGCTCGTTCGTCCCTGTTCATCCTCCCATTTGATCCTTTGGCCATTCTTTGGACCAAGTTCGTCTCGTTCGTCCCTCTTCGTCCTCCCTTTTGATCCTTTGACATTCTTTGGACCAAGTTCGTCTTGTTCGTCCCACTACATCCTCCTATTTGATCTTTGTGCATTCTTTGAACCAAGTTCATCTCGTTCGTCCTCCCATTTGATCCATCGGCATTCTTTGTACCAAGTTCGTCTGGTTCGTCCCTGTTCATCGTCCCATTTGATCCTTTGGCCATTCTTTGGACCAAGTTCGTCTCGTTCGTCCCTGTTCGTCCTCCCATTTGATCCTTTGGCCATTCTTTGGACCAAGTTCGTCTCGTTCGTCCCTCTTCCTCCTCCCATTTGATCTTTTGACATTCTTTGGACCAAGTTCGTCTCGTTCGTCCCTCTTCGTCCTCCCATTTGATCCTTTGACATTCTTTGGACCAAGTTCGTCTTGTTCGTCCCACTACTTCCTCCTATTTGATCTTTGGGCATTCTTTGAAAAAAGTTTGTCTCGTTCGTCCATTTTCGTCCTCCCATTTGATCCTTCAGCATTCTTTGTACCAAGTTCGTCTCGTTCGTCCTTGTTCCTCCTCCACATTTGATCGTTTGGCCATTCTTTGGACCAAGTTCGTCTCGTTCGTCCCTCTACGTCCTCCCATTTGATCCTTGGGCATTCTTTGTACCATGTTCGTCATGTTCGTCCCTCTACGTCCTCCTATTTGATCTTTGGGTATTCTTTGAACCAAGTTCATCTCGTTCGTCCCTGTTCGTCCTCCCATTTGATCCTTTGGCCAATCTTTGGACCAAGTTCGTCTCGTTCGTCCCTCTTCGTCCTCCCATTTGATCTTTTGACATTCTTTGGACCAAGTTCGTCTTGTTCGTCCCAATACGTCCTCCTATTTGATCTTTTGGCATTCTTTGAAAAAAGATCGTCTCGTTCGTCCATTTTCGTCCTCCCATTTGATCCTTTGGCCATTCTTTGGACCAAGTTCGTCTCGTTCGTCCCTGTTCGTCCTCCCATTTGATCCTTTGGCCATTCTTTGGACCAAGTTCGTCTCGTTCGTCCCTCTTCCTCCTTCCATTTGATCTTTTGACATTCTTTGGACCAAGTTCGTCTCGTTCGTCCCTCTTCGTCCTCCCATTTGATCCTTTGACATTCTTTGGACCAAGTTCGTCTTGTTCGTCCCACTACGTCCTCCTATTTGATCTTTGGGCATTCTTTGAAAAAAGTTTGTCTCGTTCGTCCATTTTCGTCCTCCCATTTGATCCTTCAGCATTCTTTGTACGAAGTTCGTCTCGTTTGTCCTTGTTCCTCCTCCACATTTGATCGTTTGGCCATTCTTTGGACCAAGTTCGTCTCGTTCGTCCCTCTACGTCCTCCCATTTGATCCTTGGGCATTCTTTGTACCATGTTCGTCATGTTCGTCCCTCTACGTCCTCCTATTTGATCTTTGGGTATTCTTTGAACCAAGTTCATCTCGTTCGTCCCTGTTCGTCCTCCCATTTGATCCTTTGGCCAATCTTTGGACCAAGTTCGTCTCGTTCGTCCTCCCATTTGATCTTTTGACATTCTTTGGACCAAGTTCGTCTTGTTCGTCCCACTACGTCCTCCTATTTGATCTTTTGGCATTCTTTGAAAAAAGATCGTCTCGTTCGTCCATTTTCGTCCTCCCATTTGATCCTTAGGCATCCTTTGTACCAAGTTCGTCTCGTTCGTCCCTCTACGTCCTCCCATTTGTCCTTTGGGCATTCTTTGGACCAGGTTCATCTTGTTCATCTCTTTTCGTCGTCCCATTTAATCCTTAGGCATTCTTTGTATCAAGTTCATCTCGTTCGTCCTCCCATTTGTTCCTTCGGCATTCTTTGTACCAAGTTCGGCTCGTTCGTCCCTGTTCATCCTCCCATTTGATCCTTTGGCCATTCTTTGGACCAAGTTCGTCTCGTTCGTCCCTCTACGTCCTCCCATTTGATCCTTGGGCATTCTTTGTACCATGTTCGTCATGTTCGTCCCTCTACGTCCTCCTATTTGATCTTTGGGTATTCTTTGAACCAAGCTCATCTCGTTCGTCCCTGTTCGTCCTCCCATTTGATCCTTTGGCCAATCTTTGGACCAAGTTCGTCTCGTTCGTCCCTCTTCGTCCTCCCATTTGATCTTTTGACATTCTTTGGACCAAGTTCGTCTTGTTCGTCCCACTACGTCCTCCTATTTGATCTTTGGGCATTCTTTGAAAAAAGTTTGTCTCGTTCGTCCATTTTCGTCCTCCCATTTGATCTTTCAGCATTCTTTGTACCAAGTTCGTCTCGTTCGTCCTTGTTCCTCCTCCACATTTGATCGTTTGGCCATTCTTTGGACCAAGTTCGTCTCGTTCATCCCTCTACGTCCTCCCATTTGATCCTTGGGCATTCTTTGTACCATGTTCGTCATGTTCGTCCCTCTACGTCCTCCTATTTGATCTTTGGGTATTCTTTGAACCAAGTTCATCTCGTTCGTCCCTGTTCGTCCTCCCATTTGATCCTTTGGCCAATCTTTGGACCAAGTTCGTCTCGTTCGTCCCTCTTCGTCCTCCCATTTGATCTTTTGACATTCTTTGGACCAAGTTCGTCTTGTTCGTCCCACTACGTCCTCCTATTTGATCTTTGGGCATTCTTTGAAAAAAGTTTGTCTCGTTCGTCCATTTTCGTCCTCCCATTTGATCTTTCAGCATTCTTTGTACCAAGTTCGTCTCGTTCGTCCTTGTTCCTCCTCCACATTTGATCGTTTGGCCATTCTTTGGACCAAGTTCGTCTCGTTCGTCGCTCTACGTCCTCCCATTTGATCCTTGGGCATTCTTTGTACCATGTTCGTCATGTTCGTCCCTCTACGTCCTCCTATTTGATCTTTGGGCATTCTTTGTACCAAGTTCGGCTCGTTCGTCCCTGTTCATCCTCCCATTTGATCCTTTGGCCATTCTTTGGACCAAGTTCGTCTCGTTCGTCCCTCTTCGTCCTCCCTTTTGATCCTTTGACATTCTTTGGACCAAGTTCGTCTTGTTCGTCCCACTACATCCTCCTATTTGATCTTTGTGCATTCTTTGAACCAAGTTCATCTCGTTCGTCCTCCCATTTGATCCATCGGCATTCTTTGTACCAAGTTCGTTTGGTTCGTCCCTGTTCATCGTCCCATTTGATCCTTTGGCCATTCTTTGGACCAAGTTCGTCTCGTTCGTCCCTGTTCGTCCTCCCATTTGATCCTTTGGCCATTCTTTGGACCAAGTTCGTCTCGTTCGTCCCTCTTCCTCCTCCCATTTGATCTTTTGACATTCTTTGGACCAAGTTCGTCTCGTTCGTCCCTCTTCGTCCTCCCATTTGATCCTTTGACATTCTTTGGACCAAGTTCGTCTTGTTCGTCCCACTACTTCCTCCTATTTGATCTTTGGGCATTCTTTGAAAAAAGTTTGTCTCGTTCGTCCATTTTCGTCCTCCCATTTGATCCTTCAGCATTCTTTGTACCAAGTTCGTCTCGTTCGTCCTTGTTCCTCCTCCACATTTGATCGTTTGGCCATTCTTTGGACCAAGTTCGTCTCGTTCGTCCCTCTACGTCCTCCCATTTGATCCTTGGGCATTCTTTGTACCATGTTCATCATGTTCGTCCCTCTACGTCCTCCTATTTGATCTTTGGGTATTCTTTGAACCAAGTTCATCTCGTTCGTCCCTGTTCGTCCTCCCATTTGATCCTTTGGCCAATCTTTGGACCAAGTTCGTCTCGTTCGTCCCTCTTCGTCCTCCCATTTGATCTTTTGACATTCTTTGGACCAAGTTCGTCTTGTTCGTCCCACTACGTCCTCCTATTTGATCTTTTGGCATTCTTTGAAAAAAGATCGTCTCGTTCGTCCTTTTTCGTCCTCCCATTTGATCCTTTGGCCATTCTTTGGACCAAGTTCGTCTCGTTCGTCCCTGTTCGTCCTCCCATTTGATCCTTTGGCCATTCTTTGGACCAAGTTCGTCTCGTTCGTCCCTCTTCCTCCTTCCATTTGATCTTTTGACATTCTTTGGACCAAGTTCGTCTCGTTCGTCCCTCTTCGTCCTCCCATTTGATCCTTTGACATTCTTTGGACCAAGTTCGTCTTGTTCGTCCCACTACGTCCTCCTATTTGATCTTTGGGCATTCTTTGAAAAAAGTTTGTCTCGTTCGTCCATTTTCGTCCTCCCATTTGATCCTTCAGCATTCTTTGTACGAAGTTCGTCTCGTTCGTCCTTGTTCCTCCTCCACATTTGATCGTTTGGCCATTCTTTGGACCAAGTTCGTCTCGTTCGTCCCTCTACGTCCTCCCATTTGATCCTTGGGCATTCTTTGTACCATGTTCGTCATGTTCGTCCCTCTACGTCCTCCTATTTGATCTTTGGGTATTCTTTGAACCAAGTTCATCTCGTTCGTCCCTGTTCGTCCTCCCATTTGATCCTTTGGCCAATCTTTGGACCAAGTTCGTCTCGTTCGTCCTCCCATTTGATCTTTTGACATTGTTTGGACCAAGTTCGTCTTGTTCGTCCCACTACGTCCTCCTATTTGATCTTTTGGCATTCTTTGAAAAAAGATCGTCTCGTTCGTCCATTTTCGTCCTCCCATTTGATCCTTAGGCATCCTTTGTACCAAGTTCGTCTCGTTCGTCCCTCTACGTCCTCCCATTTGTCCTTTGGGCATTCTTTGGACCAGGTTCATCTTGTTCATCTCTTTTCGTCGTCCCATTTAATCCTTAGGCATTCTTTGTATCAAGTTCATCTCGTTCGTCCTCCCATTTGTTCCTTCGGCATTCTTTGTACCAAGTTCGGCTCGTTCGTCCCTGTTCATCCTCCCATTTGATCCTTTGGCCATTCTTTGGACCAAGTTCGTCTCGTTCGTCCCTGTACGTCCTCCCATTTGATCCTTGGGCATTCTTTGTACCATGTTCGTCATGTTCGTCCCTCTACGTCCTCCTATTTGATCTTTGGGTATTCTTTGAACCAAGTTCATCTCGTTCGTCCCTGTTCGTCCTCCCATTTGATCCTTTGGCCAATCTTTGGACCAAGTTCGTCTCGTTCGTCCCTCTTCGTCCTCCCATTTGATCTTTTGACATTCTTTGGACCAAGTTCGTCTTGTTCGTCCCACTACGTCCTCCTATTTGATCTTTGGGCATTCTTTGAAAAAAGTTTGTCTCGTTCGTCCATTTTCGTCCTCCCATTTGATCTTTCAGCATTCTTTGTACCAAGTTCGTCTCGTTCGTCCTTGTTCCTCCTCCACATTTGATCGTTTGGCCATTCTTTGGACCAAGTTCGTCTCGTTCATCCCTCTACGTCCTCCCATTTGATCCTTGGGCATTCTTTGTACCATGTTCGTCATGTTCGTCCCTCTACGTCCTCCTATTTGATCTTTGGGTATTCTTTGAACCAAGTTCATCTCGTTCGTCCCTGTTCGTCCTCCCATTTGATCCTTTGGCCAATCTTTGGACCAAGTTCGTCTCGTTCGTCCCTCTTCGTCCTCCCATTTGATCTTTTGACATTCTTTGGACCAAGTTCGTCTTGTTCGTCCCACTACGTCCTCCTATTTGATCTTTGGGCATTCTTTGAAAAAAGTTTGTCTCGTTCGTCCATTTTCGTCCTCCCATTTGATCTTTCAGCATTCTTTGTACCAAGTTCGTCTCGTTCGTCCTTGTTCCTCCTCCACATTTGATCGTTTGGCCATTCTTTGGACCAAGTTCGTCTCGTTCGTCGCTCTACGTCCTCCCATTTGATCCTTGGGCATTCTTTGTACCATGTTCGTCATGTTCGTCCCTCTACGTCCTCCTATTTGATCTTTGGGCATTCTTTGTACCAAGTTCGGCTCGTTCGTCCCTGTTCATCCTCCCATTTGATCCTTTGGCCATTCTTTGGACCAAGTTCGTCTCGTTCGTCCCTCTTCGTCCTCCCTTTTGATCCTTTGACATTCTTTGGACCAAGTTCGTCTTGTTCGTCCCACTACATCCTCCTATTTGATCTTTGTGCATTCTTTGAACCAAGTTCATCTCGTTCGTCCTCCCATTTGATCCATCGGCATTCTTTGTACCAAGTTCGTTTGGTTCGTCCCTGTTCATCGTCCCATTTGATCCTTTGGCCATTCTTTGGACCAAGTTCGTCTCGTTCGTCCCTGTTCGTCCTCCCATTTGATCCTTTGGCCATTCTTTGGACCAAGTTCGTCTCGTTCGTCCCTCTTCCTCCTCCCATTTGATCTTTTGACATTCTTTGGACCAAGTTCGTCTCGTTCGTCCCTCTTCGTCCTCCCATTTGATCCTTTGACATTCTTTGGACCAAGTTCGTCTTGTTCGTCCCACTACTTCCTCCTATTTGATCTTTGGGCATTCTTTGAAAAAAGTTTGTCTCGTTCGTCCATTTTCGTCCTCCCATTTGATCCTTCAGCATTCTTTGTACCAAGTTCGTCTCGTTCGTCCTTGTTCCTCCTCCACATTTGATCGTTTGGCCATTCTTTGGACCAAGTTCGTCTCGTTCGTCCCTCTACGTCCTCCCATTTGATCCTTGGGCATTCTTTGTACCATGTTCATCATGTTCGTCCCTCTACGTCCTCCTATTTGATCTTTGGGTATTCTTTGAACCAAGTTCATCTCGTTCGTCCCTGTTCGTCCTCCCATTTGATCCTTTGGCCAATCTTTGGACCAAGTTCGTCTCGTTCGTCCCTCTTCGTCCTCCCATTTGATCTTTTGACATTCTTTGGACCAAGTTCGTCTTGTTCGTCCCACTACGTCCTCCTATTTGATCTTTTGGCATTCTTTGAAAAAAGATCGTCTCGTTCGTCCTTTTTCGTCCTCCCATTTGATCCTTTGGCCATTCTTTGGACCAAGTTCGTCTCGTTCGTCCCTGTTCGTCCTCCCATTTGATCCTTTGGCCATTCTTTGGACCAAGTTCGTCTCGTTCGTCCCTCTTCCTCCTTCCATTTGATCTTTTGACATTCTTTGGACCAAGTTCGTCTCGTTCGTCCCTCTTCGTCCTCCCATTTGATCCTTTGACATTCTTTGGACCAAGTTCGTCTTGTTCGTCCCACTACGTCCTCCTATTTGATCTTTGGGCATTCTTTGAAAAAAGTTTGTCTCGTTCGTCCATTTTCGTCCTCCCATTTGATCCTTCAGCATTCTTTGTACGAAGTTCGTCTCGTTCGTCCTTGTTCCTCCTCCACATTTGATCGTTTGGCCATTCTTTGGACCAAGTTCGTCTCGTTCGTCCCTCTACGTCCTCCCATTTGATCCTTGGGCATTCTTTGTACCATGTTCGTCATGTTCGTCCCTCTACGTCCTCCTATTTGATCTTTGGGTATTCTTTGAACCAAGTTCATCTCGTTCGTCCCTGTTCGTCCTCCCATTTGATCCTTTGGCCAATCTTTGGACCAAGTTCGTCTCGTTCGTCCTCCCATTTGATCTTTTGACATTGTTTGGACCAAGTTCGTCTTGTTCGTCCCACTACGTCCTCCTATTTGATCTTTTGGCATTCTTTGAAAAAAGATCGTCTCGTTCGTCCATTTTCGTCCTCCCATTTGATCCTTAGGCATCCTTTGTACCAAGTTCGTCTCGTTCGTCCCTCTACGTCCTCCCATTTGTCCTTTGGGCATTCTTTGGACCAGGTTCATCTTGTTCATCTCTTTTCGTCGTCCCATTTAATCCTTAGGCATTCTTTGTATCAAGTTCATCTCGTTCGTCCTCCCATTTGTTCCTTCGGCATTCTTTGTACCAAGTTCGGCTCGTTCGTCCCTGTTCATCCTCCCATTTGATCCTTTGGCCATTCTTTGGACCAAGTTCGTCTCGTTCGTCCCTGTACGTCCTCCCATTTGATCCTTGGGCATTCTTTGTACCATGTTCGTCATGTTCGTCCCTCTACGTCCTCCTATTTGATCTTTGGGTATTCTTTGAACCAAGTTCATCTCGTTCGTCCCTGTTCGTCCTCCCATTTGATCCTTTGGCCAATCTTTGGACCAAGTTCGTCTCGTTCGTCCCTCTTCGTCCTCCCATTTGATCTTTTGACATTCTTTGGACCAAGTTCGTCTTGTTCGTCCCACTACGTCCTCCTATTTGATCTTTGGGCATTCTTTGAAAAAAGTTTGTCTCGTTCGTCCATTTTCGTCCTCCCATTTGATCTTTCAGCATTCTTTGTACCAAGTTCGTCTCGTTCGTCCTTGTTCCTCCTCCACATTTGATCGTTTGGCCATTCTTTGGACCAAGTTCGTCTCGTTCATCCCTCTACGTCCTCCCATTTGATCCTTGGGCATTCTTTGTACCATGTTCGTCATGTTCGTCCCTCTACGTCCTCCTATTTGATCTTTGGGTATTCTTTGAACCAAGTTCATCTCGTTCGTCCCTGTTCGTCCTCCCATTTGATCCTTTGGCCAATCTTTGGACCAAGTTCGTCTCGTTCGTCCCTCTTCGTCCTCCCATTTGATCTTTTGACATTCTTTGGACCAAGTTCGTCTTGTTCGTCCCACTACGTCCTCCTATTTGATCTTTGGGCATTCTTTGAAAAAAGTTTGTCTCGTTCGTCCATTTTCGTCCTCCCATTTGATCTTTCAGCATTCTTTGTACCAAGTTCGTCTCGTTCGTCCTTGTTCCTCCTCCACATTTGATCGTTTGGCCATTCTTTGGACCAAGTTCGTCTCGTTCGTCGCTCTACGTCCTCCCATTTGATCCTTGGGCATTCTTTGTACCATGTTCGTCATGTTCGTCCCTCTACGTCCTCCTATTTGATCTTTGGGCATTCTTTGTACCAAGTTCGGCTCGTTCGTCCCTGTTCATCCTCCCATTTGATCCTTTGGCCATTCTTTGGACCAAGTTCGTCTCGTTCGTCCCTCTTCGTCCTCCCTTTTGATCCTTTGACATTCTTTGGACCAAGTTCGTCTTGTTCGTCCCACTACATCCTCCTATTTGATCTTTGTGCATTCTTTGAACCAAGTTCATCTCGTTCGTCCTCCCATTTGATCCATCGGCATTCTTTGTACCAAGTTCGTTTGGTTCGTCCCTGTTCATCGTCCCATTTGATCCTTTGGCCATTCTTTGGACCAAGTTCGTCTCGTTCGTCCCTGTTCGTCCTCCCATTTGATCCTTTGGCCATTCTTTGGACCAAGTTCGTCTCGTTCGTCCCTCTTCCTCCTCCCATTTGATCTTTTGACATTCTTTGGACCAAGTTCGTCTCGTTCGTCCCTCTTCGTCCTCCCATTTGATCCTTTGACATTCTTTGGACCAAGTTCGTCTTGTTCGTCCCACTACTTCCTCCTATTTGATCTTTGGGCATTCTTTGAAAAAAGTTTGTCTCGTTCGTCCATTTTCGTCCTCCCATTTGATCCTTCAGCATTCTTTGTACCAAGTTCGTCTCGTTCGTCCTTGTTCCTCCTCCACATTTGATCGTTTGGCCATTCTTTGGACCAAGTTCGTCTCGTTCGTCCCTCTACGTCCTCCCATTTGATCCTTGGGCATTCTTTGTACCATGTTCGTCATGTTCGTCCCTCTACGTCCTCCTATTTGATCTTTGGGTATTCTTTGAACCAAGTTCATCTCGTTCGTCCCTGTTCGTCCTCCCATTTGATCCTTTGGCCAATCTTTGGACCAAGTTCGTCTCGTTCGTCCCTCTTCGTCCTCCCATTTGATCTTTTGACATTCTTTGGACCAAGTTCGTCTTGTTCGTCCCACTACGTCCTCCTATTTGATCTTTTGGCATTCTTTGAAAAAAGATCGTCTCGTTCGTCCTTTTTCGTCCTCCCATTTGATCCTTTGGCCATTCTTTGGACCAAGTTCGTCTCGTTCGTCCCTGTTCGTCCTCCCATTTGATCCTTTGGCCATTCTTTGGACCAAGTTCGTCTCGTTCGTCCCTCTTCCTCCTTCCATTTGATCTTTTGACATTCTTTGGACCAAGTTCGTCTCGTTCGTCCCTCTTCGTCCTCCCATTTGATCCTTTGACATTCTTTGGACCAAGTTCGTCTTGTTCGTCCCACTACGTCCTCCTATTTGATCTTTGGGCATTCTTTGAAAAAAGTTTGTCTCGTTCGTCCATTTTCGTCCTCCCATTTGATCCTTCAGCATTCTTTGTACGAAGTTCGTCTCGTTCGTCCTTGTTCCTCCTCCACATTTGATCGTTTGGCCATTCTTTGGACCAAGTTCGTCTCGTTCGTCCCTCTACGTCCTCCCATTTGATCCTTGGGCATTCTTTGTACCATGTTCGTCATGTTCGTCCCTCTACGTCCTCCTATTTGATCTTTGGGTATTCTTTGAACCAAGTTCATCTCGTTCGTCCCTGTTCGTCCTCCCATTTGATCCTTTGGCCAATCTTTGGACCAAGTTCGTCTCGTTCGTCCTCCCATTTGATCTTTTGACATTCTTTGGACCAAGTTCGTCTTGTTCGTCCCACTACGTCCTCCTATTTGATCTTTTAGCATTCTTTGAAAAAAGATCGTCTCGTTCGTCCATTTTCGTCCTCCCATTTGATCCTTAGGCATCCTTTGTACCAAGTTCGTCTCGTTCGTCCCTCTACGTCCTCCCATTTGTCCTTTGGGCATTCTTTGGACCAGGTTCATCTTGTTCATCTCTTTTCGTCGTCCCATTTAATCCTTAGGCATTCTTTGTATCAAGTTCATCTCGTTCGTCCTCCCATTTGTTCCTTCGGCATTCTTTGTACCAAGTTCGGCTCGTTCGTCCCTGTTCATCCTCCCATTTGATCCTTTGGCCATTCTTTGGACCAAGTTCGTCTCGTTCGTCCCTCTTCGTCCTCCCTTTTGATCCTTTGACATTCTTTGGACCAAGTTCGTCTTGTTCGTCCCACTACATCCTCCTATTTGATCTTTGTGCATTCTTTGAACCAAGTTCGTCTCGTTCGTCCCTGTTCGTCCTTCCATTTGATCCTTTGGCCATTCTTTGGACCGAGTTCGTCTCGTTCGTCCCTCATCGTCCTCCCATTTGATCCTTTGACATTCGTTGGACCAAGTTCGTCTTGTTCGTCCCACTACTTCCTCCTATTTGATCTTTTGGCATTCTTTGAAAAAAGTTCGTCTCGTTCGTCCATTTTCGTCCTCCCATTTGATCCTTGGGCATTCTTTGTACCAAGTTCGTCTCGTTCGTCCCTCTACGTACTCCCATTTGATCTTTGTGCATTCTTTGGACCAGGTTCGTCTCGTTCCTCCCTTTTCGTCCTCCCATTCGATCCTTGGGCATTCTTTGTACCAAGTTCATCTCGTTCGTCCTCCCATTTGATCCTTCGGCATTCTTTGTACCAAGTTCGTCTGGTTCGTCCCTGTTCATCGTCCCATTTGATCCTTTGGCCATTCTTTGGACCAAGTTCGTCTCGTTCGTCCCTGTTTGTCCTCCCATTTGATCCTTTGTCCATTCTTTGGACTAAGTTCGTCTCGTTCGTCCCTCTTCCTCCTCCCATTTGATCTTTTGACATTCTTTGGACCAAGTTCGTCTCGTTCGTCCCTCTTCGTCCTCCCATTTGATCCTTTGACATTCTTTGGAACAAGTTCGTCTTGTTCGTCCCACTACGTCCTCCTATTTGATCTTTGGGCATTCTTTGAAAAAGGTTTGTCTCGTTCGTCCATTTTCGTCCTCCCATTTGATCCTTCAGCATTCTTTGTACCAAGTTCGTCTCGTTCGTCCTTGTTCCTCCTCCACATTTGATCGTTTGGCCATTCTTTGGACCAAGTTCGTCTCGTTCGTCCCTCTACGTCCTCCCATTTGATCCTTGGGCATTCTTTGTACCATGTTCGTCATGTTCGTCCCTCTACGTCCTCCTATTTGATCTTTGGGTATTCTTTGAACCAAGTTCATCTCGTTCGTCCCTGTTCGTCCTCCCATTTGATCCTTTGGCTAATCTTTGGACCAAGTTCGTCTCGTTCGTCCCTCTTCGTCCTCCCATTTGATCTTTTGACATTCTTTGGACCAAGTTCGTCTTGTTCGTCCCACTACATCCTCCTATTTGATCTTTGGGCATTCTTTCAACCAAGTTCGTCTCGTTCGTCCCTGTTCGTCCTTCCATTTGATCCTTTGCCCATTCTTTGGACAAAGTTCGTCTCGTTCGTCCCTCTTCGTCCTCCCATTTGATGCTTTGACATTCTTTGGACCAAGTTCGTCTTGTTCGTCCCACTACGTCCTCCTATTTGATCTTTTGGCATTCTTTGAAAAAAGATCGTCTCGTTCGTCCATTTTCGTCCTCCCATTTGATCCTTAGGCATTCTTTGTACCAAGTTCGTCTCGTTCGTCCCTCTACGTCCTCCCATTTGATCTTTGGGCATTCTTTGGACCAGGTTCGTCTTGTTCCTCCCTTTTCGTCCTCCCATTTGATCCTTGGGCATTCTTTGTACCAAGTTCATCTCGTTCGTCCTCCCATTTGATCCTTCGGCATTCTTTTTACCAAGTTCGTCTGGTTCGTCCCTGTTCATCGTCCCATTTGATCCTTTGGCCACTCTTTGGACCAAGTTCGTCTCGTTCGTCCCTATTCGTCCTCCCATTTGATCCTTTGGCCATTCTTTGGACCAAGTTCGTCTCGTTCGTCCCTCTTCCACCTCCCATTTGATCCTTTGACATTCTTTGGACCAAGTTCGTCTGGTTCGTCCCACTACGTCCTCCCATTTGATCCTTCGGCATTCTTTGTACCAAGTTCGTCTCGTTCGTCCTTGTTCCTCCTCCACATTTGATCGTTTGGCCATGCTTTGGACCAAGTTCGTCTCGTTCGTCCCTCTACGTCCTCCAATTTGATCCTTGGGCATTCTATGTACCATGTTCGTCATGTTCGTCCCTCTACGTCCTCCTATTTGATCTTTTGGCATTCTTTGAAAAAAGTTCGTCTCGTTCGTCCATTTTCGTCCTTCCATTTGATCCTTGGGTATTCTTTGTACCAAGTTCGTCTCGTCGTTCCCTCTACGTCCTCCCATTTGATCTTTGGGCATTCTTTGGACCAGGTTCATCTCGTTCACCCCTTTTCGTCCTCCCATTTGATCCTTGGGCATTCTTTGTACCAAGTACATCTCGTTCGTCCTCCCATTTGATCCTTCGGCTTTCTTTGTACCAAGTTCGGCTCGTTCGTCCCTGTTCATCCTCCCATTTGATCCTTTGGGCATTCTTTGGACCAAGTTCGTCTTGTTCGTCCTTCTCGTCCTCCCATTTGATCCTTTGACATTCTTTGGACCATGTTCGTCTTGTTCGTCCCACTACCTCCTCCTATTTGATCTTTGGACATTCTTTGAACTAAGTTCGTCTCGTTCGTCCCTCTTCGTCCTCCCATTTGATCCTTTGACATTCTTTGGACCAAGTTCGTCTTGTTCGTCCCACTACGTCCTCCTATTTGATCTTTGGGCATTCTTTGAAAAAAGTTCGTCTCGTTCGTCCCTGTTCGTCCTCCCATTTGATCCTTTGGCCATTCTTTGGACCAAGTTCGTCTCGTTCGTCCCTCTTCGTTCTCCCATTTGATCCTTTGACATTCTTTGGACCAAGTTCGTATCGTTCGTTCCTCTTCGTCCTCGCATTTGATCCTTTGACATTCTTTGGACCAAGTTCGTCTTGTTCGTCCCACTACATCCTCCTATTTGATCTTTGGGCATTCTTTGAACCAAGTTCATCTCGTTCGTCCCTGTTCGTCCTTCCATTTGATGCTTTGGCCGTTCTTTGGACCAAGTTCGTCTCGTTCGTCCCTCTTCGTCCTCCCATTTGATCCTTTGACATTCTTTGTACCAAGTTCGTCTTGTTCGTCCCACTACGTCCTCCTATTTGATCTTTTGGCATTCTTTGAAAAAAGGTCGTCTCGTTCGTCCTCCCATTTGATCCTTGGGCATTCTTTTTACCAAGTTCGTCTCGTTCTTCCCTATACGTCCTCCCATTCGATCCTTCGGCATTCTTTGTACCAAGTTCGGCTCGTTCGTCCCTGTTCATCCTCCCATTTGATCCTTTGGGCATTCTTTGGATCAAGTTTGTCTCGTTCGTCCCTCTTCGTCCTCCCATTTGATCCTTTGACATTCTTTGGACCATGTTCGTCTTGTTCGTCCCACTACCTCCTCCTATTTGATCTTTGGACATTCTTTGAACTAAGTTCGTCTCGTTCGTCCCTGTTCGTCGTTCCATTTGATCCTTTGGCCATTCTTTGGACCAAGTTCGTCTCGCTCATCCCTCTTCGTCCTCCCATTTGATCTTTTGACACTCTTTGGACCAAGTCCGTCTTGTTCGTCCCACTACGTCCTCCCATTTGATCGTTCGGCATTCTTTCGACCAAGTTCATCTCGTTCGTCCCTCTATGTCCTCCCATTTGATCCTTGGGCATTCTTTGTACCGTGTTCGTCATGTTCGTCCCTCTACGTCCTCCTATTTGATCTTTGGGCATTCTTTGAACCAAGTTCGTCTCGTTCGTCCCTGTTCGTCCTCCCATTTGGTCCTTTGGCCATTCTTTGGACCAAGTTCGTCACGTTCGTCCCTCTTCGTCCTCCCATTTGATCGTTTGGCATTCTTTGGACCAAGTTCATCTCGTTCGTCCCTCTTCGTCCTCCCATTTGATCCTTTGACATTCTTTGGACCAAGTTCGTCTTGTTCGTCCCACTACATCCTCCTATTTGATCTTTGGGCATTCTTTGAACCAAGTTCGTCTCGTTCGTCCCTGTTCGTCCTTCCATTTGATCCTTTGGCCGTTCTTTGGACCAAGTTCGTCTCGTTCGTCCCTCTTCGTCCTCCCATTTGATCCTTTGACATTCTTTGTACCAAGGTCGTCTTGTTCGTCCCACAACGTCCTCCTATTTGATCTTTTGGCATTCTTTGAAAAAAGTTTGTCTCGTTCGTCATCCCATTTGATCCTTGGGCATTCTTTGTACCAAGTTCGTCTCGTTCTTCCCTCTACGTCCTCCCATTCGATCCTTCGGCATTCTTTGTACCAAGTTCGGCTCGTTCGTCCCTGTTCATCCTCCCATTTGATCCTTTGGCCATTCTTTGGACCAAGTTCGTCTCGCTCATCCCTCTTCGTCCTCCCATTTGATCCTTTGACACTCTTTGGACCAAGTTCGTCTCGTTCTTCGCTCTTCGTCATCCCATTTGATCCTTTGACATTCTTTGGACCAAGTTCGTCTTGTTCGTCCCTCTACGTCCTCCTATTTGATCTTTTGGCATTCTTTGAAAAAAGTTCGTCTCGTTCGTCCATTTTCGTCCTCCCATTTGATCTTTGGGCATTCTTTGTACCAAGTTCAGCTCGTTCGTCCCTGTTCATCCTCCCATTTGATCCTTTGCCCATTTTTGGACCAAGTTCGTCTCGTTCGTCCCTCTTCGTCCTTCCATTTGATCCTTTGGCCGTTCTTTGGACCAAGTTCGTCTCGTTCTTCGCTCTTCGTCCTCCCATTTGATTCTTTGACATTCTTTGGACCAAGTTCGTCATGTTCGTCCCACTACGTCCTCCTATTTGATCTTTTGGCATTCTTTGAAAAAAGTTCGTCTCGTTCGTCAATTTTCGTCCTCCCATTTGATCCTTGGGCATTCTTTGTACCAAGTTCGTCTTGTTCGTTCCTCTACATCCTCCCATTTGATCTTTGGGCATTCTTTGGACCAGGTTCGTCTCATTCATCCCTTTTCGTCCTCCCATTTGATCCATGGGCATTCTTTGTACCAATATTATCTCGTTCGTCCTCCCATTTGATCCTTCGGCATTCTTTGTACCAAGTTCAGCTCGTTCGTCCCTGTTCATCCTCCCATTTGATCCTTTGGCCATTTTTGGACCAAGTTCATCTCGTTCGTCCCTCTTCGTCCTCCCATTTAATCCTTTCACATTCTTTGGACCATGTTCGTCTTGTTCGTCCCACTACATCCTCCTATTTGATCTTTGCGCATTCTTTGAACAAAGTTCGTCTCGTTCGTCCCTGTTCGTCCTCCCATTTGATCCTTTAGCCATTCTTTGGACGAAGTTCGTCTCGTTCGTCCCTCTTCGTCCTCTCATTTGATCCTTTGACATTATTTGAACCAAGTTCGTCTTGTTTGTCCCACTACATCCTCCTATTTGATCTTGGGGCATTCTTTGAAAAAAGTTCGTCTCGTTCGTCCATTTTCGTCCTCCCATTTGATCCTTAGGCATTCTTTGTACCAAGTTCGTTTCGTTCGTCCCTGTTCATCCTCCCATTTGATCCTGTGACATTCTTTGGACCAAGTTCGTCTTGTTCGTCCCACTTCGTCCTCCTATTTGATCATTGGGCATTCTTTGAAAAAAGTTAGTCTCGTTCGTCCATTTTCGTCCTCCCATTTGATCCTTCGGCATTCTTGTTACCAAGTTCGTCTCGTTCGTCCCTCTTCGTCCTCCCATTTGATCCTTTGGCCATTCTTTGGACCAAGTTCGTCTCGTTCGTCCCTCTTCGTCCTCCCATTTGATCCTTTGACATTCTTTGGACCAAGTTCTTCTTGTTCGTCCCACTACATCCTCCTATTTGATGTTTGGGCATTCATTGAACCAAGTTCGTCTCGTTTGTCCCTGTTCGTCCTCCAATTTGATCCTTTAGCCATTCTTTGGACGAAGTTCATCTCGTTCGTCCCTCTTCGTCCTCCCATTTGATCCTTTGACATTCTTTGAACCAAGTTCGTCTTGTTTAACCCACTACATCCTCCTATTTGATCTTGGGGCATTCTTTGAAAAAATTTCGTCTCGTTCGTCCATTTTCGTCCTCCCATTTGATCCTTGGGCATTCTTTGTACCAAGTTCGTCTCGTTCGTCCCACTACATCCTCCTATTTGATTTTTGGGCATTCTTTGAAAAAAGTTCGTCTCGTTCGTCCGTCTTCGTCCTCCCATTTGATCCTTTGGCCATTCTTTGGACCAAGTTCGTCTCGTTCGTCCCTCTTCGTCCTCCCATTTGATCCTTTGACATTCTTTGGACCAAGTTCGTCTTGTTCGTCCCACTACATCCTCCTATTTGATCTTTGGGCATTCTTTGAACCAAGTTCGTCTCGTTCGTCCCTGTTCATCCTTCCATTTGATCCTTTGGCCGTTCTTTGGACCAAGTTCGTCTCGTTCTTCGCTCTTCGTCCTCCCATTTGATCCTTTGACATTCTTTGGACCAAGTTCGTCTTGTTCGTCCCTCTACGTCCTCCTATTTGATCTTTTGGCATTCTTTGAAAAAAGTTCGTCTCGTTCGTCCATTTTCGTCCTCCCATTTGATCCTTGGGCATTCTTTGTACCAAGTTCGTCTCGTTCATTCCTCTACGTCCTCCCATTTGATCTTTGGGCATTCTTTGGACCAGGTTCATCTCATTCATCCCTTTTCGTCCTCCCATTTGATCCTTGGGCATTCTTTGTGCCAAGTTTATCTCGTTCGTCCTCCCATTTGATCCTTCGGCATTCTTTGTACCAAGTTCAGCTCGTTCGTCCCTGTTCATCCTCCCATTTGATCCTTTGACCATTTTTGGACCAAGTTCATCTCGTTCGTCCCTCTTCGCCCTCCCATTTAATCCTTTCACATTCTTTGGACCATGTTCGTCTTGTTCGTCCCACTACATCCCCCTATTTGTTCTTTGCGCATTCTTTGAACCAAGTTCGTCTCGTTCGACCCTGTTCGTCCTCCCATTTGATCCTTTAGCCATTCTTTGGACGAAGTTCGTCTCGTTCGTCCCTCTTCGTCCTCCCATTTGATCCTTTGACATTCTTTGAACCATGTTCGTCTTGTTTGACCCACTACATCCTCCTATTTGATCATGGGGCATTCTTTGAAAAAATTTCGTCTCGTTCGTCCATTTTCGTCCTCCCATTTGATCCTTGGGCATTCTTTGTACCAAGTTCGTCTCGTTCGTCCCTGTTCATCCTCCCTTTTGATCCTTTGGCCATTCTTTGGTCCAAGGTCGTCTCGTTCGTCCCTTTCCGTCCTCCCATTTGATCCTTTGACATTCATTGGACCAATTTCGTCTTGTTCGTCCCACAACATCCTCCTATTTGATGTTTGGGCATTCATTGAACCAAGTTCGTCTCGTTTGTCCCTGTTCGTCCTCCAATTTGATCCTTTAGCCATTCTTTGGACGAAGTTCATCTCGTTCGTCCCTCTTCGTCCTCCCATTTGATCCTTTGACATTTTTTGAACCAAGTTCGTCTTGTTTAACCCACTACATCCTCCTATTTGATCTTGGGGCATTCTTTGAAAAAATTTCGTCTCGTTCGTCCATTTTCGTCCTCCGATTTGATCCTTGGGCATTCCTTGTACCAAGTTCGTCTTGTTCGTCCCACTACATCCTCCTATTTGATCTTTGGGCATTCTTTCAAAAAAGTTCGTCTCGTTCGCCTCTCTTCGTCCTCCCATTTGATCCTTTGGCCATTCCTTGGACCAAGTTCGTCTCGTTCGTCCCTCTTGGTCCTCCCATTTGATCCTTTGACATTCTTTGGACCAAGTTCGTCTTGTTCGTCCCACTACATCCTCCTATTTGATCTTTCGGCATTCTTTGAACCAAGTTCGTCTCGTTCGTCCCTGTTCGTCCTTCCATTTGATCCTTTTGCCGTTCTTTGGACCAAGTTCGTCTCGTTCTTCGCTCTTCGTCCTCCTATTTGATCCTTTGACATTCTTTGGACCAAGTTCGTCTTGTTCGTCCCACTACATCCTCCTATTTGATCTTTTGGCATTCTTTGAAAAAAGTTCGTCTCGTTCGTCCATTTTCGTCCCCCCATTTGATCCTTGGGCATTCTTTGTACCATGTTCGTCTCGTTCGTTCCTCTACGTCCTCCCATTTGATCTTTGGGCATTCTTTGGACCAGGTTCGTCTCATTCGTCCCTTTTCGTCCTCCCATTTGATCCTTGGGCATTCTTTGTACCATGTTTATCTCGTTCGTCCTCCCATTTGATCCTTCGGCATTCTTTGTACCAAGTTCAGCTTGTTCGTCCCTGTTCATCCTCCCATTTGATCCTTTGGGCATTTTTGGACCAAGTTCGTCTTGTTCGTCCCGTTCGTCCTTTCACATTCTTTGGACCATGTTCGTCTTGTTCGTCCCACTACATCCTCTTATTAGATCTTTGCGCATTCTTTGAACCAAGTTCGTCTCGTTCGTCCCTGTTCGTCCTTCCATTTGATCCTTTGGCCATCCTTTGGACCAAGTTCGTCTCGCTCTTCGCTCTTCGTCCTCCCATTTGATGCTTTGGCCATTCTTTGGACCAAGTTCGTCTCGTTCGTCCCTCTTCGTCCTCCCATTTGATCCTTTGACATTCTTTGGACGAAGTTCGACTTGTTCGTCCCACTACGTCCTCCTATTTGATCTTTGGGCATTCTATGAAAAAATTTCATCTCGTTCGTCCTTTTTCGTCCTCCCATTTCATCCTTTGGCCATTCTTTGGACCAAGTTCATCTCGTTCGTCCCTCTTCGTCCTCCCATTTGATCCTTTGACATTCTTTGGACCAAGTTCGTCTTGTTCGTCCCACTACATCCTCCCATTTGATGTTTGGGCATTCTTTGAACCAAGTTCGTCTCGTTCGTCCCTCTTCATCCTCCCACTTGATCCTTTGGCCATTCTTTGACCAAGTTCGTCTCGTTCGTCCCTCTTCGTCCTCCCATTTGATCCTTTGACATTCTTTGGACCAAGTTCGTCTTGTTCGTCCCACTACATCCTCCTATTTGATATTTGGGCATTCTTTGAACCAAGTTCGTCTCGTTTGTCCCTGTTCGTCCTCCCATTTGATCCTTTAGCCATTCTTTGGACGAAGTTCGTCTCGTTCGTCCCTCTTCGTCCTCCCATTTGATCCTTTGACATTCTTTGAACCAAGTTCGTCTTGTTTGTCCCACTACATCCTCGTATTTGATCTTGGGGCATACTTTGAAAAAAGTTCGTCTCGTTCGTCCATTTTCGTCCTCCCATTTGATCCTTGGGCATTCTTTGTACCAAGTTCGTCTCGTTCGTCCCTCTTCGTCCTCCCATTTGATCCTTTGGCCATTCTTTGGACCAAGTTCGTCTTGTTCGTCCCACTACATCCTCCTATTTGACCGTTGGGCATTCTTTGAACCAAGTTCGTCTCGTTCGTCCCTCTACGTCCTCCCATTTGATCGTTGGGTATTCTTTCCACCAATTTCGTCTCGTTCGACCCTCTACGTCCTCCCATTTGATCCTTGGGCATTCTTTGTACCGTGTTCGTCATCTTCGTCCCTCTACGTCCTCCTATTTGATCTTTGGGCATTCTTTGAACCAAATTCGTCTCGTTCGTCCCTCTTCGTCCTCCCACTTGATCCTTTGGCCATTCTTTGACCAAGTTCGTCTCGTTCGTCCCTCTTCGTCCTCCCATTTGATCCTTTGGCCATTCTTTGGACCAAGTTCGTCTTGTTCGTCCCACAACATCCTCCTATTTGACCGTTGGGCATTCTTTGAACCAAGTTCGTCTCGTTCGTCCCTCTACGTCCTCCCATTTGATCGTTGGGTATTCTATCCACCAATTTCGTCTCGTTCGACCCTCTACGTCCTCCCATTTGATCCTTGGGCATTCTTTGTACCGTGTTCGTCATGTTCGTTCCTCTACGTCTCCTATTTGATCTTTGGGCATTCTTTGAACCAAGTTCGTCTCGTTCGTCCCTCTTCATCCTCCCACTTGATCCTTTGGCCATTCTTTGACCAAGTTCGTCTCGTTCGTCCCTCTTCGTCCTCCCATTTGATCCTTTGACATTCTTTGGACCAAGTTCGTCTTGTTCGTCCCACTACATCCTCCTATTTGATGTTTGGGCATTCTTTGAACCAAGTTCGTCTCGTTTGTCCCTGTTCATCCTCCCATTTGATCCTTTAGCCATTCTTTGGACGAAGTTCGTCTCGTTCGTCCCTCTTCGTCCTCCCATTTGATCCTTTGACATTCTTTGAACCAAGTTCGTCTTGTTTGTCCCACTACATCGTCCTATTTGATCTTGGGGCATTCTTTGAAAAAAGTTCGTGTCGGTCGTCCATTTTCGTCCTCCCATTTGATGCTTTGGCCATTCTTTGGACCAAGTTCGTCTCGTTCGTCCCTCTTCGTCCTCCCATTTGATCCTTTGACATTCTTTGGACGATGTTCATCTTGTTCGTCCCACTACGTCCTCCTATTTGATCTTTGGGCATTCTATGAAAAAATTTCATCTCGTTCGTCCATTTTCGTCCTCCCATTTGATCCTTTGGCCATTCTTTGGCCCAAGTTCGTCTCGTTCGTCCCTCTTCGTCCTCCCATTTGATCCTTTGGCCATTCTTTGGACCAAGTTCGTCTTGTTAGTCCAACTACACCCTCCTATTTGATGTTTGGGCATTCTTTGAACCAAGCTCGTCTCGTTTGTCCCTGTTCGTCCTCCCATTTGATCCTTTAGCCATTCTTTGGACGAAGTTCGTCTCGTTCGTCCCTCTTCGTCCTCCCATTTGATCCTTTGACATTCTTTGAACCAAGTTCGTCTTGTTTGTCCCACTACATCCTCCTATTTGATCTTGGAGCATTCTTTGAAAAAAGTTCATCTCGTTCGTCCATTTTCGTCCTCCCATTTGATCCTTGGGCATTCTTTGTACCAAGTTCGTCTTGTTCGTCCCTCTTCGTCCTCCCATTTGATCCTTTGGCCATTCTTTGGTCCAAGTTCGTCTCGTTCGTCCCTCTTCGTCCTCCCATTTGATCCTTTGGCCATTCTTTGGACCAAGTTCGTCTTGTTCGTCCCACAACATCCTCCTATTTGACCGTTGGGCATTCTTTGAACCAAGTTCGTCTCGTTCGTCCCTCTACGTCCTCCCATTTGATCGTTGGGTATTCTATCCACCAATTTCGTCTCGTTCGACCCTCTACCTCCTCCCATTTTTATCCTTGGGCATTCTTTGTACCGTGTTCGTCATGTTCGTTCTTCTACGTCCTCCTATTTGATCTTTGGGCATTCTTTGAACCAAGTTCGTCTCGTTCGTCCCTCTTCATCCTCCCACTTGATCCTTTGGCCATTCTTTGACCAAGTTCGTCTCGTTCGTCCCTCTTCGTCCTCCCATTTGATCCTTTGACATTCTTTGGACCAAGTTCGTCTTGTTCGTCCCACTACATCCTCCTATTTGATGTTTGGGCATTCTTTGAACCAAGTTCGTCTCGTTTGTCCCTGTTCGTCCTCCCATTTGATCCTTTAGCCATTCTTTGGACGAAGTTCGTCTCGTTCGTCCCTCTTCGTCCTCCCATTTGATCCTTTGACATTCTTTGAACCAAGTTCGTCTTGTTTGTCCCACTACATCGTCCTATTTGATCGTGGGGCATTCTTTGAAAAAAGTTCGGGTCGGTCGTTCATTTTCGTCCTCCCATTTGATGCCTTGGCCATTCTTTGGACCAAGTTCGTCTCGTTCGTCCCTCTTCGTCCTCCCATTTGATCCTTTGACATTCTTTGGACGAAGTTCGTCTCGTTTGTCCCTTTCCGTCCTCCCATTTGATCCTTTGACATTCTTTGGACCAAGTTCGTCTTGTTCGTCCCACTACATCCTCCTATTTGATCTTTGGGCATTCTTTCAAAAAAGTTCGTCTCGTTCGTCCATTTTCGTCCTCCCATTTGATCCTTCGGCATTCTTGTTACCAAGTTCGTCTCGTTCGTCCCTCTTCGTCCTCCCATTTGATCCTTTGGCCATTCTTTGGACCAAGTTCGTCTCGTTCGTCCTTCTTCCTCCTCCCATTTGATCCTTTGACATTCTTTGGACCAAGTTCGTCTTGTTCGTCCCACTACATCCTCCTATTTGATGTTTGGGTATTCTTTGAACCAAGTTCGTCTCGTTTGTCATTGTTCGTTCTCCCATTTGATCCTCTAGCCATTCTTTGGACGAAGTTCAACTCGTTCGTCCCTCTTCGTCCTCCCATTTGATCCTTTGACATTCTTTGAACCAAGTTCGTCTTGTTTAACCCACTACATCCTCCTATTTGATCATGGGGCATTCTTTGAAAAAATTTCGTCTCGTTCGTCCATTTTCGTCCTCCCATTTGATCCTTGGGCATTCTTTGTACCAAGTTCGTCTCTTTCGTCCCTGTTCATCCTCCCTTTTGATCCTTTGGCCATTCTGTGGTCCAATGTCGTCTCGTTCGTCCCTTTCCGTCCTCCCATTTGATCCTTTGACATTCTTTGGACCAAGTTCGTCTTGTTCGTCCCACTACATCCTCCTATTTGATCTTTGGGCATTCTTTGAAAAAAGTTCGTCTCGTTCGTCCCTCTTCATCCTCCCATTTGATCCTTTGGCCATTCTTTGGACCAAGTTCGTCTCGTTCGTCCCTCTTCGTCCTCCCATTTGATCCTTTGACATTCTTTGGGCCAAGTTCGTCTTGTTCGTCCCACTACATCCTCGTATTTGATCTTTGGGCATTCTTTGAACCAAGTTCGTCTCGTTCGTCCCTGTTCGTCCTTCCATTTGATCCTTTGGCCGTTCTTTGGACGAAGTTCGTCTCGTTCTTCGCTCTTCGTCCTCCCATTTGATCCTTTGACATTCTTTGGACCAAGTTCGTATTGTTCGTCCCACTACATCCTCCTATTTGATCTTTTGGCATTCTTTGAAAAAAGTTCGTCTCGTTCGTCCATTTTCGTCCTCCCATTTGATCCTTGGGCATTCTTTGTACCAAGTTCGTCTCGTTCGTTCCTCTACGTCCTCCCATTTGATCTTTGGGCATTCTTTGGACCAGGTTCGTCTTGTTCGTCCCACTACATCCTCCTATTTGATCTTTGGCCATTCTTTGGACCAAGTTCGTCTTGTTCGTCCCACTACATCCTCCTATTTGACCGTTGGGCATTCTTTGAACCAAGTTCGTCTCGTTCGTCCCTCTACGTCCTCCCATTTGATCGTTGGGTATTCTTTCCACCAATTTCGTCGCGTTCGACCCTCTACGTCCTCCCATTTGATCCTTGGGCATTCTTTGTACCGTGTTCGTCATGTTCGTCCCTCTACATCCTCCTATTTGATCTTTGGGCATTCTTTGAACCAAGTTCGTCTCGTTCGTCCCTCTTCGTCCTCCCACTTGATCCTTTGGCCATTCTTTGACCAAGTTCGTCTTGTTCGTCCCACTACATCCTCCTATTTGATCTTTGAGCACTCTTTGAAAAAAGTTCGTCTCGTTCGTCCATTTTCGTCCTCCCATTTGATCCTTCGGCATTCTTTGTACCAAGTTCGTCTCGTTCGTCCCTGTTCATCCTCCACATTTGATCGTTTGGCCATTCTTTGTACCAAGTTCATCTCGTTCGTCCCTTTCCGTCCTCCCATTTGATCCTTTGACATTCTTTGGACCAAGTTCGTCTTGTTCGTCCCACTACATCCTCCTATTTGATCTTTGAGCACTCTTTGAAAAAAGCTCGTCTCGTTCGTCCATTTTCGTCCTCCCATTTGATCCTTGGGCATTCTTGTTACCAAGTTCGTCTCGTTCGTCCCTCTTTGTCCTCCCATTTGATCCTTTGGCCATTCTTTGGACCAAGTTCGTCTCGTTCGTCCCTCTTCGTCCTCCCATTTGATCCTTTGGCCATTCTTTGGACCAAGTTCGTCTTGTTCGTCCCACTACATCCTCCTATTTGACCGTTGGGCATTCTTTGAACCAAGTTCGTCTCGTTCGTCCCTCTACGTCCTCCCATTTGATCCTTGGGCATTCTTTGTACCGTGTTCGTCATGTTCGTCCCTCTACGTCCTCCTATTTGATCTTTGGGCATTCTTTGAACTAAGTTCGTCTCGTTCGTCCCTCTTCGTCCTCCCATTTGATCCTTTGACATTCTTTGGACCAAGTTCGTCTTGTTCGTCCCACTACCTCCTCCTATTTGATGTTTGGGCATTCTTTGAACCAAGTTCATCTCGTTTGTCCCTGTTCGTCCTCCCATTTGATCCTTTAACCATTCTTTGGACGAAGTTCGTCTCGTTCTTCCCTCTTCGTCCTCCCATTTGATCCTTTGACATTCTTTGAACCAAGTTCGTCTTGTTTGTCCCACTACATCCTCCTATTTGCTCTTGGGGCTTTCTTTGAAAAAAGTTCGTGTCGGTCGTCCATTTTCGTCCTCCCATTTGATCCTTGGGCATTCTTTGTACCAAGTTTGTCTCGTTCGTCCCTGTTCATCCTCCCATTTGATCCTTTGGCCATTCTTTGGTCCAAGTTCATCTCGTTCGTCCCTTTCCGTCCTCCCATTTGATCCTTTGACATTCTTTGGACCAAGTCCGTCTTGTTCGTCCCACTACATCCTCCTATTTGATCTTTGGGCATTCTTTCAAAAAAGTTCGTCTCGTTCGTCCACTTTCGTCCTCCCATTTGATCCATCGGCATTCTTGTTACCAAGTTCGTCTCGTTCGTCCCTCTTCGTCCTCCCATTTGATCCTTTTGCCATTCTTTGGACCAAGTTCGTCTCGTTCGTCCTTCTTCGTCCTTCTTCGTCCTCCCATTTGATCCTTTGACATTCTTTGGACCAAGTTCTTCTTGTTCGTCCCACTACATTCTCCTATTTGACTTTGGACATTCTTTGAACCAAGTTCGTCTCGTTCGTCCCTGTTCGTCCTTCCATTTGATCCTTTGGCCTTTCTTTGGTCCAAGTTCATCTCGTTCGTCCCTTTCCGTCCTCCCATTTGATCCTTTGACATTCTTTGGACCAAGTTCGTCTTGTTCGTCCCACTACATCCTCCTATTTGATCTTTGGGCATTCTTTCAAAAAAGTTCGTCTCGTTCGTCCATTTTCGTCCTCCCATTTGATCCTTGGGCATTCTTGTTACCAAGTTCGTCTCGTTCGTCCCTCTTCGTCCTCCCATTTGATCCTTTGGCCATTCTTTGGACCAAGTTCGTCTTGTTAGTCCAACTACACCCTCCTATTTGATGTTTGGGCATTCTTTGAACCAAGCTCGTCTCGTTTGTCCCTGTTCGTCCTCCCATTTGATCCTTTAGCCATTCTTTGGACGAAGTTCGTCTCGTTCGTCCCTCTTCGTCCTCCCATTTGATCCTTTGACATTCTTTGAACCAAGTTCGTCTTGTTTGTCCCACTACATCCTCCTATTTGATCTTGGAGCATTCTTTGAAAAAAGTTCATCTCGTTCGTCCATTTTCGTCCTCCCATTTGATCCTTGGGCATTCTTTGTACCAAGTTCGTCTTGTTCGTCCCTCTTCGTCCTCCCATTTGATCCTTTGGCCATTCTTTGGTCCAAGTTCGTCTCGTTCGTCCCTCTTCGTCCTCCCATTTGATCCTTTGGCCATTCTTTGGACCAAGTTCGTCTTGTTCGTCCCACAACATCCTCCTATTTGACCGTTGGGCATTCTTTGAACCAAGTTCGTCTCGTTCGTCCCTCTACGTCCTCCCATTTGATCGTTGGGTATTCTATCCACCAATTTCGTCTCGTTCGACCCTCTACCTCCTCCCATTTTTATCCTTGGGCATTCTTTGTACCGTGTTCGTCATGTTCGTTCTTCTACGTCCTCCTATTTGATCTTTGGGCATTCTTTGAACCAAGTTCGTCTCGTTCGTCCCTCTTCATCCTCCCACTTGATCCTTTGGCCATTCTTTGACCAAGTTCGTCTCGTTCGTCCCTCTTCGTCCTCCCATTTGATCCTTTGACATTCTTTGGACCAAGTTCGTCTTGTTCGTCCCACTACATCCTCCTATTTGATGTTTGGGCATTCTTTGAACCAAGTTCGTCTCGTTTGTCCCTGTTCGTCCTCCCATTTGATCCTTTAGCCATTCTTTGGACGAAGTTCGTCTCGTTCGTCCCTCTTCGTCCTCCCATTTGATCCTTTGACATTCTTTGAACCAAGTTCGTCTTGTTTGTCCCACTACATCGTCCTATTTGATCGTGGGGCATTCTTTGAAAAAAGTTCGGGTCGGTCGTTCATTTTCGTCCTCCCATTTGATGCCTTGGCCATTCTTTGGACCAAGTTCGTCTCGTTCGTCCCTCTTCGTCCTCCCATTTGATCCTTTGACATTCTTTGGACGAAGTTCGTCTCGTTTGTCCCTTTCCGTCCTCCCATTTGATCCTTTGACATTCTTTGGACCAAGTTCGTCTTGTTCGTCCCACTACATCCTCCTATTTGATCTTTGGGCATTCTTTCAAAAAAGTTCGTCTCGTTCGTCCATTTTCGTCCTCCCATTTGATCCTTCGGCATTCTTGTTACCAAGTTCGTCTCGTTCGTCCCTCTTCGTCCTCCCATTTGATCCTTTGGCCATTCTTTGGACCAAGTTCGTCTCGTTCGTCCTTCTTCCTCCTCCCATTTGATCCTTTGACATTCTTTGGACCAAGTTCGTCTTGTTCGTCCCACTACATCCTCCTATTTGATGTTTGGGTATTCTTTGAACCAAGTTCGTCTCGTTTGTCATTGTTCGTTCTCCCATTTGATCCTCTAGCCATTCTTTGGACGAAGTTCAACTCGTTCGTCCCTCTTCGTCCTCCCATTTGATCCTTTGACATTCTTTGAACCAAGTTCGTCTTGTTTAACCCACTACATCCTCCTATTTGATCATGGGGCATTCTTTGAAAAAATTTCGTCTCGTTCGTCCATTTTCGTCCTCCCATTTGATCCTTGGGCATTCTTTGTACCAAGTTCGTCTCTTTCGTCCCTGTTCATCCTCCCTTTTGATCCTTTGGCCATTCTGTGGTCCAATGTCGTCTCGTTCGTCCCTTTCCGTCCTCCCATTTGATCCTTTGACATTCTTTGGACCAAGTTCGTCTTGTTCGTCCCACTACATCCTCCTATTTGATCTTTGGGCATTCTTTGAAAAAAGTTCGTCTCGTTCGTCCCTCTTCATCCTCCCATTTGATCCTTTGGCCATTCTTTGGACCAAGTTCGTCTCGTTCGTCCCTCTTCGTCCTCCCATTTGATCCTTTGACATTCTTTGGGCCAAGTTCGTCTTGTTCGTCCCACTACATCCTCGTATTTGATCTTTGGGCATTCTTTGAACCAAGTTCGTCTCGTTCGTCCCTGTTCGTCCTTCCATTTGATCCTTTGGCCGTTCTTTGGACGAAGTTCGTCTCGTTCTTCGCTCTTCGTCCTCCCATTTGATCCTTTGACATTCTTTGGACCAAGTTCGTATTGTTCGTCCCACTACATCCTCCTATTTGATCTTTTGGCATTCTTTGAAAAAAGTTCGTCTCGTTCGTCCATTTTCGTCCTCCCATTTGATCCTTGGGCATTCTTTGTACCAAGTTCGTCTCGTTCGTTCCTCTACGTCCTCCCATTTGATCTTTGGGCATTCTTTGGACCAGGTTCGTCTTGTTCGTCCCACTACATCCTCCTATTTGATCTTTGGCCATTCTTTGGACCAAGTTCGTCTTGTTCGTCCCACTACATCCTCCTATTTGACCGTTGGGCATTCTTTGAACCAAGTTCGTCTCGTTCGTCCCTCTACGTCCTCCCATTTGATCGTTGGGTATTCTTTCCACCAATTTCGTCTCGTTCGACCCTCTACGTCCTCCCATTTGATCCTTGGGCATTCTTTGTACCGTGTTCGTCATGTTCGTCCCTCTACATCCTCCTATTTGATCTTTGGGCATTCTTTGAACCAAGTTCGTCTCGTTCGTCCCTCTTCGTCCTCCCACTTGATCCTTTGGCCATTCTTTGACCAAGTTCGTCTTGTTCGTCCCACTACATCCTCCTATTTGATCTTTGAGCACTCTTTGAAAAAAGTTCGTCTCGTTCGTCCATTTTCGTCCTCCCATTTGATCCTTCGGCATTCTTTGTACCAAGTTCGTCTCGTTCGTCCCTGTTCATCCTCCACATTTGATCGTTTGGCCATTCTTTGTACCAAGTTCATCTCGTTCGTCCCTTTCCGTCCTCCCATTTGATCCTTTGACATTCTTTGGACCAAGTTCGTCTTGTTCGTCCCACTACATCCTCCTATTTGATCTTTGAGCACTCTTTGAAAAAAGCTCGTCTCGTTCGTCCATTTTCGTCCTCCCATTTGATCCTTGGGCATTCTTGTTACCAAGTTCGTCTCGTTCGTCCCTCTTTGTCCTCCCATTTGATCCTTTGGCCATTCTTTGGACCAAGTTCGTCTCGTTCGTCCCTCTTCGTCCTCCCATTTGATCCTTTGGCCATTCTTTGGACCAAGTTCGTCTTGTTCGTCCCACTACATCCTCCTATTTGACCGTTGGGCATTCTTTGAACCAAGTTCGTCTCGTTCGTCCCTCTACGTCCTCCCATTTGATCCTTGGGCATTCTTTGTACCGTGTTCGTCATGTTCGTCCCTCTACGTCCTCCTATTTGATCTTTGGGCATTCTTTGAACTAAGTTCGTCTCGTTCGTCCCTCTTCGTCCTCCCATTTGATCCTTTGACATTCTTTGGACCAAGTTCGTCTTGTTCGTCCCACTACCTCCTCCTATTTGATGTTTGGGCATTCTTTGAACCAAGTTCATCTCGTTTGTCCCTGTTCGTCCTCCCATTTGATCCTTTAACCATTCTTTGGACGAAGTTCGTCTCGTTCTTCCCTCTTCGTCCTCCCATTTGATCCTTTGACATTCTTTGAACCAAGTTCGTCTTGTTTGTCCCACTACATCCTCCTATTTGCTCTTGGGGCTTTCTTTGAAAAAAGTTCGTGTCGGTCGTCCATTTTCGTCCTCCCATTTGATCCTTGGGCATTCTTTGTACCAAGTTTGTCTCGTTCGTCCCTGTTCATCCTCCCATTTGATCCTTTGGCCATTCTTTGGTCCAAGTTCATCTCGTTCGTCCCTTTCCGTCCTCCCATTTGATCCTTTGACATTCTTTGGACCAAGTCCGTCTTGTTCGTCCCACTACATCCTCCTATTTGATCTTTGGGCATTCTTTCAAAAAAGTTCGTCTCGTTCGTCCACTTTCGTCCTCCCATTTGATCCATCGGCATTCTTGTTACCAAGTTCGTCTCGTTCGTCCCTCTTCGTCCTCCCATTTGATCCTTTTGCCATTCTTTGGACCAAGTTCGTCTCGTTCGTCCTTCTTCGTCCTTCTTCGTCCTCCCATTTGATCCTTTGACATTCTTTGGACCAAGTTCTTCTTGTTCGTCCCACTACATTCTCCTATTTGACTTTGGACATTCTTTGAACCAAGTTCGTCTCGTTCGTCCCTGTTCGTCCTTCCATTTGATCCTTTGGCCTTTCTTTGGTCCAAGTTCATCTCGTTCGTCCCTTTCCGTCCTCCCATTTGATCCTTTGACATTCTTTGGACCAAGTTCGTCTTGTTCGTCCCACTACATCCTCCTATTTGATCTTTGGGCATTCTTTCAAAAAAGTTCGTCTCGTTCGTCCATTTTCGTCCTCCCATTTGATCCTTGGGCATTCTTGTTACCAAGTTCGTCTCGTTCGTCCCTCTTCGTCCTCCCATTTGATCCTTTGGCCATTCTTTGGACCAAGTTCGTCTCGTTCGTCCCTCTTCGTCCTCCCATTTGATCCTTTGAAATTCTTTGAACCAAGTTCTTCTTGTTCGTCCCACTACATCCTCCTATTTGATCTTTGGACATTCTTTGAACCAAGTTCGTCTCGTTCGTCCCTGTTCGTCCTTCCATTTGATCCTTTGGCCATTCTTTGGACCAAGTTCGTCTTGTTCGTCCCACTACATCCTCCTATTTGATCTTTGAGCACTCTTTGAAAAAAGTTCGTCTCGTTCGTCCATTTTCGTCCTCCCATTTGATCCTTCGGCATTCTTTGTACCAAGTTCGTCTCGTTCGTCCCTGTTCATCCTCCACATTTGATCGTTTGGCCATTCTTTGGACCAAGTTCGTCTCGTTCGTCCCTCTTCGTCCTCCCATTTGATCCTTTGACATTCTTTGGACCAAGTTCGTCTTGTTCGTCCCACTACATCCTCCTATTTGATGTTTGGGAATTCTTTGAACCAAGCTCGTCTCGTTTGTCCCTGTTCGTCCTCCCATTTGATCCTTTAGCTATTCTTTGGACGAAGTTCGTCTCGTTCATCCCTCTTCGTCCTCCCATTTGATCCTTTGACATTGTTTGAACCAAGTTCGTCTTGTTTGTCCCACTACATCCTCCTATTTGATCTTGGGGCATTCTTTGAAAAAAGTTCGTCTCGTTCGTCCATTTTCGTCCTCCCATTTGATCCTTGGGCATTCTTTGTACCAAGTTCGTCTCGTTCGTCCCTCTTCGTCCTCCCATTTGATCCTTTGGCCATTCTTTGGACCAAGTTCGTCTCGTTCGTCCCTCTTCGTCCTCCCATTTGATCCTTTGGCCATTCTTTGGACCAAGTTCGTCTTGTTCGTTCCACTACATCCTCCTATTTGATCGTTGGGCATTCTTTGAACCAAGTTCGTCTCGTTCGTCCCTCTACGTCCTCCCATTTGATCGTTGGGCATTCTTTCCACCAATTTCGTCTCGTTCGACCCTCTACGTCCTCCCATTTGATCCTTGGCCATTCTTTGTACCGTGTTCGTCATGTTCGTCGCTCTACGTCCTCCTATTTGATCTTTGGGCATTCTTTGAACCAAGTTCGTCTCGTTCGTCCCTCTTCGTCCTCCCACTTGATCCTTTGGCCATTCTTTGACCAAGTTCGTCTCGTTCGTCCCTCTTCGTCCTCCCATTTGATCCTTTGACATTCTTTGGACCAAGTTCGTCTTGATCGTCCCACAACATCCTCCTATTTGATGTTTGGGCATTCTTTGAACCAAGTTCGTCTCGTTTGTCCCTGTTCGTCCTCCCATTTGATCCTTTAGCCATTCTTTGGACGAAGTTCGTCTCGTTCTTCCCTCTTTGTCCTCCCATTTGATCCTTTGACATTCTTTGAACCAAGTTCGTCTTGTTTGTCCCACTGCATCCTCCTATTTGCTCTTGGGGCATTCTTTGAAAAAAGTTCGTGTCGGTCGTCCATTTTCGTCCTCCCATTTAATCCTTGGGCATTCTTTGTACCAAGTTCGTCTTGTTCGTCCCTGTTCATCCTCCCATTTGATCCTTTGGCCATTCTTTGGTCCAAGTTCATCTCGTTCGTCCCTTTCCGTCCTCCCATTTGATCCTTTGACATTCTTTGGACCAAGTTCGTCTTGTTCGTCCCACTACATCCTCCTATTTGATCTTTGGGCATTCTTTCAAAAAAGTTCGTCTCGTTCGTCCATATTCGTCCTCCCATTTGATCCTTCGGCATTCTTGTTACCAAGTTCGTCTCGTTCGTCCCTCTTCGTCCTCCCATTTGATCCTTTGGCCATTCTTTGGACCAAGTTCGTCTCGTTCGTCCTTCTTCGTCCTTCTTCGTCCTCCCATTTGATCCTTTGACATTCTTTGGACCAAGTTCTTCTTGTTCGTCCCACTACATCCTCCTATTTGACTTTGGACATTCTTTGAACCAAGTTCGTCTCGTTCGTCCCTGTTCGTCCTTCCATTTGATCCTTTGGCCATTCTTTGGTCCAAGTTCATCTCGTTCGTCCCTTTCCGTCCTCCCATTTGATCCTTTGACATTCTTTGGACCAAGTTCGTCTTGTTCGTCCCACTACATCCTCCTATTTGATCTTTGGGCATTCTTTCAAAAAAGTTCGTCTCGTTCGTCCATTTTCGTCCTCCCATTTGATCCTTCGGCATTCTTGTTACCAAGTTCGTCTCGTTCGTCCCTCTTCGTCCTCCCATTTGATCCTTTGGCCATTCTTTGGTCCAAGTTCGTCTCGTTCGTCCCTTTCCGTCCTCCCATTTGATCCTTTGACATTCTTTGGACCAAGTTCGTCTTGTTCGTCCCACTACATCCTCCTATTTGATCTTTGAGCACTCTTTGAAAAAAGTTCGTCTCGTTCGTCCATTTTCGTCCTCCCATTTGATCCTTCGGCATTCTTTGTACCAAGTTCGTCTCGTTCGTCCCTGTTCATCCTCCACATTTGATCGTTTGGCCATTCTTTGGACAAAGTTCGTCTCGTTCGTCCCTCTTCGTCCTCCCATTTGATCCTTTGACATTCTTTGGACCAAGTTCGTCTTGTTCGTCCCACTACATCCTCCTATTTGATCTTTGGACATTCTTTGAACCAAGTTCGTCTCGTTCGTCCCTGTTCGTCCTTCCATTTGATCCTTTGACATTCTTTGACCCAAGTTCGTCTTGTTTGTCCCACTACGTCCTCCTATTTGATCTTTGGGCATTCTTTGAAAAAAGTTCGTCTCGTTCGTCCATTTTCATCCTCCCATTTGATCCTTCGGCATTCTTGTTACCAACTTCGTCTCTTCGTCCCTCTTTGTCCACCCATTTGATCCTTCGGCATTCTTGTTACCAAGATCGTCTCATTCGTTTCTGTTCGTCCTCCCATTTGATCCTTTGGCCATTCTTTGGACCAAGTTCGTCTCGTTCGTCCCTCTTCGTCCTCCCATTTGATCCTTTGACATTCTTTGGACCAAGTTCTTCTTGTTCGTCCCACTACATCCTCCTATTTGATCTTTGGACATTCTTTGAACCAAGTTCGTCTCGTTCGTCCCTGTTCGTCCTTCCATTTGATCCTTTGGCCATTCTTTGGACCAAGTTCGTCTCGTTCGTCCCTCTTCGTCCTCCCATTTGATCCTGTGACATTCTTTGGACCAAGTTCGTCTTGTTCGTCCCACTACGTCCTCCTATTTGATCTTTGGGCATTCTTTGAAAAAAGTTCGTCTCGTTCGTCCATTTTCATCCTCCCATTTGATCCTTCGGCATTCTTGTTACCAAGTTCGTCTCTTCGTCCCTCTTTGTCCACCCATTTGATCCTTTGGCCATTCTTTGGACCCAGTTCGTCTCGTTCGTCCCTCCTCGTCTTCCCATTTGATCCTTTGTCATTCTTTGGACCATGTTCGTCTTGATCGTCCCACTACATCCTCCTATTTGATCTTTGGACATTCTTTGAACCAAGTTCGTCTCGTTCGTCCCTGTTCGTCCTTCCATTTAATCCTTTGGCCATTCTTTGGTCCAAGTTCGTCTCGCTCGTCCCTATCCGTCCTCCCATTTGATCCTTTGACATTCTTTGGACCAAGTTCGTCTTGTTCATCCCACTACATCCTCCTATTTGATCTTTGGGCATTCTTTCAAAAAAGTTCGTCTCGTTCGTCCATTTTCGTCCTCCCATTTGATCCTTTGGCATTCTTGTTACCAAGTTCGTCTCGTTCGTCCCTCTTCGTCCTCCCATTTGATCCTTTGGCCATTCTTTGGACCAAGTTTGTCTCGTTCGTCCCTCTTCGTCCTCCCATTTGATCCTTTGGCCATTCTTTGACCAAGTTCGTCTCGTTCGTCCCTCTTCGTGTTCCCATTTGATCCTTTGGCCATACTTTGTACCAAGTTCGTCTCTTTCATCCCTCTTCGTCCTCCCATTTGATCCTTTGACATTCTTTGGACCAAGTTCGTGTTGTTCGTCCCACGACATCCTCCTATTTGATCGTTGGGCATTCTTTGAACCAAGTTCGTCTCGTTCGTCCCTCTACGTCCTCCCATTTGATCGTTGGGCATTCTTTCGACCAAGTTCGTCTCGTTCGTCCCTCCACGTCCTCCCATTTGATCCTTGGGCATTCTTTGTACCATGTTCGTCATGTTCGTCCCTCTACGTCCTCCTATTTGATCTTTGGGCATTCTTTGAACCAAGTTCGTCTCGTTCGTCCCTGTTCGTCCTCCCATTTGATCCTTTGGCCATTCGTTGGACCAAGCTCGTCTTGTTCGTCCCTCTTCGTCCTCCCATTTGATCCTTTGACATTCTTTGGACCAAGTTCGTCTTCTTCGTCCCACTACATCCTCCTATTTGATCTTTGGGTATTCTTTGAACCAAGTTCGTGTCGTTCGTCCCTGTTCGTCCTCCCATTTGATCCTTCGGCATTCTTTGTACCAAGTTCGTCTCGTTCGTCCCTGTTCATCCTCCACATTTGATCGTTTGGCCATTCTTTGGACAAAGTTCGTCTCGTTCGTCCCTCTTCGTCCTCCCATTTGATCCTTTGACATTCTTTGGACCAAGTTCGTCATGTTCGTCCCACTACATCCTCCTATTTGATCTTTGGACATTCTTTGAACCAAGTTCGTCTCGTTCGTCCCTGTTCGTCCTTCCATTTGATCCTTTGACATTCTTTGACCCAAGTTCGTCTTGTTTGTCCCACTACCTCCTCCTATTTGATCTTTGGGCATTCTTTGAAAAAAGTTCGTCTCGTTCGTCCATTTTCATCCTCCCATTTGATCCTTCGGCATTCTTGTTACCAACTTCGTCTCTTCGTCCCTCTTTGTCCACCCATTTGATCCTTCGGCATTCTTGTTACCAAGATCGTCTCATTCGTTTCTGTTCGTCCTCCCATTTGATCCTTTGGCCATTCTTTGGACCAAGTTCGTCTCGTTCGTCCCTCTTCGTCCTCCCATTTGATCCTTTGACATTCTTTGGACCAAGTTCTTCTTGTTCGTCCCACTACATCCTCCTATTTGATCTTTGGACATTCTTTGAACCAAGTTCGTCTCGTTCGTCCCTGTTCGTCCTTCCATTTGATCCTTTGGCCATTCTTTGGACCAAGTTCGTCTCGTTCGTCCCTCTTCGTCCTCCCATTTGATCCTGTGACATTCTTTGGACCAAGTTCGTCTTGTTCGTCCCACTACGTCCTCCTATTTGATCTTTGGGCATTCTTTGAAAAAAGTTCGTCTCGTTCGTCCATTTTCATCCTCCCATTTGATCCTTCGGCATTCTTGTTACCAAGTTCGTCTCTTCGTCCCTCTTTGTCCACCCATTTGATCCTTTGGCCATTCTTTGGACCCAGTTCGTCTCGTTCGTCCCTCCTCGTCCTCCCATTTGATCCTTTGTCATTCTTTGGACCATGTTCGTCTTGATCGTCCCACTACATCCTCCTATTTGATCTTTGGACATTCTTTGAACCAAGTTCGTCTCGTTCGTCCCTGTTCGTCCTTCCATTTAATCCTTTGGCCATTCTTTGGTCCAAGTTCGTCTCGCTCGTCCCTATCCGTCCTCCCATTTGATCCTTTGACATTCTTTGGACCAAGTTCGTCTTGTTCATCCCACTACATCCTCCTATTTGATCTTTGGGCATTCTTTCAAAAAAGTTCGTCTCGTTCGTCCATTTTCGTCCTCCCATTTGATCCTTTGGCATTCTTGTTACCAAGTTCGTCTCGTTCGTCCCTCTTCGTCCTCCCATTTGATCCTTTGGCCATTCTTTGGACCAAGTTTGTCTCGTTCGTCCCTCTTCGTCCTCCCATTTGATCCTTTGGCCATTCTTTGACCAAGTTCGTCTCGTTCGTCCCTCTTCGTGTTCCCATTTGATCCTTTGGCCATACTTTGTACCAAGTTCGTCTCTTTCATCCCTCTTCGTCCTCCCATTTGATCCTTTGACATTCTTTGGACCAAGTTCGTGTTGTTCGTCCCACGACATCCTCCTATTTGATCGTTGGGCATTCTTTGAACCAAGTTCGTCTCGTTCGTCCCTCTACGTCCTCCCATTTGATCGTTGGGCATTCTTTCGACCAAGTTCGTCTCGTTCGTCCCTCCACGTCCTCCCATTTGATCCTTGGGCATTCTTTGTACCATGTTCGTCATGTTCGTCCCTCTACGTCCTCCTATTTGATCTTTGGGCATTCTTTGAACCAAGTTCGTCTCGTTCGTCCCTGTTCGTCCCCTCATTTGATCCTTTGGCCATTCGTTGGACCAAGCTCGTCTTGTTCGTCCCTCTTCGTCCTCCCATTTGATCCTTTGACATTCTTTGGACCAAGTTCGTCTTCTTCGTCCCACTACATCCTCCTATTTGATCTTTGGGTATTCTTTGAACCAAGTTCGTGTCGTTCGTCCCTGTTCGTCCTTCCATTTGATCCTTTGGGCGTTCTTTGGACCAAGTTCGTCTTGTTCGTCCCTCTTCGTCCTCCCATTTGATCCTGTGACATTCTTTGGAACAAGTTCATCTTGTTCGTCCCACTACGTCCTCCCATTTGATCTTTTGGCATTCTTTGAAAAAAGATCGTCTCGTTCGTCCATTTTCGTCCTCCCATTTGATCCTTGGGCATTCTTTGGACCAGGTTCGTCTCGTTCATCCCTTTTCGTCCTCCCATTTGATCCTTGGGCATTCTTTGTACCATGTTCGGCTCGTTCGTCCCTGTTCATCCTCCCATTTGATCCTTTGGCCATTCTTTGGACCAAGTTCGTCTCGTTCGTCCCTCTTCGTCCTCCCATTTGATCCTTTGACATTCTCTGGACCATGTTCGTCTTGTTCGTCCCACTACATCCTCCTCTTTGATCGTGGGCATATTTTGAACCAAGTTCGTCTCGTTCGTCCCTGTTCGTCCTTCCATTTGATCCTTTGGCCGTCTCGTTCGTCGCTCTTCGTCCTCCCATTTGATCCTTTGGCCATTCTTTGGACAAGGTTCCTCTCGTTCGTCCCTCTTCGTCCTCCCATTTGATCCTTTGACATTCTTTGGACCAAGTTCGTCTTGTTCGTCCCACTACATCCTCCTATTTGATCTTTGGGCATTCTTTGAAAAAAGTTCATCTCGTTCGTCCATTTTTGTCCTCCCATTTGATCCTTTGGCCATTCTTTGGATTCGTCTCGTTCGTCCCTCTTCGTCCTCCCATTTGATCCTTTGACATTCTTTGGACCAAATTCGTCTTGTTCGTCCCACTACGTCCTCCTATTTGATCTTGGGGCATTCTATGAAAAAAGTTCGTCTCGTTCGTCCATTTTCGTCCTCCCATTTGATCCTTCGGCATTCCTTTTACCAAGTTCGTCTCGTTCGTCCCACTACATCCTCCTATTTGATCTTTGGCCATTCCTTGGACCAAGTTCGTCTCGTTCGTCCCTCTTCGTCCTCCCATTTGATCCTGTGACATTCTTTGGACCATGTTCATCTTGTTCGTCCCACTACGTCCTCCTATTTGATCTTTGGCCATTCTTTGAAAAAAGTTCGTCTCGTTCGTCCATTTTCGTCCTCCCATTTGATCCTTCGTCATTCTTGTTACCAAGTTCGTTTCGTTCGTCCCTCTTCGTCCTCCCATTTGATCCTTTGGCCATTCTTTGGACCAAGTTCGTCTCGTTCGTCCCTGTTCGTCCTCCCATTTGATCCTTTGACATTCATTGGACCGAGTTCGTCTTGTTCGTCCCACTACATCCTCCTCTTTGATGTTTGGGCATTCTTTGGACCAAGTTCGTCTCGTTTTCCCTGTTCGTCCTCCCATTTGATCCTTTAGCCATTCTTTGGACGAAGTTCGTCTCGTTCGTCCCTCTTCGTCCTCCCATTTGATCCTTTGACATTCTTTGAAACAAGTTAGTTTTGTTTGTCCCACTACATGCTCCTATTTGATCTTGGGGCATTCTTTGAAAAAAGTTCGTCTCGTTCGTCCATTTTCGTCCTCCCATTTGATCCTTCGGCATTCTTTGTGCCAAGTTCGTCTCGTTCGCCCCTGTTCATCCTCCCATTTGATCCTTTGGCCATTCTTTGGTCCAAGGTCGTCTCGTTCGTCCCTTTCCGTCCTCACATTTGATCCTTTGACATTCTTTGGACCAAGTTCGTCTTGTTCGTCCCACTACATCCTCCTATTTGATCTTTGGGCATTCTTTGAACCAAGTTCGTCTCGTTCGTCCCTGTTGGTCCTCCCATTTGATCCTTTGGCCATTCTTTGGACCAAGTTCATCTCGTTCGTCCTCTTCGTCCTCCCATTTGATCCTTTGACATTTTTTGGACCAAGTTCGTCTTGTTCGTCCCACTACGTCCTCCTTTTTGATCTTTGGGCATTCTTTGAAAAAAGTTCATCTCGTTTGTCCATTTTCGCCCTCCCATTTGATCCTTCAACATTCTTTGTACCAAGTTCGTCTCGTTCGTCCCTGTTCATCCTCCCCATTTGATCCTTTGGCCATTCTTTGGACCAAGTTCGTCTCGTTCATCCCTCTTCGTCCTCCCATTTGATCCTTTGACATTATTTGGACCATGTTCGTCTTGTTCGTCCCACTACATCCTCCTATTTGATTGTTGCGCATTCTTTGAACCAAGTTCGTCTGGTTCGTCCCTTTACGTCTTCCCTTTTGATCGTTGGGCATTCTTTCGACCAAGTTTGTCTCGTTCGTCCCTCTACGTCCTCCCATTTGATCCTTGGGCATTCTTTGTACCATGTTCGTCATGTTCGTCCCTTTACGTCCTCCTATTTGATCTTTGGGCATCCTTTGAACCAAGTTCATCTCGTTCGTCCCTGTTCGTCCTCCCATTTGATCCTTTGGCCATTCTTTGGACCAAGTTCGTCTCGTTCATCCCTCTTCGTCCTCCCATTTGATCCTTTGACATTCTTTGGACCAAGTTCGTCTCGTTCGTCCCTCTTCGTCCTCCCATTTGATCCTTTGACATTCTTTGGACCAAGTTCGTCTTGTTCGTCCCACTACGTCCTCCTATTTGATCTTTGGGCATTCTTTGAAAAAACTTCGTCTCGTTCGTCCATTTTCGTCCTCCCATTTGATCCTACGGCATTCTTTGTACCAAGTTCGTCCCACTACATCCTCCTATTTGATCTTTGGGCATTCTTTGAACCAAGTTCGTCTCGTTCGTCCCTGTTCGTCCTTCCATTTGATCCTTTGGCCTTCTTTTGACCAAGTTCGTCTCGTTCGTCCCTCTTCGTCCTCCCATTTGATCCTTTGACATTCTTTGGACCAAGTTCGTCTTGTTCGTCGCACTACGTCTTCCTATTTGATCTTTTGGCATTCTTTGAAAAAGTTCGTCTCGTTCGTCCATTTTCGTCCTCCCATTTGATCCTTGGGCATTCTTTGTACCAAGTTCGTCTCGTTCGTTCCTCTACGTCCTCCCATTTGATCTTTGGGCATTCTTTGGACCAGTTTCGTCTCGTTCATCCCTTTTCATTCTCCCATTTGATCCTTGGCATTCTTTGTACCATGTTCGGCTCGTTCGTCCCTGTTCATCCTCCCATTTGACACTTTGGCCATTCTTTGGACCAAGTTCGTCTCGTTAGTCCCTCTTCGTCCTCCCATTTGATCCTTTGACATTCTTTGGACCAAATTCATCTTGTTCGTCCCACTACGTCCTCCTATTTGATCTTTGGGCATTCATTGAAAAAAGTTCATCTCGTTCGTCCCACTTCGTCCTCCCATTTGATCCTTTGGCCATTCTTTGGACCAAGTTTGTCTCGTTCATCCCTCTTCGTCCTCCCATTTGATCCTTTGACATTCTTTGGACCAAGTTTGTCTTGTTCGTCCCACTACATCCTCCTATTTGATCTTTGGGCATTCTTTGAACCAAGTTTGTCTCGGTCATCCCTGTTCGTCCTCCCATTTGATCCTTTGGCCATCCTTTGGACCAGGTTCGTCTCGTTCGTCCCTCTTCGTCCTCCCATTTGATCCTTTGACATTCTTTGGACCAAATTCGTCTTGTTCGTCCCATTACGTCCTCCTATTTGATCTTGGGGCATTCTTTGAAAAAAGTTCGTCTCGTTCGTCCATGTTCATCCTCCCATTTGATCCTTCGGCATTCTTTGTACCAAGTTCATCTCGTTCGTTCCTCTACGTCCTCCCATTTGATCTTTGGGCATTCTTTGGACCAGGTTCGTCTCGTTCATCCCTTTTCGTCCTCCCATTTGATCCTTGGGCATTCTTTGTACCATGTTCGGCTCGTTCGTCCCTGTTCATCCTCCCATTTGATCCTTTGGCCATTCTTTGGACCAAGTTCGTCTCGTTCGTTCCTCTTCGTCCTCCCATTTGATCCTTTGACATTCTTTGGACCAAGTTCGTTTTGTTCGTCCCACTACGTCCACCTATTTGATCTTTGGGCATTCTTTGAAAAAAGTTCATCTCGTTCGTCCCACTTCGTCCTCCCATTTCATCCTTTGGCCATTCTTTGGACCAAGTTCGTCACGTTCATCCCTCTTCGTCCTCCCATTTGATCCTTTGACATTCTTTGGACCAAGTTTGTCTTGTTCGTCCCACTACATCCTCCTATTTGATCTTTGGGCATTCTTTGAACCAAGTTTGTCTCGGTCGTCCCTGTTCGTCCTCCCATTTGATCCTTTGGCCATTCTTTGGATCAAGTTCGTCTCGTTCGTCCCTCTTCGTCCTCCCATTTGATCCTTTGACATTCTTTGGACCAAATTCGTCTTGTTCGTCCCATTAAGTCCTCCTCTTTGATCTTGGGGCATTCTTTGAAAAAAGTTCGTCTCGTTCGTCCATGTTCGTCCTCCCATTTCATCCTTCGGCATTCTTTGTACCAAGTTCGTCTCGTTCGTCCCTCTTCGTCCTCCCATTTAGTCCTTTGACATTCTTTGGACCAAGTTCGTCTCGTTCGTCCCTCTTCGTCCTCCAATTTGGTCCTTTGACATTCTTTGGACCAAGTTCGTCTTGTTCGTCCCACTACATCCTCCTATTTGACCATTGGGCATTCTTTGAACCAAGTTTGTCTCAGTCATCCCTGTTCGTCCTCCCATTTGATCCTTTGGCCATTCTTTGGACTAAGTTCGTCTCATTCGTCCCTCTTCGTCCTCCCATTTGATCCTTTGACATTCTTTGGACCAAATTCATCTTGTTCGTCCCATTACGTCCTCCTATTTGATCTTGGGGCATTCTTTGGAAAAAGTTCGTCTCGTTCGTCCATCTTCGTCCTCCCATTTGATCCTTCGGCATTCTTTGTACCATGTTCGTCTCGTTCGTCCCTCTTCGTCCTCCCATTTGATCCTTTGGCCATTCTTTGGACCAAGTTCGTCTCGTTCGTCCCTCTTCGTTCTCCCATTTGGTCCTTTGACATTCTTTGGACCAAGTTCGTCTTGTTCGTCCCACTACATCCTCCTATTTGATCTTTGGACATTCTTTGAACCAAGTTCATCTCGTTCGTCCCTGTTGGTCCTCCCATTTGATCCTTTGACATTCTTTGGACCAAGTTCGTCTTGTTCGTCCCACTACGTCCTCCTATTTGATCTTTGGGCATTCTTTGAAAAAAGTTCATCTCGTTCGTCCATTTTCGTCCTCCCATTTGATCCTTCGGCATTCTTTGTACCAAGTTCGTCTCGTTCGTCCCTCTTCGTCCTCCCATTTGATCCTTTGGCCATTCCTTGGACCAAGTTCGTCTCGTTCGTCCCTCTTCGTCCTCCCATTTGGTCCTTTGACATTCTTTGGACCAAGTTTGTCTTGTTCGTCCCACTACATCCTCCTATTTGATCTTTGAACATTCTTTGAACCAAGTTCGTCTCGTTCGTCCCTGTTCGTCCTCCCATTTGATCCTTTGGCATTCTTTGTACCAAGTTCGTCTCGTTCGTCCCTCTTCGTCCTCCCATTTGATCCTTTGGCCGTTCTTTGGACCAAGTTCGTCTCGTTCGTCCCTCTTCGTCCTCCCATTTGGTCCTTTGATATTCTTTGGACCAAGTTTGTCTTGTTCGTCCCACTACATCCTCCTATTTGATCTTTGGACATTCTTTGAACCAAGTTCGTCTCGTTCGTCCCTGTTCGTCCTCCCATTTGATCCTTTGGCCATTCTTTGGACCAAGTTCGTCTCGTTCGTCTCTCTTCGTCCTCCCATTTGATGCTTTGACATTCTTTCGACCAAGTTCGTCTCGTTCGTCCCTCTTCGTCCTCCCATTTGATCCTTTGACAATCTTTGGACCAAGTTCGTCTTGTTCGTCCCACTACGTCCTCCTATTTCATCTTTGGGCATTCTTTGAAAAAAGTTCGTCTCGTTCGTCCATTTTCGTCCTCCCATTTGATCCTTCGGCATTATTTGTACCATGTTCGTCTCGTTCGTCCCTCTTCGTCCTCCCATTTGATCCTTTGGCCATTCTTTGGACCAAGTTCGTCTCGTTCGTCCCTCTTCGTCCTCCCATTTGGTTCTTTGACATTCTTTGGACCAAGTTTGTCTTGTTCGTCCCACTACATCCTCCTATTTTATCTTTGGACATTCTTTGAACCATGTTCGTCTCGTTCGTCCCTGTTCGTCCTCCCATTTGATCCTTTGGCCATTCTTTGGACCAAGTTCGTCTCGTTCGTCTCTCTTCGTCCTCCCATTTCATGCTTTGACATTCTTTGGACCAAGTTCGTCTCGTTCGTCCCTCTTCGTCCTCCCATTTGATCCTTTGACATTCTTTGGACCAAGCTCATCTTGTTCGTCCCACTACGTCCTCCTATTTGATCTTTGGGCATTCTTTGAAAAAAGTTCGTCTCGTTCGTCCATTTTCGTCCTCCCATTTGATCCTTCGGCATTCTTTGTACCAAGTTCGTCTCGTTCGTCCCTCTTCGTCCTCCCATTTGATCCTTTGGCCATTCTTTGGACCAAGTTCGTCTCGTTCGTCCCTCTTCGTCCTCCCATTTGGTCCTTTGACATTCTTTGGACCAAGTTTGTCATGTTTGTCCCACTACATCCTCCTATTTTATCTTTGGACATTCTTTGAACCAAGTTCGACTCGTTCGTCCCTGTTCGTCCTCCCATTTGATCCTTTGGCCATTCTTTGGACCAAGTTCGTCTCGTTCGTCTCTCTTCGTCCTCCCATTTGATGCTTTGACATTCTTTGGACCAAGTTCGTCTCGTTCGTCCCTCTTCGTCCTCCCATTTGATCCTTTGACATTCTTTGGACCAAGCTCGTCTTGTTCGTCCCACTACGTCCTCCTATTTGATCTTTGGGCATTCTTTGAAAAAACTTCGTCTCGTTCGTCCATTTTCGTCCTCCCATTTGATCCTTCGGCATTCTTTGTACCTAGTTCGTCTCGTTCGTCCCTCTTCGTCCTCCCATTTGATCCTTTGGCCATTCTTTGGACCAAGTTCGTCTCGTTCGTCCCGCTTCGTCCTCCCATTTGGTCCTTTGACATTCTTTGGACCAAGTTTGTCTTGTTCGTCCCACTACATCCTCCTATTTGATCTTTGGACATTCTTTGAACCAAGTTCGTCTCGTTCGTCCTTGTTTGTCTTCCCATTTGATCCTTTGGCCATTCTTTGGACCAAGTTCGTCTCGTTCGTCCCTCTTCGTCCTCCCATTTGATCCTTTGACATTCATTGGACCAAGTTCGTCTTGTTCGTCCCACTACGTCCTCCTATTTGATTGTTGGGCATTCTTTGAACCAAGTTCGTCTCGTTCGTCCCTCTACGTCCTCCCATTTGATCGTTGGGCATTCTTTCGATCAAGTTCGTCTCGTTCGTCCCTCTACGTCCTCCCATTTGATCCTTGGGCATTCTTTGTACCATGTTCGTCATGTTCGTCCCTGTACATCCTCCTACTTGATTTTTGGGCATTCTTTGAACCAAGTTCGTCTCGTTCGTCCCTGTTCGTCCTCCCATTTGATCCTTTGACCATTCTTTGGACCAAGTTCGTCTCGTTCGTCCCTCTTCGTCCTCCCATTTGATCCTTTGACATTCTTTGGACCAAGTTCGTCTTGTTCGTCCCACTACGTCCTCCTATTTGATCTTTGGGCATTCTTTGAAAAAAGTTCGTCTCGTTCGTCCATTTTCGTTCTCCCATTTGATCCTTCGGCATTCTTTGTACCAAGTTCGTCTCGTTCGTCCCACTTCGTCCTCCCATTTGATCCTTTGGCCATTCTTTGGACCAAGTTCGTCTCGTTCGTCCCACTTCGTCCTCCCATTTGATCCTTTGGCCATTCTTTGGACCAAGTTCGTCTCGTTCGTCCCTCTTCGTCCTCCCATTTGATCCTTTGACATTCTTTGGACCAAGTTCATCTTGTTCGTCCCACTACATCCTCCTATTTGATCTTTGGACATTCTTTGAACCAAGTTCGTCTCGTTCGTCGCTGTTCGTCCTTCCATTTGATCCTTTGACATTCTTTGGACCAAGTTCGTCTTGTTCGTCCCACTACGTCCTCCTATTTGATTGTTGGGCATTCTTTGAACCAACTTCGTCTCGTTCGTCCCTCTACGTCCTCCCATTTGATCGTTGGGCATTCTTTCGATCAAGTTCGTCTCGTTCGTCCCTCTACGTCCTCCCATTTGATCCTTGGGCATTCTTTGTACCATGTTCGTCATGTTCGTCCCTGTACATCCTCCTACTTGATTTTTGGGCATTCTTTGAACCAAGTTCGTCTCGTTCGTCCCTGTTCGTCCTCCCATTTGATCCTTTGGCCATTCTTTGGACCAAGTTCGTCTCGTTCGTCCCTCTTCGTCCTCCCATTTGATCCTATGACATTCTTTGGATCAAGTTCGTCTTGTTCGTCCCACTACGTCCTCCTATTTGATCTTTGGGCATTCTTTGAAAAAAGTTCGTCTCGGTCGTCCATTTTCGTCCTCCCATTTGATCCTTCGACATTCTTTGTACCAAGTTCGTCTCGTTCGTCCGTCTTCGTCCTCCCATTTGATCCTTTGGCCATTCTTTGGACCAAGTTCGTCTCGTTCGTCCCTCTTCGTCCTCCCATTTGGTCCTTTGACATTCTTTGGACCAAGTTTGTCTTGTTCGTCCCACTACATCCTCCTATTTGATCTTTGGGCATTCTTTGAAAAAAGTTCTTCTCGTTCGTCCATTTTCGTCCTCCCATTTGATCCTTCGGCATTCTTTGTACCAAGTTCGTCTCGTTCGTCCCTCTTCGTCATCCCATTTGATCCTTTGGCCATTCTTTGGACCAAGTTCGTCTCGTTCGACCCTCTTCGTCCTCCCATTTGATCCTTTGACATTCTTTGGACCAAGTTTATCTTGTTCGTCCCACTACATCCTCCTATTTGATCTTTGGACATTCTTTGAACCAAGTTCGTCTCGTTCGTCCCTGTTCGTCCTTCCATTTGATCCTTTGGCCATTCTTTGGACCAAGTTCGTCTCGGTCGTCCCTCTTCGTCCTCCCATTTGATCCTGTGACATTCTTTGGATCAAGTTCGTCTTGTTCGTTCCACTTCGTCCTCCCATTTGATCCTTTGGCCATTCTTTGGACCAAGTTCGTCTCGTTCGTCCCTCTTCGTCCTCCCATTTGATCCTTTGACATTCTTTGGACCAAGTTCATCTTGTTCGTCGCACTACATCCTCCTATTTGGTCTTTGGACATTCTTTGAACCAAGTTCGTCTCGTTCGTCCCTGTTCGTCCTTCCATTTGATCCTTTGGCCATTCTTTAGACCAAGTTCGTCTCGTTCGTCCCTCTTCGTCCTCCCATTTGATCCTGTGACATTCTTTGGATCAAGTTCGTCATGTTCGTCCCACTACGTCCTCCTATTTGATCTTTGGGCATTCTTTGAAAAAAGTTCGTCTCGTTCGTCCATTTTCGTCCTCCCATTTGATCCTTCGGCATTCTTTGTACCAAGTTCGTCTCGTTCGTCCCTCTTCGTCCTCCCATTTGATCCTTTGGCCATTCTTTGGACCAAGTTCGTCTCGTTCGTCCCTCTTCGTCCTCCCATTTGGTCCTTTGACATTCTTTGGACCAAGTTTGTCTTGTTCGTCCCACTACATCCTCCTATTTGACCTTTGGACATTCTTTGAACCAAGTTCGTCTCGTTCGTCCCTGTTCGTCCTCCCATTTGATCCTTTGGCCATTCTTTGGACCAAGTTCGTCTCGTTCGTCCCTCTTCGTCCTCCCATTTGATGCTTTGACATTCTTTGGACCAAGTTCGTCTCGTTCGTCCCTCTTCGTCCTCCCATTTGATCCTTTGACATTCTTTGGACCAAGTTCATCTTGTTCGTCCCGCTACGTCCTCCTATTTGATCTTTGGGCATTCTTTGAAAAAAGTTCGTCTCGTTCGTCCATTTTCGTCCTCCCATTTGATCCTTCGGCATTCTTTGTACCAAGTTCGTCTCGTTCGTCCCTCTTCGTCCTCCCATTTGATCCTTTGGCCATTCTTTGAACCACGTTCGTCTCGTTCGTCCCTCTTCGTCCTCCCATTTGGTCCTTTGACATTCTTTGGACCAAGTATGTCTTGTTCGTCCCACTACATCCTCCTATTTGATCTTTGGACATTCTTTGAACCAAGTTCGTCTCGTTCGTCCCTGTTCGTCCTCCCATTTGATCCTTTGGCCATTCTTTGGACCAAGTTCGTCTCGTTCGTCTCTCTTCGTCCTCCCATTTGATGCTTTGACATTCTTTGGACCAAGTTCGTCTCGTTCGTCCCTCTTCGTCCTCCCATTTGATCCTTTGACATTCTTTGGACCAAGTTCGTCTTGTTCGTCCCACTACGTCCTCCTATTTGATCTTTGGGCATTCTTTGAAAAAAGTTCGTCTCGTTCGTCCATTTTCGTCCTCCCATTTGGTCCTTTGGCCATTATTTGGACCAAGTTCGTCTCGTTCGTCTCTCTTCGTCCTCCCATTTGATGCTTTGACATTCTTTGTACCAAGTTCGTCTCGTTCGTCCCTCTTCGTCCTCCCATTTGATCCTTTGGCCATTCTTTGGACCAAGTTCGTCTCGTTCGTCCCTCTTCGTCCTCCCATTTGGTCCTTTGACATTCTTTGGACCACGTTTGTCTTGTTCGTCCCACTACATCCTCCTATTTGATCTTTGGACATTCTTTGAACCAAGTTCGTCTCGTTCGTCCCTGTTTGTCCTCCCATTTGATCCTTTGGCCATTCTTTGGACCAAGTTCGTCTCGTTCGTCCCTCTTCGTCCTCCCATTTGATCGTTGGGCATTCTTTCGACCAAGTTCGTCTCGTTCGTCCCTCTACGTCCTCCCATTTGATCCTTGGCATTCTTTGTACCATGTTCATCATGTTCGTCCCTGTACGTCCTCCTATTTGATTTTTGGGCATTCTTTGAACCAAGTTCGTCTCGTTCGTCCCTGTTCGTCCTCCCATTTGATCCTTTGGCCATTCTTTGGTCCAAGTTTGTCTTGTTCGTCCCACTACATCCCCCAATTTGATCTTTGGACATTCTTTGATCCAAGTTCGTCTCGTTCGTCGCTGTTGGTCCTCCCATTTGATCCTTTCGCCATTCTTTGGACCAAGTTTGTCTCGTTCGTCCCTCTTCGTCCTCCCATTTGATCCTTTGACATTCATTGGACCAAGTTCGTCTTGTTCATCCCACTACATCCTCCTATTTGATTGTTGGGCATTCTTTGAACCAAGTTCGTCTCGTTCGTCCATTTTCGTCCTCCCATTTGATCCTTCGGCATTCTTTGTACCAAGTTCGTCTCGTTCGTCCCACTTCGTCCTCCTATTTGATCCTTTGGCCATTCTTTGGACCAAATTCGTCTCGTTCGTCCCACTTCGTCCACCCATTTGATCCTTTGGCCATTCTTTGGACCAAGTTCGTCTCGTTCGTCCCTCTTCGTCCTCCCATTTGATCGTTGGGCATTCTTTCGACCAAGTTCGTCTCGTTCGTCCCTCTACGTCCTCCCATTCGATCCTTGGGCATTCTTTGTACCATGTTCGTCATGTTCGTCCCACTACGTCCTCCTATTTGATCTTTGGGCATTCTTTGAAAAAAGTTCGTCTCGTTCGTCCATTTTCGTCCTCCCATTTGATCCTTCGGCATTCTTTGTACCAGGTTCGTCTCGTTCGTCCCTCTTCGTCCTCCCATTTGATCCTTTGGCCATTCTTTGGACCAAGTTCGTCTCGTTCGTCCCTCTTCGTCCTCCCATTTGGTCCTTTGACATTGTTTGGACCAAGTTTGTCTTGTTCGTCCCACTACATCCTCCTATTTGATCTTTGGGCATTCTTTGAAAAAAGTTCTTCTCGTTCGTCCATTTTCGTCCTCCCATTTGATCCTTCGGCATTCTTTGTACCAAGTTCGTCTCGTTCGTCCCACTTCGACCTCCCATTTGACCCTTTGGCCATTCTTTGGACCAAGTTCGTCTCGTTCGTCCCTCTTCGTCCTCCCATTTGGTCCTTTGACATTCTTTGGACCACGTTTGTCTTGTTCGTCCCACTACATCCTACTATTTGATCTTTGGACATTCTTTGAACCAAGTTCGTCTCGTTCGTCCCTGTTCGTCCTCCCATTTGATCCTTTGGCCATTCTTTGGACCAAGTTCGTCTCGTTCGTCTCTCTTCGTCCTCCCATTTGATGCTTTGACATTCTTTGGACCAAGTTCGTCTCGTTCGTCCCTCTTCGTCCTCCCATTTGATCCTTTGACATTCTTTGGACCAAGTTCGTCTTGTTCGTCCCACTACGTCCTCCTATTTGATCTTTGGGCATTCTTTGAAAAAAGTTCGTCTCGTTCGTCCATTTTCGTCCTCCCATTTGGTCCTTTGGCCATTCTTTGGACCAAGTTCGTCTCGTTTGTCTCTCTTCGTCCTCCCATTTGATGCTTTGACATTCTTTGTACCAAGTTCGTCTCGTTCGTCCCTCTTCGTCCTCCCATTTGATCCTTTGGCCATTCTTTGGACCAAGTTCGTCTCGTTCGTCCCTCTTCGTCCTCCCATTTGGTCCTTTGACATTCTTTGGACCACGTTTGTCTTGTTCGTCCCACTACATCCTCCTATTTGATCTTTGGACATTCTTTGAACCAAGTTCGTCTCGTTCGTCCCTGTTTGTCCTCCCATTTGATCCTTTGGCCATTCTTTGGACCAAGTTTGTCTCGTTCGTCCCTCTTCGTCCTCCCATTTGATCGTTGGGCATTCTTTCGACCAAGTTCGTCTCGTTCGTCCCTCTACGTCCTCCCATTTGATCCTTGGCATTCTTTGTACCATGTTCGTCATGTTCGTCCCTGTACGTCCTCCTATTTGATTTTTGGGCATTCTTTGAACCAAGTTCGTCTCGTTCGTCCCTGTTCGTCCTCCCATTTGATCCTTTGTCCATTCTTTGGTCCAAGTTTGTCTTGTTCGTCCCACTACATCCCCCAATTTGATCTTTGGACATTCTTTGAACCAAGTTCGTCTCGTTCGTCGCTGTTGGTCCTCCCATTTGATCCTTTCGCCATTCTTTGGACCAAGTTTGTCTCGTTCATCCCTCTTCGTCCTCCCATTTGATCCTTTGACATTCATTGGACCAAGTTCGTCTTGTTCATCCCACTACATCCTCCTATTTGATTGTTGGGCATTCTTTGAACCAAGTTCGTCTCGTTCGTCCATTTTCGTCCTCCCATTTGATCCTTCGGCATTCTTTGTACCAAGTTCGTCTCGTTCGTCCCACTTCGTCCTCCCATTTGATCCTTTGGCCATTCTTTGGACCAAATTCGTCTCGTTCGTCCCACTTCGTCCACCCATTTGATCCTTTGGCCATTCTTTGGACCAAGTTCGTCTCGTTCGTCCCTCTTCGTCCTCCCATTTGATCGTTGGGCATTCTTTCGACCAAGTTCGTCTCGTTCGTCCCTCTACGTCCTCCCATTCGATCCTTGGGCATTCTTTGTACCATGTTCGTCATGTTCGTCCCACTACGTCCTCCTATTTGATCTTTGGGCATTCTTTGAAAAAAGTTCGTCTCGTTCGTCCATTTTCGTCCTCCCATTTGATCCTTCGGCATTCTTTGTACCAGGTTCGTCTCGTTCGTCCCTCTTCGTCCTCCCATTTGATCCTTTGGCCATTCTTTGGACCAAGTTCGTCTCGTTCGTCCCTCTTCGTCCTCCCATTTGGTCCTTTGACATTCTTTGGACCAAGTTTGTCTTGTTCGTCCCACTACATCCTCCTATTTGATCTTTGGGCATTCTTTGAAAAAAGTTCTTCTCGTTCGTCCATTTTCGTCCTCCCATTTGATCCTTCGGCATTCTTTGTACCAAGTTCGTCTCGTTCGTCCCACTTCGACCTCCCATTTGACCCTTTGGCCATTCTTTGGACCAAGTTCGTCTCGTTCGTCCCTCTTCGTCCTCCCATTTGGTCCTTTGACATTCTTTGGACCAAGTTTGTCTTGTTCGTCCCACTACATCCTCCTATTTGATCTTTGGACATTCTTTGAACCAAGTTCGTCTCGTTCGTCCCTGTTCGTCCTCCCATTTGATCCTTTGGCCATTCTTTGGACCAAGTTCGTCTCGTTCGTCTCTCTTCGTCCTCCCATTTGATGCTTTGACATTCTTTGGACCAAGTTCGTCTCGTTCATCCCTCTTCATCCTCCCATTTGATCCTTTAACATTCTTTGGACAAAGTTCGTCTTGTTCGTCCCACTACGTCCTCCTATTTGATCTTTGGACATTCTTTGAAAAAAGTTCATCTCGTTCGTCCATTTTCGTCCTCCCATTTGATCCTTAGGCATTCTTTGAACCAAGTTCGTCTCGTTCGTCCCTCTTCGTCCTCCCATTTGATCCTTTGGCCATTCTTTGGACCAAGTTCGTCTCGTTCGTCCCTCTTCGTCCTCCCATTTGGTCCTTTGACATTCTTTGGACCAAGTTTGTCTTGTTCGTCCCACTACATCCTCCTATTTGATCTTTGGACATTCTTTGAACCAAGTTCGTCTCGTTCGTCCCTGTTCGTCCTCCCATTTGATCGTTGGGCATTCTTTCGACCAAGTTCGTCTCGTTCGTCCCTCTACCTCCTCCCATTTGATCCTTGGGCATTCTTTGTACCATGTTCGTCATGTTCGTCCCTGTACGTCCTCCTATTTGATTTTTGGGCATTCTTTGAACCAAGTTCGTCTCGTTCGTCCCTGTTCGTCCTCCCATTTGATCCTTTGGTCATTCTTTGGTCCAAGTTTGTCTTGTTCGTCCCACTACATCCCCCTATTTGATCTTTGGACATTCTTTGAACCAAGTTCGTCTCGTTCGTCCATGTTGGTCCTCTCATTTGATCATTTGGCCATTCTTTGGACCAAGTTTGTCTCGTTCGTCCCTCTTCGTCCTCCCATTTGATCCTTTGACATTCATTGGACCAAGTTCGTCTCGTTCGTATCTCTACGTCCTCCCATTTGATCCTTGTGCATTCTTTGTACCATGTTCATCATGTTCGTCCCTGTACGTCCTCCTATTTGATTTTTGGGCATTCTTTGAACCAAGTTCGTCTCGTTCGTCCCTGTTCGTCCTCCAATTTGATCCTTTGGCCATTCTTTGGTCCAACTTTGTCTTGTTCGTCCCACTACATCCCCCTATTTGATCTTTGGACATTCTTTGAACCAAGTTCGTCTCGTTCGTACCTGTTTGTCCTCCCATTTGATCCTTTGGCCATTCTTTGGACCAAGTTCGTCTCGTTCGTCCCTCTTCGTCCTCCCATTTGATCGTTGGGCATTCTTTCGACCAAGTTCGTCTCGTTCGTACCTCTACGTCCTCCCATTTGATCCTTGGCATTCTTTGTACCATGTTCGTCATGTTCGTCCCTGTACGTTCTCCTATTTGATTTTTGGGCATTCTTTGAACCAAGTTCGTCTCGTTCGTCCCTGTTCGTCCTCCCATTTGATCCTTTGGCCATTCTTTGGTCCAAGTTTGTCTTGTTCGTCCTACTACATCCCCCAATTTGATCTTTGGACATTCTTTGAACCAAGTTCGTCTCGTTCGTCCCTGTTGGACCTCCCATTTGATCCTTTGGCCATTCTTTGGACCAAGTTTGTCTCGTTCGTCCATCTTCGTCCTCCCATTTGATCCTTTGACATTCATTGGACCAAGTTCGTCTTGTTCATCCCACTACATCCTCCTATTTGATTGTTGGGCATTCTTTGAACCAAGTTCGTCTCGTTCGTCCATTTTCGTCCTCCCATTTGATCCTTCGGCATTCTTTGTACCAAGTTCGTCTCGTTCGCCCCACTTCGTCGTCCCATTTGATCCTTTGGCCATTCTTTGGACCAAGTTCGTCTCGTTCGTCCCACTTCGTCCTCCCATTTGATCCTTTGGCCATTCTTTGGACCAAGTTCGTCTCGTTCGTCCCTCTTCGTCCTCCCATTTGATCGTTGGGCATTCTTTCGACCAAGTTCGTCTCGTTCGTCCCTCTACGTCCTCCCATTTGATCCTTGGGCATTCTTTGTACCATGTTCGTCATGTTCGTCCCTGTACGTCCTCCTATTTGATTTTTGGGCATTCTTTGAACCAAGTTCGTCTCGTTCGTCCCTGTTCGTCCTCCCATTTGATCCTTTGGCCATTCTTTGGACCAAGTTCGTCTCGTTCGTCCCTCTTCGTCCTCCCATTTGATGCTTTGACATTCTTTGGACCAAGTTCGTCTCGTTCGTCTCTCTTCGTCCTCCCATTTGATCCTTTGACATTCTTTGGACCAAGTTCGTCTTGTTCGTCCCACTACGTCCTCCTATTTGATCTTTGGGCATTCTTTGAAAAAAGTTCTTCTCGTTCGTCCATTTTCGTCCTCCCATTTGATCCTTCGGCATTCTTTGTACCAAGTTCGTCTCGTTCGCCCCACTTCGTCCTCCCATTTGATCCTTTGGCCATTCTTTGGACCAAGTTCGTCTCGTTCGTCCCTCTTCGTCCTCCCATTTGATCCTTTGGCCATTCTTTGGACCAAGTTCGTCTCGTTCGTCCCTCATCGTCCTCCCATTTGGTCCTTTGACATTCTTTGGACCAAGTTTGTCTTGTTCGTCCCACTACATCCTCCTATTTGATCTTTGGACATTCTTTGAACCAAGTTCGTCTCGTTCGTCCCTGTTTGTCCTCCCATTTGATCCTTTGGCCATTCTTTGGACCAAGTTCATCTCGTTCGTCCCTCTTCGTCCTCCCATTTGATCCTTTGACATTCATTGGACCAAGTTTGTCTTGTTCGTCCCACTACATCCTCCTATTCGATCTTTGGACATTCTTTGAACCAAGTTCGTCTCGTTCGTCTCTGTTCGTCCTCCCATTTGATCCTTTGGCCATTCTTTGGACCAAGTTCTTCTCGTTCGTCTCTCTTCGTCCTCCCATTTGATGCTTTGACATTCTTTGGACCAAGTTCGTCTCGTTCGTCCCTCTTCGTCCTCCCATTTGATCCTTTGACATTCTTTGGACCAAGTTCGTCTTGTTCGTCCCACTACGTCCTCCTATTTGATCTTTGGGCATTCTTTGAAAAAAGTTCGTCTCGTTCGTCCATTTTCGTCCTCCCATTTGATCCTTCGGCATTCTTTGTACCAGGTTCGTCTCGTTCGTCCCTCTTCGTCCTCCCATTTGATCCTTTGGCCATTCTTTGGACCAAGTTCGTCTCGTTCGTCCCTCTTCGTCCTCCCATTTGGTCCTTTGACATTCTTTGGACCAAGTTTGTCTTGTTCGTCCCACTACATCCTCCTATTTGATCTTTGGGCATTCTTTGAAAAAAGTTCTTCTCGTTCGTCCATTTTCGTCCTCCCATTTGATCCTTCGGCATTCTTTGTACCAAGTTCGTCTCGTTCGTTCCACTTCGTCCCCCCATTTGATCCTTTGGCCATTCTTTGGACCAAGTTCGTCTCGTTCGTCCCTCTTCGTCCTCCCATTTAATCCTTTGGCCATTCTTTGGACCAAGTTCGTCTCGTTCGTCCCTCTTCGTCCCCCCATTTGGTCCTTTGACATTCTTTGGACCAAGTTTGTCTTGTTCGTCCCACTACATCCTCCTATTTGATCTTTGGACATTCTTTGAACCAAGTTCGTCTCGTTCGTCCATGTTCGTCCTCCCATTTGATCCTTTGGCCATTCTTTGGACCAAGTTCGTCTCGTTCGTCTCTCTTCGTCCTCCCATTTGATGCTTTGACATTCTTTGGACCAAGTTCGTCTCGTTCGTCCCTCTTCGTCCTCCCATTTGATCCTTTGACATTCTTTGGACCAAGTTCGTCTTGTTCGTCCCACTACGTCCTCCTATTTGATCTTTGGGCATTCTTTGAAAAAAGTTTGTCTCGTTCGTCCATTTTCGTCCTCCCATTTGATCCTTCGGCATTCTTTGTACCAAGTTCGTCTCGTTCGTCCCTCTTCGTCCTCCCATTTGATCCTTTGGCCATTCTTTGGACCAAGTTCGTCTCGTTCGTCTCTCTTCGTCCTCCCATTTGATGCTTTGACATTCTTTGGACCAAGTTCGTCTCGTTCATCCCTCTTCGTCCTCCCATTTGATCCTTTGACATTCTTTGGACCAAGTTCGTCTTGTTCGTCCCACTACGTCCTCCTATTTGATTGTTGGGCATTCTTTGAACCAAGTTCGTCTCGTTCGTCCATTTTCGTCCTCCCATTTGATCCTTCGGCATTCTTTGTACCAAGTTCGTCTCGTTCGTCCCACTTCGTCCTCCCATTTGATCCTTTGGCCATTCTTTGGACCAAGTTCGTCTCGTTCGTCCCACTTCGTCCTCCCATTTGATCCTTTGGCCATTCTTTGGACCAAGTTCGTCTCGTTCGTCCCTCTTCGTCCTCCCATTTGATCGTTGGGCATTCTTTCGACCAAGTTCGTCTCGTTCGTCCCTCTACGTCCTCCCATTTGATCCTTGGGCATTCTTTGTACCATGTTCGTCATGTTCGTCCCTGTACGTCCTCCTATTTGATTTTTGGGCATTCTTTGAACCAAGTTCGTCTCGTTCGTCCCTGTTCGTCCTCCCATTTGATCCTTTGGCCATTCTTTGGACCAAGTTCGTCTCGTTCGTCCCTCTTCGTCCTCCCATTTGATGCTTTGACATTCTTTGGACCAAGTTCGTCTCGTTCGTCCCTCTTCGTCCTCCCATTTGATCCTTTGACATTCTTTGGACCAAGTTCGTCCCGTTCGTCCCTCTTCGTCCTCCCATTTGATCGTTGGGCATTCTTTCGACCAAGTTCGTCTCGTTCGTCCCTCTACGTCCTCCCATTTGATCCTTGGGCATTCTTTGTACCATGTTCGTCATGTTCGTCCCTGTACGTCCTCCTATTTGATTTTTGGGCATTCTTTGAACCAAGTTCGTCTCGTTCGTCCCTGTTCGTCCTCCCATTTGATCCTTTGGCCATTCTTTGGACCAAGTTTGTCTCGTTCGTCCATCTTCGTCCTCCCATTTGATCCTTTGACATTCATTGGACCAAGTTCGTCTTGTTCATCCCACTACATCCTCCTATTTGATTGTTGGGCATTCTTTGAACCAAGTTCGTCTCGTTCGTCCATTTTCGTCCTCCCATTTGATCCTTCGGCATTCTTTGTACCAAGTTCGTCTCGTTCGTCCCACTTCGTCCTCCCATTTGATCCTTTGGCCATTCTTTGGACCAAGTTCGTCTCGTTCGTCCCACTTCGTCCTCCCATTTGATCCTTTGGCCATTCTTTGGACCAAGTTCGTCTCGTTCGTCCCTCTTCGTCCTCCCATTTGATCGTTGGGCATTCTTTCAACCAAGTTCGTCTCGTTCGTCCCTCTACGTCCTCCCATTTGATCCTTGGGCATTCTTTGTACCATGTTCGTCATGTTCGTCCCTGTACGTCCTCCTATTTGATTTTTGGGCATTCTTTGAACCAAGTTCGTCTCGTTCGTCCCTGTTCGTCCTCCCATTTGATCCTTTGGCCATTCTTTGGACCAAGTTCGTCTCGTTCGTCCCTCTTCGTCCTCCCATTTGATGCTTTGACATTCTTTGGACCAAGTTCGTCTCGTTCGTCCCTCTTCGTCCTCCCATTTGATCCTTTGACATTCTTTGGACCAAGTTCGTCTTGTTCGTCCCACTACGTCCTCCTATTTGATCTTTGGGCATTCTTTGAAAAAAGTTCTTCTCGTTCGTCCATTTTCGTCCTCCCATTTGATCCTTCGGCATTCTTGGTACCAAGTTCGTCTCGTTCGTCCCACTTCGTTCTCCCATTTGATCCTTTGGCCATTCTTTGGACCAAGTTCGTCTCGTTCGTCCCTCTTCGTCCTCCCATTTGATCCTTTGGCCATTCTTTGGACCAAGTTCGTCTCGTTCGTCCCTCATCGTCCTCCCATTTGGTCCTTTGACATTCTTTGGACCAAGTTTGTCTTGTTCGTCCCACTACATCCTCCTATTTGATCTTTGGACATTCTTTGAACCAAGTTCGTCTCGTTCGTCCCTGTTTGTCCTCCCATTTGATCCTTTGGCCATTCTTTGGACCAAGTTCATCTCGTTCGTCCCTCTTCGTCCTCCCATTTGATCCTTTGACATTCATTGGACCAAGTTTGTCTTGTTCGTCCCACTACATCCTCCTATTCGATCTTTGGACATTCTTTGAACCAAGTTCGTCTCGTTCGTCTCTGTTCGTCCTCCCATTTGATCCTTTGGCCATTCTTTGGACCAAGTTCTTCTCGTTCGTCTCTCTTCGTCCTCCCATTTGATGCTTTGACATTCTTTGGACCAAGTTCGTCTCGTTCGTCCCTCTTCGTCCTCCCATTTGATCCTTTGACATTCTTTGGACCAAGTTCGTCTTGTTCGTCCCACTACGTCCTCCTATTTGATCTTTGGGCATTCTTTGAAAAAAGTTCGTCTCGTTCGTCCATTTTCGTCCTCCCATTTGATCCTTCGGCATTCTTTGTACCAGGTTCGTCTCGTTCGTCCCTCTTCGTCCTCCCATTTGATCCTTTGGCCATTCTTTGGACCAAGTTCGTCTCGTTCGTCCCTCTTCGTCATCCCATTTGGTCCTTTGACATTCTTTGGACCAAGTTTGTCTTGTTCGTCCCACTACATCCTCCTATTTGATCTTTGGGCATTCTTTGAAAAAAGTTCTTCTCGTTCGTCCATTTTCGTCCTCCCATTTGATCCTTCGGCATTCTTTGTACCAAGTTCGTCTCGTTCGTTCCACTTCGTCCCCCCATTTGATCCTTTGGCCATTCTTTGGACCAAGTTCGTCTCGTTCGTCCCTCTTCGTCCTCCCATTTAATCCTTTGGCCATTCTTTGGACCAAGTTCGTCTCGTTCGTCCCTCTTCGTCCCCCCATTTGGTCCTTTGACATTCTTTGGACCAAGTTTGTCTTGTTCGTCCCACTACATCCTCCTATTTGATCTTTGGACATTCTTTGAACCAAGTTCGTCTCGTTCGTCCATGTTCGTCCTCCCATTTGATCCTTTGGCCATTCTTTGGACCAAGTTCGTCTCGTTCGTCTCTCTTCGTCCTCCCATTTGATGCTTTGACATTCTTTGGACCAAGTTCGTCTCGTTCGTCCCTCTTCGTCCTCCCATTTGATCCTTTGACATTCTTTGGACCAAGTTCGTCTTGTTCGTCCCACTACGTCCTCCTATTTGATCTTTGGGCATTCTTTGAAAAAAGTTCTTCTCGTTCGTCCATTTTCGTCCTCCCATTTGATCCTTCGGCATTCTTTGTACCAAGTTCGTCTCGTTCGTCCCACTTCGTCCTCCCATTTGATCCTTTGGCCATTCTTTGGACCAAGTTCGTCTCGTTCGTCCCTCTTCGTCCTCCCATTTGATCCTTTGGCCATTCTTTGGACCAAGTTCGTCTCGTTCGTCCCTCATCGTCCTCCCATTTGGTCCTTTGACATTCTTTGGACCAAGTTTGTCTTGTTCGTCCCACTACATCCTCCTATTTGATCTTTGGACATTCTTTGAACCAAGTTCGTCTCGTTCGTCCCTGTTTGTCCTCCCATTTGATCCTTTGGCCATTCTTTGGACCAAGTTCATCTCGTTCGTCCCTCTTCGTCCTCCCATTTGATCCTTTGACATTCATTGGACCAAGTTTGTCTTGTTCGTCCCACTACATCCTCCTATTCGATCTTTGGACATTCTTTGAACCAAGTTCGTCTCGTTCGTCTCTGTTCGTCCTCCCATTTGATCCTTTGGCCATTCTTTGGACCAAGTTCTTCTCGTTCGTCTCTCTTCGTCCTCCCATTTGATGCTTTGACATTCTTTGGACCAAGTTCGTCTCGTTCGTCCCTCTTCGTCCTCCCATTTGATCCTTTGACATTCTTTGGACCAAGTTCGTCTTGTTCGTCCCACTACGTCCTCCTATTTGATCTTTGGGCATTCTTTGAAAAAAGTTCGTCTCGTTCGTCCATTTTCGTCCTCCCATTTGATCCTTCGGCATTCTTTGTACCAGGTTCGTCTCGTTCGTCCCTCTTCGTCCTCCCATTTGATCCTTTGGCCATTCTTTGGACCAAGTTCGTCTCGTTCGTCCCTCTTCGTCCTCCCATTTGGTCCTTTGACATTCTTTGGACCAAGTTTGTCTTGTTCGTCCCACTACATCCTCCTATTTGATCTTTGGGCATTCTTTGAAAAAAGTTCTTCTCGTTCGTCCATTTTCGTCCTCCCATTTGATCCTTCGGCATTCTTTGTACCAAGTTCGTCTCGTTCGTTCCACTTCGTCCCCCCATTTGATCCTTTGGCCATTCTTTGGACCAAGTTCGTCTCGTTCGTCCCTCTTCGTCCTCCCATTTAATCCTTTGGCCATTCTTTGGACCAAGTTCGTCTCGTTCGTCCCTCTTCGTCCCCCCATTTGGTCCTTTGACATTCTTTGGACCAAGTTTGTCTTGTTCGTCCCACTACATCCTCCTATTTGATCTTTGGACATTCTTTGAACCAAGTTCGTCTCGTTCGTCCATGTTCGTCCTCCCATTTGATCCTTTGGCCATTCTTTGGACCAAGTTCGTCTCGTTCGTCTCTCTTCGTCCTCCCATTTGATGCTTTGACATTCTTTGGACCAAGTTCGTCTCGTTCGTCCCTCTTCGTCCTCCCATTTGATCCTTTGACATTCTTTAGACCAAGTTCGTCTTGTTCGTCCCACTACGTCCTCCTATTTGATCTTTGGGCATTCTTTGAAAAAAGTTTGTCTCGTTCGTCCATTTTCGTCCTCCCATTTGATCCTTCGGCATTCTTTGTACCAAGTTCGTCTCGTTCGTCCCTCTTCGTCCTCCCATTTGATCCTTTGGCCATTCTTTGGACCAAGTTCGTCTCGTTCGTCTCTCTTCGTCCTCCCATTTGATGCTTTGACATTCTTTGGACCAAGTTCGTCTCGTTCATCCCTCTTCGTCCTCCCATTTGATCCTTTGACATTCTTTGGACCAAGTTCGTCTTGTTCGTCCCACTACGTCCTCCTATTTGATCTTTGGGCATTCTTTGAAAAAAGTTCGTCTCGTTCGTCCATTTTCGTCCTCCCATTTGATCCTTCGGCATTCTTTGTACCAAGTTCGTCTCGTTCATCCCTCTTCGTCCTCTCATTTGATCCTTTGGCCATTCTTTCGACCAAGTTCGTCTCGTTCGTCCCTCTACGTCGTCCCATTTGATCCTTGGGCATTCTTTGTACCATGTTCGTCGTGTTCGTCCCTGTACGTCCTCCTATTTGATTTTTGGGCATTCTTTGAACCAAGTTCGTCTCGTTCGTCCCTGTTCGTCCTCCCATTTGATCCTTTGGCCATTCTTTGGTCCAAGTTTGTCTTGTTCGTCCCACTACATCCCCCAATTTGATCTTTGGACATTCTTTGAACCAAGTTCGTCTCGTTCGTCCATGTTGGTCCTCCCATTTGATCCTTTGGCCATTCTTTGGACCAAGTTCGTCTCGTTCGTCCCTCTTCGTCCTCCCATTTGATCGATGGGCATTCTTTCGACCAAGTTCGTCTCGTTCGTCCCTCTACGTCCTCCCATTTGATCCTTGGGCATTCTTTGTACCATGTTCGTCATGTTCGACCCTGTACGTCCTCCTATTTGATTTTTGGGCATTCTTTGAACCAAGTTCGTCTCGTTCGTCCCTGTTCGTCCTCCCATTTGATCCTTTGGCCATTCTTTGGACCAAGTTCGTCTCGTTCGTCCCTCTTCGTCCTCCCATTTGATGCTTTGACATTCTTTGGACCAAGTTCGTCTCGTTCGTCCCTCTTCGTCCTCCTATTTGATCCTTTGACATTCTTTGGACCAAGTTCGTCTTGTTCGTCCCTCTACGTCCTCCTATTTGATCTTTGGGCATTCTTTGAAAAAAGTTCTTCTCGTTCGTCCATTTTCGTCCTCCCATTTGATCCTTCGGCATTCTTTGTACCAAGTTCGTCTCGTTCGTCCCACTTCGTCCTCCCATTTGATCCTTTGGCCATTCTTTGGACCAAGTTCGTCTCGTTCGTCCCTCTTCGTCCTCCCATTTAATCCTTTGGCCATTCTTTGGACCAAGTTCGTCTCGTTCGTCCCTCTTCGTCCTCCCATTTGGTCCTTTGACATTCTTTGGACCAAGTTTGTCTTGTTCGTCCCACTACATCCTCCTATTTGATCTTTGGACATTCTTTGAACCATGTTCGTCTCGTTCGTCCATGTTCGTCCTCCCATTTGATCCTTTGGCCATTCTTTGGACCAAGTTCGTCTCGTTCGTCTCTCTTCGTCCTCCCATTTGATGCTTTGACATTCTTTGGACCAAGTTCATCTCGTTCGTCCCTCTTCGTCCTCCCATTTGATCCTTTGACATTCTTTGGACCAAGTTCGTCTTGTTCGTCCCACTACGTCCTCCTATTTGATCTTTGGGCATTCTTTGAAAAAAGTTTGTCTCGTTCGTCCATTTTCGTCCTCCCATTTGATCCTTCGGCATTCTTTGTACCAAGTTCGTCTCGTTCGTCCCTCTTCGTCCTCCCATTTGATCCTTTGGCCATTCTTTGGACCAAGTTCGTCTCGTTCGTCCCTCTTCGTCCTCCCATTTGGTCCATTGACATTCTTTGGACCAAGTTTGTCTTGTTCGTCCCACTACATCCTCCTATTTGATCTATGGACATTCTTTGAACCAAGTTCATCTCGTTCGTCCCTGTTTGTCCTCCCATTTGATCCTTTGGCCATTCTTTGGACCAAGTTCGTCTCGTTCGTCCCTCTTCGTCCTCCCATTTGATCGTTGGGCATTCTTTCGACCAAGTTCGTCTCGTTCGTCCCTCTACATCCTCCCATTTGATCCTTGGGCATTCTTTGTACCATGTTCGTCATGTTCGTCCCTGTACGTCCTCCTATTTGATTTTTGGGCATTCTTTGAACCAAGTTCGTCTCGTTCGTCCATTTTCGTCCTCCCATTTGATCCTTCGGCATTCTTTGTACCAAGTTCGTCTCGTTCATCCCTCTTCGTCCTCTCATTTGATCCTTTGGCCATTCTTTCGACCAAGTTCGTCTCGTTCGTCCCTCTACGTCGTCCCATTTGATCCTTGGGCATTCTTTGTACCATGTTCGTCGTGTTCGTCCCTGTACGTCCTCCTATTTGATTTTTGGGCATTCTTTGAACCAAGTTCGTCTCGTTCGTCCCTGTTCGTCCTCCCATTTGATCCTTTGGCCATTCTTTGGTCCAAGTTTGTCTTGTTCGTCCCACTACATCCCCCAATTTGATCTTTGGACATTCTTTGAACCAAGTTCGTCTCGTTCGTCCATGTTGGTCCTCCCATTTGATCCTTTGGCCATTCTTTGGACCAAGTTCGTCTCGTTCGTCCCTCTTCGTCCTCCCATTTGATCGTTGGGCATTCTTTCGACCAAGTTCGTCTCGTTCGTCCCTCTACGTCCTCCCATTTGATCCTTGGGCATTCTTTGTACCATGTTCGTCATGTTCGACCCTGTACGTCCTCCTATTTGATTTTTGGGCATTCTTTGAACCAAGTTCGTCTCGTTCGTCCCTGTTCGTCCTCCCATTTGATCCTTTGGCCATTCTTTGGACCAAGTTCGTCTCGTTCGTCCCTCTTCGTCCTCCCATTTGATGCTTTGACATTCTTTGGACCAAGTTCGTCTCGTTCGTCCCTCTTCGTCCTCCTATTTGATCCTTTGACATTCTTTGGACCAAGTTCGTCTTGTTCGTCCCTCTACGTCCTCCTATTTGATCTTTGGGCATTCTTTGAAAAAAGTTCTTCTCGTTCGTCCATTTTCGTCCTCCCATTTGATCCTTCGGCATTCTTTGTACCAAGTTCGTCTCGTTCGTCCCACTTCGTCCTCCCATTTGATCCTTTGGCCATTCTTCGGACCAAGTTCGTCTCGTTCGTCCCTCTTCGTCCTCCCATTTAATCCTTTGGCCATTCTTTGGACCAAGTTCGTCTCGTTCGTCCCTCTTCGTCCTCCCATTTGGTCCTTTGACATTCTTTGGACCAAGTTTGTCTTGTTCGTCCCACTACATCCTCCTATTTGATCTTTGGACATTCTTTGAACCATGTTCGTCTCGTTCGTCCATGTTCGTCCTCCCATTTGATCCTTTGGCCATTCTTTGGACCAAGTTCGTCTCGTTCGTCTCTCTTCGTCCTCCCATTTGATGCTTTGACATTCTTTGGACCAAGTTCGTCTCGTTCGTCCCTCTTCGTCCTCCCATTTGATCCTTTGACATTCTTTGGACCAAGTTCGTCTTGTTCGTCCCACTACGTCCTCCTATTTGATCTTTGGGCATTCTTTGAAAAAAGTTTGTCTCGTTCGTCCATTTTCGTCCTCCCATTTGATCCTTTGGCCATTCTTTGGACCAAGTTCGTCTCGTTCGTCCCTCTTCGTCCTCCCATTTGGTCCTTTGACATTCTTTGGACCAAGTTTGTCTTGTTCGTCCCACTACATCCTCCTATTTGATCTATGGACATTCTTTGAACCAAGTTCGTCTCGTTCGTCCCTGTTTGTCCTCCCATTTGATCCTTCGGCCATTCTTTGGACCAAGTTCGTCTCGTTCGTCGCTCTTCGTCCTCCCATTTGATCGTTGGGCATTCTTTCGACCAAGTTCGTCTCGTTCGTCCCTCTACATCCTCCCATTTGATCCTTGGGCATTCTTTGTACCATGTTCGTCCTGTTCGTCCCTGTACGTCCTCCTATTTGATTTTTGGGCATTCTTTGAACGAAGTTCGTCTCGTTCGTCCCTGTTCGTCCTCCCATTTGATCCTTTGGCCATTCTTTGGTCCAAGTTTGTCTTGTTCGTCCCACTACATCCCCCTATTTGATCTTTGGACATTGTTTGAACCAAGTTCGTCTCGTTCGTCCCTGTTCGTCCTCCCATTTGATCCTTCGGCATTCTTTGTACCAAGTTCGTCTCGTTCGTCCCACTTCGTCCTCCCATTTGATCCTTTGGCCATTCTTTGGACCAAGTTCGTCTCATTCGTCCCACTTCGTCCTCCCATTTGATCCTTTGGCCATTCTTTGGACCAAGTTCGTCTCGTTCGTCCCTCTTCGTCCTCCCATTTGATCGTTGGGCATTCTTTCGACCAAGTTCGTCTCGTTCGTCCCTCTACGTCCTCCCATTTGATCCTTGGGCATTCTTTGTACCATGTTCGTCATGTTCGACCCTGTACGTCCTCCTATTTGATTTTTGGGCATTCTTTGAACCAAGTTCGTCTCGTTCGTCCCTGTTCGTCCTCCCATTTGATCCTTTGGCCATTCTTTGGACCAAGTTCGTCTCGTTCGTCCCTCTTCGTCCTCCCATTTGATGCTTTGACATTCTTTGGACCAAGTTCGTCTCGTTCGTCCCTCTTCGTCCTCCTATTTGATCCTTTGACATTCTTTGGACCAAGTTCGTCTTGTTCGTCCCTCTACGTCCTCCTATTTGATCTTTGGGCATTCTTTGAAAAAAGTTCTTCTCGTTCGTCCATTTTCGTCCTCCCATTTGATCCTTCGGCATTCTTTGTACCAAGTTCGTCTCGTTCGTCCCACTTCGTCCTCCCATTTGATCCTTTGGCCATTCTTCGGACCAAGTTCGTCTCGTTCGTCCCTCTTCGTCCTCCCATTTAATCCTTTGGCCATTCTTTGGACCAAGTTCGTCTCGTTCGTCCCTCTTCGTCCTCCCATTTGGTCCTTTGACATTCTTTGGACCAAGTTTGTCTTGTTCGTCCCACTACATCCTCCTATTTGATCTTTGGACATTCTTTGAACCATGTTCGTCTCGTTCGTCCATGTTCGTCCTCCCATTTGATCCTTTGGCCATTCTTTGGACCAAGTTCGTCTCGTTCGTCTCTCTTCGTCCTCCCATTTGATGCTTTGACATTCTTTGGACCAAGTTCGTCTCGTTCGTCCCTCTTCGTCCTCCCATTTGATCCTTTGACATTCTTTGGACCAAGTTCGTCTTGTTCGTCCCACTACGTCCTCCTATTTGATCTTTGGGCATTCTTTGAAAAAAGTTTGTCTCGTTCGTCCATTTTCGTCCTCCCATTTGATCCTTTGGCCATTCTTTGGACCAAGTTCGTCTCGTTCGTCCCTCTTCGTCCTCCCATTTGGTCCTTTGACATTCTTTGGACCAAGTTTGTCTTGTTCGTCCCACTACATCCTCCTATTTGATCTATGGACATTCTTTGAACCAAGTTCGTCTCGTTCGTCCCTGTTTGTCCTCCCATTTGATCCTTCGGCCATTCTTTGGACCAAGTTCGTCTCGTTCGTCGCTCTTCGTCCTCCCATTTGATCGTTGGGCATTCTTTCGACCAAGTTCGTCTCGTTCGTCCCTCTACATCCTCCCATTTGATCCTTGGGCATTCTTTGTACCATGTTCGTCCTGTTCGTCCCTGTACGTCCTCCTATTTGATTTTTGGGCATTCTTTGAACGAAGTTCGTCTCGTTCGTCCCTGTTCGTCCTCCCATTTGATCCTTTGGCCATTCTTTGGTCCAAGTTTGTCTTGTTCGTCCCACTACATCCCCCTATTTGATCTTTGGACATTATTTGAACCAAGTTCGTCTCGTTCGTCCCTGTTCGTCCTCCCATTTGATCCTTCGGCATTCTTTGTACCAAGTTCGTCTCGTTCGTCCCACTTCGTCCTCCCATTTGATCCTTTGGCCATTCTTTGGACCAAGTTCGTCTCATTCGTCCCACTTCGTCCTCCCATTTGATCCTTTGGCCATTCTTTGGACCAAGTTCGTCTCGTTCATCCCTCTTCGTCCTCCCATTTGATCGTTGGGCATTCTTTCGACCAAGTTCGTCTCGTTCGTCCCTCTACGTCCTCCCATTTGATCCTTGGGCATTCTTTGTACCATGTTTGTCATGTTCGTCCCTGTACGTCCTCCTATTTGATTTTTGGGCATTCTTTGAACCAAGTTCGTCTCGTTCGTCCCTGTTCGTCCTCCCATTTGATCCTTTGGCCATTCTTTGGACCAAGTTCGTCTCGTTCGTCCCTCTTCGTCCTCCCATTTGATGCTTTGACATTCTTTGGACAAAGTTCGTCACGTTCGTCCCTCTTCGTCCTCCTATTTGATCCTTTGACATTCTTTGGACCAAGTTCGTCTTGTTCGTCCCACTAAGTCCTCCTATTTGATCTTTGGGCATTCTTTGAAAAAAGTTCTTCTCGTTCGTCCATTTTCGTCCTCCCATTTGATCCTTCGGCATTCTTTGTACCATATTCGTCTCGTTCGTCCCACTTCGTACTCCCATTTGATCCTTTGGCCATTCTTTGGACCAAGTTCGTCTCGTTCGTCCCTCTTCGTCCTCCCATTTGGTCCTTTGACATTCTTTGGGCCAAGTTTGTCTTGTTCGTCCCACTACATCCTCCTATTTGATCTTTGGACATTCTTTGAACCAAGTTCGTCTCGTTCGTCCCTGTTCGTCCTCCCATTTAATCCTTTGGCCATTCTTTGGACCAAGTTCATCTCGTTCGTCTCTCTTCGTCCTCCCATTTGATGCTTTGACATTCTTTGGACCAAGTTCGTCTCGTTCGTCCCTCTTCGTCCTCCCATTTGATCCTTTGACATTCTTTGGACCAAGTTCGTCTTGTTCGTCCCACTACGTCCTCCTATTTGATCTTTGGGCATTCTTTGAAAAAAGTTCGTCTCGTTCGTCCATTTTCGTCCTCCCATTTGATCCTTCGGCATTCTTTGTACCAAGTTCGTCTCGTTCGTCCCTCTTCGTCCTCCCATTTGATCCTTTGGCCATTCTTTGGACCAAGTTCGTCTCGTTCGTCCCTCTTCGTCCTCCCATTTGATCGTTGGGCATTCTTTCGACCAAGTTCGTCTCGTTCGTCTCTCTACGTCCTCCCATTTGATCCTTGGGCATTCTTTGTACCATGTTCGTCATGTTCGTCCCTGTACGTCCTCCTATTTGATTTTTGGGCATTCTTTGTACCAAGTTCGTCTCGTTCGTCCCTGTTTGTCCTCCCATTTGATCCTTTGGCCATTCTTTGGACCAAGTTCATCTTGTTCGTCCCTCTTCGTCCTCCCATTTGATCGTTGGGCATTCTTTCGACCAAGTTCGTCTCGTTCGTCCCTCTACGTCCTCCCATTTGATCCTTGGGCATTCTTTGTACCATGTTCGTCATGTTCGTCCCTGTACGTCCTCCTATTTGATTTTTGGGCATTCTTTGAACCAAGTTCGTCTCGTTCGTCCCTGTTCGTCCTCCCATTTGATCCTTTGGACATTCTTTGGTCCAAGTTTGTCTTGTTCGTCCCACTACATCCCCTATTTGATCTTTGGACATTCTTTGAACCAAGTTCGTCTCGTTCGTCCCTGTTGGTCCTCCCATTTGATCCTTTGGACATTCTTTGGTCCAAGTTTGTCTTGTTCGTCCCACTACATCCCCTATTTGATCTTTGGACATTCTTTGAACCAAGTTCGTCTCGTTCGTCCCTCTTCGTCCTCCCATTTGATCCTTTGACATTCATTGGACCAAGTTCGTCTTGTTCATCCCACTACATCCTCCTATTCGATTGTTGGGCATTCTTTGAACCAAGTTCGTCTCGTTCGTCCATATTCGTCCTCCCATTTGATCCTTCGGCATTCTTTGTACCAAGTTCGTCTCGTTCGTCCCTCTTCGTCCTCCCATTTGATCGTTGGGCATTCTTTCGACCAAGTTCGTCTCGTTCGTCCCTCTACGTCCTCCCATTTGATCCTTGGGCATTCTTTGTACCATGTTCGTCATGTTCGTCCCTGTACGTCCTCCTATTTGATTTTTGGGCATTCTTTGAACCAAGTTCGTCTCATTCGTCCCTGTTCGTCCTCCCATTTGATCCTTTGGCCATTCTTTGGACCAAGTTCGTCTCGTTCGTCCCTCTTCGTCCTCCCATTTGTTGCTTTGGCATTCTTTGGACCAAGTTCGTCTCGTTCGTCCCTCTTCGTCCTCCCATTTGATCCTATGACATTCTTTGGACCAAGTTTGTCTTGTTCGTCCCACTACATCCTCCTATTTGATCTTTGGACATTCTTTGAACCAAGTTCGTCTCGTTCGTCCCTGTTTGTCCTCCCATTTGATCCTTCGGCCATTCTTTGGACCAAGTTCGTCTCGTTCGTCTCTCTTCGTCCTCCCATTTGATCGTTGGGCATTCTTTCGACCAAGTTCGTCTCGTTCGTCCCTCTACGTCCTCCCATTTGATCCTTGGGCATTCTTTGTTCCATGTTCGTCTCCTTCGTCCCTCTTCGTCGTCCCATTTGATGCTTTGACATTCTTTGGACCAAGTTCGTCACGTTCGTCCCTCTTCGTCCTCCTATTTGATCCTTTGACATTCTTTGGACCAAGTTCGTCTTGTTCGTCCCACTACGTCCTCCTATTTGATCTTTGGGCATTCTTTGAAAAAAGTTCTTCTCGTTCGTCCATTTTCGTCCTCCCATTTGATCCTTCGGCATTCTTTGTACCAAGTTCGTCTCGTTCGTCCCTCTTCGTCCTCCCATTTGATCCTTTGGCCATTCTTTGGACCAAGTTCGTCTCGTTCGTCCCTCTTCGTCCTCCCATTTGGTCCTTTGACATTCTTTGGACCAAGTTTGTCTTGTTCGTCCCACTACATCCTCCTATTTGATCTTTGGACATTTTTTGAACCAAGTTCGTCTCGTTCGTCCCTGTTCGTCCTCCCATTTGATCCTTTGGCCATTCTTTCGACCAAGTTCGTCTCGTTCGTCTCTCTTCGTCCTCCCATTTGATGCTTTGACATTCTTTGGACCAAGTTCGTCTCGTTCGTCCCACTACGTCCTCCCATTTGATCCTTTGACATTCTTTGGACCAAGTTCGTCTTGTTCGTCCCACTACGTCCTCCTATTTGATCTTTGGGCATTCTTTGAAAAAAGTTCGTCTCGTTCGTCCATTTTCGTCCTCCCATTTGATCCTTCGGCATTCTTTGTACCAAGTTCGTCTCGTTCGTCCCTCTTCGTCCTCCCATTTGATCCTTTGGCAATTCTTTGGACCAAGTTCGTCTCGTTCGTCCCTCTTCGTCCTCCCATTTGGTCCTTTGACATTCTTTGGACCAAGTTTGTCTTGTTCGTCCCACTACATCCTCCTATTTGATCTTTGGACATTCTTTGAACCTAGTTCGTCTCGTTCGTCCCTGCTTGTCCTCCCATTTGATCCTTTGGCCATTCTTTGGACCAAGTTCGTCTCGTTCGTCCCTCTTCGTCCTCCCATTTGATCCTTGGGCATTCTTTGTACCATGTTCGTCATGTTCGTCCCTGTACGTCCTCCTATTTGATTTTTGGGCATTCTTTGAACCAAGTTCGTCTCGTTCGTCCCTGTTCGTCCTCCCATTTGATCCTTTGGCCATTCTTTGGTCCAAGTTTGTCTTGTTCGTCCCACTACATCCCCTATTTGATCTTTGGACATTCTTTGAACCAAGTTCGTCTCGTTCGTCCCTCTTCGTCCTCCCATTTGATCCTTTGACATTCATTGGACCAAGTTCGTGTTGTTCATCCCACTACATCCTCCTATTCGATTGTTGGGCATTCTTTGAACCAAGTTCGTCTCATTCGTCCATTTTCGTCCTCCCATTTGATCCTTCGGCATTCTTTGTACCAAGTTCGTCTCGTTCGTCCCTCTTCGTCCTCCCATTTGATCGTTGGGCATTCTTTCGACCAAGTTCGTCTCGTTCGTCCCTCTACGTCCTCCCATTCGGTCCTTTGACATTCTTTGGACCAAGTTTGTCTCGTTCGTCCATCTTCGTCCTCCCATTTGATACTTTGGCCATTCTTTGGACCAAGTTCGTCTCGTTCGTCCGTTTTCGTCATCCCATTTGATCCTTCGGCATTCTTTGTACCAAGTTCGTCTCGTTCGTCCCTCTTCGTCCTCCCATTTGTTCCTTTGGCCATTCTTTGGACCAAGTTCGTCTCGTTCGTACCTCTTCGTCCTCCCATTTGATCATTTGACATTCTTTGGACCAAGTTCGTCTTGTTCGTCCCACTACGTCCTCCTATTTGATCTTTGGGCATTCTTTGAAAAAAGTTCGTCTCGTTCGTCCATTTTCGTCCTCCCATTTGATCCTTCGGCATTCTTTGTACCAAGTTCGTCTCGTTCGTCCCACTTCGTCCTCCCATTTGATCCTTTGGCCATTCTTTGGACCAAGTTCGTCTCGTTCGTCCCACTTCGTCCTCCCATTTGATCCTTCGACATTCTTTGGACCAAGTTCATCTTGTTCGTCCCACTACATCCTCCTACTTGATCTTTGGACATTCTTTGAACCAAATTCGTCTCGTTCGTCCATCCATTTGATCCTTTGGCCATTCTTTGGACCAAGTTCGTCTCGTTCGTCCCTCTTCGTCCTCCCATTTGATCCTGTGACATTCTTTGGATCAAGTTCGTCTTGTTCGTCCCACTACGTCCTCCCATTTGATCCTTTGACATTCATTGGACCAAGTTCGTCTTGTTCATCCCACTACATCCGCCTATTTGATTGTTGGGCATTCTTTGAACCAAGTTCGTCTCGTTCGTCCATTTTCGTCCTCCCATTTGATCCTTCGGCATTCTTTGTACCAGGTTCGTCTCGTTCGTCCCACTTCGTCCTCCCATTTGATCCTTTGGCCATTCTTTGGGCCAAGTTCGTCTCGTTCGTCCCACTTCGTCCTCCCATTTGATCCTTTGGCCATTCTTTGGACCAAGTTCGTCTCGATCGTCCCTCTTCGTCCTCCCATTTGGTCCTTTGACATTCTTTGGACCAAGTTCGTCTTGTTCGTCTCACTACATCCTCCTATTTGATCTTTGGACATTCTTTGAACCAAGTTCGTCTCATTCGTCCCTGTTCGTCCTCCCATTTGATCCTTTGGCCATTCTTTGGACCAAGTTCGTCTCGTTCGTCTCTCTTCGTCCTCCCATTTGATGCTTTGACATTCTTTGGACCAAGTTCGTCTCGTTCGTCGCTCTTCGTCCTCCCATTTGATCCTTTGACATTCTTTGGACCAAGTTCGTCTTGTTCGTCCCACTACGTCCTCCTATTTGATCTTTGGGCATTCTTTGAAAAAAGTTCGTCTCGTTCGTCCATTTTCGTCCTCCCATTTGATCCTTCGGCATTCTTTGTACCAAGTTCGTCTCGTTCGTCCCTCTTCGTCCTCCCATTTGATCCTTTGGCCATTCTTTGGACCAAGTTCGTCTCGTTCATCCCTCTTTGTCCTCCCATTTGATCCTGTGACATTCTTTGGATCAAGTTCGTCTTGTTCGTCCCACTACGTCCTCCTATTTGATCTTTGGGCATTCTTTGAAAAAAGTTCGTCTCGTTCGTCCATGTTCGTCCTCCCATTTGATCCTTCGGCATTCTTTGTACCAAGCTCATCTCGTTCGTCCCTCATCGTCCTCCCATTTGATCCTTTGGCCATTCTTTGGACCAAGTTCGTCTCGTTCGTCCCTCTTCGTCCTCCCATTTGGTCCTTTGACATTCTTTGGACCAAGTTTGTCTCGTTCGTCCCTCTTCGTCCTCCCATTTGATCCTTTGGCCATTCTTTGGACCAAGTTCGTCTCGTTCGTCCCTCTTCGTCCTCCCATTTGATCCTTTGACATTCTTTGGACCAAGTTCGCTTGTTCGTCCCACTACGTCCTCCTATTTGATCTTTGGGCATTCTTTGAAAAAAGCTCATCTCGTTCGTCCGTTTTCGTCATCCCATTTGATCCTTCGGCATTCTTTGTACCAAGTTCGTCTCGTTCATCCCTCTTCGTCCTGCCATTTGTTCCTTTGGCCATTCTTTGGACCAAGTTCGTCTCGTTCGTCCCTCTTCGTCCTCCCATTTGGTCCTTTGACATTCTTTCGACCAAGTTTGTCTTGTTCGTCCCACTACATCCTCCTATTTGATCTTTGGACATTCTTTGAACCAAGTTCGTCTCGTTCGTCCCTGTTTGTCCTCCCATTTGATCCTTTGGCCATTCTTTGGACCAAGTTCGTCTCATTCGTCCCTCTTCGTCCTCCCATTTAATCCTTTGACATTCATTGGACCAAGTTCGTCTTGTTCGTCCCACTACATCCCCCTATTTGATTGTTGGGCATTCTTTGAACCAAGTTCGTCTCGTTCGTCCCTCTACGTCCTCCCATTTGATCGTTGGGCATTCTTTCGACCAAGTTCGTCTCGTTCGTCCCTCTACGTCCTCCCATTTGATCCTTGGGCATTCTTTGTACCATGTTCGTCATGTTCGTCCCTGTACGTCCTCCTATTTGATTTTTGGGCATTCTTTGAACCAAGTTCGTCTCGTTCGTCCCTGTTCGTCCTCCCATTTGATCCTTTGGCCATTCTTTGGACCAAGTTCGTCTCGTTCGTTCCTCTTCGTCCTCCCATTTGATGCTTTGACATTCTTCGGACCAAGTTCGTCTCGTTCGTCCCTCTTCGTCCTCCCATTTGATCCTTTGACATTCTTTGGACCAAGTTCGTCTTGTTCGTCCCACTACGTCCTCCTATTTGATCTTTGGGCATTCTTTGGAAAAAGTTCGTCTCGTTCGTCCATTTTCGTCCTCCCATTTGATCCTTCGGCATTCTTTGTACCAAGTTCGTCTCGTTCGTCCCACTTCGTCCTCCCATTTGATCCTTTGGCCATTCTTTGGACCAAGTTCGTCTCGTTCGTCCCTGTTCGTCCTCCCATTTGATCCTTTGGCCATTCTTTGGACCAAGTTCGTCTCGTTCGTCCCTTTTCGTCCTCCCATTTGGTCCTTTGACATTCTTTGGACCAAGTTTGTCTTGCTCGTCCCACTACATCCTCCTATTTGACCTTTGGACATTCTTTGAACCAAGTTCGTCTCGTTCGTTCCTGTTCGTCCTCCCATTTGATCCTTTGGCCATTCTTTGGACCAAGTTCATCTCGTTCATCCCTCTTCGTCCTCCCATTTGATCCTGTGACATTCTTTGGATAAAGTTCGTCTTGTTCGTCCCACTACGTCCTCCTATTTGATCTTTGGGCATTCTTTGAAAAAAGTTCGTCTCCTTCGTCCATGTTCGTCCTCCCATTTGATCCTTCGGCATTCTTTGTACCAAGCTCATCTTGTTCGTCCCTCTTCGTCCTCCCATTTGATCCTTTGGCCATTCTTTGGACCAAGTTCTTCTCGTTCGTCTCTCTTCGTCCTCCCATTTGATGCTTTGACATTCTTTGGACCAAGTTCGTCTCGTTCGTCCCTCTTCGTCCTCCCATTTGGTCCTTTGACATTCTTTGGACCAAGTTTGTCTCGTTCGTCCCTGTTCGTCCTCCCATTTGATCCTTTGGCCATTCTTTGGACCAAGTTCGTCTCGTTCGTCCCTCTTCGTCCTCCCATTTGATGCTTTGACATTCTTCGGACCAAGTTCGTCTCGTTCGTCCCTCTTCGTCCTCCCATTTGATCCTTTGACATTCTTTGGACCAAGTTCGTCTTGTTCGTCCCACTACGTCCTCCTATTTGATCTTTGGGCATTCTTTGAAAAAAGTTCGTCTCCTTCGTCCATGTTCGTCCTCCCATTTGATCCTTCGGCATTCTTTGTACCAAGCTCATCTTGTTCGTCCCTCTTCGTCCTCCCATTTGATCCTTTGGCCATTCTTTGGACCAAGTTCGTCTCGTTCGTCCCTCTTCGTCCTCCCATTTGGTCCTTTGACATTCTTTGGACCAAGTTTGTCTCGTTCGTCCCTGTTCGTCCTCCCATTTGATCCTTTGGCCATTCTTTGGACCAAGTTCGTCTCGTTCGTCCCTCTTCGTCCTCCCATTTGATGCTTTGACATTCTTCGGACCAAGTTCGTCTCGTTCGTCCCTCTTCGTCCTCCCATTTGATCCTTTGGCCATTCTTTGGACCAAGTTCGTCTCGTTCGTCCCTCTTCGTCCTCCCATTTGGTCCTTTGACATTCTTTGGACCAAGTTTGTCTCGTTCGTCCCTGTTCGTCCTCCCATTTGATCCTTCGGCATTCTTTGTACCAAGTTCGTCTCGTTCGTCCCACTTCGTCCTCCCATTTGATCCTTTGGCCATTCTTTGCACCAAGTTCCTCTCGTTCGTCCCTGTTCGTCCTCCCATTTGATCCTTTGGCCATTCTTTGGACCAAGTTCGTCTCGTTCGTCCCTTTTCGTCCTCCCATTTGGTCCTTTGACATTCTTTGGACCAAGTTTGTCTTGCTCGTCCCACTACATCCTCCTATTTGACCTTTGGACATTCTTTGAACCAAGTTCCTCTCGTTCGTCCCTGTTCGTCCTCCCATTTGATCCTTTGGCCATTCTTTGGACCAAGTTCGTCTCGTTCGTCCCTCTTCGTCCTCCCATTTGATGCTTTGACATTCTTTGGACCAAGTTCGTCTCGTTCGTCCCTCTTCGTCCTCCCATTTGATCCTTTGACATTCTTTGGACCAAGTTCGCTTGTTCGTCCCACTACGTCCTCCTATTTGATCTTTGGGCATTCTTTGAAAAAAGTCCATCTCGTTCGTCCATTTTCGTCATCCCATTTGATCCTTCGCCATTCTTTGGACCAAGTTCGTCTCGTTCGTCCCTCTTCGTCCTCCCATTTGGTCCTTTGACATTCTTTGGACCAAGTTTGTCTTGTTCGTCCCACTACATCCTCCTAATTGATCTTTGGACATTCTTTGAACCAAGTTCGTCTCGTTCGTCCCTGTTTGTCCTCCCATTTGATCCTTTGGCCATTCTTTGGACCAAGTTCGTCTCGTTCGTCTCTCTTCGTCCTCCCATTTGATGCTTTGACATTCTTCGGACCAAGTTCGTCTCGTTCGTCCCTCTTCGTCCTCCCATTTGATCCTTTGACATTCTTTGGACCAAGTTCGTCTTGTTCATCCCACTACGTCCTCCTATTTGATCTTTGGGCATTCTTTGAAAAAAGTTCGTCTCGTTCGTCCATTTTCGTCCTCCCATTTGATCCTTCGGCATTCTTTGTACCAAGTTCGTCTCGTTCGTCCGACTTCGTCCTCCCATTTGATCCTTTGGCCATTCTTTGGACCAAGTTCGTCTCGTTCGTCCCTGTTCGTCCTCCCATTTTATCCTTTGGCCATTCTTTGGACCAAGTTCGTCTCGTTCGTCCCTCTTCGTCCTCCCATTTGATGCTTTGACATTCTTTGGACCAAGTTCGTCTCGTTCGTCCCTCTTCGTCCTCCCAATTGATCCTTTGACATTCTTTGGACCAAGTTCGTCTTGTTCGTCCCACTACGTCCTCCTATTTGATCTTTGGGCATTCTTTGAAAAAAGTTCATCTCGTTCGTCCGTTTTCGTCCTCCCATTTGATCCTTCGGCATTCTTTGTACCAAGTTCGTCTCGTTCGTCCCTCTTTGTCCTCCCATTTGATCCTTTGGCCATTATTTGGACCAAGTTCGTCCCGTTCGTCTCTCTTCGTCCTCCCATTTGGTCCTTTGACATTATTTGGACCAAGTTTGTCTTGTTCATCCCACTACATTGTCCTATTTTATCTGTGGACATTCTTTGAACCAAGTTCGTCTCGTTCGTCCCTGTTCGTCCTCCCATTTGATCCTTTGGCCATTCTTTGGACCAAGTTCGTCTCGTTCGTCTCTCTTCGTCCTCCCATTTGATGCTTTGACATTCTTTGGACCAAGTTCGTCTCGTTCGTCCCTCTTCGTCCTCCCATTTGGTCCTTTGACATTCTTTGGACCAAGTTTGTCTCGTTCGTCCATCTTCGTCCTCCCATTTGATACTTTGGCCATTCTTTGGACCAAGTTCGTCTCGTTCGTCCGTTTTCGTCATCCCATTTGATCCTTCGGCATTCTTTGTACCAAGTTCGTCTCGTTCGTCCCTCTTCGTCCTCCCATTTGTTCCTTTGGCCATTCTTTGGACCAAGTTCGTCTCGTTCGTACCTCTTCGTCCTCCCATTTGATCATTTGACATTCTTTGGACCAAGTTCGTCTTGTTCGTCCCACTACGTCCTCCTATTTGATCTTTGGGCATTCTTTGAAAAAAGTTCGTCTCGTTCGTCCGTTTTCGTCCTCCCATTTGATCCTTCGGCATTCTTTGTGCCAAGTTCGTCTCGTTCGTCCCTCTTCATCCTCCCATTTGATCCTTTGGCCATTCTTTGGACCAAGTTCGTCTCGTTCGTCCCTCTTCGTCCTCCCATTTGATCCTGTGACATTCTTTGGATCAAGTTCGTCTTGTTCGTCCCACTACGTCCTCCTATTTGATCTTTGGGCATTCTTTGAAAAAAGTTCGTCTCGTTCGTCCATGTTCGTCCTCCCATTTGATCCTTCGGCATTCTTTGTACCAAGTTCATCTCGTTCGTCCCTCTTCGTCCTCCCATTTGATCCTTTGGCCATTCTTTGGACCAAGTTCGTCTCGTTCGTCCCTCTTCGTCCTCCCATTTGGTCCTTTGACATTCTTAGGACCAAGTTTGTCTCGTTCGTCCCTCGTCGTCCTCCCATTTGATCCTTTGGCCATTCTTTGGACCAAGTTCGTCTCGTTCGTCCGTTTTCGTCATCCCATTTGATCCTTCGGCATTCTTTGTACCAAGTTCGTCTCGTTCGTGCCTCTTCGTCCTCCCATTTGTTCCGTTGGCCATTCTTTGGACCAAGTTCGTCTCGTTCGTCCCTCTTCGTCCTCCCATTTGGTCCTTTGACATTCTTTGGACCAAGTTTGTCTTGTTCGTCCCACTACATCCTCCTATTTGATCTTTGGACATTCTTTGAACCAAGTTCGTCTCGTTCGTCCCTGTTTGTCCTCCCATTTGATACTTTGGCCATTCTTTGGACCAAGTTCGTCTCGTTCGTCCCTCTTCGTCCTCCCATTTGATCCTTTGACATTCATTGGACCAAGTTCGTCTTGTTCGTCCCACTACATCCCCCTATTTGATTGTTGGGCATTCTTTGAACCAAGTTCGTCTCATTGGTCCCTCTACGTCCTCCCATTTGATCGTTGGGCATTCTTTCGACCAAGTTCGTCTCGTTCGTCCCACTACGTCCTCCCATTTGATCCTTGGGCATTCTTTGTACCATGTTCGTCATGTTCGTCCCTGTACGTCCTCCTATTTGATTTTTGGGCATTCTTTGAACCAAGTTCGTCTCGTTCGTCCCTGTTCGTCCTCCCATTTGATCCTTTGGCCATTCTTTGGACCAAGTTCGTCTCGTTCGTCCCTCTTCGTCCTCCCATTTGATGCTTTGACATTCTTCGGACCAAGTTCGTCTCGTTCGTCCCTCTTCGTCCTCCCATTTGATCCTTTGACATTCTTTGGACCAAGTTCGTCTTGTTCGTCCCACTACGTCCTCCTATTTGATCTTTGGGCATTCTTTGAAAAAAGTTCGTCTCGTTCGTCCATTTTCGTCCTCCCATTTGATCCTTGGGCATTCTTTGTACCACGTTCGTCATGTTCGTCCCTGTACGTCCTCCTATTTGATTTTTGGGCATTCTTTGAACCAAGTTCGTCTCGTTCGTCCCTGTTCGTCCTCCCATTTGATCCTTTGGCCATTCTTTGGACCAAGTTCGTCTCGTTCGTCCCTCTTCGTCCTCCCATTTGATGCTTTGACATTCTCCGGACCAAGTTCGTCTCGTTCGTCCCTCTTCGTCCTCCCATTTGATCCTTTGACATTCTTTGGACCAAGTTCGTCTTGTTCGTCCCACTACGTCCTCCTATTTGATCTTTGGGCATTCTTTGAAAAAAGTTCGTCTCGTTCGTCCATTTTCGTCCTCCCATTTGATCCTTCGGCATTCTTTGTACCAAGTTCGTCTCGTTCGTCCCACTTCGTCCTCCCATTTGATCCTTTGGCCATTCTTTGGACCAAGTTCGTCTCGTTCGTCCCTCTTCGTCTTCCCATTTGATGCTTTGACATTCTCCGGACCAAGTTCGTCTCGTTCGTCCCTCTTCGTCCTCCCATTTGATCCTTTGACATTCTTTGGACCAAGTTCGTCTTGTTCGTCCCACTACGTCCTCCTATTTGATCTTTGACATTCTTTGAAAAAAGTTCGTCTCGTTCGTCCATTTCGTCCTCCCATTTGATCCTTCGGCATTCTTTGTACCAAGTTCGTCTCGTTCGTCCCTCTTCGTCCTCCCATTTGATCCTTTGACATTCTTTGGACCAAGTTCGCTTGTTCGTCCCACTACGTCCTCCTATTTGATCTTTGGGCATTCTTTGAAAAAAGTCCATCTCGTTCGTCCATTTTCGTCCTCCCATTTGATCCTTCGCCATTCTTTGGAGCAAGTTCGTCTCGTTCGTCCCTCTTCGTCCTTCCATTTGGTCCTTTGACATTCTTTGGACCAAGTTTGTCTTGTTCGTCCCACTACATCCTCCTAATTGATCTTTGGACATTCTTTGAACCAAGTTCGTCTCGTTCGTCCCTGTTCGTCCTCCCATTTGATCCTTTGGCCATTCTTTGGACCAAGTTCGTCTCGTTCGTCTCTCTTCGTCCTCCCATTTGATGCTTTGACATTCTTCGGACCAAGTTCGTCTCGTTCGTCCCTCTTCGTCCTCCCATTTGATCTTTTGACATTCTTTGGACCAAGTTCGTCTTGTTCGTCCCACTACGTCCTCCTATTTGATCTTTGGGTATTCTTTGAAAAAAGTTTGTCTCATTCGTCCATTTTCGTCCTCCCATTTGATCCTTCGGCATTCTTTGTTCCAAGTTCGTCTCGTTCGTCCCACTTCGTCCTCCCATTTGATCCTTTGGCCATTCTTTGGACCAAGTTCGTCTCGTTCGTCCCTGTTCGTCCTCCCATTTGATCCTTTGGCCATTCTTTGGACCAAGATCGTCTCGTTCGTCCCTTTTCGTCCTCCCATTTGGTCCTTTGACATTCTTTGGACCAAGTTTGTCTTGCTCGTCCCACTACATCCTCCTATTTGATCTTTGGACATTCTTTGAACCAAGTTCGTCTCGTTCATCCCTGTTCGTCCTCCCTTTTGATCCTTTGGCCATTCTTTGGACCAAGTTCGTCTCGTTCGTCCCTCTTCGTCCTCCCATTTGATGCTTTGACATTCTTTGGACAAAGTTCGTCTCGTTCGTCCCTCTTCGTCCTCCCATTTGATCCTTTGACATTCTTTGGACCAAGTTCGCTTGTTCGCCCCACTACGTCCTCCTATTTGATCTTTGGGCATTCTTTGAAAAAAGTCCATCTCGTTCATCCATTTTCGTCCTCCTATTTGATCCTTCGCCATTCTTTGGACCAAGTTCGTCTCGTTCGTCCCTCTTCGTCCTCCCATTTGGTCCTTTGACATTCTTTGGACCAAGTTTGTCTTGTTCGTCCCACTACATCCTCCTAATTGATCTTTGGACATTCTTTGAACCAAGTTCGTCTCGTTCGTCCCTGTTCGTCCTCCCATTTGATCCTTTGGCCATTCTTGCGACCAAGTTCGTCTCGTTCGTCTCTCTTCATCCTCCCATTTGATGCTTTGACATTCTTCGGACCAAGTTCGTCTCGTTCGTCCCTCTTCGTCCTCCCATTTGATCCTTTGACATTCTTTGGACCAAGTTCGTCTTGTTCGTCCCACTACGTCCTCCTATTGATCTTTGGCCATTCTTTGAAAAAAGTTCGTCTCGTTCGTCTCGTTCGTCCATTTTCGTCCTCCCATTTGATCCTTCGGCATTCTTTGTACCAAGTTCGTCTCGTTCGTCCCACTTCGTCCTCCCATTTGATCCTTTGGCCATTCTTTGGACCAAGTTCGTCTCGTTCGTCCCTGTTCGTCCTCCCATTTGATCCTTTGGCCATTCTTTGGACCAAGTTCGTCTCGTTCGTCCCTTTTCGTCCTCCCATTTGGTCCTTTGACATTCTTTGGACCAAGTTTGTCTTGCTCGTCCCACTACATCCTCCTATTTGATCTTCGGACATTCTTTGAACCAAGTTCGTCTCGTTCATCCCTGGTCGTCCTCCCATTTGATCCTTTGGCCATTCTTTGGACCAAGTTCGTCTCGTTCGTCCCTCTTCGTCCTCCCATTTGATGCTTTGACATTCTTTGGACCAAGTTCGTCTCGTTCGTCCCTCTTCGTCCTCCCATTTGATCCTTTGACATTCTTTGGACCAAGTTCGCTTGTTCGTCCCACTACGTCCTCCTATTTGATCTTTGGGCATTCTTTGAAAAAAGTCCATCTCGTTCATCCATTTTCGTCCTCCCATTTGATCCTTCGCCATTCTTTGGACCAAGTTCGTCTCGTTCGTCCCTCTTCGTCCTCCCATTTGGTCCTTTGACATTTTTTGGACCAAGTTTGTCTTGTTCGTCCCACTACATCCTCCTAATTGATCTTTGGACATTCTTTGAACCAAGTTCGTCTCGTTCGTCCCTGTTCGTCCTCCCATTGGATCCTTTGGCCATTCTTTGGACCAAGTTCGTCTCGTTCGTCTCTCTTCGTCCTCCCATTTGATGCTTTGACATTCTTCGGACCAAGTTCGTCTCGTTCGTCCCTCTTCGTCCTCCCATTTGATCCTTTGACATTCTTTGGACCAAGTTCGTCTTGTTCGTCCCACTACGTCCTCCTATTTGATCTTTGGCCATTCTTTGAAAAAAGTTCGTCTCGTTCGTCCATTTTCGACCTCCCATTTGATCCTTCGGCATTCTTTGTACCAAGTTCGTCTCGTTCGTCCCACTTCGTCCTCCCATTTGATCCTTTGGCCAAGTTCGTCTCTTTCGTCCCTGTTCGTCCTCCCATTTGATCCTATGGCCATTCTTTGGACCAAGTTCGTCTCGTTCGTCCCTTTTCGTCCTCCCATTTGGTCCTTTGACATTCTTTGGACCAAGTTTGTCTTGCTCGTCCCACTACATCCTCCTATTTGATCTTTGGACATTCTTTGAACCAAGTTCGTCTCGTTCGTCCCTGTTCGTCCTCCCATTTGATCCTTTGGCCATTCTTTGGACCAAGTTCGTCTCGTTCGTCCCTCTTCGTCCTCCCATTTGATGCTTTGACATTCTTTGGACCAAGTTCGTCTCGTTCGTCCCTCTTCGTCCTCCCATTTGATCCTTTGACATTCTTTGGACCAAGTTCGCTTGTTCGTCCCACTACGTCCTCCTATTTGATCTTTGGGCATTCTTTGAAAAAAGTCCATCTCGTTCATCCATTTTCGTCCTCCCATTTGATCCTTCGCCATTCTTTGGACCAAGTTCGTCTCGTTCGTCCCTCTTCGTCCTCCCATTTGGTCCTTTGACATTCTTTGGACCAAGTTTGTCTTGTTCGTCCCACTACATCCTCCTAATTGATCTTTGGACATTCTTTGAACCAAGTTCGTCTCGTTCGTCCCTGTTCGTCCTCCCATTTGATCCTTTGGCCATTCTTTGGACCAAGTTCGTCTCGTTCGTCTCTCTTCGTCCTCCCATTTGATGCTTTGACATTCTTCGGACCAAGTTCGTCTCGTTCGTCCCTCTTCGTCCTCCCATTTGATCCTTTGACATTCTTTGGACCAAGTTCGTCTTGTTCGTCCCACTACGTCCTCCTATTTGATCTTTGGCCATTCTTTGAAAAAAGTTCGTCTCGTTCGTCCATTTTCGTCCTCCCATTTGATCCTTCGGCATTCTTTGTACCAAGTTCGTCTCGTTCGTCCCACTTCGTCCTCCCATTTGATCCTTTGGCCATTCTTTGGACCAAGTTCGTCTCGTTCGTCCCTGTTCGTCCTCCCATTTGATCCTTTGGCCATTCTTTGGACCAAGTTCGTCTCGTTCGTCCCTTTTCGTCCTCCCATTTGGTCCTTTGACATTCTTTGGACCAAGTTTGTCTTGCTCGTCCCACTACATCCTCCTATTTGATCTTTGGACATTCTTTGAACCAAGTTCGTCTCGTTCGTCCCTGTTCGTCCTCCCATTTGATCCTTTGGCCATTCTTTGGACCAAGTTCGTCTCGTTCGTCCCTCTTCGTCCTCCCATTTGATGCTTTGACATTCTTTGGACCAAGTTCGTCTCGTTCGTCCCTCTTCGTCCTCCCATTTGATCCTTTGACATTCTTTGGACCAAGTTCGCTTGTTCGTCCCACTACGTCCTCCTATTTGATCTTTGGGCATTCTTTGAAAAAAGTCCATCTCGTTCATCCATTTTCGTCCTCCCATTTGATCCTTCGCCATTCTTTGGACCAAGTTCGTCTCGTTCGTCCCTCTTCGTCCTCCCATTTGGTCCTTTGACATTCTTTGGACCAAGTTTGTCTTGTTCGTCCCACTACATCCTCCTAATTGATCTTTGGACATTCTTTGAACCAAGTTCGTCTCGTTCGTCCCTGTTCGTCCTCCCACTTGATCCTTTGGCCATTCTTTGGACCAAGTTCGTCTCGTTCGTCTCTCTTCGTCCTCCCATTTGATGCTTTGACATTCTTCGGACCAAGTTCGTCTCGTTCGTCCCTCTTCGTCCTCCCATTTGATCCTTTGACATTCTTTGGACCAAGTTCGTCTTGTTCGTCCCACTACGTCCTCCTATTTGATCTTTGGGCATTCTTTGAAAAAAGTTCGTCTCGTTCGTCCATTTTCGTCCTCCCATTTGATCCTTCGGCATTCTTTGTACCAAGTTCGTCTCGTTCGTCCCACTTCCCCCTCCCATTTGATCCTTTGGCCATTCTTTGGACCAAGTTCGTCTCGTCGTCCCTATTCGTCCTCCCATTTTATCCTTTGGCCATTCTTTGGACCAAGTTCGTCTCGTTCGTCCCTCTTCGTCCTCCCATTTGATGCTTTGACATTCTTTGGACCAAGTTCGTCTCGTTCGTCCCTCTTCGTCCTCCCATTTAATCCTTTGACATTCTTTGGACCAAGTTCGTCTTGTTCGTCCCACTACGTCCTCCCATTTGATCCTTCGCCATTCTTTGGACCAAGTTCGTCCCGTTCGTCTCTCTTCGTCCTCCCATTTGGTCCTTTGACATTCTTTGGACCAAGTTTGTCTTGTTCGTCCCACTACATTCTCCTATTTTATCTATAGACATTCTTTGAACCAAGTTCGTCTCGTTCGTCCCTGTTCGTACTCCCATTTGATCCTTTGGCCATTCTTTGGACCAAGTTCGTCTCGTTCGTCTCTCTTCGTCCTCCCATTTGATGCTTCGACATTCTTTGGACCAAGTTCATCTCGTTCGTCCCTCTTCGTCCTCCCATTTGATCCTTTGACATTCTTTGGACCATGTTCGTCTTGTTCGTCCAACTACGTCCTCCAATTTGATCTTTGGGCATTCTTTGAAAAAAGTTCGTCTCGTTCGTCCATTTTCGTCCTCCCATTTGATCCTTCGGCATTCTTTGTACCAAGTTCGCCTCGTTCGTCCCTCTTCATCCTCCCATTTGATCCTTTGGCCATTCTTTGGACCAAGTTCGTCTCGTTCGTCCCTCTTCGTCCTCCCATTTGGTCCTTTGACATTCTTTGGACCAAGTTTGTCTTGTTCGTCCCACTACATCCTCCTATTTGATCTTTTTACATTCTTTGAACCAAGTTCGTCTCGTTCGTCCCTGTTTGTCCTCCCATTTCATCCTTTGGCCATTCGTTGGACCAAGTTCGTCTCGTTCGTCCCTCTTCGTCCTCCCATTTGATCCTTTGACATTCATTGGACCAAGTTCGTCTTGTTCGTCCCACAACATCCTCCTATTTGATTGTTGGGCATTCTTTGGACCAAGTTCGTCTTGTTCGTCCCACTACGTCCTCCTATTTGATCTTTGGGCATTCTTTGAAAAAAGTTCGTCTCGTTCGTCCATTTTCGTCCTCCCATTTGATCCTTCGGCATTCTTTGTACCAAGTTCGTCTCGTTCGTCCCTCTTCGTTCTCCCATTTGGTCCTTTGACATTCTTTGGACCAAGTTTGTCTTGTTCGTCCCACTACATCCTCCTAATTGATCTTTGGACATTCTTTGAACCAAGTTCGTCTCGTTCGTCCCTGTTCGTCCTCCCATTTGATCCTTTGGCCATTCTTTGGACCAAGTTCGTCTCGTTCGTCCCTCTTCGTCCTCCCATTTGATGCTTTGACATTCTTTGGAACAAGTTCGTCTCGTTCGTCCCTCTTCGTCCTCCCATTTGATCCTTTGACATTCTTTGGACCAAGTTCGCTTGTTCGTCCCACTACGTCCTCCTATTTGATCTTTGGCCATTCTTTGAAAAAAGTTCGTCTCGTTCGTCCATTTTCGTCCTCCCATTTGATCCTTCTGCATTCTTTGTACCAAGTTCGTCTCGTTCGTCCCACTTCGTCCTCCCATTTGATCCTTTGGCCATTCTTTGGACCAAGTTCGTCTCGTTCGTCCCTGTTCGTCCTGCCATTTGATCCTTTGGCCATTCTTTGGACCAAGTTCGTCTCGTTCGTCCCTTTTCGTCCTCCCATTTGGTCCTTTGACATTCTTTGGACCAAGTTTGTCTTGCTCGTCCCACTACATCCTCCTATTTGATCTTTGGACATTCTTTGAACCAAGTTCGTCTCGTTCGTCCCTGTTCGTCCTCCCATTTGATCCTTTGGCCATTCTTTGGACCAAGTTCGTCTCGTTCGTCCCTCTTCGTCCTCCCATTTGATGCTTTGACATTCTTTGGACCAAGTTCGTCTCGTTCGTCCCTCTTCGTCCTCCCATTTGATCCTTTGACATTCTTTGGACCAAGTTCGCTTGTTCGTCCCACTACGTCCTCCTATTTGATCTTTGGGCATTCTTTGAAAAAAGTCCATCTCGTTCATCCATTTTCGTCCTCCCATTTGATCCTTCGCCATTCTTTGGACCAAGTTCGTCTCGTTCGTCCCTCTTCGTCCTCCCATTTGGTCCTTTGACATTCTTTGGACCAAGTTTGTCTTGTTCGTCCCACTACATCCTCCTAATTGATCTTTGGACATTCTTTGAACCAAGTTCGTCTCGTTCGTCCCTGTTCGTCCTCCCATTTGATCCTTTGGCCATTCTTTGGACCAAGTTCGTCTCGTTCGTCTCTCTTCGTCCTCCCATTTGATGCTTTGACATTCTTCGGACCAAGTTCGTCTCGTTCGTCCCTCTTCGTCCTCCCATTTGATCCTTTGACATACTTTGGACCAAGTTCGTCTTGTTCGTCCCACTACGTCCTCCTATTTGATCTTTGGCCATTCTTTGAAAAAAGTTCGTCTCGTTCGTCCATTTTCGTCCTCCCATTTGATCCTTCGGCATTCTTTGTACCAAGTTCGTCTCGTTCGTCCCACTTCGTCCACCCATTTGATCCTTTGGCCATTCTTTGGACCAAGTTCGTCTCGTTCGTCCCTGTTCGTCCTCCCATTTGATCCTTTGGCCATTCTTTGGACCAAGTTCGTCTCGTTCGTCCCTTTTCGTCCTCCCATTTGGTCCTTTGACATTCTTTGGACCAAGTTTGTCTTGCTCGTCCCACTACATCCTCCTATTTGATCTTTGGACATTCTTTGAACCAAGTTCGTCTCGTTCGTCCCTGTTCGTCCTCCCATTTGATCCTTTGGCCATTCTTTGGACCAAGTTCGTCTCGTTCGTCCCTCTTCGTCCTCCCATTTGATGCTTTGACATTCTTTGGAACAAGTTCGTCTCGTTCGTCCCTCTTCGTCCTCCCATTTGATCCTTTGACATTCTTTGGACCAAGTTCGCTTGTTCGTCCCACTACGTCCTCCTATTTGATCTTTGGGCATTCTTTGAAAAAAGTCCATCTCGTTCATCCATTTTCGTCCTCCCATTTGATCCTTCGCCATTCTTTGGACCAAGTTCGTCTCGTTCGTCCCTCTTCGTCCTCCCATTTGGTCCTTTGACATTCTTTGGACCAAGTTTGTCTTCTTCGTCCCACTACATCCTCCTAATTGATCTTTGGACATTCTTTGAACCAAGTTCGTCTCGTTCGTCCCTGTTCGTCCTCCCATTTGATCCTTTGGCCATTCTTTGGACCAAGTTCGTCTCGTTCGTCTCTCTTCGTCCTCCCATTTGATGCTTTGACATTCTTCGGACCAAGTTCGTCTCGTTCGTCCCTCTTCGTCCTCCCATTTCATCCTTTGACATTCTTTGGACCAAGTTCGTCTTGTTCGTCCCACTACGTCCTCCTATTTGATCTTTGGGCATTCTTTGAAAAAAGTTCGTCTCGTTCGTCCATTTTCGTCCTCCCATTTGATCCTTCGGCATTCTTTGTACCAAGTTCGTCTCGTTCGTCCCACTTCGTCCTCCCATTTGATCCTTTGGCCATTCTTTGGACCAAGTTCGTCTCGTTCGTCCCTGTTCGTCCTCCCATTTGATCCTTTGGCCATTCTTTGGACCAAGTTCGTCTCGTTCGTCCCTTTTCGTCCTCCCATTTGGTCCTTTGACATTCTTTGGACCAAGTTTGTCTTGCTCGTCCCACTACATCCTCCTATTTGATCTTTGGACATTCTTTGAACCAAGTTCGTCTCGTTCGTCCCTGTTCGTCCTCCCATTTGATCCTTTGGCCATTCTTTGGACCAAGTTCGTCTCGTTCGTCCCTCTTCGTCCTCCCATTTGATGCTTTGACATTCTTTGGAACAAGTTCGTCTCGTTCGTCCCTCTTCGTCCTCCCATTTGATCCTTTGACATTCTTTGGACCAAGTTCGCTTGTTCGTCCCACTACGTCCTCCTATTTGATCTTTGGGCATTCTTTGAAAAAAGTCCATCTCGTTCATCCATTTTCGTCCTCCCATTTGATCCTTCGCCATTCTTTGGACCAAGTTCGTCTCGTTCGTCCCTCTTCGTCCTCCCATTTGGTCCTTTGACATTCTTTGGACCAAGTTTGTCTTGTTCGTCCCACTACATCCTCCTAATTGATCTTTGGACATTCTTTGAACCAAGTTCGTCTCGTTCGTCCCTGTTCGTCCTCCCATTTGATCCTTTGGCCATTCTTTGGACCAAGTTCGTCTCGTTCGTCTCTCTTCGTCCTCCCATTTGATGCTTTGACATTCTTCGGACCAAGTTCGTCTCGTTCGTCCCTCTTCGTCCTCCCATTTCATCCTTTGACATTCTTTGGACCAAGTTCGTCTTGTTCGTCCCACCACGTCCTCCTATTTGATCTTTGGGCATTCTTTGAAAAAAGTTCGTCTCGTTCGTCCATTTTCGTCCTCCCATTTGATCCTTCGGCATTCTTTGTACCAAGTTCGTCTCGTTCGTCCCACTTCGTCCTCCCATTTGATCCTTTGGCCATTCTTTGGGCCAACTTCGTCTCGTTCGTCCCTGTTCGTCCCCCCATTTTATCCTTTGGCCATTCTTTGGACCAAGTTCGTCTCGTTCGTCCCTCTTCGTCCTCCCATTTGATGCTTTGACATTCTTTGGACCAAGTTCGTCTCGTTCGTCCCTCTTCGTCCTCCCATTTAATCCTTTGACATTCTTTGGACCAAGTTCGTCTTGTTCGTCCCACTACGTCCCCCCATTTGATCCTTCGCCATTCTTTGGACCAAGTTCGTCCCGTTCGTCTCTCTTCGTCCTCCCATTTGGTCCTTTGACATTCTTTGGACCAAGTTTGTCTTGTTCGTCCCACTACATTCTCCTATTTTATCTATGGACATTCTTTGAACCAAGTTCGTCTCGTTCGTCCCTGTTCGTACTCCCATTTGATCCTTTGGCCATTCTTTGGACCAAGTTCGTCTCGTTCGTCTCTCTTCGTCCTCCCATTTGATGCTTCGACATTCTTTGGACCAAGTTCATCTCGTTCGTCCCTCTCCGTCCTCCCATTTGATCCTTTGACATTCTTTGGACCATGTTCGTCTTGTTCGTCCAACTACGTCCTCCAATTTGATCTTTGGGCATTCTTTGAAAAAAGTTCGTCTCGTTCGTCCATTTTCGTCCTCCCATTTGATCCTTCGGCATTCTTTGTACCAAGTTCGCCTCGTTCGTCCCTCTTCATCCTCCCATTTGATCCTTTGGCCATTCTTTGGACCAAGTTCGTCTCGTTCGTCCCTCTTCGTCCTCCCATTTGGTCCTTTGACATTCTTTGGACCAAGTTTGTCTTGTTCGTCCCACTACATCCTCCTATTTGATCTTTTTACATTCTTTGAACCAAGTTCGTCTCGTTCGTCCCTGTTTGTCCTCCCATTTCATCCTTTGGCCATTCTTTGGACCAAGTTCGTCTCGTTCGTCCCTCTTCGTCCTCCCATTTGATCCTTTGACATTCATTGGACCAAGTTCGTCTTGTTCGTCCCACAACATCCTCCTATTTGATTGTTGGGCATTCTTTGGACCAAGTTCGTCTTGTTCGTCCCACTACGTCCTCCTATTTGATCTTTGGGCATTCTTTGAAAAAAGTTCGTCTCGTTCGTCCATTTTCGTCCTCCCATTTGATCCTTCGGCATTCTTTGTACCAAGTTCGTCTCGTTCGTCCCACTTCGTCCTCCCATTTGATCCTTTGGCCATTCTTTGGACCAAGTTCGTCTCGTTCGTCCCACTTCGTCCTCCCATTTGATCCTTTGGCCATTCTTTGGACCAAGTTCGTCTCGTTCGTCCCTGTTCGTCCTTCCATTTGATCCTTTGGCCATTCTTTGGACCAAGTTCGTCTCGTTCGTCCCTCTTCGTCCTCCCATTTGATCCTTTATCCATTCTTTTGACCAAGTTCGTCTCGTTCGTCCCTCTTCGTCCTCCCATTTGATGCTTTGACATTCTTTGGACCAAGTTCGTCTCGTTCGTCCCTCTTAGTCCTCCCATTTGATCCTTTGACATTCTTTGGACCAAGTTTGTCTTGTTGTCCCACTACGTCCTCCTATTTGTTCTTTGGGCATTCTTTGAAAAAAGTTCGTCTCGTTCGTCCCTGTTCGTCCTCCCATTTGATCCTTTGGCCATTCTTTGGACCAAGTTCGTCTCGTTCGTCCCTCTTCGTCCTCCCATTTGATGCTTTGACATTCTTTGGACCAAGTTCGTCTCGTTCGTCCCTCTTCGTCCTCCCATTTGATCCTTTGACATTCTTTGGACCAAGTTCGTCTTGTTCGTCCCACTACGTCCTCCTATTTGATCTTTGGGCATTCTTTGAAAAAAAGTTCATCTCGTTCGTCCATTTTCGTCCTCCCATTTGATCCTTCGGTATTTTTTGTAACAAGTTCGTCTCGTTCGTCCCTCTTCGTCCTCCCATTTGGTCCTTTGACATTCTTTGGACCAAGTTTGTCTTGTTCGTCCTACTACATCCTCCTATTTGATCTTTGGACATTCTTTGAACCAAGTTCGTCTCGTTCGTCCCTGTTCGTCCTCCCATTTGATCCTTTGGGCATTCTTTGGACCAAGTTCGTCTCGTTCGTCTCTCTTTGTCCTCCCATTTGATGCTTTGACATTCTTTGGACCAAGTTCGTCTCGTTCGTCCCTCTTCGTCCTCCCATTTGATCCTTTGACATTCTTTGGACCAAGTTCGTCTTGTTCGTCCCACTACGTCCTCCTATTTGATCTTTGGGAATTCTTTGAAAAAAGTTCGTCTCGTTCGTCCATTTTCGTCCTCCCATTTGATCCTTCGGCATTCTTTGTACCAAGTTCGTCTCGTTCGTCCCTCTTCGTCCTCCAATTTGATCCTTTGGCCATTCTTTGGACCAAGTTCGTCTCGTTCGTCCCTCTTCGTCCTCCCATTTGGTCCTTTGACATTCTTTGGACCAAGTTTGTCTTGTTCGTCCCACTACATCCTTTTATTTGATCTTTGGACATTCTTTGAACCAAGTTCGTCTCGTTCGTCCCTGTTTGTCCTCCCATTTGATCCTTTGGCCATTCTTTGGACCAAGTTCGTCTCGTTCGTCCCTCTTCGTCCTCCCATTTGATCGTTGGGCATTCTTTCGACCAAGTTCGTCTCGTTCTCCCTCTACGTCCTTCCATTTGATCCTTGGGCATTCTTTGTACCATGTTCGTCATGTTCGTCCCTGTACGTCCTCCTATTTGATTTTTGGGCATTCTTTGAACCAAGTTCGTCTCGTTCGTCCCTGTTCGTCTTCCCATTTGATCCTTTGGCCTTTCTTTGGACCAAGTTCGTCTCGTTCGTCCCTCTTCGTCCTTCCATTTGATGCTTTGACATTCTTTGGACCAAGTTCGTCTCGTTCATCCCTATTCGTCCTCCCATTTGGTCCTTTGTCATTCTTTGGACCATGTTTGTCTTGTTCGTCCCACTACATCCTCCTATTGGATCTTTGGACATTCTTTGAACCAAGTTCGTCTCGTTCGTCCCTGTTCGTCCTCCCATTTGATCCTTTGGCCATTCTTTGGACCAAGTTCGTCTCGTTCGTCCCTGTTCGTCCTTCCATTTGATCCTTTGGCCATTATTTGGACAAAGTTCGTCTCGTTCGTCCCTCTTCGTCCTCCCATTTGATCCTTTATCCATTCTTTTGACCAAGTTCGTCTCGTTCGTCCCTCTTCGTCCTCCCATTTGATGCTTTGACATTCTTTGGACCAAGTTCGTCTCGTTCGTCCCTCTTAGTCCTCCCATTTGATCCTTTGACATTCTTTGGACCAAGTTTGTCTTGTTGTCCCACTACGTCCTCCTATTTGTTCTTTGGGCATTCTTTGAAAAAAGTTCGTCTCGTTCGTCCCTGTTCGTCCTTCCATTTGATCCTTTGGCCATTCTTTGGTCCAAGTTCGTTTCGTTCGTCCCTCTTCGTCCTCCCATTTGATCCTGTGACATTCTTTGGATCAAGTTCGTCTTGTTCGTCCCACTACGTCTTCCTATTTGATCTTTGGGCATTCTTTGAAAAAAGTTCGTCTCGTTCGTCCATTTTCGTCCTCCCGTTTGATCCTTTGGCATTCTTTGTACCAAGTTCGTCTCGTTCGTCCCTCTTCGTCCTCCCATTTGATCCTTTGGCCATTCTTTGGACCAAGTTCGTCTCGTTCGTCCCTCTTCGTCCTCCCATTTGCTCCTTTGACATTCTTTGGACCAAGTTTGTCTTGTTCGTCCCACTACATCCTCCTATTTGATCTTTGGACATTCTTTGAACCAAGTTCGTCTCGTTCGTCCCTGTTCGTCCTCCCATTTGATCCTTTGGCCATTCTTTTGACCAAGTTCGTCTCGTTCGTCCCTCTTCGTCCTCCCATTTGATGCTTTGACATTCTTTGGACCAAGTTCGTCTCGTTCGTCCCTCTTAGTCCTCCCATTTGATCCTTTGACATTCTTTGGACCAAGTTTGTCTTGTTGTCCCACTACGTCCTCCTATTTGTTCTTTGGGCATTCTTTGAAAAAAGTTCGTCTCGTTCGTCCCTGTTCGTCCTTCCATTTGATCCTTTGGCCATTCTTTGGTCCAAGTTCGTTTCGTTCGTCCCTCTTCGTCCTCCCATTTGATCCTGTGACATTCTTTGGATCAAGTTCGTCTTGTTCGTCCCACTACGTCTTCCTATTTGATCTTTGGGCATTCTTTGAAAAAAGTTCGTCTCGTTCGTCCATTTTCGTCCTCCCGTTTGATCCTTTGGCATTCTTTGTACCAAGTTCGTCTCGTTCGTCCCTCTTCGTCCTCCCATTTGATCCTTTGGCCATTCTTTGGACCAAGTTCGTCTCGTTCGTCCCTGTTCGTCCTCCCATTTGATCCTTTGGCCATTCTTTGGACCAAGTTCGTCTCGTTCGTCCCTCTTCGTCCTCCCATTTGATGCTTTGACATTCTTTGGACCAAGCTCGTCTCGTTCGTCCCTCTTCGTCCTCCCATTTGATCCTTTGACATTCTTTGGACCAAGTTCGTCTTGTTCGTCCCACTACGTCCTCCTATTTGATCTTTGGGAATTCTTTGAAAAAAGTTCGTCTCGTTCGTCCATTTTCGTCCTCCCATTTGATCCTTCGGCATTCTTTGTACCAAGTTCGTCTCGTTCGTCCCTCTTCGTCCTCCAATTTGATCCTTAGGCCATTCTTTGGACCAAGTTCGTCTCGTTCGTCCCTCTTCGTCCTCCCATTTGGTCCTTTGACATTCTTTGGACCAAGTTTGTCTTGTTCGTCCCACTACATCCTTTTATTTGATCTTTGGACATTCTTTGAACCAAGGTCGTCTCGTTCGTCCCTGTTTGTCCTCCCAATTGATCCTTTGGCCATTCTTTGGACCAAGTTCGTCTCGTTCGTCCCTCTTCGTCCTCCCATTTGATCGTTGGGCATTCTTTCGACCAAGTTCGTCTCGTTCTCCCTCTACGTCCTTCCATTTGATCCTTGGGCATTCTTTGTACCATGTTCGTCATGTTCGTCCCTGTACGTCCTCCTATTTGATTTTTGGGCATTCTTTGAACCAAGTTCGTCTCGTTCGTCCCTGTTCGTCTTCCCATTTGATCCTTTGGCCATTCTTTGGACCAAGTTCGTCTCGTTCGTCCCTCTTCGTCCTTCCATTTGATGCTTTGACATTCTTTGGACCAAGTTCGTCTCGTTCATCCCTATTCGTCCTCCCATTTGGTCCTTTGTCATTCTTTGGACCATGTTTGTCTTGTTCGTCCCACTACATCCTCCTATTGGATCTTTGGACATTCTTTGAACCAAGTTCGTCTCGTTCGTCCCTGTTCGTCCTCCCATTTGATCCTTTGGCCATTCTTTGGACCAAGTTCGTCTCGTTCGTCCCTCTTCGTCCTCCCATTTGATGCTTTGACATTCTTTGGACCAAGTTCGTCTCGTTCGTCCCTCTTCGTCCTCCATTTGATCCTTTGGCATTCTTTGGACCAAGTTCGCTTGTTCGTCCCACTACGTCCTCCTATTTGATCTTTGGGCATTCTTTGAAAAAAGTCCATCTCGTTCGTCCCTCTTCGTCCTCCCATTTGATCCTTTGACATTCTTTGGACCAAGTTCGTCTTGTTCGTCCCACTACGTCCTCCTATTTGATCTTTGGGCATTCTTTGAAAAAGTTCTTCTCGTTCGTCCATTTTCGTCCTCCCATTAGATCCTTCGTCATTCTTTGTACCAAGTTCGTCTCGTTCGTCCCACTTCGTCCTCCCATTTGATCCTTTGGCCATTCTTTGGACCAAGTTCGCCTCGTTCGCCCCACTTCGTCCTCCCATTTGATCCTTTGGCCATTCTTTGGACCAAGTTCGTCTCGTTCGTCCCTCTTCGTCCTCCCATTTGATCCTGTGACATTCTTTGGATCAAGTTCGTCTTGTTCGTCCCACTACGTCCTCCCATTTGATCCTTTGGCCATTCTTTGGACCAAGTTCGTCTCGTTCGTCCCACTTCGTCCTCCCATTTGATCCTTTGGCCATTCTTTGGACCAAGTTCATCTCGTTCGTCCCTCTTCGTCCGCCCATTTGGTCCTTTGACATTCTTTGGACCAAGTTTGTCTTGTTCGTCCCACTACATCCTCCTGTTTGATCTTTGGACATTCTTTGAACCAAGTTCGTCTCGTTCGTCCCTGTTGGCCCTCCCATTTGATTCTTTGACATTCTTTGGACCAAGTTCGTCTTGATCGTCCCACTACGTCCTCCGATTTGATCTTTGGGCATTCTTTGAAAAAAGTTCGTCTCGTTCGTCCATTTTCGTCCTCCCATTTGATCCTTCGGCATTCTTTGTACCAAGTTCGTCTCGTTCGTCCCTCTTCGTCCTCCCATTTGATCCTTTGGCCACTCTTTGGACCAAGTTCGTCTCGTTCGTCCCTCTTTGTCCTCCCATGTGGTCCTTTGACATTCTTTGGACCAAGTTTGTCTTGTTCGTCCCACTACATCCTCCTATTTGATCTTTGGACATTCTTTGAACCAAGTTCGTCTCGTTCGTCCCTGTTGGTCCTCCCATTTGATCCTTTGGCCATTCTTTGGACCAAGTTCGTCTCGTTCGTCCCTCTTCGTCCTCCCATTTGATCCTTTGACATTCATTGGACCAAGTTCGTCTTGTTCGTCCCACTACATCCTCCTATTTGATTGTTGGGCATTCTTTGAACCAAGTTCGTCTCGTTCGTCCCTCTACGTCCTCCCATTTGATCGTTGGGCATTCTTTTGACCAAGTTCGTCTCGTTCGTCCCTCTACGTCCTCCCATTTGATCCTTGGGCATTCTTTGTACCATGTTCGTCCCTGTACGTCCTCCTATTTGATTTTGGGCATTCTTTGAACCAAGTTCGTCTCGTTCGTCCCTGTTCGTCCTCCCATTTGATCCTTTGGCCATTCTTTGGACCAAGTTCATCTCGTTCGTCCCTCTTCGTCCTCCCATTTGATGCTTTGACATTCTTTGGACCAAGTTCGTCTCGTTCGTCCCTCTTCGTCCTCCCATTTGATCCTTTGACATTATTTGGACCAAGTTCGTCTTGTTCGTCCCACTACGTCCTCCCATTTGATCCTTCGGCATTCTTTGTACCAAGTTCGTCTCGTTCGTCCCACTTCGTCCTCCCATTTGATCCTTTGGCCATTCTTTGGACCAAGTTCGTCTCGTTCGTCCCTCTTCGTCCTCCCATTTGGTCCTTTGACATTCTTTGGACCAAGTTCGTCTCGTTCGTCCCACTTCGTCCTCCCATTTGATCCTTTGGCCATTCTTTGGACCAAGTTCGTCTCGTTCGTCCCTCTTCGTCCTCCCATTTGGTCCTTTGACATTCTTTGGACCAAGTTCGTCTTGTTCGTCCCACTATATCCTCCTATTTGATCTTTGGAAATTCTTTGAACCAAGTTCGTCTCGTTCGTCCCTGTTGGTCCTCCCATTTTATCCTTTGACATTCTTTGAACCAAGTTCGTCTCCTTAGTTCCTCTTCGTCCTCCCATTTGATCCTTTGACATTCTTTGGACCAAGTTCGTCTCGTTCGTCTCTCTTCGTCCTCCCATTTGATGCTTTGACATTCTTTGGACCAAGTTCGTCTCGTTCGTCCCTCTTCGTCCTCCCATTTGATCCTTTCACATTCTTTGGACCAAGTTCGTCTTGTTCGTCCCACTACATCCTCCTATTTGATTGTTGGGCATTCTTTGAACCAAGTTCGTCTCGTTCGTCCCTCTACGTCCTCCCATTTGATCGTTGGGCATTCTTTTGACCAAGTTCGTCTCGTTCGTCCCTCTACGTCCTCCCATTTGATCCTTGGGCATTCTTTGTACCATGTTCGTCCCTGTACGTCCTCCTATTTGATTTTGGGCATTCTTTGAACCAAGTTCGTCTCGTTCGTCCCTGTTCGTCCTCCCATTTGATCCTTTGGCCATTCTTTGGACCAAGTTCATCTCGTTCGTCCCTCTTCGTCCTCCCATTTGATGCTTTGACATTCTTTGGACCAAGTTCGTCTCGTTCGTCCCTCTTCGTCCTCCCATTTGATCCTTTGACATTATTTGGACCAAGTTCGTCTTGTTCGTCCCACTACGTCCTCCCATTTGATCCTTCGGCATTCTTTGTACCAAGTTCGTCTCGTTCGTCCCACTACGTCCTCCGATTTGATCTTTGGGCATTATTCGGAAAAAGTTCGTCTCGTTCGTCCATTTTCGTCCTCCCATTTGATCCTTCGGCATTCTTTGTACCAAGTTCGTCTCGTTCGTCCCTCTTCGTCCTCCCATTTGATCCTTTGGCCACTCTTTAAACCAAGTTCGTCTTGTTCGTCCCTCTTCGTCCTCCCATTTGAGCCTTTGACATTCTTTGGACCAAGTTCGTCTTGTTCGTCCCACTACATCCTCCTATTTGATCTTTGGAGATTCTTTGAACCAAGTTCGTCTCGTGCGTCCCTGTTCGTCCTCCCATTTGATGCTTTGGCATTCTTTGGACCAAGTTCGTCTCCTTAGTTCCTCTTCGTCCTCCCATTTGATCCTTTGACATTCTTTGGACCAAGTTCGTCTCGTTCGTCTCTCTTCGTCCTCCCATTTGATGCTTTGACATTCTTTGGACCAAGTTCGTCTCGTTCGTCCCTCTTCGTCCTCCCATTTGATCCTTTCACATTCTTTGGACCAAGTTCGTCTTGTTCGTCCCACTACGTCCTCCTATTTGATCTTTGGGAATTCTTTGAAAAAAGTTCGTCTCGTTCGTCCATTTTCGTCCTCCCATTTGATCCTTCGGCATTCTTTGTACCAAGTTCGTCTCGTTCGCCCCTCTTCGTCCTCCCATTTGATCCTTTGGCCATTCTTTGGACCAAGTTCGTCTCGTTCGTCCCTCTTCGTCCACCCATTTGGTCCTTTGACATTCTTTGGACCAAGTTCATCTAGTTCGTCCCACTACCTCCTCCTATTTGATCTTTGGACATTCTTTGAACCAAGTTCGTCTCGTTCGTCCCTGTTCGTCCTCCCATTTGATCCTTTGGCCATTCTTTGGACCAAGTTCGTCTCGTTTGTCTCTCTTCGTCCTCCCATTTGATGCTTTGACATTCTTTGGACCAATTTCGTCTCGTTCGTCCCTCTTCGTCCTCCCATTTGATCCTTTGACATTCTTTGGACCAAGTTCGTCTTGTTCGTCCCACTACGTCCTCCTATTTGATCTTTGGGAATTCTTTGAAAAAAGTTCGTCTCGTTCGTCCATTTTCGTCCTCCCATTTGATCCTTCGGCATTCTTTGTAGCAAGTTCGTCTCGTTCGTCCCTCTTCGTCCTCCCATTTGATCCTTTGGCCATTCTTTGGACCAAGTTCGTCTCGTTCGTCCCTCTTCGTCCTCCCATTTGGTCCTTTGACATTCTTTGGACCAAGTTTGTCTTGTTCGTCCCACTACATCCTCCTATTTGATCTTTGGACATTCTTTGTACCAAGTTCGTCTCGTTCGTCCCTCTTCGTCCTCCCATTTGATCCTTTGGCCATTCTTTGGACCAAGTTCGTCTCGTTCGTCCCTCTTCGTCCTCCCATTTGGTCCTTTGACATTCTTTGGACCAAGTTTGTCTTGTTCGTCCCACTACATCCTCCTCTTTGATCTTTGGACATTCTTTGAACCAAGTTCGTCTCTTTCGTCCCTGTTGGTCCTCCCATTTGATCCTTTGGCCATTCTTTGGACCAAGTTCGTCTCGTTCGTCCCTCTTCGTCCTCCCATTTGATCGTTTGACATTCATTGGACCAAGTTCGTCTTGTTCGTCCCACTACATCCTCCTATTTGATTGTTGGGCATTCTTTGAACCATGTTCGTCTCGTTCGTCCCTCTACGTCCTCCCATTTGATCGTTGGGCATTCTTTCGACCAAGTTCGTCTCGTTCGTCCCTCTACGTCCTCCCATTTGATCCTTGGGCATTCTTTGTACCATGTTCGTCATGTTCGTCCCTGTACGTCCTCCTATTTGATTTTTGGGCATTCTTTGGACCAAGTTCGTCTCGTTCGTCCCTCTTCGTCCTCCCATTTGATACTTTGACATTCTTTGGACCAAGTTCGTCTCGTTCGTCCCTCTTCGTCCTCCCATTTGATCCTTTGACATTCTTTGGACCAAGTTCGTCTCGTTCGTCCCTCTTCGTCCTCCTATTTGGTCCTTTGACATTCTTTGGACCAAGTTCGTCTTGTTCGTCCCACTACATCCTCCCATTTGATCTTTGGACATTCTTTGAACCAAGTTCGTCTCGTTCGTCCCTGTTGGTCCTCCCATTTTATCCTTTGACATTCTTTGGACCAAGTTCGTCCCACTACGTCCTCCTATTTGATCTTTGGGCATTCTTTGGAAAAAGTTCGTCTCGTTCGTCCATTTTCGTCCTCCCATTTGATCCTTCGGCATTCTTTTTACCATGTTCGTCTCATTCGTCCCTCTTCGTCCTCCCATTTGATGCTTTGGCCATTCTTTAGACCAAGTTCGTCTCGTTCGTCCCTCTTCGTCCTCCCATTTGATGCTTTGACATTCTTTGGACCAAGTTCGTCTCGTTCGTCCCCCTTCGTCCTCCCATTTGATCCTTTGACATTCTTTGGACCAAGTTCGTCTTGTTCGTCCCACTATATCCTCCTATTTGATCTTTGGACATTCTTTGAACCAAGTTCGTCTCGTTCGTCCCTGTTGGTCCTCCCATTTGATCCTTTGGCCATTCTTTGGACCAAGTTCGTCTCGTTCGTCTCTCTTCGTCCTCCCATTTGATGCTATGACATTCTTTGGACCAAGTTCGTCTCGTTCGTCCCTCTTCGTCCTCCCATTTGATCCTTTGACATTCTTTGGACCAAGTTCGTCTTGTTCGTCCCACTACGTCCTCCTATTTGATCTTTGGGAATTCTTTGAAAAAAGTTCGTCTCGTTCGTCCATTTTCGTCCTTCCATTTGATCCTTGGGCATTCTTTGTACCATGTTCGTCATGTTCGTCCCTGTACGTCCTCCTATTTGATTTTTGGCCATTCTTTGAACCAAGTTCGTCTCGTTCGTCCCTGTTCGTCCTCCCATTTGATCCTTTGGCCATTCTTTGGACCAAGTTCGTCTCGTTCGTCCCTCTTCGTCCTCCCATTTGATCCTTTGGCATTTTTTGGACCAAGTTTGTCTCGTTCGTCCCTTTTCGTCCTCCCATTTGATATTTGGGCATTCCTTGGACCAAGTTCGTATCGTTCGTCCCTTTTCGTCCTGCCATTTGTTCCTTGGGCATTCTGTGGACCAAGTTCATCTCGTTCGTCCCTCTACGTCCTCCCATTTGTTCTTTGGGCATTCTTTGGACCAAGTTCGTAACGTTCGTCCCTCTTCGTCCTCCCATTCGATCCTTTGGACATTCTTTGGACCAAGTTTTTTTCATTCGTCCCTCTTCGTCCTACCATTTGATCCTTTGGCATTCTTTGGACCAAGTTTGTCTCGTTCGTCCCTGTTCGTCCTGCCATTCTATCCTTGGGCATTCTTTGGACCAAGTTCGTCTCATTCGTCCCTCTTCATCATCCATTTGATCCCCTGGCATTCTTTGGATCAAGTTCGTCTCGTTCGTCCCTCTTTGTCCTCCCATTTGATCCTTGGGCATTCTTTGGACCAAGTTCATCTCGTTCGTCCCTGTTCGTCCTCCCTTTTGATCCTTTTGGCATTCTTTGCACGAAGTTCGTCTTGTTCGTCCCTCTTCTTCCTCCCATTTGATCTTTGAGCATTCTTTGGACCATGTTCGTCTCGTTTGTCCCTCTTCGTCCTCCATTGGTTCCTTTGCCATTCTTTGGCCCAAGTTTGTCTCGTTTGTCCCTCTACGACCTCCCATTTGATCTTTGGGCGTTCTTTGGACCATGTTCGTCTCGTTTGTCCCTCTTCATCCTCCATTTCATCCTTTGGCATTCTTTGGACAAGTTCGTCTCCTTCGTCCCTCTTCGTCCTCCCATTTGATCCTTGGGCATTCTTTGCACCAAGTTCGTCTCGTTCGTCCTTCTACGTCCTCCCATTTGATCTTTGAGCATTCTTTGGACCAAGTTCGTTTCGTTCATCCCTTTTTGTCCTGCCATTTGTTCCTTGGGCATTCTTTGGTCCAAGTTCGTCTCGTTCGTCCCTCTTCGTCCTCCCTTTCGATCCTTTGGACATTCTTTGGACCAAGTTTGTTTTGTTCGTCCCTCTTTGTCCTCCCATTTGATCCTTTCGTATTCTTTGGACCAAGTTCGTATCGTTCATCCCTTTTCGTCCTGCCATTCGATCCTTGGGCATTCTTTGGACCAAGTTCGTCTCATTCGTCCCTCTTCGTCATCCATTTGATCCTTTGGCATTCTTTGGACCAAGTTTGTCTCGTTCGTCCCTTTTCGTCCTCCCATTTGATCCTTGGGCATTCTTTGGACCAAGTTCGTCTCGTTCGTCCCTCTACGTCCTCCCATTTGATATTTGGGCATTCTTTGGACCAAGTTCGTATCGTTCGTCGCATTTCGACCTGCCATTTGATCCTTGGGCATTCTTTGGACCAAGTTTGTCTCATTCATCCCTCTTCGTCATCTATTTGATCCTTTGACATTTTTTGGATCAAGTTCGTCTCGTTCGTCCCTCTTTGTCCTCCCATTTGATCCTTGGGCATTCTTTCGACGAAGTTCGTCTCGTTCGTCCCAGTTCGTCCTACCATTTGATCCTTGGGAATTCTTTGGACCATGTTCGTCTCATTCGTCCCTCTACGTCCTCCCATTTGATATTTGGGCATTCTTTGGACCAAGTTCGTATCGTTCTTCCTTTTCGTCCTGCCATTCGATCCTTGGGCATTCTTTGGACCAAGTTCGTCTCATTCGTCCCTCTACGTCATCCATTTGATCCTCTGGCATTCTTTGGATCAACTTCGTCTCGTTCGTCCCCCTTTGTCCTCCCATTTGATCCTTGGGCATTCTTTGGACCAAGTTCATCTCGTTCGTCCCAGTTCGTCCTCCCATTTGATCCGTTGGGCATTCTTTGGACGAAGTTCATCTTGTTCGTCCCTCTTCGTCCCTCTTCGTCCTCCCATTTGATCTTTGGGCATTCTTTCGACCATGTTCGTCTCGTTTGTCCCTCTTCGTCGTCCATTTGATCCTTTGGCATTCTTTGGATCAAGTTCTTCTCCTTCGTCCCTCTTCGTCCTCCCATTTGATCCTTTGGCATTCTTTGGACCAAGTTCGTCCCGTTCGTCCCTTTTCGTCCTGCCATTTGTTCCTTGGGCATTCTGTAGACCAAGTTCGTCTCGTTCGTCCCTCTACGTCCTCCCTTTTGTTCTTTGGGCATTCTTTGGACCAAGTTCGTAACGTTCGTCCCTCTTCGTCCTCCCATTCGATCCTTTGGACATTCTTTGGACCAAGTTTGTTTCGTTCGTCCCTCTTCGTCCTCCCATTTGATCCTTTGGCATTCTTTGGACCAAGTTTGTCTCGTTCGTCCCTTCTCGTCCTCCCATTTGATCCTTTGGCCATTCTTTGGACCATGTTTGTCTCGTTCGTCCCTCTTCGTCCTCCCATTTGATCCTTTGGCCATTCTTTGGACCAAGTTCGTCTCGTTCGTCCCTCTTCGTCCTCCCATTTGCTCCTTTGACATTCTTTGGACCAAGTTTGTCTTGTTCATCCCACTACATCCTCCTATTTGATCTTTGGACATTCTTTGAACCAAGTTCGTCTCGTTCGTCCCTGTTCGTCCTCCCATTTGATCCTTTGGCCATTCTTTGGACCAAGTTCGTCTCGTTCGTCCCTCTTCGTCCTCCCATTTGATGCTTTGACATTCTTTGGACCAAGTTCGTCTCGTTCGTCCCTCTTCGTCCTCCCATTTGATCCTTTGACATTCTTTGGACCAAGTTCGTCTTGTTCGTCCCACTACGTCCTCCTATTTGATCTTTGGGCATTCTTTGAAAAAAAGTTCATCTCGTTCGTCCATTTTCGTCCTCCCATTTGATCCTTCGGTATTTTTTGTACCAAGTTCGTCTCGTTCGTCCCTCTTCGTCCTCCCATTTGATCCTTTGGCCATTCTTTGGACCAAGTTCGTCTCGTTCGTCCCTCTTCGTCCTCCCATTTGGTCCTTTGACATTCTTTGGACCAAGTTTGTCTTGTTCGTCCTACTACATCCTCCTATTTGATCTTTGGACATTCTTTGAACCAAGTTCGTCTCGTTCGTCCCTGTTCGACCTCCCATTTGATCCTTTGGCCATTCTTTGGACCAAGTTCGTCTCGTTCGTCTCTCTTTGTCCTCCCATTTGATGCTTTGACATTCTTCGGACCAAGTTCGTCTCGTTCGTCCCTCTTCGTCCTCCCATTTGATCCTTTGACATTCTTTGGACCAAGTTCGTCTTGTTCGTCCCACTACGTCCTCCTATTTGATCTTTGGGAATTCTTTGAAAAAAGTTCGTCTCGTTCGTCCATTTTCGTCCTCCCATTTGATCCTTCGGCATTCTTTGTACCAAGTTCGTCTCGTTCGTCCCTCTTCGTCCTCCAATTTGATCCTTTGGCCATTCTTTGGACCAAGTTCGTCTCGTTCGTGCCTCTTCGTCCTCCCATTTGGTCCTTTGACATTCTTTGGACCAAGTTTGTCTTGTTCGTCGCACTACATCCTTTTATTTGATCTTTGGACATTCTTTGAACCAAGTTCGTCTCGTTCGTCCCTGTTTGTCCTCCCATTTGATCCTTTGGCCATTCTTTGGACCAAGTTCGTCTCGTTCGTCCCTCTTCGTCCTCCCATTTGATCGTTGGGCATTCTTTCGACCAAGTTCGTCTCGTTCTCCCTCTACGTCCTTCCATTTGATCCTTGGGCATTCTTTGTACCATGTTCGTCATGTTCGTCCCTGTACGTCCTCCTATTTGATTTTTGGGCATTCTTTGAACCAAGTTCGTCTCGTTCGTCCCTGTTCGTCTTCCCATTTGATCCTTTGGCCATTCTTTGGACCAAGTTCGTCTCGTTCGTCCCTCTTCGTCCTTCCATTTGATGCTTTGACATTCTTTGGACCAAGTTCGTCTCGTTCATCCCTATTCGTCCTCCCATTTGGTCCTTTGTCATTCTTTGGACCAAGTTTGTCTTGTTCATCCCACTACATCCTCCTATTGGATCTTTGGACATTCTTTGAACCAAGTTCGTCTCGTTCGTCCCTGTTCGTCCTCCCATTTGATCCTTTGGCCATTCTTTGGACCAAGTTCGTCTCGTTCGTCCCTCTTCGTCCGCCCATTTGATGCTTTGACATTCTTTGGACCAAGTTCGTCTCGTTCGTCCCTCTTCGTCCTCCCATTTGATCCTTTGACATTCTTTGGACCAAGTTCGTCTTGTTCGTCCCACTACGTCCTCCTATTTGATCTTTGGGCATTCTTTGAAAAAAGTTCATCTCGTTAGTCCATTTTCGTCCTCCCATTTGATCCTTCGGCATTCTTTGTACCAAGTTCGTCTCGTTCGTCCCTCTTCGTCCTCCCATTTGATCCTTTGGCCATTCTTTGGACCAAGTTCGTCTCGTTCGTCCCTCTTCGTCCTCCCATTTGGTCCTTTGACGTTCTTTGGACCAAGTTTGTCTTGTTCGTCCAACTACATCCTCCTATTTGATCTTTGGACATTCTTTGAACCAAGTTCGTCTCATTCGTCCATGTTCGTCCTCCCATTTGATCCTTTGGCCATTCTTTGGACCAAGTTCGTCTCGTTCGTCTCTCTTTGTCCTCCCATTTGATGCTTTGACATTCTTTGGACCAAGTTCGTCTCGTTCGTCCCTCTTCGTCCTCCCATTTGATCCTTGGGCATTCTTTGTACCATGTTCGTCATGTTCGTCCCTGTACGTCCTCCTATTTGATTTTTGGGCATTCTTTGAACCAAGTTCGTCTCGTTTGTCCCTGTTCGTCTTCCCATTTGATCCTTTGGCCATTCTTTGGACCAAGTTCGTCTCGTTCGTCCCTCTTCGTCCTTCCATTTGATGCTTTGACATTCTTTGGACCAAGTTCGTCTCGTTCATCCCTATTCGTCCTCCCATTTGGTCCTTTGTCATTCTTTGGACCAAGTTTGTCTTGTTCGTCCCACTACATCCTCCTATTGGATCATTGGACATTCTTTGAACCAAGTTCGTCTCGTTCGTCCCTGTTCGTCCTCCCATTTGATCCTTTGGCCATTCTTTGGACCAAGTTCGTCTCGTTCGTCCCTCTTCGTCCTCCCATTTGATGCTTTGACATTCTTTAAACCAAGTTCGTCTCGTTCGTCCCTCTTCGTCCTCCCATTTGATCCTTTGACATTCTTTGGACCAAGTTCGTCTTGTTCGTCCCACTACGTCCTCCTATTTGATCTTTGGGCATTCTTTGAAAAAAGTTCATCTCGTTAGTCCATTTTCGTCCTCCCATTTGATCCTTCGGCATTCTTTGTACCAAGTTTGTCTCGTTCGTCCCTCTTCGTCCTCCCATTTGGTCCTTTGACGTTCTTTGGACCAAGTTTGTCTTGTTCGTCCCACTACATCCTCCTATTTGATCTTTGGACATTCTTTGAACCAAGTTCGTCTCATTCGTCCATGTTCGTCCTCCCATTTGATCCTTTGGCCATTCTTTGGACCAAGTTCGTCTCGTTCGTCTCTCTTTGTCCTCCCATTTGATGCTTTGACATTCTTTGGACCAAGTTCGTCTCGTTCGTCCCTCTTCGTCCTCCCATTTGATCCTTGGGCATTCTTTGTACCATGTTCGTCATGTTCGTCCCTGTACGTCCTCCTATTTGATTTTTGGGCATTCTTTGAACCAAGTTCGTCTCGTTCGTCCCTGTTCGTCTTCCCATTTGATCCTTTGGCCATTCTTTGGACCAAGTTCGTCTCGTTCGTCCCTCTTCGTCCTCCTATTTGATGCTTTGACATTCTTTGGACCAAGTTCGTCTCGTTCGTCCCTCTTCGTCCTCCCATTTGATCCTTTGACATTCTTTGGACCAAGTTCGTCTTGTTCGTCCCACTACGTCCTCCTATTTGATCTTTGGGCATTCTTTGAAAAAGTTCTTCTCGTTCGTCCATTTTCGTCCTCCCATTAGATCCTTCGTCATTCTTTGTACCAAGTTCGTCTCGTTCGTCCCACTTCGTCCTCCCATTTGATCCTTTGGCCATTCTTTGGACCAAGTTCGTCTCGTTCGCCCCACTTCGTCCTCCCATTTGATCCTTTGGCCATTCTTTGGACCAAGTTCGTCTCGTTCGTCCCTCTTCGTCCGCCCATTTGGTCCTTTGACATTCTTTGGACCAAGTTTGTCTTGTTCGTCCCACTACATCCTCCTGTTTGATCTTTGGACATTCTTTGAACCAAGTTCGTCTCGTTCGTCCCTGTTGGCCCTCCCATTTGATCCTTTGGCCATTCTTTGGACCAAGTTCGTCTCGTGCGTCCCATTTGGTCCTTTGACGTTCTTTGGACCAAGTTTGTCTTGTTCGTCCCACTACATCCTCCTATTTGATCTTTGGGCATTCTTTGAAAAAAGTTCGTCTCGTTCGTCCATTTTCGTCCTCCCATTTGATCCTTCGGCATTCTTTGTACCAAGTTCGTCTCGTTCGTCCCTCTTCGTCCTCCCATTTGATCCTTTGACATTCTTTGGACCAAGTTTGTCTTGTTCGTCCCACTACATCCTCCTATTTGATCTTTGGACATTCTTTGAACCAAGTTCGTCTCGTTCGTCCCTGTTGGTCCTCCCATTTGATCCTTTGGCCATTCTTTGGACCAAGTTCGTCTCGTTCGTCCCTCTTCGTCCTCCCATTTGATCCTTTGACATTCATTGGACCAAGTTCGTCTTGTTCGTCCCACTACATCCTCCTATTTGATTGTTGGGCATTCTTTGAACCAAGTTCGTCTCGTTCGTCCCTCTACGTCCTCCCATTTGATCGTTGGGCATTCTTTTGACCAAGTTCGTCTCGTTCGTCCCTCTACGTCCTCCCATTTGATCCTTGGGCATTCTTTGTACCATGTTCGTCCCTGTACGTCCTCCTATTTGATTTTGGGCATTCTTTGAACCAAGTTCGTCTCGTTCGTCCCTGTTCGTCCTCCCATTTGATCCTTTGGCCATTCTTTGGACCAAGTTCTTCTCGTTCGTCCCACTTCGTCCTCCCATTTGATCCTTTGGCCATTCTTTGGACCAAGTTCGTCTCGTTCGTCCCACTTCGTCCTCCCATTTGATCCTTTGGCCATTCTTTGGACCAAGTTCGTCTCGTTCGTCCCTCTTCGTCCTCCCATTTGGTCCTTTGACATTCTTTGGACCAAGTTCGTCTTGTTCGTCCCACTATATCCTCCTATTTGATCTTTGGACATTCTTTGAACCAAGTTCGTCTCGTTCGTCCCTGTTGGTCCTCCCATTTTATCCTTTGACATTCTTTGAACCAAGTTCGTCTCATTCGTCCCTGTTGGTCCTCCCATTTGATCCTTTGACATTCTTTGGACCAAGTTCATCTTGATCGTCCCACTACGTCCTCCGATTTGATCTTTGGGCATTATTTGAAAAAAGTTCGTCTCGTTCATCCATTTTCGTCCTCCCATTTGATCCTTCGGCATTCTTTGTACCAAGTTCGTCTCGTTCGTCCCTCTTCGTCCTCCCATTTGATCCTTTGGCCACTCTTTAAACCAAGTTCGTCTCGTTCGTCCCTCTTTGTCCTCCCATTTGAGCCTTTGACATTCTTTGGACCAAGTTCGTCTTGTTCGTCCCACTACATCCTCCTATTTGATCTTTGGACATTCTTTGAACCAAGTTCGTCTCGTGCGTCCCTGTTCGTCCTCCCATTTGATGCTTTGGCATTCTTTGGACCAAGTTCGTCTCCTTAGTTCCTCTTCGTCCTCCCATTTGATCCTTTGACATTCTTTGGACCAAGTTCGTCTCGTTCGTCTCTCTTCGTCCTCCCATTTGATGCTTTGACATTCTTTGGACCAAGTTCGTCTCGTTCGTCCCTCTTCGTCCTCCCATTTGATCCTTTCACATTCTTTGGACCAAGTTCGTCTTGTTCGTCCCACTACGTCCTCCTATTTGATCTTTGGGAATTCTTTGAAAAAAGTTCGTCTCGTTCGTCCATTTTCGTCCTCCCATTTGATCCTTCGGCATTCTTTGTACCAAGTTCGTCTCGTTCGTCCCTCTTCGTCCTCCCTTTTGATCCTTTGGCCATTCTTTGGACCAAGTTCGTCTCGTTCGTCCCTCTTCGTCCTCCCATTTGGTCCTTTGACATTCTTTGGACCAAGTTTGTCTTGTTCGTCCCACTACATCCTCCTGTTTGATCTTTGGACATTCTTTGTACCAAGTTCGTCTCGTTCGTCCCTCATCGTCCTCCCATTTGATCCTTTGGCCATTCTTTGGACCAAGTTCGTCTCGTTCGTCCCTCTTCGTCCTCCCATTTGGTCCTTTGACATTCTTTGGACCAAGTTTGTCTTGTTCGTCCCACTACATCCTCCTATTTGATCTTTGGACATTCTTTGAACCAAGTTCGTCTCTTTCGTCCCTGTTGGTCCTCCCATTTGATCCTTTGGCCATTCTTTGGACCAAGTTTGTCTCGTTCGTCCCTCTTCGTCCTCCCATTTGATCGTTTGACATTCATTGGACCAACTTCGTCTTGTTCGTCCCACTACATCCTCCTATTTGATTGTTGGGCATTCTTTGAACCATGTTCGTCTCGTTCGTCCCTCTACGTCCTCCCATTTGATCGTTGGGCATTCTTTCGACCAAGTTCGTCTCGTTCGTCCCTCTACGTCCTCCCATTTGATCATTGGGCATTCTTTGTACCATGTTCGTCATGTTCGTCCCTGTACGTCCTCCTATTTGATTTTTGGGCATTCTTTGGACCAAGTTCGTCTCGTTCGTCCCTCTTCGTCCTCCCATTTGATACTTTGACATTCTTTGGACCAAGTTCGTCTCGTTCGTCCCTCTTCGTCCTCCTATTTGGTCCTTTGACATTCTTTGGAACAAGTTCGTCTTGTTCGTCCCACTACATCCTCCTATTTGATCTTTGGACATTCTTTGAACCAAGTTCGTCTCGTTTGTCCCTGTTGGTCCTCCCATTTTATCCTTTGACATTCTTT